>JAQPPZ010003451.1:0-1445476 GCA_028583015.1 Wollemia nobilis
CCAAAAATTTTCGTATATACCCTCCGCACTTTCACGTGATTGACGTCCGGCGTTTTATGATTTTTTTTTTTTTTTTTAATAACCTTTAATTTATAATATTTCTGTCATGTTCGCGTTTAATAATGCGTCACTTGATGATTTTTTTTTTCTTTTGATAAAAAAAATTTAATGGCAGGGACACGTGAAATCTAAAGCTCTGATACCAGATGTTAGGAGCCTGCAATGATAATTTAGAATGTAATGCAAAGAATTGCTATTTGATTTTGGAATCGCAGTTGTATTGGAGCTGAACCCACAATAAGATATATAAAATAATGTATTGCTGATTTGATGCCTTATGACACCAATTATATTAACTATAAATATATGTGAAGTGTTGTGAAATGAAAAGACACGTTGGTCCTTTACAAGGAATCAGTGAAATAATAAACTGTGTTAGGAATAGGGTCCTAACAATATTTGAGCAAGTTCTTGGTGAGCTTGCTAGAGTAGATTTTAAGTAAGTTCTTTGTGAGCTTGCTGAAGCAGATCAGTGGATTGCTTACCTAAATAGATCAGGATTACATTCCTGAGAAGATTAGTGGATTGCCTAGTTGAGCAGATTAGTGGATTGCCTAGCTAAGTAGATCAATGAATTGCCTTACTAAGCATATAAGTGGATTGCCTACCTGAGTAGATCAGGATTACCTTACTAAGAAGATCAGTGGATTGCCTATATGAGTAGATCAAGATTGCCTACTTGAGCAGATCAGTGGATTGCCTAGTTTAGCAGATTAGTGAATTGCCTTGCTAAGAAGATCAGTGGATTGCCTACCTGAGCAGATCATTATTACCTACCTAAGAAGATCAGTGGATTGCCTACCTGAGAAGATCAGTGGATTGCTTAGCTAAGCAGATTAGTGAATTACCCTGCTGAGCAGATCAGTGGATAGCCTAGCTTTGAGTAAATCAAAGTAATCATTTTTATTGGGATAAGGATTCCTATTTCTTTGTGAAATATTATAAGGATATTATCTTGTGGAGTACCCCATATTGGGGGAACCACGTTAAATATTGTGTCTCAATTGTGTGTGGTGATTTGTGATCTTGCTTACTATTGCTATCTATGTCATTAATGCACATTGCTATATTTGGATATTGCAATTAAGGACACTAATTGATATTTGTTTGGAAAGAAAGTAAAAAGTGGGCGCTATACTGTTCACCCCCTCTCAGTATAAGCTTGTGTTATTCAAAGCTTTCCACCATGTACCAATAAGTTTTTTTTGGTATATTGGTGGAAGGGGTTTTGAAAGGATCCTCGAACCTTTTACAAAGCAAAAACCTTACAACATAAGACAAATTTCTTTAACACAAGGAGAGCTTCTCCTAACCAAAGAAGAAACTCCAACCAAGAGGATCTCCATAAAATATAGGGTACGTAAACCCAAATCCAGAAAAATAATAACAAGAGAATCTCCAACAAGGATAGGGTAAGAAGACCCGAAACCAAAAACAACAAAAGTCAAAAAAGAAATGATGCAAGAAGACTAAAGGTGTAAAATCACCATTGAAAAAGGTTCACACGTTGGCGCAAGAAAAAAGTCTATTATACACAAATAAAAAGAACATGAGATGAGGTGGATTTCCACATAGGAAAGAATATAACTAGAAAAGGTCACTTTAACCTCTTGTTTGTGTATCATTTAAAACTACTACTTCATCTATGACATGCTAATAAGGTAAGCATCATTTTTTACCTTCTAAAATAATTAGAGAGAATTATAGAGTACCAACAAGGATGAGTGAGAGCTTTAGCTCACTATGGACAAATACAATTGTTAGTGTTATGTATGTTGAAGAAAAATAGGCCTAGGTGGTCAACTGGAAGGAATTCATTATCAACCCACAATAAGAACATGAAGATGAAGAACAGGGACCTTCTTCTCCATGAAAATACCCCTATTCACTCACGACATAGGTTCAATAACAAATTCCTATGGAAATAGACTTTGTTGAGAAGGTCACCCCATAAAAAATTCCTGTTGAAGTGTCCTCTATAGAGAAAGCTATAGAACCACCATATTTGTCATCATCGAGGTAAATTTCCTTTGAATTTTATCCTACTCCTATTATAGTAAGCCCTTCCTAGCCAAAAATTAAGGCATCTAAGAGATTCCAATAGGAGGTAGATTTCAAAAATGAAAATAAGAGAATCAATCTATTCTACAATAAGGTCTTTTTAGTAAGAAGTATCCTCATTATAGTTGCAAACTAGTCCATCTAGACTCAAGCCAAAGAAATCAATAAATAAGGAAGAAGAAGATAAGGAAGTACATTCCTAATACATCAATCCATCCTCATTCATAGAAATCCTTTCTATAAAAGGAAATAATGCACCGAATGTAACAATTTCCTACTTAGTTCAATGAGGAAAGTTATGCTAGTTAATTAGATATAAACTTATTACAATAGAGTATTAGCACTTAGAAATAAATTTAGAATATAGAAGAAAGAAGAACACAAGATATACCCTAGGAAAAATCATGGAGGAGAAAAACCTAGCAAGGAGATAGTCTTAATGTATTATTAATTATAAAGCGCCAAAAAGGTGCACCGAGGTGCTGGCCCCCAATGCGTTTCCTCTCGAGTATCCACACTCAAATGGGAGAGAATTGCTTCTAAATAATCATTTGTGACTACGCTTTGCATGCAATGTTATCTTTTATGGGAAAGATTCGGGTTCACCAAGGAATTTATAAACTCCCTAATCTAGTCTGATTTGTTCAATATAGAAAAAAACTATATTTTATTCTATGCTAGAAGCTAATGTGCAAGGTGAGGGTGTAATGCAATGCAATGTGAAGACAATGATGTAAAAGATAAAGTATTATCCTATATGTAATTTTAATTCAGTGGATTCTAACTATGATAGAGGTTACAAAAGATATCATTTTTCTTTTTCTTTCTTAAGAGAAAAAGGTGCAAGATAGTTGTAAATACACATATTAACCTAATGCAATGCTAGATGCAATATGTATTTCAAATGCCTAAGAAAATGTAAGAGAATGTTAAACTTAAACTAGATATTATTTTATTATGCTAAAGGGAGAAACAATAGAACATAACAAACAAAAATATCATACTATAAAATGGAAAATAAGAGGATTAGGAGTACTTACCTATTCTGTTGTCTCGTGTGAGTACACCGTCTAGAATCAAATATACTTTTTTTGTGAATACTTCAATTGGAAGCCCTAAAGTTGGTGATTTTGCATAAACCTTTAAAAGAGAGAAAAATATGGGTATTATAATCTAGGGGCCTACCAAAAAATAAGAATATTATTTCTTCCTAGTTTACATGGTTAGGCCCTCTATTTATGTAATAATCTAGGTACCATGTCTTGGAAAATGGATCTAGAGGGTCTGTAGTGAATATGCTAGCTAGATGTGCTATACTCGGTGGATTCACTATTATGAAAAAACTGAATTGATAACAAAGTATGTTGAAAAATAAGGGTCTCCTATATTATCAAGAGATGCACAAGAACAAGTTTGGTTGAACTAGATGTTGGGGAAACTAGGAGTCTAAGGCTCCTCAAATATATGGCAAATGCATCACCTAAAACAAATTTAGTCTACAAATTCATTCTGGGTATTGAAATAGAGAATGACTATTTTTGTCGAGATGATGGTATGACGACACTATGCGAATATGATGCCTAAAATGGATATGATCGATGGATTTGCTCAATATATCAATGAAAAAACAAATCTCACTATGGGATCACTAAGGATGTTCTCTATTGAGACAACAAAGGTTTTGGTGGCTATTTTTTGTTTTACAAGATCTCTCTAAGACACCTATGAACTAAAACAAGAGAAACTTTTAACAAAACAATGGTTAGATATAAATATATAGAGATACAATTACATGCTATGAGTTAGGATTATGAAAATAAATATATTGATGATAATTGATAAAATAAACCTCAATGCATGATAGAAGGGTATCACCAGACTTTCAAATGCAAAATGCTTCCTTTGCTTCCTTTGGAGTGAAATTATTGGTGACACCATAAAGGAATTTTGGAAACACTTCGTTACTTGCTTGGTTTTCTTGTGATTTTGGAAAAAATTAATTGTGAGAGAGAGTTATTGAATGCTCCCCCAAGGGACCAATTTATAGCAATCGACCTTCCTAGAGTTTTCCAAATGGGAGAGGTGAAGTGGTTGGCATGCTAGTTGGTCTGGTTAGCTGGATGATTGCTTTCTAATTGAGGCCAATTAGGCCAAGTTGAGAAGTGGAAAGATATCCATCCCCTTCCTTCCCTTCTTGACGATCCTCTACACTTACATGCGGTCAGTTGAGCGAGAGTTGTACTCTAACAGACCTCTATAGGAGCTATTTAGAGTTTCAAGTTTTGGGAATGATTATGTTGCCTAAACAAATATACCGGTAGGTGTATTCATGATCAGGCATATTCATATTTTTGACCATTAAGAGTCAAGTTTGATGAGGGTGGAAAATTTTGAATTTGTTTTACAAATATGCCAAGATGAAAGCATATTCACTTTAGGGCAGATTCACTATGAGTTGGAAGATTCGTCTTTGCTAGATTTTATCTGTATTTCTTAGGGTCGAGCTAATTGTCATGGTTAGTTTAATTGTTTTATCAGTTTTCTTCAAAGATCAATGTAAATGGTGTGGTCTAATTTTAGGTATCTACCTTTTCCCTCTTTTTGATGCATTTTAAATTTTAATAAATACATAAAAATAGTTGTAGATGCGTATGTTTTGGAGAAAACATGATGATTGGGCTTTAATTGACCAATACGAGGTAAAATATATTGAAATATTATTTCTAGTGGAAGCAAATAAATTTTCAAGCTTTTATTGGATAATTTTCTTGTTATGGATAATGGAAGGATTTTTTAATTGGTTCTTTTCCCTAGCCTAGGTGACTCCTCAAGTTTCTAAGGGACAAACATAAGTCATGAAGGAACTCGAATGGGTTGGATGAGAAGTGGGGAAAGGGAAAATTTATCCAATTCATGATAAAATAGGGTAAAGGTTACAATTAAATGTCATTTTTACAATGCATGGGAGAGAGAAAGGGATCTAGAGAAAAGACAAGGTTTATAAAATGGTGCATCAAGGATGACCAATTCATAGACTGGACAAAGTTTGAGGAGGAGTAGGCCCAAGTGAGGCCCTAATAGAGGTATGAGTTTTTTCATTCGTTAATTTTTTTAATTTTTGTCTTTTTAGTTTTGTGATGTTGTTGTTGATGTATTCATCCCATAAATATGAATACATTGAGTTGAATACATCAGGAAGATGGTATATTCATAATGTTTTTAGGATTGATGGATTTACATTTGTTCGATGTATTCGTTACTTGAGGAATTCACTTATAGATGACATATTTGCTAAGAATTGAACATATTTTAATAGGTTGACTAATTTTGACTTTTCTATTGTTAATTTTCTTTGGTTGTAGAATTTAGACGTGCTAGAGTTTCAAGAATGACGGTCTCACACTTTATGTTCTATAGTGGTTGCTATAACCCCTATAGATCAAGATGTACTAGATACATTGGGGCTAGTGCATTTGGCAACTATGCCTACCATTGTTCTGGACCATGCCTTTTTGACTACTCTAGCAGAGTGATGGAATTTAGAGTGGTAAATTTTTGCTACTTACTAGGGAGATTATAGTTACTTTGGAGGATGTGTGGAGGATTCTATGAGTGCCTTATGAGGCACTGATATATATACAAGCTATAATTAGGATCAATATATTTTTAGGCTTACTTATGGGTGTCATTTTGATCAAAGATACTATGACATTGACATTAATGCCATGTTATATATAGGTTTACTAGATTAGTTGACAATGTTACTATGCATTATGGTTTTAGGATTGGTGGGTGGTGATACCAACAAGAGATTGTTGCACTAGGGTTATTTAATATCATCACTCAGATGAGGAATGATCATGTGTGATTTTCCTAGGATCTTTTATTTTGTATAGGCTCTATCGAGTTCTCCATATTATGGGTTACAAGAAGAAGAAGAGATTGGTCTACTATTTTTTATAGGTCTAGGTATGGGAGAACATAGTTTTGAGGTATCCTATTCAGTTACTTATAGTTCTAGTAAATCAGGATGTTCTAAGGTTTTTTATGGAATCATTTCCACAAGATAGGTAGGAGATCCTTCAAAGGAGTGATGATCCCATATCAAAAGGTGATTGATGACCTCTAGTCTAATCATATAGCGTGGCACCCTTGGAGGGATAATGTAGGGTAGGCAAAAGATAGATTTTATTTAGACAAGGTATGAAGGATTAGATGACTATGGGGACCATGTAGAGAGTTTGAATTTAGATAGGGTTCAAAGATAGTTTGGTTTGGTCTATGGGATCCTAACTATGGAGGAGTATTGGTTCCAATAGGTCACATAGGAGCAATGGAGGGGCTTTGATGATCTCCTAGACCTTGAGGTTTTTTTAAGGAGGATGTGGATGATCCTCTAGTTGTGGATCCTATTTTGAATGATGCAAGGGTTGCTCTAGGGTACCTTCAGTGGTACCACTAGATTTACCTTGCATGGATTACATCTATCATGAGGTAGCCATGGATGGGCCCTAGGTTAAGGAGAATTGCTTGCCATTATGTCTAGATGGCACACAAGATGTTATGAAAGATATAGAGAGATGAGTTAGTGCCATCTTGAGCATTGATCATGTTCCTATTAGCCATGAATTGACACTAGGATAAGCACTAGTAGGACCATGGAGGAGGCATTCTAATAGGAAATAAATGCCATTGTGAGGAAGATAGAGCTACTATAGGGTTTTTTGGACCAAGCCTTAACAAAATGGGATGCAACTATAGCAAAGAGAAACTAGGCTACTTAGAGATATATTAGGCTAGGGCAAAGAGGGATCAAATGAAGATCGAGAAGGATGACACCATAGCCAAAGTGACTTTAGCTACAACTAAGAGTAGAAACTTGGTTTTTAGAGGCTTGTTTAGTTAGATAGCTACTCTTCAAGAGTAATATACTACAAATGTGATGAGGAGCACCCACTACAGGTTGATGCACTATGCAACTATTTCTTCCTAGAAAAGATAATTGTCTCCCTTGAGAACTTGGCCTTGTTCCTGCTCTAGAATGATATTAGTATTAGGACCATTACAATAGTCAATTTAGTTTTCTCCACCAGTTGATGGTGGGTCAAAGAATCAGGGTTAGCTATGTAATGCATTGGCTTTTGTTAGTGGTGTGAGAGCATCAATTGTTCATGATATTCCTTAGCTAGTTTTGATAGATTGTGGTGCATTGGATCTATATGACATATATACATATATATATATATATATATATATATATATATATATATATATATATATATATATATATATATATATACACATACATATAATTCCATTTTTAGAAATTTTTGATGTATTGAAAGGTTTGAGGGGTATTTGACATATTTTCATGAGCGAATGTGATTTCAAATGACAATTTGAGAGATGTGTATGATTGAGTGAATGTTAGTTGTTAAAGAGATGTAAGATTTATTTAAAATGCAATTGTCATGTGACATTGGATTTTCAAAAATGTTGGAGTAACTATGTTAACACAACGATGTAGGTCCAATATAAATTACATAAAATTGAAAGATGACTTAATTTTTTAATTTCAAGATGAGTTAAGTTAAATGGTGTTAGTAAATGTTGTTGGTGTGATTTTTCATGAGTTGGGGGAGGAAGAAGGATTTTTCACAAATTTATTTTGTTTGTGAAAATTAAGGGTTGGGAACTAGCATCAAGTTATAGGTTAATATGAAAGCATATGTTAAACTTAATTATTATATATTATACATATCATTTTGAAAGGCTAATTGAATAACACTTGAAAAATTGAGTTATTTATGTCATTGATAGACCCTAAGCGGTGGCCTCTTAGCCTGATGGAATGACAAACGCTTAGGCGACTATGACTACTAGTGTTTTTAATCAGCTTATGCCATAAGACAATTCATGTCCTATAAAATGTTTTTATTTTTTGTTAAGTGATGACTCTTCTAGCTTGATTAATAGAAAAGCGCTTAGAAAAGCTAATACTTTTATAGGTAGTTAGTACCTCTTTGATATTCGAGCAGTCAATGCCCTAATATGATACATTGCTAGTATAATGACAATGTCATGATATGGTACAATTATTAAGGACGTTAAATATCTTGATATGGTGCAATGCTAGCAGATAATAAATTTCTTGATATGGTATAATGCTAGCGAACAATGAATATCCTGATATGGTACAATGCATGCAAATAGTCAATGTCTTGATATGGTACAATGCTTGCAAATAGTCAATGTCTTGATATGGTACAATTCTAGAAAACAGTTAATGTATTGATAATGCAAATTCTAGGGATAATTAATGTCCAAATGATATAGTACAATGCTAGGGATAGTTAATTTCCATATGATATGATACTTTTTCTTTCACTAGATCTGAATAGTTTGTGTCCTTATTACTAGCTTGGACAATTTATGTTCACATTGGAAATGTTTAATGCCCCTAAATTTAGGGTCTACTTTAGATGATTGATGTTGTGATAAGATGTTAATAGGATATCTTACCATAATTAGTATTGGCATCATAATATTTTTGTCATTTATCATGTTTTTCAAATATTTGAAGATGTCAAATCATCATTTCAAATGAGTTGTTAGAGGTAATGATATTCAATTTGTCATAGGATTTATCATTTGATACCTTTATTAGGGAGTGTAAGGAAACATAGGTTTTTAATTCGTCACCTAAAAAGAACTAATAATATGGATCAAAATTAAATATGTAAAAGATAAGTAAATATTTATGTAGAAAATGTTTTTGCTATCCATCCCTGTGAATTAGGGATTAATCATCATTTGGTAAGCAAGGGATTATGTAATTTTTGGTTGTTTTATTTTTTGATGTATATATATGAATCAATCTGTGGAGAAAACTACTACTATAAGTATACAAACATGAAAATAAATGTGTCTATTGTGTATTTGTGTTGGATTTTTAATCTTTACTACCTCTAAATATCACAAGTTATCTCACAATATCACATAGGTACCAAATATAAAATAGCCACAATAATAAAGATCAAAGAAATAATATGATGAGTAGAATAATATGAGCAAATTAATATGTATATAAAGCCTTATATAATAAAGAAAATAACATTCATTTATATACTAAAATATGAATGTAAATAGCTTGAGACATTCATGTACTATGCATGAAGAACAACTTACAATATTAATTTCTCAAAATGTATATAAGCTTTATTGCTCCTTTTATGTTACAACTTAGAATATGAATTCTTTATTTGTATTCAGTTCGATTCAATACTCTATGGATCATTATCTCCATAATATAGCCATAGTAATATGATTCTTTAAGTACTTGACTATTGTTCTCCATATGCCAAGTCTCATGACTCTTGGCTTATCAACTTACCACTTGCATACTTGATGAACACTTGACTCTATAATATTTGCACACATCTACATGACTCTTGGACTCCTACATGCACTCCTAAACTAAGACACTTGTGCACATATTCACATTACATATTTTATCTCTTACATACAAGACACATGTGCACATTCTCTCTTACATGACACTTGTGCATTTCTTGTACATTAATACTTACATAAAAGGGAAAATATAAATCACACTCTAAACTATAGACTCAAACCTAATATACTATTTACAAATGTACCATGAAGGTACCATTGGGGTACATTAGTATGTACCAAATAATGTAATATTCCTCAAAACCCCCTTGTATTACATTATTTGGTTATTTAAGACTTTATTCTTCAATCTTGGTCTTCGTATTTATCTTCAATCTTCAAGCAACCTTGCATTGTTCATGAACCTCTACTTGAGAATCATCTTTAGCTTCTTTGATTTTTGATCTAGGTTCTATTCCATATTCCTTCTTTAATTATTCAAACTTTGTATCTTCTGGATTACGAACTACTTGAACTCCTTTTATTTCAGGTTCATGTGTATAAATATATTGAACTTCTTCTTCAATATTTGATATATATGGCTCATTTCTAATTACTCTATAAGAAAATTTTGGACTATAATTGATCTATTTTTTTCTTATTTTCTAAAAAATTTACCATAAAATATTTTTCCTTCATATATTTTAGAAATTCAACACTTTTCTCTATTGTTAGAAGATGATTCAGAAATAAGTTTTTAAAAATTATTGCCTAGTCTGAACAATAGTGCCCTTTCAAATCTTCCACAATGTTTTTTTTTGTACTAAAAAAAATGTTGGAGAATGATATTTTCTTCCACAATATTTACAAGAATAAATATTCCAGCAATTGGCTTTTTTATGACCAAACCTATTACAATAGTTACACTTCAACTGAATGTAATGTCTTTTCTTCATTTTATACCTCCTTGTTAGTGCTTCAAGATCTTTTGTTTTCTTAAGAAAACAATGTAACCATTTATTTATAACTAAGGCTATTCTTTCTTTATTTTCCTTCTATATAAGTTGTAAGATCTTATAATCTATGACACTCTGAGTAGTCATAGATTTTGTAATAGAATCTATTTTGATCTACTATTAGATTGAGATTTAGTAGCAACAAGATATAATTTTGAGTTCTCAAGGGTATTTATTGATCTTGTTATTTCCTTCTTTTTATCAAGATCATCTACCAAATTTTGAAGATAAAGCTTTAAGTTGTTCACTATTTCCTCACTATATTCATTGAATGTATTTCTAATAATTTCTTCTATGTTATGCAATTCAATTTTATGATTTAATTCCTTTGAAGTAGTAATCCTTATAATTCCCTAGTTTAGAAAATAAAAAAATTAAATATAAGTTTTTCAAAATTTGTTTTCTAATCCTTTGATGTTGAAAACCTTTTAACTCCAAAATTATAAATTTGCAAAATTTTAAAAACCTTCTAATATATATATTTATTTTTCAAAATTTCTTAAGTCAATTTTTTTTTTTAAATAAAAAAACTTAAACTTCAACCTACCCATATAATTCCTTAATTAAATTAAATTCCTTTTAGACTATATAGACACCTTATAACTGCACAAAAAAACCTAAAAAATAAATTACAATATAACCTTCGATTCCATATTAGGAAACTTGATCTTCGAATTGTGCTCCGCTTGCACATTGATGTTCTTAAAATCACTTGCTCACTAACGTTCTATAAATTATGCTCTGAATGCACTCCCTCTGCACCTGTGTTTAAGTGAATCCACTTTGAGTGTGTGAAATGATGAATATCATCCATGTGGAGCTTTGTATGCATTTAGAAAACACTTTATTTCCTTCAGTTATAACATTAAATGCATTACCCATAGACATTGATGTGCTTCTACACTGTGATTATGCACTCATCTTCATAGTTAGAATTATCTCTTCCTCATGTTTTAGTGATGAATGCTTCGTATTCCTCCAACATTGAATGCTTTACCTTTCTACAACACTAAATGCTTCACCTTACTCCAACATTGAATGCATTTTCTTCCTACAACTCTAAATGTTGGTGCACTACTTCTATCCATCCTTCAATACTGGAATATTTGCTTCTCCCTTAGATGCTAAAAAATTTGCTTTCTTTCTTTAGATGCTAGAAGCCTTGCTTTCTATCTTTGGTTCACTGTTAAACTTCCATAGCACCTCCTTAATATGTTTTAGTACTAATATTTGTGTTGGTTTTGATCTTTAGGCTGGCCTCATTTGTTGTTTTAGATTCATAGGTCATTGTACTCTCATGATGTTGGTAGCTCTCAATGCTATATGACATATGGTGCTTCTATATAACAACTCTTAACCACTTAGCTTTTTGAATGCTATGTTATTTTTCTTTATGCTTTTGCTATATTTCTTCCTTTAGATTGATCGAATGTCATGTTTCTCTATTGTATAGACAAATGGCCAATCCTTTGTTATATTGCCGAATGTACCTCTATGTCTTATTTCTTAAGTTGGTCGAATGAGCCTCTCTATCTTCTTTCTTGAGTTGGATGAATGGGCCTAATTTTCTTCTTTTTTAAGTTGCCTGAATAGGTCTCTTTTATCTTCTTTCTTAAGTTGGTTGAATGGGCCTCTTTTATCTTCTTTCTAGAGTTTATTGAATGGATCCTTTAACTTCTTTCTTGAGTTGGTCAAATAGCCTCTCTTCAATACTGAATTAAATCTCTTTTAATATGGGCCTATTTCCTCTATCATGGGCCTCTCTTCCTTAATATATGGCCTCCTGGGCCTATTCAACAATATAGACCTTTTGGGTCTTTCTAACTATGAAAGCCTACTTGGCTTTTTTTCTTCAATATAGGCCTTCTTGACATTTTCTATATCTTCAACAATAAATGGGTTTCTTTGGCCTTTACAATTACTCTTTAAAATATGTCAAGGTCAAATTACTCTTGATATAATTCTTCTTTCTTCTATACTACTTATTTTTTTGCTTTCTTCTTTGTTGTATTTTTTGGTTTCTTTAGAAGTTAAAATTCTTCTCTATCTTTTGTAGGAAGCTTATCAAACCTTTATGTTGTACTTCTCTTCTCTGTTCTATATTCTAAAATCTTCAATGTATTAGGTTGCACCTAAGAACTCAATATGATTCTCCTCCTTACTAGAGAAATCAATATAAATATCTGGATGGATATTTCCTAAATGATCAATTATCTCTTGAGTTGATTTTACCTCAATATTTAATTTGCAAATCCTTAAAAATTTCAAATATTCAAGTTTAAAAAATTATCAAATTCTAAAAAATTAATGTTAGGGTGGCTCTTCTCTGAATGACCAACATCTCTCTAGGTTGGTTCTACCTATCAATTAGTGTATAACTTCTCTTATAATTTGGCCCCTTATATTCAATATAGCTAAGTCCTAGTCTTCACTAGTTTTCCTTCAACCTAGTGGAAAGACCCTAGCCTTTTCTACTCAATATGAACTTTAAAATAGAGTCCAAGTCTTCACTACCTTTAATGTGGAAAGACTCTAAATTAATTTTATCATAATAGACAAAGCTAATTAATAATTGTTGAGTGTTAATTTTACCCAATTGTGAAATTACACTCTCCCTTAGGGTTTTGATCTCAAAGCCCTCTCTTGCAAAGAAGTTAAAAAAATAACTTCTCCAAGGTCTCCGCTATATTAGCATTTGCATATGTGTATTAGTAATCTCAATAAAAATATATCAATTCAATGCTAAGAATACCTTAGTGATTGCAAGTAACTGTAAACAAGGGGCATGTGTTGGTTCATTTTACCATGCTATATTAATGATTGTTCATAAAACTTAACCAAAAGTAAATATAAATTGGTACTCATATGACCACGATGTAGTGCATTAATTCCTTTAATCTTGAGGATTTTAATGTAGATTTCATCTTCCCTTATGAAGTGGAGTTTAATCAAGCTTTATCTCGCATTAAATCCCACTTTAAATATGAAAGTAAAGATTAAATCTATCTATGAATGTAAATCTGAAATTATGAATAGGCTCATTGAATGTAGCTTCTTATCATTAAGATAAAGATAACTTTTTGATATAATTGATAAATTGTTTCTCTTTAATGAAATTAGTTTTCATAAAGAGACACCAATTTATTGCTTGAAAATAATAGCCTCATAAATGTTAGAGTTACTGTGTTCGTAACTATAAATATTACCTCATTTAGGTAGATATAATTTACCTCATGGTAAAAAGTAAGGTCTTACTTTTTACCACTAGTAAATTTCTTTTACTAGTTAGTCATTGTAGTCATTTTGACTACGTTGGTTAGTAGGTTAGTTGTTAGCTATATTTTAGGTTAGATCTCCTATAATGCGCTATGTTAGCGTGGATATAGGAATATTAGGTTTTTAACCTATTATGTAATCTATTTAACTTTAGGGCATTGTTCCTATGAGGTTAATGAATATATTATTTTTCTCTATCGAATCCTACTGATCCTCATGGCAACATTGGTACCAGAGCTGGATTAAGGGTTTGATCTGAGTTAATTTTTTTTTTGCCCTTAGGCAGAGGAGGAGGAGCAGGATAGTCAGCAAATATTTGACCTACTGCTATCTCAAGAGGATACGGCCCGCAACAGTGGGCACGAATCCCAATTTGAGGATTCCAATACCCCATCGACGAGGGCACGCGATGTAAGCCACGCAAGGGACGCGTGACTGATCGCGTAGGGCACGTGATCAACCAACCAGATGGTTGATCGGGTCACACGATCTCGTGCCTTTGACCATAAGGGTCGAGTGATCGATCGCCCCCTCCCGCTTCCACTCTCGTAGGCCGACGAGTTGGCCACCTCCGGGCAAGGAGCCAAGTGGCATCCACGGTCAAGGAGAGCAGCGAGGGCAGGAGTGCCCTCCCCTCCCAGTTGGATGCCATGTGGTCCAATCGATAGGATCTGATAGGGCAGGAGGCCCTCCAATCCTCAAAATGGCTATCTAAGGCCTACGTTGACTTGACTAGGAAACGATGGGCTAATCAACCAGTAGTGATCAAAATCTAGCCACCAAAAGGACCCATGCATGCTCGAGAATAGATCTCGAGGCGCTGACTCAAACCTATTAGCTGTTTCCATGTGGCATTGCCAACTCAGACTCGGATCTAAGCCAATGGCCTAGCCAGATACTGACATGTGGTGAATTACCACTGGATAGATTGACTGACATGACTCGACACTAACACATGGTGCACAACCACTCAAAAGATTAGATAGGACTGACGACGCTGACATGACAGAATGGCCCACCCCTGGTGCCACATGGTGACGTACAAAAGGGCGGGTAAAACTACCTAATTGCCCATAGGAAATCGACTGAATATTTGCAGACTGGGGGTTATAAACCCCATTGCATCCCACACTGGGATGCATGTGGGATAAATCCCCACAGCCCTCTTCGCAAACAGTGGATGGGCTAAATATAAGTCGTGCCCCTTCAAAACTCAAAATTGGTGTCATGAGAGGGTTAACACTGGGCGGAGTCACATTTCTTCCAAAATCGCCTGGTGGCGCGGTTGGCTCGGGTAGCCACCTCGAAACTACGAAGTCTCCGGTTCGAATCTCCCGCACGCCATATGCAAAGGTTTTAAAAACATTTTTCTTTGGTTTTTCTTAATTTTTGAATATTTCTATAGTTTATAAAGTTTTAAATTATATTTTTTTTGCATATTTTTTTTATAATTTTGTATAAATTGGATTTAAAAATCAATTCTTAATATTTTAAGTTTGTTTTTTTTTCCCCAATTTGCTTAATTATAAAAATTATTTGTCTTTAAAAGTATTTTTTTTAGCATTTTAAACTTAGAGATTTTTTAATTAAACCAAATTCTTTTGCAAAATCAAAGGCCTTCTTCAATTTTTTTTGCAATACCTACACAAAGTCCTATAGTTTTCTTCACACATTGTTTTGTTGGAGATAAAGAGACATAGGAACTCCAAATTCTATTGCAAAACGAAGAGATAGTGATGATTCAGGAAGCATAGAAGGACATCTCATTTTCTTTCAAAACGACAAACTTTTGCTTTTGTTCTCTCCTTCATGAAAGGAGACATAAAAACATAAAATTGCAATTTTTTTTGTTGTCAAAATTTGAGATCCAAAACATTTTTTTTGCTCCTTCATCCTAAATTATTGAAGACAAAAACTGGGTCGTGTGTCGACTAGTTCTGGAAGCCTTTCAAACGCGGGTCGTGTGTCGACTTGTCTTGAAAGGAGTGCTCTAAATTATACATTTTGTAAACATTAAAGGGGGGATAGAATTCAGTTTTTTTTTTATTCTATTGTTTGCAAAATTGTAACGAAAAAGGGGGGATATTTAAGAGTAAGAAAGGTGCATTCTTGATTGTACTCGACACCTTTTCTTAAAAATTGCTTGTACTAGGTGCATTTTCGGTTGCATCCGACACCTAGAGTGATAAAAATTTGGGTTGCTCTCATGTTTTGATTATTGCACTAACACTCATGTTTTTCTATGCAATTAAACAGTCAAATACAACATTGGTATGAGCATTTCTCAAAACCCAAACTTCACTCAAAAACCATGCTACACTTTGCATAGGTTAAAACAAGTCAGTTTTTTTTTACTCCCCATCAAAAGGTCAAAAATTCAAAATCACCTTGATTCACTCTCTTTGTTTGGCTTAATATCCTCAAACTTTTCATCCTTATTGAAGGGTGTTAAGGCAGGTGCCATTAAATATCCTAGAGAGCACAATCAAAAGTTTTTTCACAAACCTACCCCCTTTCATTTGCTCTATTTGTTTGGCTTAATTTCCTCCAACTTTTCATCCCTTGGTAAGGGTGTTAAGGCAGGTGCCATTAAATATCTTATAGAGGCAAATTGAAAACAACTTCCATATACTCTTTTGAGGGTATAGTGCAAGCTACATTCATCTTAGTCCTATCAAATTTGGAACCTTAACCATGGCCATGATACACAAGTATCTCACTGAGAGCCAACTGCTCAAAGGTTCAAATTATTCAGCATGGAAGACTAAGATGAAAGCTATCTTAACTATAGAGGATTTGTGGTCTATAGTAGATGGAAGTACAAGTAGACCTCAATCACCTGGAGCAGATCAAATAGAATTTGATAAAAAGGATAAGAAACTATCCTTAATGATCTTGCTAGCTATTACTGATGATATCCAACCTCATATAAGTGAAGCTAAAACTGGAAGGGAGGCATGGGATGCCTTAACTACCATCTTTGAGGGAAAGAATCAATCCACGATTCTTAACCTTCAAACACAACTTCATACACTTCACATGAAATCTGGAGAAACAGTAGAGCTATTCCTCTGCAGAGTGGCCGATTTGAAAACAAAACTGCAAGCCCTAGGAGAAACTGTGGAAGACAAAGTCTTAATCTCAATTATTTTGAGAGCTCTTCCTGACTCCTATAGAATATTGATTACATCCCTTCAAGTCTCTGGTAGGACAATGAATTTTGTAGAGTTGGTGAACATGCTTCAAACTGAAGAAGCTAATCAATTCCAAAGAGATGAGGCATCCAACAATGCACTTTTCTCACATAAAAAACAAGGAAAGAAAAAGTGGAATCAACAACAAGGGTCTTCTTCTAACAAAAACAAAGGTCAAGGCCAAGACACTAAGAAGAAGAAGAAGAAGCAATATTGCAAAATCTGTGATAAAGACACTCATCAAACCAAGAGATGTTGGTTTAAGAACAAGCCTCCCAAAGAGAAAGGTCAAAAGAAAAACCAAGGCAATGTTGCAAATGAGATGTCTAATACAGATTTTGATTCTAGTTCAGAGAAAGCACACAGAGTGCTAATTGCTAAAATAATTTTGTAGAGGGAAAACACATGTGTCCCTTGGGCAAAAGCACCATTTTCTCTCTCTTCTTTTAGGCTTCATAAATAGCATAAGTTTTTTGTTTGAAGACCTTGCAATAAGGGGTGCTTGTACCTCTTTTAGGCTTCATAAATAGCAAATTCTAGGTGTTTGAAGTACTTGTAACAAGAGGAGCGACTTTTTGTGATGTAAAATTGTCTAGGAGGCAATATTTGTAATTCCTTCACAACACTCTTGAGTTGCACACTTTTTGCAATTGAGGGGGGACATAAATTTCTTTTCTTCACAATTTTTGTAAAAAGGGAAGAAGGCTTATAAGGGTGCATTTTCGGCTTCGACCGACACCTTAGCTACACTTCCTTCAAAAATTACTTACACTATGTTTTGCAATGAGAAGGGGGGAACTTATAAGGGTGCATTTTCGGCAGTGACCGACACCTTAGCTACCTTATCTTTTGCAAACTCATATTGTAAAATGGATGAACCTCGTATGAAGTGATCTATTCTACTACACCTAGCGATTGTAGTGGCTGGTTACCCATGCAATTCGGTTGGATGATGTGATTACCATAAGGACATTCTTTTGAGTGAAGACAAAGTGAGGAATGGCACACTTTTTGCTTAGGAGCAGCCAGAGCACTATGATAGAGCAAAGAACCAGCAGATCAACATCTTCTTCATTGTATTGGGGCAGTTATATACTTTACCCAAATATTGTTGTATAGAGGGATATGTATGTATTACCCAAATAATGTAATAAGGGGGGATGTTAGAGTTACTATGTTAGTAACTATAAATATTACCTCATTTAGGTAGATATAATTTACCTCATGGTAAAAAGTAAGGTCTTACTTTTTACCACTAGTAAATTTCTTTTACTAGTTAGTCATTGTAGTCATTTTGACTACGTTGGTTAGTAGGTTAGTTGTTAGCTATATTTTAGGTTAGATCTCCTATAATGCGCTATGTTAGCGTGGATATAGGAATATTAGGTTTTTAACCTATTATGTAATCTATTTAACTTTAGGGCATTGTTCCTATGAGGTTAATGAATATATTATTTTTCTCTATCGAATCCTACTGATCCTCATGGCAACAAAAATAATAGCCTCATAATGTCATGGTGAATTATCCCTCTTAAATGAAATTAATTTTCATTAAGAAGAAGTAATTTCATGTTTTACAACCAAGACATTTGATGCCATGATAGATTATCCTTATTCAATGAAATCAAAATTTTCATGAAGAAAGGTGCATTTATTGCTTCGAAAATAATGGCTCATGAAATGCCATAAAAATTTCCCCCCTTTTATGAAATTGAATTTTCATAAAGGAAAGGTCATCTTATGTTTATGAATGAACATGCAAACTTTAAAAATCTGATTTGGCCTCAAAATAGAAAAATTAAAATTTCAAAATTTAAAAATCTACAATATAACAACTTCTTTAAATATTTTTTTAGAATTTGAAATGACTCCGGAGCAAAAACGTACAAGTGAAAAATGGAACTTTAAAGTATATTCTATGCAGCCATGCAATTATTTTTGGATTTTGAATTTTTTTAATTTTTATTTTAATGCCTAAAAATTAAAAAAATTATGTAAAAATAAAGTTAAAAAAATAAAAAAATGAAAAAAATAAAAACAAAAAATGCTGCAACCTGAATTTCTTCACAAACCCTGTAAGCATGAAAGTTCTACACAAAAACCAATATTAAATTTACCCTTTTATGCAGTCAAACAATTAATGCGGTGTGAGCTTCTAAGGAATGGGTGCAATAAAATGGAAACAAAACAAATTAACCATTAAAGAATGCATAAAATATGATTTCTCCATTATATTGCAATGAAAAATATATTCAATATTTACAATGTGTGTGCAAAAAAATACAGCCCCTAAATAGGCATCATGTGATGAAAATCTGCCCAGCAGATTGGCAAAAACACATTCAGAAATCTGGCCTCCATAATGGTCCTACCAGCTCCAAAAATATCTAGCCCCTTCTCTCTCCTTCAATTGCCTCTTTAAATTTTTTCCAACAGTATTTTCCTCCTTTCAAATTCGACTGTTCGTTTTATTTCAGATGGCTTCTCTTCGCCTTTGTTTCATAACAATTTCTCCTTTAATAATTTATATTCGTTCGTATAGATAACCATTTTTTTTTTTTTGTTTACACCCTTTATATTTATGGCCCAAAGCCACTTGCACATTAATTCTTCGTCCTTACTTCGTATTTACTGTATAAGACCCCATTCAAATATTTGACATGCATTCCTTCATTTATAAACACACCATCCCTATCTCACACATTATGAGGTCTTAAGGAATCATAAAAAAATGTACATCTATTTTTCTCTTAATTATAATGGTCAATTCGCACATACCGAACCTCCAATAAATCCACGCGAAATATTTTTCCCAACGTCTCGTTTGCACCAGTGGATTTTCTGCGTTGATATGGTAATGCCTTCTACTGTGAGTTTTCAGAATCATCGGGCCCATATTGTGGTGTTCACGCTACCATTATGGCAACTTTGTAACGCCTATTACTATTCTCACCACCGCTAGGGTATGTTTCATGCTACACTCTGCTGCCAGGTCTGATTCGCGACCTCGCATTTAAAAGAAAAAGACAAGTGTTGTCCATATCGTAGGTCCACATCGACGTCGAATCCATCCGTGAGCCTTCCATGTGGGCCCGTTCATCACAATGTATGTCACTGCCAACTATCTCAACTTCGAGCATTGGTCACTGTAATTTTATGTGCCATATCATAATATTCCCTTTCATTCTGCCGTGAGTTGTCTAATGTGGCAATCGACCTTCTCTCTAATGTAAAGGCCCAATGACACCTACATTTTCCACTTGTTTCGGTATTATTTATCACGACCCTTTTCATCTCGTTCTTAGCTAAAAATATCACAAATTCCACATTGATCTGCCATATCGCCTATGTTGTTGACAACGCCCAACAAGGGACAAACCCTTCAAATTTTCTCTGCATGAAATGACACGGTTTTCCCTAACCTTACATCCTCCCAGGAGTTTTCAACCTTGTCACCATGCTCATTCATCGCTATGCAGTTGTTTTTTTTATATCCCATATATCTCCAATCGTTCGAGAGTTTATGGTGTGAAATGGATATGTACTCTCATTACCGGATTATCATCTACCCTATGCTGTAAAATCACGTCTTGCATCGGATCTTCAAACATACTATCCTCTTCGCGTATTCGTTGTGCATGAATCATCGTTGTGATAATGGTTTCCCATTGTAGAGGGAATTAATAAAACCATCCCAAGTCCCCATATGAAATCGATGTTACACGATGAGTTCATCGTCGGCAATCTCCCGATGTCTCTATGCAAATTTTTTGTGTTGCTTCCATATCACACTGTCTAAACAAAATGGGGGAATCTCCCTGTTCTACTACTATTTGGAATTCTTTCAAAGTGATGAACTATCCATAAAAAAATAGTGCCATATCCAATGTCTCATGCCCTTCCTTCATCATTGGGTACTTCACTTCATGTGATGGCTTCTGCTGCGTTCATTTCAATTTCACTGCATTCAATGTTACCACAGACTTTGTAGTCATCTAGTACGATTATCCTAAATCTTCATTGCTACAACCTGGCGACTGTTTCACTAAAACCACCCTGATAAATTTCCTGATGCCTTTTCAGACTACCGCTTGTAGAATGCTGCACCGCTGGTTCTAAAACTCCCCATGCCTGTGCCTGAAATCGAAGCCCTCCATTTGTCAGGTTGGTGTTGTTCACATGTTGATTCAAATCTGCTGTGGATAATGCCATGTGTGTTCCTTTCAACAGAAACATCCCCATCATCCTGTAGACTGTTCTTCCGATGCTATGCTCTCACTTCATTGACATTTGATCTTCGTCCTCCGAAAGCTGCAACCAAAACTTTGAAACTGACGTCACTCCATCACTGACGTTGTCTTCATCGAGTTATGCCATGTCATCCTAACTGGTGATTTATTCTTTATAATGATCCATATGCTCTCTATTATTTTGTATCACGCGTGTACCATGTCAACTGTTCGGTCTCTGTTCGACGTGTATCATTTTGTTTGGAGTTATCCATGTCGACTACGATGTCCCCGTTTACTATGCCCAATCAAACCTTCTATCACAAGTCATTACCTTCTTTCGATGTTTATTGCCATGTCGATATCCTGACTGCTCCAATCGACTTACGAGCCATGTATTCCTATGCCATCTCTACCATGTCATTACCGAGTCTGGCGCTTCCCTATCGCTGGTTGCATCGTAGAAGTCCAATGTCTTTGTGGCATCTGATGTAGCTGCCACGTCAACCACTCCATTTCGAGCACCATGATGGTCCGTGTCCTTGTTGGCTTGCAATATTTCATGCCCGTGATGTCGTTGTCACGTTTGATCCAAGCCCACACATTTTGACACCTGCAGAACAACAAGACACATATTAGCCTTTAAAACCTAAAATGTAACTTGCCCCAATATTTAACCTTTAATCAAGTAAAAAGCATGACTATAACATGAGGAGGCAAAACTTGTATTAGCTATCGAATAATCATTTTGGCTTTGCTTTATTATAATAATATATATATTATTATATATATTTATTTATATCTTATTATAATATATGTATATATATAATATTTTTTTTTTATTCTAAACTTTTATATATATATATAATATAAATCTTTATTTGTATTTTTATTTTTACTATTAATATTATTTTTTCGTTTATTCATTTTAAAATGATATTTGATTAAATTTAAAAGTTTTTAATCAATTTGGATTAAGAGCAAAACTTTTAAAAACTGATTTCAAAAATCCACACAAGTAAAATAATCCCTCAGTCTAACCAACAATCCTAACAAATGAGAAGACCGCAATGAAGACTAGACTACTTACAAGAAACCAAAAGAAGACACCAAACACTTAAATGAAGCTTTCAATCAAACAGAGAAACAATACCAGATCCATTACCCACGATGATTTATCAAACTAATAGAGACAAGGAGATAGAATCAAAATCTTGGAACACACTCTCATGCATAACGATCTATAGCCAATATCACCCCAATAAGAGCAAAAACCCAAACAAACCCAAAAAATTTAAAGGTGGATCCCCAATTTTGGGGTATGTTGTGGAGCAGCCACAAAAAAAGGTGACTCTACTGAGAAATGCTCCTGAGAATTTAGGTAAGAACCCAACCTAAAACGAGAACACACAAGATTAACGAGACACAATAATTTAGCAATATCTCGAGAAGATGGGGGTAAACAACTTGAACATGAAAATAACTAATCCATTTGCCTCTGCTTAGTGTGTGCGAACGTGATTCATTATTACATTTCTAAAAATCCTCCAGATTCCATCATCCCTTTTTGCATTAGGCTATGAAGTACAACTCATGGAATTGAGACTTTTATAGATAGAGCCCCACTACCAGTCAGGCGTCTATAGCCCCGATGAGGTTTACCTAACTCACCCGTGTATTCACTTAATGCTTTGCAAATATCATCTATCCTAGGTGGATCTAGACTTTAGTGCTCATTGTCTTTTTTTTTTCTTTTTTTTTTTTCTCTTTCTATGTATCAAACTTTGCCTAGCCAGGGCCCCACTGCCAGTCAGGCATCTATAGCCCCGGTGGAGTTTTCCTGAACTAGATGATAGATTTCAAGAAATCTATTGCATAGCTTGTACCTATGGAACTCTGGCAAAGCATCAAGTCTCACTAAGGTTAGAAAGCGAGTAAGTAGAGCATTTTATATTTTCACCTAGGGTTGCAAATCTAGATAAATTCATCCTTCTTACTTCCAGAAACACCATTTAATGTGTGTGAAAGTCCCATGTGGAGCTTTGGCTAATTTTTCATTGTTCCACTTTCCACCATTTTAGTCCCAAAATCTGAGCATAATCACCAAATAAATCATCCCCATTTTCTCGGGTTCATCAATTTTCAGATCCGATACTCCAACCTACTAAGCAAAGAAACCTCAGAGTTCCACTTTTTTAATTGTTAGGTAAATTCAGCTTTCAGCTCTCATACTCCAACCTACTAAGAAAATGAGCTTCAAAACAGGTCAAAGACCATAAGTTAGTGACCACAAAACATTACCCCAAAACAAAGGAAAAACCCAAAACACAAAACTCAAAAACACAAATCAAAACTATATACAAATGTACAATATGGTACAAAATGATGCAAAGCTTTGACTATGACTTCCTTGGATCCCAAACATGATTAGAACATTTCAAAAGATATATAACGTGATGCACATGCAAATTTTTTTAGGAATCCAACAAAAATAAGATTAGACCAAACAATACAACAAACTTCATCTTACCCTTCTCACCATACCACTTTGATTTAGTTTCGTTACCAATCCCATAGGTGAGATTCAAATCATTAAACATATTAGACAATGATTGATCTTCAATTTTATCTTGTCTGTTCTTTAAGATGTCAACTTCACAATTCGATTTATGGTTTAGAATTAGGCTTTTCTTTTTAGATATGAGACCTTGTAAATTGGAGCCTAGTTCTAAAAACTTTATAGCCAAATCATTTTTCAATTTTGTAGACCAATCAAATTTTTGCAACCGTTTGCAAGCATCTAGGATTTTTATTAAATGAGGATCATCATGAGTTTGTATCCTAGATTGAATAATTAATTGATTATGCACTTGATTCAACACTTCAAGCATACCAAATTCTTTTTCATTCAACAAAGAATTCTTATTAGTGGTGTGAGAAGAAATTAAGCCAAATTCTTTACCAGCCACAAATGGTATTTCATTATTGATAGCATTTAAATCCAACAAGCAGTTAGGCAAACCATCACCTGAAGTTCGAATGATAGAACACATAGGATGAGATTTTACCTTTTGCATATTCTCATTTGACCAACTTTTGTGAGCATTTGTAATTTTTACCTTTTCTTCATGACTTTCATCATCATCGAACACATGTTTATCAAAGACACCAAAATTAGGCACCCAATTAAAAACATGTCCATCCTTTTCAAACCATATGTCTTGTCTATATAGGGATGGGTCAACTAACACATCTCCATGATCAATAACTTGGGTTTTTTCATATAACATGACATTTTCAATTGGATCATCAATGATATCAAACCCAAACCATTCAGGTTTTGAAATTTCCTCATTTTGAGATGGCATAGACATTGTAGAACTAATAAGTGAATCAAGATTTTCAATTCCATGCCCCTCAATGGGATCTAAAGCAAATGATTCTCCTTCTTTATCCATGGTTGTAGAATCCTTATCACTTTCTAAAATTTGATGAGATTCGAATCCCTCTTCCAAAACTTTCTCAAATTGTACAGGATTTGTAATATCCTCATGCGAGAAACGAATCGTATTATCTTGCAAATCAATTGACACAAAAAGTCCATTAGAAGATTTAGAGCGAGCATATTCTTCCCATTTCTTCCAAGAATCATAGTAATCATATTCCAAAATCAAGTTGTGATGCTCAATTACTTCTTCGTCATCTTCTAATTCATCGACATGTTTCTCATCCAATTCATCTTCACCTTCCTTAGATGATTCAATTATCTCCAAAAGTGGGTTATTTCTTGAATTTAAATTTGTAAGGCTATCATAATCCAAGTTGGTAATCCATGATTCAATTTTATCACAATTTGGAAGGTGTGTATCTTATTGGCCATTCGTTTCATCAATATCATCCAAAGTATCTTTTGAGAACAAGTGGTGAGATTCTATTATGTTTTCAAATTCATTTATTGATTTACTTCCAAACTCATTTTCAACCACTTTTGATGATTTAGGGGTTTCTAAAATGGGATCAATTTTTACATCTTGTTCCAAATAGTTACCCCAATATTCCTTTGTGAGTAAACATGACCAAATCATATCCTCATAGGTTTGTTCATCCCAATCCTCATCTATGGGTAATGATTCTAAATACTTTCTTTACCAAGAAGAATGGTGATGATTTGATTCCAACTTCTTGTTACCCATCCATAGAATTTATTCTCCAAAATATTCATGCTCTTCAGGATATTCTAAATAGGTATTTACTTCAATGTAAGTCACATCCCGACCTCTTCTATCACCTGAAGGAGTATAACATGAAATATCATTAAGATTAGAATCATAAATTTTCTTCCTAGGATGATTTGGATGCATACATTGATGTGCTCATTTTTGTAATGGAACCACATCTCTACTTAACTTCTTAACCAAATTCTTTCACTCTTTTATTTTTGACACAAGATCCTTGTGTTGGGTGGTATAGGTAGTAGGATTAGTTGGATTGATATCAACAGACAAAGCCTGACCATTTTTTGCAATGGCTCCATGAGTGGCCACATGATTCTCTAATCGTGGAGTGGTTGGATGGATAAATGTACTCGTGTAAGCACATGTGGGAGAATAAGTGGGTATGGTAGGATAAAAGTTATTGTGGGGCAAAGCGTTTGACATCAAATTTTGTTGTGCCCATACTTTTTTTACAACCGAGGTTTGATTGTAAGCCCCTAGTTGTCCTACCATAGGAAATTGCTCCATACCATAACCTTGTGGCCTTAATTATTGATCTACAATCATAGCTTCCATGTAGGCTGAGGCAAGATTTGTAACCAAAGGATTTGTCCTAGTGAACATGGCAAGCAAGGGATCCATTGCCCCAAAGTTTATTTGAAGAGCACCGCTCTCCTCAATAGTATACTGAGTAATCAATCTTGCATAGAGCTTCTGAAATCTCATATTGAATGTTATCAATATCTCATTAGGCTTCCTATTGTAAGAAGAAAATTATTGATAAATTGTGACAGGATCAATGGGTAACCTAAATTGATTGATAAAAGCAATTTCTAATTGAGCCCAAGACGTAATAGAGCCAATGGGTAAATTTATGTACCAATCATATGCCACCTCATCTAGGATCCAAGAAAACAATCTACATGCCACATCCTCGTGTTTGACATTCCACCTAACGAGAAAAAAATTAGAGATGTTTTTGAGAATTTATGTATCATCCTATCAGTTAGAAATTTTTTGCTATGATAGAGTAATTGCATTGTGGAATTCCCTTGTAGATAGGAGTGTGTTGAATATGACTAATATGGAAGATAATGATGCTTTCAGTGATCAGAATGGGGAGACATGGATATCCACTATGCTTCATAGTGATGCTGAACAAGCAAAAAAAAAAAAATTAAGCTACCTGATTTGTGATTTTTTTAGTATTACAATTTTTCAGTATTTCACAATTTGAATTTATTTGACATCAGATTTCATAATAGAGATTCTGAACAAGCTGAGCATTATTTTTTTTTCAGCTACTTTATTTTGTGATTTATCCAGTATTATGATTTTTCTAGTATTTCATAATATATTAGAATTGATTTGATATCAGATTTCACAAAATTTGATTATTAAGAAGTTTTCATGTTCTGCTCTTTGTTGTTTTTTAAATAGGTTTAATTGTAATGTCCCCAATTTTCACTACACGTTTTTTTTTGGTCACCTTTCGAAAAGTTAAGATTATAATAACATTTTAAGACAAAGTTATCCCACTTAAGATGTAAGTAGTCTAAATTGCAATAGATTAAATAAATAGAAGCACCAACCTCTATATGTCTTTCTGAGCCAATTGCAAGTTGGAGCATCAACCCCACCAACACCATCTCACCATCCCATAATGGTGGATGAATATCAAAGTGCAATGGCTATGTCCTCATAATACGTTTTCCAAAAGACAAGGGGACATATTGATGGTTGTTCCAACCAATTAGGAGAATATTTCCTCACCAAAGGAATACCTCTCTCCAATTCTCCAAACTACCTACAAAGGGTGGTGTCTTAGGAGACCCCATTAATCTATTGCTCTTTATGGAAACTTACATACAACTTGGGTTAAACGTCTTAAGCGTTATTAAAAATATTTCTTGTCATCAAGGTGTTGTTAGTTTGATGGTGGTGGTGGGTCCTATACCTTAAGTTTAAATCTTTGGATTGATTACATATTTGTGTCTCTCTTTTACTATAATACATATAAAGAAATGATGCTACTAAACAACCAAATGTCATCATATATTTTACACTCACATTTATAATAAGCAATCATACAAGTAGACTCTATTTACAAAAATATCATTAACATCGAAACACAACTGCTAATAAGCTTTATTCAAGACATCTTCATTTGATCATTTTTCCAAGATTATACATCATTTACCATCCAATTGAGTTTTTTCTTTACAACATATAAAAGTATTCCCTTACATTATCCAAAAGCAAGTAGAGAAATACATCAAATATTACATAACTTGGCTTAATTATTTCAGCCCTTCAAGACTACAATATGAACATATCAAAACATGCTTATACAAAATGAACTACAGTACAAAAATCTTCAACGCTTGACTGGTTCTCCTCTGGTTTTCTTGCATCTCCATGATGTGTGAGAGATGATTTTGTAAGGGATCAGGAAAACTCGCATGCAGAGTATGCCAATGCAACACAAGAAAACCATGATTTTTCATATTTAAATGCATAGACGCAATATTAACTTTGCTAGTTGCATAAATCATCATGCAAAGTAAAGTCTACTACACAATCCTTATCATCATATGTTTGGTTTGTCTTTATTCAAGAAAGAGTCCCATACCTCTTCCTAAGGTGAAAGACACCAATCTATTCCTTCCATACTAGAAGTTTACCATACATATAATGTTAAGAAAATGTACCAAACAAAGCATTTAAATTGGAATAGATTTCTTTAATCCAAATATCCAAAATATATAAATACAAATCTTACAAAAGAGACAAAATGATCACTTGGAAACTTTCAATGCATGAATACAAAACTTTCACTTTTCTATTAGATACCCTGCATACATCAAGTCAACATATGCAATACTATCTGATTATTCAAGACAATTCCAATAACGGTTCCAACACATGATATATTTAACTTACTTAAGTTAACCTATCCTCCAATACAAGGTTATAATATTCTCTACACAGAAACCACTCTTCATTGAAAGACACAGAAAATTACTAACTTCTATGCACTTATAATCAGCCTTCATATATCCAATACATTATAGATCATTAACTATGGTTACACATTATAATCAAGCAGTATAAAACATCCTCATTTCAGAACAGACAAAATTCTAGTAAAGAGGTAGAGTGGAAAGTTCCAACCTGGAATCCTTGCAAGGTGTTCCTACTTTGACTTGGGTATTTCCTCCTCTTGCTTCCTTTCCAGCACAACTTATTATCTTCTCAGCTTCAAAGGACCACTCTAAATATATTTTTCTACCACTAGGGAGTATTTCAAACCTTCTGGTTTCTGATCCACCGAGGTGGAGAGCATACTCCCTAAGTTTTCCAAGATTTCCTCCCCTTTTACCTAATTTTTAGTACTTTCTCAAAGCTTTTTGGTTTCTGATCCACATAAATGTAGAGCATAATCTTTAAGCCCTAATATTTCCTGGATACCCCTTCCATCTTAAGGTGCCCTCTATTTATAGGAAAATTTCCCACGTATGGCTAAATAGTGGCCTCATTATTTTATTATTAAAAGATGCCTTGGGTCCCTTATCATGTCATGTAGAGGGTTGAAGAGGGTCCAAATAAGGTTAAGATAGGTTTCCTTATATTTTTTATAGAATATACAAAGCTATGACTATTAATGATAATAGGAGAGATCTCCCTTTTATTTCCACCGATGTAGGGGAGCCAAGTGGGTGATTTCCCAAAAGGATGGGATATATATTTTTTAATAATTCTTGAAGAACACAAGCTTATACTGAGAGGGGGGTGGACAGTATAAGACCACTTTTTACTTTTTCCTTCAATTCAACTTTCAATTCAATATTATGCAGTGTATAGATAGCAGTATCAAAATCCGTAATCAAAACAATGCACAAAACATCATCCACAATAGAGACACAACAATTTATGTGGTTCACCCAATGTGGGCTACTCCACGGATAAAATATTTCACTAAATTTTATCAAATCAAATTTTGGGATACCTTTCTCAATTACAATGTTTATGGTCATCAACCCAAAGGAGACACCAATCCCCTAGCTCTTGTTTTGGTTGGTGATCCTCTAGAATGCCTCTGCCTCCGTTGCCCTTAGCAAATGGAACTCTATCCATAGAAGACACCTATCTTCCCTACTCTGGCTGGAGACCTCTGTCCTCAACTCTATCACCTCAAGGATGGTCCTCAAAATTGCACTAAACATAGTCCTTCGATTTAACACAAATGTCCTCATTCTTTTTCTAAAATCTGCACCAAACACAGTCCTTCAGTCTGGCACAAATGTCCTCGAATATTTCTCTGGTCTGGGTACAAATATGTCCTCATATCCGCACCAATTTTTGTCCTCAAGTCTGGTTCACAAAAATGGTTCACAAGCTTTCACTAAAGCTTGCTTAATCTTCACCCAAGTCTTCACCAAGACTTGTCTCAGATCTGCTTTGATAGTTCTCAAAAAAGCTCACATAAATCTGTCCTTAAATTCTCTCTGCTCTGTCGCAGCCACACTTGGTCGAAACCAACCTTTGCACTATCTACACAAAAACAGTGGCACTCAGCTCTCGGTGATCGAACTTCTCACTTTGCGCACTATCTGTGAATGTCGCACTTCGAACACACACTCCAAAATCGATACTTTGACTCTTCAAACAACCCTCCTTTTATACTAATACTTTCAAAACCTTGATCTTAGTCGGCTTTGCAACCCTAAACTACGTCGACTGCAAACCCTAAACTATATCAGCCCAAATTTAACTTTGTCGGCCTCACTCCCTCTGCAACTCTTCTGTAGCTTCTATCGCGAAACTACAACATGTCATGATATCGCGACACCTTTGCAATCGTACAATTCCTTTTACCTTTTGTCATGATATCATGACATTTTAGCCTATGACGACTTCAACCACGTTCTTGTCGCGATATCGTGACACTTCTGACTTAGTCAGCATCAACTTTGCTTTTGTCGCGATATCGTGACACTTCTCCCTTTGTCGACCTCCTTTCTACTTTTGTCGTGAAATTGTGACACTTCTGTCTTCATAGCATTCCTCTTTGCTTTTGTTGCGAAATCATGACACTTCTCCTATAGAAGACCTGCATTTTGTTTCTGTCACAAAATCGTGACACTTTCTCCAGCTAAATGCTGCCATCTCAAACTGTCGTGAAATCGCAACACATTCTCTTCCTTGCACTAGAAAAAATGGAACATGTCTCGAAATCGTGACACTTTCACCTTTGAGCTCTTCCTCCTTAACTTTGTCACAAAATCATGACACTTCTAGCTTCTGTACATTTTCTCTTCAACATGTCGCAAAATCACAACATTTCTTATTTCGAAACCTTTCCTTTGCTGCATGTCACGAAATCGCGACAGTTCTTACTTGGAACAATTTCATCTGCAGCATGTCACAAAAATGTGATGGTTCTCACTTCGAACTCTAAAACATGTCATGAAAACGTGATGCTTCTCACTTCGAACTCTGTAGCATGTCGCAAAATCATGACAGTTTTCATTTCAAACTCTACAGCATGTCGCGAAATCGTGACACTTTTCGAGTTACTTTCTCTCTCTTCGAACTTGTCGCAAAATCATGATAATTCTCACTATGGACTCTCTCTCCTGCAACATGTTGCAAAATTGTGACACTTTTTCGTCTGTTTAGCCTTCCTTGCAATATGTCACGAAATCGTGACATTTCTGACTCCAAACATTCTCTCTCCTCTTTGAGTCACGAAACTACGACATGTCGCGATATCGTGACATTTTTCTAAAAAGCTTTCTCTCGCCTACGTAAGTCGCGAAAATGCGACATGTCACAATATCGCGACACTTTTTCAAAAAGCTTTCTCTCTCTTGTTTAAGTTGCGAAACTGCGACATGTCGCGATATCGCGAAATTTTTCATCCTTACTTTCTTTCGAACCTTTCATGCCGAAACCTTCCTCAAAACAAATTCTTTTACATCAAATCAAATTCCTTTAAAAGCTTCTTGACATCAATGACAACTTATACACTTGAGCAAAGGCAATATACCCAAGGTACCCAAAATTTGCCAATAATTTTAAAGTCCTTTAAAGCTCAATCAAAATTGGGTCCACTTTATGGGCAGCTAATTATTTTAATAAAAAGGGTGTATATCTACTACTATTTAGTAGACGGGTGTTGCAAGATTGAAATTGGAAGAATCTCACCTACCATTATGCTCATCCTAAAGTTGCCATGTGGAGGAAAGGATAGGACCATCAAGTCAATATAATGTTCTCTTTATTTTGGTCCAATCAAAATTGGACAAGTTTGTATAATAGGACACTTCACCCAATTCAGTAAATAGTTAATAGTGAATAATAAATAGTGAATAGTGAACAGTGAACAATGAACAATGAATAGTGAATAGTGAACATTAATTAATGTAAAATTCCACTATGTCAATCTCATACAAATTTAATTGTAAAATCAAACATAAATCACTCAAAAGGCATACAAGCATTCGATGCACGTGCTCAGTATCCCCCATCACTGTTTTTCCTTTGAGTGGCAAGAATTTTAGAGTTATTCTCTAGTAACACCGCCATTAGGGAGGTAACTAGTGACGATAGAAATATGAGCTTTACCTATTGAGTTGTCTTGGTCATAATTTCCCTTCTCATCTCTCGGTGGTAAATCTTCCACCTTCAAGAATACCTGTTCCTGCAACAGTCAATGCATGCAACATCATTTTCTCTTGACTAAAACTAATATAATGCAAGTACATTAAGCATTATAAATCAGCTATTATAATACAAATAGTAGTCCCTCCAAGGTGGGTCATGACATAAATTGCCTTTATATCATAGTATTTATTTATTTCCATGACCTAAATTATAATTTTTTACAAGTATTTACAACATTGATTAATATGAATTTGTTAGTTATCATTTTCATCTATAAATTTTTTACAAGTATTTACAAAATTAATCAATATGAATTTGTATTTATTTATTATCACAATATTGTTTCATATATCTTAATTGTAACTATGATTTATAACACAACATTGTCATTCAAATTATATATTTTATGATTTATAACATAGCATTATCTTTCATAACCAATTATAAATGTATGAGTATTGTTATTTTTGAAATGATTTCAACTGCATTCATATTGATTTTAACTACATTCATATTGATATTGAGATTATAAACAATTAAAATCATTTCAAAAACAAGAAGAGCATTCATATTGACACAATAAGAGCATTCATATTGACAAAATAAGAGCATTCATATTTATAATTTTGGACAAAAATAGCATTCATATTGATTTTAACTGCATTCATATTGATTTCAATTGCATTCATATTGATATTGAGATTAAAAATAGTTAAAATAATTTCAAAAACAAGAAGAGCATTCATATTGACACAAGAAGAGTATTCATATTAATTTTATCTGACACAAGAAGAGCATTCATATTGACATACGAAGAGCATTCATATTTCTCATTTTGGATAAGAAGAGCATTCATATTGATTTTAACTACATTCATATTGATTTCAACTGCATTCATATTGATATTGAGATTATAAATAGTTAAAATCATTTAAAAACAAGAAGAGCATTCATATTGATTTTATCTGACACAAGAAGATAATTCATATTGATACAAAAAGAGCATTCATATTTATCATTTTGGAAAATAAGACCATTCATATTTATCATTTTGGATAAGAAAAGCATTCATATTGATTTTAACTACATTCATATTGATTTCAACTGCATTCATATTGATATTGAGATTATAAACAGTTAAAATCATTTAAAAAACAAGAAGAGCATTCATATTGACACAAGAAGAGCATTCATATTTATCATTTTGGAAAAGAAGAGCATTCATATTGATTTTAAATGCATTCACATCCATATTGAGATTATAAATAGTTAAAATTGTTTCCAAAATAACAATACTCATATTCATATTCATATTACTATAGACGAAAAACACATAAAAATATTATAAATAGGAAGAGGATACAAAATTTATAAATTACCTTTTTCATATATAGATTTAAAATATATTATAATATCTTTAACTATTCTAAAAAACAACACAATTTTCATGCAACATGGAAATTTTTCAAACTACTTTTGACATTCTAGATTCTCTATTGATGTTTTCCCTAAACCCGAGGTTTCTCCTGTACCTTCCTATTCTATTACCTTTTATACATATTCTACACTAGGCGTTGATAGTGCTCCAAATCTGACTAAACTTTATTTTCCTTTCTTAAAATTTTCCAATAGCCCAACTTCTTCTTTGGAGGGATCTTGAAGGACTTTCAAACCAGGATTTTTCTCCAGTCCTTCCCTTATTAGGAGATCTGAATCCACTTTAAGTTTCTCCCACAAATATTTTTTGAGAATGTTATTATCTATTACTTTTTTTTGGGTTGTTCTCTTCATAATAATGGTCATTTCCAAAAATTTCTTTTGAGCCTCTATGTTGACTTGCATGCTCTGAACCTGTAATTTCAAATTTTTAAGATAAAAAAAACATAAGTTATTAGAGTTATATGACATAATTTAAGCAACTTCAACAATTTTATGACATAAATTAGTATATTTAGCAAAAGAAAAATATGCATCTAAATTCTCACCTCGGCCACATCTCTTGCAGCTAATGCAACTTCAACAATTTTCTTGTTGAAATCCCATTGGTTATAGTACTCTTGGGCTTCAACATTGATGTTCTCAATTCTATTCAACATGATATTTAAAACTTTATCACTGGATGAAGTCCTACACATCACTAATCTTAAAGTAGCCTACTGTAGCAGACCACTAAGCTTCTCTGATTCATTCTCATAACAAGAAAAAAGAATCTCCCTTCTATTAAAGTTTTTATAACGGGTATTTATTTTCTTAGCAAGCACTTTAGCCCGAATTTCCCACTATTTCATAAATTGTAAATCTTTAAGCACCCTTTATTGGAGGGTTGCTTCAATACCATCACTCATAGACGATTGAATATCAAATTTAACTTTGTTATCCTTGGATTGAGGATGACAGTGGGCTTCCATAGCAGGAGTGGATACTATTTGCTGAGCTATTATGGGTTCTTGTTCTTTTGCCTTTGCATGTGGATCTTCAAGCACATCTATCACCTGAATGCCCTCAATGTTTCCTTGCAAAATAAAATCATCATCAAGTGGAATATTATCTAATCCAACATTTGCAGTTGACACCTCTGGTACATGACTTGTGTTAAATGAAAAATTGGGGAAAACACCTTGTGATCTTGGCTGCATAAGTATTTTACCCCTTCCACGGGCCATATTGATTTACCCTCTTATTTGTTGCACCTATGGTTGTTGTGGTGTTGTTGGTGGCCTCATGACTTGCTACTCCTAGCTTCTCATGATTTGATCTTGAGAGCCACCTAACATTCAAATACGAAATTGCTAAAATTATTTTCATAAAACAAAACAAAAAAAATTCAAGAAAAGAGAATGATTTACTTGATGACGATTGGATATCATGTACAATGTTGTGATCGAGGGTTGTGCACAATTTTGAAAACATAATTTTTTTCATAAAACTTATTATAAATTTATGTAACACACTAAGTATTATATTGATAAAATATTAAAAGTGAAACTTACATGTAGGACGATTGATCTGACTAGATTAAGGTTGAGGTTGATGAGAAGGAGGAGTAACCTGCCATGTACGTTTTTTTGGCCTCGACAATGGTGATGATTCTAATTCATTATATTCAGAATTACAACATGCCTCATGCATGTGATCCCTTACACCAACATCCTATTTTTTAGTTTTGATCACTACCTTTCTCTGCAATCATGTGCAAAAAAATTAAAACTAAAAACAGAGCTAAAATATATTTAAAAAATGGATGTGAAACATGGACTTACCCTTAATTCCTCTAAACTCATATCCAAGTTCAGAAGTGTGGGATGCAATGCTATTGGTACTTCAGTATTTTTTAAATCATAAAAAATTTCATTAAAAAACTAAAATAAAGTTAACGGTCACCATCATTTTGACTTATTATGTCCTGATGTCATGCAACTCTGTTTTGATGCATTCTAAAATATACGTGCATCAGTTGAACTATGCACCTTGAACAGTGTGAATGATATAGGTTAATGCCCATAATGGAAGTTTTGTTCTTCCAAGCAAAAATAGTCTTGCTTGGAAGAAATTAATAATGGCCTTCAGATTTTTATTTTCAAAATAGCTATTTGTTAAGCCTCTCTTAGACTTAGCCATGGAAGCTGCATAAAAAAAAATAGATGAAAAAATAAAATGTTAAATTTCGAACAATAATAGAAATAATTGATGGGAATTATACCTTAAACCACTTTCCAGGGAAGATTGTATTCATCCTCCAAGTATTTTTTGTCACACTTAACCATAGAGAACCTTAGAGACACGACATGGAAACTCTTGTGTGGAAGTTCTGTTAACCTCTGTATGTCTGAAGGTGTGATGGTGAATGACACTTGTTTATTCCAAAATATGACATTCATTATTGCACGGTCATGTTCGTAACCATCAATGATCCTCTGCAAAAGGTGCTTATCAATAGTGAACTGTGACATTGTTAGCAAATATTGCAAACCTGATGCAAAGAGCCACGTATTGTAATAACAAGGGGTGGTTGACAAATCTATCATGGCGGTGCAAGTAGGATTTTTGAAAACTAAATTTCTAATGGCATCTTGAGTAGAGGTGGTAGGATTGGCCATTGTTTGATAAATTAAAAGGAGAAATTAGATTGCAAATACTATGGGGTGACGGTGTTCAAGAGAAGTTCGAGAGCAATTGTAGAAATGTAACCAAAAAAATAACTTCTCGATGTTTATTTATATATAGAAATGATAGGATTTGGACATGTGGTAGAATATCATTTGGCATGCATTGAGGCTTACCGATAGACTGACACGTAAAGTAAACGTTGGTCTAGTGATAAATATTTTCCACATGGTCGATATGTTAGAATTTATTTTCACCCAATCCATTTGTACGACCTCAAAAATCACCTGGTCCATTAGTTGGACTATGGTTACCATCTGAGACATTTTTTGATCAATGGTTTCCATCTAGGTCATTTTTTGGTCTATTATTTACATCCGGTCCACTATCCAGACCTCTTTTTTCAACTGGCTCGTTAGTCGGTCCTCGAATTCCACTTGGGTCATTGGTAGGTTGTGGATTTCCATCCGGGTCATTACCCGATCCTTGATTTCCACCTAAGCCATTGGTCATACTTTTATTTTCACCCGACCCATATCACTGGTTCTTGCTTTCCACCCGGTCAGTCATTAGTCTCGTATTTGTATATTAACCTGTACAAAATCAAGTTGTGTTTCACTTGGTCCATTCTCGGATTGTGTTTTCCCTTGGTTCGACAATTTTTTCTATTTTTTTTCAAAAATTATGATAATTCGCCATGTCCTCCGATATGAGGTTGACCTGGATTCGCCAGGGATTCGCAATGGATTTGCAATTTTTTTACAAGGATATTTTGGGTCCGAATCCTTATGCGTAACACTGCTAGCAAGTCATCAATGTAATCTTCCAAGATCTTGTGCATGTAGTCATGGAAGATATATGTTATAGCCTACTGGTATGTGGCACCAATATTTTTAAGTCCAAATGGTATAACCTTATAAAAAATGTCCTCCATAGCATAGTAAATGTTATTTTATGTTGATCTTCAGGCATGACCTGAATCTAATTATAACAAGAAAATCCATATATGAGTGATAACATCTCGTGACCAATAGTGGCGTCTATAATAGCATCGATGTTTGGAAAAGAAAATGAATCCTTGGGTGTTGCCTTGTTGAGGTCTTGAAAGTTTATGCAAATACGGATTTTTCCATTAGGTTTTCCTACAAGTACCATATTTGATACCCACTCTAGATAGTCGATGGGAATGATAAATTCTACATCCAAAAGTTTTTGCAATTCATCTTTGACCATCAGAGCGACGATTGGATGCATTTTTCTAAGTTTTTTATTGATCAAATTTTTGGTAGGGTCCAACAAAAGGTTGTGAACAACCAATTTTGAATCCAGACCCGACATATATCTAAGCAAAGAGATTAGGTATATCTATCAATAGAGGTATGAGGATGGCTCATTCCTCAGGGGATTAGCTTTATTCAAATTTGAATTTCTTTGGATTAATGGGATTTGTGCTGATATCCTCTTTGAAATCCTCCTCTATTGGCATATGTGACCCCTCCTCAAGATGATGAGGCATAGGGATCAAATGGATGTCATAAGCTAGGTTTAAAGGATCTACTATATTGTGGTCAACCTCAACATGATAAACATCATGAGCACAACCTGGTGCAAAATGAAATGGTTGTAACATTTCATCATCAAGGAAGAAATCCTCAAGCTCAAGGGGTGAATTGGCGTGATCAAAATAAATAGCCTTAGGATTGAGGTATAATTGTTTTGAAGGGTTATATGGATTGTGGAGTGGAGTGGTCAAATCAATAGAGGTCATGTTTATGAATGAAATGTAATATCCAATGCCACGTAGGTAGGATTTGCTAATTTTTGGTTGTCCTCCATGCTCCAGGTGTGGTTCTAGAGGTATGGGAATCTCTGGATCTGCTTTGGAAATAGATAATACAATAGGATCTTGTAGATGAAGAAACTATCTTAGATTAGGAGGATCAAGTAAGACTTTATGATATATTTCATGTATATTCAAAGGTTACCTGACTAGTTCAATATCTCTTTAGGAGTTTTTGAGATGATGCACATGATAAGGACCTAAATAGGCTATTTTAGTTTCATCATCATATTCATCATCCTCAGATATGTATTCACTTTCATTCTATTTGAATTTGTTTTCTGATTTGGGTTCCTCCAAAGAGATGTTTGGATGACAAACTGAGGAGGCTCTATGGTCACCATAGTCACTAGACAGTCACCTTTTTGTGAACACGAAGGGTTGGGGTCATAAGGATTCCAGTCAATGTATTTTCCAAAGCCTAGACTTAGGTAGTCTAAAGATATGGTTAATAGTTCATCATTGACTACATATGAAATATCCTAGATCAAAATAATAAGAGGGTAGTTGATACTATGGATAATAAGGAGTCCTACGCCCCTCCTAGAATAAACCTAAGTTGTTACCATGCCAATGGTAATATTCAAAGTATTTGAGGATGAACTTAGGATTGGAAAAATAATGGATATTCATTGTGAAAGGTTTATCGCTATACTTATTAATAGGTGAGTGGTATGTGATGTGATACAACCCACTATAGATAAAGTTGATTTGATTTGGTAGCACCCCTAGTGGTACCACTATCCTAATAGGTAATGGGAGAAATCTAGGTCTTTTATATCTTGTACATACTCAATGATCAACATGAATGTCACATTTTGTACAAGATATTTTGTTAATACATGATTAACTAAATGGATTGTAACCTATGATGCATATGATGTCATTGATGATGCAAGTGAAGTAGGTTGAGATATCACCTCTACTAGATCTAGTGAGTCATATTCCTCCATGGGAGTTAGAATTTCCATGGTTTCTACATTAGGGATAACCCTAGGCTCTTCTTCTATCAAAGGCACCTTAATATTTTTCTTGTGATTCAATTTGGACGATGTTGAAAGTTTATCAAAAGTGATAGTTGACCTAGGAGTTGGTGATGGTGTCGATGTAGAGGGGTCAACCTGCACTAACTTTGACTTCCTATATTAATGTTTGATTGGTGACATGGATTGTATGTCCATATTTGTGGATGCAAGGACATAATATCCTAGTAAATCAACTTGATTGACATATTTAAAAGGTTCTTCATCAGATGGGACTACGTGAACCTGTCCCTCATGGACATATTTTATGCATTGATGCAAAATTGAGGGGACACATCACATATCCTTGATCCAAGGATGCCCTAGTAAGATATTGTATTGCATGGCACCTTCCAATACATGGCACATAACCAAAATGGTTTTGAGCCCTACTTGAATAGGTAGAACTATAGTGTCTACTTTAGAGCATAACACATCATTAAATGCTCATAGGATAAAGGTCAAAGCAAATATGTGCGAATCTAAAAGGATTAGATGTTCTAGGGCCTTAGTTGTGATAATGTTAATTGATGAGCCCATGTCAATCAACACTCACTTAAAGGGTATGTGGTTAACACAAGTGATAATATGTAGCAGAGGATCCACTATGGAAATTGAAATTTTCTTGATCTCATGATCATAGAATGTGATCACTGGCTCTTTGCATTTTTGTATATGCCCCACAAAGTTCATAAAAGCATCTAGGTTTTGAGGCTAGAGATCTATAGATATAATAATATCCATTAAGGTTTACCTATGCCTAGGATATTTTTGAATGAGATCATATATAGATAATTTATTTGAGGTCATCTGTAGACTTTGAGTGAGTCTGTTTCTGATGGTGATCACTGGTATCGTTGGTGGACCTAGTAGTTGATTTTGAGATGGCTTCTACTAAGGTGTAGTTGGGATATGAATAGGATCCACAAGCAGATTTGGTTGATTGTATCTTTTATTTTTGGTGACAATGTTGACCATGTGTGGGTGCAATTTTACACCCCCATCCTTTTTGCAAAGATGATGGTTCTCTTCTAGGAGCCCGCAAAATTTTAAATGAGCATTGGTGGACGGGTGAAAGATATCAGGTGGTGGTAGAAACAACCACGAGTGAAATAAAAATAATGGGTGAACAAGAGATTAAAGTAAGGTGGATGACAAACTGGGAGGACACCCACCCTTAACCTTTGGTGAAACTTCCCAAAAGACCTACCCAACTTATTGGGTAAAAATTTCAAGGGGCTAGCAAGGGCAGATAAATTATGCAACCCCACCCTTGGGGAGGAGGAATAATCCCACCCATATTAGGTGGGAAATAAAAATTGAAAATAGGATGAAATCTCAAATAAATGTCCTCCCTCTCTCCCCAAGATGGAAAGAAGAACAAACGAAGTGCCCGCCCGAAATGTAAGGCTCTTACCATTGCCTTAAATTCAAATAGAAGACTTATCCATTGCTCTAATAGTTAAAGTACCTAATAAAATACATAGAGATTATTTATTTGAGGTGCGTTGCTCCTAAGGTGCTTCAATACGTATTGATCACCACCTAACCAGAGGATCGCCAGTCGAGGAGAAAGATAAATCAGTTGAGAATTGATGAATTAAGTAGAAATGTCATAGGCTCCAAGGTCCTAGATCCAACCTAATGCATCCATTTCTTTCTAGAATATTGATACCATTTAGAGGAACAGTGTACCAATACGATGCTTGTCTACTGCAAGGATTGTCTTCTCATCTACCACCATTAATGTTTAATTTTGTTTGATGTAAATATTCCTATAAATAGGGGAATGTTGGTCATTCGTAAGGGAGGCTCTTTAGTCATTATAATTATTATGTAAGGTCTCTCCTATGTAAATACAAATTCTACACTATTTGGTCTTTGGCTTTGTCCTCTTGTTCTTTACTAAATGTGTGAATGCTCATTACTGTTTAGTCATTTAAGTAATCTCATGTTATTATGTTGTATAGATTCCATGGGGTTTACTTGAGTGGCTTAGGAGTGCATGTTTGTGAATATGAGTTTGGGGTTTATTTCTACTAAATCTAGTTAGATAGGAGCGCTCTAATTCTGCATCCTAGATCTCACACACTTGTCTGTTGGTTCTATAATTTGCCTCCCACCTACCATTTATAGGAACTATAACTAAGACACAATTGGGTGATCTATTAGGTGTAGAGCCTATGTTAATATGGGGTATTATGCCTACTTAAGTCTCTATGCAACTCTACCTACCCTTATGAGTTCTGGCTATGACCTTATTTTATTTCTTTTCTTCTCTTTTCTCTTTTCCTTGTTTTACGGTGTAGAGTAGTTGTAACCACCCCCGAAGGAACCAACCTTCTTAAGAGATCATTCACTCCATCATCCTAATTCGATGACCATTCTATGTTACTTGGTTTTGATCTGCCCTCCCTACCCTATGCGTGATATCATATTGATGACCAACAGTTTTTGGTGACTCTACTAGGGAACTCGCTGAGTTTTTACATTTTAGAAAATTAAAGTTTTGTGGCACTTTGATTTACCTAGATCTTCTCAAAGCACCTGGAAACTCTAACTGCACGACACATACTGATCATGAGACCAATCACCCACCCATGCTAAATATCTAAACATCCTAAAGGACTCAAGGTATTATGAGCAACCTTGACCTCACTAGTGGAGATAGCATGCTCATGTAGAAATTCTAAATCTGAATCCAATAGAAGAACCGTGGCCTCTAAAGGCTAGTGTCTTGATGACTCAATCGTTGTTCCTCTAGTGGAATGAACTCAGCCCATTGAACCTCCACTACTCGCATGAGATTCCCAAGGGTACCCTAAAAGCCCTGGCCAAATATAATGGTACCTTGAGAATGGCTCAAGAGCATCTTGAAGATGTACCTACACTAGCATTTCTCCATGGCATCACCCATGAATATATCATGATTAGACTTCTACTAATTTCATTAGAAGGAAGGGCACTATTGGGGTACTAAATACTTGGGTGAAAGACCATCTACTCATGGATGGACTTGGTGGGAGCTCCCATTGACACATTCAATGGCTCCATGGATCCATTCCAACTCTTAATGCATATCTCATTCATTGAGAGAGCACCTCTCGAGTCTCTGATCGACTTCAACATTTAGTTAGAGAGGATCTAGAAGATGATCCCCCTTCCATACCAGCTATCACCCACACAGGCTCACATGTACTATATTTGAGCTCTTAGATTGAATATAGACCTCCTACTACTACAATCTAGGGAAAGAAAATTTCCTAAAATGTTTCTTGAGGCTATATGGGTAGAGCAACTCCTACTTCAAGAAAGAATGATATCTTTAAGGGACTTCATCCTCCCATCCCCATTTCCATTTGATTTTTCTCCCCATCCTGCTACACAGTATCCACCATGGATTCCAACTCAAGATTTATGAGATCCGAGGGTGCAGTCTAGCAGAACACAAGGGGTGGATGTTGTCTCGAGACCAAGTGGGAGAAGTGCAAACATCATTGCTAAAGGTAAGAAAACTATTGCTTGCACATTTCCCCAAGAAGTGAAGGATATGGACCTAGGAAAAAATACCATGCATAAGGAGGGAAATTGTTTACATATTGTTTGTTTCCAAGAGTGCAACAAGCAAGGACCAGGCCACCTTGATGGTGGCATAGTCAATCAGCCTCTGGCTCCTGAGGAGGTCCCATCAGTAGTAGGCTAAATTGATGAAGTTTGTGATAAAATGTGCATAAGGATGATGGAGGCATATGAATTAGAGATTTAAAGTAGGTGGATCCTCAACACTGCAAATATGAAAGCCTATTTCCAGACCAACCAGTACAAAAGGAAGGCTCCCACATGGAAAAGTTCATAGCCACAATGATCATTGATTGCATAGGTATTGGTATGCATGATGGACTACCAAGATGTGAGAACCTCATGGTTTGGAAAGGATGGCAGTTTCAAAATGACTATAGAAGGTGCCTCAAGTACAATGTAATATAGTCTAGTCACTATAGATTCATTAGATGAGCTCCAGAGAAAATTGATGATTGTGGCATGCCACTCATGTTACAATTTTGTGTACATAAGTCAACTGGTAAATAAAGGTACATAAGGCACTTGGTTGGATAACATCATCTTGTCCTTGATTATTGGGAGAGGATCATAAGAATACCTCTTTTTAAATTCACTTATATTTCTTTTTATTGTTGTTGTGACCTCGTGCCCAATGGATCTAAGGCTTGATATTCAGGCATCTTTGCATGTAATCCTATAAAATATATTCACTACTTTTTTGAAATTAATTCTAACTCCTCATGTAATGAGATAAATGGACTCTATAAGGTGCCTTGATGATAGAAACAACATAAGTTAAGGAACATAATGCTAATAATGGTGTTATGACTAAAGATTCCCTGGAAGAGTGGAGATGAGAAAACAAGGTTCTTAATAGATTGTGTCAAAAAGAGGCGTTACATCAAAATTTGACAATGCCCTAGGCATTCTATCTCTTCTTGAATCTATCATGATCCTCTATGAGATATGTTAATATAAATACAGTCTGTGAGGGTGTCCCATGGATCGCCTTCCCTTTTGTTTCTTTTTTTCTATGCATCCTTTACTTCCTTCTCTTTTATTTAGTTCCTTGTTGTTGCCAATTGATGAGGTTAGTAGCAGCTATCCCCTTGCTTTTGTTGCTTCTTGTATTTCCATCCCTTATTTATGCCCCTCTTGTTCTCTTTTTATATTTTTATTTGTTGTTTTCATTTGTTGCCTCCCTTATTTTCTTCTCTTTTACCATCTTCCCCCTTATTTTCCATTCACATTTGGATTTCTTCCTCCATTTTCTTATGGCCTTCCTTGATTGCTTTTGTTTGTGCCCTCACTATCCTATTTCCTCCTTTTATTTTATGTGTTTTAAAGTGTAGTGTTTTGGATCCTCCTTTCCCACAAGGGAAAAGTCCCTATGAGTCACCAAGAGTGTGGGTGCAATTTTGCACCCCCATCCTTTTCACAAATATGATGGTTCTCTTCTAGGTGCCCACAAAATTTTTAAGGAACATCGATGGATGGTTGGAAGATATCAGGTGGTGGTAGTAGCAGTTACATGTGGAAAAAAATTGACAAGTGAACGGTGGATCAGAGCAAGGCAGATGACAAAGCAGGTGGACACCTGCTTTGTCATCCTTGGGTGGAAATTTCCAAAATACCCGTCCAACTTGTTGGGTAGACATTTCAAGGGGCTAGAAAGGGTGAATGAATTGTGTGACCTTGCCCTTGGGGAGGAGGAAGAATCCTGCCCATATCGGGTGAGAAAAACAAAGTGTAAACGGGGCATAACCTTGATGAAATATCCACTCTCTCTCCCCAAGGTAAAAATAAGAACAAATGAAGCACCCATCCAACATGCAAGGCTCTCGCTATCACCCAAAATTCAAATAAAAGAATTTTCCAATGCTCCAGTAGTTCATGTACCTTACAACGTACGCAAAGGTGACTAATTTGAGGCATATTGCTCCCAAGGTGCTTTAGTACCTTTCACTCGCTACCTAACTAGAGGATCACTAGTCGAGGATAAGGAAAAAGTAGTTGAGAATTTATGAACTAGGTAGAAACATTAGAGGATCGAAGGGCCCATATTCATCTAGATGCATTTGTTTCCTTCTAGAAGATCAACACCATTCATAGGAACAGTGTACCCGTGCGACATTTATCTACTGCAAGGATTGTCTTCCTGCCTACCACCATTAATGTTTGATTTTGTAATTGATGTAAATATACCTATAAATAGTGGAATGCTAGTCATTCCTAAGGGTATCTCTTTAGCCATTACAATTCTTATGTAAGGTTACTCCTATGTAAATACAAATTCTACATTGTTTGGTATCTGGCTTTGTCCTCTTACTTTTTATTGAATCTATGAATGCTCATTACTATTTATTCATTTAAATTATCCCATATTATTCTATTGTCTAGATTATATGGGTTTTAATTGAGTGGCTTAGGAGTGCGTGTTAGTGACATGGATTTGGGATGTATTTCTACTAAATCCAATCGGATAGGAGTGCTTTGATTCTATATCATGGATATTATGCACCTATTTGTTGGTTCTAGAATTCACCTCCCACCCACCACTGATAGGAGCTAGAACTAAGGTATAGTTGGGTGATCTATTATATGTAAGGTTTGTGTTCATATGGGGTATCATGCCTACATAAGTCTTGATGCATCTATACTTGTCCTTGTGAGTTATGGTTGTGACATTCCTTTATTTCTTTCCTTCCCATCTCCTTTTTCCTTGTTTTACAGTGTAGAGTAGCTAGAACCACCCCCAAAGGAACTGGATTTCTCTAGAGATATTCCACTCTATTGTCTTGATGTGATCACCATTCTATGTTGCTTGGTGTTTATCAGACCTCTCTGCATTGTGTACGATGTTGTATTGGTGGTGAAAACCATGGTAACAAATCCTTGCATGGGAGGATCTATCTGAACTTGGTTGACCTAATCTACCTGATTTACTAGAAGTTTATGGTTAGGCAAGTGATATTTAAATATTCTATTTTTCTAGTTTTCAGGTGCTAAAGAGCTACCAATTTGCAACTGATCCCTATCTATCATGTTCTATACTACATTTTTGAACCCATAGCACACTTCAATATCATGAATCTTTTGTTTGTGATAAGAGCATTATTGATCTTCCCTGTACCCCTTTGGCTTAGGGCAATTAGGATCTAACAAATGGACCTCAGGTAGTTTAAGTACATTAGCTTCACATAGTTGATTGAATATGTATGCCAAATACTCAGGCAATGGTGTGAATTTGCAATATGGGTGACATTGTTTATCTTTGCCCTAATTTTTAGTGCATTGGTTATTGTAATGTGTTGGAGGGGGTTGAGCCTGATAATTCAATTTTTGCTGCAACCTCTCTGCTTTTAGAATATTTAAAACAACCGAATTCACCAACGTAGGTTTTACCTAATGATAGTTGTTTCATTATTTTTTATTCCAATTCTTGTTAGGAATGGAGCCTAATTAGAGATTGTTTCTATATTTAGAGGATAATATCTAGTGAAAGTTAAATGTAATCACCAGGGGATAAACTGTGTTTTATTTCATAATTAATGGATGGGAACTTGGTGTTGGAGTTAATATGTAGATTCAGACCTACATGCATTGAGACCTGGTTGTAGATTGTATTGAATCTCATGCATTGAGACCCGACTATAGATTGTATCAAATTTCATGCATTGAGATTTGGCTGCATGTAACTAGATTTCCCTATTTATGTAATACCTTTGGTAGAGAGGATTGTATCTTGTTTATGAGAAGTGCATAGGATTGTGTATTTCCTATAGAGATAGTAGTAAGCTTAGTGTATATCTTAATGCAAGGGTGTTTGCATGTTGAGTTACTGCTAGAGTAATTGTGTAGAGATGCTCGTGTCTTGAAGAGGAATTCGTAGATGGTTTTGTTATAGGATTTTTTCCTTCAAATATTGTATTGGTGCTAATATAAAGGACTAGTGTTTCCTTGTGGATGTAACTCACACTGGGTGAACCACGTTATATGTTATGTTTTATCTTGTCTTGCATGTTTATGTTCTTATTCTATGATGGTTAATTGTTTCTATTGTTACTGATTAAGTTGCTTACTTTAAGAATTCATTATGTTTATATAGTGAAACCTAAAAATTGATATCAGAGCAAGGTTGGGATTTATAATTAAGTGGGAGCTTGAATTGAGTTGGATCTATGGCAGAAGAAGGGATGTTTAGGGTGAAAAATTTTAATGACTCTTGAAGCCCCTGGGTAGACTGGCTCAAGTTAGGTTTGAGACTAGACGACATCCTTGGGAGGCCACATAATCGTGAGATAAAAGTTTTTAAGAAGGTGAACTGGTTGAAAATTTTTGTGTTCATGGTGAATTTATAGATTCTTAGGTAGGATTCCCACAGTGCCATGTTTTATTTCATGGCAGAGGATCTGATATCGACAATACTAGTTTTTTATGAGGATGATAATTTTTGCAATGAGAGGTTCAATATTGTGAATGGGATTGTGAAGGGCCCATGGATTGTGAAGGCTATGGTGGGGAATTGTGTGGCTTATCTATTGGGGAAGTTGTAGATTTATCAGTATGTAAGGGGGCCAAATTATTTTGAGGTCGACATGGACATCGAGTCATTTACACTATCAAGCACCATCTTCCCCTTGACACTCAAGTATGTGAGCTCTGTTACTATGGACATGGTAATCCTGGTGGAGGTGTAGGTGGAGGAGGGGACCCTAGAGAGAATTAAGGGTACCATAAGGATCTTGCATATGGATATGAGATCCATCGATAGGGTGGGTAATATTTCAACTAGAGAGGAGCTAAAAAAAATACCTTTAGCAGAGACTATGGTAATGATGGGGTTCCAATGGAGCAATATGGGGAAGGGGCATCTAAAGAAATATTACTGGTCTTAGAATGGATATGGAGGAGGAAGATCAGAAGTAAACATAGTAGATGATGTGTTACAAGAGGCTTTGATACTTTCTTCTGAATATTGTATTGATATTGACTGTAGAAGATCAAAGATTGGCCAAGCAGTGGGAGCTGTGAGTAAGAGGCATGTCCAGGGGGATGGACATGGCACCGATATTGATGCATGATTATGAGATAGATCACATGATGTGGTTGTGGCAGATATGGTATGTGTATCTTATCACAAATGGTAATTGTTGTATCATCATGATGCATGGTTTATCATGGATATGTTGAAATATCACATATTTACGATAGGTAAGATTGTGTTTTGCTTGTTGATCACATGAAAAGTGCATGAATGACACATGTGATGGTTCAAATTATGGTTACAAAAATCTAGAGGATTTGACATTCCTTGTTTGGATTGAAGATGTTCTTTGGTGGATGCAACAATGGTAGAGTTGTTGTGGATCAGTCTCCAAGTGGGAGATTGTTAGGAATGGAGCCTAATTAGATACTATTTCCAGATTTATAGGAGAACAACTAGTGAAAGTTAAATGCAATCGCTAGGGGATATTTCTATTTTTATCCCATAATTAAGGGCTGGAAACTCGATGTTGGATTTAATATGTAGATTGAGACCTGCATGCATTGAGATTCGACTATAGATTGTATCGAATCTCATGCATTAAGACTCAGTTGTAGATTGTATCAAATTTCATGCATTGAGATCTGGCTATATGTAACTGGGTTTCCCTATTTATGTAATAAAACCAATAGAGAGGATTGTATCTTATTTATGGGAAGTGCATAGGATTGTGTATTTCTTGTAGAAAGATCAGTAAGCTTAGTGTAGATCTTGATGCAAGGGTATTTACATATTGAATTATTGTTAAAGTAATTATGTGGATATGCTAGTATTTTGAAGAGGAATTTCTAGCTAGTTTTGTTGCAAGATTTTTTCCTTCAAAGATTGTATTGGTGCTAATACAAAGAACTGGTGTTTCTTGGTGGATGTAACCCACACTGGGTGAACCACATTATATGCTATGTTTTATCTTGTCTTGCATGTTTATGTTCTTCTTTTGTGATGGTTAATAGTTTTTGCTATTACTAATTAAGTTGCTTGCTTCAAGAATTCCTTTTGTTTATATAGTGAATCCTAACAACTATTTTTACAAAGCTTCAACTCGTCCTCTTGGACCTTAATATCCTTTATGACTTTGAATTGCACCAAAGCCTCCTTGAATGTTGAATATTTTTGCAACTGAAGTAGCAACGATATGTGTTTAGCACAAATCTTTGTGAACATTCAAGTTATTTTAGATATAGGTATGGAAAATAGGAGTTTGGACATAATCCTTCTCCATATGTTCTCATAGTCCATAATTAGCTTATCGTCATATTAACGTAAACTTAACAAGTCAAAAAGGTTAGCCTTCTTCTTCACGTCAAAGGAAAAGCGTTCAATGGAAGCGTTAGCTAGTTGTTCAATGTTAGCTATGCTATGCCTTAGTAGTTGATTGTACCACTCAAGGGTAGAACCCAAGAGTGTTATCATGAAGGTTTGCAACAACAAGGTATCATTATCTTACAACTGGAAACACCAGTTCATAAAACTTGTAACATATTTGTGTGCGTCCTTGTCTCCCTTAAATTTATCCAATTTTGGCAATTTTGAAATGATTAGGATATGCTATACATGGCACTAATGGATTGAGGGGTTGGTTATAAATTTTACTCAGTGTAGAATTTTGGTAAGCCACAACTTATTTCTCAAATGATTTTATTCACTCTATGAGTAGTTTGTATTCCTGTGATGAGATAATATCATCTTCCCAAGGAGATCTTCTGGGAGCAAGGGGTGGCTTATTTTTGGTTGGATGATTAGGAGGATTTTGAACATCCTCCACCTTGATGAAAGATGGCTCAGGATATCTCTAATATTGCTCATATATTTTTATCATCTCATAGTTATCATATTCTAGTGGGTTAAGCACTGGTCGTTGTGGTCGTCGAAAATCATGCAATGCAACTCAAAGAAGATTTTTTTTTTGCCTATCAGGTTACTTATGATGAAGCATACCATGTATCAAGGTGATACATAACTTGTGGGTAGGTTTATGCATAAGGGATCAGGCCCAAAATCTATTTATAAAATCAAGGTAAATTATATCGAAATTCTAGTGAATTATGACAAGGAGTCATGGCAAATTGCATTCATTTTTCACCAAAAAATTTCAAAATGTGGTGAAGTTTTCTATGTTGGGAGCTATGAATATCATTTTGTAAATTCTAGGAATGTACGACAAACTTATAGGTTTTATACCGATAGGAAAAGCTATGTCGATTACCCTATGCCTATAGGACAATACCATTAGCAAAAGCTATGATGATCGATTTGAGACGATTGGCTACAGACATGATGGTTGAAAAATACTAACCAGTTGCAAATATGTTGATCAAAACATTATTATTGAAAATAGATATGCCAATGTGTTGCAACAATATCGATTAGTTGCATCTATATCGATTAGTTGCAACTATGCCAATGTGTTCTAACAATGTCGATCAGTTGCAGCTATGTCGATCTATTGCAGGAATACCGATTGGTTACAAGAATATTGATTGATTGCAGGAATACTGATTAGTTGAAGGAATATTTATCAATTGTAATAATGTAAATCGGTTGAAACAATGTCGATCGATTGTATAAATTCTGATGGGTTTCAGTAATGATGATCGATTGTAACAATGATGATCGATTGCAACAAAGATAATTGATTGCAATAATGTTAATAGGCTACAAGAATGTCAATCAATTACAATAATGCCAATGCTTTACATTGATGATGAATAGATGTAGAATGACAATCGATTGCAACAAAGCCAATGCATTGTGTTAATGATGATCAAATGCAAGTAAGTTGATCGGTTGCAATAAAGTTGATCGATTGCTACAAAGCTAATCAGTTGTAACAGTGTCGATGGGATCCAAGAATGATGATTAGATGCGGTAAATTTTATTGATTACAATAAAGTCGATCAGTTGCAGCACACCCAGTCGGTTGCAGTACACCTGATTGTTTGCATTGATGATGCAATGCGTCTATACCACGTGTCAACCATCTATGAAATGATTGTATATAGATACCATTTTTCAACCATCCATGAACTAATTACATGTAAAAAAGTCTATATAAAGGCATATACAATCATTTGTTTGCCTTTTCTAACGTATTTTTAACTCTTTTCCTCCCATTTTAACGTATTTTTAACCCTTTTCCTCCTGTTTTAATGTAGTTTTAACCCTTTTCCTCCTGTTTGAACCCTTTTATGATATTTTTTGTCAAGTTTTGAATACCTTCCACCGTATCTTCTGATCCATATTCTATCATACACAATGAAATAACCCTATGGCATCCCCTATCACCCCTAAAATATCAAAAATTAATTTCAAATACCTTTTTTGCCCCCTAATGTTTGAAATTTTATCAACATCGGGTTACGAGATGTCATGGGTAATAGACTCTGGTCTTCGAGGTCTAGTTTTGATGTCGTAGTTTGATATAAACACTAAGCTACTGGAGAAGATAATTATAGGTTACAACATTGATTCGATCAAGGTACATATTATTATTGATAACAAAAACATCGTATTTTCTTTCATAGCCTTTGATGTCACCAGATTGATAATATTAACCCACACTGGTTGTGATCCAGTCAATTCCAAATTCACATTAACTGATGATGACAAACTCTACATGGAGATCACATTCAAAGTGCAACTGAAATATTTTCAAGGTATACTTGTGTTTTTTATTTAAGTGAATTTAAATTCTAGTGTCTATAATTATTGATTTTGTTTTTTTGCAGTTATGACCACCAAGTCCAAAAGGAGTTAAACTGTACCAGCTATTGAGAATAAATTTCTTTGGGCATGTTGTGAATTTTTCCTTGCCAGACTTATTCTGCAAGGAAGACCAACATAAATTCCAATGTGGACCTTAGCATATTTGGTTTGTTGTATTACACACCAAAAATATGACTGGTCCACCTATATCTCACCCCGGATAAGAATGAATATCCAAAACATGATAACCCATGCTTCACCTTCATTGACAATAAGCACATGCAACTATATTGTTGTTTTTTTATGAATCTTTTTATCATTTGCAGAACACTCAAGTACCGAATTCTTGGCACTCAACCCTAGCCAATGCAACCATGAAAAAACAATAGGTTCAAGTAATTTTTAGTTAATATTTTTTATATTTCATATGTTTGTCATTTTTATATTTTTTATATTTTATACAAAACACAAAATAGGGTATCCTCTTTCTCTTCAAAGTAGGCTGCTTTCATAGGTTATATTCTAGAGGAAACGGGAGAATCCAAAATACCTATGGAGGAAACAATGTCACCGCTAAGAAGAATATCAACAAGAAATGTGTAAGATCTAGCTCTCCTAATCCTTGACAACCTCCACCTATGGTTGTATGTCCATTGACAATGGGAGTAGTTGCACAAGAGGTCTCATCTTTGGGAAGTAAGTTATATAGACTACCTTAACAAAATTTGTTACCAAATTTTTACTATTTTTTATTAAATTTTATTTTGTGTTTTTAGACGTACAGTGCATCCACATTATATTTGCATCCATGCCTATGCAAGGGGTCTCTTCTTGTATTGGTAAGTGTTATAACCAATTTTCATAATCTACCTTCACAAATTTTGTAACCAATTTTTATTTTGATGTTTTAAGTTCCTACACAACAATTTCATTATCAAAATCAACAGTTGATGCCACCCCCTCTTCCACCATGCCAACCTTATATGTAAGGTCAATGCTTCTTGTGTGGAAAACACATTCTTCCATCTAGGCCAGAGAAGTAAGCAACAAAGCAATTTTCAAGATTCAAACATATGTCTTTTGGTAATTTTAATTTTATAGGTGTACCATAAGCTTTTGGTGTTGGGTTGGATAATGTTCTACTTGATGAAGATTTATTTTTACAAGGCAACACATCCAATAATTTTCTAGTATCATAACTGCTATGAGATCCTCAAAATGATGGAGCAAAATGTTCAAACAAATTTCCTCCTAGGGAAACCAACACCCCTTAGGCTCATACTCTACCAAAGGATGGAAGAGTAAATATTTATGAAAAAAAATTATTTTCTAAAAATGTTGAAGCAACCATTAAAGATTCACTACTTCCAGATATAACATAAATAAAAAATGGGAGTATCGGGCCAAAGTGTTGATAAAGGAAATTAATGCCTGATTCAATTTTTTTTCAAAAAGTAAAAACTTTTTATTTTAGTTGAAAATGAACCTTAAAAGATAGAGGCTCTACTACATCAAGCAAAATATTGCATTGTGCAGGTTACTATATCTTACATAGATGAAACTTTAATTTTTATGTTGAATATATTGGAGAACATAAATGTTGAGGCCCAAGATTTTTATAATGAATTGGCGTGTGATAAGAAAAAGTGAATGTTGTTGTAGCTACAAAGAATGTTACCGAGGTTTGACTAATGTGTTCAAATTTATTTTTTATCTTATTAAAAAATGTAAATATCTACTAACTACTTATTTTTCCTTTTGTAGGTAAAGTATGATAATATCAAGAAGCAGGTTCAAAACCTGCAAGACTATATCAAGATGGCAAAGGATTTCTTAAATGCTTCTATGGCAATGAAAAAAGAGCTCAGGAAGGAGTTCGAAAAAAAAACATTTTTCGAAGAATAATTATCCAAAATGGATTGGATCCTAATGTTCTACTAAAGGAGAAGGGTAAAGAAGTTCTTGCACCAATATCCGAAGATGTTGAGAAAGAGGAAAACACCCTAATCAAAGGATTACAAAGTGTTGAGAACATCCTTGTCAGATCTAGAGCAATTGAGAGTACTGTTACCCAACCCAAGGGAGGAGCTATTGGAATGTAGAATGTGGAAGTTGTGGAAGTCGTGGAAGAGGAAAAAGGAGTGGAACAGGAAAAATATGTTGAAGCCTAAAACTAGTTTTGAAAATTTGATATTTCAAAAAGATAATTTTATGACATCCATATGTTTTTGTTTGAAAACAAGACACTCACTTTTATTACTTTACTATTATACTATTTACATTTATAATAGTGTGTTATTTTTATCTCTTGAGTATTATGGGGTTTCAAATATGCTTGAGATTATGGAGAATATATATACATAGGTTTAGATTTTCATTTTATTCAAAGTTATTCTTGTTGTGATATAAAAATAAGTATTGTCTTGTGTATTATGCTATGTTGTTTTTATATTTCAATTTTAAAGTGAGTTTACAAAGGATATATCTATTCATGGGTTTAAATTTTCATTTTATTCATAGTCATTCTTGTTTTTGTATAAAAATGAGTATTGTATTTTGTATTATGTTATATTATTTTTATATTTCAAAGTGATTTTATGATGGATATATCTATGAATGGGTTTAAATTTTCATTTTCCATGTATTATGCTATGTTGTTTTTATATTTTAATTTTCAAGTTTACAAAGGATATATCTATGCATGGGTTTAAATTTTCATTTTATTCATAGTCATTCTTGTTGTTGTATAAAAATGAGTATTGTCTTTTGTATTATGATATATTGTTTTTATATTTAAAAGTGAGTTTATGATGGATATATATATGAATGGGTTTAAATTTTTATTTTCCATGTATTATGCTATGTTGTTTTTATATTTCAATTTTCAAGTGAGTTTACGAAGGATAAATCTATGCACAGGTTTAAATTTTTATTTTATTAATAGTCATTCTTGTTGTTGTATAAGAATGAGTATTGTCTTTTGTATTACGTTATATTGTTTTTATATTTCAAAGTGATTTTACAATGGATATATCTATGAATGGGTTTAAATTTTTATTTTTCATATCTAGAGTAATATGATATTTACATTTTGCCTTCTAGAGTCAAAGCATACATACTAATGATACTAATAAATATTTACTAGTTATGTATGCATGCATGGTTTACTCAAAGCTAAAGCATAAATCATAAAATTTTGTCAACATAGACAGTCAATAACACTTCTAGAGTCATAGCATACATACTAATGATACTAATGATACATACATACATACATTCAAAGTCAAAGCATAAATCATTATATTTTGTCAACATAGACAATTAATTCAATAACATAGCATCATTATGCATGCATGGTTTTCAAATTTTCATTTTAATTAAAGCTAAAGCATAAATCGTAAATTTTGACAACATAGATAGTCAATAACATCAAAAATTAAATATGCAAAATTATTGAATATAGAATGATTACATGATTTTTTTCTAATCATTGAAATTTTACAACTGATCAAATACGAAAAATCATTGATAATATGAATTTTTTCAAATCATTGACATTTACAAATGATATCAAATATGAAAAATCATTGATAATATGATTTTTTTCAAATCACTAAAATTTTACAAATGATTTCAAATCCAAAAAATCATTGATTATATGAATTTATCATATAATCATTGAAATTTTACATTTCTAGAAGTTGATACAAAGCCTTATCGACTTCCCCAAAAGAAAATGGAATCATTTATGAATTTTGTGTTTCCATAATCTCATCATCACTCCAATATTAATCAATTTCTTCATTATCAACAGTATTAGTGAGACCTCTCCTTTTCTCTAGGGACTTCCAATATATCATAGCTCTTTCATAGGGAAACTTACCCATCTCGTATGATGACACATACATTCTAAAAAAAAATTCCATTTTTTTTCCAACCTATTACAAGCTTTCAATTTAACAAAAGATAGTGCAATAAAAACCCTTTCATCTTCAATAGATCCCAAAATCATTGTCTAATATAATTCATATAAAATAAAGTATTCACTCATAATTTCTTCTAAGACACTACTTCGATACAATTTTTTTCAGAAACACGTGATTGATCCAGTCACATGTAGATTTTTGAAATGTGTAATTTGTTTATCCATTGTTATTCCAAAATTGGTTGATTTTTGTCTCAAAAGTTCTTTGTTTAGAATACCATTGATTTCAATGCCATTTATTTCCACAATTTTAGTTAAATGTGTCATAAGATTATCCATATTTTTTACAAACTCACTTCTACTACTATGGTCAAAACAAAGATTCCAGAATGTGGGATTAACAATAGCCATGGCCTCAAGTGTCTCATATCTCTAAAAACAATCTCTTATTTCACTTGTTAATGTATTTGCAATTCTTTTCAATTTATTCTTAGTGCTATCCAAAACCTCATTAAATATGAAATGTGTTATGGGCACTTGTTCAACATATTTTGTAAGTGTATCTAATCACTTTTCATAATAATATAAAGGAATCATCTTTCCATTTATAGCAATACAAATATTATCATTGATGTTGAACTTTAAAAATTTATTAGGAGCATTGACTTCAACTAATGTATTCCAACTATCAAACTTGGGATCCTCAAAAAAAAATTGAATAAGTAAATCTTGTCAATAAGCATACATATTTATTTTCTCATCTTAATGAAATCAAAAATATAAATTGTCTTTTCTTGTGTGATTTTAATCAAAGAATTCATTTCTTGCAAAAATGGAAGAATACCACATAATGTGAGAAGAGTTTCCAAGTCAGTCATATGAAATAGAAAATATTTTGCCTTGTCAAAATCCATACAATGTGCATACATAAACCCAACCAAGGTTGCTATTTTGAAAAAACCCTTTTTTTTAGAATAAATATTTGTTCTCTTAAGTTCTACTAGGATAGTCTAACTTGAGTTACCACTCTTCCATGAGTCAGGTGAACTCTTAGTTTAGACCAGTTCAAATTTATTGAGTTGTTGTAATCCAACGACTCACATTGATCAACTTTGTTATTTATACAAAGTTGATCCCATGGAATAATCAATTAGTTCTATTCTTCTCTTAAAATTCTTGTAATGCTTTGCATTTCTACTCTTGGGAAGTTTTCAACATGGTATCAGAGCATCTTTTGTAGACAAAAAATTGCAAAATGAGGAAACAAAATTTGTAAAATATGAATTCTCTCCCTCTTCCTCAAAAGCCTTAGTAGCATCCACCTCCACTAAATAAAAATTCAAAAAGAAAGAAAGAAGCCCTATAATTGTACACATTGCAAAAAGGATGCTCATTCTGTGAATAAATGTTGGAAAAGACTTCAACAACTAGAGGAAAAAATAAAGGATCACAAGATAGATATTAAGAAGCAGATAGAAAAAACCTTAAATATTCAAGGCAAAGATATAAAAACTTCATCAAAAAATTGGGTTATAGATTCAGGAGCAACTCAAAATATGACTTCCTCACATGAGTCATTCACTTCAATCTCCTCAAGCTCAACTTGTAGCATAGAAGTTGGTGACTCATAATTTATCCCGATCAAAGAAAAAGGTGACATATCCATTGATGGTGGTTATATCAATAATGTTCTCTATGTCCCAATTATAGCTACAAATATCCTCTCCATCTATCAGATTTATACTTTTGCAAAGGGTAAAACAGTTCTATTTTCACCAATAGGAGTTAAGAGACTTTCAAGAATGAAACTCTCTCATAGAAAAAGGAGATATTGATCATAACACTCACCTATTTCACTTCAAGGGATTCAAAAATTTAGATGGGGCCTCCTGTTTTATTGCACATGGAGATCTTGAAAGCAAAATTTGGCATGAAAGGTTTGGACATCTCAGTTATAGCTATCTAAAAGAGTTGAATATGTTGGAAATTTGAGTGATTTTATGTTTTCATTGATGTCACATGGATCATTGATGTCACATGGATCACATTGAGTTTTTGTGGCCAAATAATTTCATAAATAAGCATTTATGATATTTTGGAGAGCATGGATATATACAGGGTTTTTGTGAAAACCAAGGCAAGCAAAATAAAATGTTATATTTAAAACCATGGATGGCAAATTTGAAATGGGTTTTTCTTAAAACCCAGGTTGGCTTTTCGTTTCATCGAAAAAGTGTCCCAGTGATTGATATATTTAATTTTAAATATTTAAGTTAAAATTTAAAATTAAAATTAAAATTTAAAATTAAAATTTAAAATTAAAATTAAAATTTAATTTATAGCACCGACGTCAAAGAAAGGAAAAGGCATAAAACTAATATTTAAATTATAGCGCCGACGTCAAAGGAAAGGAGGAGGATATATATATATATATATATATATATATATATATATATATATATATATATATATATATATATGCCTAAAGTTTTGATTTATTTAGCAAAAGTGCTCTATTTGATATTTGGATTCAAATGGTAAAAGAGCCTGCGCATCGTGTGTCGAAGTGTGTGTGAAAAGGGTTTTAAAAGTCTTACGATTTTCGTGTTCGTTAAAGAGACTATTATGGAGTAAGTAAAACGTATAGGCCTTCTTGGCCTATTGGTTTGTGTGTTGTGTCTGAAGCAGGAGGTCCTGCATTCAATTATTGCCAGAGGTGTTTTGTTGTGTTGAAATGCGTGAAGCATGTTTTGTTTTCGAAGGGTGCATATATTCACAGCATAAGGTTTTGTTGTGTGCTCCTTTTGTCACGTGAGGGTGTGTGGCCCAATGGTAGGTTGGCTATGGTTAAGACACTGATCAAGAAGTTCACAAGATCGAATCCCATTAGCGATAGAGGCAAGTTAATAATTTTTAATATATTTTATTTTTCTAAAGTTGCCCTAGGAGGAATAAGGGTTATGATGCATGTTTAAAAAAGACAGATTTATGGTGATTTATTTTTTAGAAGTATATCATATTATATATCATTGGAAAGCTTATTCCGAGGGCTATTTGATTAACTTGCTTAAAGGGAGAAATAAAGTGTCTGTAAAGAGATATTTCTAATTTTGTAAAGAGGTTCAAAAGTGAAGGTTGCTTTGTTCTTTTTCAAAAGAGATTAATTAATTTATGAAGTGACATGGTGTATGTTATTTAGTAGGAGTAATAAGGTGTTATTTGTTGTGTTATTAATCAAGATCTCTAACCCTTGTTGAAAGTTGAAAAAGAAAGTATGTTGAGTGAGACAGATTTTATGGACAACCAAAAGGCTTCTTCATATTCATAAAAGGTATGGGAACGTTCTCCTATTGATTGTTTATGGTGGTTGATTTCTAAAATATCATTTGAGAGAAAAATATTAATTGTGGTTTCCTTTTTTAAAGTAGTTGGTTGAATGCTTCAAGGTTTTTTGGGTTGAGAGTTGCTATTAAATATTGTTTTATAAGCATTGTTGTTGAAGACATTAGTAGTGTGAAAAAACTGAGATAGGGTTTGAGAAGAACATGAGCGTCATTGTTATGTGAAGAATGTTTTATAAGTTTTTTTGTTGAAGCCGATTGGTTATGCAAAGAACTTGACCTTGAAAAGAACATGAGTGTCATTGTTATGTGAGATTTGTGGTTGAACATTGTTGAAAACATTTGAGTTGGTTGATACGTGCTTGGACTAGGGTTTGTAAGAAATAGTTGTTCCTTGTGGTAGTTGGTTGAGAAGAGTTGTTTGAGCCTAGTCAAGTTATTGTGTGAATTTGTTGTTCAAGTTCCATGAAACAAACCATTCTATATTCTGGATTTGAGTTGAGATTGATATTTAAGGATAGAACATATTAAGTCTCTAACAATTCTCTTTATGCTTCTATAAGATTGATTTGAGTTGAGATTGAGATTTGAGAATAGAACATATTAAGTCTCTAACAATTCTCTTTATGCTTCTATAATATTGATTTGATTTGAGATTGGATTTGAGTATAAGAACATATTGAGTCTCTAACAATTCTCTTTATGCTTCTATGAGATTATTAAGCAAGTTCTTGGTAAGCTTGCTAGAGCATTTTTGGGCAATTTATTGGTGAGCTTGCTAGTGCAAATTTGGGCAAGTTCTTGGTGAGCTTGCTAGTGCAAATTTGGGTAAGTTCTTGGTGAGCTTGCTAGTGTATATTTGGGCAAGTTCTTGGTGAGATTGCTTGAGCAGATTTGGATAAGTTCTATGTGAGCTTGTTGAGAATATTTGGACAAGTTCTGTGTGACTTTGTTGAGTAGATTAGGAAAATTTCTGTGTGATCTTGTTGAGCAAATTTGACAAGTTTTATGTGAGCTTGTTGAGCAGATTTGGACAAGTTTTGTGTGATCTTGTTGAGCAAATTTGACAAGTTCTGTGTGAGATTTTTGAGTAGATTTGGACAAGTTCTATGTGAGCTTGTTGAGCATATTTGACAAGTTCTATGTGAGCTTGTTGAGCAAATTTGGACAAGTTCTATGTGAGCTTATTGAGCAGGTTCTGAGTGAGCCTATTGAGAAGGTTCTAAGTGAGCCTATTGATAGATATTTGGAGGTGACAGAGTACAAATGATAGAGTCTCAATGGATAGAGATCCAACATCCAACATAATTAAATATAGATCTGAGTGAGGAGTCTTCAAGTGGAGAGAGATCCACCAATCAGTGTAGCAGAGAGATGGAGTCTTCTAGAAGATAACTAGCCAAAGCATAAGAGGAAAAAGTTATCATGTGGAAGATATCCATGAACTTGATGTTAGGGGATCAACATCTTCTTTGGACAGAGATCCATAAACATTATAATTAGGAAGGATTCTCAAAGAAATTGATTGAGAAAGTTTTAGTAAAATATTTTCTTCGTGGAGTATCCCACATTGGGTGAACCACATAAATTGTGGTGTCTCTATTGTGTATGGTGTTTTGTGCATTGCTTTATTACTGCTATTGATACTACTTTCTATACACTACATAATATTGAATTGAAAAGAAAAGTAAAAAGTGGTCTTATACTGTTCACCCCCCATCTTAGTATAAGCTTATGTTATTCAATTGGTATTAGAGCGAGTTCCTTTGAAAAGGCTAACAACTTGAGGGCAGGTTCTACAAGAACACAGATGGCTTCACAGAATGGATCATCTACAAATGAGGTTGCACTGTTTGATTGTAACAACTATGCTTTTTGGAGCATATGAATGAAGAACTACTTGATATCACATGGATATGAGGTATGGTAGATGGTTGCAAAAGAGTATAAGGTTGAAGGTGATCCCGAGGCAGTTAAGACTATTAGGAAATTGGTTGATATCAATGCAAGGGCAATGAATTGTATTCTAAGTGGGCTACGTGAGACTTATTTTGCAAAGGTCATGGTATGTAATTTAGCAAATGAAATTTGTACCAATTTGTGGAATACCTATGAAGGAGATTCTAAGGTAAATTTTGCAAAACTACAAACTCATAGAAAAATATTTGAGGAATTGAAAATGGAAGATTCTAAAGATATTGCATAATTTTTTCTTCGAGTTTATGAGATTTCTAACACCATGAGAGATCTAGGATTTGAGATGAAAGAATCAAATGTTACTAAAAAGGTTTTGAGATCACTTCCCATGAAGTATGATGCAAAGGTTTTAGAAATAGAAGAAACAATGGATATCAACAAGCTAACAATGGAAGAACTACAAGGAACACTCATAGCTTATGATATGAGAAGTAAGCATTAGGTTCCAATAAAATAAATTGCATTCAAGGCCTTAGAGAAAAAGAAAGGGAAAGTTATAGAGACACATAGATATTTAGATAATGATGAGGAAGCTAACTTCATCAAAAGGAAAAATGACTTAAGAAATTATAGGGATATGAAGAAATTCAGATGCTACAAGTGTGGTGATTTTGGTCACTATGCATACAAGTATCCACATGAAGAAAATAGTGATGATAAAAAATAGGGTCACAAATGAAAAGAAGATGGAAAGCATAAACATGACAAAGATGATAGATACAAGCAAAACAGGTATGAGAAGAAGAAAAGTTTTTGTAAAACAAATAAAACTTTTTAAATTGAAGAAGCAAGTGATGGTTCAGTTCACAACAATGAAGACCAATCAGATGAAGAAGAATGTACATTATTTGGAATAATTGAAGAAAGGCAAGAACACCTATTCCTAGGTATTGAAGTTAAATAAGAGGATACATCTATCAAAGAAAGACATGAAGAGCTTGCTATAGCCATTGAGCAAGCAAATAGGTACAAGAAGGGTCTAAGAATACTAAAATGCTTCATATATGGAGATTTTGGTCATTTAGATGATGATTGCATGTACTACAACAATTGCAACAAGGAAAGTTTATTTATTGAAAAAGGAAGCAGTAGTTCCAGTAATAGTTCTAGCAGTAGTTCTAGTGACAATTCTAGCAGCAGTGATGATGAAGAAGAAGAATCCACAAAACAAGAAAATAAAATCAAGATATTGAAAATGAAAATCAAAATGTTTGAAAATAAGGTTAATGAAAATGAAAAGGTCAACATAATGCTTAATCAACACATTCAAGATTTGGAAAAAGAGCTTAAAGAAACAAAAGAGCTTGGCATAACTATTTTTGAGCAATTGAAGAAGAAGAAAGAAAGATGTAATCAGTTAGAAGAATAAGATCAAAAATGTTTGGGGACCTACATAAATGAGTTAGCATGATTTCAAAGGAATTCAAAAACTCTGGATAAATTTTTGAGTTTACAATGAGATCCATTTATAAATATAGGGCTTGGTTATGAAGAAGGGAAATAAAAAAAAACACACAGGGACCTCTATTTATATCAGGAGTCTTTGTTTTAGAAATCTATAAGGAAGAACCGGTCCCCAAAGAAAAGGAAGGAGCATAAATGGATACTTGCATTTTAGAGGCTATAGAGATGTGTGTCAATTTACTATTTGACACAAATGAAGAGAAATAAGAGGAAGATTCTAAAGCACCAAAGGTCTCATATTTCAGGTTTTGGGAATCACACTCAAAGGGAAAGGAAGTTCTAAAAGAGGAAAGTAAGGAAGAAATTAAGGAAGAGGATTTAGATACTACAAATAAGGTTCAAGGATACAATGCACAAGTCAAAGATGATTACAAGGATAATGATCAAGAAAGGTATGAGAAACCAAGGCATGGACAAAGGGATTTTCAAGGACATTGTTTTTCTTGTAATGGATTTGGACACAAGGCTATACACTACAATCCATGGATCAAAGAAGTTTGATTTTGCTAGAAGAAAATTGAAATGAAGTAGGTATGGTTTTCAGGGACATTGCTTCTTATGCAACAGGATTGGTCATAGAGCTTCTTAGTGCAAAGAAAATGAGCAACATGGTTTTGGTTTTAGAGCTACACAAATCAGAAGTCATGGTCATAATGATTATGAAAACAGAACTTCACAACACAGGGTTCAAGAAAGGAATGGATATGGAAATTATTTCAAGAAAGAATTTAGGAAATGAGAACCATCCAAAGGCTACAATATCAAGTGTTTTAATTGCAATAACTTTGGACATATTGTAAAATGGTGTAGGAATCAATTTCAAGGAAAATCAAGACAAGAAGGTCAAACAGGTTCAAGACAAGAAGATCAAGTAACTCATAAAGAAAAGGATATCAGAAAAATATGGAAGAAAGTTGACAAAGGAAATAAACAATGTAATATGGGAGTAAATTTACTCCCACCCCAAAATTAATCACCTCAAGAGAGAATGTGGTGAGGGATCTAAGATTAAGAGTCATATATTTTAGCCCCATAGGTGTCCCTTTTGCCATTGATGTCAAAGGGGGAGAGATTTGAGTAAGTGGGAGAGCATTGAGTTAGGGAGCAGCCTCCAAAGAGAGCATTGAGTTAGGGGGAGCAACCTCCAAAGAGAGCATTGAGTTAGGGAGAGCAACCTCCAAAGAGAGCATTGAGTTAGGGGAGCAGCCTCCATAGAGAGTATTGAGTCAGGGGGAGCAGCTTTGATTCTCAAAGATGGTTTTTGCAGTGATTGTGGTGATTTACAATAGAGGTGTTACCTTCAATGAAAAAGGGGGAGATTGTTGGAAATTTGAGTTATTTTATGTTGTCATTGATGTCACATGGATCATTGATGTCACATGAATCACATTGAGTTTTGGTGGCCAAAGCATTTCATAAATAAGCATTTATGATATTTTGGAGAGCATGGATATATACAAGGTTTTTGTGAAAACCAAGGTAGGCAAAATAAAAGGTTTTATTTAAAACTATGGATGGCAGATTTGAAATGGGTTTTTCTTAAAACCCAGGTTAGCTTTTCGTTTCATCGAAAAATGTGCCCCGGTGATGGAGATATTTAATTTTAAATATTTAAGTTTAAATTTTAAATTATTTAAAATTAAAATTAAAATTTAATTTATAGCGCCGACGTCAAAGGAAAGGAGGAGGACACACACACACACACACACATATACATACATACATATATATATATATATATATATATATATATATATATATATATATATATATATAATATATATATATATATATATATATATATATATATATATATATATTTAGCAAAAGCGCTCGATTTCATATTTGGATTCGAAAGGTAAAAGAACCTACGCATTGTGTGTCAAAGTGTGTGTGAAAAGGGTTTTAAAAGGCTTACGATTTTTGCGTTCATTGAAGAGACTATTGTGGAGTAAAGCAAAAAATATAGGCCTCCTTGGCCTAGTGGTTCATGCGTTGTGTGTGAAGTAGGAGGTCCTACATTCTATTCTTATCGGAGGTGTTTTGCTGTGTTGAAATACGTGAAGCACATTTTTTTTTCGAAGGGCATAGATATTCGTGGCATAAGGTTTTGTTGCGTGCTCCTTTTGAGCACGTGAGGGCATGTGGCCCAATGGTAGGTTGGCTGTGGTTAAGGCATTGAGCAAGAAGATCACGAGATCGAATCCCGTCAGTGACAAAGGCAAGTTAATAATTTTTAATATATTTTATTTTTCTAAAGTTTCCCTAGGAGGAATAAGGGTTATGATGCATGTTAAAAAAAGAGAGATTTATGGTGATTTATTTTTTAGAAGTATATCATATTATATATCATTGGAAAGATTATCCTGAGGGATATTTGATTAACTTGCTTAGAGGGAGAAATAAAGTGTTTGTAAAGAGATATTTATGATTTTGTAAAGAGGTTCAAAAGTGAAGGTTGCTTTGTTCTTTTTTCAAAAGAGATTAATTCATTTATGAAGTGACATGGTGTATGTTATTTAGTAGGAGTAATAAGGTGTTATTTTTATGTTATTGTTGTGTTATTAATCAAGATATCTAACCCTTGTTGAAAGTTGAAAAAGAAAGTGTGTTGAGTGAGACAGATTTTATGGAAAACCAAAAAGTTTCTTCATCTTCATAAAAGGTATGGGCAAATTCTCCTATTGATTGTTTATGGTGGTTGATTTCTAAAATATCATTGGAGAGAAAAGGATTAATTGTGGTTTCCTTTTTGAAAGTAGTTGGTTGAATGCTTCAAGGTTTTTTGGGTTGAGAGTTGCTATTAAATATTGTTTTATAAGCATTGTTGTTGAAGCCATTAGTAGTGTGAAAAACCTGAGATAGGGTTTGAGAAGAACATGAGTATCATTGTTATGTGAAGAATGTTTTATAAGCATTGTTGTTGAAGCCCATTGGTTATGCAAAGAAATTGAACTTGAAAAGAATATGAGTATCATTGTTATGTGAGATTTGTGGTTGAGCATTATTGGAAACATTTGAGTTGGTTGATAAATGCTTGGGCTAGGTTTGTAAGAAAGAGTTGTTCCTTGTGGTAATTGGTTCAAAAGAGTTGTTTGAGCCTAGTCAAGTGATTGTGTGAAGTGTTTGTTCAAGTTCCATGAAATAAACTATTCTATATTATGGATTTGATTTGATATTGAGATCTAAGGATAGAACATATTGAGTCTCTAACAATTCTCTTTATGCTTCTATAAGATTGATTTGAGTTGAGATTGATATTTGAGGATAGAACATATTGAGTCTCTAACAATTCTCTTTATGCTTATATAATATTGATTTGAGTTGAGATTGGATTTGAGTATAAGAACATATTGAGTCTCTAAAAATTCTCTTTATGCTTCTATGAGATTGAATTATTGAGCAAGTTCTTGGTGATCTTGCTAGAGCAGTTTTGGGAAAGTTCTTGGTGAGCTTGCTAGTGCATATTTGGGCAAGTTCTTGGTGAGCTTGCTAGTGCATATTTGGGCAAGTTATTGGTGAGATTTCTAGTGCAGATTTGGGTAAGTTCTTGGTGAGCTTGCTTGAGAAAATTTTGACAAGTTATATGTGAGCTTGTTGAGCAGATTTGGACAAGTTGTGTGAGCTTGTTGAGTAGATTTGGACAAGTTCTGTGTGAGGTTGTTGAGCAGATTTGAAAAGTTATGTGTGATCTTGTTGAGCAAATTTGGAAAAGTTTTGTGTGAGCTTGTTGAGAAATTTTGACAAGTTCTGTGTGAGCTTGTTGAGCAGATTTGGACAAGTTCTATATGAGCTTGTTGAATAGATTTGAAAAGTTTTGTGTGAGCTTGTTGAGCAGATTTGGACAAGTGCCATGTGAGCTTGTTGAACAGATTTTGAGTGAGCCTATTGATAGAGCTTTAGATATGACATAGTATAGAGGATAGAGTCTCAGTGGATAGAGATCCAACAACCATCACAATTGAAGAAATATCTGAGTGAGGAGTCTTCAAGTGGAGAGAGATCCACTAGTTAGTGCAGTAGATATATAGAGTCTTCTAGAATATCACTAGCCAGAGTAGAAGGAAAAAGAGTCCTCCTATGGAAGATATCCATGAACTTGAGATTATGGGATCAACATATCCTTTGGACAGAGATCCATAAACATTGTAATTGGGAAGGTTTCCCAAAGAAATTGATTGAGAAAGCTTTAGTAAAAGATTTTATCTATGGAGTAGCCCACATTGGGTGAACCACGTAAAATGTGGTGTCTCTATTGTGTATGGTGTTTTGTGTATTACTTAATTACTGCTATTGATACTGTTGTCTATACACTACATAATATTGAATAAAAAAGAAAAGTAAAAAGTGGTCTTATACTGTTCACCCTCCATCTTAGTATAAGCTTGTGTTCTTCACAACACTCATGAAATGGTAATAGGTTTTCCAAAAGTCTCTTCTATTGATGGAGTATGTCCTAGATGTTCTCTTGGCAAGCAACATCAAGATCCTTTTTACCCAAGTGGTTCTCAAAGAGCCTAATCCCCTCTAGAGTTAATCCATGGGGACTTGACCAGAGCCTTATTTCAAAGGAGCAAAATATACCTTAACCTTCATTGATGATTTCTCAAGAAGAACTTGGTTCCACTTTATAAAATAAAAAAATGATGTTCTATCCCACTTCAAAATCTTCAAAGCCTTAGTTGAAAATCAAGCCACTTGCAAAATCCATCAAATACATATAGATAATGGGGGGAATACTTCAGTAATGAGTTATCCATTTTTCTCTCAAATCATGGCATAATTCATCAACATTCAGTATCCCATAATCTGTAGCAAAATTGCATTGCAGAAAGGAAAAACAAAATTTTAAATAAAATGGCAAACTGTATGTTCCACTCAAGAGATATTCCAGCAGTTTTTTGGGCTGAGGAAATTAACTGTGCAAATTATATTTAAAATCGTACACCTAATAAAACTCTTGGTCATTTGACTCCTGAGGAAGCATGGACTAGCTCAAAACTTGATGTGTCTCTTTCTTCAAAGTTTTTGGTTGTACTACTTGGGCATATATCCCAAATAAGAAGAGAAAGGCTCTAGACAAGAATAGCAAGCAACTCATATTTATTGGTTATTATGAGGAAATGAAATCCTATAGGCTCCTTGATACCACAACTCATGAAGTCTTTTTTCATAGAAATTTTCAATTTGATGAAACATTCCCTCATAAATATCATCAACCATCCTCTTCCAACATTAATTATCTTGAGCCATATCCAATATTTGAGCCTCAATATAATGAAGATCCCATCCTTGAGATAAATGACCAAAATGAGGGTCTTATACTCCAAACTCCAACTTAGAGTCCTGCCACACCCATTAGTCCTCCCACAATGATAAAATGGACCCGCAACATAGTTCAAGATACCACTCTTTACATCCAAAATCTTCAATCATCCATATTAAGCAACTCCACGGGTTTTGGTCTTGTCTGTCAGTTCATTTCAACAGATCCTCAATCCTTAAAAGAAGCAACTAGTATAAAAGAATGGGATGATGCCATGGAGAATGAATTTTCTTCCTTAATCAAAAATAAAACTTGGGATCTAGTCCCTCTACCTAAAGGAAGAAAATTGGTTCACTGTAAATGGATTTACAGAACTAAGTATGGACCTGATGGAAAAATTGACAAACACAAAGCTCGCTCGGTAGCTAAAGGTTTCTCATAAATTGAAGGTATTGATTATTATGAAACCTTTGCACCAGTTGTAAAAATGGATTCTATTATGCTGGTACTTGCACTTGTTGCTTCCCAAAAATGGCCTATTTTTCATATGGATGTTAAAAGTGCTTTCTTACATGGTGACTTAAAAGAGAAAATATTCATGGAACAACCTGTTGGATTCACTCAAGACTCCTCCCTTGTTTGTAGACTAAGAAAATATCTCTATGGTCTCAAACAAGCTCCTAGAGCTTGGTATGAAAAAATGGACTCCTTCCTTCTTTCCTCAGGATTTTCTCATTATGATTATGATGCCACAGTCTACATTTAGAGAGATGAAGAAAAAATCACCATACTTGTTCTCTATGTTGATTATCTACTACTCATTGGTAGTGACATTTCTCACATCCAAAATATCAAACTCCCTTTCTAAGAAATTTGAGTTGGATGATTTGCGTTTAGCTCATTACTTCCTTAGGATTCAAATAACTCAAATAGTTGTAGGAATTTCATTATGTCAATAGAAATATACTCTAGATCTTCTTCAGCGATTTAAGATAACTGATTGTAAGCCTTATTCCACACCTTTTCAGTTTGGATTCACTCTAAGTACTTCCTGAAAGTCCCCTCTATGTGATGCTACTCTCTACAGATAGCTTGTAGGAAGTTTATTATACCTCACTCATACTCGCATAGATATTTCAAATTCTATTGGATTAATATCTAGATTCTCACATCAACCTCATTTTAGCCATTGGCAAGAAATAAAAATAATCTTACGCTACTTGAAAGGAACTACTAACTTTGGGCTCTTAATGAGGGTATATCCATGGATATCATTGGTTACATAGATTCTGATTGGGCAAGATCAATTTAAGATAGATGTTCCACTTCTGGCTATATTTTTTGTCTTGGTTCTTCACCTATTGCTTGGTCATGCAAAAAACAAGCGGTAGCATTATCATCTACAGAAGTAGATTACAGGGTAACATTTTTGGCCAGTTAGGAAGCTCTTTGGATTCATCAGATACTAAGGGAATTTGGTTTTTTCCATGAAAAACCTATTACCCTTTGGTGTGATAATCAGATTATAATTCAAATTTCCTGCAATCCAGTTGAGCATCAGTGCACCAAGCACATTGATATTCACACGCACTTCATTGAACAACATATTCAGTAAGGGGATCTAATCTTTGAGTATATTCCCACTAAAACTCAAATTATAAACATCTTCACCAAATCCTTTCCTTCTTCGCGTTACATTCAATTGTGTGAGAAAATTGGAGTTAGGTAGTTGCATTAAAGGGTGCTCATTCAGTTAAAGATCTTTGAGAGGCTCAATTCAGAGGACAATCCTTGCCATCCGAGAACATGCCTCTATTTTCACTGCTCTTCTTCTTTTTCTTCTTGAAATATGGTTTTTTCCATGTGTTTTTCACTAAAATATGGTTTTTTCCATGTGTTTTTTCACCATCTCTTCTATTAGTAAGTTCATTTTACATGAGTACCTAATAAGGCCATATTTTTGGGACTCATTTTTTTAGTAGAACCAATATTGTACATGAGTACCTCATCAGGCCTTGTTGTCGGGACTCATGTCATGTTGTTACATTTACCCCTAGTATCACTTAAGTGGGGGTGTTAGAATAAATTTTGTTCTCTTAAGTTCTACTAGGATAGTCTAACTTGATTTACCACTCTTCCATGAGTCAGGTGAACTCTCAGTTTAGACCAATTCATATTTGTTGAGTTGGTATAATTTTTTATAATCCAACGGCTCACATTGATCAAATTTGTTATTTATACAAAGTTGATCCCATGGAATAATCAATCAATTCTATTCTTCTCTTCAAATTCTTGTAATGCTTTGCATTTCTACTCTTGGGAAGTTTTCAACGCTTTCTGTAGGAAGAAACAATGAAATCCACTTGGTGTCCACATCTTTTAATATTTTTCTACCTTTGGTTACACCTAGAGAAAACTATTAAAACTCTGCAAACCTTTTTGGACTGCATGAAAAGTATGAGTGTATTTCACGGATGAGATCTTCCACTCTAGCTACATTATCAAATTTTCTCACAATTTTGTATGCAAGATTCATTCTATGAGTCATGCAATGAATGGGAATCACATATGGGGCAATTGATGTCTAAATCCTAACACAAATACCATTCCTTTATCCTTGCATTGTAGTCACACCGTTAGCTCCACACAAATTAACTTTGTGGTGATTTCCTTTTCATCCATTCCAACAATATCCTTTAAACTGGTTACAACAACATTATAAATATTTTTTGCATTACAATTTTCAATCATATTATGTAGTTCTAGTAAATGAGTTTGTCTCAATTAATTTTTGAATGTGTAAACATGTATGTAAATCCAATATGTGTTGTCAACATCTGTTACCTCATCAATGGAAAGTGAAATAAATTTGGCTTGTTTTACATTCTCTCTCAAGTCTTTATTCTCAACTAGTGATAGACATTTTACCACTTCCCAACCACTTTGAGCTGACCAATGTGAACTAGTAAGGTTTTGTACATCGGCTAGTTGAAGTAGTTTCTTAAAATCAGCAAAATAAAACATGGGTCGACCTTTTTTAGAATATTGTATACAATAGCAAAATACAAATGTTTTGAGGCTAATACAGTCTTATTATTTTTTTAAAATTGGGCCTTGATAGTTCCACCCTTCTCAATGAGATTTTGTTGTTTTTTCATTGCTTTTTCGTATTCAAGTGCATAACTCACATGCACACATTTTGATGCATCCTTCCACCTATGAAATTTGTTAATGGTTCCATCACTTCATATTTCTTTGATGTAAACTTTCCCATAGTGTTTTTCTATTGTGTCTTTCTTATTTTATAATAAATGATCATTTCCCAGCTTCCAAGTATAAATAACACATTTACACACTTTCTATGTCTCATATTTCTCAATAAATGGGTATAACCATGCCCATTCATTTTTAAAATCCCTTCTAATAGTCCATTCACTTACATTTTGATATTTAGATTTTTGACTACAATATTTCCCATAGGTTTACATTTTAATTGTACTATTAGTTTCTTTTTCGGTTGATGTGTCCAAATTAAACATCTTCTGAAGTGATTCTTGAATGTCGTTATTAGGAAAATTATCATGTGGTCCCATATCATCCACTATAATATCTTCCTGGTGAATGCAAATCAAGGTAAATTGTATTTAATGCATTCAATGTTTGGTGTTCTCTATCATTTTTTGGATGTAAAAAGACACTATTTTAAAGAATTAAAAGAATATATTTTTATAAATCATTTAAAAAGAGGTAGATAATCAAACAATCATTTATCTATTAATAAAGAAAGGCTTTATATTTAAGAATAATAGATAAAAATTAATGATTTGATAGTAAAATGTGTGTGTACCTATATGTTGTGTAGATATTGATGCCTCACTACATTTTGATATTTGTGTAAAATATTTCAAAATTATCTTTTTACCAAAATATTGGCCTCCCTTATTTCCATCTTCAGTAGGTGACATTGTATCTGTAAAGAAAAACCTTTAGATGTTAGGAAATGAATATGAAATTAAAGAAAAATAGCATACATCCCTCAATAAAAATTTGCATTTCTTAGTAACCAAGGTTAAACTTTAATTTCATAAAGAATATATGAATCTTCATATGAACATATGTTGCCTTATAGAATGACATTTGACAGACAAGAAGCACTCTCTGATAAGAAAAATGATCCTAACACATAACATGACATGGATACTTGTTGATCACAGTTGCAGATAGTGCTTCTACACTGCCTATGAAACATACTATAACAAACAAGAAGTAGTCTCTGACAAGAAAAATGCTCCTAAAACACAACTAGATGACATGGATACTTGTCTACCACAGTTGCATATAGTGCACCTACAGTGCCTATGAAACTGAATAAAAAGAGCTTTGGAAAAAAGAACAATGGAAGAAGAATACTCTACCTATTTTTATAGTCATCAATCCTCTAGAACCAATCAACCTATGTTGATTGATACTCCCCTACAATGGATCAGTTTAGTATGATAGACACGCCTCTACAATTGATTGGTTTTTGTTGATAAACTCTCCTTTACAACCGATTGACTTATGCCAATATACACTTCTCTACAATAGATCGCCTTATGCCAATAGTATTTCCTATACAACCGATCAACTTATGTTGATAGACACATCTCTGCAATAAATCAACTTATACTGATAAACACTTTTGTGCAACCTATCGACTTATACTGATAGTCTCTAAAATCGATCAGTTTATATCGATAGACACTTTTCTATAACCAATCAGCTTATATCGATAGTCTCTCCTCTACAATCGATCAACTTATGCCAATAGACATACCTCTACAATCGATCAACTTATTTCAATAAACTCTTCTCTACAACTAATCAATTTATTTTGATAGACTATCCTCTGCAACCGATCGTCCTATGTTGAGAGACATGTCTTTACAACCAATCAAATTATATCGACAAACACTTATCTACAATTTATCAACTTATTTCTATAGTCTCTGCTCTATAATCAATCACCTTACATTGATATACATGTATTTACACTTGATTGAATTATACCTACAGACCCTCCTCTACAACTAATTGACTTATGCTGATTTACACTCCTCTACAATCAATCATCTTATGGCATTGACACTTCTCTACAATCAATAGGTATGTATCGATTGTTACTCCTCTATAATCGATTGGCTTATGTTGATCACCTTATGTTGATCGACACTTCTCTACAACTGATAGTCAAATGTTGATTGAAACTCCTATACAATCGATCGCTTATATCGACAGACACTTCTCTGCAACCATATTAAGTTTTTCATTATTGTAGAGCTATTGTCAAGTTAGAGTGTTTTAAATGTATGTTTATTAGTACCCCTACAATATATATACGAGTAGTATATGGGGAAAATTGGGCAGGAAAAACAAAATCATATATAATTTGAAGGTGAATTGTTCATGGAATTGGGCAAAAGAGGTCGGCGAATTAAAATAAAAATAGGATAATAATTGTCAACGATGAGCTAATTTACGCCAAAAAACTTCCACCACATAAATTTCCTAGTGAAATGTTCCAAAATTAGAAAATTTAAAATTTTTAAAATCCTAAATAAAGCCTATTTATGATATTTGTGCTTATGCATAACCCTGCTTGTGGGCACTAGGTGTAGGTAGGTCTTCTTGAACTATCCTATTGTATCACTCTTTCAACAAATTTTTCTCAAGGATCCTTTCCTCTTGCAATTGATGTTCGTACAAATGTTGACCATGCAACCTTTGATGTTCTTCATGTTCTTGATCTAGGCATTCACACTCATTCCGTAAATCCTCCAATTGAGCTTGGAGTAATTGCTCTCTTTGGTTGGTGTTTGGCCTAGATAGCTAATCTAAATGATCTACTGTATAAGGTCTATGACTTTGTATATCTATGCAAGGGGATTTGGTAATGTCTATTCTAATATAAGGTTTGACTATCCCCTTATCTCTATCTATTGAGGCAACATTAACACCATACTCAACCCTATGTTTAGTTCCCTCATGTGTAGATGGGGTGATGTGCTCATTTAGAACACTCACCTTAGGCATAAGTATGATGCACTACTCTTTTAGTATGTGCACTCTTTGAACAAGAATGATAATTTGAAGTGGCTCTATGTACTGACCTTCCACCATGTTGATCTAAGAAATCAAGTTGATGGGTTCTCCAAGGATGGTTAAGAGGTGTACCTCTTTCACCAATGTTATGAAATGCTATTTGACCCGCTCCATGTTTGAGTGGTCTTGAAGCTCTAGTGAGTATGCAAATAGGCACAACCCCTCTAACTTACCCCACATTGGACTAATTGTGTATAACAATGTCATGTGATGTGTAAGGTCTAGTAGGAAATTCCTCATGATCACAAGGGATTACATAAAAAGTCCCCCTAACAAAGGTTTCTCATTGATATACTCCCCCATGTGTTGAGTTATCTTTGTAAATACTACCTGAATGTTGTTTAGATATGGCTTGGATAATTGGGTTGACTCTAGGGTGATTTGCACCCTCTTGTGCATTGGTCATTGCCTTATTCATGGAATGAATGTGGTTCCGTGTGGTAACCATTCATTTTGAATTATCTCGTATGTGTTTTAGGAACAAATAAAGTATACAAATGTTTATCTCTTTTAGTAATTATTTGTGTGTCCTAAAAACTTTTCTTGTGTGTTATGATGTGTTGGAAATATGATTTTTCTTTTATCGTGTTTGAGAATTGTTGATGATACTCTCAAATTGTTAAAGAATTTTAGTTGTATACTTGCAATGACAAACTCGGTGATGAATTCCAGGTTTTCATACCCACCGAGATATGGAGATGAAACTCATATCCGATCAAGGAGCATAGGTCCTACCGATCCTCACCCAATTAACCATAGACAATGATACACTCTTAAGAGAGAAGTGTGTGCTATTTTCCATAGCTTCGATGGTTATTGGATTGGCCTTGGCCATGATTAGGTAACGAAAAACTCTTAATAAGTAAGCCAACCAAGTGGTAATGACATCCACCATTGGTCTTCATCAATTGGTTGGATGTGAGAGCCCAAATAAACTGATATTTAATATTTGAAACATGAGGTGTGTGGTATTCATTTTAATTTAAAAAAAAATAACAATACATCAAATAGCATGCCATGATATTTCAACTATATGCATGAAAATTATATTTTATATTTCAGAAATAATGCATGTAATAGATATTTTAGATTCATAAAATGCAGATGCACACTAAAATGGAACAACCTTTGATCAAGCTTCAAGTACGTAAATCCTACACATATTTCTAATAGTGTCTATCTCTATGAAAAGTGGTGCATAATCATGGCTTCTATACACAAGCACAGTCAGAATCTTAGCCGTTAGCTTTTGGGGTGGCTAAAAACAAAAGCCACTATTACCAGCAATAGCTAATAACAAGCAAAGGAAAACCTAGAAAATTTTCTTTAATTATTTCTCTATGTTTGCTAATTAGTGCTATTCTATAAAGGGATCTCTAAAATTTGAAGACAAAGGTCAATTTTCCATGTCCAAAGGACTGCCCAAACTGTCGAACTCGTTTCGGCCATATCTCACTCATCCGGACTCGGATTGAGCTAAAATTTTGAGGGTAGATGCCTGAAAAACCCTAGAACGTCTCCACCAATTTTCATATCATTTGGAGCAACACAGATCCTAGCGCATCCCTATGTGTGAACGATATATTTGGCAAGCGACTATGCGAGGGTTTCATCTGGGTTGAGTGCAAGCAGCTCCAGAGGTTGGTTTTTAGGGCCTTCGGGCCCTAGCGGCCAATATTTTTGTGGTTTATGCTCAATATTTTAGCAGGAAATGTTGCAGGGGATACAATATGGGTTAGAAATTTGTCTTTCAATAGATCATACTGTGAACTTGAGTGACAACGGCTTCCAATTTGCTTGCACAAAAGAAAAGTGAAAACCATACCTTTCCACGACGTCTAGGGCAAGGATTAAAGAGATCACGAAACAAGTTTCAAGCAGTTGATCAAAAAATGGCTCATATCTCAAGTGAATCTGGTGCTAAGGTGCACCCACAAAATAATTCTACTATGAAAACCCCTGTCAAGGGTAAGAATTTTGAAGACTCAGTCCCAAAAATGAATTTTAGGGATGCCCTTCATGGTGGACAGCCTCAGCCCAATGCTAATATCAATATTAGGGCTTCCCATAAACCTCTAAGAATGCCTAAGATTGATCCCAGGAAAACGGAGTCAGGATGTCTTAAAGCAACTGATGGAACTCCTATTGTTAAGCTTGATATGGGTAACATTCAGATTGGCATTGAAGATTTGGAAAAAAGAGGACTAATTTGTCGGTTCGTGGGTTTTCGTCCGAGTCTATCTCCTTTCAAAGTCTGGGCTGCAAAAAGCTGGAAAACTAAAGGTGAGTTACAAATCTCTATTTATCCAAATGGTTATTTTCTTGTTTTATTTGCTAATAATGAAGATAGAGAGAAAAATTTTCAAGGGGGTCCTTGGTTTTTTGGAAGGGCAGGGCTTTTCATGAAGCCCCGGCATACTAAATTTAAAGCCGAAGAAGAGATGCCTTCTATAGCTCCCGTGTGGGTTAGACTCTTTGGCCTCCCTATTGAATTTTGGAATCCTACTATTTTTTCTTCAATTGGAAACTCTTTAGGAACTTTTATGATGACTCGCTGATTGTACTCAAAATTTTGAACATATTATTTATGCTCGAATTTGTGTTTTAATGGATTTTGACAAACCCCTACCTAAAAAGATCACATTACAATTTGGGGAAGACACTTGGGAGCAAGTAGTGGACTATGAGAACATTCCTTTTCATTGTAGAATTTGCCATGAATATGGTCATTTGGCCAATGCTTGCCCAAATAAAATTCCTGATCAAAAGAAAGAAGATATAAACTCAAGCAGGTTTCCAAATACCTAAGAAGAAGAACACTCAAAAAAACTAGTTATGAAGGATCAATCAAAGTCATCTGCTAATATGTTTGAAATCCTTTCCACAAATGATGTCCCAAGTGAGGAAGAGGAAATAATGGAAACTAAAATCTTAGAAACACAATTTAAATATGAAGGGAAGAACTCAGAGACAAACCAACAAATCAAAGGTTTTCAACAAAAAAAAAGGAGAAAATTTACACAAGAAAAACAATATTTCAAATGTCAAAACTTCAAATAATGCAGGTCCCAATATAGACTCCATTGAACCATCTAGTAAAATTTTGGCTGTGTACGAGCATTCTTCAAGGTTAGAAGCCATCTCAGATTCAATTGGAATAAGTCAAGAAATAGGGAAAAAAAATTGAAGATGGATTCTAATCAAAAAGTAGGTCGCAAGACCAATCAATATCATATGGTAAAAGAAGGTGAAAAGCTTGTAGAGGAAGGTAATATTAATGCCCTTCCCAAATTTTTTAGCCCTGGTATTAATGAAGATCATCACTTGGAATATTAGAGGACTCAAAGGGAGTCTTTCAAAACAAAATGAAATTAGAAGAATGATTCAGATAAATCATCCACATCTTGTTTTCCTTCAAGAAACAAAGATGTCAATGGAGGATATGGACTTAATTGCCAGTAAAATTTGGCCAACTGGAAAAGTGGTTTCCCTCAGTTCCCAAGGGACTTCGGGTGGCATTGCTTGTCTTTGGGACCCAAAAGAGGTAGTTATTCACCATATGGTTGGCAGTTGGGGTTTGTTGGCTATAGCTATTCAAAGTAGACATTCCAACCAGATTATGCTCTCGCATTATCGTTTATGCTCCGACTTCTTTGGAGGAAAAAAGAAGACAATGGAAGGATATTACTCATATTATCTCTCATTTTCCTAAAGCTTGGATCTTGATCGGAGGAGATTTCAATACCATCCTCTCTCTGGATGAGAAAAGGGGGGGAAATAGAAATTTGGACAAAAGCACTGACCTCATGAGCGAATATATTGCAAACCTCCATCTTGTGGATATCCAACCAGATAATGGCCTTATGACTTGGTCTAATAGAAGGCAAGGCTTAGCTTGTATAATGGAGAGATTGGATAGGTTTTTGCTCTCTGAAAATTTCTTAATCCATGGTCACATTCCTAAAGTGAAGACTCTTAATAATGCTGGTTCGGATCATTGGCCAACCATGGTGGAAATGTGGAAAACCAATGTGAGTTTCTCTCCTTTTCATTTTCAATTAATGTGGCTTAGAGACATTTCCTTCAGACCTCATGTGCAACAATGGTGGAAGGAAGGTAAACCTAGGCATGGGACTAAGATGTTCTGTTTTGCCAAAAGACCGCAATACATTAAATCCAAAATCAAGACTTGGAACTGGAAAGAGTTTGGGGATGTTCATAAAAAAAACATGAAGTTATTGCTCATCTTGAAAATTTGAATAAGAAAATCCATTTAGATGGCCTCACAGAGAAGAGAAGTGCAGATGAAATTAAACTCACAACTCAGCTTGAGGAATGGGAAAAAAGAGAAGAAATCTTATGGAAGCAAAAATCTAGAATTCAATGGCTCAAAGAAGGAGATCGAAACACAAATTTCTTCCACAAATCTCTTCTAGCTCGAAGATCTCACAACTTTATTTCTTCCTTAAAATCAGATTCTGGAGATGTTGTTTATACTTGGGATGGCATGAACTCTATTGTTGTTGATTACTTTTCCAATATTTTTGTTGCTACTCCTCTTGACTCAGCTTCTCAACATAATGTTCTTCAAGCAATCCCTTCTCTTATCACTTCGAGGAGAACTCTATTTTGACCGCTCCTGTTACTATCAATGAGCTTCAACAAGTAGTTTTTAAAATGCAAAAAGGGAAAACCCCAGGTCCCGATGGTTTTCCTATTGAGTTCTACCAAGAGTTCTGGGATATCCTTCATGTTGATTTATTAGAGGTGGTGGAAGAAGCCAGGAAAGCCAAAGAAATTTTGAAGGTTATCAATAAAACTTATATTACTCTTGTTCCAAAAGCTCAAGAGGTTGATCATATCTCAGCTTTTAGACCTATTGCTTTATGTAATGTTCTTCTCAAAATCATTACTAAAATCATGGCAGAAAGGTTGAAGCCTCTTTTGCATAAGATTATTTCCCCAGAGCAAGGGGGTTATGTGGAAGGACGTCAAATAGTAGATGAGATAGTTCTTGCTCAGAAGCCATCCATTCCATGGATATGCAAAATTCTCCTTCCATGTTCATTCGGTTAGACTTATCCAAAGCTTATGACAGAGTGGATTGGCACTTCCTTATCAAAGTTTTGAGGCAATTTGGTTTCTCTAAGGATTGGATGGATTGGATTATGGGATGTATCTCTTCAGTTTCCTACTTAGTTCTTATCAATGGCAGGCCTTCTCAGTCTTTCCCAGCTTCCAGAGGTATTAGGCAAGGTGACCCGCTATCCCCTTATTTATTCATCATTCTTGTTGAATGCTTGGGTAGGACTATAACCAAAAAGAGGGAAAACAAAACCCTTGAGGGAGTTACCATTGCTCATGGAGCTAGACCTATCTCTCATCTTCAATTTGTGGATGACTCTACTCTTTTAGGTAAAGCTACAGTTAAGGAAGCTTCTAATATTAAGCAAATCATTAGCTATTTTTCTAAGGCTATCGGGCAGCTTGATCAATGAAGACAAATCTAAAGTTATTTTCTTTCACCGCTCTGCTAGACAGGAATCCATGGTCTTGGATAAATTAAGATATAAGAAGACCTCTCTTCCAATCACTTATTTAGGTATTCCCATAAATATTCAAAGGCAAAAAATAAATATTGGAATTGGTTGTTGGACAAAGTCAAGAAGAAAATTGGAAAGTGGACCAACAAGTGGCTTTCTTCTGGGGGTAGAATCACCTTGGTAAAATCAGTCCTTCAAGCTATTCCTATTTATGTTTCTTCCATTTTGAATATCCCAAAGGTTGTTCTTCGAGAATTGGATCAAATCAGTCATCGTTTCCTTTGGAGTGGTACTAAGGAGAAAAGAAAATGGGCCTTGGTGAAATGGGATACTTTATGTCTTCCTAAGAGTGAAGGGGGGTTAGGATTCCGGTCTTCAATTAATAACAACAAAGCTTTAGCTGCTAAATTATATTGGAGGATGTTGCATAACCCCAATGCTCTTTGGGCCAATAATCTTCGTGCTAAATATGCTGAGAACAAAAGTCCCGAAGACCTTGTTCGCTATCAACTTCCTACCAAAGGTTCTCCCATTTTAGCAGTTCTTAAGACCGGTGAGGATTTGATAAAGAAAAAATTATTTTGGATCATTCATAATGGTCAACATGCAAATTTTTGGACTAGATTCTTGGGATGGTCACAAGCCTTTGATAACTCAGTTTCCCGATTGGAGGCCTTGGATGGAGGAGCTTCACCGAGCTAATTGGATAAAGGTGGCTAATTACTGTCGGTACCATACTGGTAATTCAAATGTTGGTAGATATTGGATCCCTATTGAGGACTGGCCTATTCAAATCCCATAAAGGCAAAGACAAGATATCCAAGGCATCCTTCATATGAGATCCCTCTCTTGGTCCCATGAAAAAGATTGTTTTGGATGGAACAACACTACTAAGGGTGAGTATTCAGTTGCTCAAGGTTATTTGACCTTATGCCATAATAATCCCAACCATTCTTCTGACATATTTTCTCGATTGTGGGCTCAAAAGCTCTGGCCTAAGGTGAGGTTCTTTAATTGGCTTTTATTGCATCGTAGGGTGCTTACTCGGTGAGCAACTTATGAAGCATGGTTTTCATGGCCCTTTTAGATGTGAAATGTGTGAAGAGAATGTAGAAAATATCAACCATATTTTTATTGAGTGTACTTTAGCCTCTGAGCTATGGAGGAGAATGGCCACTTTACTTGGCTTACAAGTGGTCCAATTTTTTTACTTTTGAACAGCTTTGGAGGGATTGGCCTAATCAAGAGGGTGTTGATCATTTTATTAGGCAGCTAGTTTGGATGGGTTCTACCATTCTTCTTTGGAATATTTGGAATGAAAGGAACAACCAAATTTTTAATCAAGATAGGAAGGATATTCACTATATTTGGCAAAAGACCATAGCCAACTTAGTTGAATCAGTCCATCAACTCCTTAATCACCCCCAAAACTCCCACCAAATATGGGATCAAGTGATGCAAATATTGAAGATTAAACCTTCTAAGGGCAACCAACTTAAAGGGAATGTGAGTATTAGTAAGATGGATAGGACTAGAAATTGGCAACCTCCTCCTAAGGATTTTGGAAAAGTCAATACCGATGGAGCCTCTAGAGGGAACCCCGGAAAAGCCAAGGTGGGAGGAATTGGTAGACTTTCGGATGGCTCCCTGGTTTTTACTTTTGCTGAGAATTTGGGTATTCTTTCCAATAACCTTGCTGAGGGGTATGGTATCCTCAGAGGTCTTCAGGAGGCTACTAAGGTTGGATGGGAAAAGGTGTTAGTTGAGTCCGACTCTCAACTTATGATTAATCTCTTGAAGACTCCTTCTAAGAATCATAAGGTGGATTGGAGAATAAAAAGAATTATTGAGAAGATTCAGTTAATCCAGATGGGATTTTTGAAAGTTGATTACAATCATGTGGTTAGAGATCAAAACAAGAGTGTTGATGCTTTAGCTAATTGGGCTTTGGACAAAGGTGATCTTACTTGTTATGGCCACCCTCCTATATGGTGGGCTTCTCAAATTAGGGAAGCTCTTCTTTCTATCATTTCTTTGGATGGCTCCAGCTTCGAAGGTACCTAGTTTCTTCTTGTTTTTTTTTTTTGCTTCTCTTTGGTTCATTCAGTTTTTTTTTAGTTCCCTAGCTCATTCTATTCTTTATTTTGTTTCCTCTGTTGATTCTTGCCTTAATAGTCTTCTGGTCTAGATAGGTCATTGTTTTGTTCATTTTTTTTTTTTTTTTTTTTTTTTTTTTTTGTTTAGTTTTTTAAGGTGGGTGGGTTCTTTTGTTTTGTTTTGTTTTTGTGTTCTTTGTGTTGTTTTTTGTTGTTCTTGTGTTTTTGTTGTTTTGTTTTTTTTTATGTTTTTTGTTATTGTTCTTGTGTTTTTTTCGTTCTTGTTCTTGGGTTTCTCTTTGTTTGTGTTATTTCGTGTTTTTATGTGTGAGTGTTTTCTATGTATTTTGTTTTTGTTTATTGTCTGTTGTTGGTTGTTTTTTATTTTTATTTTTATTTTATTTTTTTAATTTTTTAGGTTTTGGTTGTGTTTATTTTTCATGTTTTTTTGGGTTATGTCTTTGTAGTGTTCTGTTGTTTTTGTCTTGTTTGTGTTTTGTTATGTGGTTCTTGTGTTTTTCTATGTGGTTTGTGTTGTGGTTTCTTTTATCTTATTGTGCGTGTTTGGTTGTGCTTTTGTTTTTGACACACTCAAGGAGCATGTTTTTTATTTTATTTTATTATTTTTGTTGTTATTTACTTATTTTTAAATTGGTTTTGTGTGTTTGTTTGCTCCTTGAGTATGTCAAAGGTGGTAGGCCAGGTCCGAGTCCTGGGCATTTTTGGCGGAATGGATACCCCTGCCTCCTTGGGTCTTACCCGAAAGTGGCATCCCTTTTGGGATGTTTTCCACAAATAAAAAAAAAATTAGTGCTATTCTAAAACATTTTCAAAAGCACACAATAGAATACCAGTTTTAGTGCTACTTATAGGGGTAGCCTAAGTTCAAGGATGTTGTTGCACTCTAATTCTTAGTGTTTACTCATAGTTTTTGATGATCAGAGAGGTTGTGGTGCTAGCTACTGCAACCATTTGTGGTGGTGAATTTTAGCCACTATCACTCAAAGTGGTGGTACTTGTATTAAAAAACACAAATAAAACTTCATTAGAAGTAACAAATTAGGAAAGTCTCCAACGTGATCACCACTTGTAAAGCTATAAAAATCATACATCTAATCTATTACAACATTATAATGAATTGAAAACATGAAACTATGTAACCATTTGAGAAAAATGAGATAATAAAATGGGGTTCTCTCTTTTATTAATCAAATAAGATTTGGTTACAAATACATCCCTCGTAGGGATACCCAATTCGATATAAAATTATAAAGAATGTGACCCCCAAAAGGGGAAAGATGCACTCCACAAGGTCTTTGTCTCTTCCACTAACTGATTATAGAGGATTTATCAAGCCACTTCTATTTCTTGATGGCAAGAACTTGAATCTTGATGATATTTGACCTCTGAATTGCCCTATCACCTGCACATAAAGAAACTAAAACAAATTAATATCATTGTAAGCCTCTCAAAATGAAGCTAGTTTAAAAATTCAATGTTTAAAAATTCAAATATTTAAAATACTAAGGCCGACCTCCTTGGGTGCTAAAATAAAATGCATAGCCGATCTCTTTGGGTGCTAAATAAAAAACATATTTAAAAGGCTATCAAATTCATTTTGGTGTGTGGAAAATTCATGCAAAAATCGAGCGGTAGGTAGAAGAGGAGGAGAAGAGAACGTTTGGTGACATCAAGCAAAACAAAGAATTTATATTATTTTTATGTTGCAACTTTAGTCTCATCCGGGTGGCTAGCCCAGTCGATTGTTGAGGTTGCACTAAGGTACTGTGTAGTAGGAGGTTGCAAGGTTGAATCCACGTGGTATCGTTTTAATTTTAGTTGATAGAAAAAAGAAGATTTTAAATGATTTGGGCTGTGATTTTTTATTCCACCTATCAAGGTATCTCATTTGGTCACCTGGACTATGCTAGTGCATTATGTTGGTAGAAGTCGAAAGATCAAATCTCCTTCGCACACATTTGGTGGTTTTTGATATGCGAGGTAAGGGCAAAAAATTTATTTGATTTAATTGAGTGTGAGATATAAGGTGTGTCGTGATTATATTTTGCATGCTATAAAAGGGAGTTATAAGGTATGAGGATGTTATTTTAAAAGTTGTATTTTGCATGTTATAAAAGGAGATATAAAGGGTTTTTGTTGCTAATAAAGCTTTATATTGTGAGTTTCAAAAGGGAGATATAAGGAGTGATTTTTAAGCTTTATTGTGTATTTTTTTGATAAGGGTTTTTTAAAGTGGTTGATTTAATATTTAATCAAGAAAAGAAAAAGATAATTGCTAACCAGTTTTTGAAGGCACAAAAAAAAGAAAATCATTTTGTTAATACTGGTTTGGAAAGCTCATGCAAAAATCTCATCATCATCATTGAGGTAAATTTAGAGGTATGGTGATTTAATTCTTTTATCAAAATGGCTTAATTTGAGGAAAATATTTTGTCATATAGTGGGAGGTATAAAGAATTATTGGATGTGCATTGTTTTTTCTTGAAATTAGAAATAAATGTGCAAGGATTATAGATCATATTTTAAAGCAAATATGATTGAAATTGTGAGTAAATGTGTAAGGGTTATAGATCATATTTGAGAACAAATTTGTACATTGTTCATGATTGATTTTGGGAGTAGATGAAAAGGAAAAATTTGTGCATTGTGATTGGTTTTGAAGGAAAGGTGCAAATCAAGAATTACCAGGTCAATTATCAAGTGCTAGACTAAAGCTACCTTTTGATGTAATAAATGTGAGACATGTGAAAGCAATAGAATTAATGAATGTGAAGAACATATTGGGCATTTTTTAGTGCATATAATTCTCTATATGTTCATGAAGATAAAATAATTTTGGGTAGAATATGTCTGAATTGCTTTAGTTGAGGAAAGTACATTGAAGAATAGGTGAAGAACTTGATGACATCATTAGCAAATATTTAGGAATAGATGAGCATTGTTTTGTATGCAATATTTGGTAATAGATGAGCATTGTTTTGTATGCAATATTTGGGAATAGATGAGCATTGTATGCATGTAATATTTGGGAGTAGATGAGCAGTGTTTATAAGTAGGTTTTGGATCAGATTGTTGAGCAAGTTTTGGAGCAGTGTTGAGCACTTTTGTGAGTAGGTTTTGTGAGCAAATTTGAGTAGGTTTTGTGAGCATATTTGAGCATGTTTTATAAGTATATTTGAGAAGATTTTGTGAGAAAATTTTAAGAGAATATTTGAGTAGGTTATGGATTTGATTTGAGTAGAGTTGTGTGCAGGATTTGTGAGCAGGTTATGGAGCTGATTTGAGCAAAGTTGTGAGCAATATTGTGAGCATATTTTGGATCTGAGTTGAGTAAGAGATGTGAGCAGTATTGTGATCAGGTTTAGGATTAGATTTGAGAAGTATTTAGAATAGGGGGATTGGTATCTCCTATGGGTTGGTGCCCATGAACTAGTAGAAGGAATTGGTATCTCCTATGGGTTGGTGCCCATGAACCAGTAGAGGGGATTGGTATCTCATGTGGATTTATTTCCATGAACTAGAGTAGACAGGATTAGTGTCTCCTATGGCTTGGTGCCCATAAATAAGTAGAGGGGATTGGTGTCTCCTATGTATTAGTGTCCATGAACTTGAGAGGGGATTGGTCTCTCTTGTGGATTGGTTTCCATGAACTTGAGAGGGGGTTGGTGTTTCCTATGGATTAATGCCCACAAAATTGATAGGGGATTGGTGTCTCTAGTGTCCATGAACTTGAAAGGGGATTGGTGTCTCATGTGGATTGGTGTTCATAAACATGAGAGGGGATTGGTGTCTCCTGTGGCTTGGTGTCCACAAATATTGTAATAAAGGATTAGTGTCTCCTATGGATTGGTGCCCATGAATGTTTTTGAAAATTTTATAAGAAATATTTCTCTATGGATGTAGCCCATATTGGGTGAACCACATTAAATTTGTGTCTCAAATGTGTGATGATTTGTGTATTATTTCACAAATGTATTGATATATTATTTTTATCATTTGTATTGAAAAGTGAAAAGTTTTATCTTGTACTATTCACCCTCCCTTTGAAGAACAAAAGCTTATACTGAGAGGGGGTGAACAGTATAAGACCATTTTTTACTTTTATTTCCCAATCAATATTATGCAATGTATAAATAGCAATATCAAAAATAGTAATTAAATCAATGCATAAATCACCACACACAATTGATACACCAATTTAACATGGTTCACCCAATGTGGGCTCCTCCATGGAGAAAATGTTTCACTAATATTTTTTCAATAAATCTCTTGGTAATAATTTCCCTATTACAATTTTTATGGACCTCTTTCCAAAGGAGACACCAATCCCCTAATCAAGTTCATGGATTCTATCTACAAGATACACCAATATCCTCAGTTGGATCATGGATATCTATCCATAGGAGAACTTCTTTCTCCTCTACTCTGGCTAGGGATATTCTAGAAGAACTACTGCCTCCATTACACTGGATGATGGATATCTATCCATTGAATACTCTTATCCTCACTTAGAAGACTTATTCTCACTACCCTGGCTAATGAATCTCTATACACTGGAGACTATCATCCTCTATACTCTGTCATCTCCAAAGCTTACTCTCAGATCTATCTCAAATTTACACTAAACACAATCCTTCGGTCTAGCACAAATCTACTCAATATCTGTCTCTGGTCTAGCACAAACCTATACTCAAATCTACACCAAAATCTATCCTTAAATCTACAATAAACACAGTCCTTTAGTCTAGCACAAATTTTTTCAATCTTTGTCTCTAGTCTAGCACAAACCTGTCCTAAAATTTGCACCAAAATATATCCTTGAATTTGCATTAAATACAGTCCTTCGATCTAGCACAAATATGTCCTCAATTTATATCCTCAAGCCTTAACACAAATCTTGACTTAATCTCAAATAAACTCTGCTAGATGTACCCCAAACCTTAACTCAAGGTTTGAATAAATTAATCAATCAACTCTGCTCACAAGTTTTCACCAAGACTTACCTCAAATATGCTCAACAAGTCCTTACTAGAACTTGTTCAATATATTCTCAATCTCTATCCTCAAATCTACACTAAACATAGTCCTTTGGTCTAGCACAATCTATTCTCAATTTCTATCCTCAAGCCTTAACACAAAGCTTGACTTAATCTCAAATCAACTTTGCTAGATTTACCTCAAATCTTAACTCAAGGTTTGAAAAAATTAATCAATCAACTCTACTCACAAGTCTTCACCAAGACTTACCTCAAATTTTCTCAACAAGTCCTTACTAGAACTTGTTCAATCCGCTTTCAATATCTGTCCTCAAATCATTATTGTAAGCTTCCATAAAAGCTCACATAAATCTATCCACAAGTCTTCTCAAATACTTACCTTAAATTTGCTCAACAAGTCCTCACTAGAACTTATCCAATCTCACATAAATATATAGATAATTAATAGAGACTCAATATGCTTCACATTCACCACAATGCTCAATAACTTTCAATATCTTTTTTTAACACATAAACATATAGAGAATTGTTAGAGACTCAATATGTTTCACATTCACAAACACTCAACCTCTTTCTTAAATAAATTTATAATATGGAACAATTTGTTTCACAGAACTTGAACTATCACTTCAACACATTCACTTGACTAGGCTCAACCAACTCTACTCAACCAATCACTGAATGAAATAATACTTGCTCACAAACCCTAGTCCAAGCATATGAACACTCACTCACTTATTTCCAACAATGCTTATCAAACAATCTCACATAACAATGATACTCATGATATTTCACAATATCTAGTTCAATATAGTTCACAACATCACATAAGAATAATACTCATGTTTTTTGCATAAACCCTAGTTCAAGCATAAGAAAGCTTTACTCAATATTTCCAACAATGCTTATAAAACAAGGTTTTTATCATCAACTCTTACTCAGAAAAACCTTCAACAATCAAACTCAACAATGCTTGCTAAACAATCCTTTTCACTCCAACTTAGTATTCACAACATTCAACTATCACTCACTAGGAAAATGTACCCATACCTTTTTGTTTGATGTAGAAGTTCCCTTAAAAACCTGTCTCAATCATAATTTTCTCCTTTGCCAATTTCAGTGGTTAGATGACAAAATATCACACTAACACTCTTTCAAAATATTTCTTAATTACAAAAATAATCAAACTCAAATACACCTTATTAATCCTTCTTGAAATTAGCAATCATCAAATCATACGTAAAAATAATTACTCAATTGCTCCTTATAATCTCCAACTTTAATTAATCATCCTTCAAAAATTAAACTTTCAAAATAATATTGCCTACCCTTTTATCTCCCTCAAATACTCAATATCCAAATTAATTAAGGAAAAAATAAAATTTATAAACCATGAAAAATATTTTAGTTTTTCAACCTTAGCACATCTAAAATAATCAAGCGACCAAGAAAAATGACATCAGTGCATACCTTTAACACTCTCCAAAAGGCCTTGGTGGATTTCGAAAGCGATACCACTCCCAACCGAGCACCTTATCAAGGTGCTAGCCCACCACAAGGAAGGGAAGGCACAAGCCTCCCTTTATTCCCTTCATTCAACACTGCTCAAAATTAAAATGCCCTCTCTTCCTTGTAAAACAAACTTCGATAGGATTTGAACCCTACACTCCTTGCCTACCACAAGAATTAGCACCATTCGTTGTTGCCAACTGTGCTACATAGTGCTATGAGAGGTAAGAGAAGCCTCACTCCTATTTATCTAATATTCTACTCCCAAAGACCTTTCAAAACATGAAAAACTCTTTCTCTTTTTGCACACAATACTTTGGAGCTTAGGAATTTGATGGATAGTGTGTATGTATGGAGTAAGGTAAAGGTTTTTGCCACCTGTTATATACAAAGACCTCGTGCCATAGAACATAAGTGCTTTAAATCGAATTTCAAATTTGATTTTAATTAAACTTTATAACCCTCTTTAGGGTTATTCAAATTAATATAAATTAATTTATAATTAAATTATAATTAACTTAAATAACTTTGGAAGTTAATTAAATTAATTTATAATAAAATTATATTAATTAATTACCCAGGTGTTGTAGGTGAGTTGGAGAGGAGAGGGCAATCCTCCAAGTAAGGTCCCAGGTTCAAATCTCCACCCTACCAAAAAGTTGAATTGGGTATCCAAAATCCAATTGATAATGTTGGTGCAGGCAGGGTCGGGTGCGACTCTCGGGTGACTTTAACGGTGTAGAACCCCCTGTTCATGGTCTCTCATACCAAGGTGGCCCCGCAAGAGGTTTTTTGCTTAAAAAATATATATTAATTAATTTAAATTCTCTTTTTAATATTATAATAAAATATTATAATATTATTCTACTTGGGCATCTTCTTTACATTTTGGACCGCATCTGACAACTTGAAACCAGATCTGATCAACTAGAAGCGGACTCTCCTTTTTGCACTGGCTGTGGAACTACTTCTCCTTGCACTGCTCACTAAAACTAAATTTTGACATCAATGACCACTCACTCTTGACATCAATGACAACTCATCTACTCAAAATATCCAACAATATCCCCCTTTTTCATTGATGGAAACCCAATTATATTTTCAAATTTCCTTAACCTTTTTCTGTTCTACTCCCCATGACTTGATGCTTTCTCCTTAAATCAAATCTCTCCCCCTTACTCAAATCTCTCCCCTTTGACATCAATGGAAAAGGGTAAACTTTGGGGCTTGGGGCTAAGAATGAGTCTCTTAGCTTAGCCCCTACCCCGCTTGCTCTTGAGGTGGTTAATTCTGGGGTGGGAGTATCTCTACTCCTAGAAAGCATTGATATTTACCTTTATCCACTTTCCTTCTCATCTGATTCTTTTGATTCCTCTAATTGTTCTTGTTCTTGCTTGTCTCTGGAATTTCTACTCTACACCACTTTGTTGTATGTCCATCATTATTGCACTTGTCACACTTAATATTGTTATTCCTTAAAGGTGTAAATATTGTGTGATTTCTACTGGTGAAGCCATATCTATTCCTGTCATGGACCCTACAATTCATTTCCTTGTGACCAAACGGATTACATGAGTACCAATACCCATGAATAAGTTTCATGTTTTCAAAGTTTCCATATTCCTGTCTTTCATGTGTCATGCACTATGAATCCTTGTGCCCAAATCTATGACATGAGAAACATCATCCATTGAAATTTCTTTGCCTTGACCTCATTGGTATCTTAGTCTCTTTTACCATATGTTGGTTCTTGGTCCATTTGTTCTTCTTTTGTGCATTATTTTTTTCTTTGTTGAACTTTCTATTGTCCAACTCATATTTAGAAGTCTCACTTTCTCTCACATTGTCTTCTTCTTTAGAACTTGAGGTTGACTCCTCTTATTGTTTCTTTTGTACCTATTCAAAACCAAGACCTTTTTGTTTGTTGACCTTATTTATACCTTGCTCATATTATCTACGATCTTTGAGCTCTTTCTAAACTTGTGTAGCTTATCCTTAGAATTTTCTACTTCTTCCCTTAGTAGAGCTACTTCTTATTCTAATTTTTCACATTCTAATACCTTTTCTTCTAACTTATCCTTGAACTCCTTTGTCTTAACCATTGGCTTATGTAGATCCTCTATAAGCTTTCCTCTTTCTTCATCAATTTCTTGAAATTGAAGCTTAAATTAGAAATTTTGCTTTCTTACCTTCTTCAATGTGTTAAGAGCATAAAGAAGCTCTCCCTCAAGACCAACTTCTCCTTTCTCTGATTCTTCCTCTATTTGTTTTCCTTTGAAAATATATTCATTCTCTTTTGACTTGTCTTCTATAGGATCACCTCCTTCTTCTTCTAGTGCCATTAGAATATTCTCTTCTGGTCCTTCAAGTCACTGAAACTGAAACCATTCTTTGTACAACTATCTTCAAGATGTCTAGAATTACCACATCTAAAACACTTGAGAATTATTGGTGATTTTTTCTTAACTTCTTTTTTTCTTCTATCAGAAATATAACTTCATCTTTATCATTATTTGAGAAACTATTTTCACTATCACTTGAGTACTTCCTTTCCTTTTCTGCATAGTAACTCTTCTATATTTGAAAGAACTTCTTTCTTTTTTTGCCTTGTACATCCTTACCTTTCTTTTAGTACCTAATTTTTTTGATTCCCTATTCTTATGATCATTTTTTTCTTCATCATTGCTAGTTTTAGATTCTTGACAATCATTTTCATAGTGACCATACTTTCCACAATTGAAATATCTAACAAATTTTGCAGCTTTAAATATTCTTGGATCCTTATTCCTTTTGCCATAATTTGTGTCTTCATCACTAGATGACTCATTGCTTGAATCTGACTTCTTGTCCTTTGTCTTCTTAGTAGCTTTGAAGGTTGCTTCCTTTCAGAGATTAGATTCCTATTTTGTTCTCATCTCAAAAGCTGTAAAAATACCAAGTAATACATATCTTGTCAAAATATCACCATATTTTTGTTTCCTCTATAGCAGAGATCTTTTCACTAAATATTTGGGAGAGATCTTAAGATCTTATCATAAACATCAGATTCTTCAATCTCAATTCCAATTCCTTGCATGGCATTAACAACCTCATCTACACGAAGTAGATAAGCATTAATATTTTTCTCATCCTTCATTCTTAATTATTAAAATTATCCTTTGAGATCTAGTATCTTTACCTTTTTCACACTTTTATCTTCTTCATATATGTTTTGCAACTTATACCAAATTCCTTTTGCTGATTTGCAATGCATAACCTTTATAAACTTTGTTCTATGTAAACCTCTCAAAATTACATTTATTGCTTTTGAATTGTAATTATGTAGAATTTTATCATCTTTATATTTAGGTGGAGTATTTGGTGGGGTGTATCCATTTTTAACTGCTTCCCATATTTTATTTCCAAGTGCCATCAGGTGAATCTTAATTCTCATACTCCAAAATATATAATCACTTCCATCAAATACTAATTTTGAATTATCTGAGGATCCATTATTAGAATCCATTATTTTCTTGTAAGTTTTTCCTTCAAGTTCTTAAACTCTTTTGAAGGAACCCGCTCTAATACCAATTGAAGAACACAAGCTTATATTGAGAGGGGGGTCAATAGTATAAGACCACTTTTTACTTTTCTTTCCCAGTTAATATTACACAATGTATCAATAGTAATATCAACAACAGTAATAAAAATAATGTATAAATTACCACACACAATTGAGACACCAATTTAACCTAGTTCACCCAATGTGGGCTACTCCACAAGGAAATTTTTTTACTAATATTTTCTCAATAAATCTCTTGGAAATCCTTTCCCTATTACAATGCTTATGGACCTCTATCCAAAGGAGACACCAATAACCTAATCAAGTTCTTGAATCTCTATCCATAGGAGAAGCCAATATCGTCAGCTAGTTTGTGGATCTCTATCCATAAGAGAACTTCTTTCTCCTCTGCTTTGGTTGGTGATCTTCTAGAAGAACTACTACCTCTACTGCATTGGCTGATGGATATCTATCTATTGAAGAATCCTATTCTCACTCAGAAGACCTATTATCACTACCCTGGCTAATGGATATATCCATTGGATATTATTGTCCTCTATACTCTTTCACCTCCAAAGCTTGCTCTCAACTCTATCTCAAATTTGCACTAAATACAATCCTTCAGTCTAGCACAAATCTACTCAATATCTATCTCTGGTCTAGCACAAACTTGTCCTCAAATTTACACCAAAATTTATTCTCAAATATACACTAAACATATTCCTTCGATCTAGCACAAATCTATCCTCAATTTCTATCCTCAAGCCTTAACAGAAAGCTTGACTTAATCTCAAATCAAATCTACTAGATTTGCCCCAAACCTTAACTTGATATTTGAATAAATAAATCAATTAAATTTGCTCATAGTCTTGACCAAGACTTACCTCAAATATACTCAACAAGTCCTTACTAGAACTTGTCTAATATACTCTCAATCTCTATCCTCAAATCTACACTAAACACAGTCCTTCGATCTATCATAAATCTATCCTCAATTTTTTTCCTCAAGCCTTAACACAAAGCTTGAATTAATATCAAATCAACTCTACTAGATCTACCCCAAACTTTAACTCAAGTTTTGAATAAATCAATCAATCAAATCTACTCACAAGTCTTCACCAAGACTTACCTTAAATCTACTCAACAAGTCCTTACTAGAACTTTTCCAATATGATCTCAATCTCTATCCTCAAATTTGTATTGTAAGATTCCAAAAAATCTCACATAAATCTGTCCACAAGTCTTCTCAAAGACTTACCTTAATTATGCTCAACAAGTCCTCACTAGAACTTGTCCAATCTTGTAGAAACATATAGAGAATTATTATAGACTAAATATGCTTCACACTCACCACAATGTTCAATCACTTTCAATATATTTTTTACCATAGAAAAATATAGAGAATTGTTAGAGACTCAATATGTTTCACATTCACAAACACTCAACCTCTTTCTCAAATAAATTTAGAATATGGAACAATTTATTTTACAGAACTTGAACTATCACTTCAACACATCCACTTTACTAGGCTCATTCAACTCTACTTAACCAATCACTCAATGAAATAATCCTTGCTCACAAACCCTAATCCAATCATATGAACACTCACTTATTTCCAACAACGCTTATCAAACAATCTCATATAAAAATGATACTCGTGATCTTTCACAAAATCTAGTTCAATATAGTTCACAACTTCACATAACAATGATACTCATGTTCTTTGTACAAACCCTAGTTCAAGCATATAAAATATTTACTTAATTTTTCCAACAATGCTTAAAAAATAAGTTTTTTATCATCAACTCTTACTCAAAAAAAACTTCAACAATCAAACTCAACAATGTTTGTTAAACAATCCTTTTCACTCCAACTTAGTATTCACAACATTCAACTATCACTCACTAGGAAAATGTGCCCATACCTTTTTGTTTGATGTAGAAGTGTCCTTAAAAATCTATCTCAATCACAATTTTCTTCTTTGCCAATTTCAATGGTTAGATAACAAAATATCACACTAACACTCTCTCAAAATATTTCTTGATTACAAAAATAATCAAACTCAAATACACATTATTACTCCTTGAAATTATCAATCATCAAATCATACATAAAAATAATTACTCAATTGCTCCTTATAATCTCCAACTTTAATTAATCATCTTTCAAAAATTAAACTTTCAAAATAATATTGCCTACCCTTTTTCTCCCTCAAATACTCAATATCCAAATTAATTTAGGCAAAAATAAACTTTATAAACCATCAAAAATATTTTATTTTTTCAACATTAGCACATGCAAAATAATCAAACGATCAAGACAAATGACATCAGTGCATACCTTTAACACTCTACAAAAGGCCTCGGTGGGTTTCGAATGTGAGACCACTCCCAGTCGAGTGCCTTATCAAGGTGCTAGCCCACCATGTGGGCTAAGCACTTCCACAAGGAATGGAGGGTGCAAGCCTCCCTTTATTCCCTTTGTTTGGTGTTGCTCAAAATGAAAATGCGCTCTCTTCCTTGCAAAACAAACTTTGACAGGATTCGAACCCTACACTCTTTGCCTACCACAAGACTTAGCACCATTCATCATTTCTAACTGTGTTGCACAGTGTTGTGCAAGGTAAGAGGAGCCTCGCTCCTATTTATCTAATCTTCTATCCTTGGAGACCTTTCAAAATGTGAAAAACACTTTCTCTTTTTGTGCACAATACTTTAGATCTTAGGAATTCGATTGATAGTGTGTATGTATGGAGTAAGGCAAAGGTTTTTACCACCTTTGATATACAAAGGCCTAATGCCATAGAATACCGACACTTTAAATCAAATTTCAAATTCAATTTTAATTAAACTTTATAACCCTCTTTAGGGTTATTCAAATGAATATAAATTAATTTAAAATTAAATTATAATTAACTTAAATAACCTTGGAAGTTAATTAAATTAATTTATAATTAATTTAAATTACCTTTTTAATATTATAATAAAATATTATAATATTATTTTCTTAGGCCTCTTCTTTGCATTTTGGACCACATATGACTACCTGGAACCGGATCTGACCAACTGGAAGTGGAATATCCTTTTTGCACTGATTGTGGAACTACTTCTCCTTGCATTGATCACTGAAACTGACTTTTGACATCAATGACCACTCACTTTTGACATAAATAACAATTTATCTACTCAAAATATCCAACACCCTCTCAGTATAAGCTTATGTTCTTTAATTGGTATCAAAGTTAGTTTCTTCATGAAAGCCTAACAGCTTGAAGGAAGATATTATAGGAACATATATGGCACATCAGAAAGGATTTTCATCAAATAGAGATCCATTGTTTTATGGGATTAACTATGCTTTCTAGAGTGTAAGGATGAGGACTTATTTGATGTTACATGAATATGATATATGGCAATATTTGGAGAATGGGTTCACAACACCACAAATCCTCCCACATATGCAAATGGTAAGAAACAATATGAAAATAATACCAAGGAAATGAATGCAATCTTAAGTGGATTATATGAATTAGATTTTGTGAAAGTCATGCAATGCACTTCGGCAAAAAAAAATATGTGATAAGTTATAGAGAATATATGAAGGAGGCAACAAGGTTAAGATGGAAAAACTTCAAACCCATAAGAGGAAGTTTGAAGAATTGAATATGAAATATGAGGAAGATATTGCTAGGTATCTACTTTGTGTTGATGAGGTTTTCAACACCATTTGTGGACTTGGAGAAAGTATTGAAGACTCTAAGATTGTTTAGAAAATCTTGAGGTCACTTCCCATGAGGTTTGATGCAAAGGTTTTAGCAATTGAAGAAATTAAGGATCTCAAAACTTTGAGCATGCATGAGCTACATGGGATTCTCACAGCCTATGAGATGAGAATAAAAAAATATCAAACATCCAAATGCGAGGCAACATTCAAAGCTTCAAATAAGGTAAAGAATAAAGAACAAGAATCAAGTGAAGGATCAAGTAGTGGAGAAGAAGCTAACTTTGTGCAAAGAAATAAAAAGGGTCCAAGAAAACACAAAGGTATGCAATATGTGAAATATTTTAATTGTGGTAACTTTGGTCATTACGCATCTAATTTTCCATAAGCTAGAAGTAGTAGCAGTGAAGAAGAAAAGGAATATGAGAAAAATAAAGAAATAATATTTTATCATGAAAAGAAAAATAGGCATGGTCAAAAAAAGCATGAGAAGAAGATATTTCAAAGACACAAGAAAAGTTTTTATGTTGAAGAAGCAAGTAGTGCTTCCAATGACAGTGATGAAAGCCTCTCCGATAGTGAAAGAGAAGAAATATTATTTTTGGCCATAGTTGTGGTAACTTTGGTCATTAAGCATTTAATTTTACAAAAGTTAGAAGTAGTAGCAGTGAAGAAGAAAAGGAATATGAGAAAAATAAAGAAAGAATATTTCATCATGAAAATAAAAATAGGCATGGTCAAAATGAGAAGAAGATATTTCAAAGACACAAGAAAAGTTTTTATATTGAAGAAGCAAGTAGTGCTTCCAGTGACAGTGATGAAAGCCTCTCTGAGAGTGAAAGAGAAATAATCTTATTTTTAGCCATAGTTGTGGTAACTTTGGTCATTATGCATCTAATTTTCTAGAAGCTAGAAGTATTAGCAATGAAGAAGGAAAGGAAAATGAGAAAAATAAAGAAAGAAGATTTTATCATGAAAAGAAAAATAGGTATGGTCAAAACAAGCATGAGAAGAAGATCTTTCAAAGACACAAGAAAAGTTTTTATGTTGAAGAAGCAAGTAGTGCTTCCAATGACAGTGATGAAAGCCTCTCCGATAGTGAAAGAGAAGAAATATTATTTTTGGCCATAGAAGAGAAAGAAGATGATCTTGTTGTTGAAGACCAAGAAGAAGAGAAAGATTCAGAATATGAAGAGGAAGCCACAATTGACATAGAAGAGGAACTTATTGTTTCTCTTGAAGAGTTGAAGAGGGTTATAAAGAAGAACTCAATATTGAAGGCTCAAGTACAAGAGGATGAGAAAACAAAAGCAAAGCTTCTACAAGATCTCACCAAATTAAAATTAAAGGTTGAAGAGGCAAGGAGAATTGAAGAAGGTATGGCTGAATAGTTAAAGGTAAAAGAACTAGAGTGTGAAAGACTAGAATATGAAGCTATCATAATAAAGAAGAGACTTGAAAAATTTAATGATAAGATATATTAGTTTAGGAAAAGCTCAAAAACCTTGGATGATATTTTCAAAGGACAGAGATCTCCATTTATGAAGACTGGACTTGGTTTTGAAGAAGGTCAAAAGAAACAAAAGGGGAGTCAAGCTCAAAAGAAATAGAAGCATCAAATAAAATGATTGAAGAGGAACCTAAGACCTATGCTAATGTATGTAGAAGTGGAAGCATCAATGAGGAAGAAAACAATGCACCATCAAGGAACATGGACCATCACAGAAAAAGCAAATAAAGAACCATACAATAATATCCTCCAAGGTAATCAGACATGTTTCACTATCTCTTTCATGGTTATTGTTTCTCATGTAACCATTTTGGTCATAAAGTTGTAAATTACAGGGTCCATGCTATGGATGATTTTGGCTTCACCAAGAGGAATTTCAATTCATTTACACCTTCTATGGACTACAATGTCATGTGTTACAAATGTAACAATTTTGGGCATACATCTAGATGATGTAGAATAGTATTCCCTAAATTTTTGAAATCAAGCAAAAAGGAGAATGGTCAAAAAATTTAAAAGGGTATGATTTCCAAATATTGGAGAAAGAAAATGAAATAATAAGAGGAGCATAGTAATTTGGGAGTTTCACTCCTATCCCATAATTAAAGCCTCAAGAAAAGGAGGTGGTGAGGGGGCTATGTTTAATGTCTTATCTTTCAGCCCTATCGAGTGGTAATTTTACCCAATTGTGAAATTACACCCTCCCTTAGATTTTTGATCCCAAAACCCTCTCTTGCAAAGAAGTTAAACAAACAACTTCTCCAAGGTCTCCGCTATATTAGCATTTGCATATGTGTATTAGTAATCTCATTAACAATTTATCAATTCAATGCTATGAACACCTTAGTGATTGCAAGTAACTGTAAACAAGGGGCATGTGTTGGTGTATTTTACCATGCTACTTTAATGATTGTTCATGAAACCAAAATAAAAGTAAATGTGAATTGACCCTCATATGACCATGATATAGTTCCTTAGTTCCGTTTATCTTGAGGACTTTAAGGTAGATTTTATCTTCCCTTCTTAGGTAGGTTTTAAACAAGTTTTATCTTGCATTAAATCCTACTTTAAGCATGAAAATGAAGATGAAAAATCTATCCATGAATGTAAATCTGAAATGATGAATAAGCTCAATAAATGTAGCTTCTTATCATGAAGATAAATATAGCTTTTGATGTGATTAATAAACTATCCCTCTTTGGTGAAATTAATTTTCACAAAGAGATGAGAATTTATAACCTTAAAATAAGGGCTTTAAAATTTCATTTAATTATCAATCTTTTATGAAATAATTTTCATAAAAAAAAAAAAATTTAATGCTTTAAAATAACAACCTTTTAATATAACACTAAAATTACCCCCTTTCAATGAAATCAAAAATTTCATTAAGAAAGGTGCATTTATTGCTCCAAACATGGTAACTTGTGAAATGCCATAAAAGTAACCTCCTTCAATGAAATTGAAGTTTTCATAAAGGAAAAGTCATCTCATGCTTATGAATGAAAACATAAATCGTAAAAATCTAATTTACCTCCAAAACTTGAAAAATAAATTTTTTGAAATTATAAAAAACCTTAAAAACAATAGTTTTCAAAAATTAAAATCGAAATGAGTCCAAATCTATTGCATATGGAAGATCATATATCATTCTATGCAGCCATGTATTTATTTTTGTAATTTTATTTTTTTACGATTTTTATTTTAATGCTCGAAAATAAAAAATAAAAAGTTGTGAAATAAAAATTGGAAAGCTAAAAAATAAAAATCTGTAATAAATCAAATGCTGAAAACACAGACATGCAAAGCTTTTTCAGTTTGATAGAACTCCATCCTGCAAAACCGAAGATGTGAGAATCTCATACATGCAACCTAGTCTATTTGACCTGCATTTGCACAACCAAAATAAACTAAGTGCTAGCTCCTAGGGTTCAGAAATAAATTTCAGATTTCGACATTCACATGAAGTAACCAAAAAAATGCATAAACTTCATCTATAAATCTGGAATCTGAAAGGGGAAATATAAACAATTAAATCTGAGCATGCAGAAAAATCTCCTCCTTTCTTGCTAACAAGGCCTAAATTTCTGAAACAATCCTTGCATTAAAAAAATATTTTCATTTTTACATTTAAAATTTTAGCAGCATTGGTCTTCCCAAGAAGAACTAGCCCGTTTTCAGTCCTTCAATGGGATATTTGAAATCTCCATAAACTCTTCATTTTCCTCCTGTTTAGTTTTCTAACTGTTTTGTTTTCCAACTCTTCAATTGGCTTTCTGTTTCGCATGTTGTTCCTGCGCTTCATTTCCCTCCATTTAGTTTTAGCTTGATTTCGTTTTCATAACATCTCCTCTTTAATAAAGTAATGTATTTTATGATTTTACTTTGGTTCATACGCCACTTTAGGATGCCATAATGGCCCATCATCTTATAAGGAGATAAACACAAATAATATTTGAAATACTAATCATTGCCTATTTATCCGTTACCCACATATATAACGCGGGTCTACCCTTCATCTCCTATAGAGGGTCAACATTGTTAATATATATCTTAACCTTTGTGTGAATGGATGAGGAATCCCAATGAGCCCTTCGGTGGATGCATCTTATTGGTGCGTACATGGGATCTTGTCAACCATTCCTTCCTGCATGTCATCCACATCATCGACCATATTCGGGTCACCCTGCGCTAGACCACTATAACGGTCGTATCATAGCCACCATGTCAAACTTTTAATAAATTAAATCCCCCGACACTATCACACCTTCTTCGAGCAAGGCCAATAAATCAAAATATATAAAACTAGCCTGGCACCTTCCTTTATTTTATCTGCACTTGACCACGTTGGCACTATTCTGGCATGCTGTTGAACTACCGACTACCACGAGCAGCTACCACTAACCACGATTCCTTTGTTTGCTATATTATTTCGTTCGAGCCGGCCTCATATCATGAAAATCGACGTCCATCGAAGCTCCTCTAATGATGTTTCTGCATCATGTTATACCGTGGTGGACATTCGAATCCACCCTTCATTCATCGAATCCAGTTATTCCCTGTCGAGGTTCGTAATTTGTGAGTCTGCCTTATCAATATCCCCGATGTCGAATTCCTCCTCACGTCGTATGTCCAACTCCAACTACTCTGTCCTTGTGATGCTGCGAGCTATCCGTAGTCCATGTCTGCGCACCTCTGATGTTGACCACTGTCCGTGCTACCTGGACTGTCCAAAATCGTCGCTACTATCACCTGGCACTATTCTCTGCTCAGTCTTTGGTAATCGACGCTATGTCTTGCTGGTTTCGGGTGGCAATTGTCATGTGCCACACCTGGTGTAATCTGTTCCAAGCTTCATGTTTTACCTTCGCACATTGGACTGCTGCATCCTTCGTTTCATGATGACATCAATATCATCGCTACTTTTTAAAACAATGCTACTGTCCGGCTGTAACTTCTAGCTAAGGTTGAATGGCCTATTAATCTTCAAACTGAAACATTTTTTTGATATGCTTTAACATGCTCGCTTCATCCCCATTTCGACGTCGCGCTCCATTCTTCACACTGGTCACCTCACCATTCTCAACTGTGCAATGGTCTATGGCCCCATGGTGTGGTTGTCTGCTTATGCAGTGATATTGAACACAGTGGAGTGTGTTTTCATCCATCATCTATGAGTCATTGGCACTGGGCTTTCTGCTACGTTCATCATATCCAACAAGAGAGTGGGGTCCACACGCAGTCGCCACCACCTGCCATAAACTATCACCAAAATCACGAAAGATACTCGACGTTCGGTAGCTGTCTGCTTGAATCATCGCTACGCTGTTACACTCAATCATCACCCGCCGGCCACACTCCATGTCACCATTGTTTCTGCCTCGACCAATCGCTGCTCTACTGGTGTTGTTGTGCATGGTCGAGGGGTCCCCATCCGTCCGATCGCCCACACTTCCCGTCGATCAGAACTTCCAGTCGTGTAAGGTTTGAAACCAACCCCCTACAGTCCACATGGACTCCACGTCACTGCCACATGGGTGATTTCTGTCACCTGGCATCGTCCATTGTTCGGTATCCAGTCCACGGCTTCAATCGCACGAGCTGCGTCGAACCCATCCCGCAGGCCTTCACATTTCATTCGCCTCACATGACCTTGTCTGCTTGGCTTAGCTCAACGTAATTAGGGTACTCTTTATCTCCTGTGTAAGCTTACCCTTTACTGCATACACTAACAAAAATCAGTGAGTTCTATGTTTTAAAACGAAATTAAAATAATCTTAAAACATAAATAAGGACAAATTTAATATAAAACAACAATTAACACTAATAAAAATAACATGAAACCACACTTATTTCTTTTTATTATTATTTTATTTATTTGATTTTTATTATACTTATATATATATATATATATATATATATTATTAATTTTTTTTTATCTTTTATTTATTGCAACCAACAATTATATTTAATAAAAAATCATAAAGTTCCTTATATTTATATATGTATTTATCATATATATAAATACATATATATTTTATTCTTTTTCATAACTTTTTTTTTTTTTTATGTTTTAAAAGAAAGATTTCATTTTTTTTTTTTATATTTATTTTATTAACATACCATGTCAGAAAACACAAACCTTAAAAATGAAACTATTAACAAAAAACTTACGATAAATATCATCATCAACAAATTGACAATAAAAATCGTTGACCAGAAATTAACGATAAATATTTTCGACAAGAAATTGATGACAAAAGTCGTCGACAAGAAATTGATGACAAAAAGTTGTCGAAAAAAAATTGACGATAAAAATTCATCAACAAAAAAATGATGACAAAAGTTGTTGACAAGAAAAAGTCATTGACAATAAACTATCATCGACAAGAAATTGACGATAAAAGTCATCGACCACAAATTGATGAAAACTGCAAACCCGAAACAAAGTGAAGCATCAGACACTCAAAACAAAATCAAACACACAAATACCAAGCAAACAAAGAGAAATCACTCCACCCATGACCTCGGGAAATATGAAGTGCGCCCATGGGTAGGGGCACATCAAATTCATTGCTCAAAAGACATGAAACTCATCAAAACTCATCATTGGATTTACAAGCAAATGAAGAAGGCATTGATCAACCATGCAAACTTTAATCCCTTTATTGCACCTTTATGGAAAATACTCTTCAAAGGTAAAGGAAACACACAAACACCAAAATCAAAAAAGTGGGTCCCCAAATTGGGGCTAGTTGTGGAGCAGCCACAACAAGCCCCAAGGAGCCCTTTGCCATTGATGTCAAAGAGAGAGTTTTTAGTAAGGGGGAGTAGCTAGTAAGGGGGAGCAGCTTGTGACCTTGTTCAGTAAAGGTTAATTTCATAATACCATCAATGACAAAGGGGGAGATTGTTAGAAATTTTGAGTTGTCATTGATGTCAAAGGTAGAAATATCTTCAAGGATGAAATGTTGAGTTGTCATTAATAATAAAGGCAGAGATATCTTCAGAGGTGTCAAAGGTAGAAATATCTTCAAAGGATGAAATGGTAAAATTGTCATAAAGGTAGAGATATACTTTAATATTTAAATGAAATTTTTAAATATTAAAGTGGAGGGTTATATTTAAATCAAGAGGATATAAATATATAAAAGTTTGAAAAAGTGGAAGGTCATATTTAAATAAAAGGATTTAAATATAATTCAGAAGTTTAATATTTAAAGGTTAAAAGGTTGGACGACCTCCTTGAGAACACCAATGCAAAGTTTGAAAATTCAAATATTTAAAATACTAAGGCCGACCTCCTTGGGCGCTAAATAAAATGCATAGCCGACCTCTTTGGGTGCTAGATAAAATGCATAATTAAAAGGCTATCAAATTCATTTTGTTGTCTAGAAATTTTTAAACTCCTTTGTGCGAAAATTGAGTGATAGGTAGAAAAGGAGGAGAAGAGCATGTTTGGTGGTAGCAAGCAAAAAAGAGAATTTATAATATTTATGCTACGAATTTAGTCTCATCTAGGTGGCTAGCCCAGCCAGTTTTCGAGGTTGTGCTAAGGTGTTGTGTAGCAGGAGGTTGTAGGGTCGAATCCGCGCAATGCCATTTTTTTGTTGTTGATAGAACGAAGAAGGGTTTAAATAATTTAGGCTATGAATTTTTGTTCCACCCATTGAGTTAGCTCATTTGGTCGCCTAGCCTATGCTAGGGCACTATGTTGGCAGAATTCAGGAGATCGAATCTCCTCCGTGCGCGTTTGGTGGTTTTTGCTATGCGAGGTAAGGGCAAAAATTTTATTTGATTTAATTGAGTGGGAGATATAAGGTGTGTTGTGATTATATTTTGCATGCTATAAAAGGGATTTATAAGGTATGAGGTTGTTATTTTAAAAGTTGTATTGTGCATGTTATAAAAGGAGATATAAAGGATTTTTATTGCTAATAAAGCTTTATATTGTGAGTTTCAAAAGGGAGATATAAAGAGTGATTTTTAAGCTTTATTGTGTATGTTTTTGATAAGGGTTTTTAAAAGTGGTTGATTTGATATTTAATCAAGAAAAGAAAAAGAGAATTGCTAACCAGTTTTTGAAGGCACAAACAAAAGAAAAATCATTTTGTTAAGACTTGTTTGGAAAGCTCATCATCATCATTGAGGTAAATTTAGAGGTATGGTGATTTAATTCCTTTATCAAAATGGCTTAATCAATTTGAGAAAAATATTTTGTCATATAGTGGAAGGTATAAGGAATTATTGGATGTGTATTTTTTGCTTGAAATTAGAAATAAATGTGCAAGGACTATAGATCAGATTTTAAAGCAAATTTATGCATTGCCTTTGACTGAAATTATGAGTAAATGTGCAAGGGTTATAGATAATATTTGAGAACAAATTTGTAAATTATTTATGATTGATTTTGGGAGTAGATGAAAATGAAAAATTTGTGCACTATGATTGGTTTTGAAGGAAATGTGCAAATCAATAATTACTAGGTCAGTTATCAAGTGCTAGACTAAAGCTACATTTTGATGTAATAAATGTGAGACATGTGAAAGTGATAGAATTAATGAATGTGAAGAATATATTGGGCATTTTTTAGTGTATATCATTATCTATATGTTCATGAAAATAAAATAATTCTGGGTAGAATATGTCTGAATTACTTTAGTTGAGGAAAGCACATTGAAGAATAGGTGAAGAACTTGATGACATAATTATGCAAGATTTGGAAATAGATGAGCATTGTTTTGTATGCAAGATTTGGAAATAGATGAGCATTGTTTTGTATGCAAAATTTGGGAATAGATAAGCATTGTATGCATGCAATATTTGGGAGGAGAAGTGTTTGTAAGCAGGTTTTGGATTAGATTGTTGAGCACATTTATGAGCAAGTTTGGAGTAGTGTTGAGAACTTTTGTAAGTAGGTTTTGTGAGAAAATTTGAGCAGGTTTTGTGAGCATATTTGAGCAGGTTTTATGATCAAATTTGAGTATATGTGAGAAAATTTGAAAGAATTTTTGAGCAAGTTATGGAGTTGATTTGAGCAGAGTTGTGAGTAGGATTTGTGAGCAGGTTATGGAGCTAATTTGAGTAGATTTGTGAGCAATATTATGAGCATATTTTAGATTTGAGTTGATCAAGACTTATGAGTAGTATTGTGATCAAGTTTGGGAGCATATCTGAGTAGTATTTAGAATAGAGAGGATTAGTGTCTCTTGTGGGTTGATGCCCATGAATCAGCAGATAGGATTGGTGTCTCCTGTGGGTTGATGCCCATAAATCAATAGAGGGGATTGGTATGTCATGTGGATTGGTGTCCATGAACTAGATCAGAGGGGGTTGGTGTCTCCTATGGGTTGGTGCCCATAAAATAGTAGAGGGGATTGGTGTCCACGAACATGAGATGGTATTGGTGTCTCTTGTGGATTGGTGTCCACACAATTAAGAGGGGATTAGTGTCTCCTGTGGATTGGTTTCCATGAACTTGAGATGGTATGGGTGCCTCTTGTGGATTGGTATCCATGAACTTGAGAGGTTATTTGTGTCTCCTATGGATTGGTGTCCATGAACTTAAGAAGGGATTGAAGTCTCCTGTGGATTGATGTCCATGAACATTATAATAGGGGATTGGTGTCTCCTATGGTTTTGTGCCCATAAAATTTATTGAGAAATTTATAAGCAATATTTCTCCATGGATGTAGCCCATATTGGGTGAACCATGTTAAATTTGTGTCTCTCATATGTGTGATGATTTATGCATTGTTTCATTACTACATTGATATTATTGTTGTTATCATTTGGATTGAAAAGTGAAAAGTTTTATCTTATACTTTTCATCCCCCCTATCAGTATAAGCTTGTGTTCTTCAATAATCTTCCCCTAAATTAATCTAATGTACTAAGTATGTACCAAGGAAGATACATTTACATAACCCAAATGATGTAATATAATCTATTTCTAACATAAAAACCCTTTTAATCTATTAGAGATTGAATAAAAATTTATACAATTTTGCTTTCCATAGATATATTGTTCACAAAACTCAAAATCAAGAGAGTAATAATTTAACCCATCATGAAGTACTTAGAATTCAAGATCTTAAAATCTATTTCACCTATGTGTCCCATGTGTTCATGCCACAAAATGGTCTTCTTAGCAAGAAGTTTTAGATTCTTAAAAATAGGAACCTAAAAATTATTACAATGAATGGTGCTTGCCTCAAGATAAAAAAAAGTTCTAGAATAAAATTTCTTAGACAAATCCATGGCTTCCTATATAATCTTACATCCATTCTTATTGAATACCACCTATAGACCAACATCATTCAATTTACTTAAAGAAAGTTGATTCCTTGTCAAACTTGGAATGTGCACATCATTAGAAATGGATTTGGTTCTTCTATTACCAAGTGTGAGAATCTCTTCCAAAACCAATGATCTTGATAGATGAGGTATCTCCTTAATACACCTTCCTACTATCAAAGTATTCATAATCTAAAAATAAATCTCTAATGGGATAAATATAGTAGGAATATCCTGAGTCAATTGACCATGAATCCTCAAGTGCATGCATGACAAGGGCTACATAGAACACATCACTAGTATCTTCATTAGAGATAATAATTAGATTGCTTCTTGGTATTATTATCCTTGTAGTCCTTTTTAATGTGTCATGTCTTGTTGTAGTTATAACATTTCACCTTGGATTTACTAGAGGACTTAGATATCCCTTTAGACTTTGATTTAGAATTTTTTTTCTCATCTCTTCTAATATTAATAAACTCACCACCTCATCAAGCTCAAACTTTGATAAGGTGCTACTAATTACCATAATAAGATTATCCCATGAATTAGACAAAGAACATAGAGTGTTATATATTTGTCTTCCTCTTTTGTCTTCATGTCTATAGATGCTAAGTATTTTATCAAGATGTTGAATGCATTTAGATGATTAGTAATAGATTTATCATAATTTGTTCTCAATAAATAGAGTTTATTCCATAGAAAAATCTTGTTTATAATGGACATAGATTTGTATAGGGTCCTTTACTTCATCTAGAGACTCTTGTTAATATTTTCTTCTAAAACAAGTATGAACATTAAATTTGAAAGATAAAAGCTAACAAGACTTCTAGAGTTTTGATCAATCATAACTCAATCCTCTATATATAGACTAGAGGATTTTTGACTAGATACCACTTTATGAAGGTATTGATCAATAAGATCCTGAGCATCAATAGCTCAAACTTACTCTCATTGAATTTCTCAATCTCCACTCTAGTGCATACTGTAGACACAAAAACAACACCAATATGATCATGTGGCTACAAGCACTGATCGAATTGGGATACATAGCCCCTAGGGCAGTCCCCAGAGGTTAAACAGTGGTCCTAACCACTCCCAAAGTAGTTTTGGAAGGTCAAAGGTCAATTTGGCACCTTTCAAGCACCCTCCTCCTTACTCATTCCACCCTGGGGTGATTAGAATGCTATTCACCCCACCCCAGGATGATTAGCAGCAATCGCTCCAGGGTGGGGCGAATAGCAGGTTTGACAGGCCAAAGTCAAACCTTGACAAATGGCAGCCCAGATCCGCCACTCAACCCCACCTTCAATGCATGGGAGTGTGAGTGAGCATTTAAAATCTCATAGAGGCAGTCATGGAGCCCTTAATCAGGGAGGAATCTCCTCTCCCATGACAAGGCATGATGGCCAAGTGGTGCCCCTACATGCACATTCAAAGCAGACCTTCAGGTCTATAAAATGGTGAGTCTTCTCACCCCAAAAGAGGATAGAGTAGGAGAATTTGGAGCAACTAAGTGCTATTGAATTATAACCTCACCCTCATTATGCTTCCTACATCCTTGATCTCTCTTTTGGAAGGGAGGTTATCAGGTGAACATTAGGAGCGCAATTCGAACCCAAAACCTGAACAATTGGCCATAATCCCACACCCAATTTGCCAACACAACCCCCTAGGAGGTTTTGGACCCATACCAAGTGGATTTGTGTCAAAAACAAGCCCCAAAAGATGGGTGTCCTGCCCCCGAGCACCCCTCGCACTATTACAGTCCTAATCACCCCACCCCGAAGAGATTAGAAATATATAGTATATTTCTTCACTATTTATTTTACATCATGTTTTTTGTGTTTCATATATGCTGCAGTTCAAATTTCAAATAATTCTAACTTGTTTTGACTATGTTTTCATTGTTTTACGCTTTTACTAACATACAGGGAGCGCCTTTGGATAAAAGGAAATAAGGGTAGAATCAGCAAAATTAAACCTTCTGGGTCATCTCAAAATGCCCCATTTTACCTAAACCCAAGTTTTTAAGTGTTTTGGAGGCCTCTGGATGGGACATTTGGGAGGTCACTTTTGGGCATTTTATGAGAGTCCTAATCGTCCCACCTCGGAGCGATTAGAAATCTATAGCAGATTTATCGAATTTTATTTTTGAAATGTGTCACTGATGGTTTTTACATTCTTATGTTTAAATTTCATTTTGTTCTGATAAGTTTTGATAATTGTTTTAAATATTTCATGTATGCGTTAACCGGAGGCCTTGGGGATTGCATGTTTCCTTCCATCTGCATGTGCTATTAATAATTTACTATTTATCTGTATGTATTATCTCGACATCTAAGGGTAATCAAGGAACCAAGAATGTATTAACGCAAGCAGCAACGACGTTTGACCCACCCATTTCGAATGTGGACACGCGGAAGATCCCGAAGGTAAGCGTACCGTCCATTGGTGTAACAAAATTGTATCGAACGCTCCGATCCCCTAAAAGGGGGGGAGACGTATTGTAACCTGATCATAAGAAAAATTAATAAAAGAGGTTGCACCTTTGTTTTTTCTTTACATCTCATTTCATTCATGCTTCGCTTTCCCTTTTTCATGCACTTAGCATTTCGCTAATACAACTGCTTTTGTTTGCATCACAACCGGTGTGCCTATGCTTTCGTAGACATGCTTTCACATACCATAAATTTTTCTTTAATATAATACCATGCTACATACCAAACCTAGCAAACCTAGCCATAGGCTAGGTTCTCCAAGTGTACAAAATTCATATTTATTAGATTAGATTTTTCATTATAAGCATTATCTCATATTTTATTATTTCACTGTGAATACGCACTTTGGCCTTCATGGTGGGGACATGCCCTCCCAGAGTGGAAAGTTTATCCAATTTTATTATTTTATTACTGTTGTTGTTTCATTACTATTTCTTGATAATTTGTAATTGAGAGTTGAGTTAGCAATTTAAATAGACGATATGTTGGATCGTTCCAAGTGGTATCAGGTTCAGGCGAGCAGGGTGGACAGAAGCTGCATAGCCACGACGCCGAGCACTACGGGTAGTCATCAACGGACCAGCTCCCTTCTTCCCTTGGCATTTTCAAGCTCTGAAGCAAGCCCAAACTGTGAACAAAATCGTGTACATGCATCCCTGTCTCACGGTGTCCGTCGACCAATCAGAGCTTGAGGAATCAAAAAATTAAATGTGCTGTTATAAGGTTAAAAAATGTTTATAATTTTTTTTTTAAAGTTCATCGATGCATTTATCCCACATTGGGAGTGAAAAGGCTGCAATCCGGTTTATAACGTGGAGGTGGTAATTAGTACAGTGTGACTACGGTCACACAAGCCTCTCTCTTCACGATCCTTGTGTCTACCGTGTCGTCGTGTCCGTCTAGTTGTCCTTCATCGTCTTCCTTTCATCGCGTCTCGATCCTTCATTGTTGTGTCCTTGCTATCCATGTGTCGATTGGCCTTGCGTCTTCTTCCGTGTCGTCGTCCAACTGTCTCCATCGCATCCCGGCCCTTCGTTGTCGTGTCCTTGTTGTCCGCATATTGATTGGCCTTACATATTTTGTGTCATCGTGTCAGTCCATTTGTCCTTGCGTCTTCCATGTTGTCGTGTCAGTCCAACTGTCCTTTATCGTGTCTCGATCTTTCGATCGTCTTTCATGGTGTCATTCTTTGTCCAGTTGTTCTTGTCGTGTCTCACAATCTGTGTCCCACGTGTCTTGATCAGGGTCTTCCGCATCTATTTTGGGTTCCTCGCTGTTCGGTCGTAGCAGTACGTGCTGTCTTGCGGTCAGTCCCAGTCACAATTGAAAAGTTGCTAAAAAGTTGTTGTCCAAGTTGCTAAAATCGTCCAGTCAGTCCCAGTCAAAATTGAAAAGTTGCTAAAAAGTTGTCAAAGTTGCTGGCATTGTCCAAATTGAAAAATTGTTGAAATTTTTTGTCCCGAGGCCACCCAAATTCAAATCCGCGTCGCAGTGGGAGCGACAGTTGAAGCGGAACACAAAATTTTTGCCAAATTCAACCGAATTGTCATAGAAATCGAAGCTCAAGGATTACTAAGCAAGAAATTTTGAAAAGTGCATGAGTAGAAGTTGGACTAAAGGATCTGACGGTCGACTATCAAGCTCGGAGACAACCAATAACAATGCACGAAGACCTCATCGAAGCCCAGGTACAAAAAATTCTCCTTCTCCTTTCAAAATTGGTAGTTATAATCCACATCATCCACTGGTAGACCCTATGGCTACTAACCCTCCCCCAACTCACGAAAACATCACACAAGGAGACTCAAGTAACTCGGCCATTACCACGGATGAAACTCTTCGACTCTTACTAGATGGTATGCACGAAATTAGTGTCAACCTAAAAGACCTAGTGAGCGCACAAAACCGACTTAATCCCAATACTAATCCCCAAAATCACTCCCATGCACAAAGGAATGAAGAAAATGACGACCAGGATGACGATTGGGAGCAGCAAAGAGGCAATCCGGATAATTACAGGGATCGCTATCATAGACAGCGGTATAACCAAGATCGGGAAAGGGATATGGGTTATCACCAACCGAGAGGCCCTAATAATTTTCCACGCATTGATATGCCCACTTTTGAGGGTCATGATCCTCGTGGTTGGATAGCCAAAATGGAAGGCATTCTCGACTTATACCAAATTAAGGATTTTGATAAAGTCCCTTTCGCTGCATCAAAATTAGGCACTGAGGCCTACCAATGGTTCGTATGGCTTAAGCGAGAGAAAGGAGCTACTATTAACTGGAAAAAATTCACTACCTATTTTTTAGAAAGATTTGATGAAGGAGCTACATCATCATACACAGTAAGACTGTTATCTCTTAAACAAGAAGGATCGGTTAGCGAGTTCGTTTCGGAATTCACCAGTTTACTACCATATACATTAGACCTCAGTCCCGACACAGTGGTAGGAGCTTTTCGCAATGGATTGAAAGAAAATATTAGGGTGGAGGTGGACATTCAAAATCCAACCTCGTTGAACGATTGTATAAGAATAGCCAAGCTGGTTGAGAAGAGAATTCAGTTGTATGCACGGCGTGAAACTTATAGTCGTCCTTCGTATCGCAACAATTCCTTTCATAGAAATGATCAACCATCAAGATACTTTTGCTATAAATGTCGCACTCATCATCCCAGGGAACAAGCATGTGCCCAAAAACAAAACTTTCATATTGAATGCGATCAATATGAAGGAGAAGAGGAAGAAACTTACCACCAAGAAGAACCTATGCAAGAAGAACTACCAAGTACTCTAGAAGAGAAGGAAGAGGATACAATGGCGATCTCCGTGCATGCCCTCATGGGGTTAACCGCCCACCATACCATCAAGGTACCAGGATTTCTTCGCCAGAAAAAGGTGAATGTGCTAATTGATTTCGGTAGTACCCACAATTTTATCGACATCAAAACAGCAAAAGCTTTGAATTTATTCATTAACTCTTCCAACAAAGACAAATTCCAGGTTCTAGTAGCCAACGGGGTGAACGCGCAATGTGTTGGTCGAACGTCTCAAGTTTCCATAAAAATGGGAACTTATACATGGTTTGGATCCCTTTTCGTCATGAATTTAGGGAACTCTGATGTCATTTTGGGAGTTGAATGGTTGGAAACATTAGACACGGTTAGCTTCAATTTCAAAAAATTATTTGTGGAATGGAAGGAAAACGGACGAGTCATTCGCTTACAAGGCATTACTACTCCTCCATCACAAATGGTGAGCTCTCATAGTATGGAGAAGATATTAAAAAAGGGTGGATATGGATTTATAGCTCAAATTAATTGTTTGGAAAAACAATCTCGAGCAACTTCGGATATTATTGCTCCAGATTTATGAGACATCGTAACAAATTACGAAGAGGTTTTTCAAGAACCTAAAGGATTACCACCTAAACGATCTCATGACCATGCCATCCATTTGATTCCAGGGAGTGTCCCACCTAACAGTCATCCTTACCGCTATCCTCAACCACAAAAGACAGAAATCGAACAGATCATTCAGGATCTGCTAGATCATGGAGTCATTCGTCATAGCACTAGCCCTTATTCCTCACCTGTAGTTCTGGCTCGACAAAAAGATAACTCTTGGCGTATGTGTCCTGATTTTCGTTCTCTCAATAAACTCACTATCAAGGACAAATTTCCTATCCCTGTCATAGATGACCTACTAGATGAGTTGCATGGTGCAAAATTTTTTACAAAATTAGACCTTCGCTCAGGATTTCACCAAATCCGTGTCAGAGAAGAAGATATTCCCAAAACTGCTTTTCGTACTCATGAAGGTCATTACGAATTTTTGGTCATGCCTTTTGGTCTCACCAATGCACCATCCACATTCCAAAGTCTCATGAACCAAGTGTTTCGTCCACTCCTCCGTAAGTTTGTGTTAGTTTTTTTTTATGACATTCTCATATATAGCAAAACATGGAAGGATCATTTACATCATGTGGATAAAGCCCTTCACATTTTACACAAAGAAAAGTTATTTGTCAAACGTTCCAAATGTTCATTTGGTGTCCAAGAAGTCGAGTATCTTGGTCATATAGTTTCACACGAGGGCGTCAAAGTCGATCCCAATAAGATTAAGGCAATTCAAGAATGGCCGTTACCTAAAACCATCAAGAAACTTCATGGTTTTTTGGGTCTCACGGGCTACTATCGCAAGTTTGTACAAAATTATGGTAAGATTGCAGCACCTCTCACAAGCACTCACAAAGAAGGATGCTTTTCGTTGGTCGGAAGAGGCTACTCAAGCCTTCGAAGCTCTTAAGGAGGCCATGTGTACAACTCCAGTTTTAGCAACTCCCAATTTTCACAAACCATTTATTATCGAATGTGATGCGTCAGGAACAGGAATTGGGGCTATATTAATGCAAGAAGGTCATCCGTTGGCATTTGAAAGTAAACAGCTCTCCAGGAAAAATTTGGGAAGATCAACATACGAAAAAGAAATGTTGGCTATTCTTCACGCAAAAAAAAATGGAGACACTACCTAATCAGTAGTCGCTTCATTATAAAAATAGATCATAGTAGTCTCAAACATTTTCTTGAGCAAAGGTTTTCCTATCCGAAACAAAATAAGTGGTTAACCAAACTATTGGGTTATGATTTTGTTATCGAATACAAGAAGGGGAAGGAAAATGTAGCCGTCGATGCGCTATCCAGGAAATATGAAGACGAAGTAATCATTAACGCTATTTCAGGTCCCTGCTCCCAATGGGTGACTCAATTACAAGATGAATGGTTGTCCAATAGCGAACCGCTCGGATAATTCAAGAATTATCCATAGGGTCCTCTAAACACCCTTTGTTCTCTTATGAAGATAAAATCCTCTAAAAAAAGAACCGCATTTACATTCCACACAATTCAGAACTCAAATCAAAGATCCTCGACGAATCACACGCTTCTCCATCAACAGGACATTCAAGATTTTTGAAGACATATTTAAGGGTCAAACAATCATTTTGTTGGAAAGGATTAAAAGCAGAAGTCAAACAATGGGTAGCCGAATGCGAAGTTTGCCAGCGCAATAAAGGAGAAACAATTAAATCACCAGGGTTGTTACAACCATTACCCATCCCGGAGCGTCAGTGGGAACATATATCCATGGATTTTATTGAAGGTCTTCCTAAATCAGAAGGCAGGACAGTAATCTTCGTAGTCGTAGATCGGTTATCCAAATACGCTCATTTTCAGGCTTTACAACATCCTTTTTCCGCAAGCAAGGTGGCAAAGGTATTTATGGATTCAATCTTCAAATTACATGGTATGCCCAAAAATATTGTAAGTGATAGAGATCCCATCTTCACTAGTAACTTTTGGCGGGAATTATTTCGACTTAGTGGTACCAAATTGAACATGTCTTCAGCTTACCACCCACAGACAGATGGTCAAACCGAAGTAGTTAACAAATGTTTGGGTACGTACTTACGATGTTTCGTTCAAGATAAACAATATCAATGGAGCCAATGGCTAGCATTGGCAGAATGGTGGTACAATACTTCTTACCATTACTCAATTAAAATGTCTCCTTTTGAAGCATTGTATGGTACCAAGCCTCCAATAGTAGCAGATTACGTACCAGGTTCATCCAAGGTAGCCAAAGTGGATGATTGGTTTCAACAAAGGCAGTCTACACTCACCATCCTCAAAGAGAATTTATTCCAAGCACAAAATCGCATGAAACAACAACAAGACTTGCACCGGTCAGAGCAAACTTTTAATGTAGGTGACAAGGTTTTCCTAAGGTTGCAACCCTACAAACAATCATCGTTAAGGATAAAGACCAGTCAAAAGTTGGCCCCAAGATTCTATGGTCCTTACAAAATTGTGCGTCGCATTGGAGAAGTAGCCTATCAGTTAGAGCTACCCTCATCATCACGAATACACCCAGTATTTCATGTTTCGTGTCTCAAAAAAGTAATTGGTCAGAAAGTACAAAGTCAATCAGAATTACCAGTGCTCGATGAGGAAGGACGCATACATCTCCAACCTGAAGAAATCCTACAACACAGAATACGAAGACTAAGGTCGCGCCAGATTCAAGAATTTCTCATCAAATGGCAAGACCTACCAGAGGAGGATGCTACATGGGAACCTGAAAGTATTTTCTAGACATTTCCAGCTTTGAGGACAAAGCTTTCCGAGGAGGGGAGTCATGCTACATACCAAACCTAGCAAACCTAGCCGTCGGCTAGGTTCTCCAAGTGTACAAAATTCATATTTATTAGATTAGATTTTTCATTATAAGCATTATCTTATCTTTTATTCTTTCACTGCGAATACGCACTTTGGCCTTCACGACGGGGACGTGCCCTCCCAGAGTGGCGAGTTTATCCAATTTGATTATTTTATTACTGTTGCCGTTTCGTTACTATTTCTTGATAATTTGCAATTGAGAGTTGAGTTAGCAATTTAAATAGACGATACGTTTGATCATCCTATACCAACACTACACAACTCCCACTCATGAAAGGATTAAATATGAAAATATCACCACTCCTACCATGGATTTGATAAGTTATATAGGGTTTGATACAATATGAAAGGAAATAATACATAAAAATGCAACAATTTCCTACTTATCCTAAGGAGACAATTTATGCTAGTTAACCAGATATTGAAGAACATAAGCTTATAATGAGAGGGGGGTGAACAGTATAAGACCACTTTTTACTTTTCTTTCCCAAACAATATTATGCAATATATCAATGGTAATATCAACAACAGTAATCAAATCAATGCACAAATCACCACACATAATAGATACACCAATTTAACATGGTTCACCCAATGTGGGCTACATCCACGAAGAAAATATTTCACTAAAATTTTCTCAACAAATCTCTTGGGAATCCTTCCATATTATAATGTTTATGGACCATTATCCAAAGGAGACACCAATACCCTAATCAAGTTTATGGATCCCTATCCATAGGAGACACCAATCCTCTCAATTGATTCATGGATCTCTATCCATAGGAGAACTCTTTCTCCTATGCTCTGGCTGGTGATCCTCTAGAAGAATACTGCCTCCACTACACTGGATTGTGGATCTCTCTCCACTAAATACCACTATCCTCACTTAGAAGACCTTTGTCCCCACTACCTTGGCTAATGGATCTCTATCAACTGGAAGTTACTATCCTCTACTCTGTCACCTCCAAAGCTTACTCTCAACTCTGCTCAATATTTGTCTTAAATCTATACTAAAAATAGTCCTTTGGTCTAGCACAAATATGCTCAATATCTATCTCAAATATGCACTAAACACAGTCCTTCGATCTAGCACAAATCTGCTCAAACTCTATCTCAAATATGTACTAAACATAGTACTTTTGTCAAGCACAAATCTACTCAAACTTTATCTCAAACATGCACTGAACACAGTCCTTCGATCTAGCACAAATCTAGAGTTTTTATGTGCATGATTAGGGTTTATGGACCACTATTCAAAGGATATACCAATCCTCTAATCAATTTTATGGATCCCTATCTACAGGAGACACCAATAACCTCATTTGATTCATGTATTTGTATCCACATAAGAACTCTTTCTCCTATACTCTGGTTGGTGGTACTCTAGAAGACTACTGCCTCCACTCCACTAGCTTGTGGATCTCTCTCCACTAAATACCATTTTTCTCACTCAAAAGACCTATGTTCTCACTACCTTGGCTAATATATCTATATCCATTGGAGACTATTATCCTCTGCTCTATCACCTCTAAATATTACTCTCATCTCTGCTCAATCTCTATCTCAAATCTATACTAAACATAATCCTTCAGTCTAGCACAAATTTGATCAATATCTATCTCAAATCTACACTAAACACAATCCTTTGGTCTAGCACAAATCTACTCAAAATCTATATCAAATATACACTAAACATAATCCTTTTATCTATCACAAATCTACTTAAACTCTATCTCAAATATGCACTAAACACAATTCTTCGGTCTAGCATAAATCTACACTAAACATAGTCCTTTGGTCTAGCACAAATTTGCTCAAATCCTATCCTCAAATCTGCACTAAACACAGTCCTTCGGTCTAGCACAAATATTCTCAAACTCTATCCTCAATTTTGCACTAAACACAGTCCTTTCGTCCAAGACAAATATGTCCTCAAGCCTTAACACAAACCTTGATCCAATCACAAATCAGTTCTACTAGATCTACCCCAAACCTTAAATCAGGGTTTGAACAAATAAATCAATCAAATTTACTCTTAAGTATTCTCAAATACACCTCAAATCTATCCACAAGTCCTCTCAAGAACTTGTCCAATCTGCTCAACAAGTCTTCACTAAGACTTACCTCAAAACTGCTCAACAAGTCTTCACCAAGACTTACCTCAAATTTGATTGTAAGCTTCCACAAAATCTCACACAAATATTTCCATAAGATTTCATAAAATATTACTCTATTCTCCCCTTAATTCTCCTCTAGGACTTACTCAAATCTATTCACAAGCTTCCATAAAAGCTTATCCAAATCAATTGCAAAACTTGCATACACAAATCAACTTAATCCTTTCAAAAAACCTCTTCAATCACACAAACAAGTTTCACTCAGAGTCTTGTTTAACCATAGAAACATATAGAGAATAGTAAGAGACTCAATATGTTTCACACTCACAAATCACTCTAAAACTTTCAAACTCACTTTCAAATCAATTCAGAAATAAAGAATAATTTATTTCACAAATCTTGAACTATCACTTCAATGCTCTTAATCAATAATGATCAATCAACTTTACTCAACCATCCACTCAATGAAACACAACTTGAATACAAACCCTAACCAAGTGTTTCACTTTTTTCCTGACAACTCACACTATAACCCTTGACTCAAGATGATTGCAGTTTTCACATAACAATGATACGCATGTTCTTTCACAAACCCTAGTTCAATATAGTTCTCAATTTCACATAACAATGATACTCATGATCTTTCACAAACCCTAGTCATGCACATGAAGACTCACTCAATTATTTCCAACAATGCTTATCAAACAATCTCACATAACAATGATACTCATGTTCTTTCACAAACCCTAATCATGCACATGAACACTCACTCAAATATTTCCAACAATGCTTATCAAACAATCCTTTTCACTCCAACCTTACATTTCACAACATTCAATCCAATAATATTTCACTCATAGGAATATGTGTCCATACCTTTTGTTTTTATGGAGATATGTCTTCAAAACCTGTCTTAACCACAATCAAATCTTCTTTGCCAATTTTAAGGTTAGGTAACAACAATATTTCTCAAAATCTCCTTGCAAATATTTTTCCAATAATTATTTTTCACACAAAAATAACAAGTCTTAAATACACCTTATAATCTCCACACTTTCAAAATATAAGCCAAAAATTTTATTAAAGGAAAATAAACACAATAATCCTTTTTAGGCACCTTATTTCTCCTCTCAAAATAATTAACACAACATAGCTTTATCTCAACATAAAAAATATAATTTCCTTTGCAAACCTTATAACTCCTATCTCATTGAATAAATTCTAACCACCAATATTTAAATAAATTATTTTAATTTTCTTACACCTTATATCTCCCTTATCAAACTCACAAGCTATTCTTTCCAATTTTGTGCAACACTTTAAAGTAAATTTTCAGATATAAAAAATATTTGAAAAATCAAATCATAAATTGCATACCTTTTATTTTGACTATGCCCAAAAAGTGTTTCCAGCCAAATTTGAACTCACAACCTTGCTTCCTCAACACATTAGCCCAACGCTAGGCTACCGATTGGGCTATGCACCCATACGAAAATAAAGAGTGCACGATTTATGTTTTATTCCTTAACTCCTTTGTCCTTTAGAACAAAAACCAAAAATATTTTTTTCTTGCAAAGCAAAACGATGTGAATCAAACCCACGTCCTTGTCTCCACAACACTCTTGCTTGGCCTCAACTGCCACCTATGCTAACGCCACCAGTGGAACCTCTACCCACAACATTTGCACTTAACCCTTGTCTTTTCCTCAATATAAAATACGAATTTTCTCTTCTATCATTTCAAGGTAGCGCACGAAGTCGTTCTTTATAGCATTTGAATATCATTTATTGGGGATAAAATTAATGATGATTATTTTTCCTTTAAATATGTTTACCTTTTTTTCCTTACACGTCGGCCCAACATTCGATTTTGAAATTTGAATTTAGATTTAAATATTAAATTTAAAAACCTTTGCCACCCATTATTTATTTAAATTAAAATTTTAACCATGGGTTAAAATATTTTAATTTAAATAAATTAAATTAAATCCTTTGCAAGTTGCTTAATGGGTCTTTTCAAGAATAACTTATTTTAATAATTCCTGGGACCTAGTTTACTTCACCTCATCAATTTGTCCGATAATATTAAATAATATAATATTATTATTTAATTTATCCTTCCTTGGGTCTTCAACCTTGTAGGCCTTTTTAGGCATATAATATTAAAAATAAATATTATATCCTATTCCTTTTAAAAACCTTCTTGCTTTTGGAAAAAACACTTGATGACCTTAATGATGACAAAACTGAAACAATACCCTCTTGACATCAATGACAACACAACTACTCAAAATTTCCAACAGATCTAAAATTATTATAATAGGGTATTAGCACTTAGAAATAAATTTAGAATATAAACAAAGAGAGAACACAATATATACCTTGGAAAAACCCATGGAGGAGAAAAACCCAATTAGAAGAGAGTCTTGATGTATTATCAAAAATAAATAGGTTACAATACACTTCAAAAATTTACTCTTTTTAGGAGATATTTAGGATTGAACACATAGGATACATCTAGCAACATCATCAAGCAACATGTAATATTCTACATACATTAAGAATCCAATAACTTGTCTTCAACTCCAACCTACAATCCTCCAAAATTAGGATGGCCAAAAATATCCAAACTACTCAACAAAGGCTTTTTATATACGCTAGGTATAAACTTGGAAACTAATGATTTCCAAAACCATAGGCTATCCCATAGCTATCTTCATGATATAATACAAATCCCAAAGCCCCTATTTTTAGTCTATTTTAAGATGTGATAACGATGTTGGTTGCACATCCCAACAACCTACTAAAAAATAGGAGTTCATCTCTATATACATCCTCACCAACTTATTCAATATGCTGGGGGAAAATTCATTATAATCTAATTTAACGACCATATTATCACTCCACGCAACATGCCTAGTATCTCAAGATTTCACTATCCAAGTGGGATACCCTTAGGGATCATTTTTACATAGTTATAGGTTATAAAATTAGTAACCAACTAAGAAGTGTATCACCTAATACCTAGATAACCCACTAGAATAAAATACATTATTTATGTGTGGTGTACAACACCTTCCCAAGTTCTACAAGGGGAGAAATATTGTTCAGAGAAAGAGTAACCTCTTATGTACTAGGAGTTATATAATTATAGCTAGGTTTACAAGTTTTATGATTTGATATTATCACAAATAGATTTGGATCCCTTGTCACCTATTAAATCACCACAACCATAAGAGCTATTTTTGTTATAAATAGAACAAGAATAAATGTCACCCATTCAATGACCCTTTCAACCACCATAAAAGTGACTAGAAAAATAATAGGAAACAAAAGTAAGAGCTAAGTAGAGGAGATCTAACTCTATGAATATCTCAACCAATAAAAAACATAAGACTTGACTTGATAAGACTCATAATTATATTAATGAATAGAAAGAGGAAATTCAAAAGTTAGGGAAGACAACTAGTAGAGAAATAATGGGAATTGGAGTCTATGACATGTTGAAATAGATTAGAAAAAGAAACAATGGATTCTCTATTATGGTTAGTGGAAGTCTCCAAATGGAGGACTCCTATGAAATAACTATGAAAAGGGTCATTTCCACTAAGAAGCATGAGTGAATATTTTTCCATTAGTGGAAACATTATTCCTTAAATTTTATCAAATGTATAAACTAGCACAAGATAAATTATTCAAATGTATAAAATAGCACAAGATAAATTATTCAAATGTAAGAGGGAGATTTAAAATTTGTAGAAACAACTTTTGAAGGAGGAGAAAATTTCACAATTGGAAGATTAGACCAAATAGAGCATTGAACAATCCCATGACTTTTTTGGTGATATCGTATTATTTGATCATGTAATAGTTTAGGGAGTGATTATTTTAGGGTGTAAATAATATATATGGGTGAGTTAAATAGTATGTGTCATATTGTAGAAGTATCAAGTGTGCAAGTGTGAGAGTGTGATGTGTCAATTAGGCAAGTGAACAGTTATGTTATTGAGATATTTTGTCATTATGAGATAAGAGAGAAGGTCAAGAGATATACATGTGAGGATTCACATGAAATTATATATTGGTGATAAAGAATTGTAAAAATGATCAAACTAGCATAGCTTCATGCATACTATGTAGATTTTATGAATAATATTTTCAGCATTTTGTGTGCATTATTGTTGTGAGCATTATTGTAGGATCTTAGAGAAATTTACCTATGAGATAATCAGACATATTTTTCAATAGTGGTGTTATAGATATCTTGGCAAGAGCCTTTGTGGTTCAAAGGCCATATTGAAATAGTGAGAGAAGAATTTGAAGTGGAGATATTTTTGAAAGAGAAGAATATTATAGAATTTAGGAGAGATAATACTGATAAGATTGTGTATTTTGAAGGAGCCAAACCTCATAGAAGGAAGGCCCATATTTATAGAAGATAAGCAATTAGAATACCATACTTGTAAGAAGTCAAGCCTTGAAAAAGAAAGACTCATAGTGAGAAAACTGTGTAAGAAGCCATATCTTGAAGGAGGAAGGTTCACGGTTGCACTAAAGTTATCTTTGATAATTCAAAAATACAACTACAAATATTGAATATTGAAGGCTATATGTTGAAGAAGAAGAAAGAATATTGAAGTAGAGAAGAAAGAAGAATGAATATTGAATGTTTGAGGTCACCCAAAGTTACAGAAGAAAAGATGAATTGACAAGGTAAGACATTTAAATTCATTTTATAAAGTTATTTGAAGTATTTCTAATTGTTGGAGAAATAAGAAAATATTTATTTAAGAAGTTTCAATTATTCGATTGGAAGAATTAATGTTGGAGAGATAAGAAGCATATTATTTTGGAAGAAAAAATTGATTTAATTTGGAAGGATATTATTGGAGGATATTGATCATGAATTTTGGAGAAGCTTGTCAAAATATTATTGGAGAAATTCATGAAAATTTGTAGAAAGAAAAGGAGTTACGTAGTTTAAAGGAATGGTGACACTTCAAGCTTCTATCAGGGACCATGCAATGAGTGATAAAAATATTTCTAGATTAAGTCATAGATCCCTTTACTAGGATAAAAAATTAATCACAATATTAAAGCATTCAACTCTTTGGCCAATATTAATAAATATCATTCATAGAATAACAACAATATTTTTCAATAATCAAACTCACAATATTATTCATATCATCAAATATACATTTGAATTTGTTTCAATGCATGGATATTTGTCTCCATAATATAACCTTTCAATACTTGACTATTGTTATCCTCAAACATTCAAGAGATACATCCTTTCCTAATACTCACATATGACAAAAATCTTATGATTTTTCACTTTATATCTTGCCACATATCATGTGACTCTTCACTTGTATATTTGACACCTAACTCTATGACTCTTGACTTACATGACACTTTGCACTCTCTCACACTTTGTACACTTGCACACTTTATTACATGATATTTGGATACTTCTCACACATTAACACATACTTTAGATAAAATACAATTCACACTCTCTAATCTAATATTTACAAATGTACCATATGTTACCAAATAATGTAATATCTCCAACACCTCCCTGTGTTGCATTATTTTGTATGAAGACTTCATTCTTTGATTTTGGTCTTCTCCCTTTGTCTCTGACTCTCGAACTACTTGATGTTTTGGAATTGATATATTGACTTGTTCCCTATAGTATTTATCAAAATTTCTTTGTAACCATAAAAAATTGTAACATATCCTTTATCCTATTCTAGTATGATTTTTTTATCCATCCATATTGTGCTTTAATTTTCTTTTTGTGATCTATTTTGGTTTGGTTCTATTACAAATTTTGCAATTCTAGAATGATCTTGATTATAATTTATGTCTTTCATATATTTTTATTTTATCATCTAAAACCACATTATCTTTAGGATTTTTTGAATGATTTTTATTTTTGTTCTTTTTACAATTATCTTCAATTTGGTCTTCATCTTCAGTGCCCATAATCCTTACTGTAGAAGCTCTTATTTCATTTTCTTCTTTATCTTTTATCTCTTGAACCTATTAAATTTATTGAACTAAATTTCACTTTTGATGGTCTTCTTTTGATTGTTTTTGTTGCACATGTTGATATTGGGGTTGGTATTGCCTTAACTAAAATATTTCATCAAAAGGTTTATTCATTTGATTTATTTGATACAAAGAATTATAACTACAAATAATTGTAATATGATATTTTATTGCATATGTGACAATATCTATGTCTTCATTCAATCTAAGATTGTGATGATGCTACAATGCTACTTGATGCATTTTATTTCATATTAAAGCATTATTAATCATCTCATATTTGACTAAATTATCCACTGCATAATCTTGAAAAACATTAACTAATTCATCATAGGTTATGTTTAAAAGTATCTATAAGTGCTCTTAATGTAACTTGGACAAGAATATTTTCTTCTACTTTTTCTCCCAAAGTTAATAACTTAGACTTTAATTCTATTATCCTTCAAAGAAAGAGTTTTCTACTTTATCCACTATTAACTTTTAATGAATACAATTGTGACTATAAGTGCAAGATAGTTGTTTTAACCTTTCCTTAAAATGTTTTACACAATTTTTCCCAAGCAAATTTTGAAGTCTCTGCTTCACTTATATATGGTTGAATTTCATCAGTTATCCCAAATATGATTGGCATAAGATATTTTGAATCATATTTTTCAATTTGTTTTTCCTCTTTCATCTTATGGATTGTCCTTTATTCCATTTACTATATCCCAAATTTTTTCAACAATGAGAATTGATTTCATTTTATTTTTCCATGATGCAAAGTTTGATCCTTTTAGAAGTTGTGATTTAGAAAGGAAAATTTTACTATTTTTCATAATGGAACTCATTTAATAATCAAATTTTAAATTCCAATTCTCCTTTTATATCCCAGATTATCTAATTTCAATTCCACTTTTAATCTCAATTAAACAATCAATTTCAAAAATCTTCAATTTTCTTATAACTCCCAAAAATAATTCTTCCTTCAAAATTCAAGTTTCTTAACCAATCAAATAATTAAATCATTCAATCATTAATTCATTTAATTTACTTCTTATCTCTCCAATTTAATTCACAATTCAATTTTTGGTTTCCTTATATCTCCAAATTTCTCACATTTTGTTTTAATTTATCTTATCTCTCCAAATTTCAAATCTTTAAATAAATTATCACTCCTACACTTATCATAAAAATCATAGCAATCTAAAGACATTACCTTAACTCTTCTAAATCATTGAACTTTTCTAAACTTTGGGTTTTGTACATTTTCTCTGCTATCCACTGTCTATGTTGTCCATGTTGTCTATGCATGATATTCATTATCTATCTAACTAATGTTTATTAAAGTTGTCAGTCAATTAAATAATACTTGCAATCTAATATTATCAGGCGTTACCAAGTATACCCAACATCTTTTTGCCTTCCTTTTTCTTTGTAATCTACTTTGATTCACTTGGACTTCTTTCACGCTTGGACTTCTACAAGCTTCTACTTTAGGCCATTTTAGGTTACTTCCTCCTTCGATGTGTGCCTACAAATATCTAAAATTCTTACAACATGGAGATATGATGTTTCTTGGGTCATGAAATTTGGTCTTAATGGATTAGTGTCAATGCCCCAATTGAACATATATTTGAATTTGTTGTCTGGTACTATGACCTCATACAATAATGAGAAGTTGATGGTTAACATAAAAATTGACAACAAACCTCTATCTTTCAATCTAAAACCTATAAACTATAATGATTGATAGACCTCCCATACAATAGTGCTAAACCAATCAATACAAAATACTCTTTGATAAATGATGACAAAACATATTTGGAGATCAACTTCGATATCTCATAAAAATATTTGACAAGTGAAAGTCTCGCTCTTTTCAAAATATTATTTAAAGCTAAAATTCATTGCATTGTATAATTTTTTGAATTATTTACTAATTTTATGTTATAATATTTTTTTTTTAGTTCATTATAATCCATCGAGAAGGGGCTTGTAAATTTTAGTAGTTACAAACAATTTCCTCAAAGCTATCATCAAATTCTTCCAAGCAATATTTTTTTTGCAAGGAAGAATGATATCCATTCCCTTCTACACATTGATATAGTTGGTTCAGTGTCTTTCACATACCATATTCAACTAGAGTTCCTTCATTTTCAACCACATTAGACATGATTTTAAAAATTCTCAAACAATGACAAGTGCCTATGTGTCCTTAACTAATTTTTTACTTAGTTTTTTTATGAAGCTTTATATAATGTACAAAATACTATAGTACCACCTCACTACACCTAGACATGCAAACAATCGGCTTGACTGTGGAACAAGTGCAAGTAAAATTAAAGTTTTGAATAAAGTAATTTTTGTTATCTTTAAGAGCTATAAGATTACTGCAATAGTAAGGGCTTTGGCATCTCTTTGGAGAGGTTCAAGGTTTAAACCCAACTCAGTACAAGAGGATTGGGACCCCTCGTAAAAGCACATGTAAACTTAAATTTTATTCAAGTGGTATTATCTCAACTGGTTAGATTCCTCAAACATTTGAGGGGACCAAGGTTTGAATCTTGCCAAGTGATACATGGATAATATCCAAGCTTGTTATAATACCACTATATGGTGATGATGTAATATGGGTGAAGCCCATTTCAATCCCATATATATAATTGAAAAAAAAGTATTGTTATCATTAAATAGACTTTTTTTTAATTTATACTTGAATGAAAAGAAGATCATCTTCATCTTCTTCTAGAAAGGAAGTTACAATAAAGGGTCATATGCAAAAATCCAAAGTAGATTCCAATACATAGTTAAAATTAACACCCATATTTAGAAAATCTACTAAATGATTGAGGACTTTTTCATCTCTTGTATCTCATGCACCTCAACCTGCACAATTAGTGTGTACTGCATATGCTTCTACAAATTCATATCTTATGCACATCTATGTTGACGAAGTGGAACCACCCACACATACACTAAGTAATCTAGTTATTTCAGACTTTGATTCAACATCATGTAACACATTTTGTTAAAATTATAATTATTTAGTCTTATTGAATATTTTTTTATTTTTTTTAGTGCAAAACCCCATTAATCCACCAATTTAGTTGGAAAAAACTTTACAAAATACCCAAGTAGCCCAAAATGTCACATCTCCAACATCTGGTAAGTGGAATTGTAAATTTGTAAATTAAATTTTATTGCATCATATTTTTTTCTAATATTTCTTAATAAAATTTTATTATAATATTTTATAGGGGCATTGGGGCAATCATCACATTGAAGACAATAAGTTATACCACTTCCACCTCCACCACAACCACATATGATGAGGGGTCAACACATGAGGGGTAAACAATTATTTCTATACCTAGAAGGCATCGAAGACAAGTACTCAATATTTGAAACCTTGCAAATATTTCTCTTGGAAATGTTTCTAGTGCATGGAGAATTTTAGAACTAGATAATCCTCCACTTGATGAAAATTATCTATTTCAAGGTATAATTTTTGAGGAGTTCAATCCAATTAATGTGCTTCAAGGTCCACAACAGCCTACAGAAGCACAACAGACTGTAGAGTTAGTTTCCATTGCCAAGAGCTCATCCCCTCCTCACCCAACCGAAACACTTATCTACTAACTAAGGATGAACGATTACTTTTAAAAAAAAATAATTTACTGTGAGATAATTTTGAGGCCACTATTAATGATATGGTTCTTAAAGATCTTTTTGGCATCAAAGTGTTGGAGTATTGGAAAAAAGTTATTATAAAGGAACTTATTTCTTGATACAATTTAAAACTTGCTACCTCCATCCCACAAGCTAACTGGAAAACCATTATACCATGCAATAGGTTGAGGCTTTTGAAATACATCCTTTCCCTATGTCATCTAATTAGTTGGAAGAGAATGATAAAAAGAATACCTATGAGATTTTACGTACTAACCTCCCTACTACAAACAAGGTGTCCAGTTGCTACACCAACTAGGTGAATGTGATGAAATGAAAAGAGCCTCTAAATATTATAATTATTAGAAGATAGTTTGGTATTTGATATCCTAAGTGTTAAATAATCATATTTACCACATTAGGATTACCCCCAACATTTCATATTTTATGTATAATCTTAGTGTAGATCATTCTTAATTGTTCTACTTCATTTATTCTTAGATTGAGCTAGTTTTCAGCTCTTATTATTAATTTATTGTTATACTATCTTGACTTAAGCTTTGATTTATCTTGTATTAATATGTATAATTGTATGATATCTCCCCTTTTTATCATAAATAGTGGTCAAAAAAATCCTTGATACATCATACATACATACAAAATGGATATTCACTACTCATTTGTGTCACCTCCAATTTTGATAATATTTTTTGATATAGATAGGGTAGAAGATTTGGACCAACAACACTCTATTATTGGGTTCATATTTTATCTTGGCACTAAATTCATTTCTTGATGTTATAGATAATGATCCACCATATTTCAAATTTTATAGAATTTGAATATGATGTTGACAATAACATTGTCAAAAATCTTTGATGTATGCTCATGATTTTGAAATAGTTGAATATTCCTCAACACTTTCAATTCATCATTCATTGTGACAATCAAAGTTCCATCAAGATTATTCACAATCCAATTTTTCATCAATGTACTAATCAAATTGATATTTGAATGCACTATATTTGATGACTTCGTGTCTATGGGATGTTTGATCCAATCTATATAACATGAACAAAGTAGACATTGGATATCCTAAGGTATCTTTTATGTAATTATGAGAGCATATTAGAGTAGGAGTGTCCCGTAAGGGGGGAATCTTGATAAGGTACCTCTCAGTATTCCCTATTCAACTTATAGGATATGTTGGAATACATGGTGTTAAGCCTCACCTAAGTCCATAAATGAATTTTGTATTATATTTATTGTGTACCCCTATGTCAGAGTCACTTTTTGTTGTTTCTAAAAATGTTCTAATGCTCCAAAAAATGGTGGGATTCCACTTAGTTATCATAAAAAAATGCTAAAGAGGCTATAGAAAATGGCATGGACTATATATCATCATGATTGAATGACTTGTGTAACATCTATGCCCTAAATATCTCCTCATTTTTTTGAAACTCCATAGACTATTGGATCTTGTATATGCTCAAGATCAATGGTAGGTTCGTTCTAGATGAGCACCTTGATGGGATATATACTTATAGGTCCTCAATGCATTTTTCATGTGCCTAGGTCTAGACCAATGGATTATTTCTCTAACATATTTGATGGCTTTATGAAATGGTGTGGGTCATTGGATGAGCAATCAAAAACTCACAAAAATTTGTAAAATTCTCTTTGACTATTTTATTGGTAAATAGTGCCCATTGTAGACCTTGGAGAATCAATGATGCACACACCTTTGGGACTTAGGTACCTTCCTAACTCTTTAGAATAGTGTTTGTCATTGAACAAGATATCATATGGCCCACACAACATCAAAATATAATGGAGCTCTTCTGCACAACAAACAATGTCTACTGTTGATTTTCCAAAATTGATAGTGTGCATGAACTTCACCTTCTTGCTTCTCCTTCAAGTGGCTAACTTGTCTCCTGTTGAGATCAAATTTTAAATTTGGCCAAAACAATTCCTGGAGTGTAGTAAATATTTTTTACTATTATTAAATATTTTATTTGTTTGAGAACAAGGGGTTGTACTCGAGTCCCCCACCCCTTTTTAATGAATATTCACAAGTGTAAAATTAAATATTTTTCATTCACATGAAACAATATCCTAATTCATTAGAATCTGATAAGATCCATTTACTTAAAAATTTAAACACTCATCACTCAAACTCAAGCAATTAAGCAAGCATATGACAATGCAATCATATGTGTAAATTCATGTAAGAATACTACCAATGTTTTAAATTATCTTACTAACATAATTTTAAATTTAGAGTATAAATTCCTACTGTTACGCCACCAAATAACAATATTTTCATGAAAAAGGATAGGTAATAAAATGTTATGATCTTTACTATAAGTTGGCATGAATATCAATTCGTTGTATATGCACAATCTAAAACCTATGATAGGTTTAGGAACTAAAATAGATATGCATATTGAAAATCATCATAATGACTTGTACTCAAGTCAAGGGTATAATGAAACTTTTAGATGATGGACAATTATGGTTTTCACAAATTTAATTAAATTATCATATTTATTTGACTCATCAAACAATGTATTTAGCACAATATTTTTACTCATTGATTACTTTATCTCATAACAACATGTAACTCATCCAAAAATAATAGTTTATTACAATTTAAAAACCAAGAATATTCAGTTGAATTTTTAATATGATAGGTAAAATATCTAATTCAATTTCATACCTTGTTCCATTGTAAAACTTGATTAAAAATAATTAGAATGGACAAAGAAACTCATAGTTCCATAATATCACCTTCAAATTATTAAATAATAAGACTATATCATCATAATTAGAACTACCAATGCCATATCATTGATTAAAAACCAAAGCATTTCAAGAACCCCAAATAATCATTTTTTAAGTTGTACATATCTCATCACCCTTACCACAATCAAAACATATCAATTTCAACTAGTTTGTTCAAGTAAGTGAAAGTATAATTGAAACTCATTATAATAGTCCTACTTATCCATATATTCATAATTAAATATTCTACTATTCAATAGTATTCAAAAATTCCATAACAATAGTATTATAGAAATTCTAATACTTCCATCTCGTTCCTTGGACTCAAATCACAACTAAAACTTAAATCTCATTTTACAAGTACACATATATATATGTGTGTGTGTGTGTGTGTGTGTGTGTGTGTGTGATATTTCAACATGTACAATAGATCATTCCTTTTAAATAGAATAAGGTCAAACAACTACTTGTATTTATTTATCTACCTCATGAATAACAAAATGTTAATTGGTCAAGTACAAGTGGCATATAGCATTTTTATTTTGAATCTATTCAAATTTGTAAATATTTTTTAGAAACCTTCTAAATCATGCATTCACCACAAGCATATGTTGAAACGAATAAAAGACAATTAAAAAAAAGTAATAATAAACAACGTAAAGAAATGAAGACAATAAGAAGTATAAGGTGGGTGCTTATGGGCACCCCTATATATCATATTTTATTCACACCTATGCTACAAATGATTGTTTATTGAGGGTTATTTATAGTGATACCAAAACCCCAATAAGAGGTTACTGTCAGGCTAACAATAACTTAACCTTGAGGTTAACCTTATAATAAAAAAATAATTATTTACACTTTTAAGTAAATTTATTCATAAAGGTGGATTAACCAATATAACTAAGGGTGAATACATGAGAATTCTCTTGGGATTACATGAAAATACATGTAGTATTACACATAGGTGGTCACAGGCTTACATAAAAGAATGCCCATAGGCTTACATACAAAGATGTCCATTGGCTTACATGAAAATGCTCGTAGGATTACATTAAGATGCCTAAAAGCTTACCTAGTACTTCCCCATAGGCTTACATCATGAGCACCCTTAGGTACATTATCACTACTGACCATGGCCTAATCAGGTCAAATTATAAATATTTCAATACCCCCTATAATTTTAACAGAGGGTCTAAGGAGAGAATATATTAGAGATGATACATATTCCCCCATAATGAATTCTTGTATGGACCACTAGATCTTATTATCTTCTCTTTTCCAAGTTTACATGAACTATATCAACCTCCCTTGAACATGAAGTCATAACTCCACCTCCTAGATCAATATATTGTGCTTCCCATGAGAAGACCTTCAACATACACTATGGTGACCACAATCTATCCCCAATCTCAAGAGAAGGTAACTAAATCATGAAGCAATAGATAGGTCTTTGAATAATCAACAACCAATGGTTAGGAAGGGCTCATAGACACAAAATATACCTTACATTTATCACCCAAAATGTACTCCTATTATAGCCTCAAAAGATATCACCATACTAAGAAATTGTTGGAGTTATAGCAAGCATCCATTATGAGAAAAGAGAAGATTTATACATGATCTTTATATGAATTATTCGTACTTCTAAGTAATCCTTCCATTTGAATTGACCAAGTGCTATAATTTTTTCATTGAGGGGAGTAACATACCCTATGAAATCCATTTTACATAAAAACCTAAATAGATTTATAACTAGTCCACAAATAGATGTCAACATTATGTAGACCTCAAAAAATCATTCAATTTAGAAAATAATGGACTCAAAACACTTCTATATGCAAAATTTATGACCTCTAGAATATTTAGTGATGCAGGAGCATCTGAGGGCAGCAAAGCAATCGAGCATCAACCAAACTTTTGTTGTTATTTCTTTCTAAGTGGCAAAGTTATTTTTTTATTTTTTTCTAAGTGTTACACAGGGTCACGAAATCGTGACCCAAGGCGGAGAAAGCAAGGCCGAAAGACACAGGGTCACGAAATCGTGACCCAAGGCAGAGAAAGCAAGGCCGAAAGACACAGGGTCGCGAAATCATGACCCAAGGCGGGGAAAGCAAGGCCGGAGACACAAGGTCACGAAATCGCGAAAAGCAAGGTCGCGAAATCGTGACATGTCACGATTCGCGACCAAAGGAAGGCAAGGCGCGAGAGACAAAGGTCACGAAATCGTGACATGTCATGATTTCGCGACCAAAGCAGGGAAGGCAAGGCGCGGAGACAAATGGTCGCGAAATCGTGACATGTCACGATTTCATGACCAAAGTAGGCAAACGGAGGCCGATAGACAAAACGGCGCGATATCGCGACAGGTCGCGATATCGCGGCCAAAACGGAGGGAGAAGGCTTGACGGAGGAAATGTCGTGATATCGCGACATGTCGCGATATCGCGGCGAAAAGAGAGAGAAGGCGTAGGAAGGAAATGGTCGCGATATCGTGACATGTCGCGATATCGTGACCAAACAGAAAAACACGCACTCCAGCTTTCATAAAGACGTCCCTTCGTGCGTGGCAAGTTAGAGGTAGTGAAGTAGCAGTTCCAAAGAAGGATTTCAATGGGCATGTTGGCCACTCGCGCAGGATATCTGGAAGACGCATTTAAAGCAACTAACGACAAGCGACAGATCGAGAAGAAGATTTCGTTGGATATGGCAACCAGTCGCGCACCTCACCTAGAGTCTCATCAATGCAACTTTCCAGAATTGTTCCAAGTGGCAATTGTAGATCGTGGGAAGTGTGAAAGCACAGAGGATCGGGACCTCAATAAAAACCCATGGATTGTAATGAGAGGGGGTTGGCAAATGGTAGTTTGGCTGTATATTCTTGTAAAATTCTTCCGAAGTATTGAATACAAATTTTGGGCTCTTGTTTCTCTGGTTTTCTGTATTATGCAAGATCTGTTCTCCACCAAGTGGTATCAGAGCCAGTAGTTCCTGAGTGTGTAGCAGATCGTCGGAGGAGAGGCAGTTACACCAGGATCTGTGGAAGGGCTTGGAATTGGGTGAGCAGAATGCCTCCAAGGAGAAATCCTGTTGGTGGGAGAGGCATGGCAGCAGCGGAAGATGTTCGAGCTTTGCAGCGGCAAATGCAAGCTCTGCAAGAAGAAATGCGCAGAATATTGGAGCCAAGAAGAGACGAAGGTAGTGAAGAGGAAGATGATGAAGAAGAAGACCAACCTGAGGAAGAAGAAGAAGCAGTAGATCCTGCTCAGGCCAGACTATACAAAGCCATATCCCAGATTGGGAAGAGGCCGAAGATGGAGGTTTCCACATATTTTGGGAACCTTGATCCAGAGGAATTGATCGATTGGATCAACGATCTAGAAGAGTACTTTGAGTACGAAGAGGTTGAGGATCCTGATAGGGTCAGATTCGCAAAGACCAAACTGAAAGGTCATGCTAGCATTTGGTGGAAGGGAGTGCAGTTGGAGCGAAATAAAAGAGGGAAAGAGAGAATAACTAAGTGGGAACGGATGGCAGAAAAGCTAAAGAGGCAGTTCATCCCTGGTGATTATGAGTTAGACCTGCTGAAGAAAATGCAAGGATTGAGGCAATCAAGCAAGTCTGTGAAAGAATACATAGAAGAATTTCATAAAATAATGATTAGAACAGGCCACTCAGAGGCCAACAAGGAGAAGGTAGCCCGTTACATTAATGGGTTACGAGCAAGCATTCAGGAAGAACTAAGTCTAGTCCGGATGACCACCATAGAGGACGCTTACCAATTTGCTTTAAAGGTTGAAGAGAAGCTCAATAGGAGGTTTGAAAACAAGCAAAGAGGAAGAGGTCATGGCGGAAGGACCGGCGGAAGGAACAGTGGAAGAAGAAATGAAGATTCTCAGAAAAATGGAGAAGGTAGCAGCAATCAAGAACAAAGGAGAGAAAATACAGACCGCCCTCGTAATCAGAATAATGGTTACCGAGGGGGAAGAGGCAGAGCTGGACGTGGACAAGGAAGAGGAAGATTTCGAGGGACTTGCTTCCAGTGTGGTGAAGAGGGACATCACCAATATGAGTGCCCATAGCAGCGAGAAAGAAATAATCGAAGGCCGAAAGGAAATGCCAGAGTAGCAGTCGTTGATGAAGATCTTGGATCTGAGCATTACGAAGAAGGCTGAGAGAGGAGAAGTAATGATTGCAAGGAGAGTCCTGCTGAATGAAGAGGGAGCTACGAGATCGGAGGAAAAGCTTATTCCGCACAAGGTGTAAATGCGCGGGTAAGATTTGCAACATTATCATTGACAACGGTAGCACGGATAACCTAGTTTCGGAGGGAATGGTTACAAAGCTACAAGCTGGAGAGAAAGAAACACCCGCATCCATATCGGATCACGTGGTTGCAGAAAGACCATAAGGTTTTGGTCAATGAACAGTTCCTGGTAAAATTTAGTATTGGAAATTACCGTGATGAGGTTCTGTGCGACATTATGCCCATGGATGCGTGCCATTTGCTGCTAGGAAGGCCATGGCAGTTTGATAGGTGTGTGGTTCATGATGGCCGAGCCAACACCTATTCCGTGACCAAGAATGGAATGCGTCATAAGTTGAAACCCCTGAAGGAGGTGGAAGAAAAGGTATGTGGCAGTGCAAGAATTTGCTTGGTTGATGGAAGAAAATTTTTAGATGATTTAAAGCATGAACATATGTGTTATGCATTAATTCCTAGAGTCAGGGATACAGAATGCAAATATGCCCCAGCAGAAGTCCAAGATCTATTGAGGGAATTTCCAGATATCATATCTGATAATGTGCACGAGGGTTTACCCCGATAAGAAAAATCGAGTCACCATATTGATTTGGTGCCAGGGTCAAGCTTGCCCAATAAAGCTGCACATAGAATGACACCTGTAGAAACTGAAGAACTAAACAGGCAGGTCCAGGAGTTGCTGGAGAAGGGATTGATTAGGGAGAGTCTTAGCCCGTGTGCAGTACCTACAGTACTAGCACCCAAGAAGGATGGAGAGTGGAGAATGTGCACAGACTCTCGAGCCATCAACAAGATCACTATAAAATACAGATTCCCATTGCCAAGGATGGATGACATAATGGACTGTTTGAGTGGAGCCAAGTACTTCACCAAAATTGACCTCAAGAGTGGTTACCACCAGATCCGTGTCAGGGAAGGAGATGAGTGGAAGACAACCTTCAAGACAAGAGAGGGCTTGTATGAGTGGTTGGTCATGCCATTTGGGCTGTCCAATGCACCAAGTACCTTCATGCGGGTGATGAATGAGGTACTGAAAGAGTTTTTAGGAAAATTTGTCATTGTTTATTTAGATGATATATTAATATTCAGCGAGAACCCTGGAGGAACACACGATGCACATCGGGAGGGTTTTTGAAAAGCTGCGGGAGGAGCAGTTATTAATAAATCTGAAAAAGTGTAATTTTGTCAAGAAAGAGTTAGTATACCTAGGATTTGTAATCTCAGCAGAAGGTCTGAAAATGGACCCAGAGAAGGTGAGGGCTATCATAGAATGGCCTACCCCAAGAAGCACAATAGAGGTAAGATCATTTCATGGTCTAGCCAGCTTTTATAGAAAGTTCATAAGAAACTTCAGCAACATTTGTGCACCCCTCACAGAAACAATGAGAGGGGATAAGAAAGAATTCAAGTGGACCTTAGGGGCTGAGAGGAGCTTTGATGCATTAAAGAAAAAGGTCACAGAACAGCCTATTTTGGCACTCCCAGACTTTAACAAAGTATTTCAGGTAGATTGTGATGCCAGTGGCAGTGCAATAGGGGCTGTACTGAGTCAAGAAGGCGGACCTGTTGCTTATTTTAGTGAAAAGCTCAATGATGCTCGGAAAAAGTATTCGGTTTATGACCAGGAATTTTATGCTATAGTTCGGGCTCTGAAGAAGTGGAGGCATTATTTGTTGCCAAAAGAGTTTGTTCTATTTTCGATCATCGGGCATTGCGGTACATCAACGACGGACAAAACTGAATCGGCGGCACATGAAGTGGGTTGAGTTTCTCCAAAGCTATACCTTTGTGTTAAAGCACAGGAGCGGGAAATCAAACAGAGTTGCGGATGCTTTAAGTAGAAGGCAGAATCTGCTGATTGAAATGACAGTGGAAGTAGTAGGATTCGAAGAGCTGAAGGGTCTTTATCCTGAAGATCCTGATTTTGTAGCAGCCTGGACGGCTTGCTTGGCACTTGTTACTGTGGACAGGACAAAATGGTTAGATTTCCTAATCCAAGATGGAATGTTGTTCAAGGGAAGTAAATTATGCATTCCAAGGAGTTCCATGCGGGAGAACTTAATCAAGGAAAAGCACGGCGGAGGGTCGGCTGGGCATTTTGGTCGGGATAAGACCATTGCCCTGGTGAATGAAAATTACTACGGCCGCAACTTCGGCAAGATGTGAAAAAGTTTGTGCAAAGTTGCGAGAATATGCCAGATGGCAAAAGGCGTAAGGCAAAACACGGGATTATACCAGCCGTTACCTATACCTGAGAGGCCATGGGAGGACATAAGCATGGATTTTATTCTTGGATTGCCCAGAACACAGAGGGGAAATGACTCTGTATTTGTGGTGGTTGACAGATTCTCCAAGATGGCACATTTTATTCCCTACCAGAAGACAAGTGATGCAGTTCACATTGCGGGGTTATTCTTCAAGGAAGTGGTACGACTTCACGGTCTACCAAGAAGCATAGTTTTTGACGGAGATACAAAGTTTGTTGGGTATTTTTGGAGAACATTGTGGAAGAAGGCTGAAGACAGATCTGAAGTTCGGTTACGCATACCACCCATAAAGCGATGGATAGACGAGAGGTGGTAAATAGAAGTCCGGGTAATTTATTAAGATGCTTGATAGCGGATAAACCCAAGGGATGGGATTTAGTTTTGCCGTGAGGCGGAATTTGCATACAACAATTCTGTCAATAAGAGTACAAACAAATCTCCATTCCAAATCATATATGGAAACGAGTCGAGAAACGTTTTTGAGGTGAGAAAATTAGATAAAGGAGAAAAGTGCGGTGCGAGAGGTGAGGAATTCGCAAAACAGATGAAAAGCCTGCATGAAGAAGTGAAGAAACAAATTACAAAAATGAATAATCAGTATAAAGCAAGAGCAGACCAAAAGCGGCGGTTCAAAGAGTTCGAAGTGGGGGATGAAGTCATGGTCCATCTCAGAAAAGAAATATTTCCAGCCAAAACTTATAACAAGTTGAAGATGAAGAAGTTTGGGCCATGCAGAATACTGGAAAAATGGGATTCGGGCAATGCATATGAAGTGGAATTGCCAAGTGGGCTTGACATTTCACCTATTTTTAACATATCAGATTTAGTGGAATACCATGAAGGAGATAGTACAGAGGCACCAAGCACGGAATTATGGAGCATTCCAGCGTCTAACCCAACCAAAGACGAGATCGAGGAAATATTAGATACTCGTGAAGGCAGAAGCACAAGGAACAAACAATATTCAGAGTATTTGATCAAGTGGAGGGGCAGACCTATAGAAGATGCAACTTGGTTGTCAAAAATAGAGGTTGATCGCCTAGGTCTTCCTCCCAAAGATCAGAAGTGAGGATCACTTCTCGATCCACCATCTGATGCAGGAGCATCCGAGGGCAGCAAAGCAATCGAGCATCAACCAAACTTTTGTTGTTATTTCTTTCTAAGTGTTGCAAAGTTATTTTTTTTCTAAGTGTTGCAAAGGTCGCGAAATCGTGACCCAAGGCAGAGAAAGCAAGGCCGAAAGACACAGGGTCGCGAAATCGTGACCCAAGGCAGAGAAAGCAAGGCCGAAAGACACAGGGTCACGAAATCGTGACATGTCGCGAAATCGTGACCCAAGGCGAGGAAAAGCAAGGCTGGGACACAAAGGTGCAAAATCATGGCCACTGCAGGGAAGCCAAGGCGTGGAAGGCACAAGGTCGCAAAATCGTGACATGTCGCGATTTCGTGACCGAAGTAGGGAAGGCAAGGCGCGGAGACAAAAGGTCGCGAAATCGTGACATGTCGCGATTTCGCGACCAAAGTAGGAGAACGGAGGCCGATAGAAGAAACGGCGCGATATCGCGACAGGTCGCGATATCGCGGCCAAAATGGAGAGAGAAGGCTTGACGGAGGAAATGTCGTGATATCGCGACAGGAGCAGGAGAGAGAAAGCGTAGGAGGGAAATGGTCGCGATATCGTGACATGTCGCGATATCGCGACCAAACAGAAAAACATGCACTCCAGCTTTCATAAAGACGTCCCTTCGTGTGCGGCAAGTTAGAGGCAGTGAAGCAGCAGTTCCAAAGAAGGATTTCAACGGGCATGTTGGCCACTCGCGCAGGATATATGGAAGACGCGTTTAAAGCAACTAACAACAAGCAGCAGATCGAGAAGAAGATTCCGTTGGATATGGCAGCCAGTCGCGCACCTCACCTAGAGTCTCATCAATGCAACTTTCCAGAATTGTTCCAAGTGGCAATTGTAGATCGTGGGAAGTGTGAAAGCACAGAGGATCGGGACCTCAATAAAAACCCATGGATTGTAATGAGAGGGGGTTGGCAAACGGCAGTTTGGCTGTATATTCTTGTAAAATTCTTCCAAAGTATTGAATACAAAATCTTGGGCTCTTGTTTCTCTGGTTTTCTGTATTAGGCAAGATCTATTCTCCACCATTTAGTTAAATTAGCACTCAATTTAAAAAATCAAATGTAAGCCTTAGATTTTTTTTATTAAATCAACAATTATCACTTTTCGCCACTAGATTGGGTGTTGTACTAGAAAATCAAAGTCTTCCACTTGACTTGATATGTTGGAGGATTAGTCATGCTCATATAAAATTAATAATAATAATAATTTGATGTGGGTTTGAAGTCAATGGGACTCAATCCCAAGATCCCTTATGAACAAGCAAGGGTACTAACTAGTGTGTCATGTACATTAAAACTAAAGTAGAGCGGGTTCTATAAGCCATAATGTAGAGGATGCGTTACCTAGAGAAAAAAAATGTGTCAGCATCAAGCTTGAAACACGATACCTCCATCCCATAAGCTAACTGGCCAACCACTACGACATGCAATAGGTTGAGTCTTTTGAAAGATATCCTTTCTCTTAGCATTTATACCATCCAATTAGTTGGAAGATGATGATAAAAAGAATGCCTATGAGATTTGACCAACTAACCTCCCTACTACAAACAAGGTGTCTAGTTGCTACACCAAATAGGTGAATACGATGAAATGAAAAGAGCCTCTAAATATTATACTAACTATGAGATAGTTTGGTCTTTGATGTCGTAAGTGTCAAGTAATCATCTTTACTACATTAGCATTAGCCCTAACATTTCATGTTTGGTGGATAATCTTAGTGTAGTTCATTCTTAATTGTTCTACTTCATTTATTCTTGGATTAAGATAGATTTCAACTCTTATTGTTAATTTATTGTTATACTATATTGACTTAAGCTTTGATTCATCTTGTATTAATTGATCAAAATTTATAAATTAAAAATAATTATAGATCCAACTTTAATTGATAAAAAATTACAAATTATTCTTAATAATGTCAAGAAAAATAGATGCAAGAATTAGATGAATAATAGCATTATTGTTAATACCCATAAACTATTGATGGAAGCAATATCCTAGAAATGTTAGTATTTTTTTTGTCTTTATCTTGGTAAAATTTATATTTAGAAGGTAAATTATCGAACAATAGAAATGTAACGAGAAACATCATGAATGTTCTAGCCTAAAATTAAAACAAATCAATATAATTTTATATATGATTAAAAGTACATATGAAATAGTGCAACGGTTGGGTTTTGGTTTTTCTTAAGAAGGTCCAAAGTTCAAATCATCCTATGGTTGAGTGTGTGAGAGGGTAGTTGGGTGTATGGGTGTGTGTTTGGCCCATATTGATAAGCTCAGCTCTCACATTTATCAGGTTATAGTTGGGATGCGAATACCCAACCCTGAGTATTGATCATAGGGATTTTTCGTACTAACTTCAATAAAAAATACATATAAAATAACTATTATAAAAATTAACATTATTTAAAATAAAATTTTATCAAATCATATTTTAATATAACTATAAATTTAAAATTAGCTTAATATCTTTTATTTAATATTAACAAACATTTTTACATTAAAATAATATTATTTTATAATAAACTATTAAACTTACTAAATTTATAATATCCCTTATCATCACTTAAATGACCATCATAATACCCCAATTTGAACTCCACCAATTTACTTTTAAATGTATACAAATATAATAAAAACCCAATTTGAACTCACCAATTTACTTTTAAATGTATACAAATATAAAATTTTGTGTTTTTGAATATTTATTGTTGTTTAAATAGATTCAATTATACTTTTCCTTTTTAATTTGCCATAACCCTCTCTCGTTCATGGACCCTTTCCCTATTTTTTTTGGGTGTTGCTTAAATTCACTCTTACTCCTCAAACGTTTATATATTTATTTTATATTTACAATAATAAATAAGGTTTAAATTTAAGGTTGATTTTATTATTTTAAATTTACATTTTCTTATTATTAAAGATAAACAAAGTTTAAATTTTAGGGTTGACCCTACCAACATTTATTTCACATCTATAATCATTTTCAACTACCAAGCACATTTAAATCCTGGGGTTGCTTTTACCAACACCTATTCCACCTTATTATTAGTTGTTATTTAACCCAGTCCTTTTCTACCACCAAACAAGTTTCAAATCCAAGAGCTACTCGTACCGACATCTATTCCACATTTACAAGCCTTAATATCTTTAGTTGTTATTTAACCTAGTCCTTTTCTACTACCAAGGACTGGCCCTACCAACATCTATTCCACATTTACATTCTTCTTCTATTACCAAACATTGTTCAAATCTTGGGGTTGCTCTTACCAGCACTTATTCTATCTGGTGTTAGTTATTATTCTGCATTCAAGAAACAGGTGACAACTAACTCCTACTCAACAAATATAGGTCAAACTATTACATTTCCACCAAAAATACATCATAAATTTAAACCTACATCTTTTTCTTAATAAAAACCAAAAACTCTACCAAATATATATATATATATATATATATATATATATATATATATATATATATCAAATACGGCATCCACCGCATCCACGTTTATTTCCTTATTTCTTGATTTTTATATTCTCCAATCTACTTTTAGGATGGAAAATCAATCAACCTTAAACCAATCTCGAATTGTTGAGAAATTCGAGATCACAGAACTTCCAGAAAGGTTCAAGCAGTGAGATCAGCAGCCACATATATCTTCCTTCAATCTAAAACAAATTCGTGTTTTTTTCTAAATATCCTCATCATCCGGCGTCCACGGGCCCTTTTTCAACCCTAATGTTTCGCAGCAAAGGGCTATTGTGGAGACAACAAGAGAAGAAGAGGGGCAACCCATATTTCCTATTATTGGAATGTGGAACTTGAACTCGCTGTCTTATAGAGGAATAATTATACTGGTCCTCTTGCTTAGCTGGGAGTTGGCAGCAGCAAACCTGCAACATATTCCACTAGGACACTTTTTCGACCCTTCCCTGTCTTGGACAGGAATAATTCTAGTGGTCCTCTTGCTTAGAGGGGACCAAACCTGCATCATATTTCACTTGAATCTTATCCTCATCGCGCGTCAAGGCAATAGAGCCAGTAGAATTATTCCTGTTGAAAAATGTAGAGAAAGGGACTTGTTACTGTCACGATAATCATTCCCACACATCATTCCGTGGGCTGGTCTTAAAACAAACGGTGTGGCAAGATCATATGTGGGGTGACCCCTCGAGTTTGTAAGGGACAAACGGGAGTCGCCAAGGAACTCCAATGGGCTGGGTGAAAAGTGGCCGAAATTTTACCCAATTCGGGATGACTAATAGGAGGCTTTGCAAAGGTAGGAGTTGCAGGCACCTCAGAAAAATGACAGTTTGTTGCAAGGAAAGAACTTTTGTGACTGAAAAATGGCAGTTTGTTGTAGGTAAAGAACTTGTGTGACTGCTACATTTTATCTACGCCAGTAAAATACGTTCAAAACACTGAAAAACGTCGATTTTGAACCTCAAATCTTAAGCTACTGTGGCGAGGCTCATAAATGAAATGCCCTTGATGTGCATATATAAGTTAAAATGGTGCTTTACACTTAAATATTACGAGGCACTTCAGAAAGTTGATTGCCGTATAGTCTGAAATTTTTTTACATTGCCTTTCCAAATTAAAAGCCAATTAAATGACCGCGGTATGCTCTAAATATTTTAGCAGTGTCTTTCCAAATTAAATGCCCATGTTCCCCAAGTTAAGTGAGCGATAATTAAATGCCCATGTTTCCCAAGTTAAATCCCCAAGTTAAATGAGCGATCAAGAATCTAGGTAACTATAATAAAATAGATGGAGAATCTGGGTAACTATGATAAAATAGATTTTACATTGATAAAATGGATGTTGTTTTGAAGCTTAGAGTAGCTTACTTTGTTTTTAAGGATTATTTTTTAGGAGAACACCTTTCTTATTTAGGATTGCATATTTACAATAATTTTGGAATTTATTTAACATTTTTTGGTATTGTTTTAGAATTTAAGGGTTTAAGTGGTATAGAAATGGATTCATGATTTTGTTTTTTAATTTTAAATTACAATGTTTTTTTAGTCTATGGTTCTTCTTGAGGATATAATCCAACTACCAGTACACATAAAAATAGTAATGGAATTTTTTTTGTTAGATCATTAAGCAAATGCTCCCTCCACTGTGGCTCACCCTTGGCCCTCCCCACCTTACCAATAACATTCTACAACATTCTTCTTCTCAAGACTTCAAGTGCTTGTAGCCTTCACCCACAAGACTAGTATGCTAGGAAAATATTTTGCTCTATGTGACAGTATTACCATTGAGTCTTATCATTCAATTAAGAGGCGACATTTGAAAGTTTTAAAAAATGGTTCTGGGTGGAATTCAGTTCTTATCCTCTCTTTAGTGATGCTTACTCCTACCACAACTTGAATACTAAAGGGTCTTCTACCTCTATTTTTTTTTTATATTAATTGTTTTATAATTTTCTGAAACGTTTCTAACCTTTAGGTTAATGTATAAAATTTTTGAGATGTATTTCATACCACCAATTTTTTTTAATAATATACTCTTAAATAAATAAGACCTAGTCAGTTTCAACAAAATTAAATACTTAATCTGGGTTGAAGTCCTATTTTTAAAATCCTGTCCACGTACTTACCTCTCGGGCATCTCGTATGCCTTCCCGTCGTTTTCACCCGGGAATTTAACGGAGTGACTGATTGGATGAGAAACGTGTGATTTACGGCATTCCCAAGTATACAAAAGTCTCATTGATTTAATTCCCTTCGCAATTAAAGTTTCCCTCCATAAAACATTTTCACGTACAGCCTAATTTAGATCTCCGGCCGTAAAACATTTTCACGTACAGCCTAATTTAGATCTCCCGGAAAGGAGCAAAATCGATTAAATTTATTATATTGAATCTGCCAACAATAATTAAGATCTGTCATTTGTGTCATGTAGGTGTTCGTTTGAAAGACTTGAATGGTTAAAGATGCCAACGCTAATCAAAAGGAGTGTAAATATGTAACATTGTTGTTTTTTTTTTTAATTTAATTTTTTTATACATAGGGATGGAACTTTGACCTTTTAGGGTATTTAATCGGGTAATCGTTTTAGTCAACGATAAACATTTGATTTTTTTAAGAGCATCAAATTGGGGCAGCTAATAAGAAAACATTTTGCTACTACCATCCAATCAACTTGGGACAGTATCTCAATCAACCGATAAACATTTAACCACCTTGTCTTTCAGGGTATTTAATCGGGTAATCGTTTTAGTCAACGATAAACATTTGATCTTTTTAAGAGCATCAAATTGGGGCAGCTAATAAGAAAACATTTTGCAACTACCATCCAATCAACTTGGGACAGTATCTCAATCAACGGATAAACATTTAACCACCTTGCAGGGATTTGAATTGGGGTAGCCAACATGTAATCATTTGGCTGCTACCATCCAGTCAACTAACAAACACTCAATCACTACCATCTAGCCTATCCCTTTTTAAGTAAAAACCTTACCATCCAGACTATCCCAGTATAAACCTTACCATCCAACCTATCCCCTTTTAAGTATGATGTCATTTAAACCTTGAACCATCCTTACAGATTACAACCGACACTCAACCACTACCATCCATCCTATCCTATTTTGAGAATAAACCTTAATCCATCCTATCCTATTTTGAGAATAAACCTTACCATCCAGCCTATCCATATCATATCCCCTTTTGAGTATAAACCTTACCGTCCATCCTATCCCCGCATAAACGTTACCATCCAACCTATCCCCTTCTGAGTATGATGTGGTTTAAACCTTGGGCCATCTTTACAAATTAAAATGTTAGGATAAAGCATAGGTTTTTATGGAGGGTTCCGATCTCCTCATAGCGAGTAGGAACATTGGACCTTTCCAAAGAGAGGCCAAAAACCTTACCACTGCAGTAAGCTTACAACTATTAACCTTGATCGGGTAAAGCATGGGTTTTAATATGTACCATAGCTACATTCACATATAAATTATTGTTAATTGAAAGTTTGATGGATAAATGACCATCACTATTTTATAAAAAAATTTAAACCCCCGATTTTTTAGGAAGTTGAAATGTTGTTAAAAAAATTATTGGTTAATTTATTTATATAAAAAATATATTTTAAAAATATTATCTTATTTTAAAATAATAATTATAGATATTAATTTTTAAATATATATTATTTAATTAGTAGATAATTTATTATAATAATTATTAGTTACCGATAACTAATATAAGAAATACAATTTGATTATAGTAAAAGAGTAAAATATTTGAAGCAAAGATTATTTTAGTATATATTTTTTCAATTGGTTATATAGGATTGAAACGACCCCATATGTAATACATCATCACCACATAGTGGTATTAAAACAAAGCTTGGATGTTATCCATGTATTGCTTGGTAAGATTTGAACCTCGGTCTCCTCCTTGAATGTTGAGAAATCTAACTAGTTGAGCTAATGTCATTTGATTATTTTAGTTTATATTGAAATAAAATGAAGGAATTAATTTCTACATTTTATTACTCAATACGAATTTAAATTCCTAAAACTAATGCAAAAAGTAGGCCTAGAAAACAACAAACATTATAAAGCAACAATTAAATGAAACTCTTATTAAGCAATCCCTAGCTAGCATGTCACCATAGAAAAGGGGATATAACACCTGACATCATGTTGAGGATTTGAGAAGCCTAGGAAGCGAGTCTGTTGATAGTAAACATGATCTTTGGCTATGAAGTCCTATGGAGTGCTTTGTCCTCCTCCATGCAATACATCAAACTAGTGATGAAGAAGCTTGGAGGTACATGCAAGGTTTAGAGATGTTGATCAAAGTGAAAGTGTTCTCTGATGACAAAAGTGAAAAAGACTTTTGAAGCCAAAAAGTTGTCAATTAGTGAACTTGTTGATTAATGGATGGTGAAATAGGGAATGAAAGTGAATATTTATAATGAAGAGAGAGAACTTTCCTTTTTGGTTGATGGTTAGATTATACCCTTTTAAGGCTATAAAATTATCATCATTGATCAAGACGACAGGTAGTCTTAACCACAAGCATATAAACCTACTAGGGTTTTGATGACATGTTGAAAAATCTAATATTTTATCAATGACCAAGATTGCCATTTAAAGTGGTGATCATTACATCATTAATTTTTTTAGACCCATACTTTGAGGAACACATGTCATCATGTGCGCTTATTGTAACTATGTCCTAACTCAACATTTGAGGAATTTTTCTTATATGAAATGGCAAGAAGAAGATGCCAAAAATGACAAACATATACCTTAAATGGTGAAAATACTTTTTGATTAACTATCTTGCCACTCAACACCCAAGGAGTAACAAAGTTAGTCCATCCCAATCCCATACTAGAAGGACGAAGCTCTCCACCACGTACCATTAAGTTGTTAGTACTATTTTTAAAAATATGACATATACCTTAAATGGTGAAAATACTTTTTGATCAAGTAGATTCCCACCCTACTACCCAAGGAGTAACAAAGTTAGTCCATCCCTATCCCATACTAGGAGGACGAAGCTCTCCACCACCTACCAGTAAGTTGTTAGTGCTATTTTTAAAAATATATATTACCTCTCCCTAAGGACCATGGATGGAACTATATGGGATAGCCTATCACAAGTCTTTAGGGATAAATGAAAAAGAGAAATATACAATAGTTGAAGCAACAAAAACAAAATTCTATGCTACCATGCAAAATTTGTCAATTTTTATTCTATTGTTTATGCAAAATACAATTCTTTTTAAATTAAATAGTAGAAAAATATAAAAGTGCAATCAAATAATGCAAAGTGGAAAAAAGCATACCTGATACTTACCTATTTTTGCTCCTTCAAATTTTGGATGAATGAAATTGATTATATCTTACCCCATGCGACTAAATTGGAACATAAATGTAAAATAACTCAAAGCATTTAAATATGATGTTTAGATGTCAAATGGATAAAAATGGAGGTCATAAATGAGTCTAAAGCAAGACAAAATCCCCAAAAGTATTACCTCTATTATATTATTGTAAAATTCAACAAAATATTATTAGCAAAAATATTTTCTCATTAAAATAAATAAAAATATAAATAGGGGAAAATAATTATTTTCAATTTTACTTTCACGTGTGCACCCAACATTCTTGAGACAACCATGTGCAGACCAAAGCTCAAATTTGTACATGGAGATAATCTAGGGGAATTTGACAAGGAGGCAATGTTGGTTGGTCGTTGGTTGAGGACAACCAACACCTCAAGTTGAGGGAGAATTCCAATCCAACTTTTTATATTCACATAGGAAGTGATAACAAATATAGTTGATGATGGGTGAACAAGAAAAATCATTTAATAATTGTGTCGATATTGAGAAAAATCATTCCCTACATATGTTGCTAAATTTACTATTTGTGAAGTTAAGAGGTCAAAATATTTAAATTTAAATGCTCGATCTTATCAAGACATTATAGACTCTAAAGCCTTTGTAAAAACTATTTAAGGTATTCTTAAAGCACACTACAGAAGCAAAAATATAGTAAAGAAATATGAGAGGTGATTGGAATCATAGAGAACCAAAAGCTCTAGCATTGTCAAGAGTAACCCAAGAGTAAGAATGATATTTAGAAATGTGGGATGACCAAAAATATTTTGATAGTATCAAAGGATATGAGTATTTTATGGTTGAAGATTTATCACATACTCTCCAAAATGGAAAAGCCATGGTTAGAGGCTTGAAAGTAGAATTTGTTATTATTCAAAGAGAATTGTTATAAGAAATAAAGTCTATGACACACGCAAAGCAAAAGAACATGGGATGAGGTGGCTTTCCACATGGGCAAGTATAGAACTATAAAAGGTCACTTTCCCATCTTGTTTGTGTATCATTTAAAACTACTACTTCATCTATGACATGATAAGAAGGTAAAAATCCTTTTCTACCTTCTAAAAAATTTTAGAGAATGATAAAGGAGTATAAACAAGGATGAGTGAGAACTTTAGCTCACTATGGATGAATAAAATTGTTAGTATTATATATGTTGAAGAAAAATAGGCCTAGGGGGTCAACTAAAAGGAATTCATTATCGACCCACACCAAGAACACAAAGATGAAGGAGAGGGACCTTATTCTCCATGAAAATACCCCCATTCACTCATGACATAGGTTCAATAGCAAATTCCTATGGAAATAGACTTTGTTGAGAAGGTCACCCCATAACAAATTCTTGTTGAAATATTCTCTATAGAGGAAGCTATAGAACCACCATATTTTTCATCATTGAGGTAAATTTCCCTTGAATTTTATCCTACTCCTATTGTAGTAAGCCCTTCCTAGCCAACAATTAAGCATCTAAGAGATGTCAATAGGAGATATATTTCAAAAAAAAAGAAAATAAGAGAATCAAACTATTCTACAACAGGTCTTTGTAGTAAGAAGTGACCCCATTATATTTGTAGATTAGTCCATCTAGACTCAAGACAAAGAAATAAAAAATAATGAAGAAGAGAAGGAAGTATATTCCTAATACATCAATCCATCCTCATTCATAGAAATTCTTTCTATGAAAGGGAATAATGCACTGAAATGTAATAATTTTCTACTCAGTCCAATGAGGCAAGTTATGCTAGTTAACTAGATCTAAACTTATTACAATAGAGTATTAGCACTTAGAAAGAAATTTAGAATATAGAAGAAGAGAAGAACACAAAATATACCCTAGGAAAACTCATGGAGGGGAAAAACCTACCAAGGAGACAGTCTTAATGTATTATTAGATGTGATGCACCAAAAAGGTGCACCGGGGTGCTGGCCCCCAATGCATTTCCTCTCGGGTCATCCACACTTAGATGAGATAGCATCATTATTTTGTGACTATGCTTGGCATGCAGTGTTATATTTGATGGGAAATATTTGGGTTCACCAAGGAAATTATAGATTCCCTAATCTAGTTTGATTTGTTCAATTTAGCAAAAAACTATGTTTTGTTCTATGTTAGAAGCTAATGTGCAAGGTGAGGGTGTAATGCAATGCAATGTGAAGACACCGATGCAAAAGATAAAGTATTATCATATATGCAATTTCAATTCTATGGATGCTAACTACGATAGAGGTTACAAGAGATATCGTTTTTATTTTTCTTTCTTGAGAGAAAAAGGTGCAAGATAAATAGGCAAATTAACCTAATGCAATGTTATATGCAATATGTATTTCAAATGCCTAAGAAAACATAAGAGAATGTTAAACTAGATATTCTTGTTTTTTTCTTTTATTATACTAAAGGGAGAAACAATAGAATAAAAAAAATGAAAATATCTATACTATGAAATGGAAAATTAGAGGATCATGAGTACTTACCTATTATGGTATCATGTGAATACGTCATTTGGAATCGAATATGCTTTTTGTGAGAATATGTTGACTTGAATCCCTAAAGTTGGCGGTTTTGCGCAAACCTATAAAAGAGAGAAAAAGATGGGGATTATAATTTTTGGGCCTACCAAACAACAAGAATAGTGTTTCTTCCTAGTTTGCATAGTCAAACCCTTTATTTATGCAAAATGTGAGGTGCCATGCATTTGAAAATTGATGTAGAGAGGTTTATAGAGAATATGCCAGCTAGGCGTGCTATAGTCGATAGATTCACTGTTATGACTAAACTAGATTGATAACAAAGTATGTTGAAAAATAAGGATATCCTATATTATCAAGAGATGCATAGGAAAAAGTTTGGTTGAACTGGATGCTAGGAAAACTAAGAGTCTAAGGCTCCTCAGAGATATGGCGAATACATGACCTAAAATAAATTTAGTCTACAATTTTTTTGGGTATTGAAAATAGAGAATGACTATTTCTGTCGATATGATGGTATAATAACACTATGTAAATATACCGCCTAAAATGGATATGGTCGATGGATTCACTCAATCTATCAATGAAACAATAAATCTTGTTGTGGGATCGCTAAGGATGTTCTTTGTTGAGGCAATAGAGGTTTTGGTGGCTATTTGTGTTCTACAAGATCTCCCTAAGATGTTGTAACCACCAAAAAGGCTCACACCCGATCTAACTATCGCAATCGAAGAAAAATACACAAATAGGCATGCATAATTTGATAACAAGAAATAACATGAATACAAGGAATCCTTTATTAATTTCAATGGAGTCAAATTACAGATTCGTCCCTCTTAGGGATACCCATTTGATACATCAATTACAATAGTGTTTAATCCCTATCAAGGGTAGGTGTGATCAAAATGCCCCTCAGGGTGACACGAACTGCTCTAGGGTGTCGATGACCCTCTTCTTCGCATTGGGGAAGGGATTGGATGCTTTATCTCTCCTTTGGAACTGTTCCCTGTGGTCAAGAAACAACAAGAATGTCAAAAATATAGGCAGCCTCTCATGATGAGGCCCTTTTAGGTAAAATGCATAATGACACCATTAACATGCATAATCAAGAAAGCATAAAGAAAGTTGCTAAACTATGCAAAGTGAATCAAGATTCATGTAATAGCATAAAGTAAAATAGCATCTACACTATGCATGGATCAAATATAGAAAATGAAGCATAAACATGCATAAAGAAAGCATTTTAGTCCTAATTGAAACATAAGCATAAAATGTGAATCTAGCCTAGTTCTACGGTCAGAAGTCTTCTAAAATGCTATTAAATCAACAAAATAGCTAATCTAACCTAACTAGCTAGACAAAAATGAAAAGAGTAAGGTGATCTATCACCTATTGCAAACTACAGCTCTGGTGAGCGGTCTGCACTATGAACCATGGTTGACAGTCATGGTTTGACCTCTGATAAGTTTACCCTCAAAATCAAGGGTAGTGGGCTCAATCTCCTTGTCCAAATTGATGTTCAAGGGTCGCCTTCATTGTCCTTAGACTGATTTGGTGGTCAATTCGATGTGAAGGGCCTTCGTTTGCCCGGATTTGTATTTCTTGATCCTCCTAAGCACCTAGGGCATCCATAATGCAATTCATCATGAATGGTGGCAAAAGGGTCGGGGATTAAGTGCAATAGCTCTATCTCTTAGTATACTCAGTTTGAGTGTACAATTCGCCAGGGCTTCACTGCTCAAATCTCCAATGCTTGCTCTCTTTTTCTCCCCATTTGGAGGGGGTATTTATAGCATGCCCCTAGGGCTAGGGGTGGCTTCATGGAGAAGCCAAGACCAAGAAGGGTGGTTAGGACAGTTGGGATGGAAGCCTCTGGAATATTCCATCCTTCAACTACCTCCTTCTAGATCTTTTGGTCATTCCAACCGATTTGGCTCGGATGGAAGGCCTAACTGAACTTTAGTTAAGACCGTAGGTCATAGTTGTGGTCCAGACTATAGATCGTAGGTGTCAACCATGGTTTAGACTGGAGACCGTAGGTCTGGGCTATGGTTCAGACTGCTTAGGCCAAAATGCCTAAATTGAGTGGTTAGAACCACTGCTCTATCTTGGAGTCTATCCAAGATCCTCCATATGGTCTTGTAGCATGTCCATATGAGTAGTCGCCCTCGACATGACGTATTTTAGGTGTCTACAGATGCCCCTTTTGAGATGCATTGTGAGATTGAACAATGTTGAGCAAAAATATACATCCTAAAATGATGTCTAAGGTTCTATGATGATCATTAGTCAGATCAACATTAGATGCCCCAGGTCCAGCAAAAGGATGCGCATCTTGGAATCATTGCTTCCAGCTTGTGAAAGGCTTACATTTTGACAAGTCTGCCCTCGTCATCAGACGTTCGGATAGCATCAATGCCAAGTATGGGTATCTTCTGACCCATAAATCTGAAGGATGAGAGTTACAAACCAATTATCATATTTGTTGTTTACCCCAAGCAAAGGGGGAAGCTTATGATAGTTGTTGACAATGATTCGCAAGAACGAACACAATTTTGACAAGATCAAGGGATCTACGATCTCAGGGATCTTCTACTGACTTTGATTATGATTATGAAATTATGACTACCCCCTCAAGCGATGAGTCGATGAGGGTAATGACAATGTATGAAGCGACGAAATCGCTTGACCATAATGAATGATCCTGAACAAATTAAGATTCGAGCCTTTTAATGCCTTGGCTAGGCCTAGTTCAGCTTATGATTGCAACTCTTAGTAGTATTGGCACATTTCTATCCCATGGAGCAGTCAGGCTACAATAGTCATCTTAAGGAATCAAAATGATACAAATGCAATTAGACTTGTGTTGAATCATATTTGTCGATGATTTGCTGAAAGATGTCATAAAAGAAATGATAATTTTACCCCAAATGTCCTTATGGTGATTTACTCATCTTGTCGGATTGCATGGATCGCAACTCGCTGCAACCGCCAAGTGTATAGGATAAATCACTGAATACGAGGCGCATTTGGTTTTTAATTATTTGATTTTTTTTGTTTTAATTTTGCATGTATTTGATTGGTCCTGGTGCTTTTAACATCACCAAATTTGCAATTTTAATCATTGATTTTGAATTTTTATCCGATGGAAGTCATTAATTTGCTCTTTTAGACCTTCCCACGATGGGTTTTGAGTGCATTTAATGCTAGTTGTGGACCGTAGGTACGGTCTATGGTTTACATTTCCAAATTTTGGGAACCATGGGTCAGACCTATGGGTGAAAAACCCTAGTTTTAGAACCGCAGGTGTCAGCTATGGTTCGTCGAGACTAGGAAAACCTATAAATTGAATTCCCATTTGAAATTTTTCATTATTTTTTGGCAAGCATTAGCAATTTGAGAGCTCTGAGAGTGAGAAGACCTTTCCTGATCCAAAATGCTACCACACTCTACCGTGATTACACTCCTCGACCTCGATGGTGGATCCTGATCAGCCATCTACTAGTCAGGGCCAGGGTGCGGGCAAGGTAACTCAAAACCGAGACCGCGCACTCAATACCAGTAAAATGAACTACATTAAGTAATGTAGATAATGAACCTCACTAAACTACTGGTAATGAACCCCACTAGTCTAGGCTAGCTTTAGGAATTTAATTTTATGCTTTAGTGGTCTAGGAGGGTACCCAAAATGGGTGTCGCTCCTAAACCATAGCTGGTAGCTATGGTTCCCAGTTGGAAAATTGGGGACCGTAGGTTTCAGCTACGGTTCCCAATTTGCAAATTGGGGACCGCAGGTTTCAACTATGGTTGTTGTTGCTTTTTTTGTCTTTTTTTTAGCTCTAGTTAGCTAGATTTTGTCTTAAATTATGCTTTTTATTCCAGATATTGACTTCTAGAGCCCGAGAGCTAGATATTCTGAAGACTCTCCATGAGGCTTTATCCGATGATGATCGAGATTGGTTTCGAGCTATCGAGTTCAGATACGTCATGGATCTACCCACTATTAGGGTAGATCAATCCTACCTGACTACATTGGCCCGATGCTAGAATGCATGGACCAACACATTTCACCTACCTACAGGTGAAATGACTATTACTTTAGAGGATGTCTACAGGATCTTCAGGATCCCCATTGATGGTGAGGCCATCGTCTCCTCTACCTCCAGGGTAAAGGAGGCTATTTTTGATACTATCTTCGATGACCAGAGTGAGGATGCTCAGGATGTGATTGACCATGGAGGGGTGCACATTGGTGAGTGGTACCACGAGGATGTCTTCTCTACATGGGAAGCCCTCTTTATGCACCTCATAGTACATATTGTGCTTCTAGACTCCTCGAGCATGAGGATTCCCTAGAACCTCCTATCCATCGCCTGGAGGGTGCTGTAGAGCTCTACAGAGGTGCCTCTACTTCTAGCTTGGGGGAGCACCCTACTATGTCAGCTCTATAAGGAGCTATACCAGATTATTGAGCATAGTCATAAGGGCCTCAACTGTAGTCTTCTATTATAGATCTGGGGGTGGCAGCACATCCGGATCGAGCATCCTATAGATCTTCCACTATGGATCACTACTATTGTTGATGATCATCAGTGTTATACCACCTATTAGCCTCATGAGGAGGAGGGTACCCATAGTAGGATCCATGCTGGTGACATCCAACACTATATCACTCAGTTCATGACACTTGGCCCGAATGATGTTCAGTGGTGGCCCTATATGGATTGCCCAATGTGGCCAGAGGAGGGCCAGTGGCTGAGATAGGCACACCATGATAGATGGTTGATCGATCATAAGGCCAAGATTCGAGAGTACCAATTCTACTCTCAGGTCCTATGATAGTTTGGGCTCATGTAAGATATTCTAGATATCCCCCTCAGGTATCGATGCTTGGTCATAGAGCATGATCTATAGTGGATCATTCTTGAGCCTCTAGGAGATGCTGCTGATGACTACCAGGAGACTAGAGTCGAGACTACTGGGACCACTCTAGAGTATGATGGGTGGTGGTCCATGTTTAGATGGTATGACATAGGGCCTCTAGGCCGAGAGCCAGATCAGGTAGAGGTAGAGGTGGATCCTGATGGGCGTAGGGTGCGCCAATGGACAGAGGGCGGCTAGGGCGCAGTGACCACCATCGAGGAGGCTCCCGAGGTTGACCCCGATGAGGAGGCTCCAGAGGAGGGTGAGGTCCCTCCCGATAGCGTAGAGGGTCAGCTCTTAGCTTAGGTGGCTGACTTGTAGAGTCAGCTAGGATGATTCCACACATAACAGCTAGAGCGAGATACTACTATCACCACTCTAGAGGTGAAAGTATCTGACAGGGATAGGCGCCTTACTGAGGTGCAAGATCAGATACAGGATCTGACTACATGGGCCATAGATGTAGAGGCCTAGGCTTAGATATTGTAGACTACTCTAGAGTTAGCGTAGGCACAACAGACTATAGCAGAGGTAGAGAGGGATCTCCTTCGGGTATCGAGGGGGGCTATGCCACCTCCTCAAGCTACTATGGGGCCTCCAATAGCACCAGTAGCACCAATAGCTACATAGGATCCGATGACCGAGGTAGAGTGACTGCATAGTATGGTCATGAGGACCAATGAGATGCATGTAGCCCGGCTTGCTCATGTTGATCAGCTAGTCGGTTATATTGAGATGCATGGGCTACAGGTTCCTGAGGATCCTTTCTCCTTAGAGTCTCAATGTACCAGGTCTAGGACCTCGAGATAGTCTATGGTGAGCTCAGGTCATAGGACTCATAGGACTGAGAGGATGCACAGGTCCTCTAGCACACATGGGGTGACATCGCGTGCCAGGCCTAGAGATGTAGGGTAGACTTTAGGGGCCGCCAGTCAAGGGACTAGCCTACTATAGTTACCAATTTCTCATGTGTTGGGTACCTTAGGATTTGGAGGTAGGCAGGACCCATAGTAGGACCCACCATAGGTGCTAGAGTAGATAGGAGAGCAGGCTCTAGAGCACGATGTTGAGGGAGGTGACGAGAGCTCCGGTATAGGGGGAGCAGACTAGACCTAGGCTCTGCTAGATGTAGACTATACTTTTGCTATGTTGTATTCATTTTGAGTGTAAGGTCGAGGACCTACACACTTTGTAGCCTACGAGCATTTTGATACTCCTCATATGTACTCTTTTTGCACACACACACACAAAAACAAACACACATATATATATGACTTGGTATTTATGGCTCATTATGTGTATCTGATGTTTAATTTTGATTTTATGTTTATTTGATGCACATGGATGCAATGCTTATGTGATGCTATGTATGATGCAATGTTTATATGATGCAATGTATGGATGACATGCACTAGATAGCTATCTTATTTATGATGATGTTGATGAGATGCAGTGATCTAGATGATTAGATGTGCCATATATAATGGATGCAAATGGATGCACTATTTATTTTGAATGCATATTTATTTTTGCTTTGTGGGCATGCATTTATTTTTATGAAGTTATGGTATGCTATGCAATGTATGGTAATGCATTATGTACATAATCGTAATCTAATGGGAATGAACCTGTATGCTTTAATCACTTAAAACATAAAGAATGAATGTAAATTATGTATATCAATTTTAAAATACGACACCACAGAATGTATGACAATCATGCAAAATAATTGATAATTCTCATTACAAGAACTTAATCAATTAATCACCCATATATGAAATGCAGTGAAATGGATTGGTATAATGCTAATGAATGAATATGTCATTCTATATATTTTTCTTTGTTGCACTATATAGTCAGTGGTCGTCTAAACATCATTTCTGATATTCATGCGGTATCTATCCTATATGTTTGATTGTGCTTTGTAAAATGCATTCTGATGAATGAATGACTCATATTTTTGATGTCTAATGATATTTGGTATCTTGTTGCTATTAGAGAACTTTTTGGGGTTTTCCTTGAGACTCAAACACCCTAGTAGACTTCTCCAAAAATCACATACTAACTGTACAAGGCTTTTATTGGACAAGGCTTTTGCCGTGACAGACCCAACTATTCATTATCCCTGTGTGTGCATGTGAGTATTTTTAGATAGATCATAAGCATACCCCGTATGTCAGTCGGGACTCTTTCAACCCATATGTGAGATAGGGTTCCTCATACGATCGTACCATCCTTGTTTTAGCTTTGATTAGACTTATACAACTAGACAATCCTAGGTACCTAGAGCTAGCTCATATTGCAAATTGATCAGGGCTACCCCTCCAAATGTAGGCGGGACTCTTTCAACCCATTGCTACATTTGGGGATCACCCAATAGAACTACCCCTCCGATTGCAGGCGAGACTCTTCCAACCCATTGCTGTGATCGAGGATCACTCTATGGCTTTCAAAAGGTGGACAATCCAGGGATTCAAGTTCTCACCCTTCTTACTTGCTCATATGTAGTGATAAAAATCATTGTTAGTCCACGTGTTACCATTTTCTTTGAGCAAGGGATTTTTATAGTGCTTTTGATTCACTATGTCACTTTACATTTGATTTGAACTTTGTATTTTGAAATTTGCACTTTGTAACTTGGGATTTAAACTTTGTAACTTTGGGATTTATAGGGGAAATTCTTGTCCTTTTGCCAAAGTTCACCTTTCTAAACCGACTATTTGCAAGATAAGCAGGTCATGAAACCCATCTCTCTAGATACCTAAGACTGCTTTCACAACTTTCATCATCTCTTGTCTTAGCAGGATTTTATATTGTTTTGCTTAGTGATGAGATTCTGATATGTTGAAGCACTATCCCAACTAATGACCTCGTCTATAAAAGCAAAGCAAGCTTTCTACAATATCTGAAGAACCCACTAGGTATGGTTGAGTGACTGGAAAACTTAATATACATACATATTTCTCCACAACAAGTATCATGTATGAATGCAATGAATTATGATAAATGCAAGGGTGCATGATTGAAACACAAACGTGCGATCATTTGTAAGATTTTGATAGACACATTACACTCTACTGTGGAATGCAATGGATGAAAAATGCCTAAATGCAATATGATGATGTGAATGCATATATGAAAATGCAAACTGCAAAAGCAAATGTTTTTGGATTTTATGCTTTACCAATTTTTTTGGAATTTTATATATTTTCAAATTTTTATACATTTTTGAGCTTTCATATTTGACCAAACGATGAGTATATATGCCTTTGGAGCTTTTTAGGGTTGACCAAGCGATTTTTAGAAATCCTTGGAGCTTTTTGGATTGACCAAAGGTCTTACAGACGCCTTTGGAACCTTTTAGTTGACCAAACTCTCAACAAGAGGGCATGGAGCCTTTTAGGATGACCGAGAAGCTATAGGAACTCTCAAAGCCTTTGGGTTGACCAAGCAATTTTAGAAATCCTTGGTGCCTTTTTGGGATGACCGAGTGGCTTTAAGCAACCCTCAGAGCCTTTGGGTTGACCAAGCAATTTTTAGAAATCCTTGGTGCCTTTTATAACTTTTTTACTGGAGCTTTTGGGATGACCGAGTAGCTTTATAGCAACCCTCGAACCTTTGGGTTGACCAAGCAATTTTTAGAAATCCTTGGTGCCTTTTTGACTAACCAAAGGGCTTACAGATGCCTTTGGAGCTTTTTATGACATGACCAAATCACTCGAATGAGAGCTTGGAGCCTTTTGGGATGACCGAGTAGTTATAGGAACTCTCAGAGCCTTTGGGTTGACCAAGAATACCAATTTTAGAAATCCTTGGTGCCTTTTTGACTGACCAAAGGGCTTACAGATGCCTTTGGAGCTTTTATGCTACACTCTCTAAGCATAGAATGCCTTAATATGGATGATGTTGAGAGGTTCAGGCTCTTCAACACCCCCTAGCGACGTCAAGTGATAGGTACCTGGACCAATATTTTTAGATATGATATAGGGTCCTAGCCAATTAGCCATAAATTTGTCTCGCATATCGGGCGACAAATTTGAGTTCTATTGGTTTTCTTTTAGCACAAGATCCCCAAATTCAAAGTCTCTCTGGTGGACTTTGATATTGTAAGCTCATTTGAGTCACTCCTGATAAACATGGAGATGCTCAAGGGCATTCACGCGACGTTCATCGAGCAGCGTCAGTTGATCTAGGTGAGCTTGTTGCGTGGTGTCATCATCGATGAACTCTTTCAATGCGACGTGCAGCATTGGAATTTCCAACTCTAAGGGCATAATGGCCTCAGTGCCATATACTAGTGAAAATGGAGTTGCCCTAGTGGGAGTCCGAATGCTAGTCCTATAAGCCCATAATGCAAGGGGCAGTTGTATATGCCAATCCTTGTGGTGTTCTTGCACTATATTTTTCAAGATGGCTACCACAGTCTTGTTTGAGGCCTCAGCTTGCCCATTTTCCTATGGATAATATGGAGATGCAAAACTATGTTTGATGTGGTACTTAGAGGTTAAAGCTCACACAATTTTGTTCTTAAAAGAAGTTCCATTATCCGAAACTATTTTGGATGGTACCCCAAAATGACTTATGATATGCTCCATTATGAACTCTGCTATGCGAGCTCCAATGGTCATTGTTAAGGGAATGGCTTCCACCCACTTTGTAAAATACTCAGTAGCCATAATGATGAATGTATGTCGGCCTGATGATGGAGGAGAGATCTTGCCAATTAGATCAAACCCCCACTGAGCAAATGGCCAAGCCGCTTGGATGGGCTATAAGGCCTATGATGGTAGGTGCGTAAGATTAGCATGATGCTGACATTTGATGCATTTCTTGACATACACATTGCAATCCTTCTCCATAGTGGGCCAATAATAACCCATTCGAAGGATGCACTTGATGATGGCCATGCCACTGAAATGGCCACCGCACGTACCATCATGAGCTTCTAAAATTGCCCAAGATGACTCTTGGGGCTCAAGACAATGAAGGAGAACTCCATCATAACTTCGATGGTACAAAATATCTCCTATCAAGACAAATTTAGTCACTTTCTATTTAAATGTGCATCTTGCGGCACGCGATAGTCCCTTCGAGACAAAACCAAGTCTTAGGAAGTCTTGAATCTGTGACATCCAATTCTGATGAGCCTCAGCTTCGATCGCTAAGACAACCTGTACCCCCTACATATTTACTTTTGCAAATGCAGACTAGGAGACAACCTTGTGGTGAATGGTGGTGCCACTCCCGTAGGACTCTAGGAGGTTAAAGACCCCCAGGGTGCTTTCTTGAGAAAGTCTTCAGCTTTGCAGAACCAATCAGCTTTTGGTTCCACACTAATCATGTTGACTGATTCTTTGTTATCAAAGGTTGCACGCTCTACTATAGGATGCGAGAGCATCTTGACATGGATGGTAGTGAAGTCGACAGATAGATTTTGAGGGATTAAGGATCCCAAAGAAGCCATGGTGTCTACGAATCTATTTGATGAATGAGGGATTGCCTCGATGTCGTACCATTCTAGTTTAGCTAGATATGTGGCAACAAGATCTTTGTAGGCTTTCAGTACCGGACATCGACACTAAAATAGTCCCTTCACTTGGTTAATTATGAGCAGGGAATCACCAAAGATGTTTAATCTCTTGATATTCATGGCGATGGTTGTATGGAGGCCCAAAAGTAGGGCTTCATATTCAACATTATTGTTGGTGCATGGGAAGTCTAGTTTGAATGACAAGGGCATTGGAGCTCCTTGCGACATGAAAAACACTATCCCTATGCTAGCTCCTTGCTCGCACTTTGAACCATCAAAGAACAGAGTCATATCAGCATTGTTCTCTAGTTCTTCGGGTTCGGGAGCTTTGGATACTACAAACACTGCATCATCCGAAAGCTCGATTGTCAGAGGCCTACTATTGGATAGTGGCACCTCAGCTAACTGATCTGCTATGACCTATCCCTTAATGGACTTTTGGCTTATGAATTCTAGATCAAATTCTATCAATAGCATGATCCACTTTGTAGTACGTGTATTATGATATGTCTTGCTCATCATATACTGCAAAGGATTTTGTTTTGATATCACATATGTCATGTGACTTAACATGTAGTGCCACAATTTCTTGGTAGCGAACACTACTGCTAAACATAGCTTTTCCACATATGCATATCCTAGCTCGTAACTCACCAAGGTTCGGCTAATGTAATATATGGCTTGCTCTTTGCCTTGTACATTCTTTTGGGCCAACATGGTCCCTAACGCAAAGTCTATTGTCGATATATATAGCAGAAAAGGCTCTTCTGGCCTTGGTGGAGCTAACATTGGTGACATTGCTAGGTATTGCTTTATCTCAGTGAAGGCTACCTTGCAGTCCTCATCCCAGTTGAATGGGACACCCTTATGTAGCAGTCGATTCATGGGTCGACATTTATCCGATAGTTGGGTGATAAATCACTTTATCAAAGCTACCTTGCCTTGAAGGCTCCTTAATTCCTTAATATTGGTGGGAGGACGCATTTCCAAAATGGCCTTGACCTTCATTGGGTCTACTTCGATGCCTCTCTTGGAGACAATGAACCCTAACAATTTTCTAGAAGTTACGCCAAATACGCACTTCTTAGGATTCAGCCTGACATTGTGCTCTATCAGGCGATCGAAGACTTTTCTCAAGACCTCCGCATGCTCTTCTCGTAGCAATGACTTGGCTAGCAAATCATCGATATAATATTCCAAAATTTTGTGCATATAGTCATGAAAAATGTATGTCATGGCCCGTTGGTATGTAGCACCAGCATTTTTGAGACCAAATGGCATAACTTTGTAGCAAAATGTTCCCCATGGCATTATAAACATGGTTTTGTGCTGGTCTTCGGGCTTAATCTGAATTTGATTGTAACCAAAAAAACCATCCATTAAGGAGAGCATTTCGTGACCGGTAGTAGAGTCTACTAGAGCATCGATATTGGGCAATGAAAATGAATCTTTGGGTGTTGCCTTGTTGAGATCTCTAAAATCCGTACAAATACGGATCCTTCCATCTGGTTTTCCTACAAGCACCATATTGGATACCCATTCTGGATAGTCGATGGAAATGACAAATTCTACATCCAACAATTTTTACAATTCATCTTTCACCATTAAGGCTACTATTGGATGCATCTTTCTGAGCTTCTGCTTGATGGGCTTCTTGGATGGGTCTAGCGAAAGGTTATGAGTAACCAACTTTGGGTCTAGACCGGGCATATCTTTGTATGTCCAAGAAAAAAGGTTAGGTCTCTCTTTTAGCAGAGGGATGATGCTAGCGTGCTCATCTGGAGTGAGACTCATTCCAAATTTAACCTTCTTTGGATTGGTGGGGTCATTACCGATATCCACTTTGAAGGTTTCCTCTACTGACATATGGGATCCCTCCTCAAGCTGATGAGGCGTAGGGATCAAATGGATGTCATCAACTAGATTTATATGTTCTTCATTGGAAGCATTTTCAGCATGATAGACATCATAAGCACAGCCTAGTCCAAAATGAAATGGTTGCAGCATCTCTTCATTCGGGAAGAAATCTTTAGGCTCTATTGGTGAATCAACATGATCCCAATCGATAGCATCCATGTTTAGATGCAATGGTTTGGATGGATCTGCTGGATTGCAGAGTGGAGTGGTCAAATCAATGGAGACCATGTTGATGGAATGGAATTGATCTCCAGGACCACATGGACTAAACTCTACATCATCTATGTAGCTTTCGTACCCAAGATCTGGCTCGGATGGTATGGGGATGAAAGGGTCCTCCCTATGGGATGCCCGGACAACTGGATCCTCTCTGTGCACTAACTACAAAATGGGATCTCTCGACTCAAGTAGCTCGGCATAAGTAGGTGGATGGGGAAAGAGCCTTTGATATTCCTCTTCCAGATTTATTCTTTCCCTGAGGCACATTGGAGATTAATCTCTCGATGCAAACCCATAGCTGTAATAGGTGGCGGACCCCGAGGTGGATTCTGATTACATAGGTGATGAGGCCCCAAATAGGCCATCTCCAATGAATCCTCATCATCACTATAAAGATATAATCTTTCACTTCCCCCCATATGCAAGGGGTGATCTGCCAGATGTGGCCCCATGTATCTGATTCTACGATCGCTATCATCACTATCCGGATAAACCAGATAAAATGATCGTATATACGACATCGATGCAAAAACTAGCTCTACTTCCTCTTTAGAGTGATCAATGTTAAGAGGCACCTCTTCTATAACATACTTCGACTCCACAGGCAATAGATGTAGCGGATATACTAGCCTCGGATCGGTCATCTCAACCTCATCGCTATGATTGCTACTATGAGCAGGCCACTCTATCGTGTCCATAAATATTGGGAGATTAGCTAGATGAGGCCTTAAGTAGGCCTACTCTATCTCATATTCATAATCACTATCGACCATGAAATGCTCTTGTATCTCATCTAATTGCTCTCTAGGCAGAAAATGGCATAGAAATACCGGAACCACGAAGGCTCGATCAATTTCCTCTTTGGATTGATCATCATTTGAGGACTCACCATCTGCATCATAACTCGGTCTACTCATTTTGGAGGTGGACTCCTCTACATATTCACTACAAAGATCTCCTAAATCGAGATCACCTAGAATGATGGGGTTGTGCCCCTGCATACCGGTATCATCGATTGTGATACGATTTTGATGACCCAGGTTGCCTCTGGGGTTCTTCTCCGAGAACTCTTCATGTTCAATCTTTGGTCTCTCAATGGTGATGACTGACACCATTGGGTTGTTGCCCTCGAAGGCTAGACATGTTAGGATGATACGGATTAAAATCCACATCGTCCCCCAGACCCAGGTACAAATGATCCAATGATGCAGTGAGTAAATCATCATGTCCCTGAATCTGCAATCCCAATCCGAACCTATCGATTTCAAGCGATAACGTGGTTCAAGAGGGGTTCTTCATCCTTGTTCAAAAATACCAAGGTCGTATCCATGCCAATGATAGAGCTCAAAAATGTGCATGGCATACTCTGGGTTGGACAAGTACCGAACGTTCATCATGAACTGTTCGTCATCATCCACCTCCATGGGTGCCCGCATTGGAACTTGATCCAACCCGGCATAAATGAAGTTTGTTTGGTTGGGTGGCTCACCCAATGGTACTATGGATCCAACTAGATATCGATGGGCTATCGGTCGGCCCATATCTCATGCACTCTCTAAAATAGGACCGAAGGTCACATTTTGCACAAGATATTCATCCAGACCTATGCTGGCTAGGTGAACAGTCACCTATGGTGCGGATGACCCTATTGATGATGCAAGCAAAGTAGGCTGAGGTGCCTCCTCGACTTGATCTTGGGCTTCCTCCACCTCCATGGGAGTGGTAGCCTCAGCGATGATTGGTTTGGGCATGTTCTTTGCTTCTTTCCTACCCAATTTCACCTTTAATTTCTTATCATCTCGATGCATTGTCGATGCACTCGATCTCAGAGAAGTTGTAGTGGTATGTTCAGATCTATTTGATATAGATACCGATGGTTGAACATGCACCACCTATTTACCTCTTGGAACCCTTATCGATGATGTGGGCCGTATGTCCAAGTGCATTGATGGGATCACGAAACCCCCTAGAAAATCTGCTAAGTTCATGAACTTGAATGGTTCTTCATCTGATGAAACCATGTGAACTTGTCCCTCATGTATATACTTGACACACTGATGCAATATCGAGGGAACACAATGCATTTCATGAATCCAAGGCCTCCCTAGTAGGATGTTATACTACAAGGTGCCCTCTATCACGTGACACATTATAAGAATGGTCTTTAGTCCCACCTAAATAGGTAGGACAATCGTGCCAACCGTAGAGCATAGTGCATCATTAAATGCTCTCAATGTAAAGGTGGTTGGTACGATGAGTGATTTAGGCAATTTCAAATGGTGCAGTGCCTTAGTCATGATTATATTGATCGATGAACCAGTGTCAATCAAGACCCTTTTGAATGACACATGGTTAACACATGCAATGATATGTAGTGGTGGGTCAACCATGCTTGCAGAAACCATTTTCACTTCGTGATCGTAGAATTGGATCATTGGTTCCTAGCACTATTGTACGTGCCCCACAAAGTTTGTGAATGCCTGTGCATCCTGGGACTATACCTCAATGGACCTCAGAATGTCCATAAGAGTCTCCCTATGCCTAGGGGACTACTGTATAAGCTCATATATCGACAACTTCGTAGGAGTCATCTACAGGTTTTGAACCAGCCTGCTCCTAATGGTCACCATCGGTCTCATTGGTGGGCCTAGAATATTTTGTGCCTATCACTATTAGGGCATGGCTTGTATTTGAATGGGAGCATGAGGTTGATTCGGTCATTCATACCTCCCATGTCTAGTAACAACATTGACCATGCCGATGAACCCCTGGGTAGGTGGTTCGACTCGCACTTGATTGACGTGGCCAGCGTGGTTATGGGGCGCCTCATGGTTTGGTAATGGATTTTTAAAAATCCCCATGTTTTGGTTGTATGGCACCTAGGGATTTCCTGGTACTACAAGCTCTCCCTTTTCTATCATATTTTGCACAATGTGTTTGAAGGACCAACACACCTCGATGTCATGGCCTTTCGCTCTATGAAATATGCAAAACAACTCTTCCTGATAGTCTTTGGGCTTGGGCTGATTTGGATCAACCATCTTGACTTCGGGTAATCTTATTGCCTTGGCCTCGTAGAGTTGACAAAAGATCGATGTCATTGATTTCGTCAATGGCATAAATATGTGAGGTGGGCATTGCTCTTTGTTCTTGCCCTTGTAGTTATTTTTGCGTTGGTCATATTGCGCAGGAGGAGGATGGGCTTGATAATTCTATTTCTTTTGCCCCTTATCCTCATTTTGGAGATTTAGTACCACCTGATTCACATGGGCCTGCTTGCCCTGTTGCTTTGAGGTACTCTTCTTATATCCCTCTTTCCTGATTTTTAGCTTCAAGTTGCCTTCCTGCAACTTGATATCCTCAATTACCTTGGCTTGCACCCAAGCTTCTTCGAATGTGGCATACTACTGCAGCTGCAATAGTAGCGAGATGTGCTTGGCACAACTCTTTGTAAACATTCGAGTTAATTCTATGGTAGGAATCGAGAATGGCAACTTTACCATTAATCTCCTCCACCTCTTCCCATACTATTCTATTGGCTCATCATCACGCTGAGCTAGCGCAGCCAAATCGAAAAGGTTGGCATATTTCTTGATGTCGAAGGAATAGCATTCAAGAAAGGCATCAACTAATTGCTCAAAATTTGTTATGTTGTGTTTCTTTAGCTGATTAAACCACTCTCAGGCTGGCCCAGAGAGTGTCATGACAAACGTACGCAACAATAGTGCATCATTGTTCTCTATCTAGAAGCAAGCATCCAAAAATCTCATGACATGTTCTTGCACCTCTTCATCACCCTTGAATTTGTCCAACCTGGGCATCTCAAAATGCTTAAGGTATGGGGGCATAGGCACCGAGGGATCTAAAGGTTCATTGTGAATTTTCCTCAGTGTCAAATTTTGGACAGCCACGCCTTGTTTCTCAATTGCCTTGACCTTCTCAGCCAAAGCTTTGTAAGCCTCAGAAGATAGAAATTCCTCCTCCCTAAGTCGGCATGGAGGTGGTTTAGGAGGTACATTCCTCTTCTATCGAGGTGGAGGGCATTGCTCTTCCTCCTCCTCAGCTCGAGAACTCTCGAGATATTCCTGGTTGCATCTGTTCCCCTCTTGTTCCTCATAATGTTGTTGCCTTTGATTGTCGATCGAGGGTGGTCGCTCTCTATGATGGGCAATGATATGAGTGTGAACGCTTACGCACTCATGGTGCATGTCGGCTTGCAAAAAAGCCTTCCTATGCACCTACTCTCTATGCTCATCTTGAGAATATAGGCCAGCCCTAGCCAACCTATCTTCCTACTCTACACGCTCCTTCTAGATGAGGATGCGCTCCTCATGCAAGCGCTGCTCATACAACCTTTGTCTAGTAAGCCTCTGTGCTTGAAGATCTTCATATTCGATGCGTTACCTCTCTAGGTGAGCATCCTCCAATTGATCTTGGAGGAGTTGGCATTTTTGCTCAGAGGCCAGTCGATATGATCTTTTGACCTGGTCAGCCATCGAAGGCCTTTGATATGCTTGCTCTGTATGAGCGACCTTGTGGGTTCTGTACCCATCGGACTGATGTGCTATGCTTTTGCCTCTATCTATGAAGATGGCATCGACATCATGTTATGTCCTATGTTGCGTGCCACCATGCATGGATGGTGGACATGAGACATGAGGGTGCTTAGAAGCCTCTCCATGCTCTCTAGTAGTTCTAATGGTGCTCCCGCTATGCTCACTCGGAGCATGAGTGGGCGGAGTCGAAGGCTTGTAGCCTAGCTGCTCTAGCACACTACCTAGACCATCTAGCTGTCTAGACCTCCACCTCTCATGGGGTGGTGTTCCATTAGCTCCCACCTTCGACATATCGATGGTGATCTTGCATGCTATAGTACGCATGGGAGTATGGGTAGACTTGCGCTCAACAGGGAGCCCATCTACTTGCCCCTGAATGGGTGGATCTCTATTCCTTCTATACTCAGAAGGTGGGGGTATAGTACACCCTATAGACTTAGTGTGGATGGGTACCAATCTGGTCCCCTACATGACATACTCTTTGGTCGATCCCATGGATGCGCGTGCACTACGGTCTCGATAATGGCTTTCGAGTGGAGCACCCTCAGGTTGAGAAGCCCCATGCTCTAATCTATGTCTAACAGTATGCACTGATGCTAGTCTATCAGGGGTATGCTCAATGGGATCCCCTCATGTCGAGTTGTCTCCTCTAATGCTCATCGAACGTCATTCGGTTTGCTCATGTGGTTGAGGACTAGACACGTGTAATTGTGAATCGGTTGGGGCTTGGTCATCGACTTCAGGCTTGCACCTTTGTCGACCACCCTGTGTATCCACCATAGTGTACCTAACGTCTAGATGTATCTTTTATTATCAAACAAGGTATACAATGATGCTTATCTTATTTTTAAATTTTAAAATGTGCCCTAAACTGTTTGATGTTGTTTCAAAATGTGTTGTATCAGTATGAGAAACTCTCACATGTTTTGCAAAATCGTTGGATTTTATTCTCAGTTTAATTGGCTTTCACCTATATACTCGCACAAGCCGAATATGGTAATGAAGTCCATACTCAATGAAGTAGCATAGGTACTACCAACCCTCACCCAACACACCGTGCACAGTGATACACCCTTTCGAAGATGAGTGCATGCTATTTTGCATGGATAGGACAGTTCTTGGGTCGGCCTTGGCAATGAGCGGGTCCCGATAATACAATTTCAAATGAGCCAACCAAGTGGTAATGACATCCACTGTTGGTCTCAATCAAATGGGTTGGATGTGAGAGCCCAACGCCACTGATGTTTAAAATGAAACGTGGTGTGTGTGGTTCGTTTTACTTTGCATAAAGACAAATGCATAAAAGAGCATTCATATGATCATTCCTACATGATATGCATAAGAAGGAACATTTCAAATTCACAAAGGTATGCATGCTATGCCCTACATGACGTTATGACAATGCAATTACGATGACATGGCCTCTAATTGGGCCTCACGCATGCAAACGACCACACAATTTTTATCAAGGTCACTGTATTCTAGGGCGGACTGCAATCAGAGGTCCACTATTCCTAGCAGCGCCTTTCTAATGGAAAGAATGTGAAAGCAAATTAGGACTTATTCATTCATCCTTTTCCTTTAATGTACCTAATTTGCCATCGATTTATCACTTACTATAAAAATACAGAGGAGAAAATGTAGAATAGAGAATGAAAATAGAGCCTACCTCAACTCTTGATCTAATGCCAAGTGGTTTCTCTGTTGTCTGTTGCTTCTGCTATAAACCGTAGCTCTGGTCTATGGGCTGTAGTGTAAACTACAGGTGATAGCCATGGGCCAAAAAATAACTATAGTTGTTAGCTACGGTTAGCACCTGAGATAAAACAAACAAGAATGTCAGCACTCAGGGGCTAGAAATGTGGAGTTCCATCGTGATCGCCATATGTAACCACCAAAAAGGCTCACACCCGATCTAACTATCGCAATTGAATAAAAATACACAAATAGGCATGCATAATTTGATAACAAGAAATAACATGAATACAAGGAATCCTTTATTAATTTCAATGAAGTCAAATTATAGATTCATCCCTCTTAGGGATACCCATTTGATACATCAATTACAATAGTGTTTAATCCCTATCAAGGGTAGGTGTGATCAAAATGCCCCTCAGGGTGACACGAACTGCTCTAGGGTGTCGATGACCCTCTTCTTCGCAATGGGGAAGGGATTGGATGCTTTATCTCTCCTTTGGAACTGTTCCCTATGGTCAAGAAACAACAAGAATGTCAAAAATATAGGCAACCTCTCATGATGAGGCCCTTTTAGGTAAAATGTATAATGACACCATTAACATGCATAATCAAGAAAGCATAAAGAAAGTCTGCTAAACTATGCAAAGTGAATCAAGATTCATGTAATAGCATAAAGTAAAATAGCATCTACACTATGCATGGATCAAATATAGAAAATGAAGCATAAACATGCATAAAGAAAGCATTTTAGTCCTAATTGAAACATAAGCATAAAATGTGAATCTAGCCTAGTTCTACGGTCAGAAGTCTTCTAAAATGCTATTAAATCAACAAAATAGCTAATCTAACCTAACTAGCTGGACAAAAAAGAAAAGAGTAAGGTGATCTATCACCTATTGCAAACCGTAGCTCTGGTGAGCGGTCTGCACTATGGAATTGCGATTGATAGCCATGGTTTGACCTCTAATAAGTTTACCCTCAAAATCAGGGGTAATGGGCTCAATCTCCTTGTCCAAATTGATGTTCAAGGGTCGCCTTCATTGTCCTCAGACTGATTTGGTGGTCAATTCGATGTGAAGGGCCTTCGTTTGCCCGAATTTGCATTTCTTGATCCTCCTAAGCACCTAGGGCATCCATAATGCAATTCATCATGAATGGTGGCAAAAGGGTCGGGGATTAAGTGCAATAGCTCTATCTCTTAGTATACTCAGTTTGAGTGTACAATTCGACGAGGGCTTCGCTGCTCAAATCTCCAATGCTTGCTCTCTTTTTCTCCCCATTTGGAGGGGGTATTTATAGCATGCCCCTAGGGCTAGGGGTGGCTTCATGGAGAAGCCAAGACCAAGAAGGTTGGTTAGGACAGTTGGGATGGAAGCCTCTAGAATCTTTCATCCTTCAACTACCTCCTTCTAGATCTTTTGGTCATTCCAACCGATTTGGCTCGGATGGAAGGCCTAACTAAACTTTAGTTAAGACCGTAGGTCATAGTTGTGGTCCAGACTATAGACCACAGGTGTCAACCATGGTTTAGACTAGAGACCGTAGGTCTAGGCTGCGGTTCAGACTGCTTAGGCCAAAATGCCTAAATTGAGTGGTTAGAACCATTGCTCTATCTTGGAGTCTATCCAAGATCCTCCATATGGTCTTGTAGCATGTCCATATGAGTAGTCGCCCTCGACATGACGCGTTTTAGGTGTCTATAGATGCCTACAAACTAAAACAAGAGAAATATTTAACAAAATGATGGTTAGATCTAAAACTATAGAGCATACAATTACATGCTTAGTTAGGATCATGAAAATTAAAATATTAATGATAATGGATAAAAAACCTCAATGCATGATAGAAGGGTATCACCAGGATTTCAAATCCAAGATGCCTCCTTTTCTTCCTTTGGAGCAAAATCGTTGGTGACTCCATAAAGGAATTTTGGCAGCACTTTGTTACTTTCTTGGTTTGCTTGAGATTTTAGAAAATAATTGTTGCGAGAGAGAGTTATCAAATGCTTCCTCAAGGGGCCAATTTATAGCAATTGACCCTTCTAGAGTTTCCCAAATGGGAGAGGTGAGGTGGTTGGCATGCTAGTTGGTTTGGTTGGTTGGTTGATTGCCTTATAATTGAGGTTGATTAGGGCAAGTTGGGAAGTGGAAAGAGATCCATCCCCTTCCTTCCCTTCTGAATGATCCTCTACACTTACATGTAGTTAGTTGAGCAAGAGTTGCACCCTAACATACCTCTATAGGTGCTATTTACATTTTCACATTTTAAGCATGAATATGTTGCCTAAACAAATATCCTAGTAGGTGTATTCATGATAAGACGTATTCACATTTTTGATCGTTAAGAGTCAAGTTTGATGAGGGTGGGAAATATGAATTTTTTTTATAAATATGCCAATATGAAATCATATTCACTTCAATGCATATTCTCTCTGAGTTGGAAAATTCATATTTGCTAGATTTTATCTGTAGTTCTTGGGGTCAGGCTAATTATCATGGTTAATTTAATTGTTTTGTCAGTTTGCTTCGAAGATCGATGTAAATGGTGTGGTCTAATTTTAGGTATCTATATTTACCCCTTTTTGATGCATAATAAATTTTAATAAATACATCAAAAATAGTTGTAGAAACCTATGTTTTTGAAAAACTCATGATGACCAGGCTTCGATTGACCAATACAAGGCAAAATGCACTGAAAATTTGTGTTTAGTGGAAGTGAAAAAAATTTCTAACTTTTATTGGATAATTTTCTTGTTATGGCTAACGAAAGGGTTTTTGAACTAGTTCTTTTCCCTATCATAGGTGACCCCTCAAGTTTTTAAGAGACAAATGAGAGTAACGAAGGAACTTGAATGGGCTCTAAAATGGTGCATTAGGGATGACCAATTCACATACTGGATAAAGTTTGAGGACGAGTAGACCCAAGTGGAGCCCTGATAGAGGTATGAGTTTTTTTTGTTCATTATTATTATTATTTTTTATCTTTTTAGTTTCGTGATGTTGTCATCGATGTATTCATCCCATAGGCATGAATATATTGACTCGAATACACCATGAAGGTGGCATATTCATGAATTTTGTAGGATTGATGGATTTGCATTTTTTCTACATATTTATTACTTGATGAATTCACTCATAGATGGTGTATTTGCTAAGAATTTAACATATTTTTATAGGTTGACTAGTTTTGATTTTTCTATTGTTACTTTTCCTTAGTTGCAGGTGTTAGACGTGCTAGAGTGCCAAGAATGACGTTCTCGTACTTTATGATCTACAGTGGCTGCTATAACCCCTATAGATCAGGATGTATTAGATGCACTGGGGCTAGTGCATTTGGAAACCATGCCTACCATTGATCTAGACCATGCCCTTTTGACTACTTTGATAGAACGATTGCATTTAGAGTGGTACATTTTTATTGCCTACTAGAAATATGATAATTACTTTGGAGGATATGTGGAGGATTCTATGAGTGCCTATCTGAGGTGCTAATATATATGAGCTATAATTAGATTCAATCTATTTATAGGCTTACTTATGGGTACCATTTTGAGCTAAGGTAATATGGCATTGACAACAATATTATGTTCTAGGAAGGTTTACTAGATCAGTTGATAACGTTACTATGCATTGTGGTTTTGGGCTTCTTGTTTGGTGATATCAGCAAGAGATTATTGTACTAGGGGTTATTTAAGATCATCACTCATATGAGGAATGACCATGTGTGATTTTATTTGGGATATTTTATTTTGTATAGACTCTATAGGATTTCCATCTTGTGGCTTACAAATATTGGTCTGTTATATTTTATTACAAGTCTAGGCATGGGAGAACATATTTGTGAGGCATCCTATTTGGTTACTTGTGGTTTCAGTAAATCTAGATGTTCTAGCAGGTTTCTAATGGAACCGTTCCCATGAGATAGGTAGGAAAGCCTTCAGGAGAGTGATGATGCTATGTCAGAGGATGATTGACGACCTCTAGCCTGATAAGATAGTATGACACCCTTGGATGGATTATGTAGGGTGGGTAGCAGATGGATTTGAGTTAGATAGGGTATGAAGGATTATATGGCTATGGGAACCATGCAGAGAGTTTGAACTTTATTGTACAGAGAGGGTTCAAATATAGTTTGGTTTGGTCTAGGGGATCCTAATGGTGGAGGAGTATTGGTTCCAATAGGTCACATATGAGCAATGAAGGGGCTTTGATGATCTCCTAAAACTTGAGGTTGTTGTTGAGGAGGGTGTAAATGATCCTCCAATTGTGGATCCTAATTTGGATGATGTAGGGGTTGCTCTATTATACCTTTAGTGGTACCACTAGATTTGCCTTGTATGGGTTACATCGATCATGATGCAACCATGGATGAGCCTTGGGTTAAGGAGAATGGTTTACCAATGTGTCTAGATGGCACATGAGAGGTTATGAAAGAGATAGGAATATGGATCAATATCATCTCAAGCATTGATCATGCCTCCACTAGCCATGAATTGACACTAGGGTAGGCACTAGTAGGACCATGGAGGAGGTATGATAATAGGAGAGGGATGCCATGGTGAGGAAGATAGAGCTATTATAGCGTTTGTTGGACTAGGCCTTAACAACATGGGATACAACTATGGCAAAGAGAAACTAGGCTATACTAGAGATAAATTAGGCTAGGGCAAAGAGAGATCAAATGAAGATCGAGGAGGATGACACCATAGCCATAGTGACTTTTGCTAAAATTGGGAGTAGCGACTTGGTTGTTAGAGGCTTGTTTAGTTAGATAACTACTCTTCAAGAGTTGTATACTACAAAGGTGATGAGGGGCACCCACTACATGTACTATGCAATTGTTCCTCCCTAACAAAGATAATTGTCTCTCTTGAGGACTCGGTCTTGTTCTTACTCTAAAATGATATTGATGGTAGGACCATCACAATAGTCAGTCCAATTTCCTCCACCAGCTAATGAGGATAAGAACTGAATTCCACCCAGAACCATCCCTATAAAACTTTCAAGTGTAGCCTCTGGTCTAAGGTAAAGTGGTAGACTAGCTGGATGATGAGCCCCAATGGTAATACTATGATACAAAGCAAAATTCTTTCCTAGCACACTAATATTGTGGGCGAGGGTTACAAGCAGTTGAAGTCCTGAGAAAAAGAATGTTGTATAATGTTGTTGGCAAGGTGGGGAGGGCGACAACTGAGCCACAGTGGAGGGAGTATTTACCTAATAATCCAACATAGAAAAAAAAATCCATAACTATTTTTTTATATGTATTGGCATTTAGATTGCATCCCCAAGAAGAACTATAAACCAAGAAAAAAGTTGTGACCTACAAAATTTTAAAAAATCATGAATCCATTTCTATGCTGCTTGAGCCCTAAAACAATTCCAAAAAAGAAATGTTAAATAAATTCTCCACAATGAGAAAAAATAATTATAAATGTGCAGTCCTAAATAAAGGTGGTGTTCTCCTACAAAAACAAGTAAAATGTAAAAGTAAGCTACTTGACTTCCAAAACAACATCCCAATAAATGTAAAATCTATTTTACCATAGTTACCCAGATTCTCCATCTATTTTATCATAGTTTACCTAGATTCTTCATCGCTTTTGGGGAACATGGGCATTTAATTTGAATAGACACTGCTAAAAAAATTAGAGCATACCGCGGTCATTTAATTGGCATCTAATTTGGAAAGGCACTGCTAAACATTTCGAGTATACGGCAATCAACTTTCTGAAGTGCCTCGTAATATTTTAGTGTAAAGCACCAGTTTAACTTATATATATGCACACCAAGGGCAATTCATTTATGAGCCGCGCCACAATAGCTTAAGATTTGACGATCAAAATCGACGTTTTCCAGTGTTTTGAACGTATTTTACCGGCGTAGATAAAATGTAGCAGTCACACAAGTTCTTTCCCTACAACAAACTCTCATTTTTCCCATATGCCTGCAACTCCTACCTTTGCAGAGCTCCCTATTAGTCAGAATCGGGTAAAAATTCTCCCACTTTTCACCAGCTTGTCCCTTAGAAACTCGAGGGGTCACCCACATATGCTCTTGCCAGAGCGTTCGTTTTAAGACCAGCCCACGCAATGATTAGCCAGTACGGAGATAAGTCAGGAATGATGTGTGGGAATGATTATCGTGACAGTAACAAGTCCCTTTCTCTACACTTTTCATGGGATGGAGCACGTAGACGGTTTATAGCCTTGCGTTTGAATTGGGTAAAGCTGACATTCATTAAATATTTGTCGCTCACCACTCTCCCACCGGTACTGGATGGGAAAACGCCATGTCAAGGCACCCAAATAATATATATTTGCGCCAAATAATATGGTGGAGACAACAAAAGAAGAAGAGGGGTAAGCCATATTTCTTATCGTTGGAATGTGTCTACCTTTCTGAACTTGCTGCCTCGACCCTTCCCTGTCTACTAGTCCTCTAGTAGCTGGCAGCAGCAAAACCTTCAACATATTCGACTAGAATCTTATCCTCATCGGACGTCTAGGGGGGAGGCCTGGACGCCTCATGAGGATAAGACTCTAGTGGAATATGTTGCAGGTTTGCTGTTGCCAGCTCCCGGCTAAGTAAGAGGACCAGTAGAATTATTCCTGTCTAAGACAGAGAAGGGTCGAGGCAGCGAGTGCAAGTTCAGAATGGTAGACACATTCCAACGAAGAAGAATGCAGGGCTTCTTCTTCGTTGCGGGAAGAGTTGCCGCCTGCGCTGGACGAATTATTTGAGACCTAATATAAGGCGAGATTCATTTGCACCAGAAAAGTTTCCGCCTGCGCTGGACTATTATTCAAGTCCAATTGTACACGTAAATGCAATTTCGATATGTCCAGATTGTGGTTCCCTCAGAATACGCTTTTATGCTGCTTATTCTTTTTCTATATTTGTAGAGATGGCCCGTCATAGCCTCACAGCTGCCGGGGAGGACGGACAACGAGGACAAGAATTTCTGGAACACAAATCTAAAGAAAAAGCTGCTACGGATGGGACTCGACCCCTCAACCCACGCCTCCAGATCGGAAGTCAACGGCGCCAATGGCCGTCAAGGATGATGATGCAGAAGCCAATTCCAGTGCCAAGGCACCCTCTGAATTTTTCTTAAAGCTATGGAATTCAGATGCAGACAAGGACTTCAAGAGGAGGCCATAATTAAAATTAAATGCGTATTTCACAATCGATTTCACATTAGAATGATTGATAATGGCTCAAAGAACTAAATCTTCTTCATTTCCTTCAATTCAATGTAATTTAAAGAAGTTGAACAAACTTCTGTTAAATTTTCTTAATATTCTACCCTTGATGTTGAACGAAGCGTATGGTCTTTTTGTGTTATGCTACAATGTGAACATTTTATTTTGTTGGTTGGCATAATGAAAATTTATAACGGTGTTGACAGGCAAGTGTAAATCTGTTGGCAAAAAAAACGAATTTGTTTAAGATTAAAGGAAGATATATGTGTGGCGGCTGATGTCACCATCTTGTACGTTCTCCCCGCTTGAACTTTGTTGGAAGTTGTTCTATTATCTCGAACGCAAGTAGCTTATTTCTCAACTGTTCGATTATCTCGAACGCAAGTAGCTTATTAGGTATTGGTTTAAGGTAAGAATTTATTTCTTAACAATTCGGGATTGGTTTAAGGTTGATTGTTTTTTCATCCTCAAAGTAGATTAGAGAATATAAAAATAAAGAAATCAAGACCGTATTTGCAAGATAACGGCATGCCGTATTTAGTGCAGTTGAAGTCCTTTTTTTATAGATTTGTTGAATAGTAAGTTTTGGTATTTATTATAAAGAGATTTACATTTAAAATTTGGGGATACATCATCTTTTTGTATAGAGGTAGTAGTTTGACTTGTATTTGTTAACTGTTTATTCTGTGTCTGTTGAGTGTCTCTACAAATTCCAATCCCAAACCCATAATACTCTTTACTCAAAAAAATAATAATTAGATGGAATAAATAACCACCACCCTAAATTTAAATCCTAATAATAAAAAAAACAATAAATGTAACCAACACAAAAAAAACTAAACAGAAGTTATATCAATTTAAAAAAAAAAATTATAATAATCGAGGTGATTTGAATCTATCTAAACAACAATAATATTCAATAACACCAAAATCTTATGTTTGTATAAATTTAAAGGTAAATTGGTGGAGTTAAAATCTGGGTATTATGATGATCGTTTAGGCGATGATAAAGGATATAAATTTAGTGAGTTTAATATCTGTTCAATGGTTTATTATAAAATGGTATTATTTTAATGTAAAAGTTTGTTAATATTAAATTTATAATTATATTAAAATGTAATTTGATAATTTTTTTTTTAATATAAAAGTTTGTTAATATTAAATTTATAATTATATTAAAATGTAATTTGATAAAATTTTATTTAAAACAATGTTAATCTTTATAATAAGTTTTTTTTATATATATAAGGGAGTTGGTCATATCCATATTATTTTTAGTAATTGTTAAGTTCATGGTTCAAACCACATGCGTTACCTTAACAAGCCTATATCATTTCGTTATTTTATAACTTAGCATGAAGAGGACCACCGGTCACTCAGGATATGTACCGTCGTCGTTGGTCTGACGTGCACTAGAGGACTTGGAGAATACTACTAACTTTGCAAATAGGCATGTCTCCAAGTTCTGAACCTAGGTCTGTTATGAGTAAGTGCCTGGTATATATTAGCAATATTGAGGGAGATAGACCCTGTGAAGTCAACCATTTGGAAAAAGGGTAGTGACGATTTTTCAAGTTGCAAAAAACGAAATTGCAAAGTGTGAAGGATTGGGGATTTTCCCTAAAAAAACGTCTCCTATTTTCCTAAAAATTTATAAAGTTTTTATCAAATATTATATTTGCTATAGGACATTGAGATAAATTTCATTAGATTTTGAGTTTTAGTTTCCTTTCCATGGATCAATTTATAAATAAATTTCATTAGATTTTGAGTTTTAGTTTCCTTTCCATGGATCAATTTATAGTTAAATCCTTAGAATCATCCCTAGTGGTAGAGGTTAGTGAGTGCACCTCAGAGAGATCCTCATTGCTCCAAGATAGGGCTATTTTTGGTAAATTTAATGGGTATTGACCAGGGGCTTTAGCCTTGAGAAACTGGATTGATATGAGTTGGAAGTCTTAGGAGTGATTCTATAATTTCTTCTTAAGGTTTCTTCCTAGACATTTTTTGTTTTAGGGAATAAAGAGAAATAATGCTAAAAGGGGGTCCTTGGTTTATTAGAAGATGCTTCCTAGCCAAGTTTTTCCTTCCTAAATTTTAGAAATTGAATACTTTGCTCTATTATTAGAAGATGATTCAAAAATAAATTTTTAAAAAATATTGCCTAGTATGAACAATAACACCCTTTCAATCTTCCACAATATTTTTCTTTGTATTAACAAAATACTGGAGAATGAGATTTTCTTCCACAATATTTTTCTTTGTACTAACAAAATGCTGGAGAATGAGATTTTCTTCCACAATATTTACAATAGCTACACTTCAACTGAATGTAATGTATTTTCTTCATTTTATGTTTCCTTGTTAGTGCTTCAAGATATTTTATTTCCTTAAGAAAACAACGTAACCATTTATTTATAACTAAGGCTATTATTTCTTTATTTTTCTTGTATATAAGTTGCAAGATCTTATAATTATGACATTCTTAGTAGTCATAGATTTTGTGATAGAATCTATTTTTGATCTACCATTAGATTGAGATTTAGTAGCAACAAGATCTAATTTTGAGTTCTCAAGGGTATTTAGTGATCTTCGTATTTCCTTCTTTTTATCAATTGTCTATCAAATTTCGAAAATATAGCTTTAACTTGTTTACTATTTCTTCACTATCTTCATTGAATGCATTTCTAATAGTTTCTTTCATGGTATGCAATTCAATTTTATGATTTATTTCCTCTTTCCTCTGAAGTAGTAATCCTTATAATTCCCTAGTTTAGAAAATAAAAAACTTAAATATAAATTTTGCAAATTTTTGTTTTCTAATCCTTTGATGTTGAAAACATTTTAACTCCAAAATTATAAATTTGCAAAATTTAAAAGCCATCTAATATATATTTATTTTTTACAATTTTTCTTAAAAAAAAAATCTTCTACTTTAAAAAACTTTAAATAATCAAATTAACTAATCCTTATTACTCCATATATTTTTCTTTTTAAATAAAAACTTAAACTTAAACCTAACCCTTATAACTCCTAACTCACTTATAACTCAATTAAATTAAATTCCTTTTAGACTATATAAACACCTTTTTTGATATTAGGTTCTAGCTTCTTCTGTTGTTGGTCAAAGTATAGTTGTCTTCTTTAAACTCAACATCCCATAGATTATTGTTTTGAATAAAAACTAAGAAATCTTTCATACTTTAGGTTAAATTTTTAATTCCCCAAAATTTTCATATTGCAATCTAACCTTATATTCCACCTTACGCAACTTGATCTTTGAATTGTGCTCTGCTTGCACATTGATGTTATACAAATCACTTGCTCACAAATGTTCTCTGAATTGTGCTCTAAATGCACTCCCTTTGCACCTCTATTTAAGTGAATCCACTTTGAGTGTATCAAATGATGAATATCATCTATATGGAGCTTTGTATTCATTTACAAAACACTTTATTTCCTTTAGTTCTAACATTAAATGCATTACTAAATTATTATACCATAAGCATTGATGTGCTTGTCTACATTGCGATGATGCACTTATCTTCATTGTTAGACTCATCTCTTCCTCACGTGTCAATGATGAATGTTTCACCTTCCTCCAACACTGAATGCTTTACCTTCCTACAATGTTGAATGCTTCGCCTTCATCCAATGCTAAATAATTTTCCTTCCTACAACGTTAAATGTTGGTGTGTTGCTTCTATCCATCCTTCAATATTGGAAGCTTTGATTTTGCCTTACATGCTAAAAAAATTGCTTTCTGTGGGTGAAATTTTGCATCCATTCATCCAAAATCCATAGCGTTGGGAAGTGGATGCTGAGAATGAGCCTCTGAGGCATGAGCAGTGTCGAGATAGGTTCCAATGAAGGCAAACTTTTTTTGCAGTTCTAAGAAGGGCAGAGAAATCGGTCAACTTCAGTCATCAAGAAAATCCCAAACGTTTACCTGATGAGGCAGAGCATATATAACCATGAAGTAATATTGAGGTCCTCGTCGGCTTAGGCACAAAATTTGGTTGAGTGGTAAGGCAAGCAAAGAATTGGGTGTTCAAAAATTCCAAGTGGGTCCCAAAATCCCACCTCATAATAAGGGCAGAGAAATGGGATCCCAAGTGGACACCACGTATGTAGTGGGCAGATAAGTGGGAGAGTGACTATCCCTGGTCAACTCTTGAAATGCTGCCCAAAAGCAAGGTAGAGGGTCATCCAAGTTTAGATCCCAACGAAAAAATGAGATGTAAGTAGAACTTGACCAAATATCGAATCCCCACTACAAAAATTCATCAGGCTACCTAAGTAAAGGAACATGCAGAGGTTTGAGCATCCCTCATTACCCTAAAGAATCTCCAAATTTTTGCCAAATATGGAAGGTGATGCGGAGCCCGAAATCTCATCCTAAAAAGGATGAAACATAGTTTGTAGAGTTTTGGATTGGTAGCAAGTAGTGGGTGAGTCCCAAAAGTCTTCCCATCATAGAATTCTTACCATATCAAAGGACTTATATAAGAAAGAAGTAGTGTCCTTATTTATTAGGGTGCATGATGAGTAGCTAAAAATTAAGAGGTTTGGTGCCCAACCAGTGGGTGGTAGCAGGTTGAGTCTTGGATCCATTGAAGTTGTTGGCTTTAAGAGGATTGATAGTGCATTTAATGACCTTCTTCAAAAAGTAGGTGGATAAATTTATGATTCATAAGATCAGTCAGGAAAAGAAAAATTAATCAAGGATCTATATTCAAGTTGTACTACCTTCCTCCTTCTGGCAACCACCCTCTACCATAGTCTACAGAAGATTTGAAGAGATTTGCAATGTGGTTACCCCTATTGGTGTAGCCACATTATCTCATACACCACCCATCATATTGAATGTAATATTTATTATAAGGTCTATATATACTAGAATTTAAGTCATTCTAAGGGGTCAAATATTTAACCATTACAACTCATATGTAATCTTTTACTATTTCAAGAAATACATGTTTATTACTGTTTCGTATTCAATTAGGCTCTTGAATGTGTGAATATTGAATGTTTATTTCTGCTAAATCTAGTTGAAAGGATGTGCTCTAATTATGCAATCTGGATTTCATGCATTTCATTTGATATTTTTGGAATTTGCATTCAATCATGTACGTTAGATGCTAAAAGAGAGTGAGGATTGGTTGATCTATTAGGTGGTTCATCTATGTTTCCTGCAATGGTTCAAGTTTGCTTTGCATATGTTTTCATGTAGTTGAATCTGTCCCCTTTTAAGTTTTAGCTTCAACTTCTTTTTCTCTCTTTCAGCCCCCCTTTTCCTGCATCATTGTTAGCTAGGACCCCTAGGAGCTAGCCTCCTCTAGATATCGATCGTAAAACCTAAGATTTTGCAGCCCTTCAATGTTTATTGAGGTTCACGAGCATAGAACCCTTTTCGTTAGACCAAATTTTGAGACCAACACTTTCTTATTTAGATGCTAGATATTTTGTTCACTATTAGACTTCCATAACACCTCCTTAATATGTTGTGATATTGATCTTTGTGCTGGTTTTGATCTTCAAGTTGGCCTCATTTGTTGTTGTAGATTCATAGGTCACTGTACTCTCATGATGTTCGTAGCTCTCAATGCTATATGACTTATGGTACTTCTATATAACAACTCTTAACCATTTGGATTTTTGAATGCTATTTTATTTTCCTTTATATTTTTGCTATATTGCTTCCTTTGAATTGGTCAAATGGCATGTTTCTTTATTGTATAGATAAATGGCTAATCCTTTGTTATATGGTCAAATGTGCCACTTTATCTTTTTTCTTAAGTTGGTCGAATGGGCCTCTCTATATTATTTCTTGAGTTGGCCAAATGGGCCTCTTTTTCTTCTTTCTTGAGTTGTCCGAATAGGCCTCTCTTCTCTTATTTCTTAAGTTGGATGAATGGACCTCAATGCTCTTCTTTTTTTAGTTGGCCCAATGGATTATTTAACATATTTATTGAGTTGGTCGAATAACCTCTCTTAAATATTGAAATAAACCTCTTTTAATATGGGCATTGTTCCTCTATCATGGGCCTCTCTTCTCAATATATGGCCTATTGGACCTCTTCAATAGTATAGATCTCTTGAGTTTTTCTAACTATAAAATCCTTTTTGATTTTTTCTATTTTTCTTAAATATAGGCCTTCTTGACCTTTTATATATCTTCAACAATAAATAGGCTTCTCTGGCCATCACTATTTCTCTTACAAATATGTCAAGGTCAAATTACTCTTGACCTAATTCTTCTTTCTTCTATTCTACTGATTTTTGTGCTTTCTTCATTGTTTTATTTTTTGATTTCTTCAAAAGTTAAAATTCTTCTCTATCTTTTGTAGGAAGCTTCTCAAACCTCTATGTTGTACTTCTTATCTTCTCTATTCTATTTTATAAAATCTTCAATGTCTTAGGTTGCACATAAGAACTCAATATGGTTCTCCCCTTACTAGAGAACCCAATATCAATGTCAGGATAGCTATTTCCTGAATGATAAACTATCTCTTGAGATGATTTTACCTCAATATTTAATTTGTAAAATCTTGCAAATTTTTAAATCTTCAAATTTAAAATTCAAAGAAATTAATGTTAAGGTGGATCTTCCTCGAGTGGAAAATTATTTTTTAGGTTGGTTCAGCCTATCAATTAGTATACAACTTGTCTTCTAAGTTTGTCTCTTTTAATTAATATATCTTAGTCTCACTAGTTTCCATTCAACCTAGTGGAAATACCCTAGCCTTTTCTACTCAATATGAACTTTAAAATAGAGTCCAAGTCTTCATTTCCTTTAATGTGGACAAAATCTAAATAAAATTTATCAAAATGGACAAAGCTAATTAAGAATGGTGACTACAATAAAATCTATAAAACTGGACAAATCTTTGTTGTAGCTCTAATATCATTGTTGGATTTTTAAATCTTACTATCGCTAGATATCACAAGTTATATCACAATATCACATAGGTCCCAAATTTAAAATAGCCACAATAATAAAGGTCAAAGAAATAATATGATGAGTAGAATAATATGAACAAATTAATATGTATATAAAGGCTTATATAATAAAGAAAATAAAATTAATTTATATACTGAAATATGGATGTAAATAGCCTAAATAATTCATGTACTATGCATGAAGAACAACTAATAGTATTAATTGATCAAAATATATAAACAATTTATTGCTCCTCTTTTATGATATAACTTAGAATATGAATTATTTATTTGTATTATATTCAATTCATTCTATGGAACATTCTCTCCCTAATATAGCCATAGTAATATGACTCTTCAAGTACTTGACTATTGATGTCCATATGCCAAGTCTCATGACTCTTGGCTTATCAACTTGCCACTTCTATATTTGATGGACACTTGACTCTATAATAGTTGCACATATATATACATGAATCTTGGACTCCTACATGCACTCCTAAACTAAGAAACTTGTGCACATCCTCACATTACATATTTTCTCTCTTATATACAAGATACTTATGTGCATTCTCTCTTACATGACACTTGTACATTTCTTGCACATCCACACTTACATAAGGGGAATTATAAATCATACGCTAAACTATAGACTCAACTCTAATCCTTATTACACCTTATGACTCCATTTTAAATTAAATTTCAATACAAAGTATTTTTTACCCTTTTATATTCAACATACATAGTGAACGATTTTCCTTTAATAAAAAAATTTAATCAAAATTTATTCATACCTTTCACCAAGCGCACGATTTTCCTTTCTAGCCACCAAGTGCATGATTTTCCTTTCTCACCTTGCAAAATAATGCTCATCGAATTTGACCCTACGGCCTCCTTCCTCACGGTGCCCTAGCGCTAGCTAAGCATCCATTTTGGCTACCCCTATGGGTAGTCACCTCCATGCAACATGACGATTTGATGGTCTTCCCCTTTTTATCAAAATATGTTCTCCTTGCTGCCATAAAACAAGACCCATCGAATTTGACCATGCAACCTCCTTGTTCCTAGTGCCTTAGTGGTCGCTCAGTGATCGACTAGGCTAGCCACCTAGTTGGGATACACATTGCAACACTTTGCCTTTGTACTCAAATCACTATTTCATCAAAAATTGTGTCCTCTTCCTTTTGCAATTTATCAATTTTAGTGCACGAGGATAAATTAAATTTATCACACAAAAATCATAGTCTGCCAATCGATATTGGTGGTGTATTTATATCTTTTAGCCTTCCTCTTCAACGACATCGGTGCACATGGGTTTTTCGAATTTCCTTTGCTCTAAATTAATTTTTGGCACCTTGTCTTTTTAAACCTTCTTGATATTATTAAATATTATAACTTTCGCCTTAAAAAAATGTTTCCTCCATAAAAAATTTTGCTTCAAGCATTTACAAATCTTTTCATTATAATATTTAAATATTATAGTTCTTTTCTTTTAAACCTTGGCCTTGTCTTTTATTTTAACCCTTGGACTTCTCATTTAATTATTTAAACCTTGCCTTCTATTTTAAACCTTTGTCCCAATCCACTTTGTTCCAAGTAACTCTCAAACCTCTTTGTTCTTCTTTATAATATTTAAAATAAATATTATAAACCTTTTCTTTACAACAATTTTACTTGCTTTTAGATATACCTTGGGTATATTTATGCTTTGAATGCCATGCAACCTTTTGACATCAATACTTTGACATCAATGACAACTCTTGACATCAATCATTTGAAATCAATGACAACTCAATACACTCAATATTTCCAACAATCCCCCCTTTGTCATTGATGGCAACCCTTAAAAAAATATTCCTTTTACTAAAACTGGATTCCCAATTTTCTCCCCTTGACAGGCTGCTCCCCCTTTGATGTCAATGGCAAAGGGCTCCTTGGGGCTAAATATAAGACATTTAGCATAGCCCCCTCATCACATTATTTCTTGAGGTGATCAATTTTGGGATGGGAGTAAACCTACTCCCAAATTACAATGCTCTTCTTCTCTTTCAATAATTTTCCATATCTCTATAGTCATACCTATTTGAACCTTTTGGCTATCCTTCTTCTTGCTTGTCTTTGGAAGTTCTAAAAACACTGTTCTATACCACTTTTATCTATGCCCATAATTATTGCAATTGTAACATTTGATGTTGTAATTATTGAAAGGTGAAACTGAATCGAAGTTCCTCTTGATGAAGCCAAAATCATTCTTACCATAAACCCTACAATGTATAGCTCTGTGACCAAAAATATTACATGAGTAGAAATATCTCTGGAAGCAATATTTATATTGCCTTGGAGGATGTGATCTCATGGTTATTTCCTTGTCTTTTATATGATGATCCTTGTTACTTGATTGTGCATTATTTTCTTCCTATTTGATGCATCTACTTATTAACTCATAAGCAAAGGTTTTAGTTTCTTCTTTAATCACTTCCTTTAAAACTTCTTTTTCTATTAAGCTTGACTCCATTTTTTATATCTCTTGGCCTTATTCATAACCTAGTCTTGTCTTGATAAATAGATATATCTATATTTTTATAATGTCATCCATGGTTCTTGAGCTTTCCTTAAACCTAGTTAACTTATAAAGATATTTTCCAAGTCCTTTCTTTAGAAAGATAACTTCATATTCTAGCTTTTCACACTCTATCTCTTTTACCTCTAACTGTTTAGCCATACCTTATTTAATTCTTCTTGCCTCTTCAACCTTAACTCTTAAATCAGTGAGATATTGTAGAAGCTTTGCCTTTGTTTTCTCTTCCTCTTTTACTTGAGCCTTCAATTTTAAGTTCTCCCTTTTCAACTCATCAATTTCCTTTTCCATATATTTTGTGGCTTCCTCTTTCTTTTCCAAATATTTCTCCTTTTCTTGGTCATCAACTATAGGAGCACCTTATTTCTCTTCTAATTGGTTTTCAATAGGAGTATTCTCTTATTCTTCTACTTGGTCTTCAATGGGAGTATCCTCTTTCTCTTCTATTGCCAAAAATAGAATCTCTTATTTTTCATTTTCTAAGAGACTTTCATCACTGTCACTTGAAGCACTTCTTGCTTCTTCAACATAAAAAAATTTCTTGTGCCTTTGAAATATCTCCTTCTCATGCTTCCCTTGACCATACCTGTTTTTATTTTCATAACCAAATTTTATTTCTTTCGTCCTTCAACTGCCTCCTTTGTCATTGATGGCAACCCTTAAAAAAATATTCCTTTTACTAAAACTGGATTCCCAAATTTCTCCCCTTGACAGGCTGTTCCCCCTTTGATGTCAATGGCAAAGGGCTCCTTGGGGCTAAAGATAAGACATTTAGCATAGCCCCCTCATCACATTATTTCTTGAGGTGATCAATATTGGGATGGGAGTAAACCTACTCCCAAATTACAATGCTCTTCTTCTCTTTCAATATTTTTCCATATCTCTGAGAGACTTTCATCACTGTCACTTGAAGCACTTCTTGCTTCTTCAACATAAAATTTTTTCTTGTGCCTTTGAAATATCTCCTTCTCATGCTTCCCTTGACCATACCTGTTTTTATTTTCATAACCAAATTTTATTTCTTTCTTTTTCTTGTATTATTTTTCATCTGCACTGCTACTATATCCATTTTATGGATAATAAGTTGCATAGTGACCAATGTTACCCCAACTAAAATATTTCATAGTTTGTATATTCTTGTGTTTCCTTGGATACTTCTTATTTCTTCTTACAAAATTAACCTCTTCTTCACTGCTTGATTCATCACTTGATTCTGATTCTTTATCCTTTGTCTTATTTGAATATTTGAATGATGCCTCCCTTTTGGATGTTTGATATTTTTTTGTTCTCATCTCATAAGTTGTGAGAATACCATGTAGTTCATCTATCCTCAAAGTGAAAGCACGAGATTCCGGGCAAAGGAAACACTAATTATGCAATGTAAGACGAAATGTAACGCTTTAGCCTTATGCACAAAAACAAAGGAAAGAGACAATTTGGAAAGGGAAGAAAAGATGTAAAGAAATCACAACCCTCTTTATTCAAATATCTTATCCTCGGTTACATAGACGTCTCCTCCCTTTTTAGGGGCTAGGAGCGTTAAATTTGTCTTTGTTACAATGTTTGACTTAGTCTTCCTCCTTCCACGTGCCCACGATTGCAATGGGCGGGCCAAGATGATGCCGCCGCTGATGTCGATAAGTTCTTCACCTCTGCTGCTTCTCCTGCGAACAAAGAAACAACCAAGATGTCAGTATCACCTGCTGCCAGTGAAAAGTGTTTGTTCTTCTAAAATCATCAAAAGATGCATGCAAACATTTATCTAAAACAGTGAACAAAATGATTCTAAACAGCCTAAAAACTTTCCAGAAGATAGAAAATGTTACCAACAGGCCATTGCCACTAAGACAGTCGGCCAATCTGCTTTCAACTGGAAATCGTCCCTGGGTGGGACGATTTTTGACTGTAAATCATCCTTGGGTGGGACGACTTCTTCTGTGTTGGGGAAGCCAAACTGACACGCTCCAATGTCGACTCCCGAGGTCTCCAAAACACCTACAGACAAGGGGGTCGACATTGGAGCGTGTCAGTTCGGCTTCCCCAACACAGAAGAAATCGTCCCACCCAGGGACGATTTACAGTCAGAAATCATCCCACCCAGGGACGATTTCTAGTTGAAAGCAGATTGGCCGACTGTCTCAGTGGCAATGGCCTGTTGGTAACATTTTCTATCTTCTGGCAAGTTTTTAGGCTGTTTAGAATCATTTTGTTCACTGTTTTAGATAAATGTTTGCATGCATCTTTTGATGATTTTAGAAGAACAAACACTTTTCACTTGCAGTAGGTGCTACTGACATCTTGGTTGTTTCTTTGTTCGCAGGAGAAGCAGCAGAGGTGAAGAACTCATCGACATCAGCGGCGGCATCATCTTGGCCCGCCCATTGCAATCGTGGGCACGCGAAAGGAGGAAGACTAAGTCAAACATTGTAACAAAGACAAATTTAACGCTCCTAGCCCCTAAAAATGGAGGAGACATCTATGTAACCGAGGATAAGATATTTGAATAAAGAGGGCTGTGATTTCTTTACATCTTTTCTTCCCTTTCCAAATTGTCTCTTTCCTTTGTTTTTGTGCATAAGGCTAAAGCGTTACATTTCGTCTTACATTGCATAATTAGTGTTTCCTTTGCCCGGAATCTCGTGCTTTCAGTGGCGATCACGGTGGGACCTGTTCCCTGTTTTTAAGATCACAGAAAACTAATCGGGTTTTTGTGTTTTGTGTTTTATAGGTACATTTTTTTTGCAGACTGTTAATCGTCTCTGACTGTTACAATTACTTTACTGGAAATCGTCCCACCCCGAGACAATTTTAAAATCGTCTCTGCCGGGGACAATTTACGTTACGTAAATCGTCTCACCAGGGGAGGATTTTCTGTCTGCAGATTTTCAGAGCAGAAATTTAGAAGCAACTGGAGCAGGCAGAGAAGAGGTAGGGATTTTATCATCTCTGTTAAATTTTTTGTTTCTGTTTTCTGTTTCTTTGACTATTTTCATTTTATCCTGCATACTTAGGGAAAATCATTCATGCTTGTTTCATTTTCGTTAAATAAAATGAACCTCACACACACTCAACGCAATAATTTTAAACCAAGGAGCTGGTCGTAAGACCCCAGCCCTTGATCAAGACCATTGGTGGATTTCATCACCACCTTGGCTTGATTTGCATCCATTTCTCGATTGTCAACTGTTGTTAGGCGTAAATCCTGACGAAGACAGACCGAGTGTCGCCGGGGTGATTCCCATGCGTGCGAGGATAAGTTTTCTATGGTAGGTGCCATTAACAGGACAATCCCCCTTTCGTACCGCCTATGTACCACGTACCTTCTGCTCTCACGTACCTATAGTCTCCCTCTCGTAAGGGCGGGTATATAGAGAGGTTGGTATATCGGCCTGGTTGGTATATTGAAGGGGCTACCATTTTGGGAGTTATATGAGCCGTCATAATGCATTTAAACGATCTTCAAAACCTACAAAAACAAAACAAAACACCAAAATGCACTAAACCAGTTTAGGACACACTATTTAAACCCTTAAAAGAGATAATCATGGTTTGCGCATGTGTGTGTTCATTTCTGCTTAGTGTAGACAAAAAAAAAAATCATCATAAACAAAAAGATAAAAACTTACGCATTTTGTCACTTGTTCCAAAAAGCTCCAAGGATTCCCGTAATCGCTTGGTCACTCCAAAATGCCCCAAAGGTGTCCATGAACCCTTTGGTCAACCCAAAAGCACCCCAAATGTGCCCATAAGTGATGCAGGACCATCCAACAAAATATGGAAAATCTTACATTTTTCCCTAAATTTTAGTGCATCTTGCTGGGGCCATAACTTCTCAACCGTAGCTCCGATTGACTTGAAATTTTACAGGGAGTTAGGTGGGATAATTTTAAACAAATACAATTCCCTAGAATTCTATTTGCCTAGAAAAGTCAGTTTTTGGGGCCAAATTCCATCATCTAGTGCCCCGAAATTAGGTTTTAAAATTGGGCACGCAATTTTTTGCACTTTTTGAGATGTTCGGATGTCAATATCTCCTAATGTATTTAGATCTAGAACTTGAAACTTCATTTTTGTCTTATCTACTATAAGAGGGATGCGCACACCGATTTTGGGCCCCATCTGACTCATTTCAATTTTTAGGGTTTTTAGAGAGACATCGTCATGGTGATCACCCATAGCCAAGCCCAATCACGGGCGGATGCTGTGGGGAATATCCAAGGAAGAATGAGTCACCTCCATTACAATCCCAAGGATTTGGTCATACCACCTTGGCGACCTAACACACAAGGCAGTCCCCTCCACACCTTAAAGGAAAGGGACTACAGGGACACCTCTTCGAGGAGCACTCCTATTCAGCATAACATTCAACACACACCCTTCCATGAGGGGTACAGTCATAGGAGAGATCCCTTAGATGCTCGCTATGAGCGGTCATCGCGCGATGAAGCGCTAGGTCAACATAGGGTTCGACGGGAGGAACCAAATGATTACACTATCCCTCCTTCACCCCCTCTAGTTGTCAGGACTACAAGGACAAATCTAGAGCACAAGGCACTTCAGGTAGGGTGAGCTAGCTCCATCCATCCCTTTCTCACTTATGAAAGAGAGCATGAGGAAAACCCTTACCTTCCTCAAAAACAATACACATCACGGGAGCAACATGCCTCCGCACCTGCTATCTATCAGGACCACTCACTGAGGCCAAAGCCCCGAGGGAATGCCGCTACCCCCAACAAAGGGAGGTCACCTATAGAGATCTTGGATCACTACGATCGAAAATATCTAGGAGAGGCATCTAGGCCTTCTAGACATGAGGCGACAGGACCAACCATCTTAGAATCTGTCAAGCACGTCGCACGCCAAATGCAATTCACGCAACTTGAGCTAGAGCGACTAGAGCGACTACATTTAGAGGAACTGTACTATATTAACAAAGAGCACCTTCGAGCGCCGAGGAGGATGAGTTGTTCCAACACACTATGCAGGAGAGCCAACATGAAAGGGAGTACGAGGAAAATCATCGCATTCCTCGAGGACAACAAACAGTGCGGCCTCAAGTACATGCCGCCTACATCGATAGAGGGAAGCGACCCATTGAAATTTTAGATCATCAAGATCAAGGCCAACACATAAGAGAAACATTCGAGCCTCCTGAGCAAAATAGGGTAGACCGAACTGACCCGATAGTCGCCAGACATACCACCCGTCAAGCCCAAATCACGCGGCTTGAACAAAGTCATCAGGAGATAGAGTATCGACACCGCTTGGATAGAGAGCGCATGCAACGCGAAGCGGATGAGTTACGCATAGAGCAAGGTCATCAGGAGTTAGAAGACTTATACATGCAGCGCAAAGCAGATAAGTTGCGCTATAAACTACCTGAGGAGACTCCAACCCCTCACACACATAAGACAAAACATTATGAGAGGCACAACCCCTGGGTGCAAGACAGGTCATCGCGACCTCATCAAACGCTACCCCCAACACCTCCTAGACAGGAGCGGGAGGCTACTCTCTCGATTCCTGAAGCACCACCCCCGACGCCTCCTAGACATGAACGGGAGGCCGCTCCTATAACCAATGACGGGTGCCTTCCTCAGACATCCACCCAGGCTTATGAGCCACCCTTAGAAATTCATCAAGAAGCCTCTAAGGAATTAGAGCGAGAAGAAGAGCGAGATGAAAATCCCCACCAAGGCATGGGGGGTACTATCCAACTACCCCTCCATAAGCCCCAAGTTCCTCAACAAGAACCAACCAAAGAGGAGGAACTCAAATCTCCCGATACATGCAAAGCACTAGAGCACTTAGAGTTGGTAGAGACCAAGATTTTGGAGCTCCCAAGGCCCAACTTACATAAGGCTCCTTTCGAAGAAGATCAACCTTTAACCATAGGGCTACCTGATGATGCAGTCCTCCATGTCTCAGAATCTATAGATTCTGATGAGCTATACACATTGTCCGAAGGTGAGGATGAAATAGACATAGCACACAGCAATCACATAAGACAACATCGGCATCCCATAAAAATCGAAGAAGCATGTCAACAGATAAACATAATACTAGGGCATGAGTGGCGCGTTAACCCACCACAGTGGGACCAAGCATTACATCCACCACGTTGGGCACACAAAGAGCAACTTCCACCAAGAGACATCATAGCAACATCAGTGCCACGGGCGGACCCTGTCCTCATCTCCGTGCATAGGGATGATCCATTCATGCCCATACCTCTAGAGCCAGATCCGGAGTGCAAAGACCATCAAGCTGGGGGTACCTCTATCCCCTAAAGAACCATAATTCAAACCCAAAATGCTCCAAGGATTATCGCAATCCCTTGGTCACCCCAAAAAGCTCCAAGGATTATCGTAATCACTTGGTCACCCAAAAAGCTCCAAGGATTATCGCAATCTCTTGGTCACCCAAAAAGCTCCAAGGATTATCACAATCTCTTGGTCACCCAAAAAGCTCCAAGGATTATCGCAATCTCTTGGTCAAACCCAAAAAGCTCCAAGGATTATCGCAATCTCTTGGTCAAAACCAAAAAGCTCCAAGGATTATCGCAATCTCTTGGTCACCCAAAAAGCTCCAAGGATTATCGCAATCACTTGGTCAAAACCAAAAAGCTCCAAGGATTATCGCAATCTCTTGGTCACCCAAAAAGCTCCAAGGATTATCGCAATCTCTTGGTCAACCAAAAAGCTCCAAGGATTATCGCAATCTCTTGGTCACACCCAAAAGCTCCAAGGATTATCGCAATCACTTGGTCAAAACCAAAAAGCTCCAAGGATTATCGCAATCTCTTGGTCAACCACAAAAAGCCCCAAGGATTATCGCAATCACTTGGTCAAAAAAACAAAAAACAAAAAAAAAAACAACAAAAATCATCAAAAACAACAAAGATTTGCATCTCAATTCTAGGCATACTCAAATTCATCATAAAATTCATATTCTCGCACCTCATCTTCAACTTCACCAAAAACAATCCATCAAAATTACAAAAATACATAGTTGCATTAAGCATTGCATCCATACATTGCATATTTGTAGTCATACGGGTCAAAGGCACCATAGGCTGCAATAGCTCTGATAGTCCATCTTGTTCCACATTGTCTCATGTTACAAAAACAACAAAAACACCATGCATAACTTTTACCACACTACAGTCGAGTGGTCTAGGAATGTACCAAGAGTTTCAGTGATTCAGTCATCATTTTCCTCTTTAACCATGTAATGTATCAAATCGAACAGATTTTACGAAGGTAGAGTCATACTTGAAATACACCTTGTTACGTAACATCCCAACACAAATTAAAACACATAAAACAATTCCTGAGTTGTGTGAACGAAAGATGAAACCTGCATAGTAATCCGGTTCACCATAAGCGAAACGGTTATCTTGCTCATCCCCCTATGCGAATGACCCCTAGAATGCTGAGAGTTGGCAAAAGGACAAGCATCCTCCCTACCCAATTCCCTAAGAATCCCTAAAGTTCTCAATAGTTGCAAAACACAAAAAATTTGCAAAATGTCAAAACTCCAAAATTTGACAAACTACAGTGCACACATCAAAAGGCACAAACAATAGTGATTTTCGTCACTCCATGACCCCAATCCCTTGCTCGAAAGAAAAACAAATCAAAATAAACAGTGATCTCATCACTACAAATGAGCAAGTATCCCAATACAATTGAAGAAAAGAAGGGAGTTGACCTTGAATCCCTGGAACTCTCAGCATTCTATAGGTCATAAGGCAAGCTTTAGTACCAATTTGGTTGATAGCCTATCGGTAATGAAGTAAACCTCCCGCATGACGATATATCTGTCACATTAACTTGCGTACAGATCAATGTTTGCATGTGGATGAGCTAGCTTATGGCATCCTGGATTACATCGCAGATTAATCTTAGTACATACAACAAAGGAATTCGTGGAGCTAATTAGGTGATCCTCAGTACAGGTTCGGTTGAAAGCCCATCTGGCACTGGCGGTATCCTAACAAATACCACTAAATGAACTCAATTGCACACACGGGGATGTGAAATAGCTTGGTCAAAAACAAGTCCGATTCATACCTTGTTCAAAAGTCTTGTAAGATAAAGTATAGTCATGGCTAGTGAGTTAAAACCATTTGAGTCTCAGAAAACCTTAGCTACATTTCTAAACCAACTGCGCTACTTTTCATCCTTACAATACCATCAAAAAAAAAAAAAAAAGAAAAACACATGTATACATACAAAGTCATGCATCACAACAATCGCCTAAAAACAAAATAACAGAGTTCTAAACAGTCCTTGGTGCCATAGCCAAACATCACAAACCCCATTCATCCATTTCATATCTGCATATCACATATAAATCAAAACCATTTGCATTCATCATAGCATATGCATCCATCAAAATAAATCAACATGCATACATCCATATTCATCAACCATCATGCACAAGATCAAAGAAAATCAAAACAACAAAAACAACAAATAAATGCAACACAAAAACAAAAAGCAATAAACATTGCCAGACACAAGTGCTCTTGCACTTAACCTCTTGGCATAGAAAAACTGATGTCAGGGTCTACATTGTCGCTATCCTACTCCCTAAGAAGGCTACCATAGCCGGACCACTCCACGGGAAGATGGATTTTTGACAATTTCATCCCCAAACGACGTCACAAAAGGGTCAAAGCCCACTCAAAAACAACAAGAAAATCAAAACAACACAAAAAGCAATAAACATTGCCAGACACAAGTGCTCTTGCACTTAAACTCTTGGCATGGCAAATCGACATCAGGGTCACAAATTATCACTATCCTACTCCCTAAGAAGGCTACCATAGCCGGACCGCTCCACGGGAGACGGATTTTTGAAAATTTAATCCCCAAATGGTGTCACAAAAAAAAAACAACAAAAACAACAAAACATGCAACATAAAAACAAAGCAATAAGCATTGCCGGACACAAGTGCTCTTGCACTTAACCTCTGGGCAAAGAAAATCGATGTCGAGGTCCAAATTATCGCTCTCCTACTTCCCCAAGAAGGCTACAATAGCCGGACCGCTCCACGGGAAGTTAGATTTTCGATGATTTCACCTCATTACGGCATCACCAAAAGGGTTAACACCCACCAAAAATAGGTCCAAATGTTGGAAAAATTGCACACGCTTAACGGTAAACCCTCTAAAGGCACCCTTGCACAAGTCATCTTGGGTCAAGCGACTCCTCGCTTCTCTCACGAAGGTCATTCCCTCATCGATTCGTCGCTTGAGGGGGTAGTCACACTTAGTCACCAACCAACAATCACACACCCAATTAAGGAAAATGACATGCATTCAAAGAATCATTGACAAAGACAATCACGCTCCTGCTTGGGGCAATAAACAAGCAACAATCAAATCAATCAAACACTTGGCATTTCGTGAATCATGAACACAAGGTTCCCCCTGAGGATAAAAATGCCCTTTGCCTGTTCATGACTGATCAATGTCTAAGTTCAAGTCACACCTCACCAAAATAGGTTAATACTTGAAATCAAATTCCTTAGCTCGTCAGAAGCAAGGATTCAAGAATGCATGCCCTTTCCATACTTGGGGCATCAAAAGTTGGTTAGGTTACCAAGAAACCCTAATCATTAGTGCTTTGGTTATCTATTTTTGCTTAGCACTGCGTCACCCGTAGCGCTTCCCAAAAAGGGGCATCTGTAGACACCAAAACAGCACCAATCCGATTATGTGACTGCAAACACTGATCGCTTTGACAAACACAGCCCCCAGGGCAGCCCTCAGAGGTCAAACAGTGGTCTTAACCACTTTCATAGCAATTTTGTGAGGTCAAGAAGCAATTTGGCACACTTAGACACTTTGCCTAGTAATCGTCTCACCCAGGGACGATTGCTAAATTGAAATCGTCTCACCCACACCCACCAGGGATGATTGCTAACTTGAAATCATCTCACCCAGGGACGATTTCTGAAATCATCCCTGGGTGGGACGATTTCCAAGTTTAACGGGAAAAAAGACAAATGGGGCCAAGTGGCAGCCCGGAACGAGTCGATTGATGACTCCTGCCTCGCACGCGTGTGTGAGTGGACAAAGAGGCCGTTAGAGGACTGTCACAAAGGGCATTTATCAAAGCCCAAGTCAATGGAGGACTCCCCTCCCTCATGGGAAGACAAGAGTGCCACATGGCGCCTATGACCAACACATGGCATTTGTGCTTCCCTCCCAAAAGAGACCCCATGGGTCTATAAAAGGTGGGACTTTTCTCACCCAAAATATACGGGTTGAAGGAGTTTTCAAGCAACGAAGTGTTGCCGAGTTGAAGACCCACTTGCATCCCTTTTGGTTCACCTTCCCACATCCACCAATCTCTTTTGCAAGGGAGGTTGTTGGGTGGCTTTTGGAAGCTTGAACCTGACCCAAATCCAACACATGGACACCTGAACCAACCAATTCGCCGACCCCCCAATCCTAAGAGGTTTTGGGCCCATCCCTAGTGGATTGGCGCCGGAATCAAGTGCCAACGGTGGGAGGCCCACTTGGGCACCCCCGCACCTCTTTTAAGTTTTTAGAGCATTCTAGATTACTTTTTTAGGTTGCATTTTGTGTTATTATGTTTGGTTAACTCATAGCTGCAATTTCGTAACTTTTGGTCAGATTCTAGTATGTTTTGTGTCGCTTTGTTGTTTCATTGACTTGCAGGTGGCGAGATCAAATTCCCGAGGGTAGAGGCCAAATTGGGAGAATCCGACCATCTGGGTCGTCCCAAAATGGCCCCAATTACATAACCCCTTTGTCTGCAGGTGTTTTGGAGACCTCGGGAGTCGACATTGGAGCGTGTCAGTTCGGCTTCCCCAACATAGAAGAAATCGTCCCACCCAGGGACGATTTACAGTAATAAATCGTCCCACCCAGGGACGATTTCCAGTTGAAAGCATATTGGCCGACTGTCTCAGTGGCAATGGCCTGTTGGTAACATTTTATGTCTTCTGGCAAGTTTTGAGGCTGTTTAGAATCATTTTGTTCACTGTTTTAGATAAATGTTTGCATGCATCTTTTGATGATTTTAGAAGAACAAACACTTTTCACTTGCAGTAGGTGCTACTGACATCTTGGTTGTTTCTTTGTTCGCAGGAGAAGCAGCAGAGGTGAAGAACTCATCGACATCAGCGGCGACATCATCTTGGCCCGCCCATTGCAATCGTGGGCACGCGAAAGGAGGAAGACTAAGTCACACATTGTAACAAAGACAAATTTAACGCTCCTAGCCCCTAAAAAGGGAGGAGACGTCTATGTAACCGAGGATAAGATATTTGAATAAAGAGGGCTGTGATTTCTTTACATCTTTTCTTTCTTTTTGTGCATAAGGTTAAAGCGTTACATTTCGTCTTACATTGCATAATTAGTGTTTCCTTTGCCCGAAATCTCGTGCTTTCACAAAGTTGCAATATCCTTCAATTATTCTACTGTTGAAACCTTTGCATAATACCTCATGGGAAGTGATCTTAAAATTTTGTGAACAATAGTAGAATCCTCAACTTTTTCTCTAAGTCCACAAATGGTATAACAACCTCATCAACACTAACTAAGTATCTAGCAATATTTTCCTCATATTTCATCTTCAATTCTTCAAACTTATTTCTGTGAGTTTGAAGTTTTGCCATCTTAACCTTGTCATATACTTCATATGTATTTTGTAGCTTATCTCATATTTATTTTGTTGATTTGCTATGCATGACTTTTACAAACTCAAATTCATGTAATCCACTTAAAATTGTATTCATTGCCTTGGTATTATTTTCATATAGTTTCTTACTAGTTATATATGTGGGAGGTGTTGCAGGTGGTGTGTGGTGTGTACCTATTTTCAACTGAATACCATATATAAAATCCATGTGCCATCAAAAATATCTTCATCCTAGCACTCCAGAAAGCATAATTAGTCCCATCAAACAATGGATCTCTATGTGTTGAAAATCCTTCTTGATTAGCCATTTGTGTTCCTGTAAGATCTTCCTTCAAGATGTTAGGCTTCCTTGAAGGAACCCACTCTAATACCAATTGAAGAACACAAGCTTATACTAAGAGTGGGGTGAACAGTATAAGATACAAATTTTTACTTTTCTTTCCAAAGTAGTACTATCCAAGGTTATCAATTACAATAATGAAATAATACATTTATCATCACACACATAATAGACACAAATTTAACGTGGTTCACCCAATGTGGACTACGTCCACAAAGAAAATATTTCTTATAAATTTTCTCAACAAATATCTTGGGAATCAATTTCCTATTACAATGTTTATGGAAACCAACCCAAAGGAGACACCAATACCCTATGCTCAAGTTCATGGACCACTATCCACTAGAGACACCAATCCCTTTTACTTTGGTTTGTGGACCTCTATCCACATGAGTCATAAATCTCCTTTGATCTGTTTTGTGGACCTCTATCCATAGGAGACCTCATTCCCCTCTGCTCTAAGCCTTTACACAAGGCTTGTTCAAATCTACTCCAAAACCTGCTTTCAACTCTACTCAAATCTACCCTAAGCTTACTCATGAAGCTTGCTCAAATTTGCTCACCAAAACTACTCAAATCTGCTCACTATAATGACTCAAACCTTCTCATAAAGCCTTCTTAGTATAACTCACAAAACCTAATCAAATATGCTACAAGCCTGCTCACAAGGCTTGCTCAAATCTGCTCACTATCATTTCTCAAACCTGCTCATATAACCTGCTTAGTCCAGCTCATAAAACCTGCTCAAAATTACTCCAAGCCTACTCACAAGGCTTGCTCAAATATTCTTCACCAAATATGCTCAAATCAATGCTCTAACCTACTCATATAACCTACTCAATCCAACTCACAAAACTTGCTCAAATCTGCTACAAGCCTACTCACAAGGCTTGCTCAAACTGTCTCACAAAACCTGCTCAAACCTACTCCAAACCTTCTCACAAGGTTTTCTCAATTCTACTCACAAAAATTGCTTAAATATGACCAATTCTTGCATACAAAAAATTTCATATATCTTTCCCAAGTGCTTTCTTTAACTAAAGTAATTCAGACATATTCTACCCAGAATTCTTTTTCTTCATGAACATATAGAGAATGATATGCATTACAAAAAATCAATATTTTCTTCTTGTATTCATTAAGTCTGTCATTTTCACATGTCTCACATTTATTTTCATTCACAAGATAGCTCTAGTATAGCACTTGATAATTGAACTTCTTATGTACTTCCAAAACCAATCAAATTAATGTATAATTTTGCTTCACAAAATTGGTCTATAACCCTTGCAAATTTACTCTCAATATTAATCATAGTAATGCCTAAATTTTCTTCACAAAATTGGTCTATAATCCTTGCACATTTCCACTTCAATTTCACTCAAATCAATGCACAATTATGTTCTCAAACACTTGCAATTTTATTCGCAATATCATTCAATACTCATGCACAACTTCCCTAGCTCATATATTTCCAATGTCAATGAAGGCAATGTACAAATATTATCAACTTCAATCAATAACTAATGCGCATCAAATCAATCCTTATATCTCCACCATATGATATCAAAAATATTTTCCTTAAACAAAAACCATCTTGAGAAATTAATCAAATCACCATACCTCTAAGGTTGCCCTGATGATAATATTCTATGTGTATTGACTTCTCAAAACCTGTCTTAAACTAATTCCCTTTCTTTTATCACTTCAAAACAAGTTAGCAAATATTCTTTTTAAATCATGCACATTAAAACCCTTCTCAAGAGATGTGCACAATAAGGCTTGAAAATAGTACTTGATAACTTCTATTAGTCTCACAAAATAAAGCTTGTAATAATGACTAAACCCTCAAATTTCCTTTTCTAAGATGTGCCAAAAATACAAACAATAATAGTCACAGATACACCTTATTTCATTTCTAGAACATGCAAAAATTATAGATCACAATAATCATAAACATACCTTATGTCTCCTCTCTAAATATGCAAGGTCACAACTTTCAAATAATACCGAAATCACCTTATGTCTAATTACATCATACAAACATTACAATATTAAGTAATAATCCTTATTACACCTTATGACTCCCTTTTAAATAAAATTTTAATACAAATTATTTTGCCTCCTTTTATATTCTACATGCACAATGAACGATTTTCCTTTAATAAAACATTTTAATGAAAATTTATTCATACCTTTCACCAAGTGCACGATTTTCCTTTCCAACCACCAAGCGAACGATTTTCATTTCTCACCTTGTAAAACAACGCTTGTTGAATTTCACCCTACAACCTCCTTCCTCACGATGCCCTAGCACTAGCTAGGCATCCAATTGGGCTACCCCCATGGGTAGTCATCTCCATGCAACATGACGATTTTATGGTCTTCCTATTTTGATCAAAATATTTTATCCTTGCTACCAAATAAAATAAGACCCTCTAAATTTGATCCTTTGACCTCCTTGTTCCCATCACCTTAGCACTAGCTCAATGACCGACTAGGCTAGCCACCTAGTTGGGATAAACATTGCAGCACTTTGCCTTTGTAATCAGATCATTGTTTCATCAAAAATCGTCTCCTCTTCCTTTTGCAATTCATCAATTTTATCGCTCGAGGAGAAATCGAATTTATCACACAAAAATCATAGTCTGTCAATCGATTTTGGTGGTGTATTTATATCTTTTAGCCTTCCTCTTCAACGACGTCGGTGCACATGGGTTTTTTAAATTTCCTTTGCTCTAATTTAATTTACCTAATAATCTAACATAGAAAAAAAATTCCATAACTATTTTTTTATATGTATTGGCATTTAGATTGTATCCCCAAGAAAAACTATAGACCAAGAAAAAAGTTGTGACCTACGAAATTTTGAAAAATCATGAATCCATTTCTATGTTGCTTGAGCTCTAAGACAATTCCTAAAAAAAAATGTTAAATAAATTCCCTACAATCAGAAAAAAAAAATTATAAATGTTCGGTCCTAAATAAAGGTGGTGTTCTCCTATAAAAACAAGTATAATTTAAAAGTAAGCTACTTAAACTCCAAAACAACATCCCAATAAATGTAAAATCTATTTTACCATAGTTACCCAGATTCTCCATCTATTTTATCATAGTTTACCTAGATTCTTCATCGCTCTTGGGGAACATAGGCATTTAATTTGAATAGACACTACTAAAAAATTTAGAGCATACCGCGGTCATTTAATTGGCATCTAATTTGGAAAGGCACTGCTAAACATTTCGAGTATACGGCAATCAACTTTCTGAAGTGCCTCGTAATATTTTAGTGTAAAGCACCATTTTAACTTATATATGCACATCAAGGGCAATTCATTTATGAGCCGCGCCACAGTAGCTTAAGATTTGACGTTCAAAATCGACGCTTCCCGTGTTTTGAACGTATTTTACCGGCGTAGATAAAATGTAGCAGTCACACAAGTTCTTTCCCTACAACAAACTCTCATTTTTCTCATGTGCCTGCAACTCCTACCTTTGCAGAGCCCCCTATTAGTCATCCCGAATCGGGTAAAATTTCTCCCACTTTTCACCAGTTTGTCCCTTAGAAACTCGAGGGGTCACCCACATATGCTCTTGCCAGAGCGTTTGTTTTAAGACAAGCCCACGCAATGATGTAGCCAGTACGGAGATAAGTCAGGAATGATGTGGGGGAATGATTATCGTGACAGTAACAAGTCCCTTTCTCTACATTCTTTATGGGATGGAGCACGTAGACGGTTTATATCCTTGCGTTTGAATTGGGTAAAGCTGACATTCATTAAATATTTGTCGCTCACCACTCTCCCACCGGTACTGGATAGGAAAACGCCATGTCAAGGCATCCAAATAATATATATATGCGCCAAATAATATGGTGGAGACAACAAAAGAAGAAGAGGGGTAAGCCATATTTCTTACCGTTGGAATGTGTCTACCTTTCTGAACTTGCTGCCTCGACCCTTCCCTGTCTACTAGTCCTCTAGTAGCTGGCAGCAGCAAAACCTTCAACATAGTCCACTAGAATCTTATCTTCATCGGACGTCTAGGGGGGAGGCCTGGACGCCTCATGAGGATAAGACTCTAGTGGAATATGTTGCAGGTTTGCTGTTGCCAGCTCCCGGCTAAGCAAGAGGACCAGTAGAATTATTCCTGTCTAAGACAGAGAAGGGTCGAGGCAGCGAGTGCAAGTTCAGAATGGTAGACACATTCCAACGAAGAAGAATGCAGGGCTTCTTTTTCGTTGCGGGAAGAGTTGCCGCCTGCGCTGGACGAATTATTTGAGACCTAATATAAGGCGAGGTTCATTTGCACCAGAAAAGTTTCCGCCTGCGCTGGACTATTACTCAGGTCCAATTGTACAAGTAAATGCAATTTCGATATGTCCAGATTGTGGTTCCCTCAGAATACGCTTTTATGCTGCTTATTCTTTTTCTATATTTGTACAGATGGCCCGTCATAGCCTCACAGCTGCCGGGGAGGACGGACAACGAGGACAAGAATTTCTGGAACACAAATCTAAAGAAAAAGCTGCTACGGATGGGACTCGACCCCTCAACCCACGCCTCCAGATCGGAAGTCAACGGCGCCAATGGCCGTCAAGGATGATGATGCAGAAGCCAATTCCAGTGCCAAGGCACCCTCTGAATTTTTCTTAAAGCTATGGAATTCAGATGCAGGCAAGGACTTCAAGAGGAGGCCATAATTAAAATTAAATGCGTATTTCACAATCGATTTCACATTAGAATGATTGATAATGGCTCAAAGAACTAAATCTTCTTCATTTCCTTCAATTCAATGTAATTTAAAGAAGTTGAACAAACTTCTGTTAAATTTTCTTAATATTCTACCCTTGATGTTGAACGAAGCGTATGGTCTTTTTGTGTTATGCTACAATGTGAACATTTTATTTTGTTAGTTGGCATAATGAAAATTTATAACGGTGTTGACAGGCAAGTGTAAATGTGTTGGCAAAAAAAACGAATTTGTTTAAGATTAAAGGAAGATATATGTGTGGCGGCTGATGTCACCATCTTGTACGTTCTCCCCGCTTGAACTTTGTTGGAAGTTGTTCTATTATCTCGAACGCAAGTAGCTTATTTCTCAACTGTTCGATTATCTTGAACGCAAGTAGCTTAGGTATTGGTTTAAGGTAAGAATTTATTTCTTAACAATTCGGGATTGGTTTAAGGTTGATTGTTTTTTCATCCTCAAAGTAGATTAGAGAATATAAAAATAAAGAAATCAAGACCGTATTTGCAAGATAACGGCATGCCGTATTTAGTGCAGTTGAAGTCCTTTTTTTATAGATTTGTTGAATAGTAAGTTTTGGTATTTATTATAAAGAGATTTACATTTAAAATTTGGGGATACATCTTTTTGTATAGAGGTACTAGTTTGACTTGTATTTGTTAACTGTTTATTCTGTGTCTGTTGAGTGTCTGTACAAATTCCAATCCCAAGCCCATAATACTCTTTACTCAAAAAAAATAATAATTAGATGGAATAAATAACCACCACCCTAAATTTAAATCCTAATAATAAAAAAAACAATAAATGTAACCAACACAAAAAAAACTAAACAAAAGTTATATCAATTTAAAAAAAAAAATTATAATAATCGAGGTGATTTGAATCTATCTAAACAACAATAATATTCAATAACACCAAAATCTTATGTTTGTATAAATTTAAAGGTAAATTGGTGGAGTTAAAATCTGGGTATTATGATGATCGCTTAGGCGATGATAAAGGATATAAATTTAGCGAGTTTAATATCTGTTCAATGGTTTATTATAAAATGGTATTATTTTAATGTAAAAGTTTGTTAATATTAAATTTATAATTATATTAAAATGTAATTTGATAAAATTTTATTTAAAACAATGTTAATCTTTATAATAATTTTTTTTTATATATATAAGGGAGTTGGTCATATCCATATTATTTTTAGTAATTGTTAAGTGCATGGTTCAAACCACATGCGTTGCCTTAACAAGCCTATATCATTTCGTTATTTTATAACTTAGCGTGAAGAAGACCACCGGTCACTCAGGATTTGTACCGTCCTCGTTGGTCTGACGTGCACTAGAGGACTTGGAGCATACTACTAACTTTGCAAATAGGCATGTCTCCAAGTTCTGAACCTAGGTCTGTTATGAGTAAGTGCCTGGTATATATTAGCAATATTGAGGGAGATAGACCCTGTGAAGTCAACCATTTGGAACAAGGGTAGTGACGATTTTTCAAGTTGCAAAAAACGAAATTGCAAAGTGTGAAGGTTGGGGATTTTTCCTAAAAAAACGTCTCCTATTTTCCTAAAAATTTATAAAGTTTTTATCAAATATTATATTTGCTATAGGACATTGAGATAAATTTCATTAGATTTTGAGTTTTAGTTTCCTTTCCATGGATCAATTTATAGATAAATTTCATTAGATTTTGAGTTTTAGTTTCCTTTCCATGGATCAATTTATAGTTAAATCCTTAGAATCATCCCTAGTGGTAGAGGTTAGTGATTGCACCTCATAGAGATCCTCATTGCTCCAAGATAGGGCAGTTTTTGGTAAATTTAATGGTTATTGACCAGGGGCTTTAGCCTTGAGAAACTGGATTGATATGAGTTGGAAGTCTTAGGAGTGATTCTATAATTTCTTCTTAAGGTTTCTTCCTAGCCATTTTTTGTTTTAGGGAATAAAGAGAAATAATGCTAAAAGGGGGTCCTTGGTTTATTAGAAGATGCTTCCTAGCCAAGTTTTTCCTTCCTAAATTTTAGAAATTGAATACTTTGCTCTATTATTAGAAGATGCTTCAAAAATAATTTTTTAAAAAATATTGCCTAGTATGAACAATAACACCCTTTCAATCTTCCACAATATTTTTCTTTGTATTAACAAAATACTGGAGAATGAGATTTTCTTCCACAATATTTTTCTTTGTACTAACAAAATGCTGGAGAATGAGATTTTCTTCCACAATATTTACAATAGCTACACTTCAACTGAATGTAATGTATTTTATTCATTTTATGTTTCCTTGTTAGTGCTTCAAGATATTTTATTTCCTTAAGAAAACAACGTAACCATTTATTTATAACTAAGGCTATTATTTCTTTATTTTTCTTGTATATAAGTTGCAAGATCTTATAATTATGACATTCTTAGTAGTCATAGATTTTGTGATAGAATCTATTTTTGATCTACCATTAGATTGAGATTTAGTAGCAACAAGATCTAATTTTGAGTTCTCAAGGGTATTTAGTGATCTTCGTATTTCCTTCTTTTTATCAATTGTCTATCAAATTTCGAAAATATAGCTTTAACTTGTTTACTATTTCTTCACTATCTTCATTGAATGCATTTCTAATAATTTCTTTCATGGTATGCAATTCAATTTTATGATTTATTTCCTCTTTCCTCCGAAGTAGTAATCCTTATAACTCCCTAGTTTAGAAAATAAAAAACTTAAATATAAATTTTGCAAATTTTTGTTTTCTAATCCTTTGATGTTGAAAACCTTTTAACTCCAAAATTATAAATTTGCAAAATTTAAAAGCCATCTAATATATATTTATTTTTTACAATTTTTCTTAAAAAAAAAATCTTCTACTTTAAAAAACTTTAAATAATCAAATTAACTAATCCTTATTACTCCATATCTTTTTCTTTTTAAATAAAAACTTAAACTTAAACCTAACCCTTATAACTCCTAACTCACTTATAACTCAATTAAATTAAATTCCTTTTAGACTATATAAACACCTTTTTTGATATTAGGTTCTAGCCTCTTCTGTTGTTGGTCAAAGTATAGTTGTCTTCTTTAAACTCAACATCCCATAGATTATTGTTTTGAATAAAAACTAAGAAATCTTTCATACTTTAGGTTAAATTTTTAATTCCCCAAAATTTTCATATTGCAATCTAACCTTATATTCCACCTTATGCAACTTGATCTTTGAATTGTGCTCTGCTTGCACATTGATGTTATACAAATAACTTGCTCACTAATGTTCTTTGAATTGTGCTCTAAATGCACTCCCTTTGCACCTCTATTTAAGTGAATCCACTTTGAGTGTATCAAATGATGAATATCATCTATATGGAGCTTTGTATTCATTTACAAAACACTTTATTTCCTTTAGTTCTAACATTAAATGCATTACTAAATTATTATACCATAAGCATTGATGTGCTTGTCTACATTGCGATGATGCACTCATCTTCATTGTTAGACTCCTCTCTTCCTCACGTGTCAATGATGAATGTTTCACCTTCCTCCAACACTGAATGCTTTACCTTCCTACAATTTTGAATGCTTCGCCTTCATCCAATGCTAAATAATTTTCCTTCCTACAACGTTAAATGTTGGTGTGTTGCTTCTATCCATCCTTCAATATTGGAAGCTTTGATTTTGCCTTACATGCTAAAAAAATTGCTTTCTGTGGGTGAAATTTTGCATCCATTCATCTAAAATCCATAGCGTTGGGAAGTGGATGCTGAGAATGAGCCTCTGAGGTGTGAGCAGTGTCGAGATAGGTTCCAATGAAGGCAAACTTTTTTTGCAGTTCTAATAAGGGCAGAGAAATCGGTCAACTTCAGTCATCAAGCAAATCCCAAACGTTTACCTGATGAGGCAGAGCATATATAACCATGAAGTAATATTGAGGTCCTCGTCGGCTTAGGCACAAAATTTTGTTGAGTGGTAAGGCAAGCAAAGAATTGGGTGTTCAAAAATTCCAAGTGGGTCCCAAAATCCCACCTCATAATAAGGGCAGAGAAATGGGATCCCAAGTGGACACCACGTATGTAGTGGGCAGATAAGTGGGAGAGTGACTATCCCTAGTCAACTCTTGAAATGCTACCCAAAAGCAAGGTAGAGGGTCATCCAAGTTTATATCCCAACGAAAAAATGAGATGTAAGTAGAACTTGACCAAATATCGAATCCCCACTACAAAAATTCATCAGGCTACCTAAGTAAAGGAACAGGCAGAGGTTTGAGCATCCCTCATTACCCTAAAGAATCTCCAAATTTTTGCCAAATATGGAAGGTGATGCGGAGCCCGAAATCTCATCCTAAAAAGGATGAAGCATAGTTTGCAGAGTTTTGGATTGGTAGCAAGTAGTGGGTGAGTCCCAAAAGTCTTCCCATCATAGAATTCTTACCATATCAAAGGACTTATATAAGAAAGAAGTAGTGTCCTTATTTATTAGGGTGCATGATGAGTAGCTAAAAATTAAGAGGTTTGGTGCCCAACCAGTGGGTGGTAGCAGGTTGAGTATTGGATTCATTGAAGTTGTTGGCTTTAAGAGGATTGATAGTGCATTTAATGACCTTCTTCAAAAAGTAGGTGGATAAATTTATGATTCATAAGATCAGTCAGGAAAAGCAAAATTAATCAAGGATCTATATTCAAGTTGTACTACCTTCCTCCTTCTGGCAACCACCCTCTACCATAGTCTACAGAAGATTTGAAGAGATTTGCAATGTGGTTACCCCTATTGGTGTAGCCACATTATCTCATACACCACCCATCATATTGAATGTAATATTTATTATAAGGTCTATATATACTAGAATTTAAGTCATTCTAAGGGGTCAAATATTTAACCATTACAACTCATATGTAATCTTTTACTATTTCAAGAAATACATGTTTATTACTGTTTCGTATTCAATTAGGCTCTTGAATGTGTGAATATTGAATGTTTATTTCTGCTAAATCTAGTTGAAAGGATGTGCTCTAATTATGCAATCTGGATTGCATGCATTTCATTTGATATTTTTGGAATTTGCATTCAATCATGTACGTTAGATGCTAAAAGAGAGTGAGGATTGGTTGATCTGTTAGGTGGTTCATCTATGTTTCCTGCAATGGTTCAAGTTTGCTTTGCATATGTTTTCATGTAGTTGAATCTGTCCCCTTTTAAGTTTTAGCTTCAACTTCTTTTTCTCTCTTTCAGCCCCCCTTTTCCTGCATCATTGTTAGCTAGGACCCCTAGGAGCTAGCCTCCTCTAGATATCGATCGTAAAACCTAAGATTTTGCAGCCCTTCAATGTTTATCGAGGTTCACGAGCGTAGAACCCTTTTCGTTAGACCAAATTTTGAGACCAACACTTTCTTATTTAGATGCTAGATATTTGGTTCACTATTAGACTTCCATAACACCTCCTTAATATGTTGTGATATTGATCTTTGTGCTGGTTTTGATCTTCAAGTTGGCCTCATTTGTTGTTGTAGATTCATAGGTCACTGTACTCTCATGATGTTCGTAGCTCTTAATGCTATATGACTTATGGTACTTCTATATAACAACTCTTAACCATTTGGATTTTTGAATGCTATTTTATTTTCCTTTATATTTTTGCTATATTGCTTCCTTTGAATTGGTCAAATGGCATGTTTCTTTATTGTATAGATAAATGGCTAATCCTTTGTTATATGGTCAAATGTGCCACTTTATCTTTTTTCTTAAGTTGGTCGAATGGGCCTCTCTATATTATTTCTTGAGTTGGCCAAATGGGCCTCTTTTTCTTCTTTCTTGAGTTGTCCGAATAGGCCTCTCTTCTCTTATTTCTTAAGTTGGATGAATGGACCTCAATGCTCTTCTTTTTTTAGTTGGCCCAATGGATTATTTAACATATTTATTGAGTTGGTCGAATAACCTCTCTTAAATATTGAAATAAATCTCTTTTAATATGGGCATTGTTCCTCTATCATGGGCCTCTCTTCTCAATATATGGCCTCTTGGACCTCTTCAATAGTATAGATCTCTTGAGTTTTTCTAACTATAAAATCCTTTTTGATTTTTTCTATTTTTCTTAAATATAGGCCTTCTTGACCTTTTATATATCTTCAACAATAAATAGGCTTCTCTGGCCATCACTATTTCTCTTACAAATATGTCAAGGTCAAATTACTCTTGACCTAATTCTTCTTTCTTCTATTCTACTGCTTTTTGTGCTTTCTTCATTGTTTTATTTTTTGATTTCTTCAAAAGTTAAAATTCTTCTCTATCTTTTGTAGGAAGCTTCTCAAACCTCTATGTTGTACTTCTTGTCTTCTCTATTCTATTTTATAAAATCTTCAATGTCTTAGGTTGCACATAAGAACTCAATATGGTTCTCCCCTTACTAGAGAACCCAATATCAATGTCAGGATAGTTGTTTCCTAAATGATAAACTATCTCTTGAGATGATTTTACCTCAATCTTTAATTTGTAAAATCCTGCAAATTTTTAAATCTTCAAATTTAAAATTCGAAAAAATTAATGTTAAGCTGGATCTTCCTCGAGTGGCCAATTGTTTTTTAGGTTGGTTCAGCCTATCAATTAGTATACAACTTGTCTTCTAAGTTTGTCTCTTTTAATTAATATATCTTAGTCTTCACTAGTTTCCATTCAACCTAGTGGAAAGACCCTAGCCTTTTCTACTCAATATGAACTTTAAAATAGAGTCCAAGTCTTCATTTCCTTTAATGTGGACAAAATATAAATAAAATTTATCAAAATGGACAAAGCTAATTAAGAATGGTGACTACAATAAACTCTATCAAACTGGACAAATCTTGGTTGTAGCTCTAATATCATTGTTGGATTTTTAAATCTTACTATCGCTAGATATCACAAGTTATCTCACAATATCACATAGGTCCCAAATTTAAAATAGCCACAATAATAAAGGTCAAAGAAATAATATGATGAGTAGAATAATATGAACAAATTAATATGTATATAAAGGCTTATATAATAAAGAAAATAAAATTAATTTATATACTGAAATATGGATGTAAATAGCCTAAATAATTCATGTACTATGCATGAAGAACAACTAATAGTATTAATTGATCAAAATATATAAACAATTTATTGCTCCTCTTTTATGATATAACTTAGAATATGAATTATTTATTTGTATTATATTCAATTCATTCTATGGAACATTCTCTCCCTAATATAGCCATAGTAATATGACTCTTCAAGTACTTGACTATTGATGTCCATATGCCAAGTCTCATGACTCTTGGCTTATCAACTTGCCACTTCTATATTTGATGGACACTTGACTCTATAATAGTTGCACATATATATACATGAATCTTGGACTCCTACATGCACTCCTAAACTAAGAAACTTGTGCACATCCTCACATTACATATTTTCTCTCTTATATACAAGATACTTATGTGCATTCTCTCTTACATGACACTTGTACATTTCTTGCACATCCACACTTACATAAGGGGAATTATAAATCATACACTAAACTATAGACTCAACTCTAATCCTTATTACACCTTATGACTCCCTTTTAAATTAAATTTCAATACAAAGTATTTTTTCCCTTTTATATTCAACATACACAGTGAACGATTTTCCTTTAATAAAAAAATTTAATCAAAATTTATTCATACCTTTCACCAAGCGCACGATTTTCCTTTCTAGCCACCAAGTGCATGATTTTCCTTTCTCACCTTGCAAAATAATGCTCATCGAATTTGACCCTACGGCCTCCTTCCTCACGGTGCCCTAGCGCTAGCTAAGCATCCATTTTGGCTACCCCTGTGGGTAGTCACCTCCATGCAACATGACGATTTGATGGTCTTCCCCTTTTGATCAAAATATGTTCTCCTTGCTGCCATAAAAAAAGACCCATCGAATTTGACCATGCAACCTCCTTGTTCCTAGTGCCTTAGTGGTCGCTCAGTGATCGACTAGGCTAGCCACCTAGTTGGGATACACATTGCAACACTTTGCCTTTGTACTCAAATCACTATTTCATCGAAAATCGTGTCCTCTTCCTTTTGTAATTTATCAATTTTAGAGCACGAGGATAAATTAAATTTATCACACAAAAATCATAGTCTGCCAATCGATATTGGTGGTGTATTTATATCTTTTAGCCTTCCTCTTCAACGACATCGGTGCACATGGGTTTTTCGAATTTCCTTTGCTCTAAATTAATTTTTGGCACCTTGTCTTTTTAAACCTTCTTGATATTATTAAATATTATAACTTTCGCCTTAAAAAAAAGTTTCCTCCATAAAAAATTTTGCTTCGAGCATTTACAAATATTTTCATTATAATATTTAAATATTATAGTTATCTTCTTTTAAACCTTGGCCTTGTCTTTTATTTTAACCCTTGGACTTCTCATTTAATTATTTAAACCTTGCCTTCTATTTTAAACCTTTGTCCCAATCCACTTTGTTCCAAGTAACTCTCAAACCTCTTTGTTCTTCTTTATAATATTTAAAATAAATATTATAAACCTTTTCTTTACAACAATTTTACTTGCTTTTAGATATACCTTGGGTATATTTATGCTTTGAATGCCATGCAACCTTTTGACATCAATACTTTGACATCAATGACAACTCTTGACATCAATCATTTGAAATCAATGACAACTCAATACACTCAATATTTCCAACAATCCCCCCTTTGTCATTGATGGCAACCCTTAAAAAAATATTCCTTTTACTAAAACTGGATTCCCAATTTTCTCCCCTTGACAGGCTGCTCCCCCTTTGACGTCAATGGCAAAGGGCTCCTTGGGGCTAAAGATAAGACATTTAGCATAGCCCCCTCATCACATTATTTCTTGAGGTGATCAATTTTGGGATGGGAGTAAACCTACTCCCAAATTACAATGCTCTTCTTCTCTTTCAATAATTTTCCATATCTCTATAGTCATACCTATTTGAACCTTTTGGCTATCCTTCTTCTTGCTTGTCTTTGGAAGTTCTGAAAACACTGTTCTATACCACTTTTATCTATGCCCATAATTATTGCAATTGTAACATTTGATGTTGTAATTATTGAAAGGTGAAACTGAATCGAAGTTCCTCTTGATGAAGCCAAAATCATTCTTACCATAAACCCTACAATGTATAGCTCTGTGACCAAAAATATTACATGAGTAGAAATATCTCTGGAAGCAATATTTATATTGCCTTGGAGGATGTGATCTCATGGTTATTTCCTTGTCTTTTCTATGATGATCCTTGTTACTTGATTGTGCATTATTTTCTTCCTATTTGATGCATCTACTTATTAACTCATCAGCAAAGGTTTTAGTTTCTTCTTTAATCACTTCCTTTAAAACTTCTTTTTCTTTTAAGCTTGACTCCCTTTTTTATATCTCTTGGCCTTATTCATAACCTAGTCTTGTCTTGATAAATAGATATATCTATATTTTTATAATGTCATCCATGGTTCTTGAGCTTTCCTTAAACCTAGTTAACTTATAAAGATATTTTCCAAGTCCTTTCTTTAGAAAGATAACTTCATATTCTAGCTTTTCACACTCTATCTCTTTTACCTCTAACTGTTTAGCCATACCTTCTTTAATTCTTCTTGCCTCTTCAACCTTAACTCTTAAAACAGTGAGATATTGTAGAAGCTTTGCCTTTGTTTTCTCTTCCTCTTTTACTTGAGCCTTCAATTTTAAGTTCTCCATTTTCAACTCATCAATTTCCTTTTCCATATATTTTGTGGCTTCCTCTTTCTTTTCCAAATATTTCTCGTTTTCTTGGTCATCAACTATAGGAGCACCTTATTTCTCTTCTAATTGGTTTTCAATAGGAGTATTCTCTTATTCTTCTACTTGGTCTTCAATGGGAGTATCCTCTTTCTCTTCTATTGCCAAAAATAGAATCTCTTATTTTTCATTTTCTAAGAGACTTTCATCACTGTCACTTGAAGCACTTCTTGCTTCTTCAACATAAAAAATTTTCTTGTGCCTTTGAAATATCTCCTTCTCATGCTTCCCTTGACCATACCTGTTTTTATTTTCATAACCAAATTTTATTTCTTTCGTCCTTCAACTGCCTCCTTTGTCATTGATGGCAACCCTTAAAAAAATATTCCTTTTACTAAAACTGGATTCCCAAATTTCTCCCCTTGACAGGCTGCTCCCCCTTTGATGTCAATGGCAAAGGGCTCCTTGGGGCTAAAGATAAGACATTTAGCATAGCCCCCTCATCACATTATTTCTTGAGGTGATCAATTTTGGGATGGGAGTAAACATACTCCCAAATTACAATGCTCTTCTTCTCTTTCAATATTTTTCCATATCTCTGAGAGACTTTCATCACTGTCACTTGAAGCACTTCTTGCTTCTTCAACATAAAATTTTTTCTTGTGCCTTTGAAATATCTCCTTCTCATGCTTCCCTTGACCATACCTATTTTTATTTTCATAACCAAATTTTATTTCTTTCTTTTTCTTGTATTATTTTTCATCTGCACTGCTACTATATCCATTTTATGGATAATAAGCTGCATAGTGACCAATGTTACCACAGCTAAAATATTTCACAGTTTGCATATTCTTGTGTTTCCTTGGATACTTCTTATTTCTTCTTACAAAATTAACCTCTTCTTCACTGCTTGATTCATCACTTGATTCTGATTCTTTATCCTTTGTCTTATTTGAATATTTGAATGATGCCTCCCTTTTGGATGTTTGATATTTTTTTGTTCTCATCTCATAAGTTGTGAGAATACCATGTAGTTCATCTATCCTCAAAGTTGCAATATCCTTCAATTATTCTACTGTTGAAACCTTTGCATAATACCTCATGGGAAGTGATCTTAAAATTTTGTGAACAATAGTAGAATCCTCAACTTTTTCTCTAAGTCCACAAATGGTATAACAACCTCATCAACACTAAGTAAGTATCTTGCAATATTTTCCTCATATTTCATCTTCAATTCTTCAAACTTATTTCTGTGAGTTTGAATTTTTGCCATCTTAACCTTGTCATATACTTCATATGTATTTTGTAGCTTATCTCATATTTATTTTGTTGATTTGCTATGCATGACTTTTACAAACTCAAATTCATGTAATCCACTTAAAATTGTATTCGTTGCCTTGGTATTATTTTCATATAGTTTCTTACTAGTTATATATGTGGGAGGTGTTGCAGGTGGTGTGTACCTATTTTCAACTGAATACCATATATCAAATCCATGTGCCATCAAAAATATCTTCATCCTAGCACTCCAGAAAGCATAATTAGTCCCATCAAACAATGGATCTCTATGTGTTGAAAATCCTTCTTAATTAGCCATTTGTGTTCCTGTAAGATCTTCCTTCAAGCTGTTAGGCTTCCTTGAAGGAACCCACTCTAATACAAATTGAAGAACACAAGCTTATACTAAGAGTGGGGTGAACAGTATAAGATACAAATTTTTACTTTTCTTTCCAAAGTAGTATTATCCAATGTTATCAATTACAATAATGAAATAATACATAGATCATCACACACATAAGAGACACAAATTTAACGTGGTTCACCCAATGTGGGCTACGTCCACAAAGAAAATATTTCTTATAAATTTTCTCAACAAATATCTTGGGAATCAATTTCCTATTACAATGTTTATGGAAGCCAACCCAAAGGAGACACCAATACCCTATGCTCAATTTCATGGACCACTATCCACTAGAGACACCAATCCTTTTTACTTTGGTTTGTGGACCTCTATCCACATGAGTCATAAATCTCCTTTGATCTGGTTTATGGACCTCTATCCATAGGAGACCTCAATCCCCTCTGCTCTAAGCCTTTACACAAGGCTTGTTCAAATCTACTCCAAAACCTGCTCTTAACTCTACTCAAATCTACCCTAAGCTTACTCATGAAGCTTGCTCAAATTTTCTCACCAAAACTACTCAAATATTCTCACTATAATTACTCAAACCTTCTCATAAAGCCTTCTTAGTATAACTCACAAAACCTACTCAAATATGCTACAAGCCTGCTCACAAGGCTTGCTCAAATCTGCTCACTATCATTTCTCAAACCTGCTCATATAACCTGCTTAGTCCAACTCATAAAACCTGCTCAAATTTACTCCAAGCCTACTCACAAGGCTTGCTCAAATATTCTTCACCAAATCTGCTCAAATCAATGCTCTAACCTACTCATATAACCTACTCAATCCAACTCACAAATCTTGCTCAAATCTGCTACAAGCCTACTCACAAGGCTTGCTCAAACTGTCTCACAAAACCTGCTCAAACCTACTCCAAACCTTCTCACAAGGTTTGCTCAATTATACTCACAAAAATTGCTTAAATATGCCCAATTCTTGCATACAAAAAATTTCATGTATCTTTCCCAAGTGCTTTCTTTAACTAAAGTAATTCAGACATATTCTACCCAGAATTCTTTTTCTTCATGAACATATAGAGAATGATATGCATTACAAAAAATCAATATGTTCTTCTTGTATTCATTAAGTCTGTCATTTTCACATGTCTCACATTTATTTTCATTCACAAGATAGCTCTAGTCTAGCACTTGATAATTGAACTTCTTATGTACTTCCAAAACCAATAAAATTAATGCATAATTTTGCTTCACAAAATTGGTCTATAACCCTTGCAAATTTACTCTCAATATTAATCATATTAATGCATAAATTTTCTTCACAAAATTGGTCTATAATCCTTGCACATTTCCACTTCAATTTCACTCAAATAAATGCACAATTATGTTCTCAAACACTTGCAATTTTATTCCCAATATCATTCAATACTCATGCACAAATTCCCTAGCTCATATATTTCCAATGTCAATGAAGGCAATGTACAAATATTATCAACTTCAATCAATAACTAATGCGCATCAAATCAATCCTTATATCTCCACCATATGATATCAAAAATATTTTCCTTAAACAAAAACCATCTTGAGAAATTAATCAAATCACCATACCTCTAAGGTTGCCCTGATGATAATATTCTATGTGTATTGACTTCTCAAAACCTGTCTTAAACTAATTCCCTTTCTTTTATCACTTCAAAACAAGTTAGCAAATATTCTTTTTAAATCATGCACATTAAAACCCTTCTCAAGAGATGTGCACAATAAGGCTTGAAAATAGTACTTGATAACTTCTATTAGTCTCACAAAATAAAGCTTGTAATAATGACTAAACCCTCAAATTTCCTTTTCTAAGATGTGCCAAAAATACAAACAATAATAGTCACGAGATACAACTTATTTCATTTCTAGAACATGCAAAAATTATAGATCACAATAATCATAAACATACCTTATGTCTCCTCTCTAAATATGCAAGGTCACAACTTTCAAATAATACCGAAATCACCTTATGTCTAATTACATCATACAAACATTACAATATTAAGTAATAATCCTTATTACACCTTATGACTCCCTTTTAAATAAAATTTTAATACAAATTATTTTGCCTCCTTTTATATTCAACATGCACAATGAACGATTTTCCTTTAATAAAAAATTTTAATGAAAATTTATTCATACCTTTCACCAAGTGCACGATTTTCCTTTCCAACCACCAAGCGAACGATTTTTATTTCTCACCTTGTAAAACAACGCTTGTTGAATTTCACCCTACAACCTCCTTCCTCACGATGCCCTAGCACTAGCTAGGCATCCAATTGGGCTACCCCCATGGGTAGTCATCTCCATGCAACATGACGATTTTATGGTCTTCCTATTTTGATCAAAATATTTTATCCTTGCTACCAAATAAAATAAGACCCTCTGAATTTGACCCTTTGACCTCCTTGTTCCCATCATCTTAGCACTAGCTCAATGACCGACTAGGCTAGCCACCTAGTTGGGATAAACATTGCAGCACTTTGCCTTTGTAATCAGATCATTGTTTCATCAAAAATCGTCTCCTCTTCCTTTTGCAATTCATCAATTTTATCGCTCGAGGAGAAATCGAATTTATCACACAAAAATCATAGTCTGTCAATCGATTTTGGTGGTGTATTTATATCTTTTAGCCTTCCTCTTCAACGACGTCGGTGCACATGGGTTTTTTAAATTTCCTTTGCTCTAATTTAATTTACCTAATAATCTAACATAGAAAAAAAATTCCATAACTATTTTTTTATATGTATTGGCATTTAGATTGTATCCCCAAGAAAAACTATAGACCAAAAAAAAAGTTGTGACCTACGAAATTTTAAAAAATCATGAATCCATTTCTATGTTGCTTGAGCCCTAAGACAATTCTTAAAAAAAAATGTTAAATAAATTCCATACAATGAGAAAAAAAAATTATAAATGTTCAGTCCTAAATAAAGGTGGTGTTCTCCTATAAAAACAAGTAAAATGTAAAAGTAAGCTACTTAAACTCCAAAACAACATCCCAATAAATGTAAAATCTATTTTACCATAGTTACCCAGATTCTCCATCTATTTTATCATAGTTTACCTAGATTCTTCATCGCTCTTGGGGAACATAGGCATTTAATTTGAATAGACACTACAAAAAAATTTAGAGCATACCGCGGTCATTTAATTGGCATCTAATTTGGAAATGCACTGCTAAACATTTCGAGTATACGGCAATCAACTTTCTGAAGTGCCTCGTAATATTTTAGTGTAAAGCACCATTTTAACTTATATATGCACATCAAGGGCAATTCATTTATGAGCCGCGCCACAGTAGCTTAAGATTTGACGTTCAAAATCGACGCTTCCCGTGTTTTGAACGTATTTTACCGGCGTAGATAAAATGTAGCAGTCACACAAGTTCTTTCCCTACAACAAACTCTCATTTTTCTAATTTGCCTGCCACTCCTACCTTTGCAGAGCCCCCTATTAGTCATCCCGAATCGGGTAAAATTTCTCCCACTTTTCACCAGTTTGTCCCTTAGAAACTCGAGGGGTCACCCACATATGCTCTTGCCAGAGCGTTTGTTTTAAGACAAGCCCACGCAATGATGTAGCCAGTACGGAGATAAGTCAGGAATGATGTGGGGGAATGATTATCGTGACAGTAACAAGCCCCTTTCTCTACATTTTTCATGGGATGGAGCACGTAGACGGTTTATATCCTTGCGTTTGAATTGGGTAAAGCTGACATTCATTAAATATTTGTCGCTCACCACTCTCCCACCGGTACTGGATAGGAAAACGCCATGTCAAGGCATCCAAATAATATATATATGCGCCAAATAATATGGTGGAGACAACAAAAGAAGAAGAGGGGTAAGCCATATTTCTTACCGTTGGAATGTGTCTACCTTTCTGAACTTGCTGCCTCGACCCTTCCCTGTCTACTAGTCCTCTAGTAGGCAGCGGCAAAACCTTCAACATATTCCACTAGAATCTTATTTTCATCGGACGTCTAGGGGGGAGGCCTGGACGCCTCATGAGGATAAGACTCTAGTGGAATATGTTGCAGGTTTGCTGTTGCCAGCTCCCGGCTAAGCAAGAGGACCAGTAGAATTATTCCTGTCTAAGACAGAGAAGGGTCGAGGCAGCGAGTGCAAGTTCAGAATGGTAGACACATTCCAACGAAGAAGAATGCAGGGCTTCTTTTTCGTTGCGGGAAGAGTTGCCGCCTGCGCTGGACGAATTATTTGAGACCTAATATAAGGCGAGGTTCATTTGCACCAGAAAAGTTTCCGCCTGCGCTGGACTATTACTCAGGTCCAATTGTACAAGTAAATGCAATTTCGATATGTCCAGATTGTGGTTCCCTCAGAATACGCTTTTATGCTGCTTATTCTTTTTCTATATTTGTAGAGATGGCCCGTCATAGCCTCACAGCTGCCGGGGAGGATGGACAACGAGGACAACGAGATCAAGAATTTCTGGAACACAAATCTAAAGAAAAAGCTGCTACGGATGGGACTCGACCCCTCAACCCACGCCTCCAGATCGGAAGTCAACGGCGCCAATGGCCGTCAAGGATGATGATGCAGAAGCCAATTCCAGTGCCAAGGCACCGTCTGACTTTTTCTTAAAGCTATGGAATTCAGATGCAGCAAGGACTTCAAGAGGAGGCCATAATTAAAATTAAATGCGTATTTCACATTAGAATGATTGACAATGGCTCAAAGAACTAAATCTTCTTCATTTCCTTCAATTCAATGTAATTTAAGGAAGTTGAACAAACTTCTGTTAAATTTTCTTAATATTCTACCCTTGATGTTGAGCGAAGCGTGTGGCCTTTTTGTGTTATGCTACAATGTGAACATTTTATTTTGTTAGTTGGCATAATGAAAATTTATAACGGTGTTGACAGGCAAGTGTAAATCTGTTGGCCAAAAAAACGAATTTGTTTAAGATTAAAGGAAGATATATGTGTGGCGGCTGATGTCACCATCTTGTACATTCTCCCCGCTTGAACCTTGTTGGAAGTTCTATTATCTCGAACGCAAGTAGCTTATTTCTCAACTGTTCTATTATCTCGAACGCAACTAGCATCGGTATTAGTTGTAGGTAAGAATTTATTTCTCAACAATTCGGGTTTGGTTTAAGGTTGATTGATTTTTCATCGATTGGAGAATATAAAAATAAAGAAATAAAGACCGTATTTGCAAGATAACGGCATGCCGTATTTAGTGTAGTTGAAGGATTTTTTATAGATTAGTTGAATGGTAAGTTTTGGTTTTGATTATAAATAGATTTAAATTTAAAATTTGGGGATATTTTGTTTGTATAGAGGTAGTAGTTTGACTTGTGTTTGTCAACTGTTTATTCTGTGTTTACTGATTATTTATAAACTATCTAAACTATCTATTTTGTTGAGTATCTGACCCAATTCCAATCCCAAATCCATAATATTTTTTACTCAAAAAATAATAATTAAATGAAATAAATAACCTATTTATTTTGTTAAGTGACTGTACCAATTCCAATCTGAAGCTCATAATATTTTTTACTTAACCACCACCCCAAATTTAAATCCTAATAATTAAAAAAACAATAAATATAACAACACAAAAAAATTAGACGAACGAGAGAGGGTATGTCAAATTTAAAAGGAAAATTATAATAACCGAGGTGATTTGAATGTATCTAAACAACAATAATATTCAATAACACCAAATTTTATGTTTGTGTAAATTTAAAGGTAAATTGGTGGAGTTGAAATCCGGGTATTATGATGTTCCCTTGGGTGATGATAAAGGATATAAATTTAGCGAGTTTAATAGCTGTTCAATGGCTTATTATAAAATGGTATTATTTTAATGTAAAAAGTTTGGTAATATTAAATTTATAATTATATTAAAATGTAATTTGATAATTTTTTTTTAATATAAAAATTTGTTAATATTAAATTTATAATTATATTAAAATGTAATTTGATAAAATTTTATTTAAAACAATGTTAATCTTTATAATAGTTTTTTTATATATATAAGGGAGTTGGTCATATCCATATTATTTTTAGTAATTGTTAAGTGCATGGTTCAAACCACATGTGTTACTTTAACAAGCCTATATCACTTCGTTATTTTATAACTCAACGTGAAGAAGACCACCGGTCGCTCAGGATTTGTACCGTCATCGTTGATCTAACGTGCACTAGAGGGCTTGGAGCATACTACTAACTTTGCAAATAGGCATATCTCCAAGGTATATATTAGCAATATTGAGGGAGATAGACCTTGTGAAGTCAACCATTTGGAACAAGAGTAGTGATGATTTTTCAAGTTGCAAAAAACAAAATTGCAAAGTGTAAATGATTGGGGCTTTTCCCTAAAAAAATGTCTCATATTTTCCTAAAAATATATAAAGTTTTTATCAAATATTATATTTGCTATAGCACATTGAGATAAATTTCATTATATTTTGAGTTTTCGTTTCCTTTCCATGGATCAATTTATAGTTAAATCCTTAGAATCATCCCTAGTGGTAGAGGTTAGTGAGTGCACCTCATAGAGATCCTCATTTCTCCAAGATAGGACAGTTTTTGGTAAATTTAATGGTTATTGACCAGGGGCTTTAGCCTTGAGAAACTGGATTGATATGAGTTGGAAGTCTTAGGAGTGATTCTATCATTTCTTTCTAAATGTTTCTTCCTAGCCATTTTTTGTTTTAGGGAATAAAGAGAAATAATCCTAAGAGGGGGTCCTTGGTTTATTAGAAGATGTTTCCTAGCCATGTTTTTCCTTCCTAAATTTTAGAAATTAAACACTTTGCTCTATTATTAGAAGATGCTTTAGAAATAAATTTTTAAAAAATATTGCCTAGTATGAAAAATAGCGCCCTATCAATCTTCCACAATATTTTTCTTTGTATTAACAAAATGCTGGAGAATGAGATTTTCTTCCACAATATTTTTCTTTGTACTAACAAAATGCTGGAGAATGGGATTTTCTTCCACAATATTTACAATAGCTACACTTCAATTGAATGTAATGTATTTTCTTCATTTTATGCTTCCTTGTTAGTGCTTCAAGATATTTTGTTTCCTTAAGAAAACAACGTAACCATTTATTTATAACTAGGGCTATTATTTCTTTATTTTTCTTGTATATAAGTTGCAAGATCTTATAATTATGACATTCTTAGTAGTCATAGATTTTGTGATAAAATCTATTTTTGATCTACTATTAGATTGAGATTTAGTATCAACAAGATCTAATTTTGAGTTCTCAAGGGTATTTAGTGATCTTGTTATTTCCTTCTTTTTATCAATCGTCTATCAAATTTTAAAAATAAAGCTTTAACTTATTTACTATTTCTTCACTATCTTCATTGAATGCATTTCTAATAGTTTCTTCCATGGTATGCAATTCAATTTTATGATTTATTTCCTCTGAAGTAGTAATCCTTATAATTCCCTAGTTTAGAAAATAAAAAATTTAAATATGAATTTTGCAAATTTTTGTTTTCTAATCCTTTGATGTTGAAAACCTTTTAACTCAAAAATTATAAATTTGCAAAATTTATAAGCCATCTAATATATATTTATTTTTTACAATTTTTCTTAAAAAAAAAAAATCTTCTACTTTAAAAAACTTTAAATAATCAAATTAACTAATCCTTATTACTCCGTATCTTTTTTTTTTTAAATAAAAACTTAAACTTAAACCTAACCCTTATAACTCCTAACTCACTTATAATTCAATTAAATTAAATTCCTTTTAGACTATATAAACACCTCATAACTGCATAAAAAAACCTTAAAAATAAATTGCAATCTAACCTTATATTCCACCTTACGCAACTTGATATTTGAATTGTGCTCTTCTTGCACATTGATGTTATACAAATCACTTGCTCACTAATGTTCTATGAATTGTGCTCTAAATGCACTCCCTCTGCACCTCTATTTAAGTGAATCCACTTTGAGTGTATCAAATGATGAATATCATCCATATGGAGCTTTGTATTCATTTAGAAAACACTTTATTTCCTTTAGTTCTAACATTAAATGCATTATTAAACTATTATACCATAAGCATTGATGTGCTTGTCTACACTGTGATGATGCACTCATCTTCATATTTAGACTTCTTTCTTCCTCATGTGTCAATGATAAATGTTTCAACTTCCTCCAACACTGAATGATTTACTTTCCTACAATGCTGAGTGCTTCACCTTCATCCAATGCTAAATGCTTTTCCTTCCTACAACATTAAATTTTGGTGTGTTGCTTCTATCCATCCTTCAATATTGGAAGCTTTGCTTCTATCTTACATGCTAAAAAAATTGCTTTCTGTGGGTGAAATTTTGCATCCATTCATCCAAAATCCACAATTTTGGGAAGTGGATGTTGAGAATGAGCCTCTGAGGTGTGAGCAGTGTCGAGATAGGTTCCAATGAAGGTAAATTTTTTTTTGCAGTTCTAAGAAGGGCAGAGAAATCGGTCAACTTCAATCATCAAGAAAATCCCAAAAGTTTATTCGATGAGGCAGAGCATATATAACCATGAAGTAATCTTGAGGTCCTCGTCGACTTAGGCACAAAATTTGGTTGAGTGGTAAGGCGAGCATAGAATTGGGTGTTCAAAAATTGCAAGTGGGTCCCAAAATCCCACCTCATAATAAGGGCAGAGAAATGGGATCCCAAGTGGATGCCATAGATGTAGTGGGTAGATAGGTGGAAGAATGACTATCCCTGGTCAACTCTCAAAATGCTACCCAAAACCAAGGCAGAGGGTCATCCAAGTTTAGAGCCCAACAAAAAAATGAGATGTAAGCAAAATTTGACCAAATATCGAATTCCCACTACAAAAATTCATCAGGCTACCTAAGTAAAGGAACATGCAGAGGTTTGAGCATCCCTCATTCCCCTAAAGAATCTCCAAAGTTGTGCCAAATATGGAAGGTGATGCAGAGACCAAAATCTCATCCTAAAAAGGATGAAGCGTAGTTTGCAGAGTTTTGGATTGGTAGCAAGTAGTGGGTGAGCCCCAAAAGTCTTCCCATCATAGAATTCTTACCATATCAAAGGAATTCTATAAGAAATAAGTAGTGTCCTTATTATTAGGCTGCATGATGAGTAGATGCAAATTAAGAGGTTTAGTGCCCAACCAGTGCGTGGTAGCAGGTTGAGTCTTGGATCCATTGAAGTTGCTAGATTTAAGAGGATTGATAGTGAATTTAATGACCTTCTTCAAAAAGTAGGTGGATAAATTTATGATCCATCATATTATTCAAGAAAATTAGAATTGATCAAGGATCTATATTCAAGCTGTACTACCTTCCTCCTTCTGTAAACCACCCTCTACCATAGCCTACAAAAGATTTGAAGATATTTGCAATGTGGTTGCCCCTATTGGTGTAGCCACATTGTCTCATCCACCACCCATCATATTGAATGCAATATTTATTGTAAGGTCTATATGTACTAGAATTTAAGTCATTCTAGGGGGTCAAATATTTAGCCATTACAACTCATATGTAATCTTTTACTATTTCAAGAAATACATGTTTATTACTATTTGGTCTCCAATTAGGCTCTTGAATGTGTGAATATTGAATGTTTATTTCTACTAAAGCTAGTTGAAAGGATGTGCTCTAATTATACAATCTGGATTTCATGCATTTCATTTGATATTTTTGGAATTTGCATTCAATAATGTACTTTAGATGCTAAAAGAGAGTGATGATTAGCTGATCTATTATGTAGCTCACCTATGTTTCCTGCAATGGTTCAAGTTTGCTTTGCATATGTTTTCATGTAGTTGAATCTGTCCCCTTTTAAGTTTTAGCTTCAACTTCTTTTTCTCTCTTTCAACCCCCCTTTTCTTGCATCATTGTTAGCCAGGACACCTAAGAGCTAGCCTCCTCTAGAGATCGATTGTAAAACCTATGACTTTGTAGCCCTTCAATGTTTATCGAGGTTCACGAGCGTAGAACCCTTTTTGTTAGACCAAATTTTGAGACCGACACTTTCTTTCTTTAGATGCTAGAAACCTTGCTTTCTATATTTGGTTCACTATTAGACTTCCATAAAACCTCCTTCATATGTTGTGATATTGATCTTTGTGCTGGTTTTGATATTCAAGTTGGCCTCATTTGTTGTTGTAGATTTATAGGTCATTGTAATCTCATGATGTTCGTAGCTCTCAATACTATATGAATTATGGTGCTTCTATATAATAACTCTTAACCATTTGGATTTTTGAATGCTATTTTATTTTCCTTTATATTTTTGCTATATTGCTTCCTTTGGATTGGTCAAATGGCATGTTTCTTTATTGTATAGATAAATGGCTAATCCTTTGTTATATGGTCAATTGTGCCACTCTATATTCTTTCTTAAGTTGGTCGAATGGGCCTCTCTATATTCTTTCTTGAGTTGGCCAAATGGGCCTCTTTTTCTTCTTTCTTGAGTTGTCCAAATAGGCCTCTCTTCTCTTATTTCTTAAGTTGAATGAATGGACCTCAATGCTCTTCTTTTTTTAGTTGGCCCAATGGATTATTTAACATCTTTCTTGAGTTGGTCGAATAACCTCTCTTCAATATTGAAATAAACCTCTTTTAATATGGGCATTGTTCCTCTATCATGGGTATCTCTTCCCAATATATGGCCTCTTGGACCTCTTCAATAGTATAGATCTCTTGGGTCTTTCTAACTATAAAATTATTTTTACATTTTTCTATTTTTATTAAATATAGGCCTTCTTGACCTTTTATATATCTTCAACAATAAATAGGCTTCTCTAGCCATCACTATTTCTCTTACAAATATGTCAAGGTCAAATTACTCTTGACCTAATTCTTCTTTCTTTTATTCTACTTCTTTTTGTGCTTTCTTCATTGTTTTATTTTTTGATTTCTTCAAAATTTAAATGAAAAACACAAGCTTATACTGAGAGGGGGGGTGAACAGTATAAGACCGCTTTTTACTTTTTCCTCCAAATCAACTTTCAATTCAATATTATGCAGTGTATAGAAAGCAATATCAATAGCAGTAATCAAAGCAATGCACAAAACACCATCCACAATAGAGACACAACAATTTACGTGGTTCACCCAATGCGGGCTACTCCACGGATAAAATCTTTCACTAAATTTTATCAAATCAAATCTGGGAATACCTTTCCCGATTACAATGTTTATGGGCACCAACCCAAAGGAGACACCAATCCCCTAGCTCTGTTCGTCTGGTGATCCTCTAGAAGACCTCTGCCTCCTCTGCCCTTAGCAAATGGAACTCTATCCATAGAAGACACCTGTCTTCCCTGCACTCGGTCGGAGACCTCTGTCCTCAACTCTATCACCTCCAAAGCTGGTCCTCGAAATTGCACTAAACACAGTCCTTCGGTCTAGCACAAATGTCCTCGATCTCTTTCTTTGATCTGCACCAAACACGGTCCTTCGGTCTGGCACAAATGTCTTTGTCCTCTTTTTTTGGTTTGCACAAAAACATAGTCCTTCGCTCTTTTTGCGCAATCACAGCTGCACTTGATCAAACTTCGACCTTTGCACCTCTGCGCAATCACAGCCGCATAGTCTTCGTGCACTCTGCTTCCTTGCGATCTCTCTCACTTGGAAGATTCGACAGAATGCACTCTGCTCTCGATGATCGAACTTCTTCTCTTCGCATAGTCTGCGAACGCCGCTCTTCGAACGCACACTCAAAATCGATACTTTAACTCTCCAAACATCCCTCCTTATATACTGATACTTTCAAGATCAAAACCTTGATCTTAGTCGGCTGCACAACCCTAAACTACGTCGACTGCAAACCCTAATCGTCGTCGGCCCAAATTTAACTTTGTCGGCTTCACTGCTTCTGCAACTTTTCTGTAGCTTCTGCCATGAAACTACAACATGTCGCGATATCGCGACACCTTTGCAGTCGTACACTTTCTTTTGGCTTTTGTCACGATATCGCGACACTTTAGCCTTTGACGACTTTGACTAAGCTCTTGTCGCGATATCGCGACACTTCTCGCTTTCTTATCCTCTTCTTGGCTTGCACTAGCGAAAATGGAACATGTCACGAAATCGTGACACTTTTGCTGCCTTGAGCTTCTCTCTGCCTTACATCTACGAAACTGGAACATGTCACGAAATCGTGATGCTTTTGTCTTCATAGCCTTCCTTTCTGCTTTTGTCACGAAATCGTGACACTTCACCTATGGAAGACATGCTATCAGTTTCTGTCGTGAAATCGTGACACTTCTGCTGTTGTCTGCTATCTTTTCTGCCTATCATGAAATCGTGACACTTTTTGCATCCGTGCGCTATCTTTTCTGCCTATCGTGAAATCGTGACACTTTTTGCATCCATACGCTATCTTTTCTTCATCTTGTCGCGAAATCGTGATGCTTTTAGCTTCCATACGCTTTCTTTGTAGCCTGTCATGAAATCGTGACGCTTCTCATTTCAGACTCTTCCCTTTGCTGCATGTCGCGAAATCATGACAGTTCTCACTTCGAGTTCTGTAGCATGTCGCAAAATCGTGACAGTCCTCACTTCGTCTTTTGCAGCATGTCGCGAAATCATGACACTTTATCTTGCTACTTTCTCTCTCTTCAAACTTGTCGCGAAATCGTGACAACTCACATTTCGGACTCTCTCTTCTGCATTATGTCACGAAATCATGACACTTTTCCTTTTGGACTCCTTCTCCTGCAACATGTCATGAAATCGTGACACTTTTCCTTTCGGACTCCCTCTCCTGCAACATGTCGCGAAATCGTGACACTTTTTCTTTCGGACTCCCTCTCCGGCAACATGTCACGAAATCGCGACACTTTTTCTTCTCGGCCTTCCTGCTCTTTTCAAGTCACGAAAATGTGACATGTCATGAAATCGTGACACTTTCCACCTTGCTCTCCTTCTCTGCCAACATGTCACGAAATCGTGACAGTTTTCCCTGCTTCTTCTCTCTCTTCCAACATGTCGTGAAATCGCGATAGTTTTGCCAGCTCTTTCTCTCTCCTCTAACATGTCACGAAATCGTGATAGTTTTTCCAGCACTTTCTCTCTCCTCTAACATGTCGCGAAATCGCGATAGTTTTTCCAGCCTATTGCATACTTTTTCTAACTTGTCTTTTTCTTTGATCTTTTGCAAAAGAGCTACTATGATCTTCTTGGAAACTCATTGTCCATGCTCTGAATAATCTGACATTAAATCAAATTCCTTCAAGAGCTTCTTGACATCAATGACAACTTCTACACTTGAGCAAAGGCAATGTACCCAAGGTACCCAAAATTGCCAACAATCTCCCCCTTTGTCATTGATGGCAAACCTTTATGGAAAACACATCTCAAGAGCCAAAACTCGAAACCAATTGTGCTAACACTGAGAATCTGCCTTTGAGGTTTTGCTCCCCCTGACTTGAAGCTCTTCTCTTCACTTGAAGCTCTCCCCCTTACTCATATCTCTCCCCCTTTGTCATCAATGGCAAAGGGTCACCTTTGGGGCTTGGGACTAAGAATGAGCCTCTTAGCTTAGTCCCTCCCCCACCTCCTGATGAGGTGATTAAAACAGGGGTGGGAGTAAAACTCCCATTAGGCACTGATCATCATCAGTGTCTATAACTTCCTTGCCAGGCCTTCTCTTGAACTCATTGTCCATTTTCTTGTTCCTGTTACTGTTCTTGTTCTTGTTCTCATCCCTATTTTTGTTCATGCCTTGATCCTTGGACCTGTTCATACCACTGTTCCTATTCTTGTACCTTGGAAGATCAGCTCTACACTGTCTAGTTGTGTGACCTCCATTGTTGCACTTATAACAAGTAACAATGTTATTTCTTTTAGGCATACCTATTCTTTGAATCCGCCAGTTCTGCCCAAACCTATTTTGATTAATCATGTTCTAGTCGAGCCTGTTATTTATCTCGCAATAGACTGCCTTGTGCCCGAACTATTGACAAGAGTAGCAATACCCTCGAAAGAAACTAGCACTTCTGAATTTGTCGTTTACTTTCTTCACTTGAGCCATGCAATGTACAGCCATGTGACCAAACTTGTGACACGCAAAACATCTATCGTGAAATTTTCTTTTATTCGACCTCTTGGGTCCCAAAAACTTCTTCTTCTCAATCTAAATTTTGTTTTCTATTTCTGCGCATCTATCACTCACGGACTCATGATCTGAAGTACTTTCTTCATCAGAACTCTCTTCCTTTTGAAATCTCTTGCTAGATTCCCCAACCTGTTCCTTGTGCGGCTCAACAAAACCAAGGCCTGTTTTATCTGTTGGTTTTCTTTGACCTTTGATGAGAGACTTAACCCTTTTGGAGCTATCTTGAAACCTGTATAGCTTATCCTTGTACTCTTTAGTTTCCACTTCCAAAGAAGCCATTTTATGTTCCAATTCACTATATTTAAGAACCTTGGACTCTAACTCAACCTTGAGTTCTTGAGTCTTAGCTATAGAGAAATCAAGATTTTCTATAAGATCATCTCTTTCCATACAACATTCATCTAACTTATCCTGGAGTCTGGCATTCTTCTTTCTTTCCTTTTTCAAAGCACTAAGAGCACTACTAAGTTCACTTTCAAGATCCTTTATTTGTTTGCTTTCTGAATCATCAGAGTCTTTTCCAGATTTCTTATCACTAGAGGTGCTACCCTTTTCAAAAACCATACAAGCATCTTCCTTATAGTTTTCTGAAGCATCCTCATACATACTAGTAACCAATTCATTATTTGTGCAATCATCCTCAAGGTGACCAAAATTTCCACATCTAAAACATTTCATGATAATGAATCTATGTTTCGGTTCTTCCTCTTTTTTCGATATGAACAACATCTCATTTTCACTATCACTTGAAGAACTTTCACTATCACTACTAGAACACTTACTTGCTTTGTCTAGGTAGAAACTCTTCTTGTGCTTGTGAGAATACCTCTTTCCGTGGTTGTTGTGCTCATCTTTGTTCTTCCTGTGATGCTTGTACTTTTTAGAATCCTTGCTCTTAGAAACCTGTTTCTCTTCATCACTTTCATTCTTGGAAATAGTACAGTCAGTAGCATAATGACCAAACTTTCCACAATTGAAACATCTTATATTTTTCATGCTTTTGTGCTTTCTAGAGAACTTGCCTTTCTTGTTGTAATATGCCTCTTCATCACTAGAAGACTCATCACTCTCTTGAAGTTGTTTACCCTTGGATTTCTTGGTAGCTTTGAAAGCTGCTTCTTTCTTGACATCAACCTTCACTTGAGTTCTCAACTCAAATGCTGCAAGTATACTATGGAGCTCATCCTTTTTCAACTTATCCAAATCTTTAGCTTCCTCAATAGCAAAAATATTTTCACTAAATCTATTAGGAAGAGATCTTAAAATCTTATCACAAACATCATTTTCAGCAAGCTCAAGACCTAAGTCTTTCATGGAGTTAACAACCTCATCCATACGAAGCATGTAGTCACTAATATTTTCATCATCATTCATCTTGAGTTGTTCAAACATACCTTTGAAGTGTCTCAACTTGGCCTTTTGGACATTTACATCACCTGTGTGAACCACCTATAGCTGTTTCCACATTTCACTAGCTGTCTTGCAGTGAATCACCTTGGTAAGATCTGCCTTCTGTAAACCCTTCAGGATTGCATTCATTGCTTTTGAATTGTTGTGATGTAGGAGCCTGTCTTCTTTAGTATAAGGACCATTTTCAGGAATAGTGTACCCGTCTTCAATCACTTCCCAAACCTCATTCCCAAGTGCCATTAGATAAACCTTCATCCTTGCACTCCAAAGACCAAAATCTGATCCATCAAGAATAGGTGCTGCATTGCCACTTGAATAATCCATTGTGTTCTTTGCTAGCTTTTCCTTCAAGCTGTTAAACTTTTTGAAGGCACCCGCTCTGATACCAATTGAAGAACACAAGCTTATACTGAGAGGGGGGGTGAACAGTATAAGACCACTTTTTACTTTTTCCTTCAAATCAACTTTCAATTCAATATTATGTAGTGTATAGAAAGCAGTATCAATAGCAGTAATCAAAGCAATGCACAAAACACCATCCACAATAGAGACACAACAATTTACGTGGTTCACCCAATGCGGGCTACTCCACGGATAAAATCTTTCACTAAATTTTATCAAATCAAATCTGGGAATACCTTTCTCGATTACAATGTTTATGGGCACCAACCCAAAGGAGACACCAATCCCCTAGCTCTGTTCTGGCTGGTGATCCTCTAGAAGACCTCTGCCTCCTCTGCCCTTAGCAAATGGAACTCTATCCACAGAAGACACCTGTCTTCCCTGCTCTGTCTGGAGACCTCTGTCCTCAACTCTATCACCTCCAAAGCTGGTCCTCAAAATTGCACTAAACACAGTCCTTCGATCTAGCACAAATGTCCTCGATCTCTTTCTCTGATCTGCACCAAACACAGTCCTTCGGTCTGGCACAAATGTCTTTGTCCTCTTTTTTTGGTCTACACAAAAACATAGTCCTTCACTCTTTTTGTGCAATCACAGCTGCACTTGATCAAACTTCGACCTTTGCACCTCTGCGCAATCACAGCCGCATAGTCTTCACGCACTCTGCTTCCTTGCGATCTCTCTCACTTGGAAGATTTGACAGAATGCACTCTGCTCTCGATGATCGAACTTCTTCTCTTCGCACAGTCTATGAACGCCGCTCTTCGAACGCACACCAAAATCGATACTTTAACTCTCCAAACATCCCTCCTTATATACTGATACTTTCAAGATCAAAACCTTGATCTTAGTCGGCTGCACAACCCTAAACTACGTCGGCTGCAAACCCTAATCGTCGTCGGCCCAAATTTAACTTTGTCGGCTTCACTGCTTCTGCAACTTTTTTGTAGCTTCTCGTGAAACTACAACATGTCGCGATATCGCGACACCTTTGCAGCCGTACACTTTCTTTTGGCTTTTGTCATGATATCGCGACACTTTAGCCTTTGACGACTTTGACTAAGCTCTTGTCGTGATATCGTGACACTTCTCGCTTTCTTATCCTCTTCTTGGCTTGCACTAGCGAAAACGGAACATGTCGCAAAATCGTGACACTTTCGCTGCCTTGAGCTTCTCTCTGCCTTACACCCGCGAAACTGGAACATGTCACAAAATCGTGACGCTTTTGTCTTCATAGCCTTCCTTTCTGCTTTTGTCGCGAAATCGTGACACTTCACCTATGGAAGACATGCTATCAGTTTCTGTCATGAAATCGTGACACTTCTGCTACCGTCTGCTATCTTTTCTACCTATCACGAAATCGTGACACTTTCTGCATCCGTGCGCTATCTTTTCTGCCTGTCATGAAATCGTGACACTTTCTGCATCCATACGCTATCTTTTTTTCTTGTCACGAAATCGTGACGCTTTCAGCTTTCGTACGCTTTCTTTGTAGCCTGTCGTGAAATCGTGACGCTTCTCATTTCAGACTCTTCCCTTTGTTGCATGTCACGAAATCATGACAGTTCTCACTTCGAGTTCTGTAGCATGTCACGAAATCGTGACAGTCCTCACTTCGTCTTTTGTAGCATGTCGCGAAATCGTGACACTTTATCTTGCTACTTTCTCTCTCTTCGAACTTGTCGCGAAATCGTGACAACTCACATTTCGGACTCTCTCTTCTGCATTATGTCACGAAATCATGACACTTTTCCTTTTGGACTCCTTCTCCTGCAACATGTCATGAAATCGTGACACTTTTCCTTTCGGACTCCCTCTCCTGCAACATGTCGCGAAATCGTGACACTTTTTCTTTCGGACTCCCTCTCTTGCAACATGTCACGAAATCGCGACACTTTTTCTTCTCGGCCTTCCTGCTCTTTTCAAGTCATGAAAATGCGACATGTCACGAAATCGTGACACTTTCCACCTTGCTCTCCTTCTCTGCCAACATGTCGCGAAATCGCGACAGTTTTCCCTGCTTCTTCTCTCTCTTCCAACATGTCGCGAAATCGTGATAGTTTTGCCAGCTCTTTCTCTCTCCTCTAACATGTCGCGAAATCGTGACAATTTTTCCAGCACTTTCTCTCTCCTCTAACATGTCGCGAAATCGTGACAATTTTTCCAGCCTGCTGCATACTTTTTCTAACTTGTCTTTTTCTTTGATCTTTTGCAAAAGAGCTACTATGATCTTCTTGGAAACTCACTGTCCATGCTCTGAATAATCTGACATTAAATCAAATTCCTTCAAGAGCTTCTTGACATCAATGACAACTTCTACACTTGAGCAAAGGCAATGTACCCAAGGTACCCAAAATTGCCAACATTAAAATTCTTCTCTATCTTTTGTAGGAAGCTTCTCAAACCTCTATGTTGTACTTCTTATCTTCTCTATTCTATTTTTTAAAATCTTCAATGTCGTAGGTTGCACATAAGAACTCAATATGATTCTCCCCTTATTAGAGAACCCAATATCAATGTCAGGATAGCTATTTCCTGAATGATCAACTATCTCTTGAGATGATTTTACATCAATCTTTAATTTGCAAAATCCTGCAAATTTTTAAATCTTCAAATTTAAAATTCTAAAAAATTAATGTTAAGGTGGCTCTTCCTCGAGTGACCAACTTTTTTTTAGGTTGGTTCAACTTATCAATTAGTGTACAACTTCTCTTCTAAGTTGGTCTCTTTTAATTAATATATCTAAGTCCTAGTCTTCACTAGTTTTCATTCAACCTAGTGGAAATACCCTAGCCTTTTCTACTCAATATGACCTTTAAAATAGAGTCCAAGTCTTCATTTCCTTTAAAGTGGACAAACTCTAAATAAAATTTATAAAAATGGACAAAGCTAATTAATAATGGTGACTACAATAAACTCTATCAAACTAGACAAAGTCTAGTGGTAGCTCTAATATCATTGTTGAATTTTTAAATCTTACTATCGGTAGATATCACAAGTTATCTCACAATATCACATAGGTCCCAAATTTAAAACATCCATAATAATAAAGGTCAAAGAAATAATATGATGAGTAGAATAATATGAACAGATTAATATGTATATAAAGGCTTATATAATAAATAAAATAAAATAAATTTATATATTGAAATATGAATGTAAATAGCCTAAATCATTCATGTACTATGCATGAAGAACAACTAATAGTATTAATTGATCAAAATATATAAACGATTTATTGCTCCTCTTTTATGATATAACTTAGAATATGAACTATTTATTTGTATTATATTCAATTCATTCTATGGAACATTCTCTCCATAATATAGCCATAGTAATATGACTCTTCAAGTACTTGACTATTGATGTCCATATGCCAAGTCTCATGACTCTTGGCTTATCAATTTTCCACTTCTATATTTGATGGACACTTGACTCTATAATAGTTGCATATATATACATGAATCTTTGACTCCTACATGCACTCCTAAACTAAGAAACTTGTGCACATCCTCACATTACATATTTTCTCTCTTACATACAAGCTACTTATGCACATTCTCTCTTACATGATACTTGTACATTTCTTGCACATCCACACTTACATAAGGGGAATTATAAATCATACACTAAACTATAGACTCAACTTTAATCCTTATTACACCTTATGACTCCCTTTTAAGTCAAATTTCAATACAAAGTATTTTTCCCCCTTTTATATTCAACATACATAGTGAACAATTTTTCTTTAATCAAAAATTTTAATCAAAATTTATTCATACCTTTCACCAAGTGCACGATTTTCCTTTCTAGCCACCAAGTGCATGATTTTCCTTTCTCACCTTACGAAACAATGTTCGTCGAATTTGACCCTACGACCTCCTTCCTCACGGTGCCATAGCGCTAGCTAAGCATCCATTTTGGCTACCCCTGTGGGTAGTCACCTCCATGCAACACGATGATTTGATGGTCTTCCATTTTGATCAAAATATGTTCTCCTTGCTACAACAAAACAAGACCCATCAAATTTGACCCTGCAACCTTCTTGTTCCTAGTGCCTTAGCGCTAGCTTAGTGACCAAGTAGGCTAGCCACCTAGTTGGAATACACACTACAACAATTTGCCTTTGTATTCAAATCACTATTTCATCAAAAATTGTGTCCTCTTCCTTTTGCAATTTATCAATTTTAGTGCATGAGGATAAATCAAATTTATCACACAAAAATCATAGTCTGCTAATCGATTTTGGTGGTGTATTTATATCTTTTAGCCTTCCTCTTCAACGACGTCGATGCACATGGGTTTTTCGAATTTCCTTTGCTCTAAATTAATTTTTGGCACCTTGTATTTTTAAACCTTCTTGATATTATTAAATATTATAACTTTCGCCTTAAAAAAAAATTTCCTCCATAAAAACTTTTGCTTCAAGAATTTACAAATATTTTCATTATAATATTTAAATATTATAGTTATTTTATTTTAAACCTTGGCCTTGTATTTTATTTTAACCCTTGGCTTTCTCATTTAATTATTTAAACCTTACCTTCTATTTTAAACCTTTGGCCCAATCCACTTTGTTCCAAGTAACTCTTAAACCTCTTTGTTCTTCTTTATAATATTTAAAATAAATATTATAAACCTTTTCTTTACAACAATTTTACTTGCTTTTAGATATACCTTGGGTATATTTATGCTTTGAATACCATGCAACCTTTTGACATCAATACTTTGACATCAATGACAACTCTTGACATCAATCCTTTGACATCAATGACAACTCAATACACTCAATATTTCCAACAATCCCCCTTTGTCATTGATGGCAACCCTTAAAAAAATATTCCTTTTACTAAAATTGGATTCCCAATTTTCTCCCCTTGACAGGCTGCTCCCCCTTAGACATCAATGGCAAAGGGCTCCTTGGGGCTAAATATAAGACATTTAGCATAGCCCTTCATCACCTTATTTCTTGAGGTGATCAATTTTGGGATGGGAGTAAACCTACTCCCAAATTACAATGCTCTTCTTCTCTTTCAATATTTTTCCATATCTCTGTAGTCATACCTATTTGAACCTTTTAGCTATCATTCTTCTTGCTTGTCTTTGGAAGTTCTGAAAACACTGTTCTATACCACTTTTCTCTATGCCCATAATTATTGCAATTGTAACATTTGATGTTGTAATTATTGAAAGGTGCAACTAAATTTAAGTTCCTCTTGATGAAGCCAAAATCATTCTTACCATGAACCCTATAATGTATAGCTCTATGACCAAATATATTACATGAATAGCAATATACTGGAAGCAATATTTATCTTGCCTTGGAGGATGTGATATCATGGTTCTTTCCTTGTCTTTTCTGTGATAATCCTTGTTCCTTGATTGTGCATTATTTTCTTCCTATTTGATGCATCTACTTATTAACTCATTAGCAAAGGTTTTAGTTTCTTCTTTAATAACTTCCTTTAAAACTTATTTTTCTTTTGATCTTGACTCCATTTTTTATACCTCGTGGCCTTCTTCATAACCTAGTCCTGTCTTGATAAATGGAGATCTCTATATTTTGATAATGTCATCCAAGGTTCTTGAGCTTTACTTAAACCTAGTTAACTAATCAAGATATTTTCCAAGTCCTTTCTTTAGAAATATAACTTCATATTCTAGATTTTCACACTCTATCTCTTTTACCTCTAACTGTTTAGCCATACCTTCTTCAATTCTTCTTGCCTCTTCAACCTTAACTCTTAAATCAATGAGATATTGTAGAAGATTTGCCTTTGTTTTCTCATTCTCTTTTACTTGAGCCTTTAATTTTAAGTTCTCCCTTTTGAACTCATTAAGTTCCTTTTCCATATCTTTTGTGGCTTCCTCTTCCATTTCCAAATATTTCTCCTTTTCTTGGTCATCAACTATAGGAGCACCTTATTTCTCTTCTAATTGGTTTTCAATAGGAGTATTCTCTTATTCTTCTACTTGGTCTTCAATGGGAGTATCCTCTTTCTCTTCTATTTCCAAAAATATAATCTCTTATTTTTCATTTTCTGAGAGACTTTCATCACTGTCACTTGAAGCACTTCTTGCTTCTTCAACATAAAAAATTTTCTTGTGCCTTTGAAAGATCTCCTTCTCATGCTTCCCTTGAACATACCTATTTTATTTTCATAACCAAATTTTCTTTCTTTCTTTTTCTTGCATTATTTTTCATCTGCACTACTACTATATCCATTTTATGGATAATAAGCTACATAGTGACCAATGTTACCACAACTAAAACATTTCACAGTCTACATATTCTTGTGTTTCCTTGGACCCTTCTTATTTCTTCTTACAAAATTAGCCTCTTCTTCACTACTTGATTCATCACTTGATTCTGATTCTTTATCCTTTGTCTTCTTTGAAGCTTTGAATGATGCCTCCATTTTGGATGTTTGATATTTTTCTATTCTCATCTCATAAGCTGTGAGAATCCCATGTAGTTCATCTATCCTCAAAGTTGCAATATCCTTCAATTGTTCTAGTCTTGAAAACTTTACATAATACCTCATGGGAAGTGATCATAAAATTTTGTGAACAATGGTAGAATCCTCAATTTTTTCTCCAAGTCCACGAATGGGATAACAACCTCATCAACACTAAGTAAGTATCTAGAAATATTTTCCTCATATTTCATCTTCAATTCTTAAAAATTCCTTCTGTGAGTTTGAAGTTTTGCCATATTAACCTTGTCATATCCTTCATATGTATTATGTAGCTTATCCCATATTTATTTTGCTGATTTTCTATGCATGAATTTTACAAACTCAAATTCATGTAATCCACTTAAAATTGTATTCATTGCCTTGGTATTATTTTCATATAGTTTCTTACTATTTATATATGTGGGAGGAGTTGTAGGTGGTCTGTACATATTCTCAACTGAATACCATGTATCAAATCCCTATGCCATCAAACATAATTAGTCCCATAAAACAATGGAGCTCTATGTGTTGAAAATCCTTCTTGATTAGCCATATGTGTTCTTGTAAGATATTTCTTCAAGCTGTTAGGCTTCCTTGAAGGAACCCACTCTAATACAAATTGAAGAACACAAGCTTATACTTAGAGTGGGGTGAAAAGTATAAGATACAACTTTTTACTTTTCTTTCCAAAGTAGTATTATCCAAGGTTATCAATTACAATAATGAAATAATACATAGATCATCACACACATAAGAGACACAAAATTAACATGGTTCACCCAATGTGGGCTACGTCCACGAAGAAAATATTTCTTATAAATTTTCTCAACAAACCTTTTGGGAACCAAATTCCTATTACAATGTTTATGGACACCAACCCAAAGGAGACACCAATCCCCTATGCTCAAGTTCATGGACCACTATCCACAGGAGACACCAATCCCTTTTAATTTTATTTGTGGACCTCTATCCACATGAGTCACCAATCTCCTTTGATCTGGTTTGTGGACCTCTATCCATAGGAGACCTCAATCCCCTCTGCTCTAAGCCTTTACACAAGGCTTGTTCAAATCTACTCCAAAACCTGCTCTCAACTCTACTCAAATCTACCCTAATATTACTCATGAAGCTTGCTCAAATTTGCTCACCAAAACTGCTCAAATATGCTCACTATAATTTCTCAAACATTCTCATAAAGCCTGCTTAGTATATCTCACAAAACCTACTCAAATATGCTACAAGCCTGCTCACAAGGCTTTCTCAAATCTGTTCACTATCATTGCTCAAACCTTATCATATAACCTGCTCAGTCCAGCTCACAAAACCTGCTCAAATTTACTCTAAACCTACTCATAAGGCTTACTCAAATATTCTTCACCAAATCTACTCAAATCACTGCTCTAACGTACTCATATAACCTACTCAATCCAGCTCACAAAAATTGCTTAAATCTACTACAATCCTACTCACAAGGCTTGCTCAAACTGGCTCACAAAACCTGCTCAAATCTACTCCCAACCTTCTCACAAGGTTTGCTCAAATCTACTCACAAAAATTGCTTAAATATTCCCAATTCTTGTATACAAACAATTTCATATATCTTTCCCAAGTGCTTTCTTTAATTGAAGTAATTCAGACATATTCTACCCATAATTATTTTTCTTCAAGAACATATAGAGAATGATATGCATTACAAACAATCAATATGTTATTCTCGTATTCATTAAGTCTATCATTTTCACATGTCTCACATTTATTTTCATTCACAAGATAGCTCTAGTCTAGAACTTGATAATTGAACTTATTATGTACTTCCAAAACCAATCAAATTAATGCATAAGTTTGCTTCACAAAATTGGTCTATAACCCTTGCAAATTTACTCTCAATATTAATCATAGTAATGCATACATTTTCTTCACAAAATTGGTCTATAACCCTTGCACATTTCCACTTAAATTTCACTCAAATAAATGCACAATTATGTTCTCAAACACTTGCAATTTTATTCCCAATATCATTCAATACTCATGCACAACTTCCCTAGATCATATATTTCCAATGTCAATGAAGGCAATGCAAAAATATTATCAACTTCAATCAATAACTAATTTGCATCAAATCAATCCTTATATCTCCACCATATGATATCAAAAATATTTTCCTCAAACAAAAATCACCTTGAGAAATTAATCAAATCACCATACCTCTAAGGTTGCCCTGATGATAATCTTCTATGTGTATTGACTTCTCAAAACCTGTCTTAAACTAATTCCATTTCTTTTATCACTTCAAAACAAGTTAGCAAATATTATTTTTAAATCATCCACATTAAAACTATAGACACCAAAACAGCACCATTCTGATTAAGTGACTACAAACATTGATCGCATGCACATACACAGCTTTCAGGGCAGTCCTTAGAGGTCAAACAGTGGTCTTGGCCACTTGCACGACAGTTTAGAGGGTCAAAAAATGAGCGGTGTAGAGTTGGTCGTTTTGTCAAAACCTTTAACAAAGTTTAAGCCTTTAGTCCAAAGCAGCCTTCAAAACTTCACCAAACTTCAAGCCTTAAGCAATCCAAAGCAAAGTCTTCAAAAGCAAACAAGCCTTAACAAAAAAGGGGAACCTAGCCTTAGACGTCACGAAATCGCGACACCTTTGGCCCCGAGGGGAGCCTCAGCCAAAGGTGTCATGATATCGTGACACCTTTGGCCCCGAGGCTACCCTCGGCCAAAGGTGTCACGAAATCACGACACCTTTGGCCTCGAGGGGAGCCTCGGCCAAAGGTGTCACGATATCACGACACCTTTGGCCACGAGGCTCCCCTCGACCAAAGGTGTCGTAATATCACGACACCTTTGGTATCGAGGCTACCCTCGGCCAAAGGTGTCGCGATATCACGACACCTTTGGCCCCAAGGGGAGCCTCGGCCAAAGGTGTTGTGATATCACGACACCTTTGCCCGAGGCTCCCCTTGGCCAAAGGTGTCACGATATCGCGCGTCGCGATATCGTGCCACATTTGGCCCCAAGGGGAGCCTCAGGGCCAAAGGTGTCGTGGAGGCCCTACCGAAGTGTTGCGATATCGTGACGTCACGATATCGTGACACTTCGGAATTTTACGTTTAGAAGGCATACTTGCGATAATCAAAGGCAGACTTTGACATGGTCGCCGCATCCAAGGGATAACCGCCATGTGGCACCCTTACGTGCCCCTTTTTAAAGAAACCCCGTGGGTCTGCAGAATGACAGACTTTAATGAAACAAGTGGTTTCAAAACAAATCCGATCCGAGGCCACGCCTCATAACTTCTAATGTCAGTGCGAGCCATGTCTCATAATGACCTGATAGGGATAAAATCTGAGCGGCCCTTACGGATTTAGGGTTTGAAATTAATGCTCCAAGAGGCGAAAACCTCTATAAAAACTAGCTCGATACGAAGTAAGAGACACGAAGTATTTTTCTAAAACACAACGAAGTGCTGCAAAACCAAAGGCTCATTTACAGTCTTCTCGAACTCATTCTTCTGTACTTTCGAACCAGACATTGGACACAGTATACTATCAATTTTTCGACAACACATTATCCTGGATTTTGAGCCAATTCCTAGTGGGTTGGCGTCGAAGTCGAATTTTAACAGGGCGGCCCGCTTGGGCACCCTACGCATGTTCATAGCTAATTTAATATATGCTGTCTTCGGATATTTTAAAATAGTTTGTCTTTATGTTTTCGAATGTAAATTGCTTTCGAATGTTTTAAAATAGTTTATGTTTTAAAGACAAACGTTCTATTCACACATTTAATCAGCCATTTATATGTAGTTTTCATTGCTCTCTACAGTCAAACGCTCTACCCTTTTGCAGCAGGTGCTATTAATGTGTTTACTATTTCTTTGGTCACAGGAAAGAACAGCAGCAAGCAAAGTTTTATCAACATAAGCGGCGGTGGTACTTTAGCCCGTCCATTTCAAATGTGGGCATGCGGATAGAAGCAATATTGACCCCGATTGTAACCGAGACAGACTAACACTCCTGGCCCCCGAAAAGGTAGGAGATGTATTGTAACCGAACGAAATTAATTTATATTTGGTTGATTCAAAGTTCTATTTTTATTACATCTTTAATACTGTTTTTCATTCCGAAATCTCATGCTTTCAGTGGCGATCATGGTGGGACCCTATACAACGTCACAGCCTCAGCAGCACCCTATACAGTCACCTCCGCCTAGACTAGAAATCACGATACGAAGCAAACTCACGCATAGTTTGCGGACCACATCGATAGGTGCCATTTACGAGCTATTCAACAATCAACACCTCATAGGAAGTCTTATGACATTTTAAAACCATCAAACGCCCCAAGAAGCAAATTCTTTCAACAACTTCGTGGGACACATAAAACGATGTACTAAGTCGGTCATCTCCTTTAGAGAGGATGAAGTCAAAGCAATATCGAATGACGTGGCAGATCCACCCTTGCATGTTGTTGCGCAAATCAACGGGATCCCGTATAAGAGAGTGTTGGTAGATACTGGCTCGTCCAGTAATATTATTACCACTGTAGCCCTAAAACATTTGAAGCTGCCAGCCTCTCATATCACAGCCTCCACGTACACACTACGAGCTTTCAATGATGCAATATGCTCGACAGTCGACATAGTTGTTCTACCTGTCTAGGTAGGACAAAAGACAACACCAACATTATGCCATGTGTTAGAAGGTGAGATGGCCTACAATATACTGCTAGGGCGGCCTTGGATCAGGGACATGAAGTGTGTCCCTTCCATCGCTCACCAGTGCTTAAAGTATGCTTTTGAAGGAGAAATACATGTAGTCCCGATGGAATTGGAACCCTTCAATTATTGCAATGTGGTACAACTAATGCCTCAATCGACCCTCCCTTCAACACATTTGGATTTCCAGTTAAATCCATCTAAACAGGGTCCAATACCGCAGGCACCACTGGTGACCGAATCACCGACATCCCAGCCAGGTGAACCCTCATCATCTACTCCTTCATTACCAACGCCACCTGTCATGGCTACACAGAAGGACAAGGGAAAACAAATCATGGAAGAGGCTCAGCCCTTAGAAGAGGGGTTGCCAACAATTTCAACGATATCAACAGAGGAAATATCCAGCACAACGAAAGCTGAGACTCCAAACCTATCAAACATGGAATGGACTCAGGAAGGACTCTCGTTCCCTCCCTTCGAAGCATCAACAATCACTGTTCAAATGGCTAGTATAGGCCTAGGGGAATACATAGTGCAGAATGTTGTGGCAACGCCCGCATTAGAGTCAGTCTAGGATATGGGAAGACCTCGCCTTCCCATAGGAACAGTTGTTCCCCTAGGTCACCCACCCAACCAAAAAAATTTTGTGTATGGGGGCCTTGATCATGGTCTTGAACCATGTAAGCAAAAGGAAGCAGATGAAGAACCTTTTGTTAAAAACATCAATTATCTATTAAACCCGCAATTTTCCCTCAAATATCTCGGCCAATGCCATTGGCATGGATACGGGCTAGGCAGATATGAGCAAGGGATGCGTCTCCCTTACCAACCAAGATATCAGATTCCATATGACAAGTCAGGAGTAGGGTTCAACCACCCCCTGCCCTTGGACATCTTGGTTGAAAATATGCAAGACCTAGAAATAGGCAACAAGGGGGGATTGGCACCAAATCTCTATGCCAACCCAAATACAAAATTTACATTGGGAGATTACCTCCCATGGTCACCAAACACCCTTGGTAACAACAGTAATCCCTCTCCTTTGCTAGAGAGAGGCGAAAGTTCGGATACTCATCCCCAAAGAGAATATCAATGGTGTCCGGACATCTTCTCGAAGCTGTTCCCCTTAGAGATTCCAGTTGAGTTAGTACAATGTCCAGAGAGTCAGGTCCCTCCACCCAAAGTGGAACAACCGTAATGGGACCAGATTAACGTACTGGAATAAGGAGAACCATCAACGTCACAAGCAATAGTTGCTGAAGAGAATGAACATTTTTGGATCTTCGAAAGTGACTCAGAAGATGAGACTGAGATGGACTATCTCAGACATGCGCGATGACATTACTGCCCTTTAACTCATGAAGATCTAATGGGACATATGGGCATAAGATTAGGGCATGAATGGTGGGTAGACCCAGTAGGGTGGGACCTGGTGCTAGATCCATGGCTCCACATTCACGATGAGCACCGTCCACCCCGAGACCCTATCATAACAACAGTGCTGAGGGAAGACCATGTCCTCCATTTAGCACATAGGGCCGATCTGTTCATGGTCGTTCCCCTAGAGCCAGATCCAAAGTATAGGGGGCATCTAGAAGAATCAAGTTATCATCCCCACGGTAATGGAGACCAAATTCATTCCATCCACATGATCTCCATTTATTTGATTGCACCCATCCGTAATCCGGCCAATCTAGCATGGTCATTGCATCTAGACATAGATGCCATCAACTGGGATCGCGTCAATTCACCTCTATCACCAGCAGAGTACTAGCCTTTCGGTGAAATGCCTCATTTTACCCCAAGGACAACTCAGGATATTTTTCAAGCTAAAGAGGAACCTGAGGTTCCAAGCATAGATCTAAATTCAGCTAATGATATCCATTTGATCCCGACTCCACATCAGTTGGAGGACGGATCCCACATGTCAGTCGAGGAGACGATTGACGTAGACATCGACACAGATCTAATGAATCCATAGATTCTCAAGCTGGGGGTAAGTCTTTCCCCCAAAGAGCAAGCCGACTACATTGCCCTTCTCAAAGAGAAGAAGGAGGTTTTTGCATGGTCGTACAAGGATATGCCAGGACTAGACCCGCAGCTAGTCACGCATAATTTAACGCTTGATCCGACAATCAAGCTCAGTAAAGCAAAAACTACGTAAGATGCACCCAACGAGTGGCCTTGATGGTCAAAGACGAATTGCAAAAGTTGTTGGATGCACAATTTGTCATCTGCGTGGATTATCCGCCATGGCTGTCCAACATGGTTCCCGTCAAGAAGCCAGATGGGAGGATTCGCATATGCACCAATTTTTGAGACCTAAATAAAGCGAGTCCTAAGGATGATTTCCCCTTGCCAAGCATCGACGCGTTAGTAGACGCTACAACAGGTCACGAAATGCTCTCCCTAATGGATGGTTTCTCAGGATACAATCAGATTCGTATCAATCCTGAAGACCAACTAAAAATGGCGTTCACAACGCCTTGGGGGAAATTTTGTTATAAGGTCATGCCTTTTGGCCTTAAAAATGCTGGTGCCACCTACCAACGTGCCATGACATATATCTTCCATGATTACATGCACAAAACTTTGGAAGATTACATGGATGATTTGTTAGCCAAGTCTCTCTTGCGCTCAAATCATATCACTGACTTAGGCAAGATCCTCGATCGCCTCATGGAGCATAAAGTTAGACTAAACCCCAAGAAGTGCGTCTTCGACGTCACATCTGGAAAACTCTTGGGTTTCATAGTCTCAAAACGAGGAATCGAGGTGGACCCAAAGAAAGTCAAGGCAATCCTTGAAATGGTTCCCCCAACTACAATCAAGCAGCTCAGGAGTCTACAGGGAAAGGTCGCGTCGATTAAACGCTTTATAGCACAATTATCTGACAAGTGCCGACCCATGAACAAACTATTGCACAAGGGAGTTACATTTCATTGGGATGACGAGTGCCAGTCAGCCTTTGATGAGATCAAACAATACCTTGTTTCGTCGCCAGTATTGGCACCACCTAGACCAGGAGTGCCGTTCTACTTATACATCTCAGCTACTGAGGTGGCACTGGGTGCCATGTTAGCCTAGAAGAATGAACTTCACAAAGAACAGGCTACATACTATCTTAGCCGCACCCTGGTTAGTTATGAACTTAACTATGCATACGTTGAGAAACTCTCGCTTGGCGATGGTGTTTGCTACCAAAAAGCTATGCCACTACATGTCGAGCAACACTACGTATGTTGTGTCTAAGGAGAATCCATTGCGATACATGATGAGTCGTACTTATCATAGTAGTCGCACGACGAAATGGATCATGTTGTTGACGAAATTTGACATAGAATTTATTGGACAAAAATCTATCAAAGGACAAGTCATAGCCGATCAACTAGCAGAGGCTCCTCTTGAAGACGATCAGCCTCTGGTCATAGAACTGCCTGACGATGGGGTCTTTCATGTCTCAAAATCGCCAGATTCTGATGAGCCTGAGTCACAGGCCGACATAACCCTATTCTTCGACGGTTCTAAGTGTGAGCAAGGTAGTGGCGTAGGAATTGTATTCTTCACACCGTAGGGTGCTCCAATGCCCCTGTCATTTAAATTAAACTTCCCGTGCACCAACAACAACGCAGAGTATGAAGCCTTGCTCCTAGGTCTTCAGACATCAATCGCCATGAACATCAAAAGACTGAACATCTTTGGTGATTCACTGTTAATAGTCAATCAAGTCAAAGGGGTATATCAATGCAAATGCCCAGTTCTAAAGGCTTATAAAGCCCTTGTGGACAAATTCTTGGCAAAACTTGAGTGGTATGACATCGAGGCACTCCCTCGATCATCGAACCATTTTGCGGACACAATGGCCTCCTTGGGGTCACTAATTCCATAGGACCTTTTTGGTGATATGACAACCATTCAAGTCAAAACCTTATCGCAATCCGTGATGGAGCGTGCAAGCTCAGACTTAACACCAGGAATCCACATGATCCAAATTGAACCACCCTCGGATAGGTTCTCTCGAATTCGAGATCATCTGAAACATGCCAACTGGGGGTCCTTGTTCTCCCCTACTCCCATTAGTAGCAACACAACACTATTCTTGTAGGTTCTATCCCATTCAACATTTGCTAGGGATGAACTTTAGGAGGGATTGGTTGTTCATACTATCGAGGTTTCTGATCAACAGGACTGGTATTTACCCATCCGAGACTACCTCAAGTTAGGTAGTCTCCCACTTGATTTGACTCATGCCGCAAAATGAGCACTCAAGCAAAAAGCGGCTAAGTATGTCTTGATAGGAGACATCTTGTATCGTCGCAGCTATGAAGGAATCCTCCTTCGTTGCTTGGACCAGCAAGAGTCCACTTGGGAAGTCGCCCAAGCGCACGATGGTACGTGTGGTGGCCACTTCAGTGGAATGGCCATCGCAAAGCGCATTCTTTGCATGGGCTATTATTGGCCATCTTTAGAGCGAGATTGTTGCACCTATGTCAAGAAGTGCGTGAAGTGTCAACATCATGCCAATCTAATGCACGTACCTTCTCAGGCCTTGCAGACAGTCCAGTCTGCTTGGCCATTCTCATAGTGGGGCTTTGATCTAATTGGAAAGATCTCCCCTGTATCGTTAGGCCATCACACATTTATCATAACGGCTACAGAGTACTTCACCAAGTGGGTGGAAGCAATTCCGCTTACCTCTACGATAGGACCCCGCATTGTGGAGTTCATTTTGCATAACATCATATGTCATTTTGGTATTCCATCCAAAATAGTCTCGGATAATGGGACACCTTTCAAGAACAAAGACGTGCGTGCTTTGACCACAAAGTACAAGATTCAGCACAGCTTTTCGACACCTTATTATCCATACGCGAATGGACAAGCAGAGGCGTCAAACAAAATGCTAGTCGCCATCCTTAAAAAGACCATCGCAGACAGTCATAAGGATTGGCACATTCAAATCCCACTTGCCCTATGGGCCTATCGCACTAGCATTTGGACGCCCACTAGGGCCACTCCGTTTTCACTCGTGTATGGCTCCGAGGCAGTCATGCCTCTAGAGTTGGAGATTCCTTCCCTGCGCATATCAATGCATGAGTTCATCGATGATGATTCTGCGCGACAGTCCCGGTTAGACCAGCTTACGTTGCTTGACGAATGACACGTTAATGCTCTCGAGCATTTACGCATTTATCAAGAGCGACTTAAGAAAGCTTACAACATGAAAGTTCACCTTAGGGACTTTCGCGTTGGTGATTTGGTTTTGAAGGAAAATCAACAAAATTCCAGTTTGCCATCCCACCTAAGGGACAAGTTCGTGGCCAATTGGTTAGGTCCGTATGTCATTGATAGCAAAATCGGACCCGGGACATACCGGCTAGCTTCTCTTGATGGTATCAAGGAAACAAAACCCTTGAATATCAGTCATTTGCGACCATTTCATATCTAAAGAGAGCCATATCCCAAAATGCTCCAAGGATTCTTGTAATCGCTTGGTCAAACCAAAATGCTCCAAGGATTATCACAATCGCTTGGTCAATCCCACAAAGGCTCCAAGGATTCTTGCAATCGCTTGGTCAAACCAAAATGCTCCAAGGATTATCACAATCGCTTGGTCAATCCCAAAACGCTCCAAGGATTTCCACAATCACTTGGTCAAAAATCAAGAAAATTCAAAAACAACAAAAATCATCAAAAACAACAAAAATTTGCATCTCATTTCTAGGCATACTCAAATTCATCAAATCAAGAGCTCTTCTCGCACATCATATTCATATTCACAAACATCAATCCATCAAAAATACAAAAATATGTAGCTGCATTAAGCATTGCATCCATACATTGCATATTTGTGGTCGTATAGGTCAAAGGCACCATAGGTTGTAATTGCTCTGCTAGTCCATCTCGTTCCACACTGTTCCATTTTACAAAAACAACAAAAACACCATGCATTTTACCACACTAGAGTCAGTGGTCTCTTAATGTATCAAGAGTTTTTCGTGATTCAGTCATCATTTTGCTCTTTAGCAATGTAATGTATCAAGTCAAACAGATTTTACGAAGGTAGAGTTACACTTGACATACGCCTTGTTACGTAACATCCCAACACAAATTAAAACACATAAAAAATTCCCAAGTTGTGTGAACGAAAGATGAAACCCTGCACAAGTAATCCAAGTTACCATAAGCGAAACGGTTATCTTGCTCATCCCCCCGTGCGAATGACCCCAAGAATGCTGAGAGTTGGCAAAAGGACAAGCATCCTCCCTACCCAATTCCCTAAGAATCCCAAAGTTGCAAAACATCAAAAATTTGCAAATGTCAAAGCTCCAAAATTTGACATCCTACAGTGCACATATCAAAAGGCACAAAGAATAGTGATTATCGTCACTCCATATCCAAATCCCTTGCTCAAGAGAAAAGAAAAACAAATCAAAATAAACAATGATTAATATCACTATAAGGAGCAAGTATCCCAATACAATTGAAGAAAAAAAGGGGGAGTTGAACTTGAATCCCTGGAACTCTCAGCATTCTAACAGGTCATGAGGCAAGCCTCAGTACCGGTTTGGTTGATAGCCTATCGGTCATTGGCATTAAACTTCTCGTATGACGATATATCTATCACATTAACTTGTGTACAGATCAATATTTGCATGTGGATGAGCTAGCTTATGGTATCCTGGATAACATCGCAGATTAATCTAACTACATACAACAAAGGAGTTAGTGGAGCTAATTAGGTGATCCTCAGTACAGATTCGGTTGAAAGCCCATCTGGCACTAGCGGTATCCTGACAAATACCACATAAATGAACTCAATTGCACACACAGGGATGTGAAATAACTTGGTTAAAAACAAGTCCGATTCATACCTTGTTCAAAAGTCTTGTAAGATAAAGTACAATCATGGCTAGTAAGTTAAAACTGACTAAGTCTCGAAAAACCTTTGCTACATTTCTAGACCAATTGCACTACTTTTTATCCTTGCAATACCATCAGAAAATACAAAAGAAGAAACACCACATGTATGCAAAACAAAATAATGGACTTCTAAAAACAGTCTATGGTGCCATAACCAAATATCACCAAGTCTATCCATCCATTCCATTTCTGCATATCACATATCAATCAAAACCATTTGCATTCATCATGCATCCATCAAAATAAATCAAACATACAACATTGGTAATTATCATACCATATGCATCCATCCATATAAAGTAGCATGCATCCACCAACATCAATCATTGTGCATAAAATCATGACATATACGCAAAGAAAGAAAATTAAAACAACAAAAACATCACAACAAAGCAACACAAAAACATAAGCAATAAATTGCCAGACACAAGTGCTCTTGCACTTAACCTCTCGGCATAGAAAATCGATGTCAGGGCCCAAATTGTCACCCTCCTACTTCCCCAAGAAGGCTACCATAGCTGGACCGCTCCACGGGAAGATGGGTTCTTGATGATTTCACCCCATTATGGCATCACCAAAAGGGTTAACACCCACCAAAAATAGGTCCAAATGTCGGGAAATCGCATGTGCTCAAATGGTAAAACATCCAAAGGCACCCTAACCTAAGTCATCTTGGGTCAAGCGACTCGTCGCTTTTCTCATGAAGGTCATTCCCTCATCGATTCGTCGCTTGAGGGGGTAGTCACACTTAGTCACCAATCAACAAGCACACACCCAATCAAGGCAATGACATGCATTCAAAGAATCATTGACAAAGACAATCACGCTCCTGCTTGGGGCGATAAACAAGCAATCATTAAGTTGATCAAATACTTGGCATTCCCAAAGCATGAACACAAGGTTTCCCCTGTGGATAAAAGGTTGCGCCCTTTGCCTAATCATGACTGATCAATGTCCAAGCTCAAGTCACACCTCACCAAAATAGGTTAACACTTGAAATCAAATTCCTTAGCTCGTCAGAAGCAAGGATTCAAGAATGCATGCCCTTTCCATACTTGGGGCATCAAAATTTGGTTAGGTTACCAAGAAACCCTAATCATTAGTGCTTTGGTTCTCTATTTTTGCTCAGCGCTATGCCATGCACAACGCTTCCCAAAAAGGGGCATCTGTAGACACCAAAACAACACCATTCTGATTAAGTGACTACAAACACTGATCGCATGCACATACACAGCTTTCAGGGCAGCCCTTAGAGGTCAAACAGTGGTCTTGGCCACTTGCACGACAATTTAGAGGGTCAAAAAATGAGCGGTGCAGAGTTGGTCGTTTTGTCAAAACCTTTAACAAACTTTAAGCCTTTAGTCCAAAGCAGCCTTCAAAACTTCACCAAACTTCAAGCCTTAAGCAATCCAAAGCAAAGTCTTCAAAAGCAAACAAGCCTTAACAAAAAAGGGGAACCTAGCCTTAGACGTCGCGAAATCGCGACGTCGCGATTTCGTGATGTCGCAAAATCGTGACACCTTTGGCCCCGAGGGGAGCCTCGGCCAAAGGTGTCACGATATCACGACACCTTTGGCCCCGAGGCTACCCTCGGCCAAAGGTGTCACGAAATCGTGACACCTTTGGCCCCGAGGGGAGCCTCGGCCAAAGGTGTCGCGATATCGCGACACCTTTGGCCCCGAGGCTCCCCTTGGCCAAAGGTGTCGCGATATCGTGACACCTTTGGTCCCGAGGCTAGCCTCGGCCAAAGGTGTCACGATATCATGACACCTTTGGCCCCGAGGGGAGCCTCGGCCAAAGGTGTCGCGATATCATGCGTCGCGATATCGCGACACCTTTGGCCCCAAGGGGAGGCCCTGCCGAAGTGTCGCGATATCGCGACGTCGCGATATCGCGACACTTTGGCATTTTACGTTTAGAAGGCATACTTGCGATAATCAAAGGCGGACTTTGACGTGGCCGCCGCATCCAAGGGATAACCGCCACATGGCACCCTTACGTGCCCCTTTTTAAAGAAACCCCGTGGGTCTGCAGAACGGCAGACTTTAATGAAACAAGCGGTTTCAAAACAAATCCGATCCGAGGCCACGCCTCATAACTTCTAATGTCAGTGCGAGCCATGTCTCATAATGACCCGATAGGGATCAAATCTGAGCGGCCCTTGTAGATTTAGGGTTTGACATTAATGCTCCAAGAGGCGAAAACCTCTATAAAAACTAGCTCGATACGAAGTAAGAGACACGAAGTATTTTTCTGAAACACAACGAAGTGCTGCAAAACCAGAGGCTCATTTACAGTCTTCTCGAACTCATTCTTCTGTACTTTCAAACCAGACATTGGACACAGTATACTATCAATTTGCCGACAACACATTATCCTGGATTTTGAGCCAATTCCTAGTGGGTTGGCGTCGAAGTCGGATTTTAACAGGGCGGCCCGCTTGGGCACCCTACGCATGTTCATAGCTAATTTAATATATGTTGTCTTCGGATATTTTAAAATAGTTTATGTCTTTATGTTTTCGAATGTAAATTGCTTTCGAATGTTTTAAAACAGTTTATGTTTTAAAGACAAACGTTCTATTCACACATTTAATCAGCCATTTATATGCAGTTTTCATTGCTCTCTACAGTCAAACGCTCTACCCTTTTGCAGAGAGTGCTATTAATGTGTTTACTGTTTCTTTGGTCGCAGGAAAGAACAGCAGCAAGCAAAGTTTTATCAACATAAGCGGCGGTGGTACTTTAGCCCGTCCATTTCAAATGTGGGCATGCGGATAGAAGCAATATTGACCCCGATTGTAACCGAGACAGACTAACACTCCTGGCCCCTGAAAAGGCAGGAGATGTATTGTAACCGAACGGAATTAATTTATATTCGGTTGATTCAAAGTTCTATTTTTATTACATCTTTAATACTGTTTTTCATTCCGAAATCTCATGCTTTCAAAAACCCTTCTCAAGAGATGTGCACAATAAGGCTTGAAAATAATACTTGATAACTTCTGTTAGTCTCACAAAACAAAGCTTGTAATCATGACTAAACCCTCAAATTTCCTTTTCTAAGATGTGCCAAAAATACAAACAATAATAGTCACAAATACACCTTATTTCATTTCTAGAACATGCAAAAATTATAGATAATAATAATCATAAACATACCTTATGTCTCCTCTCTAAAGATGCAAGGTCACAACTTTCAAATAATACCGAAATCACCTTATATCTAATTACGTCATACAAACATTACTATATTAAGTAATAATCCTTATTACACCTTATGACTCCCTTTTAAAAAAAAATTAATACAAACTATTTTGCCTCCTTTTATATTTAACATGCACAATGAACGATTTTCCTTTAATAAAAAAATTTAATCAAAATTTATTCATACCTTTCACCAAGTGCACAATTTTTCTTTCCAACCATCAAGCTAACGATTTTCATTTCTTACCTTGCAAAACAACGCTCGTTGAATTTCACCCTACAACCTCCTTCCTCATGATGCCCTAGCACTAGATAGGCATCCAATTGGGGTACCCCCATGGGTAGTCATCTCCACGTAACATGACAATTTTATGGTCTTCCTCTTTTGATCAAAATATTTTATCCTTGCTACCAAACAAAATAAGACCCTCTGAATTTGATCCTCTGACCTCCTTATTCCCATCACCTTAGCACTAGCTCAATGACTGACTAGGCTAGCCACCTAGTTGGGATAAACATTGCAGCACTTTGCCTTTGTACTCAGATCACTATTTCATCAAAAATTGTGTCCTCTTCCTTTTGCAATTCATCAATTTTAGCGCTCAAGGAGAAATCAAATTTATCACACAAAAACCATAGTCTGTCAATCGATTTTGGTGGTGTATTTATATATTTTAGCCTTCCTCTTCAACGACGTCGGTGCACATGGGTTTTTTAAATTTCCTTTGCTCTAAATTAATTTTTGGTGCCTTGTCTATTTAAACCTTCTTGATATTATTAAATATTATAAGTTTTGCCTTTAAAAAATTTGTCCTCCATAAAAACTTTTGCTTCAAGCATTTACAAATATTTTCATTATAATATTTAAATATTATAATTCTTTTCTTTTAAACCTTGGCCTTGTCTTCTCTTTTAACCCTTGACCTTCTCACTTAATTATTTAAACCTTGCCTTCTCTTTTAAACCTTTGGACCAATCCACTTTGTTCCAAGTAACTCTTAAACCTCTTTGTTCTTCTTTATAATATTAAAAATAAATATTATAAACATTCTTTTTACAATAATTTTCCTTGCTTTTAGATATACCTTAGGTATATTTCTGCTTTGAATACCATGCAACCTTTTGATATCAATGACAAATCAATATGATCAATATTTCCAACACTCATAAGTGCTCTAAGGCATGAGTTCACTTTTCATCAAGCAACTCAAGATGACTAAGATATGCATGGTGATATTATTTGCTAATTGATGCATTCTTTAGAAGTATCATAAGGGATGGGAATTCTATTTTGAAGGGTACAATGGCCTTAGTATTGTAAACCAAGGCATAGGGTATAACTCCAGTTGGAGTTCAAAAACTGGTGTGATATGCCCATAAGACAGGATAGAGATGTAAATGCCAATCCATATTGGTTTTACTTACAATTTTATTTAATTTTTTTATTAATTTCTTGTTATAAGATTCAATCTAACCATTACCATATGGGTAATATGGTGTTGACCATTTATGTTGAATTTTAAATTTTGCATAGAGCTTGGTGATATTATTGCTCTTAAAAGGAGTGTCCTTGTCTGATATCATTATTTAGGAGTATCATACCAGGATAAGATCTGGGTTAGGATAAATTTGGAGAATTGAATGTTGATAGAAGAGGATAAGGGCATAGCCTCTACCCACTTATTAAAGTATTCAATTGTTTTAATGATGAAATTATGCCCATAAAAAGACATTGGATTTATATTTCCAATAATATCTAGCCTCCAAGTAGATAAGAGCTAGGATGAGGTGATTATTTAACCTCTTGGAATGATGCATGAATCAGGTCATCATGTTTTTGATATTTATCACATTTATGCATGTGATCATGGGTATCTCATTCCATAGTTAACCAATAATAGCCCATGCAAATATCTTTTTAGAAATGACACTTCCATTGAAATATCCACCACAAGCCTGCTCATGGGCATCTTGAATAATTATCTTAGCTTCATCTAAATTTAGGCATCTCAAAAGAATACCATAAAATATCTATCTATATAGGATATCTCTGATTATTACACAGTGAAAAGTGTATTACCTAAGGTTATTTCACTCGTATAGTTTAGTCCCTTAGGTAAAACACGAATCTTAAAGAAATCATATGTTTCCTTATACCAATAATTAATGACGGACACTTATTCTATGGAAAAAATAGTTAATAGTTCTTGACTAGATTGCAAGGTTGTAGGTTTCTAAATCTAATGAATGATGCTTGTTGCTTCTTTTTCATCTAACTCTAGAGGAATAAGATATTTGGTTACCACCATGGAATCCATTTTTTGGTTGCTAGAGAGTGGAGTAGTATCAATGGTTATCTTTTCAAAATAAGCGATAAATTTATCCACAATATCTTTGTATGCTTTAAGTTTATAATTTTTGGTCTTTTAAACTCCATTAACTTCATTAACTATTAGTTGGGAGTCTCCAAATATAGAGAGACTAGCAACTTTTAGAGCTAGGGATACTTGTAGCCCAAGGATGAGCTCTTCATATTTAACTATGTTATTAGTACACAAGAACTAAAGTTTAAAAGAAGAGGGAATTATAATTTGCTATGATGATACTAAAATGATTCATGCTCCTACTCCTTTAAGGTATCTCATGCCATTGAATAAAAGAGTTTAGAAATCTAGTTTTGATACCTTAGGAGTGCACAACGTCTCATTAGGATAATTGATCTCTAAAGGATGATTGGATGGTAAAGGGGCTATGACTAGCTGATCAACTCTATCTCTTAACCAATTTTTGGCCAATGAACTCAAGATCAAATTCATTAAGGTCTGTGATCAACTTGGCTATCCTAAAAAAAGGTAGGGTTTAGACATTGGGTATCTCAATGGATCAACCTTAGCTATAACAAATATTTTATGACATAGCATGTAATGGCTCAACTTTTGATAAGCAAAGACTATTTATAAGCATATATTTTTCAAAGGGGTATACCTAGTATCATAGCTATTGAGGGTCCTAATAATATAGTAGACCACCCTCTCTCTATGTTGCTCATTGTATTGTACCAATATGGCACCTAAAACATGAACTATTACTATGATGTAGAAAAACAATGGCTTAAAAGGATTGTATGGAACAAGGATCGAAGGAGATGGTATATTTTCAAAGAATCAAAGTATTTTTTAAAATTTTCATCCCAATTGAATTCAATCCCTTTTGTTATTATCTTAAACAGGGTTGGTATTTGTCTGTCAATTGGGATATGAATCTTCATATTGCTTGCATTTTACCTTACAAAATTCTAAGCTCTTTTATATTTGGAGGGATGGCATGTTAGTTACTATTGATATTTTATTAGTATTTTTAGGTATGAGGTGAAGAACAATTGGTTTGACCAAACCCTGTAAGGGGGGTGGAGGTCTAAGGTTCAAATTTTGGGCCTCATCAAACTGAAAACGTGTCCCTTTACTGGTGCTTTCAGCAGCGTAAAAGGTTTAAAATGATTGTGGCATGGTGGTTATAAGGGTGGAATGCATGAATATATGTGTGGTGGCTTTTGAGAAAAATAATACAGAATACTGTGGTGGCCATAAAAGTCAGACAACCTACCCAGATTCATGGTGGCTATTGATTCCACCATGTAAATTAAAAAAAAAAGTTCATTTCTAAGAATATATATTACAAATGGGTATACCTAGTATCATAGCTATTTAGGGTCTTACTAATATAGTAGACCACTCTCTCTCTATGTTGCTCATTGTATTTTACCAACAAGGCACCTAAAGCATGAACTATTACCGTAATGTACAACAACAATGGCTTACGGGGATTTGATGGAACAAGGATCAAAGGAGATAGTATGTATATTTTCAAATCATCAACGTATTTTTGAAATTCTTCATCCCAATTGAATTCAATACCTATTTTAATAGTCTAAAAAGGGTTGGAATTTGTCCATCAATTGGGATATAAATCTTCAGATTGCTTGAATTTTACCTTACAAACTTCTAAAATATTTTATATTTTATGGGATGGCATGTTAGTTACTATTGATATTTTATTATTATCTATATAAATACCTTGCTTGGAGACCATAAATCCTAATATTTTATTGAATGTTTACTCCAAATACACATTTGGAGGGTTTAAGATAAACTTTGTACTCTCTAAGTCATTCAAATATGTCTTAAGTCTATGAAATGATCTTATCTTTTCATTGATCATCCAAGAAGATCATCAATATAATATTTGATAATATTAAGCATCATATCATGAAATATATATTTCATATCACATTTATAAGTTGTGCCAACATACTTCAACCTAAAGGGCATAACTTCATAATAGAAAGTATCCCAAGGAGTAGTGAATGATTTTTTGTTTGGTCTTTCGATTCTATGTGAATTTGATTGTAATAAAAAAGCCCACACATAAAGGATAACATTTTGTAACCCATAAATAAATTTACTATCATGACTATCCTAGGTAAAGGAAAATCATCCTTAGGGTAAGATTTTTAAAAATCTTGAGTCTGTGCAGACATGCACACCACCTTCTTTCTTGGCAACTAGGACAATGTTTGAGATCTGATAAAAAGAGTAAAAAAATTTGATAAACTTGAATTCCAAAAGCTTTTGGATATTCTAATTTACCAAAAGAGCTATTTTAGGATGCATATTTTGTAATTTTTGCTTCATTGGCTTAAAATTAGGCTTGACATCTAAGTGGTGAACTACTAGGAATGGATCCAATCTAGGCATGTATGCATAGTACCATGCAAATATATTGCAATACTCTATTAGGAGTTCCATATAATATTATATTTCTTCTAAAGTTGGAATATTTTCTAACTTTATCATCCTTGGATTGTTGCTTGAACCTATATATACATCTATGGTCTCTTCTATTAGGATGTTGGATTTGTTCTCATAATGTGGAGGAGTAGGTATGACTCATAGACTTTTAAGCTTATTGAAATCTAAATTCCATCGCTCAATGTTAAATAATTGTGAGGGATGTGTACTCAAAAAAATATCATCAAAAGGAGAAATATCATTAACATCATCCCTAAGAGGTGAGTGAGGTAAAATATTTACCTCACAATAATTTGTGTGTAATGTTATTAAAAAATTTGCTATTGGTTGAGATATAGTATTGTTGTCTTCCTGTGATGGAGTTAATCCATGCTCATTGTCAATACTACCATTGGAGTCTTGCTTGATCTCTTCAATAGGTTCAATGCTTACGGTGTTAATATATGCACATTGTAAGAGGATATTAGAATAGGATAAAGGTGGAGGCTCAATTTTCTCATCTTCACTCCAATCTAGACCTATTATCAAGGTTGATTCTATAGAAGGTTTGGATGAGAAAAGACATACATCCTCATCATCACTTTCCTAAGAAGAGGAGAATGTTATTTTATTATGGTTAGGAAAATATCCCAACCCACAATATTTTAGGATAAGTTTTATTTTCCAAAGGCTCCTTGATACCTTGTTGTTTAAGTCCTAAGACATTTTATTTATAGCCAATGTTACAAAGAATTTGCTTGGGGATATGGTAAATATTAGAAAGAAAACATGAAGCATACCTCCACTTTATTGATCATAGATCAGTTTCATGTATTCTTTCTTCATTTGTTGTTACTACAAATATGAAGGTGCAAGTTCCTATTTGCATGATCATTTCTCACTTGGAAGGTAAAATAAAAGTGTGAGGTAATGGTGGAAACCAAACCAAGTCTAAGGTTAATAACTTATGGTATTGGTTGTTAAGGTTGATATTGTGGATATCTTCTATCTTTTCTTTTTCCTTCAAGATAACTTGACTACTGGTTCCTTATTCTTGATGGATGCTTGTTTATTTAAAGGAATCATACCTTAAAGTATCATCTATAAAAGGATGAGAAGCATTCAACAAGGTACAAATTCATGCTTTTGGGTTTTTTAACCAAATAGTTTGGAAATATGCAAAAGGATCATGGTCAGTTACTATGTTGTAAAACTTACCTTGATATTCAAATTTGATACATTGATGGTAAGTCGAAGGGATATCGTGCATCACATGAATCCATGATCATCCCAAAAGAATATTGTAGTTCATCTCACAAGTTAACACATAAAATAATGTGTTTAAAACATGAGGTCCTGCTTTTATAGGTAAAACTACAATTCTAGCAACTTCATGTTCTTCATTGTCATAAGCCTTTATGATAATGTTCAACTTTTTAAAATCTTCTTTATTGAGACCTATCCTTTGGATAAAGCTAAGGCTATAAACATTGATTTATGAACCATTATCAATGAGAATTATTTTTATGGATTAGTTTCTAATATTGCAAATGATATACATGGGAATTTCCCCAAGCATAGAAGCAAGTGGAATATTATCCTTAAAGAATGATATGGCCGTATGGTTCACACTAAGGTTTCCTATTACATTAGCTAAATAATTAGGAGTGATGTTTATAGGTACTATTTGTTCACTTAATATCTTGAACAAATTCTCTCAATGACTTGGAGATGTTTACAACAATTAGAGTATGGAAATTTTAGCTGGTGTGTCCTCTAATTGCTAATAAAGGATAAACATTATTTTTTTTATTCTTGAGGATTTAGAAACAATGATATTTATTTAGGTGCATTTTCACATTTAGACCATAAAACTAAAGGAGGTTCAAGAGTTAATTAAGAAGTCTGACCCTTCTCTTGAGCATATTGTATAGTTATAGTGCTAACATGAATCATCCCTATCATGTTCTGGTCTAGTGGAGGGATATTCTTATATTGTACTTGATTGACAATATTTTGTCCATGTTTAGGTAGGGGGTCTTGGAATATCCCCAAATATTGTTTGGAGAATGTTGCTTTTTCAAGACCACCAACCACTAGGTGACCCACATTGATGAAGTCTTGTATCACATTTTTAAGAGTTATACATCTTCTTGTGCAGTGACCATTAGTATGATGAAAAGTGCACTACTGGTTAGCCTTGAACCAAGTAATATTTTTCCTTTCAAGGTCATGCTACCTTATAGGGGGTAGTTCTATCATATTAGCATCCAATAGCTATGTTAGTATAAAATATATAGGTTGGTTTAACCAGAAATTTTTTTTGGGAGGTTTTTCTTGAGTTTTAGCTAAGTACTACAATAATACTAACATTATCTATTTTAGGGTAAACATTGAGGTGAGAGTTAGTTACACCATCACTCACAAAATATTTATTTTTATGCTAACCTTTAGTGTTGGAAGGGGATGATTTCTCATATTTCTTCTTAATATTTAGTTTCCCTCTACATTTAAGGGCAATTTCCATTTTATTTACGAGATCAATCACATCGTCAAATGATATGACATGAGTCATATCTAAAGGATATGACAAATGTTCTTGCGAGTTACATATGAAAATACACAATAACTCTCTAGGTGGTAGATCAAAAGGTAGTTTTCTAACTAGCTTTCACTATTAGCACAAGAATTCATTGATATATTCATTTTTCCATTGCTTCAGTTGATATAAATAATAAATTGTGTACTTTTATATGATATAAGTGATGAAATGTTGAATGAATATTTTATCTAGGTCAAATACGTTCTTTATCAAGTGATTGGGTAGTTGATAAAACTATTCTAAGGCCTTACCACCAATACTTATGGGAAATAACTTTAATAACAATATTTGGTCATACTTAATGTCATGGATTGCTACTATAAAAATTTGAAGGTGCTCTATGAGATCACCTTCTCCCTTATATAACCAAAACTTTGATAACACAAAGATCAGGAGATAAGACCTATTTTTTAAGTTTTTATCTACAGGTTTGTGGCATATTTGTGAGAATACTTCTTAGTTGTGCCTCCTTGAATGGAGGCTAATTATTATTTGAACTTGGAGTTCTCTTTTGCTAATTATTCTAGCCAATCCATAATGCCCTAGAATATAGGATAAGATATTAAAGGTACTATGGACAGATATTGAGGGTTAACTTAAGGATAGTACTGAGCACTAGAATGGAATGACAAAGGGGATCACCATGTTATTCATTTTGGGATTACCTTGAAAAGGCATGTTAGTAGGAGAAATGTTTAAAAATGGGATGTTAGATGGCATATGCATGCTATATAATGGGTTAAAAGTAACCACACTTGAAGCATGCAGTATATTTGAAAGGGTGTTCACATGTTGGAATTGTGTATGGCTTATGTGTTGAGAGATAGGAGGATTTAGCCTAAGTGGCTCTATTTTGGGAGCTATAGATCCCAAGTTCCTTGAAGATGATGGGGTACTTGGTAACCTCCTTTCTAAGGTTGTAATGATAATTGAGTCTCATTTTTGAGAACTCATGGGTTTTAACCTAGGTTGGTGTAATATTTCCAAAGGAGGTTCTTCAATGGTATAATGAAGAATCTCTTCTACCTTAAAAGTGATTTTTATGGTTTCTTTGTTTCCATGTAGGAAAGCAGTAATATGGTCCATGGATTTAAAAAATATGTCTCCTTTTTCATTATCAATAGGAGAAAGGGTTTTGGAAGGAGGATATTCTTCCTCTTAAATAATGTTTTCTATCAAGAGTTTCTTCTTTGGAAGTTTAGATGAAGCACTCAAATTTTGTGCCATTTGTTGCACAACATTTCAAGTAATTTTAGGTGTTTTATACGAGGAAAAGAAAGAGTTCAATTTATTAAGTTTTATTTTGAGAGAAATTATGGCAAAGAAGAAAAATATGTTTGATATACTTATGTCACCTTGTGAAATAACCCTCCTTGTGACTCATGCTATTCCACCATGATATACTAGCCAAGAAGGATTTCTTGAAGAACACAAGCTTATACTGAGAGGGGGGGTGAACATTATAAGATCACTTTTTACTTTCTTTCCAAACTAATATCAATTAATGTACTTAATTGCAATAACCAAATATAGCAGTGTACATTAATAACTCAAATAATAGTAGTAAGAAAGAGCACAAGTCACCACACACAATTGAGACACAAGATTTAACATGGTTCTCCCAATGTGAGGTACTCCATGGAGAAAATATTTTACTAAAACTTTATCAATAAATCTCTTTGGGAATCACTCCCAATTATAGTGTTTATGGATCTCTGTCCAAAGGAGATTCTGATCCCCTAATATCAAGTTTGTGGATATCTTCCATTGGATAACTCTTTCCCCTTCTGCTCTGGCTATGTGATCTTCTAGAAGACTTTGTCTCTCTACTACACTAACTGGTGGACCTCTCTCCACTTGAAGACTCCTCACTCAGATATATCTTCAACTATGCTAGCTACTGGATCTATATCCACTAAAACTTTGTCCTCTATACTCTGTTACCTCTAAAGCTTTATCAATAGGCTCACTAAGAACCTACTCAATAGGCTCACATAGAACCTACTTAACAAGCTCACACATAACTTGTCAAATTTTCTTAACAAGCTCACACAAAAATTATCCAAATTTGCTCAATAAAGCTCACCAAGAACTTGCCCAAATATGCTCTAGAAATCTCACCAAGAACTTGCCCAAATATGCTCTAGCAATCTCACCAAGAACTTGCCCAAAATTATCCACAAATATGTCCCAAAATTGTCCTCAAATCTATCCCAAAGGCCTTCTCAAAGGCTCAATCAATCATGCTCAAGTAGTACTCAAAATGAACTCAACAATGAATGGTAATCTCAACTCAAATTAACTTCATAGAAGCATAAAGAGAATTCTTAGAGACTCAATATGTTCTAATCTCACTCTCAACCCAAATCAATATCAACTCAACTCATAGAAGCATAAAGAGAATTGTTAGAGACTCAATGTGTTCTAAACTTACTCTCAACCCAAATCAATCTCAACTCAACTCAAATCAACTCATAGAAGCATAAAGAGAATTGTTAGAGACTCAATATGTTCTAATCTCACTCTCAACTCAAATCAACCTCAACTCAATTCAAGTCTTATAGAACCATACAGAGAATTGTTAGAGACTCAATATGGTCTAACCTTAATCTCAAATCAACATAGAATTATGGAATAGTTTATTTCATATAACTTGAAAAATCACTTCACACATCACTTGACTAGGCTCAATCAACTCAACTCAACCAATCATCACAAGGAGCAACTCTTTCTCACACAACCCTAGTCCAAGTATGCATCAACCAACTCAAATATTTCCAACAATGCTCAACCATAAATCTCACATAACAATGATACTCATGTTATTTTCTAACTCAAGTTCTTTCACAACTAATGGGCTTCAAAAACTATGCTTATCAAACAAGGTTTAGACACAACTCTCAATTCAGAAAACCTTGAAGCATTCAACCAACCACTTTTGAAAAGGAAACCACAAACAATCCTTTTCCCTCCAATGATATTTCAGAAATCAACCACCATAAAAAATCAATAGGATAATATGCCCATACCTTTTATGAAGATGAAAAAACCTCTTTATAAATCTTCCACAATCACAAAACTCTTTTGCCAATATTCACAAGGGTTAGTAGATCATAAAATAATCAACATTAGTCCACTTTTCAATAATCATCACCAAGGACTTTAATTGCACAACTTCCTTATCTCTCCTAAAACCACTTGTACCATAAAATAAAATAAATAAAAACATTGCATAACATTTTCACTCCCAAAACCACTTATACCATTAAATAAAATAAATCACAATATTGCATACCTTGTCACCTCATGAAAGAATTAATCCTCTTGAAAAAGAACAAGGCAAACTTCACTTTTGGAACCCCTTTGTAAAATCAGAAATATCTCTTTACACACATCTTATTTCTCCTTCTAAATAAGTTAGTCAAATAGCCCTCAAAATAAGCTTTCTGACGATATATAATATGCCCCATTTCCTAAATAAATTGAAACCTTTACATATATATATGCCAACCTCCATTAATTGCACATAGGTCGGCCCTCCATTAATTTAAACTTAAACTTTAAACTTTAATATCTTCATCATCGGAGGTCCTTTTTCGATGAAACAAAATTCCACCTTGGCTTTTAAGAAAATCCCTTTCTACATAAGCCCACCATGGTTTTAAATAAAACCTTTTATTTTTCCTACCTTGGTTTTCATAAAAACCTTGTATATATCCATGCTTTCCAAAATATCATAGATGATTATCTGTGAAGTGCTTTTGCCACCAAAACTCAATGTGACATCAATGATCCATGTGACATCAATGACAACATAAAATAACTCAAATTTCCAACATTTACCTCCAAGGTTTGTATATTGATTTAATAAAGGGGCTGTTAACCTTCTCCTAGTGGTACTAACATTGGTTAGGTTCATATTAACTTGATCTAATATGATTTAACTAATCAAAAAAGTTTAAGTGATCTTAATTAATGTGTAAACACTTTTTATCTTAGTTAAGGATAAAGGGCTAATTCAAAGATTTTTGGATATAGAGACTCATGTGATGTGTTCACATCGAGTTCACCAAATATGTGAGATGCCAAAAAGGTGTATTAGTGCACTGGATCTAAATGCATTTTATCTTGAGTCATCCATAATCATATGAGATACCACTACTACTAATCCATTGTTTGTGAATGTGCTTTGCATGCAATGGTATCATTGGTGGGAGATATTGGGGTTCACCAAGGGATTTATAGATTCTCTAATCTAGTTTGATTTATTCAATTTAGAAAACAACTATATTTTTTTCTATAATAGAATCTAATATGAAAGTGAGGTTATAATTCATTTCAATGTGAAGATAGTGATGCAAAAGAAAAAGTACTATCCTATATGCAATTTCAATTTGATGGATGCTAACTACAATATAAGTTATAGGAGAGATATTTTTCTTTTTCTTTTCTTGAGAGAAAAATGTGTAAGATAGATGTAAACACATCAATTAACCTAATGCAACACTATATGCAAAAGGTATTTCAAATGCCTAAGAAAATGTGAGAGAATGTTAAACTTAAACTAGATATATATATATATATATATATTCATTTTATTATACTAAAGGGAGAAACAACATAATAGAACAAATAGAAATATCTATACTATGAACTAAAAAACCAAAGGATCGGAAGTAATTACCTATTATGGTGTATAGTGTGAATACATCATCTAGAATTGAATACTTTTCCTATGTGAATATATTGATTAGAAGTTTTACAACTAGTGGTTTTGTGCAAACCTATAAAAGAGAGAAAAATATGGGGATTATAATTTGGATGCATGCCAAATAGCAAGAAGATTATTTCTTCTTAGTTTGCACATTCAAGCCCTCTATTTATGCAAAAATCGAGGTGCCTTGCCTTGGAAAATGGATGTAGAGAGGTCTATAATGAATACACCAACTAGATATCTTATAGTCAACGAATTCACTATTATGACTAAACTAAATTGATAATGAAGTATTTTGAAAAATAAGTGTCTTCTATATTATCAAATATGCATAGAAATAAGTTTGATTGAACTGGATGCTGGGGAAACTAGGGGTCTATGGATTATGAGAGATATGGTAAATATGCACCCTAAAACAAATTTAGTTGGTGGATTCACTTTGGGTATTAAAAATAGAGAATGGCTATTTCTATCGAGATGATGGTATGATGATAGTATGTGAATATTATACCTAAAATGGATATGGTTGATGGATTCACTCAATCTGTTAATGAAATGGTAAATCCTACTATGTGATTACTAAGGATGTTCTCTATTAAGGCAACAAAGGTTTTGGTTGCTATTTTTATTTTGCAAGAGCTCCCTAAGATGCCTATGGACTAAAATAGTAGAAAATTTTAATAAAATAATGGTTAGATCTAAAAATATAGAACATACAATTACATGCTATGAGTTAGGATCATGAAATGAAAATATTGATGATAATTGATAAGAAAAAAAATACAATGCATGATAGAAGGGTATCACTAGGTTTTTAAATGCAAGATTCCTCCTTTTCTTCCTTTGGAGTGAATTGTTGGTGACTCCATGAAGTAATTTAGGCAACACTTCGTTACTTGCTTGTTTTAATTATGATTTTGGAAGAACTTCATTGCAAGAGAGAGTTGTTGAATGCTTTCCCAAGGGGCCAATTTATAGAAATTGAACCTCCTAGAGTTTCCCAATGGGAGATGCAAGGTGGCTGGAATGCTAGTTGGTCTGGTTGGTTAGCTAATTACCTTCTAATTAATGTTGATTAGGGCATGTTGGAAAATGGAAGGATATCCATCCCCTTACCTTCTTGATGATCCTCTATGCTTGTAGGCAGTCGATTGAGTGAGATTTACACCTTGACAGACCTTTATAGGTGCTATTTAGAGTTTTAACTTTTGGGTATAAATATTGTTTGTTTTTTAAGCCTTACTATCACAAAATATCATAGGTTATCTCACAATATCACACATGTCCCAAATATAAAATAGCCACAATAATAAAGGTCAAATAAATAATATGATGGGTAGAATAATATAAGCACATTAAGATGTATATCAAGGCTTATATAATAAATAAAATAACATTAATTTATATACTAAAATATGAATTCTTGATTTGTAATAAATTCAATTTGATACATTCTATGGAGCATTATCTCCATAATATAGCCATAGTAATATGATTCTTCAAGTACTTGACTACTGATCTCCATATGCTAAGTGTTATGACTCTTGGTCTATCAACTTGCCACTTGCATGCTTGGTGTACAATTGACCCTACAATAGTTGCACACATCTACATGAATCTTGGACTCCTGCATTCACTCCTAAACTAAGACACTTGTGCACATCCTGACATTACATATTTTCTCTCTTACATACACAACACTTATGCACATTATCTCTTACATGAAAATTGTGCATTTTCTACACATTCATACTTACATAAAAGGGGAAATATAAATCACACTCTCAACTGTAGAATCAACTCTAATATAATAGTTACAAATGTACCATGAAAGTACATTAGTATGTACCAAATAATGTAATATTCCTCAACACCTCCATGTATTACATTACTTGGTTATTGAAGGCTTTAGTCTTCAATCCTGGTCTTCATCTTTGTCTTGAATCTTCAAGTTACTTTGCATTATTTATTAACCTTTGCTTGATATTTGTTTTGATCTTATTTGATTTTTGATCTAGGTTTTGTTCCATATTCCTTATTTGATTCTTTTGAATTTGTAGCTTCTAGATCACAAACTATTTGAACTCCTTATTTTGTTTCAAGTTCATGTGTATTAATATCTTGAACTTCTTATTCAATATTTGATATATATACCTCATTTGTTACTACTTTTTAAGACAAGTTTGGACCATAATTGATCCATTTTTATTTTCCTTGTTTTCTAAATATTTTATCATAAAATATTTTTCCTTCCTGTATTTTATAAATTGAACACTTTGCTCTATTGTTAGAAGATACTCCAAAAGTATTTTTTTGAAAAATATTTCATAGTCTGAACAATAGTGCCCTTTCAAATCTTCCATTTTATTTGTACCAAAAAAATGTTTGAGAATGAGATTTTGTTCCACAATATTTACAGGGATAAATATTTCAACAATTGTCTTTTTCACGACCAATTCCATTACAATAGCTACACTTCAATTAAATGTAATTTTTTGATTTAGTTTATGCTTCCTTTTTTTTGCTCTAAGATCTTATGTTTAATTACAAAAACAATGTAACCATTTATGTATAACTGTAACAAACCACCAAACCAAACCAAGAGAGAGATAGATATTTTTTTTATAAACAAGTAGGATTCATAAAGAAGTTCCAATATACTCTAGTATTTATAAGGCATAACCATATTTTGAGTTAATATCACTGGAAACAACACTCAAGCGATCAAGATTGGACAACATCCCATATTTTTGGGGTTCACCATTTTAAATATCATAAAGGATACCAATAGTGGTCCCCTCATCTTTCCTATATCCTCACCAATATAGGAGACCTTGACCATGGCATAGGGATTATCCATTAAGTCCCATAAAACTTCAAGGGAGATGTCTATTTCCTATATAGAATTATTCTGGCATAATGCCTTAGTACTTAGTTACCTCACCTTCATGGGCTAACTAAGACCATTACCACTCACTTGGTAATGAAAATGATCACCCTATCCTTACCATTTAATGTGCCACCACTATACTAACTTGTGAATAATTTTCCATGACCTCACCAATTAGGGATCACCCAAGCCTCATTGTTCAAGGTGTATTATTCATAATTATCTGGTTATTGCATCACTACAACTCCTCCAAAATTAACAAACACCTGGTTATTGCATCATTGCAACTACTCCCAGGGTTGGATTATCTTGTTGACTTAGGGGTTCTAATACGATCAATGACCAATTAAGGTCTAAAATATGCATATAATATAGTAGATATATACAATGGATAGTGTTCAATGAAGGCCTATATGAGCAACAACTAGTTAAAGGTCTAAAATCCTATGTTATAGATAAGAATATCTAAAATGTATACAAGATGCATACAAGGTATGTACAAAATATATATAGAATATATATACAATGAGTCTATGAGATCTAAATTATGGGCCACAATGGAAAATATGAAGGATGGAGACCAAATAAGAAAATATATACAATGTGAGAATAAATTCTAGCAATTGGAAGCCAACTTCACTACATAGATATGTGTAAATACACAAATCAATTGTGGGAGGTAATGGGTTCCAACCTACTGGAACAGAAATTGATAGAAGAGAGGAAATGTGATTAGGCAATGTGAGATATGTTTGTAGGATAGATAAAAACCTAACATTATATGGTATGCATAAATGTTAAGGAGTGAGTATATGTTACCTTCATTCCCTCATTAGCATGGTAACACAAGAAGAAGAAATAACAAAAATCAAAGAAATTATGCAAAGGGGAAAAAAAGAGATTAAGAAAATATAGTTGGCAACCTAACATTACATGACATGAGGTGAAAATTAAGAGGTAAGAATACCTTGCCCTGATTCTCTTGCTATCACAATATCATGAGAAGAGAGAGAAAAACATGAAGTTTTTTTGTTAACATTTTGGCATCTGAGAGATGCTCATAGAATAACCAGTGGCCACATGAACATCATAAAATGGTCTTCATATGGTATCTATTCTTTTCTATAAGTACTCCTTGATGGCAAAAATGCTAACAAGGGTTGTGAAAGAGACAAGGAGGCAAAGAGGAATCAATTGCCAATCCATATATGCTATCATAGTTTGGTCTTATTTTATTGATTATATAGCAAGTAAAGTGCTTAATAAATAAAAGTATAGTGAACTGCATTAGCTTAACAAGGATTATCAAGATATGTAGAAGGAAGAAAGGAGGAAATAATATATAAAAATATAAGGGAAGAAAAAAATCATGAAAAATATGAAGGAAGAAGGCAATTCTTATTCATCTCACAAAAAACCAAGAGAGGTGTCAAATTATATTTGAAGATAAACATAGGCGTAGATGTACTTATTATTATAAATAAACATAATATAAAATCTCCTTGGATTGATTGGAAGTTGTTCAAAAATAATATAGAAGAGAAAATAAAGAAGATTAGTGTAAATCCCTTGATATTTATGAAAAATATGTATACTTTCAAAGTTAAGGGATATATGAGTAGAATAATGGGATGTGGTGATTACATGATACATGGGGTGATGAATCCTGATATCATCATCCTATCATAAATATAAATACAATGTTATGCATATATGTAAGCCAATGAATGACAAGCCATGATCCACCACCCAATACCTTAGGCTATCAAGGGAGGAGGGATTGAGAAAAATAAATACTTTACGGGACACTTACCTAAGTGTGTCATACCAATAAGTTTTGATGCATCCACTTGTTATTATAAAGCTATTATGATAGAGATGAAAAGGAAAATCCTTAACTAGGAGCATCATTTGACATCACAAAATCCATAGTTTTGGGTATGAGCAAATGGGTAAGGGAAAGGTTCAAGTGAAGGTGAGAGAAAAAGAGTGCTTCATACCTATAGGTGTCCTAGGAATACAAAATAAAATAATCCTTTCTAATAAGTGTATTGATAATTGTTTGATAAGGAGAATTATTTTATGTCATATTGTGAGGATGCCAAGAGACATAAGCTACCATGAAAAGGGGAGACGATCTAGCTATGAACAAAAATACCACTTGGAGGATAGGATATCTATGGAAAATGTTAAAAGTATAATTTCACATAATTAGATGGCATGACCTATCCTTAAATATGTTGTTTATGATCATGGTTCCATGTGATAGAGAAGGTGAAGAAAAATTGAAAAGGATAGAATGATGAAAATACACCATACAATAAAAATAAACAAAGATGCTATATAGTGTCAATAAACACTTTTTAATATAATGTGACACTTTGAAGGAGTGTGCATTCTCTCCATTTAATATCCTTGGGTGGAGTGAATTCTCACTAACCCAAGTGCCATAAATTAGCCTAGGGGGTGATGAGATGTGCGTGGGGACAAGTGTGATTTAGGGGTTGTTTATGGAATTTAAAATTACCAAAAAGGTGACATGGAGGCTATGAAGGAACAAACCATTAAATATGCTAATTTAATTCCTTTTGACTTGGGGTTTTTCATTGTATTTTAAATCATCCAAATTTGGAGGGAAATTGGATGGGGAGACAAGGTGGATTAAATGAGGGGACATCGGGTAGGCCTAGAGATTTGATGAGATTTTTAAATTAGAGTGTATATCTCCTAGGGATTTGAATGAAGGCTTAAAGTGGGGTTAGGGATTAATGGGAGGTTTTATTAAGTAAATTAGATGAATAAGATATATTATGAGAACTTTGAGGGGAGAGGGAGGAATAAATGAGAGAGATTGGATGGAAATTAGGAGATTAGAGAGGCTAAGAGAGAATTAAAATAATTAAATGAGTAGGGGAAAATTAGAGAAAGAGATTAGGAAAAATTAGAGGAATTTAAGAAATTAGGAGGAAACAAAAAATTAGAGGGAAATTAGAAGATTTAGGGAGACCTTAGGAGAACTTAGGGAAATTAGAAGGAATTGAGGAAATTAAAATAGAATTAGAAAGCTTAGAGGGAAGTTAGAAGAATTTAGAGAAATTAGGAGGAATTAGAGGGAAATTGAGTCAACTAGAGGGGAGATAAGATAAATTAGAAGAATTTAGGAGGAATTGGAAGAAATTGAGAGAAAATTAGAAGAAATTGCTAGAAATTAGGGGAATTGAGAGGAATTTGATGAAATTGGAAAATTGGAAGGAAAATGGAATAATTTGGAAACATTTAAATGAATTAGATAGAGAGTTGAAATTTGGAGAAATTTCAGCACATTGAGGAAGAATTTGAGGAATTAATGAGAGTTTTGTGGTAAATTGGGATTTTTGGTGAATTTGTAGAAATTTGAATGTAAATGACCAAAATTTAGTGTCTATAGGAGAAGAAGGCTAGTTGAGGATGCAATCAATTATGCAAGTGCAAAAATAATAGGTATAAATCCCACTAGCATAGTATTATCCTTATATATATTTGTGTGGGGTAGTCATAGTGTCCTTATGGGTAAATAGAAAAAGTAAGTCTACTTCCTAGGATTGAGGATTCACTAACCATCAATGGCCTAGTGCAAGTGCATTGGATATGAGCTAACCTAACTAATTGACATCAGTGCTTCATTGTGAAATCCCAAAAAATCTATATGAGTAAGAAAACTATGTACATATGAGCAATAAGCATGTGTATGGAAAGCAACCATGCAATAACCTTAAGCAAAAGTGTGAATTAAATTTGTCAAGCAAATTTATGTCAAGTTATTTATGAAAAGCAATATGCAAGATGATCAAGCAAAAAATGCAAGCTAGCACATGAGATAGTTGGGAATATAGTAGAAGAAATATAAGACTTGAGATAATATAAAGAAAAAATAGTTATGTAAACTTGAAGAAGAACCTAAAGCGTTGAGAGGAATGATGATGTGATGACTAGTGACTACTGGTTGAAAATCCTATTATCAAGAGCTCAGCCCCTTTCTAAAAATTCAAATGATCTAGAGAATGCCATGATGCAAGTGAATAAGCATGCAGTAATGCATAGTATCTCTTAATATACATAATGTTTATGGGTTATTTAAGATATTTTCCATTTAGGGTTGCTAGGTGATAAGCCATAATGACAAATGGGCCTAACCAATAAGGTCCAAACTTATATTTTAAATCCATTCAAGTATTGGTATTCTTTTAATTTTATTTAAGGAAAAGGTCCCCCACTTCAAAATAATGATCATGTACCTTCTTAGTGTAGGACCACTTGAGTTTATTTTGATATGTTTGGATATGCTCTAAGGTATTAATGTGCTTTTAATTGAGAAGGTCTAATTGATTGAAAATGGCAAGGTGATAATCATTTTTGATTGAGGTGTATTACAAAAAGAAACAAAAAGAAGGGAACTTAATATTAAATGGAAAAATAGCTTCCATCCCATAGACTAAAACATAGGGGGTTTCCCCTATGGGTGTGTTGGGGAAACTTCCTGCACCCTTAATAGATTTGTCATGCTGCAAGACTTCCCTGATCCAATAAGCACTATGGATTTTGGTGGATCCACCTATTTAACTTGGTAAAATATTATCCTAAGACTCTAGATAGATCGAGTAGAGTAAGGAAATCCCAAAGGTGCGCCTAAAATATTTCTTATATGCTCATGCTCATATAAATTTGCAAAAATGAAATAATATTGCAACATAAAATTTGACCAAATTTGAAAGTAACTCCTAACTAGTGCTTCAAGCTGTAGATGGGTGCCTTATTCATTGGGAAATTATATCTAGACTTTAAATATGATGAATATAGAAGGGGGAGAAGATAAAACTAAGCCAATCACAACTATTCAAATAATATAGCAAAAATGATTCAACATGCCAGCGAAAGAAGACACCATCTACACATTAAAATGATGTAAATGGGAGAACATACAAAATTACACATAAAACTACTAAAAGGAGGAAATATGATTGCATTAAACAACAAATCATTACAATTGGAGCCTGATCAGAATAACCAGATCTCACTGAACCAGTACAAAAAAATTCTCCATTCAAACGATACAATTGAGAACTGCAACTCTTTGTTCAAATGATGTAATAAAGAGCCTCCTAGCTTCTAGCCTAAGCCACTAGAAATTATCTCAGTAAACTGGACACATCCTCAGCAAAACCTGCATAATAATGAGGAAGAAACATGGGTGACTAGACAAGACACACAAAGGAAAATACAACTAATAAGGACGAGCACACTGGTATACCTCTTGCAAAATTACTATGCAAAAAACTTGATGATTTTTTCTATTGTAGTAACTCTCTCATATAACCTATAAATTGGTTTTCATTCAAAGCTTGATGATGGTCCATAATTACAAAAACTGCAACTATTTCGATGATGGTCCATAACTATAGTTGTCTTCTTCATGGCTCGTATTATTAATTGTGCTTATAGTGGTTTTTATTTGTAGTGTGGTAGTGGTCTCAGTTGGTCAAAAATATCTGTTACATAAAGCTTGATAATAATAATATTTTATAACTACAATTACCAGAGCTGAATGATGGCCTCTCATGATCTCTTAATTGAATCTCAAAAATGGCCCATAATAGTCTATCTTTCGAAGGCCATAACTTTTGATCCGATCGTTGGATCGGCTTGAAATTTTACGTGGAGCTAGATAAATAGGAGGAAAATATCATGGTAAGGTTTCTAAAGAATACTTGAAGATTTTTTATTGTGTTATCAGGTCCTAATTCCTTCATCTAGTGCCTCAAAAATGAGATTTAGTGTTTTTTTAGAAAAATTGGAAGAGAGAATATTTGGAATTTGATGACTTTTTTGACATAGGTAGGTGTTGATATTTTTCTAGAAGGCATAATATAGGAAATGTAATAATGTGTGTAAATTTAGGGAGCTATCCAAGTTTTTTTGGTGACTTACTAAAAATAGGGCACATCTTGGCCAAAAATAACAAATTGCCCAAAAATAGTATTTTTTTTAAAGGGGGTAAACTCAAGTTAGATTTTGAAGAATCAACACAAGATTCGACTGGGATAGGTGATGAAAAATAATTTTGACAATGAATCACCTGAGAATTCCAGAATCTCCAATAAACCACAAAAACTCAAAAACTTGCCTAATCACCTAAAAAGAACTCCTTAATCACCTAAAAACTGAAACCTTAATCACCTAAAAAGAACAAGATTGAAACACACATTTTTTTTTGGACATGAATCATGTGAGAATTATAGAATCTCCAGAAAACCACAAAAACTCAAAAACTTACCTAATCACCTAAAAATGACTCCTTAATCACCTAAAAAATGAAACCTTAATCACCTAAAAACTAAAACCTTAATCACCTAAAAAAAACAATAATGAAACACCTGTTGTGACCACTTCACAACTTCCCCAAAATTGGGGACCCACTGAAAATTTTGAGATTTTGATATTTTGGTTTCCATGATCTTGATTGTTTGATTAAAAATAAAACCTTTCTTTACTTTATTTCATATTTTGTTGGGCCTCTTTTGAAAATTTTAAGACTTGATAAGTGTGATTTTAAATGTTTTAATTTTAAAAACTTTTAATTTTAATGTTTAAAATAAATCATTTAAAATCATTAAATAAAATACTTTAGAGTATAATTTTAATGTTTTAAATCATTCATTTTAAAGTTTAATTAAAATATTTAAAGTTCATTTGAATGTTTTTATTTCAAAGGTATTTAAAGTTTTAATTAAAATATTTAAAGTACATAATTTTAATGTTTTAAATCATTCATTTTAAAGTTTAATTAAAATATTTAAAGTTCATTTTGAATGTTTTTATTTCAAAGTGTATTGTAAATGTTTTAATTAAAATATTTAAAGTACATAATTTTAATGTTTTAAATCATTCATTTTAAAGTTTAATTAAAATATTTAAAGTTCATTTTGAATGTTTTTATTTCAAAGTGTATTGTAAATGTTTTAATTAAAATATTTAAAGTACATTATTATAAAAAATTTTGTGTTGGTTTTGTAGGTTTTCAATATGAATGAATGAACAAAGGAGCGAAAAGCAAAGAGAATAATATGGTTATAAAATCCATTTTAAACTGTAGAACGGAATGAACGAACATAATGTTAAATTATAAATAGGCCATTGGAAACCAAGAAAAAAGGTCAGACACTTTGCAGAGAGGAGACATATTAAAGAGGAGTAAGGAAATAACAAAGGAGGAGCAAAGGCGGATTACACAGGAGATCACATAGTGAAGTGCAGAGAATTTTTGGAAAGAATTATTTGTAATATTTTTAATAATGTATCAAGTTTCATTTTATTAAAATGTGCATGTCGATGGTATTTTAAAATATTAAATGATTTGATATGTTTTATGTGGTTAAGAGTCCTCAGAAGATAACACTCAGTTTATAGCTAGATTGTGTTAAGGCTGGTCAGTTTAAATTGAGTTTAAATTCTAGAAAGCTTCTATTTTATTTTTGTAATCTCAAGTCTAAATTTTCAATTTCAATTTATTTTCCTACCTTAATTTTTTTATTTTATTTTAAAATTTCAAAGTTCGGATCATAAACCCTAATTCAATATTATAAAGTTTTAAAACTTTATAATTAGGGTTCATGTTTATTCACCATTCAAATATTACACAAATTTATATTTGGATGAATAAACATTAAATTTAATGGGAATGTTTCATATACCCTAATTCCAATATTATAAAGTTCTAAATTTTATAATTAGGGTTATGTTTATGTACCATTTGAAATTTACGTAAATTTATTTTGGGAAATAAACATTAAGTTCTTAATTTTAATATTTCATAAACCCTAACTCAATATTATAAAGTTTTTAAACTTTATAATTAGGGTTCATGTTTATTCACCATCCAAATATTACGTAAATTTATATTTGGATGAATAAACATTAAATTTAAATGAAAGGTTTTATAAACCCTAATTCAATATTATAAGGTTTTAAACTTTATAATTAGGGTTCATGTTTATTTACCATCATTTTAATTTTAAGTAAGTTTTATTTGTGGACATAAACATTAATTTTAATTAAAATGTTCAAAATGATTTATGCAAGTTTTAATATAAAGTTTTGAGCATTATTTAATTAAAATTTTATTTTGAGGTTTTAATTAAATTTGTATTGCATAAAGTTGAGTTTGAAGCAAATTTAATTATTAATTTCAATATTGGGAAAATGAACCTCATTGAGGATTACATCAAATGATTTTAAATCAAAATTCCTAAAAACTAGGCCTCTTGTTAACAACAACATGTACTAAAAGGTTGTTTTAGCATTATTTTACACTTTGAATATTTACACTTTTATGACATATTGCAACACAGAACCTTGGAAGAACTAATCATTCTTTTGCAAGAGAGGGTTTTAATTGTAAAATCCTAACTATGAGTGTGGTTTCGCGATTGGGTGAAATTATCACTCAACAGAATTGGCGCTAGAAGGAGGGCCTGAAAGGTAAATATTTGATTTTCAGCATTTGAAGTTGTTCAAATTTCATTTAAAAAAAGTTTGAAATGTTTTCGATTATTGATTTTGAATTGTTATAAACTTGAAAATATGGTTATGATAAAATTGTTGAGAATTTTTCATACATAGTTTTGCATGTTAAAACTAGTTCAATGGCAGAAAATTATTTACCCCATTATAAGCATGATGGAATGATTACGATTGAGGAACATATTCAGGCATATAAAAATATTATGTTTCACTTTCAAATTATGCATGAAGATGTTATCTGTAGAATATTTCCATACACATTGGATGAATTTGCTCATAATTGGTTTATTAATTTACCTATAGGTTCTACCACTTCTTGGGATCAACTAGAAGCAATATTTCTTGAACATTTTGGAGAATTGGTTGACACAGATATGATATCAAATCAATTTTCCTCTATCTATAAAAAACTTGATGAATCCATGAGTCAATTTAATGATAGGTTCCATAGGTTGTATACCAAAATGGAGACACATTACATCATTTTAGAAGAAGTCATTCAAGTATACTTGGAAGCTTTAGACCCATTTACTTCTGCACTCCTAGGGAAACATCTTAGAAATCCATCCTTGTCTAGAGCCTATAGTGAGGCAATAATTGTAGAAAAATGGTGGATTTTGAAAGGGGTTGATGTGGGTAAATTATCATTACTTAACCCTAAAGTTTCAAATCAGATACCACCTATGAGTCATGATACACATTTTTCTCTCATGTTAAACAGTTCTTCAGGAGTTATGGATTCCAACCAATGCCAATCATCTAATTTGGCACCCTCGAATCAAGTGATGTCCAATGTAAGTAATCAAGCCTATCAAAATGTAGAAATGCATGAGTCTTCAGATGATGGAGGAATCTTAGATCTAACTAGTGTGGAAACATGTGATAGGTCAGGACTTTTCATAGAGTTGAATGAAACAATTAAAGCAGATGATCAAGAAAGTCAATGTGTTTCAAATAGTGACCCACCAAAAGTGGTTGAAAATGAATCTGAAGAAGATTATAGCTTAAATATTTTTGAATCTGAAGAGTGTATAGAAGAAATGATATATTTTCATCATTTATTTTAGGAAGATAATGAGTATGATTTTCAAATAGGTAAAGCTTCAGATTTGAATGATCCTAGATATGATTTCATTAAAAACTACAATGAACTGCAAGAAAAGAATACCCCAATGATGATAGCTCAAATGATTGATCATAAAATATTATTACTCAAGGAGGATAATTTTTTTGAAATTGAAGATGAATTTTTTATTGATGAAGGTGAATTTGAAAATGAATCTAGAGATATATTTGAAGATTGCATAGAAGATATGGTTGAACCTCACCCTTTAGCTATAGAAGATAATTATTATAATGGTTGGGGAAGATATGAAGAATGTGTTTCTTTTACGCCTTTTGATATTTTTTTTCTACATCTGATATGCAGGACACTAAAATTGCTATCTTACATGAAGAACCTACAACTCCTATACAATCAGAAAATGATGTGCCAATTTTAGAAATAGAGAAAGTTTCAAAATTTGATCATTTTGAACATGAGTTTGTAGAACACATTGCTACAATAGAAAGGGAAGAAATGGTAAAATTTTCTTATGATTCATCTATTTTAGATGAGGAAGAGGTAAAATATTTTCTTTCATTCTCGAATACTAAATATTTGAGTGCAAATTCCCATGATTATCTTGAAGATTTAAATGAAGAAACTTCATGTGTGGCTAACAAAGAATTAGAATTTTCTATTCATCCTAAAGAAACTATTGCTTTGTTTGATCAACAAGATTTATGGTTTGAAAAATATGGACATATTCTTGATTGGATGCCTAATTTTGATGCTTTTGAAAAATAGGTCATTGATGAAGGTAAAGGGATACAAGATGATGATGATGATAGAGACCATGAAGAAAAATAAAATATTACAATTGCTCACCAAGTAGTGGTAAATGAAAGTGTACAAAAGGTAGAATCTTATCCTTTGTGTCCAAACATCCAAGAATCAGGTAAAAGTTTGCATAATCATTTATTGGATTCAGATGTTATTTATGATGAAATACCATTGGAGGTTGATAAAGAACTAGAGTGGATTCCTATTCCCACCACAAATAATATTGCTTTGTTGAATGAAACAGAAATAGATGTGCTTGAATTGTTTAATCAAGTTCACCAACAATTAACAAATGAATTTAGGATACAAACTTATAATGATTCTCATTTTGTAAATATCCTAGATTCTTGTAAATTGTTGCATGAGTATGATTGGCCTAAAGACATAGATGATGATTTTGCTTTAAAATTTTTAGAAGTAGCCACTTATTTGAAAGAAATCCTATATGCTTGTGAAAATGATAATTCAAGTCAGAATAATGAATTAGGTTTTGAAGTTCACACCTCATTGAATAAGCAAAATATAATTGAAGATCATGTATTCACTTGCAAGTTTAATAAAAATCCTAAACATGAAATTGCTAATAACCTTGAGTCAAATTGGTGGGGTGAGAAAGGCAAAATGAAGGTTGCATTGTTTGGTTTAATCTTACTTTGGTTGGATTTCTATAAAACTTGGCATGCATATCATGATATATGTCTTCTAAAGTGTGCTAATCATGTTTGGGATCCAGGGAAGTGATAGCATAAATTTGGTATCATCTTGTATATAGTGTATATTTTTGTAAATAGCATTTTGGTTTTTGTGTTTTTATTTTGTTTTATTTTTGTGCGTAGTCTTTTGTTTCGTGAAATTTTGCTTTTTTTTTGTTAGTATTTTCAAGTTTAGGGAGCAAGTTCTTACTTGCTTATTAGTTTTGCTTGTATATAGCTTGTGGTTTTGTGATTTTGTTAGTCATCATTTGTGTGTTTGTTTTTATTGTGAATTTTGGATGTGTTTCCATTTTTGGTTTGCAATAAAATTGGCTTATGCCACAATTTTGGATTTCAATTCATGTTATCATTTGTGTTGTTTAAAGTTTGGTGAAAGTTTTGATGTTGTTTCTTTGATTGAGGTAGTTGTGGAAGTTGCAATAAATATTTGATGATTTTGTTTGGCAATTGTTCCTGTGTCACTCAAGATAAATTACCTATTTTTGAAATCATACAAAATTTGAAGAAAAGGGAAATGGGATTGTTTAATATATCCTTATGAATTTGGATCAAGATAGTAAAATTTGGAACACTAAAATCATTTTGCAAAAGCTCCACAAATACTACAACACATTAAAAGAATATTCTTTGAATTCTTGAAGGATGAAGTTATTCAGTTTTGTAGATTAAGGTGAAAATCCAATGAACTCAAATTTTTAGCCTTACTTGATCTCTAACCCAAGTGGCAGGTGAATTTTGTAAAAGCAATATAAATCTTGATATAAATTCACTCTTTGTGGATCAATGCTAATCCCATATTTTGAAATAATATGCCCAAGTAGTTTACCTTATATGGCCCCAAACACACATTTTCTAAAATTCAAAGATATGCCAAACTCCTTGCACCTATCAAATACTTGAGTTAAATGTGTAAAATGATCTTAAGGATTTTTTGAAAAAATTGTAATGTCATCAAGATATACTACCTCTATATTGAACATCAATCCCTTAAATGCAACATCCATTGCTCTATGAAATGTTGCCCCTACATTCATCAATCCAAAGGGCATCCTCAGATATTCAAATGTTTCCATGGTGTAGTGAAAGTCATTTTGTGTTTATCTTTTGGATTCACTGCAATCTAATTGTAAACTGAAAATCCACCCAATAAAGACATTCTTAATGACCCAACCACTGCTTGAAGCAATTACTCCATATTTGGAAGTGGATAGTTGTCTTTGAGAGATCTCTTATTCAGATTCCTAAAATCTACACAAATCCTGATCTCACCATTCTTTTTTCTAACTGGAACTAGGTTTGCCAACCAAGTAGAAAATCTTACCTTCTTGATTATCTTGGTATCTAGTAACTTCTACACTTCTTTCTACATAATTAGATGCAAAGTGGGATTGAAATTCCTTTGTTTCTGCCTAAAAGTCTTGGCATATTTTTGAAGGGGTATTATGTGAGTCATTACCTTTGTATTGAAGGTCTTCAGATCTTCATAACTCCAAGAAAAAATATCCATGTTCTTTTTCAAAAATATGATATATTGTTGCTTCTCTTTTCTTGATAGAGCTTTATCGATCCTAAAAATTTTGGGCTCTTTCTTTGTAATGATATTAACTTCATCTACCTTAGATTCTTGAACCAAAGATTTATATACTCTATCAAATTCATCAAACAAGCTCTCTAAAGATACCAATACCCTAGGGATCCTATTGGCCTTTAGTGGTATGAATTTTCTAGGCTCTTCAATAACATCCTTCAGTTTTTATTCATCACTTTCATCACAAATAACATCAGAAAATTCATTTTGCATAGTCATAAAATAATTAATGTGTATATCATCATGAAAAACTTGTAAATATACCACATTATCTAGGACATATGGCTTATAAATAGATATGGTTGGGAACCTTTCCATAAACCAAGTATCTATATCAAGATTTTATTCTCCAAAAGTATTAATGACCAATAGATTAGAATTGTTATTTTGTGCACTGGGAATAAATTACAGATCAAAAGCCAAAAATCTATCTATTTTATACAAAACTGCCTGCTTATATTACTTTAATATAGGGTGCTTTGTTTGATATCTCCCTTTCATCTATTGAATTACTAGCTCAACATCCTCACTAACTTTGAGGTAATAAATACCCAATTCCTTGGATTTCCTTAGCCTTAGCAATAAAGCTTCTTACTCTGCAACATTATTTGTATAATAAATACTAACCTGTATGGTATGCCAAGATACTTCCATTGATGTTTGTCAATAGTACTCCAGCTCCTGCTCCTACTTTAGATTTTTTCCCATCAAAGGTCATAGTCCATAACTCAAAAGTCAGAATTCTATCAATTTTTGCATCTACTTAAGCCTTTAGTTTTGGATCCATATTCTCAGTATTAGGTACTTCCAACAAGAAAGGAGAATACTAAGTAGAGTAAACCCCCATGTCCTTTTCCTTAACAAAATTCATGACATTAACCATATTATCATTAGGATCTATGAATTCAATTGAATATCTATTGAAGGGTTCTCTTTTCAATATCACTTTTTCCTTACCCTACATTGGGATAGTGGCATATGACCAATCCAACTGAATAGTGCCACCTAGCTGCTCTACCCAGTTCCTAAAGAGTAAGATGAAAAATAAAGGGTCCATATCTACAACTGCATCATCCATTACCACACCCTTCTTAGGATATTGTTCAAGATGGACAAGAAGTCTAGTGATAATGCCTACACAAGATACTCTCCTATTATTGCTAATTGGGAAAGGGGAGAGAGTATCAATGAGGCTAGGGTTTTTTGGGTTGACGGGTGGGAAGGCTTCTGCGGGGGAGCTCGGGAGCGGCTATGGTTCGATCCTTGGGTGCAGCGGAGCAGACGGAGGGCATCAGGAGCCCGGGGGTATGGAGGCGTCTGGGCCCTTTGATGAAGATCGGGCTGGCGGCGGTGTCGGTCGGGGTAAGGACCCACTAGACAAAGGGGGTGGTGGGCCACACAAGTCTTATGCTTAGGCAGTGGCCTCAGAAACCCTAAACAGGTTTTCTACCAAAGAGTTGTTTCTAGTTGGGGATGAGCTGGACATCCCGATGAAAGTCCTTTCAAGCTTCATGGAGTTTGAGAAATTTACCCTCATAGGCAAATTCATTGGCGGTCGTCCCGACATGGAGACCATCCGAAAGTGGGCAGCAAGTAAATGGAGGACTTCTAGTCATATGGAGCTGGCGGCCCTATCCCAAGGTTTTTTTGCCATTAGACTGAACAATAAGGAGGATTACTGTAAAATTTTGGCTGGCGGGCCATAGTTTCTGGGCCACAAAAGTTTATTCCTTAGGAAATGGGGCATGGATTTCAATCCTGACACCCAGAGCATCAACATCGCCCCAATATGGGTTAGGCTCCCGAGTCTTCCCCTCTTTGGTTGGCATGAAAATGTTATAAGAGGTATTGCTCGCTCCATTGGGGAGTTGGTCACCATTGACCCTCCCACCCGAGCTCGAACAAGGTTCGTCCAAGCCCGTTTTTGCATTTAGGAAATCCCAACTTACATCACTCTTCGGTCTGGAGGTACCATTCTTCATAAACAAGCTATTGTCTATGAAAATAGACCAGCTTTCTACCCCCAGTGTCGGTCCCAAGGACACCTCTAGTCCCATTGTCCTCTTAAAAATCTGGGTAAGCAGAAGCATGAAACCTGTAACCCCCTGGAGCATGGTGAAGGTTAGGTGAAGCAGTAAAATCTTCCAAACATGAAGGACCTTGAATCTCTAGGCCCCTCCAGAGACCGCATCGAATGCACTTAGCCTGAAGAGAATCCCACTCTCCAATCGAACCTTGAGCAATTTGAAGCTGACAATCAGTAGGGAGTAGACTCCCACTTGGAAAATGATTCATAGGAGGAGAAGGACCGGACCCCATCCCAATATATTACTCAGTCTGTTTCTCTGCTCCAAGACCTGGGCCATCCCGATTTCAGCCAGTCGCAGACACTGCTAGAAGATTACCTCCTAGGAAGGAGGGGTGAACAGCCCGATCACATTAGCCCCCGAATCACGAGGAGCCGAAAGCAAAGTGTGGATTTTGGTAGTGAGAGGAAGTAGGGCCGTCCTCCTAACAAATATAGACGAGACAAAGAGACAACAACAGACGTTGCAAATGGAACCCAACATTTTTTGGTTTTGGATGACTTTGACACTCAGACAAGCGAAGCGCATGCATCAAAACCTCCCCCTCAACAAGGAAGGGGAGGCAAGAAAAACCTCAAACTGTCCAGATGAAAGTCCTCTCATGGAATGTGAGAGGACTGTACGGGGAGATGTCGATGGGCAGGAAGGCCTCTGCGGGGGATTAGCTATTCCTGGTGTCTTGGCTATTTTGCTTCTGTTTTCCTTGTGTCAGTTCTTCAACCTTTACTTGTTGTTCTCTCGGGTTTATTCTGTTTCATTTTTTTCTTTGGTTTTCCAGGCCTAAATGCCCTTTTTGCAGTCTCTAAGTCTTTAGTCTTAGGATGACTTTACTTGCAATTAGGCTTATTGTTACAGCTAAGAGGCATGATACATCATTAGAAATTTGGCTAATTTTGTACATAAGGTTTTGGGATCCTCTATAAAAACCCATTGTTAATACATTAAAATAATTACCAAAAAAAAAGATACTCTCCTATTATCCATTATAAAAGTAAAAGGATGTTGTCACATCCTGTCTTGAATAAAACCTTATGCTTGATGGCTATGAGACTAATGATTAGTTTTATGAGTCTCTAAGGGGTATTGGTTATTTATAGAGTTTTGTGAATTTTGATGATATATTTAGTGTTTTGAAAATATATACACTTTAGAGAAGAAAATAAATGAAAACTAATTAGGTTCAATTAACCTGATTTAACTTAAGCAAGTATTCACAAAAATTACCCAAATCCTATTAGACCAAGGGGATCATTAGTGAATGGAATATAAAAAGAAATATTTGATTATTCACTCCTCTTGCCTGAATTTTTCTTGTTGATAGATATAAATGGATATTTCCTTTAAATATTCTCAATAGTTTCTAATAATATTGGCCATATACCATTATCCCCACTTGGATATCCTTTTATTATCTAGAAGATTCCCTCTGTATGGGATAAGTGGGCATTCCAGTGCACCTTATGTTAATAAACCACTAATGGGCTAGTGGCATATTATAAAAGTAATACCACTATTACTTTAGCTACTCGTGGATGAGTGGCATATTATTAAAATGAATCCACTAAGGTAGTGTATTTTGACTTTAGACTTATAGAAGTCTATAACTATAATATCATTACCACTTTAGCTACTTACGGATAAGTGGCATATTAATAAAATAATAAGCCACTTGTGGCTCATGAGAGAAGATGTTTTCCTATAAATTGAGAGCTTTTACGAAGGAAAGGGGTATAAAATTTGATAGGAAAACTTGGGCTTAAGGATTATGCTCTTCACCCTTTGGTGAAATAGAAACCAAAAAGCTTAAAGTTTTAGAGGCATTTGGCCAAGATATTTATTAAAGAATACCAAGGAAAGAGAAGTGGGAAGAGTTTGAAGGAAGAACAGGCAGAGACAAGGAGTGTTTAGTCAAAGAATGTATTGACAAGAGTTCAAGGTCAGGAACTCTCACCTTTACTTGCATAAGGCTTTGTTTGGATTATGTAATAAGTATAACATAATAGTATGTTTAAATCATTGGTTTTAATAAACAGTTCAAAGGAAAACATAGATTACTTTTGTTCATCTTCTAAGGTGTGTATACCCATATTATATATAATATATTCAAAGAAGGCTACATCTACTGTAGACACGCTTGACTACCGAATGTTTAAAATGTAAATCAAGCGTCACACAGTCTGGGCTGTTGGATTCAAGGCCCTCAAAATTTTATGAATTCCTTACCTTAAATCCGATATTCCTAAATGTGAGCTATGTATTCCATAGAATCTCGCCTACTAAACAACTCTATTAGATGAAGGATATATGTAAGTCCATTTTTGATACCGAGCATATAAAAAAAGAATCCATAGCATACCTTGGAGTGGGAGAATATTTGACTGGGCAGAGCATTATACATTATATTTTCAATTTCTGTGTAACCGACATGTACAACACCAGACTCAACCCTAATGTTTGTATTGGAATGTTTGGAATGCCATTAGAAGCTTAAAAAACCATCTAGTAGAATATTTCTTTGAAGTTTCTCCTCATGATATCTGGAAAGAATGCACGAGTTTTACTAGGAAAAGCAAATGATTAGAGGCTATATTTACTTACAGTTGACATTTTCCCTATGACTTACACTTGAATATAGTCTATGCTAATACCTAAGTAAAATCTGCATTGTAGTGTGAACTCTTTGATGGTCATCGATGTTCAAAAACAAAACAACCTCTTATGCTTCTCGGATAACATTGTCGGTGTTAATTAGTTAATCACATCTTGAAAAAACTTACCATTTTTCTACTAATAGTGTTGTAGAAAGGAAAGACTCCATTAAAATTTGCATGAACTCAGAAAACCGATTAGTAGTCTTAGAGGTGCATACCTACTAGGAAGATTTGAGGACTAAAGTAATATTTCCTATGCAACTTGTAAGTCTTGCAATTCGATTCAGATAATCTAATGCAATCGTGAGTCACTGAACTATGTCTTAGATCGACAGCTCTAAAGTTAGTGATAAAATGTTCCCACATAGTCACGATAAGACCCAACTAATTCTTTAAATATTGAAGGTGATTTTATCTACTCGATTATCCATCTAGGTCGAGGTTGAGGTTGGTGTAAGCATTGCTAGCTGAGCTACCCATAATGCCTTTCGTTGTCATGTATCATAAGCCATGTTTGGTCAATTTGTGTTGATGATCTTAATAGCAAGATTTTAGTTGAGTAATGCAAACAATGCTTTGTTTAAAGAAAATTTTTAATGAAGTAAAAGTTAACTTAGCTTTTGGGGTAAACCTAATTGTAACCGTTGGGTCCCTTAGTAAAAAGTAGGCTAACACTAGTCATTATCCACTAAGCACCAATGGGTAAACTAATTGAAATATTCCAATGGGTAAACTTGATGATAAACATTGAATCCTATAAATATCTTGGAGAATAGGAATATTTAATATCATAAGTGTGCTATGTTAAAATGAATGGAGAAATAAATTTATACTTTTTACTTTTAAGGACTATGTAGAAAGAATAGTGGTTTGTTTTGTAAATTAAAGGTATGAGACTTTAATTTACAGAATGGAAGAAAATTATGATGACACCTAGAGGAAGGGTCAAAACATTGGTCTACTAATTAGAACTTGGTTTGAGAGTTTTAAAATAGTAAACGAAATTTGAATGATTAGATTAACTAAAGACTTGGAGCTTTAGTTAGATGTCAAATTATTATATATTGAAAAAATATATAATACCCCCAAAACCTTTTTGGAGCTATAATAAGAGACTAGTTATTAAATCTCATTGCTAGTATTGTGTACCTATAGTATGCTTCCTATCACAAATTAAGGATCAAGTTTGTAATCTGTAGTGTAATCTTGTGTGATAGATTATGGGTAGAGTTGTAGCTAAATTTTGAGTAATCTTGTTGATAGATTACAAGAGAGATGTTAGCTAAAATATTGGAACTATAGAATGGTCTCATGGGTAGATCTTGAGTCAACTTGGTAGCCAAATTTGTGGAAGAACTATAGATTTCAAGATAAACTAGCAAATATATTTGTGAAAGAACTATAGTGAAATCATAATGATGAATTGTAGAATAAATCTGGTTTGGAATATCGTAGTAGATTATGACTAAACCCTTGGAAGGATTTGAAGATCTACAATTGAATCCATTGTTTTAAATGATTTGTTTAAATGCTATTTCTAGTTGATAGAAATATGAGTTACTTGAGAGAGTATGTTTTGTTAAATGCTATTTCTAGTTGATAGAAATATGAGTTACTTAAGGAAAAATGATTTTTGTAAATGCTCTTTCTAATTGAAAGAAATATGAGTTACTTGAGAAAGTATGATTTGTTTTAAATGTTATTTCCAGGGAAAGAAATATGAATTACTTGTGAAAGTACAAATGGATCTAAACATTCTTTTGAAAAGGGACTAGCAATATATGATTGTAATAATATTTGTTTCAAAGGCATATTTTTGTGGAAAATATATGAGATGAAAATGTGATTTTCAATCTTAGGAAAGTATGGGATTTCCTTCCTTTGAATGATTGAATGCTTTAGACAATTACATTATGGGAAATGTATTGTGTTTAGTTGCATTCATTTGAAAAGAATTATTACTTGCTATTGCTTTCCTAGAATGCATTTTCATATACATGTTATGGGTTGTCCTGATCCTGATTTACCTTCAATCAAGTACTAGTGGTTCGAATGGAGTCAAACGAAGATTGGATCTACTCGAATTCTATTGTAACCGTTTGTATATTGTAACAAGACCTCTTTAATAAAAGGTCTCTATTATTGTAAAGTATCTCTTTGAGATCAATTGTAATTGGTTTGTATCACTCATTAAGAGGATTGGAAGTGATGTAGTTCTCAATTGTAAATAGTCATGGAAAGTAATGCAAAGTTGTATCATGACATAAATATATTGTATGTTTGGATCTAGATCTTTAAATGAGAGTTAAAGATGGTGTTTAAATGACCTAGAGTAATCCTAACATTAAAGAGAATGAATAAACCATGCATGCCACTTAAATATGTATCTTTAGTGAATAAAATATGAAGTGAACATAAGGGAGAATGTGAATGTTATCTAGTTTCATGGAGATTATGGTTGAATAACTCAAGTAAGGTTTAATGGTAGGCATTCACAAGTCTACGTGGGTTTGTGTGATAACCCCCTTAACTTACTATTGTGGATGTGGTAAAGTTAAGCATTGCAATTATTGTTGTTCTATCCTTAAGGAAGAACAAGCTAATCATCAAGGCATACGCCTAATGTATAGGTTGAAATAAACCTAACATAAGGACTAGTTTAATGTTTGATTTAAACTAGTAAGGGAAAAGGGCATTCCTGTTGAAATAGACGGGAGAATTCCCAATTTCAAGGTAAATAAACCTTACCTGTAGGTCATTATAGGGGTTGGCCACTCCTATCCATAGGATAGACACTGACCATGTTGAGTTCCTATGAAGTGTAGCCTTGGACTTACTTGGATACTCATATATAAGAGAACCACATGAAGATACTTGAATTCACACATGAACTAGCAATAATGATGTAAGCTTATAAAAAATTCTCCCTAAGTTTGGTTGGTTATGAGATAGGGTTATTATAGATGCTCTTTCTAATAAATCAAGCCTAACTGACCAGCTACTTGTTTTGACATTACATTTAGGGAAGCACCACTATCAAGCATGTAATTATGAATAACATAGGTCCCCATAGCCTAATGTGTATCTTAGTGATATATAAAATGTCTTAACTGAATATGGGGCTCTGAATGCATTGTTCATAATACCTATAGTATTTTAAGTTTTTCCTCCTGAATGATCAGTTAATTTGAAGTATCTATATACCTGATACTGATACTTTGGAATAGTCAGTAATTTTCCAAAAGTGATGTTGAACTTTTGCTTGGCAACTTCTATACCTAGATCAAAATTATATTTCTTATCATCAAATCCTTTTCTAGCTTTCTGATTAGCCAGGTCATTTTGATGCTTTTGGATAATTTCCTCTACTTCAGGATCTTCAAGAATCATTTGCAGCTTCATTTGATTTACCTTTTTCTATGAAATTTCTCTTGTATTTTTCTCCTTTTGTGTAGGTCCTTCATCAAAATTTCCCTCCACTATTTATTCTTGAAATTGATAACATGTATTCTTTCTAAATACTCAACCTCTTTTGTTGTAGGTATAAGCTTCCCCTGCTTCATTCTATCAAATATGGTATTAGAAGGCTCACTTGAGGTTGATGCCTCTCCAAATACTAAGGCTCTTTACTCAACATTACTGTCACATATGTCCATGTACCTTTCAAATTCTTGTTCTCTAGTTTCATCCTCCCGAGTCCAACATACATTAATTCTAATATCTTCATCTTTAGATTCAACATTTAAATCAACATTAGAATGCATACTTAGATAAATACAATAATCAATAGGGTTATATGGTGCATCACAAACAAAGCAACAAAATGGATGATCTGATGCTATATTTTTTTATGGCATGGGATTTGGAACAAAATCTAGATCTCTCTCTATTTATTTCTTCTTCCAATTTCTATTTTGATTCTTGTTTCCCTCTTCATTTCCATTGTTATTCTAGTTTCTATTAAAATTCCTCCTAAAATGAGGTTTTTTATCTTCCTTTTGTTTTCTATTACCCTATAAAATTTTTGCAAAGTTGTCCTTACCTTTTTCAAGTCTACCCAACCTGTTATTAAAAGTAGTAAAAATCTCACTCAATTAATTAGCTATTTTGTTCATAAGATACTAATTTATTTTCTTAGGGATAGATAACTCAACCTTCTTGTTGTGGCTAATCCACAACACACCCAAAAATTGGGGGCCCACCTTTTTGCATGCTTTCAAAGAAGAAAACAGTGACCCAGATGCTAAGAAAATCAAAGAAAAAGGCAAAATTTCACTAAGGAGAAAAGTTGTCGCGATATCGCGACATGTTGCTCCGTCGTGGCCGAAAATGAAAAGTTGTCGCGATATCGCGACATGTTGCTCCGTCGCGGCAGAAATTGAAAAGTTGTCGCGATATCGCGACATGTTGCTTCGTCGTGGCCAAAAACAAAAAATTGTCGCGATATCGCGACATGTCACAAAATCGTGGTCAAACCAGTCAAACAGGGCAAGCCACTAAAGTTGTCGCGATATCGTGACATGTCACGATTTCGCTATAGAAAGCAGCCACAGTTGTACGGAATGAAAAAGTGTCATGATTTCGTGACATAAAGCAGTTGGACAGCCCAAAACGAAAAAGTGTCACGATTTCATGACATAAAGCAGCTGGACAACCAAAAAAATCACGATTTCCACAAAAACAATGGACGACCCAAAAGAAAAGCATCATGATTTTACGACAGGTTTGCATATGCATAGCCCGGAACGAAAAAGTGTCATGATTTCATGAAAGGTTGCAGCAAGATGGCCAGAAAGAGAAAAACGTCGTGATTTCGTGACAGGTTTGCATCTGCATAGCCCAAAATGAAAAAGTGTCACGATTTCGCGACAGGTTGTAGCGAGATGGCCAGAAAGAGGAAAACATTGTGATTTCACAATAGTTTGCATCTGCATAGCCCAAAACAAAAAAGCATCATTATTTCAAGACAGGTTGCGGCCAAAAGCGTACCAAGTGAAAAGCGTCGCGATTTCATGATAGAAAGCCGCAAGATAGCTCCGAATGAAAAAGCGTCGCGATTTCGTGATAGGAAGCAGCCGAGGCGTACGGAGATGAAAAACGTCATGATTTCATGACAAGAAGCAGCCTCACAGCTCAAAATAGAAAAACGTCATGATTTCGTGACAGGTTGCATTGGCAAGGCTACTGGCAGGAAAATGTCACGATATCGTGACATGTCACGTTTTCACGATGAAAGCAAAGGAGCAAAGCTGCATGCATAAAAACATCGTGATTTACATGGGGCCATTATAGAACATGTAGAAAAGCGCTGAACACATGGCACAAAGGCATGAGGGTCATGATAATGCTTCAGATCGATAGTTACAGTTAGCAGAGAAGACCAAACATTTCAGGCTCGAGCAAAAGGTCAAAACACCAAAGAAGCGGGAAAATGAAACGAAGCGATATGGGAAATGAAACGAAGCGTCACAGAGCGAAACCAAGAGCCGCAACAGAAAGTTTAAAAGTAGAAGTGAATGTAGATACAGGGGCTGGAAATTGTAAGAAGAAAAGCATTATTTTTGTGAATAAAAAGGAGTTTATTTGGCAAGAGTAACTTTTGTGTGTGAAACCAAAAGGAGATTGAAGGCTAAGACTATTGTTATCTCTGTAGATCTTTCCCTTGCATTATTCTTTCTTGTATCTATTCATTTACACCATAATGTGGGTTACGATAGGTGAATGATAGAATGTTGCAATTATTTATTTCCTTAGAGTCTTGCATCTGATCTGATTCGACTGTGTTTTATTGCAGGTCTGTTAGGTCAGGTTGTTTTAGAGCTTCATCTCATAACTTGGGGTTTTGCAGGGAGGAGATTGCTAACCAAATTAACGTCCTGTTTCAGTTTTTCCAGCTGATTCTCATAAAGAATCTTTCTATTTTAGGTTCTAATTTTATTTTCACATTTTTTATTCAAAGATTGGCATTTCGGATTTTGGTGCATTCCAGAATACGTTTTCAATTTTACTAACTCCAAAAGCTAACATAGAAATAGCAGAACAGTTAAATAAAAGATAAAATGAACCAGTTAACGATAAAATGAACCTCATGTTAAAGGCACGGAGCTTAAAATGAAGTGGCTTATACCACGCATTTTCTCATTTGAAATCTTTCTTTAAGCCAAAAGATAAAAGAGGTTACTAATTTATTTTCGGGTGGGTTTCATTAATTTCAAGAGCATAAAAGAAGAAAGGGATTTTTTTTCTTTCTTTTTTTTACATGGTTGGTTATTTTAATAGATTAGGGTTACAAAGTTTGTTGTGAATCATTAAAGGCCCCTTGTTAACAGTTACTTGCAGGATTTAAGTTATTCTAGGTTACATTCATTTATTTGCATTAAGTCTTAATTGGTTATATGCATATGAATGTTTGTTCACAAGAACCTTGGAGAAATTAAAATAACAAATTTTCTTTGCAAGAAAGAGTTTCCTGTCTGAGACTCTAGTTGCGTGATCATTTTGTTATAGGACAAAATATTCACTCAACATTTTGGCGCTAGAAGGAGGGCCTTCTTTATTGCTTTGTGATTATGATCTGTTCTAACAATTAACGTGGGTAGTTTTGTTTCCACCTATTGTGCTTGCAGGTATAACATTTAGATACTTTATTTTGCAAGTAAGTTGAGAGAAGTCTTTTAGAGTTCTAGAGTTTTCAAGCTGGCCCAACCTGAGTACATAGCTACTAGGTCCAAGACCACAGGGGAAACTATTTTCCAAAGCCTTTCTCCCACTGCTAGGAAGCCGAAAAACAAAACATTAGAGATCGAAATACCACCCAGTATACTTGAGTTAGGGATTTCTTTAGACTCAAGTACGTCTAGCGGGCTTGAGCCCTTAATTTCAAGTGCGACAACAACACCAGGTGTATCTGTCTCCATAGTTCCAAGCGTTTCCATTGTTCCCACAGGGTTAACACCTTTGAACAACATGGCCCAACAACAACAACAACAACCACCTGCCCTTTGGTATGGTGCGCAAAGTTCCCCCTTGGATATTCCTGGGGCAGTCCATGACTTGCCTAGAAACATTGAAAGGGGATTACCCAAATTCATGCACGATGGTCCCACAACAGCAGAAGATCATGTCCAAATCTACAAGGATTACATGTTTAGACAAGGGGTTACTCACGAGGATGTTGCTTGCCGAGTTTTCCCTGCTAGTCTAGACAACACGGCCAATGAATGGTATAGGAATCTTCCAGCAGGGTCCATCACTTCATGGGCCCAATTAGAAACCGCCTTCATTAGCCAATTTAGAATGTTATTGGATCCCTCCATAATTTACAATTTGTTCGTATCATGCAAAATATTACCCAATGAGCCCATACGAACATTCAATCAGAGGTTCCAAAAACTATACACGAATCTGACTCGTCACTTTGCGGTAGATCCTGCGGTCGCCTTGCAATTATATTTTGGAGCCTTAGATCCTTTAACATCTTTGTTGACTAGAAGGAATCCTCAGGTTACGACGCTTCCTTTAGCCTATGTAGAGACAATGACTCTCGAACAACAAATGAACTTGCCAGGAGCAGGATTGTCTCAATTGACTGGGATGGGACAATATGGTCCATACAGTCAATTTGCCATGATGAACCAGTTAATGGCACCACAGGTTCCTATGATGAACAATTTCCAAACACCCACCCAAGTGGCGTCATTTCCAAGTTATCCTAATGCCTCCGTTCAAACGCAGGGATTAATTCAAAATAGCCCGATGGGTTTGCCTGGGTTCGGCATGGGCAATAATTTGTTGACCATGTCGGGGTTTGCTCCGATTAGCATGCCAAGCCCAATGACTTATCCAACAATCACTCCGATTCAAAGTGTGAATCCAGGATGGAATCCAACTGCCCAGACCCAAGCCATTGTACCTATTCCAGAGGTGGCTAATGCAACAAACACAACTGGACCCAGAATTACCGTGCCCCAACCACAAGGGTCCGAATCCGCCATAGAAAACATGAAGGAAACCTTGGCCAAAGTTTTGGTTACGGTGGGAAATGTCAATAAAAAGGTTGACCAAGCCATGGGTCATAACCGACCTCATAACCATAGAGGAAAAGGAACATACAACACGCAGCCGAATAATGGGCGAGTACCCAATCCCGTAGCCAATCAGGCAGATGTCTCGAAAGATTTTGGAGAATCAGGACCTTGTGACAACGATTGCATGCACTGTGGCCACGGGAAGCATGAGTCTATACTGACTGAGGTTATACATTCCCAAGAAAGTGAAGAAGAGGAGGATGTGGAATTTTTTGGAAACGAAGATGAAGAAACATTGGAAGTTCATGCCAACAAACGTTTTGGGAAAGGAAATCACAAGTATTACACTAGGAGTTCTAAGGAGCCCAAAACTTCCTCTACTCCTCCAAACAACCAATTACTCCCTCCTGATTTCAAAGGAGATGTCAATCCCTCTCCTCCATCCATGGTGGAAAAGTCTAAGATGGTGCAAAACATGTCAAATTCAGAAAAACCCACTTATGACTTGGTAGAAGACATGAAGAAAACTAAGGCCAATGTCTCAATGTATGATATGTCCCGATTATTAGGCCAAGAAGTAAGTCCACCAAAAAGTTTAGATCCACCTGCCCAAGTTCATGAAGCTAAAAGTGTTGAGTCCCGATTGGTTTTGAAAAAGGAAAAACGAGATATACCTCCTTTTCTGATAACCATTAGAATTGCAGGTAAAAATCTGCACAATTGCTTAATAGATTCAGGGGCCTCGGCTACCATTATGCCCCTAGAAATCTGTAAAAAATTGGGACTTACACCAAAACCTTCTAGAAGCAGGGTGGTGCAGCTGGATAGATCAACCATGGAGGCAATGGGAGAATTGGGTGATGTTCTTATTCAAGTCAATTCAGAACCTAGGGTTCAACATCACATAGACATATTGGTGCTCGACATTCCTATCAAATATGGCATGGTGTTGGGAAGAGATTGGAGTAAAAACCTAAACGGTTACATTGTGACAGATTCTTCACATATGTGGTTGCCTTGGAGGGGAGTGGCCAACCAAATTCGGATTGATAGTGAACCTAGGCTCAAGGAGATGATCACAGAATACAACAAACCTAATGAGATCCAATACATTGAAGCTGAATTAGGAGCATATTGTTTGGACATAGAAACACCTAAAAATTCCCAAAATGAAAGGATTGGATGCAACGTTACTGAAGGACATCAGGACATTTGGACTTTAAGATTTGATGGATCCAGGTCCAGACAAGGGGCAGGAGCCGGTGTTGAATTGTCATGTTCAGACAGAGAGCCTATGTTCGCTGCATATAGACTACAGTTCCCTGCCACCAACAATATGGCAGAATATGAGGCCTTGATTCTCGGACTTCAATTGGCCCTTCGAAAGAAAGTTAAGTGTATCAAGGTCCTTGGTGATTCGGAACTGGTGGTAAAACAAGTGAAGGGACAATACGTATGTAAGAACAAGCGGCTCAGACTTTACCGAACCAGGGTTAGAGATTTAATAGATGAGTTTGATGCTTTTAACATATCTCTGATCTCTAGAAAAGGCAATCATCTGGCAGACTCTCTAGCCGTAGCTACGAGTATGTTGAAACCAGTGGATCACAAGAAATGCAAGAAATTCTCCATAGAGCTGGTCCCTTGCCCCTCGATACCGGATAATGTCATGAATTTCCAAGTGTTTGATAGTGACAGGCACATATTCCATTTTGTCACTAATTCTGGTATATTTGAAAAGTAGGTTATAGATGAAGACGAGAGGGATCTAGAAGAGGCAGATTTGGAAGAAAATATTATTGGAAAATGTAATAAGATGCCAAATGAGATGGCTTCATTAGAAAAAACTTTCGATATCGGATACCAACCAAAAGAAGGTAGAAAGGTTCCACCTCCCAGAGAAGCTTGTGACTTGGTTAATATTGGAAGTGCAGAAAACCCTCGAGAAGTATTCATAGCAAAAGCATGTACCAAACAGGAGAAGGATTCCATTGCCAATACATTAAAGGAATACATAGATTGCATAGCTTGGAGTTATAAGGAGCTGAAAACTTATGATCAGAATGTCATAACGCATACGATTCCTTTGAAGCCAGACTCCAAACCCTTCAGGCAAAGACAAAGGCCAATCAATCCATTATTAGAACCCTTGATAGAGAAAGAGGTAAAGTGACTATTAGAAGCTAAAATCATCTTTCCTGTTAGGCATTCCACATGGGTTGCTAACCTGGTCCCCGTGAGGAAAAAGAGTGGAGAAATAAGGTTATGTATCGATTTTAGAAATCTTAATAAAGCCTCACAAAAGGACAATTACCCTTTACCCACCATTGATGAAATACTTCAAAAGGTAAATGGGTCGGAGATGATGTCATTCCTGGATGGTTATTCGGGATATAATCAGGTCCTTATCCATCCTAGTGATAGGATGAAAACTGCCTTCACCACAAAGTGGGGCACCTTTGCATACAGGAGAATGCCTTTCGGACTATTGAACGCAGGTGCCACATTCCAACGAGCTATGGACTTTGCTTTTAAGGGGCTCATAGGTAAGTGCATTATTATCTATGTAGATGACATTCCTATCTTTTCTAAGAATAGGGAAAACCACGTCAGGGATCTAAAGAAAGTCTTTCAAAGATGCAGGGAACATGGCATTTCTCTCAACCCAAAGAAGTGCATTTTCGGGGTAACGGAAGGAAAATTATTGGGACATGTAATATCTAAGGATGGAATTTCCATTGACCCTGAAAGAATAGAGGCCATACAATAGATTCCTTGTCCCAACAACAAAAAGGGGTTGAGATCATTTTTTGGGAAGATCAATTTCGTCGAGAAAATTTATTGCAGATTTTGCAGAAATAGCAAAGCCTTTGAACGACATGTTAAAGAAAGAGGTCCAAATCAAGTGGACGAATGAAAATAGAGATGCTTTCAAAAATATCAAGGACGCGATTTCTAAAGCCCCGGTTTTAGTGAGTCCCGATTATACGAAGCCTTTCTATATTTACACATTTGCTTCAGATCACTCCTTTGCGAGTGTTTTAACTCAGAAGAGTGAAGGCAACATTGAAAATCCTATTGCCTTCCTGAGTAGTCCTCTCAAAGATGCGAAGCTGAGATACTCCATCTTGGACAAGCAAATGTATGCTCTAGTTAAGACCGTTAAAAAATTCAGGCATTATATAGTCCACAGTAGGGTGTTTGCTATAGTCCCGGATCCTGCAATCAAAGCCATGTTTATACAGAATGAATTAGGTGAAAGACGAGGTAAGTGGATTTCAACTTTGCAAGAGTTTGATCTTGAGATTCAATCCATGAAGATAGTGCGGGGACAAGGGTTGGTTAAGGCTATAGCAGAAAAGGATCTCGCAATTTCATGTCAACATTATGAAATCGCAGATATAACCAAAGATGAGTGGTATGCAGATGTGGTGTATTTTCTACTAAATGGTAAATGTCCACCGCATTTGAATTCTACTCAACGAAGAGCCTTGCGCTTGAAGTCTGCTAATTTCCTAATTAGATCCGGCACGTTATACAAGAAAAACCATGAAGGTATTTACCTTCGTTGTGTTGATCAAAAAGAGGCAGTGCAAATACTCGAGGAATTTCATGGTAAACATGGGACAGGACATGGGTCCGCTAATGCCACAGCCCATCAAATCCTTAGAGCCGGTTATTATTGGCCTCGACTGTTCAAAGATGCCCATACTCATGTGAGGTCATGTCATACATGTCAAACTGCAGCCAATAGAGACAAGGGTGCTTCCATGCCATTACAATCCGTAATTGAGTCTAGACCTTTTGCGCAATGGGGCCTGGATTTTGTTGGGATTATCAATCCCAATTCATCCGATTCCCACAAGTACATTCGACTGACTACGGATTATTGCACAAGGTGGACGGAAGCTATCCCCACAAAGAATGCTACTTCGGAGGTTGTTATTAAATTCTTAGAGGATAATATTGTCACTCGGTTTGGAATGCCTAACTCCATTGTAAGTGATAATGGTTCAGCTTTTTCCTCTCTGGAATTTGCTAATTGGGCATTTGACAACAGTGTGAGTTTAAAATTCTCTTCCAATTATTATCCGCAAGGTAATGGATTGGCTGAATCTTCTAACAAGAATTTGTTATGCGTCATAAAAAAATTGTTGGAAAGAAATCCTAGAGATTGGCATAACAAACTTAAGTTGGCTCTTTGGGCTGACAGAATCAGAGTCAAAGAATCAATAGGAACATCTCCTTACCATCTCGGTTTATGGACAAGATCCCATTTTTCCTACAAATCTCAAGTTACAAACACTCGCATTTCATGAAAGATTATTTTGAAACTGATGATAAACTTGAGTCTAGACTAACACAATTAATGCATCTGGATGAAAAAAGGGATGAGGCTATGCTTCATTTTAGTAAACACCAGGATGTAGTAAAAATATGGTTCGACAAAAAGTCTAGAGCCAAGGCTTTTAAAATATCAGATCTAGTGTTGTTATGGGATAAAAGACATGAGAAGAAAGGGGATCATGATAAGTTTGACTACTTATGGTTGGGTCCTTACCAGATTTCAGAAGTCCTAGGGGAAAACAGTTTTAGACTAAAAACCTTGGATGGAAAGGATTTGGCATTACCCGTCAATGGGTTGCACTTGAAACACTATTTCCAGGCCTGAAGCGGCTGGGTTTTGTATTATATGTAATTATGCCATGCTTTGTTTCTTTTGTGTGTGCAGATTTGATGTTTAAGTTGTGTGTTTGTTTGACATGTTAAGGTTTTGTATTATATGTAATAATGTCGTGCTTTGTTTCTTTTGTGTGTGCAGATTTGACGTTTAGGTGGTGTGTTTATTGGACATGTTTTGGTTTCTTAAAAAATAATAATAATAATAATAATAAAAAGAATAAAAGTTTGAAATGTTAACTCATGCCTAAGATCGGGAAAATATGAAACATTGGAATTATGTTGTAAAAGCTCCGCATGTAACACAAACAGTTAAATAATATCGTTTGAAGCTTGTGATGCATGAAGTAGTCAGTTTTACAAATTATGACAATACTTTATCTGCAATTCAAAGGGCAATGCATTCATATTACATCTCACTTTGCATATACATGCCATCTTAGTTGCATATGCATTTCAGATACAAATCATTAAAGTGTGTCAAATCCTCTTAGGGTTATGCTACAACATAAATAAGAAAAAATCCTAAGGTTGGAAACTGAGCCCCGAGATATCTAGAACCAAGCACATTTTATACACATTAAAAAGGATCTTGAGCAAAATGATCAAAACCTTGCTTGGAAGAAAAGGTCAGGCGAAAGAAGTATTTCATGTCTATCCTATTATGCAACATGATCCTTAAAACAGTGGTTTTTACCACTTCCATAAAGCTTAAAGCCTAAAATCAGAGTAGTAAGGATAGGGTTAAGTCCTCATCGAACTTAGGTTGAGGATCCAACTCCCCAAAACTTTGATTTGACCTACATGGAGTAGTAAGGATAGGGCATAATTCTCATCTCGCCTAGGTTGAGAATCTGATTCCCCAAAGCTCCTATGTCTCATTTCATGATAAAGCTTGGATTGGAAGGATCGTACTACTTGTCCTCTGCAAAGGATGGGTAGTCATCCCCAAGGTCCAAGCAATAAAATTAATATTCTTCATTTACATCTAAAGCTTGGATTGGAAGGATCGTACTACTTGTCCTCTACAAAGGATGGGTAGTCATCCCCAAGGTCCAAGAAGTAAAAAATTAATTTTCCCATCTCATATTTATATTGGATTGGAAGGATCGTACTACTTGTCCTCTGCAAAGGATGGGTAGTCATCCCCAAGGTCCAAAGAAATGAAGCTAAGTCATGGATTATGGGGTTAGGTATGCCCATGCATGGCAACATGTCTTGTCTAAAAAACAAGACCACTGACTGTTCAAAGGGTTAGACTAGCATGACCATTTCTTCCATAATTGGTTAAATTATTTTGCTCAAAGTGAGGTAATGAATTCCAAATCAGAGTAGTAAGAATAGGGTTAAACTCTCATCTCGATTAGGTTGGGAGTCTGATTTCCCAAAGCTCCGATTTCACTTTCACTTACACATGGGTTCAAGATAGTAGTGACTCATAACCAACTTTGGGATCTAATAAAACAATTCATTATACATATGGTTGATCCTAAGAGGGTTTGATAATCTTGAATGTTTGTGTATGATATTAGAAGGTCTATGCATTTATAAAAGCAAAATCTCTAAGCATATTTATTAGGTTACACAAATCATTCCAGAGTCTCACATATGCATGCATGTAAAACCGACAATGGAATGTTGATCAAGTTCAAGCGATATGGAATGAAAACAAATAGCACACATCGAGCTAATACTAATGATTCCGATGTTTCATGTACTTCTGATCTGTCGGTATTTGTTTATCTTTTATGTGCTGACGTCCGTATCTAAGCTTGTATATTTCAGAGTGGGTTCTCACCAAAATGCTCAGGAGCATTTGACAGCAGAGTCGCCATTTGTTGTGGCTAATCCACAACACACCCCAAAATTGGGGGCCCACATTTTTGCATGCTTTCAAAGAAGAAAACAGTGACCCAGATGCTAAGAAAATCAAAGAAAAAGGCAAAATTTCACTAAGGAGAAAAGTTGTCGCGATATCGCGACATGTTGCTCCATCGCGGCCGAAAATGAAAAGTTGTCGCGATATCGCGACATGTTGCTCCGTTGCGGCAGAAATTGAAAAATTGTCGCGATATCGCGACATGTCACAAAATCGCGGTCAAACCAATCAAACAGGGCAAGCCACTAAAGTTGTACGATATCGAAAAATGTCGCGATTTCGTGACATAAAGCAGCTGGACAGCCCGAAATGAAAAAGTGTCGTGATTTCGTGACATAAAGCAGCTGGACAGCCCAAAACGAAAAAGTGTCATGATTTCATGACATAAAATAGCTGGACAGCCCGAAACAAAAAGGCATCGCGGTTTCGCTACAGGTTTGCATCTGCATAGCCTGGAATGGAAAAGTGTCACGATTTCATGACAGGTTGCAGCGAGATGGCCAAAAAGAGAAAAATGTCACGATTTCGTGACAGGTTTGCATCTGCATAGCCCAAAATGAAAAAGTGTCGCGATTTCATGACAAGTTGCAGCGAGATGGCACAAGAGAAAAGCGTCACGATTTCGTGACAGGTTTGCATCTGCATAGCCCAAAATAGAAAAGCGTCATGATTTCGTGACAGGTTGCGGCCAAAAGCGTACCAAGTGAAAAGCGTCGCGATTTCGTGACAGAAAGCCGCAAGATAGCTCCGAATGAAAAAGCGTCATGATTTCGCGACAGGAAGCAGCCGAGGTGTACGAAGATGAAAAACGTCATGATTTCATGACAAGAAGCAGCCTCATAGCTCGAAACAGAAAAATGTCATGATTTCATGACAGGTTGCATTGGCAAGGCTGCTGGTAGGAAAATGTCGCGATATCGCGACATGTCACGTTTTCATGATGAAAGCAAAGGAGCAAAGTTGCATGCATAAAAATGTCATGATTTACATGGGGCCATTATAGAACATGCAAAAAGTGCTGAACACGTGGCACAAAGGCATGAGGGTCATGATAACGCTTCAGATCGACAGTTATAGTTAGTAGAGAAGACCAAACATTTTAGGCTCGAGCAAAAGGTCAAAACACCAAAGAAGCGGGAAAATGAAATGAAGCGATATGGGAAATGAAACGAAGCGTCACAGAGCGAAACCAAGAGCCGCAATAGAAAGTTTAAAAGCAGAAGTGAATGTAGATATAGGGGCTAGAAATTGTAAGAAGAAAAGCATTATTTTTGTGAATAAAAAGGAGTTTATTTGGCAAGAGTAACTTTTGTGTGTGAAACCAAAAGGAGATTGAAGGCTAAGACTACTATTTTTTTTCTGTATATTTTTCCCTTGCATTATTCTTTCTTGTATCTATTCATTTACACCATAATGTGGGTTACGATAGGTGAATGATAGAATGTTGCAATTATTTATTTCCTTAGAGTCTTGCATCTGATCTGATTCGATTGTGTTTTATTGCAAGTCTGTTAGGTCAGGTTGTTTTAGAGCTTCATCTCATAACTTGGGGTTTTGCAGGGAGGAGATTGCTAACCAAATTAACGTCCTGTTTCAGTTTTTCTAGCTGATTCTCATAAAGAATCTTTCTGTTTTAGGTTCTAATTTTATTTTCACATTTTTTATTCAAAGATTGGCATTTCGGATTCTGGTGCATTCCAGAATACGTTTTCAATTTTACTAACTCCAAAAGCTAACATAGAAATAGCAGAACAGTTAAATAAAAGATAAAATGAACCAGTTAACGATAAAATGAACCTCATGTTAAAGGCACGGAGCTTAAAATGAAGTGGCTTATACCACGCATTTTCTCATTTGAAATCTTTCTTTAAGCCAAAAGATAAAAGAGGTTACTAATTTATTTTCGGGTGGGTTTCATTAATTTCAAGAGCATAAAAGAAAGGGATTTTTTTGTTCTTTCTTTTTTTACACGGTTGGTTATTTTAATAGATTAGGGTTACAAAGTTTGTTGTGAATCATTAAAGGCCCCTTGTTAACAGTTACTTGCAGGATTTAAGTTATTCTAGGATACATTCATTTATTTGCATTAAGTCTTAATTGGTTATATGCATATGAATGTTTGTTCACAAGAACCTTGGAGAAATTAAAAATAACAAATTTTCTTTGCAAGAAAGAGTTTCTTGTCTGAGACTCTAGTTGCGTGATCATTTTGTTATAGGACAAAATATTCACTCAACACTTCTTGGGCTTCTTTTCAGGTTGATTGGGCTCTAAAGTGTATGCTTTCATCTTAACGCTATAAATACTATGTCTCTCTATTTTAATATCCATTTAAATACATATATCAATGGTGGTTGCTACTTGTTGTCTTAGCTCATAATTAAAATCTCCAGGGAAAGCATTTTTATAGAAACAAATGGACTGATCATCATTTGGCCTTAATGCTACCAAAATCTTATTTCTGGTCTTAAATAATATTCTATTAAAATCTTTTATTGATTTATTTTCTTTCTTTTTCATGGTAGCCAATTTTGTCAGCAATGATTGTTCATTCTTCCTTTCTCCATATTTTCTAAGGAAAGTGTTCTCTAGCTCTTAAAAATTATGGATAGTACCAGCTCTAAGGTTGTTAAACCATTCTCGAGCATCTTTCTCTAAGGTTTGAAATAAAAATATTAGGACAACATCTTCATCATCTACCTCAAGACTATCCATGGCATACAAAAATATCTAATGTGATCTTCATCAGTGACAATATTGTTTCCTTGGAATTTATGCAAGTACTTACAAGCTTTACCAGGGAGAGGATTCAGATTTGCAGGTAAAACAAAATCTCTATATCTATTGTTCCTCCTCTTTTTAACATTGGCATTGGAATTTTTATTGACATTTTGATTCACTATTTGCATTAGGAGCTGCCATACTCACTACAGGTTGACTCACTATAGGTACTTGGTTTACAATATGAGAATACTGATTCAAACCAAGATTTGTTCTAGAAACAAAAATAGTATGAATTGAAATTGAATATTTTATATGAGACTTGAATAATATCTTAGGATTCAACAGTCCAACAAGCACTTCTTTGCTACTTCTTCTTGTGGATGCCAGATCCAACTCCTCCTTTTATTTTTAAAATTATGAGTTCATTCAGAGTTGCCAAGATAGATGTGCAAAGAAAGAGCAAGATCTTCAAAAATACTTGGCCCAAGATTGCTTAGCCTGATATTCACTTAACTCTCACAAATTTCACTCTAGGAGAGATTAAGAAACACAAAACACATAATAATAACAAGCTGCAAAAAATTGTTGGTTGACTTCTACCACACAAAAAGTTCTAGAATCATCCATAGCAATGGCACCAAAAACTATTGGAGGAATTCCTGCACCCTTAATAGATTTATCACGTTGCAAGACTTCCCTGATCGAATCAACACTGTGGGCTCTAGTGGATCCACCTATTTAACTCAAGAAAAAAATATGCTAAGACTCTAGACAGATCGAGTAGGGTAAGGAAACCCTATAGGTGAGCCTACAATATTTCTTATATGCTCATGCTCATCTAGATTTACAAAAATTAAATAAAACTGCAACATAAAATTTGACCAAGTTTGAAAGTAACTCCTAGCTAGTGCTTCAAATTGTAGACCGGTATCTTATCCATTGGGTAATTGTATCCAGAATTAAAGTATGATGAAGATATAAGGGAGATAATATAAATCTAAGCCAATCACATCCATTCAAATAATGTCATAGAAATGATTCAACATGCTAGCGAAAGAAGATATCATCTACATATTTAAATGATGTAATATGTAAATGGGAGAACACACAAAATTGCACATAGAACTACTAAAAGGAGGAAACATGATTGCATTAAACAACAAATCATTACAATGGGAGTCTAATTGAAATAACTAGATCTCATTGAACTAGTACAAACAAATTCTCCATTCAAATGATGCAATAGAGAACTGCAACTCTTTGTTCAAATGTTGTAACAAAGAGCCTTCTAGCTTCCAGTATCAACCACTTGAAAATGATCTCAGTAAACTGGGTGCCTCCCCAGTAAAACCTACATAATAATGAGGAAGAAATAGTGGTGACTAGAGAAGACAAAAGAAAATACAATTGACAAGGACGAGCACACTGGTATACCTCTTGCAAAATTACTATGCAAAAACTTGATTTTTTCTGTTGTAGCATCTCTCTCATATAAAATTACAACTGGTTCTCATTCAAAGCTTGATGATGATCCATAATTATGAAAACTATAATTATTTCGATGATGGCCCATAATTGCAGTTGTCTTCATGATGGCTTCTATTATTAATTATGCTTGTAGTGGTTCTTATTTATAGTGTGGTAGTGGTCTTAGTTGGCTAAAAATTCTTGGTACATAAAGCTTGATAATAACAATAATATTTTATAACTATAATTACCAAATTTGAATGATGGCGTCTCACTATCTCTTAATTGAATCTCGAAAATGACCCATAATAGTCTATCTTCCAAAGGGCATAACTTTTGATCCGACCGTTGGATTGGCTTGAAATTTTACATGGAGCTATATAAAGAGGACAAAAACATTGTGGAAAGTTTTCTATAGAAGCTTTAAATATTTTTCAATATGTTATCAGGCCCTAGTTCCTTCATATAGTGCCCCAAAAATGGGATTTACTATTTTTTTTTTTAAATCAGAAGAGAAAATATTTGGAATTTAACGACTTTTTGGACATGGATAGGTGTTGATATTTTCTAGGAGGTCTAATATGGGAAATTTAATAATGTGTGTAAATTTAGGGGGCTATCTAGGATTTTTTGGTGACTTACTAAAAATAGGGTAGCTCTTGGCCAAAAATAACAAATTGCCCAAAAATAGTATTTTTTTTAAAGGGGCAAAAATCAAGTTGGATTTTGAGGATCCAAAAGGTGTACACACACTTGTACGATAAAAGTGGGGTAAAGATAAATATGAAAATCATATCTGGTTTTACTCATCAACTTCTTAAGGATATTGAGTAATATTTTATTAGAGGCTTCTACTTGGCCATTCCATTAAGGATAATGAGTAGACCATTTATGTTGAGTTTTATATTTAGCACAAATTTTACTAAAATAATTATTTTTAAAAGGTGTTCCATTATAAAATATTACGATAAATGGAATTCCATATTTACAAAGGATCTTATTAAGGAGAAATTTGGAAACTTGGACTCTAGTAATTATAGATAAAGGCATGGCCTCTACCCATGTGATGAATTTTTTTGTGACTGTGATGCTAAATTTATGGCCATCAAAAGAGATAGGGTTAATTTTTCCAATGATGTCTAGACTCCACATAGAGAAGGGCTAAGGGGAAGATATGGCTTGAAGATTTTTTGAAGGTGTATGAATAATATTATCATGGAGTTGACACTTATCATAATGTCAAACATTGTCACATGCACCCTTCTTCATGGAAGTCTTGGTGATTGCATTACCACTAAAATGACCAGCATATGACCCTTCATGGGCTTCATGAAGAGATTTCTTAGATTCATCAAGAAAAAAGTAAGATAATTTCATGGAAATATCATCGATATAAGATAATGTCAATGATCATAAATTTACATGATTGTTTATGCAATAATTTTTTTCATGTGGTCTAAACCTTAGGGTATTATGCCATATTTTAAGAAAATGAAAATATCCCTATACCAAGGCTCAAATAAAGAAGAAACTTTGATGATCAAGACATCTAAAGGAAATGGACTAAAACTAGGGTTTGTAGGTTTTCTAAGCTAATGGATGATAATGATGGCATGATCATATTCTAACTCTAAGACACACTCATTGGGAAACTTTATGACTAGAGGATAGGTTGATTTTATAGGAGTTGCAACTAATTGATCCACAATTATCTAACCTTTTATGACTTTCTAATTAATGAAGTTCAAATAAAACTCAATGAGGGCAATGAAATATTTTGTGGTCCACCTTAAAAAGTGGGGTTTCAATAGTAAGTAGCAAAGAGGATCTACCCTTGCAACTACTAGTCTTATGGCTAAGCATATACTTTCATAATTTCTAAGATGCAAACAGTACAACAAGGCAAATATTTTCTAAAGGAGTGTAACAAGTTTCATAACTAATAAGGGTTATACTACTATAATAACTTAATATTTACTTGTTTTTATCATCATTTTGATCTAACATAGCCCTTAATTCTTGGACTATAGTGTCAATATAGAGCAGTAAACATTTGGTTGGATTAGGTGCTATGAGAATGGGAGGGGATGTGAGATATTTCTTTAGTTCATCAAAAACCTCTTTAGCAATCATAATCCCACTTATAATATACATTATTATGAAGAATATTGAATAAGGATTGAAATTTATTAGGTAGTTGGTATATGAAATACCTAATGGATTGAAGCTTGAAATTTCTTGAGGTGGAGAGATAAAAAATAACAATAAAGCAATTCTGATCTAATAAAAAAAAAACATAAATGGAGCATGAATATCACCCCAAAATGGTCCAATATTATTTATTGATTAAGATAAATAGTTTATAAATATCAAATTATAAAATATCCTTTAAAAAAAACTCCAATTTCAGCAAACTATGTTGTTGGTCCAAACCAAAAAATTAGATCTAGAATTGAAAAAAGCACACAAAATAAACTTAAAAATGCTCGCACCCAATGTATGTTCTAAAAAAATTTGATTCTTATATATTCAAAATGAGTCCAATTATAATGTATATAATAATAAATCAGCCTTGATCAATCAAAAAAGCTAAAACAACTTAAGTTTCTAAAAAAGCTAGCTTTTGCCATGGCTACATTGTTTGGTGTTTTTTTTCAGCTAATTGAAATTCTTAATTGGCATAAAGTAAGCACCTAATTTGAGATATTTTTGCATGTGCTTTATTTCAGTTACAACTCACTTAACTAGACTTGATTTGATGCACACTCTTCAAGAATATAACTTGCCTAGAAATTAACTCTGTGTTAGCCCTATTTTCTAGGAATAAATCTAGAAATTAACTTTAACTCAATATTAGTATCCAATCTGACATAGATTGACTTATGAACTTATTCGAGACAAAAATAACATCTCCTAAAAAAATATAACAGTAATTTAATAATTATGGTTGACTTTTGTCATCATCCTCAACAATCCCCCCTTTGATGTCAAAGGAAGAAATGTCCAACATTTCTTTGAGTCTCCCATGAGTCACCTTTAGTAACCCCTTTGTAATTATATCAGCAACTTGATCCTCAATCTTAACATAATCAATTACAAGATAATTTTCATGTACCAAGTCTCTCACATAATGGTGCTTCAACTCTATGTGTTTGGTCCTTGCATGGAAAACTATATTTTTGGACAATTGTATTACCCCAATGTTATATTAAAATATTTGGTAGGCTCATGTTGAGTCTCAAAAAAATCCTTCAATATTCTCCTCAGCCAAATCCCTTGTGTACAAGCTAAAGTAAGTGCTCCATATTCGACTTTAGTAGAAGACAAGTCCATTGTACTTTGCTTATTGGATGACAAAGAAATCAACCCACTTCCCAAGGTGAAACAATGCCTTGTAGTGGATTTTGATCATCAATAGAAGCTCTCCAATATGAATAAACATATCTAACCACACTTTAAGTGCTTTTTTATTTGAAGTGTATACCATTATCAAAGTTTCTCTTCACATATCTAAATATTCATTTCATAGCTTGCATATGCCTTTGAGTTGGCAAGCTCATAAAACAAGAAACTATTGAAACCACATAGGTAATTTCGGGTCTTGTGGATGTAAGGTACATCAATACATCCACCATACTATTGAATTTTTTATCATCAACAAGAGGACTCCCATCCTCTTTCATAAGCTTCTCCCCACTAGCAAAGGAGTATCAACTACCTTGTAGTCTAGAAGTGAAAATTTCTTCAACATGTCTTAGGCATGCTTGGCTTGGCATATGAAAATCTAGTCTTCTCTTTGTTGTACTTTCATGCCAAGAAAGAATTTAGTTTTTCCAAGATTAGACATCTCAAAATCACTTTTCATGCTCTCCTTGAAGTCTTGCATCATAGCTTTGAAACTTCCTATAAAATGGAGATCATTAACATAAAGGTAAACATAAAAATATTAGTTTCAACAATTTTCATGTAAAGAGTTGGTTCATTTTTGCTCCTTTCAAAGCCATTTTCAGAGAACCATCCATCTATATTCGAGTACCAACATCTTGGAGCTTATTTCAGCCCATAAGTGCATTTTTCAACTTGTATACGTGATGCTCTTTATCCTTTATTTCATAACCTTGTGGTTGCTCCACATATACCTATTCCTCAATGTCACCATTCAAGGATGCACTCTTAACATTCATTTGCTAAACTTCTCATATTTTATGAGCAAAAAATAAAAGCATCAATCTAATAGTATATTGGTGAGCCATAGGACCGAAATTTTCCTCATAGTCTATGCCATATATTTATGCATACCCTTTTGCTACTAGTCTAGCTTTATGTTTGTCTATTGTTCCATCACTATGAAACTTGGTCTTGTAGATCCATTTGTACCTATGACATCCATGTCATTGGTAGGCTGAATTATATTCCATGTCTCATTTCTCTCAATGGCCTCCATCTCAACATTCATGACCTTAACCCATTATTTCCTTTGAATAGCCTCTACATAGTTCCTAGGTCCACTAGAAATGCAAGATAATACATAGTAAGTCATTTCATATTCAATATATTTAAGATTATTACCTGATTGAGTTTGAAGTCGTATTTTTCTCCTCTGATAGTTCTGATCCAACATCTAACTGACTAAATGTGGAAGCAACAACCTCTTGTTTTTTACTTGGATTGAAGTTGGTTGTAACCTAGTCTCTTGGGAAGAACTAGTATTGTTGCCATTAACACTAGGAACTTGTGGAGGATCTTTATTGACCTCCATTTATCCATAAAAAAGCTTCCCCATTAACTAATTAACCTCTACACTCTTTTGGTTAGGATCAACAAACACATCATTCTCAAAAAATTTACAATCCCTAGACACAACATTTTTCTTACTAATAGGATTGAAAAACTTGTAAGCCTTACTAATGCTCCCTTTTCTCATGCCTAGGGATCATAGAGCCCTCTAGGCCTCATTATCCTGTAATCACTTAAGAATTTTAATGGAATTCATGACTAATTTTACTTTATCCTCGTATTAACTTTTTTTGATTCCTAGTGGTGTGTTTTGCTTGGTTGTGTTCATTAGCCATAAGTGATATTTCTCACGTTCAATTGCCACTTTTTGCAGTTGGAAATAGGGAGTCTTTTTAATTATTTAGTACATCACATTAATAGCTTAGGATTTTGATTTCTATAAGTATTCAATTCATTCTTAGGGGGTGTTTTTATTTTATTATCATTGCAACTCATTATTTGTTATTCCCCTCAACCTCAGCTCATGGAGGTCACTATGCACCGAGTTAAAACCCAATGAGGATTCAACATTGATTAAAAACCCTGAAGGCCTCCTCATAGATGGTCCTTCCCTTTTTTACCCACAGTTATTCCCATTGTTTTTATCCACATGATATATGGTAACATTTTCTCTTCCTCCAAGGCAAGTGCTTTTAGAGATGACAAGTACCTTGCAAGAATATTGGAAGTACCTTGTAAATATTTGATTCTAGTTTCTAACTAGTTCATGGGTGTGAAAAGAGTCTTTTAAATATGAGTTTTTAGAGTTTTTCATGTAGTAATCATTAGATTTTTATAATTATGTAGAGTCAATAAAATCTATTTCTTTTGAGAAATTTGAAGACTCATGTCTCCCATGAGTTTGATGAGATGAAAGGTAAGTGAAAATAGAAAGGTTAAAAGTATTTTGAATGTGAAGAGTCTCATATATAAAGTGTATATTGAAGATAATTCAATGTAATATATGAACGAAAATGCTCTGCAATGCATTGTTTTTGCATTGTTTAAGTAGATATAATTCTCAATAATATTTTCAGTGAATTATTGTTCACTATTATTATCATGGATTGAATGTATGTCATTGTGTGAGGATTTAAACTTAATATCCTATAAGAAAAAAATTTATATGCTAATAGTGGTATCAGATCCATGTTAAGCATTTTATGAGAAAGAGCAATGTTTGATAGAAATAGCAAAGATAATAGAGCTAAAGTGTTATAACTAGTTGTAGAGTATTTGGGAATCGTCTAGTGAGAAAGAGGATAAAGATAATACATTAGTAAGGAAGGCATAGAATGCCATAGGAGCACACCATGAAGAAAGTGTCATGAGTGAGAGGAAAAATACTACTAGAATAGAAGATTCAATGTAAGAAGTTATGATGAGAGAACAATGTAGAAGGTACAAAAGAAAATCTAAGAGGAATATTCTAGAAAGCTAAGTGGTGCATGCGTTCATTATTATGAAGAAACATAAGCAGAAGGAGAAAATAAAACTTGTGCAATCAAGAGGGAAAAATTCCAAAGAAGAGATCACGTTGGTGTGCAAGATGTAATGCTTCCTATTCGATCATAGAGGATCCAATAAAATAAACGTTAACATGGAAGGTGTAAAGCTTATATTATAGAATGACAAAATTTCAAATCATCCCAAAATAAATTAAATTTGAGACGTGCTCTACCTAAGGTACATATTTTTGGCCAGAACTATTTTTCATATGGAAGTGAGTATATAATTAAAAATATTGAACATTTATAAGGTAAAGGAAGGGATATTTTTAAAAAAGGAGAATAATTTGAAAGTGAGATATTTGAAGAAGAGAATTGAAATATTTAAAAATTGGATGAAGTTATTATTTAAAAGGAAGAAGAGTTAAATATTATATTGGAGAAGAATTATTAAAGTGAAAGAATAATTAAATTGGGAGGAAGTCTATTTGAAAGAAATTAATTATATTGAAGATAGAGTTGAAGAAAGAATTTGTTTAGTGAAGAGAATTGTTGAGATAAAAATATTGAAGAAAAATTAAAGTGAAGAATAAAATTGAATTGAAGAAGAATATTAAATTTAATATTGAAGGAATGAAAGAAAGGAAATTAGAAAAGAGAAAAGAATTATTTGAAGAAAATACATTGAGGAAATTAATTGTTTGAAGAAAAGATCTTAAATATTGAATTTGGGAGTAAAAATAATTTCTACTACAAAGGAAAAATCAATTATATTAAAGAATAAAAATTAAGAGGGAGAATTTCAAAAATAAATTTATGAAGAAATTCAATTATTAAAGTGAGCATAATTCTAGAATTAATATTGAAAGAGGAAATCATTATTCAAACTGAATTGAAATTTATTGTTGATTTATCATTTTTTGAAGAAGGGAAAATTATTCAAGGGCCTATTTGATTTACTTTTTAATAGAAGACATGTCATTGAAAATTTATCAAAGACAAGACCAAATTATTGATGATTATTTCAAGACACACAACATGGCAATTGAGAAAAGAAAGCAAACAAAAAGAAAAACAAATATTTGTATGCATCACCAAAGGATAGTATAGTTAAAGAAAAGCAAGCTAAAAATATTTTACAATCCATCTCTCAAGAAGCTACTAAAGATGAAAAATATGTGTTAGCAGAATTAATGTGGCATTTACAATATATTCTCAAAGAAACTTAAAATGGATATTTTTCAATGGCTTCTATGAAAAATTATTCTAGTAACTATTAGTGTATGGAAATAATATACAAGGTAGTAGTCACTCTTAATGTTCTTAAGGAAAAAAGACAAGAAAATTTTGAAATTTTGAAGAACAAGCCTATGATGAAAGATGTGACAAAAATGATTTGAGGCCTATGAAAACAAGTATATGTTGTGATACTAGTGACCTATTTCAAAAGATAGATGTAAGTTGTGATACCATTGATTTAAGACCCATGATGACAAATGTATGTTGTGATTCTAGTGATCTTGTACAAAAATTAGATATAGCTTGTGACACTAGTAATTTGAACATTGTTTGTGAAGACAAAGAATGTGTAAAAAATGTATGTGTTGGCCATGATAAAGGTCAAATTGATAGAGTAGATGAAAGTAACAACTATAGTAATAGTCCTAAATATGATAAAGGATAATGTAATGATATTAGTGACAAATATAGGGATAGTAATGCTCTAAGTTGTGTTGATCAATGTAATGAATTTGAAAAATATACTAAAGAGATTGGTATAGAATTATTGATAGGATACAATGACACAAATTTAGGAAAAAATATACCAAAAATAAGACCAAAATATGAAAGCCTTAGACAAATAGGTAACAATGAATTCAAATGTAGACACTATAATAGGTATGGACATACATCAGAGAAATGTTGGGACCTTCATCATTGTGAACTTTGTGGAGGAAATAACCATTCTCAAAGATATTGTTATTATAAAGAAAATAAAAACAACAAAATAAAAATGAATTATGGATGGATAAACTTGAAAAAATGGAATAAGATAAAAGAAATGTTGAGTTATTTTTATAAAAGGAAAGGAAGTTTGAAAAATGATTTACCTATGAGAAAATTAAAATGAATCTATTGAAGAAAATGATAGGAACATAAATATTGTGACTAATATCAATTATGTGACAAGAAATAGTAACAGGGAATGATAATATTATGACACAAAAGACAAGGGATAAGTTGCATCAATTATCAATATTAGGACAAAGGTAAAAATAAATATTAAATTGATAAAGATCATCACCATCAATAAGTTATCAAGAACACAAAAGCAAATGAAGACAATGAATCTTATAACAAATGATGTAATACAGGTGGTGTTGGAAGTATTACATTATTTGGTACCTTGCAAGAATATTGCAAGTACCTTGTAAATATTTGAGTCTAGTTTGTAACTAGTTTGTGGTGTGAAAAGAGTCTTGTAAATATGCATTATTTAGAGTTTTTCATAAAGTAATAATTAGTGGTTTGTCATTATGCAAAGTCAATAAAATATATTTCTCTTATGAGAAATATGAAGTCATATCTCCCATGAGTTTGAGGAGATGAAGAGTTAGTGAAATTAGAAAGGTCAAGAGTCTTGTGAATGTGAAGAGTCTCATATCCAAGGTGTATATATTGAATATAAAGCATTGTAATATATGATTGAATAAGCTTTGCAATACATTGTATTTTCATTGCTTAAGTAGATATATTTCTCAATAATATTTTTAGTGAGTTATTTTTCATTGTTATTATCATGGATTATATGATTAAAAATTGTGTGACAATTTAAAATTAATATATTATGAGAAATCTATGTATATGCTAACATTTAAGGCCTATGGAACTAGAGCCATCAATTTTGAAGAGATCAAGACCTCTAGGACTAGATCTTCTACCGCTAATATGCCTATCATATTCCTAGAATGTTGTCCCCAAATGGCATTGGCAGGTAAACTCAAGGCTCTTCTATAATTTATATATTTATGATCCCCTCTACCTTTCTCTTGGGATGTTGTGCATGGATTATATCTTTGAAAGAGTGTTCCAACCTTTTCCAAAATTGAGACTCATTGGCTCGAGATGTTTCTCCTCCAATCAAATGAGTGGTGGAGCTCCTCCTATGCTAATCCTTGTTAAAATATTCCTCCTTAGACCATTAATTACTAGGATTTTGCAATTGGTATCAATATTTGATGTTATATCACCTTTGTTTATTTTTATTCTATGTGATTCATTAGATTAGGATTGAGTATAGAGTGGAGATATCATGTGGTTTTCCTGTGTATGATCACTATAAATTTAATTAGATTTAGAAGGTTTGATATAAATATGCTAAGATTGCTCTACTTTAACCAAATATTGAAGAGATTATTAAGATAACATAGACTATCAATTGTTGAAGTCAAACAATCCATGGGATTTTGTAAACTAGGTTCTTCAATGTCCTTTCCTATCCCTCATGGGTTGTTAGATTGTTCCTTCCCTGATCTCTTACTATTGGTATATTTTGAATACACAATGGGAAGATCATGTGACAACCACATGGACATCCATCACAAGCTCAAATAGATATGGAATAATTAGGTCTATAATCTTGATTGTATGGGGTAGAACATATTCACAACTATCATCTCTACTATAAATCAACCAATGGTGAAGCCACTTTTATTTATCATTAAAAAGGCTCTCACGCTCCAACGAATGGTGGGATTGCACTTAGTTATTATTGAAAAGGTTAAATTAGCCATAGAAAATGGAATGAACCATGGATAATCATGATCATATGGCTCACATAAACCCATATGCCCTAAATTTCTCCTCATTTTCTTTGAACCTCCATGCATCATTGGATCTTATATCTACTCAAGATCAATGATATGTTTCTTTTGGATGAGAACCTTGATGGTATATCTTCTTTCAAGTTCCTAATGCATCTACGATTTGCCCAAGACTAGACCAATGGAGGAGTTCTCTTATGACATATTCTTCAATGGCTTCATGAAATGGTGTGGGTCATTGGATGAGCAATAAATGACTCATGAAGCCTTGTAAACTTTCTTTTGACTACCTCATTTGGAAATGGCATGCACCATAGATCTTAGGGAATTAATAGTGCACGTACGTATTGGAGTTAATGGCCTTTATAAATATTTAGAATATTGCTCATAACTGATCAAGATATCATATAGCCTACATGGTATCAAAATTTAGTGGAGATATTATGTTCAACAAATAATAAACACCATTGATTTTCCAAAATTGATAGTGTGTGTGACCTCTACCTTCTCACTTCTCCTTTAAGTGCATGACTTATCTCCCATTGAGGCTAACTTGTAGATTTGGCCAAGGAAAAATTTACCTGGGTGTAGGGAATATTCACTATAATTTTGGTGACTTAGAGGATCTTCTGCTTGCTAGAGATAAGGAATCTCAAGAAACTTTTGACATTATCTATTAGGCATAGAGTCAAATAAAGGAATCATGAATTGGGAGGGTTGAACAAGTAGAAATAAAGTAGAATCTTAAAAGAGTAGCAGGTCCATAAGACCTTTGATTTTCTCCCACTTGTCATCAACTACAAATTTCTTGACTCTATAATTATTATTTCTCTCATTTCCAAGGGTCTTGTGCTCTAGGATACTTGGAAACTTGATGAAAATATAAAGGTAAGATGCCCTTTTATAGATTTTATAATCATGGATTAGGGAACCTACCTTCATTGAACTCATACCATGTGAGTTTATTTTCCCACTACATAAATTTGGTAAGGATTGTCTACCACCTTTTTAAGCATTAAATTCTCCTTATCTAAGTTTATTCCCTTTTCTGATAGAATTGATGCTAGGATATCATCATTGTTTTTTGGACACAACATTTTTTTAATCATCATTTTTTCATGAATAAATTCATGTCATATGTGTTTACTTCCTTCCTATATGATGATGGCAGGTGTAGCACCCTAAAATTGGCGCAGTAAAATTATAAAAATTATATTCACCTTAGTAAATAATTTCAAATTCAAATTTAACCTCCCAAACCGCCCGTTAACCGCCGGGTATTCCGTTTCCCCTTTTTTCGTGCCAATTTTAGAGGTTGTTTTGACCGTTTGACGATATCGTCGCCGATCAGACGATATCGCCCCATATTGGACGATTTCGTCTGGACTAGGACGTCCAGACGATCTTGTCGCAAAACTAAATTTGCAAAGTTGGAATCTGTTCCAACGGGTCTCCAATCTCGGCAGAAGCGTGTCTGCGCCATTGGGACCCTCCCCCCATTGGAGATCTCCCAAATTGGGATGATCTCCAACCTCCCAACAACTCCCCTAAGCCTATTTAATCTCTAGGATTTTCCCTCCCCAACCCCTGGCTGAAATTATCTGTAAATTGACTCCCTCTGCGTTAAAACATCCTGATCTTGCATTTGCATTAGTCCCATACTAATTTTGTTGTAGGTACATCATTATTTTTCAACCGGAGCCAGCACCCATCGTCGTCGATGAACCTGTCCAGATCGGAGGCGATCCTGTCAAATTCGAGGCGATTTCGTATTGATGCGAGACGATCTCGACTGCAGTCCACATCGAGGCAATCAGTGCCTGAAGTTTGCTTTTCTCATCTTTTTCCCTGTCATTTTATGCTACAAATTAGATCATTTATTCGGTTTTTATATTATTTTGCATTTGGAGTTCACCCATTTAGCCTAGATTGCATACTAAGATCATATTTTGCCATTAAAGTACAGTAATTTGCTTGAATTTCTGTTCTTAAATATTGTTCAGTATTCGTACTACTATTTGGTATAATTTGCCTCTGTTTGCACAGTAGGACTTCTTGTATTTTGCATCTATTTTTTGTCTTGCAGGTCTCTGACGAATTCGTTTGATGAATTCGTCAGATTTCAGACGATTCTGTCAGTATCAGATGATTCTGTCAGATTGCAGGCGATTTCGTCGAATTCCAGATGATCCAGACTGCTTCAAACGTCAGAATCTTCTTCAGACATCCGGATCAGGTATTCTTCATTTGCATCCTGTAAATTCTCTATTTTCTGCTTTTAAATCTATTTTTTGTATTCATTGAACTTGCATTTTCATATAGATTAATCTAGTTTCATTCGGCCAAACCTAGGATGAATGCTTAAGGTTAAAACGAACTCATCAAACACATTCCAAAACCTAGGCGTGGAAACTGCCGCTAAATGTTTCCTGGTGAACCCACCATCCGTCAAAAAATCATCAAAATGCACCTCCCTTGAGAGGCGGGACCTTCGCAAAGTCCTCTCAGTCCGAGGTACCATGCCATCCTTTTCCCATCCTCCTTCCGGGCACGGATCCTATAGCCTGAAGGTAGGGATGCGAAAAATTTGGAGCGATACATTTTGGTGAACCCGACGTGAATGCATCATAACCTTTTGAAAACAAAAACAAAAAAACAAAAACAAAAAAAATTAGAACAAATAAAACTTAGATGCATTTTAAAACATTTAAGGTTTAGAGTCATGTTTAGATGGTAGCTCCTAAAAAGAGGTTAGCAGTTACTATAAACGTAGAAAACCAATTGGCAGCTATAGAAGTTAATTCTGTCCTTAGTGTGCCTGAAACAAGTAGAAATCAATTCCTGTGGAACGAACTTGACAGGAGACTTAGTCTCATCTCATCTAGGTCCACACAACTTAAGCAGATCAAGAGGCTAGTCCTAGATAGAATCCTGGATCCTCACCAATTAGTTTTTTATCATGAACTTCAGAGAGCCTGCCGTAGATGGTTAGCTTATAGGAGAGCCTTTAGTATCTTCAAAATTATTTAGCTTTCGAGGAATACCTCAATGACATAATCATGGTACTCCGATTCCTAGGCCTTGTAGGTGCCTAAGAGGTTGTTCTTATAGATTAGGGGAAGATGGAATAGAGTTCCTAGAGCTATGTGGTATCGTGAGTATTGCCATGAGCTTTACTATTATCAACCAGAATCTGAAATACATGGTATCACCATAGCCCTTTTTGTCAAATTCTTAAAAGAAAACTTTCAATTTGAAGAAGAACATTTCATGACCCCTGAAGAACTAGAGCCTATTAATGATGTTTATAAATTGTTCTTAGAAGACTAGCTCATTTACTTTCAGTCTTATTATTGCGTGCATTTATTGTTTCATTTGCTGTCTTTATTATATTATTTCAAAAACTAAAAAAATAAAAAAAAACATAGCAAAAACTTAAAAATTTCATTTCCAATATTGCATTAGGTATATAATAAATATATACCTTTTAATTTGTTGCATATATATATATATATATATATATATATATATATATATATATATATATATATATTTGCTGAAATCAAAACTTAGCACCATGCCTAAACTTAGGAATGGTAAAGAAACTTTAGGAGAAGGAGAAGATTGGTTACAAGATACAACTGAAAACCCAAATGTCCTTCTTGGAGATACAAATCCGGAAGGAGAAACTCTAGGTCAGTCAGACGAAGACTTAGGTGAAGATAAGGAACAAGAAGGAAGTGTTAAAGAGGATGAATCCTCATCCCCTAGAGTAGCTCCAAATGGAGCCATTGCTTTTGACAACGCAGAACATTTTCAAAAATTTCTCAATGAAAATATTGACATCCTTAATGTGGCAGTTCGTATTGATAGAGGGGAAATTAGTGACGCTCAAGCAGCTATAGAACGGGCGTTTGATATACACACTAATCCTTTATCTTTCGTTGATCAAGAAAGTGATAAGGCTGGGCCATCCAATACAGATTTGGTCACTATGGCCCAAAAGATGTCAAAACAACAGGTCACCCAACCTCCTAAGGGACCTGTTATTCAACCTAAAATCACTCCCACACAAAAGAAACCTTCCTTCACTACTTTATTTCGCCAAACCATTGAGCAATATGCTTCAAGTAAACAAAAACCTAAAACAAAGCCAAATATAAATTTTCAACAATCCGAAATACAACATAATCCAACTTCAAAATTCCTCCATAATATTTTTCCTACCAATACTTTACACAATAGTAACATGGCATCTAATCTGCATGTTCCTCCATCATATGCCCATAAAACCCATGTCAATGCCCTACCGAATCAATATGGGGGGCAAACTAGTAATCTGGAAGCTATGGTGAAACAATTGGCTTCACGTATGGACCAGATAGATCCCTACCGTCCCTCGTATAATTATCGAGAGATCTGTAGTCAACCTTTGGATCCCATAGTTGTAGCTCAACCATACCCTAAGCATTTTCCCATGCCCATCTTGCCTATATATAAAGGAACCGAAGATCCCATAGAGCATCTTCGCATGTTTAGGATAGCATGTCATGACATATCGCATGATGACTTGCTATTACTAAAAATGTTCCCAAAAAGTTTAGGTGGAATGGCGTTAGAGTGGTACTATCAATTGCCCACTCACTCCTTAAGAAACTTTGAAGAAACAGCTGAATCATTTGTTCATCAATTTAGTGCCTACATCGAGAGGCATGTAACTATTAAAGACCTATACAATTTAAAACAAGATAAAGACGAGTGTTTTGCTGATTTCTTAGCTAGATGGAGACAATTGACAGGAAAACTGCACTTTGTGCTACCTTATAGGGAAATGTTAGACATTTTCATCAACAATTTACAAGAACAACTTTCTTATGAGCTATCAACAACTACTTTGACTACCTTCGATCAAGCTATAGACTTAGCTCGAAGAGTAGAAGATGCCCTCATTAGGAGAGGCCAACTTAGGAAGAAGGATGATGAGAAAACATCTAGAAATCAATATAAAAACAAACAGGTTGTCGGTGACGGAGTCACTGACAGCAGAAATGTTGCTAATGTCAATGCAACAAAGACAACAGAAAAATTTATATTGAAACCTCCTGATAAACCTCCCCGAGAATTCACCAGATTAAACCAACCCTTATCAACTATTTTACCTCAATTACTTGAAAGAGGTTTAATCCAACTGCCAGCTATCCGGGAACCTGATCCAACTATACCCGGATATAGAGCTGACTTACATTGTGAGTTCCATAGAGGACCTGGACATTCTACCAACGCTTGTAAAAGATTGAAACATAAAATACAAGATTTGATTGACAATAATGAAATGGAAGTGCAAGCCTTCCAACCTAAACAAAACCCTCCTAATAATACTCAAAATACTGTTCCCCAAAATCAAAATCAAAATGCCAATCAAACTTTAGACATATTTCAACACCCTTTACCACGACATGGTAAAGAGGTAGCCAATCAAATCGAACATCATAATGTTCCCCCTCCTACCCGATATGTAGGAACCATTAGCGGACAATTACCTGTTCAGGATTCTCAAATATTTGACACAACCTTATCCCTGGTTACAACCAGGCCCTTACATAATTTTCAAACTTCTGATTCTAGTGATATAGAGTCAGATAGTGAAAGTGAAGTAGACATTACTTCCAACCAATCGAATAGTTCTAAAAATGAATCAGATCCTATTCAACCCGTCACAGATGCTATGGTTCCAGAAGAACCATTTCCTAGAAGAGTCACTACTCGACCTTCTTCTAATACAGTCCTTCCTTATGAACAAGCCATAAATTCTCAACCGAGGCCGTTTCAACGTCGTCACTATAACATTGTCGGTACCATCGGAGTCGTCACCCGACAACAAGCTCAAAATTCCCAACAAGAACCAAACCAGAACGATGGATCAGCTCCATTTGTTCTAAAAAATCCCAATAAAGGGAATCTTGCTTCTAATGCTCAACCTAAACCCCCTTACAGTATTAACGAGCAATTGTCCAATACCACGGCCAAAATTTCCCTTTTAGATTTATTACGATCCTCTCCCACCCATAGGGATGAGTTGATGCTTACATTGAGCCAAATGATGGTACCTCAAAACATCCAACCTGAAGCTATGGCCAATACTATCATCACTCGAGAGATTGATTGTATTGACTTTCGGGATAGAGATATCCCACAACACAGTTTACACAAGGATAATCCCTTGTATATTACTGCTTTAATTGGAGATGTAGCTGTCAAACGAGTCCTGATTGATAATGGCTCATCTCTAAACATTTGCACCTTTGACTTCTACCAACGATTTGGTTTTAGAAGTGATGAAATGAAGAAAACTGATATGATTATCAAAGCCTTTAATGATGAAACACAAGAAACATGTGGAGTTATCACCCTCCCATTGCAAGTTGGTCCTAGAACCCTTGAGACAACTGTGTTTATTGTACATTGTCCAGCATCGTACAACATACTTTTGGGTCGCCCTTGGATCAATGCCATGCGAGCGGTGCCATCAACTTTACACCAATGTGTTAAATTTGAGTTTAAAAATCAGTTGGTCACTATTCATGGTGACCCTAGACCTTTTGATATGTGTTCTTTGGCAGAACCAGTTGGAGTGCAATTTTGCCCTGCTCTGTCATCCACACATTCTAGTTCTTCTTTTTCATCTAAAACTGTGAAACATAAACCCATAACTTCACCTATTTCCCCTCCATTAACTTCATCCTCCTATATAGATCAACAACCCTCTAAACAAATTACTTTAGAACCTCAAAAAGATTTTAAAACTACAACCAATCCTTCAAGTTCTATTCCTATAAATTCAAAACCTATAGACACATCCATCATACCTTCCACATCTCAAAATATAGGTAATAAGCCTTCTACATCTTATGCCCTTTCTGATGAACTCTTACCAGATCTATCTACAACCTTCATATCAAAAAAAATGAATGATTTCATGCGAGATTCAAACCTCTTAAATAAATTGCCGCCATCTCCTCGTACTTTGGGCCTCCCACAACCTATGGGAAGCACCTACCAAGTCGGGAGTTGCGCCTTCATTTACAAAGGATATGACTGGGGAAGAATCCCTCGAAATATCAAAACTCACCATGAAGGATACGCTCGGTGCTATTTTACCAATGATTATATTAAAGCTAAACCCATGATGCTTAAAATGGGATATGAAGGGAAAGGTTTAGGACCTTTCCAAAATGGCATGAAAGAACCTTTCGAGGTAGAACCGTGGCCTGCCCGCTGTGGTGTGGGCCTATTTCCTAGTAAGGGACAACCCTTTCCTTTTGAAGAGGATGATCACCTCATATGCTATCAAGATTATTTGGATAGACATGTTGATTTGCCTCTCCAAAATCAGTCATTTTCATGCAACATGCTATCCATAGCCTACCCTGAAATGATTGCTGACCCCGATGAAGAGTTGGAAGGAGATATCTTCCATGATGTCTCTGTTGAAGAGATGTTGCACAATGGGTTTTATTTTGATGGTTCTATACCAACTATAGCTCAGCTTGAGACCACTAACCCTCAAGATGAATTATCTAAATTAACCTTACAAGAATTACAAGAACTGGGTGTTTCACCCGCCCCACCTAACTTTGAAAGAGATCTACACATGGAGGTAGAAAATGTCATTAAAATTAATATTGGAACTGAGGACAATCCTCACATAATCAATATTGGATCAGAATTAAGCCCAGACAAACAGGAACAATACATTGCATTCCTTAAAGAGTATGAAGATGTCTTCGCTTGGACATATGAAGATATGCCAGGTCTAGACCCTTCTGTAGTCATGCATCATCTAGTGGTCCATCCGGATGCTAAACCGGTTAAACAAAAACTTAGAAAAATGCATCCCAAAGTGGCTCTGCTAGTCAAAGGGGAGTTAGAAAAACTCCTGAATGTTATCTTTATACAGGCTATTGATTATGCTGAATGGATCTCAAATGTAGTTCCAGTCACCAAGAAAGAAGCTACCAAAGTTAGGGTTTGCACCGATTTTAGAGATATTAACGCTGCATGCCCTAAAGATGACTTTCCTCTTCCAAATATGGATCAAATCATTGACTTTACTGCCGAGAGTGGGATGATGTCCTTAATGGATGGATTCTCCGGCTATAATCAGATCAGGATAGCTCCTGAAGATCAGGCTAAAATAACCTTTATTACCCCTTGGGGTACCTTTTGCTGGAAAGTGATGCCATTTGGCTTAAAGAACGCCGGTGCAACTTACCAACGCGCTATGACCTACATTTTTCATGATATGATGCATAATATCCTACATGATTATGTAGACGATATTATAGCTCGCTCTATTATTGAAAATAATCATTTAGATGATTTGAGAAAGGTTTTTAATCGATTACGAGAATATCTCATTCGATTAAATCCAGCAAAATGTATATTCGGAGTCAAATCCGGCAAACTATTAGGGGTTTTAGTTTCTTTACGTGGTATCGAAATCGACCCTCTCAAGATTGCGGCTATCACTGATATGCCCGCACCTACTAATATATCTGAATTACGAAGTTTACAAGGTAAACTTCAAGCTATCCGTCGCTTCATTGATAAGCTGGCGGACAAAACTGGCCCCTTTCTTAAACTTCTTAAGAAGGATGTCCCTTTCAATTGGGACACAGAATGTAGAGAAGCTTTTGAACTTCTCAAACAATACCTCCTTAACCCACCGGTGCTTTCACCGCCTAAATCTGATCGCCCATTTCTTCTATATATTTTTGCTTCAGATTCTGCCTTAGGAGCTATGTTAGCTCAACTCGATGATGAAAAATGAGAACGTGCTAATTATTACATTAGCCGAACCTTCGTCAGCTATGAAACCCGCTATACAGCGTTAGAGAAGCTATGTCTAGCAGTCGTGTTTGCTACGCAAAAATTACGACATTACATGCTTAGCCAAAAAACGTATGTCATTGCTAAATATGATCCCTTAAGATATCTCATGAGTCGACCTTATTTATCGGGTCGCACAACCAAGTGGGTTCTTGCTCTAAGCGAGTTTGATCTCACATTCATAGGACAGAAGTCTGTTAAGGGTCAAATCATAGCAGATCAATTAGTCGTTGCACCCTTAGAGTCTACTCATCCCCTCATTATCGAGTTTCCTGATGAATGCCTTCAATTAGAGGCAGACCTTGTTGAACAATGGTCCTTATACTTTGATGGAGCCCGATGCATGAGTGGGGCTGGTGCGGGTATTATTTTAATATCTCCGCAAAAACATCTTATTCCTCTGTCCTTCAAACTGACCTTTGCTTGCACCAACAATACTGTTGAGTATGAAGCTCTAATCCTTGGATTACGAGCTGCTTTAGCACTAAAAATTAAAAACCTCTTAGTTTTTGGGGATTCCCAATTGGTTATAAACCAAATTAATGAAGTTTATCAGACCAGAGATGATAAACTTCGCCCATATAAGGCATATGTTTTACAACTAATGTCCTTGTTTGATCAAGTCACCTTGGAAGCTATTCCTCGAACTAGCAACCGTGCAGCTGATGCTATGGCCGTCGCTGCATCTCTCCTGCCCTTGGAGTTAGATGACGAATATGCGACTATCATTATTCGTCGACTCCAGGAGCCCGCTTCAAATAAGTCCTGCTTAGAGCCTTTGGATGTGTTTCTAATCAATGAAACTACTCCTGCACCTTGGTACACAGACATATTTGATTTTCTCCAAAATGGGACTTTCCCTGACAATTCTGATAGAAACCAGCGTCGGTTATTACGGCGACGAGCAAGTCGATTTGTAATAATTGGTAATACTTTGTATAGGAGATCTTTTGAAGGTATCCTATTAAGATGTCTAAACTTAGAAGAGTCTAAACTAGCCTTGAGTGAAGTCCACGATGGATCTTGTGGAGGACACTTTAGTGGTAGCGTCATTGCTAAAAAGCTCCTTCGGATAGGATATTTTTGGCCTACCATGGAAACTGATGCACATGAGTATGTGCGCCATTGCGACAAGTGTCAAAAGCATGCTGACCTTGTCCATGCACCTGCACAAGAGTTGCAGGCTATTTCATCTCCTTGGCCCTTTTCTAAATGGGGCTTAGACATTATTGGCAAAATCAACCCTGTGTCATCTGATGGACACAAGTTCATCATAACCGCCACGGAGTATTTTACGAAGTGGGTTGAAGCTATGCCTTTAGCTTCCTGCACTGGTTCACAGGTCTCTAAATTCATTTTTAATCAAATCATTTGCAGGTTCGAAATTCCTGCCAATCTCATCTCTGACAATGGAACATGTTTCAAAAATAAAGATGTTAAAAAATTATGCCAAAAATACAAGATTCAACATCGCTGGTCCACCCCCTATTATCCTCAGGGTAACGGTCAAGCAGAAGCTTCTAACAAAACTTTAATCAAAATCCTCAAAAGATTAGTCAATAAAACTGGCCGTGACTGGCACATCCAGTTATATCCAGCCTTGTGGGCTTATCGAACTAGTGTTCGAACTCCCACTGGAACTTCACCATTTGTTTTGGTTTACGGTGCTGAAGCAGTTTTTCCATTTGAATTAGAAGTTCCTTCTTTGGCTCTGCTACTTCAAGATACCGAAGTAGGAGATGAATATCGTGCTGGCAGACTCAGTCAGCTGGAACTCCTAGATGAAAAATGCATCAATGCTTTGGAGCATCTCCGTGCCTACCAAAACAAGCTAAAAAGATCATATGCCAAGAAAGTTCGTCATCGATCCTTTGAGATCGGCGACCTTGTTTTAAAAGAAAATAAAAAAAATACAAATGCAACTAAGGACCTTAAAGGTAAGTTTGAGCCCAACTGGCTCGGACCATACATCATTACTGCTAAATTTGAATCAGGGGCATACAAATTGTCTACCTTAGATGGTAAAGAACTTAAAGAACCCATGAATATTTTACATCTTAAACGTTACTATGCATAAAATGTGATTATTTCATTCTTGTACATACATATTTATTTTGCATATTTCAAAACCATTATCTTGTTTTCTTTTAAATTTATAAAATATAAAAATCCAAAAACATCAAAAACATTCATAATCACCAAAATTTTCAAAACTATTTGTTGCATTTATTTATGGCACTTGTTAGCTTTTGTTTTTCACAAACAAAAATCAAAACAAAAATAATGATAAAAACAGCAATATGCTTGACTCTTTCGAAACCCAAAACAAAATAATGAAGAAAGAGAGAGTCAAACATTCTCAAAAACTTCTCAAAAATTTCTTATATATTTTCTTACAATTATTGCAGTTATATGTTTCAAATTATTCTGGATAAATTAGCATTTATTTGGAATCCCTCACTTGCACACTCACAAAAATAAATATCTTGATTTTATTTGGCATGATTACTAATCTCTCTTATATCAAAGTCCACAAAATTCAAATTAAATAAAGTTTGAGCATAGAGAATTGATCTTGTTATTTACTTAAACCAAGCACATCTTTCACAATAAAATGATTATATTTGTAATTTCCATGTTTTGCTACATAGTAGAAGTGATTTCTTGAGTGAAAAGTTTCCCCTGCTATCCTATCATGCACATGGTCTAGAATCTTTGAGAATTGGCAAAAGGACAAGCTCACCCCTACCCAGAATAAAAATCCCTTGCTCTACAGCTAATCTGAGCAAGTATCCCTAGTATAGAACAAAAAAAAACAAAAGCAAAGTTCAAGAAAAAGAGAAAAATAAAAATGTTATTTTGAATCATCACAACAATATTTCAAGCATTATCTCAAAAATCAAGAAAAAAATACAAAAAGAAAAAGAAGCAAAGTTCAGAAGAAAAGCAAAAGAAAGCAGAAAGCAAAAGCAATAAAATCCCTTTCCCTACCCTTTGAAAAGAAAAGAAGGGTTGATGAGCTTGAATCCCTGGAATTCTCAATTATTCGAAAACTGTGAGGTAAGCCCCATAACAGGTGGTTTGTGCCCAACCTGCTTGGCCTTGGGTAACTCCTAGCGTGGCGATATGTCCGTCACATTAGCGACCTTCTTTTGTACAGACCTATGTCCGCTTATGGATTAGCTAGCTCTTGATAATCCGACCTACATAGTAGTCTAATATGGTTATATGCATCTACATCATGGTTAATGAACACTTATTTGGTTTCTTCAAATCACTTGTATCATAGTATCTTGCTCAAAACTGGTAAATGAACATAGCAATTGCACACACATTTGTATTTGAGAGATTTTGTGTATCATTATGATAAATCAAGATCGGAACTGAATTCACATATGCACATGGGATTCCTTATAAATCTAACTTTTGTCTTTAAAATAATTTGAAATATTATTTTTGCAACTTGTTTGGAATAAATCAAGTACAGTTGTTTATCACAAAGACAACTATATAACAAAAAAAATCAAAAATTTCTTTCAAACTATACAATCAAAACATATACATATATATCTGATTGACTTTCGCGACGATGGTATAGTTTCAAAACCAAAATTGGAATTGAATGCCTAGCGCAAGCCCTCCTTTTCATATTTTCTGTTCATCAAAAATCAACCTTGCAATAAAACTATCTTTTTTTGGATTTTCGCGATGATGGTATAAGTCTATACCTACATATTCTATGCCTAGCGCAAACCATTGTAACAATTTTTATTCCCCATTTATCAAAAAATCATAAAAACCATATGACTTCATTTTATGTTACACAAATTATGCCTTTTCAAAAGCAAACCCATTTTTTTTCACTATTTTCTGTCATTATGTCAACCTTCAACTTTGCAATGATGGTATAATTCCTAAGGAATTATTCAAAAATCTTATCACACTTAGGAATTTATGCCTAGTAAAAATCATTTTAAACATTATTTCATGCACAAATATTTTTCATGAAAATCTGAAAACAAACCAACCATCATCATCACCAGTTGCACTATTGCACCAAAGTCTTAAGACAAGTCTCTTAAGCACTCTTTTACTTTTAACAATATTTCTATAAATGGGATTAGCTTGACGACCGAGTGAGCAAGCGACTCCATGAAATGGTCTATAATAGCGACAATGTCCTTTGAAATTTTGTTAGAAGTCTCTTTTTATCTTTTATTTCATCTCATCACAAACAATCAATTTGTTACATCAGATTATTTCATTTAAAATTTTATAGCATGACATTCCAATTATAATATTTTTAACGACATAATTACATGAATTATCAAATCAATCAATCAAACACAAAAGCATCATAAACATACTCAAAACATAAGTCATATGATCAAAAATATCTCCTATATATATCACAAATATATGTACATCACATCAGCTAGACTGGTATGCCACAATCTATATCTTGGCATACTCAATCAAATACCCTCTGTGTAGTGTCTCGAGAGCCCCTCGAGCTCTCAGCCTCATCTCCTCCCCCCCCTGAGGTGGAGGAGGTGGCCCCATCGCAGTCCGTGTGGTGCCGTGAGTCCGGGATGCCGATCGTGATGATGTCCTAGATGACCCCATCACGACAGGCTCTGCAATGTGTGCTGGTAATGGCACCCTCTGCTCCGCTGGCACCGCCTGGTAGTATAGAGCCTGATAGAAAGTGATCTGGGCGATAGCACGTGCTAAATCTCGAGTGCTCGCTCCTCCGCCCCGAGCTCTGAGCCGTGTAGCCTCCTCCTGCAGTGTCTGCACCTGAGCCCGCAAGCGGGCAACCTCAGCTCGGAGAGTCGCTGTCTCGCTGCTCTCCCTAGTGTCCACGCCCTTGCCCTTATCGGGCGATGGTGGTCTCTCTCTCTGTGGAGATGGGGGTCTCTCCTCCCTCCTCTCCCGCTGCCGCGGCCTCTCCTGTGCCTGTGGCCTCCTCTGCTCCCTCCCGTCGTGACCCTGGGCCGCCTCTATCGCCGCCTGGCGTCGCCTCCCTATCCGACGCACAACCGCGTGGATCGGACCCTGTGCCCTCGTCATCCGAGGAGGGCGGATGCCTGCGTACCAGGCATCGTAGCCATCGGCTACCCCTACGTCGTCCCCATCCACTGGCTGGATGGGGGCATCGTCCGCGTCCTGGCTCCAGAACCGTTGCATGTCGGGAGCCCCGCTAACCGTGGTGTTATCCCGGACAGTCCAGGAAAACTCGTAATCCCTCAGAGATGGGATCCCCTGCTGTAGACCGAACTGTCTCAAAACTCGGTCATAGCGGTGGAGCTCCACCTCTCCTCTCTCCATCCATAGCCAGCAGACTCGCCTGATGCGAGCCAGCTCCTGTCCATCCTCGGCCCACCCTGGGTGCCCTCTCCATGGTCTCCAGGTGATCTGGTCCAGGACCAAGTCATCTAGTAGCCTCCGGGACATCGGTAGGTCGATCCACCGCTGTGACCCTCTCCGGAGCCACCAGTAGAAGACTCGGGGCCTCTCCCCATCTATCCCTATCAGTGGAAGCCCTACCGGCCTCCGCACTGCAATGTGCTCCCAGCACCAAACCTGTAGGAGCGATGTCATCACCAGACATCGGCCGCCCTTGTACACGACCCCATACAGGATCCTGTACAATCGGCATAGCACAAAACTGCCCCAACAAAACCTGTACCCATGATCCCGCATATCGTAGATCACATCTACGAGCATCCATGGCACCCTGCACCCACTTTGGTGGCACAGCAGAAGTCCACCAACCACTCCAGCTAGCACCCGTGTGAGTCTAGATGCCCCAGGCATCTGGCGCAGTGTCTCGATATTAACTCCGCCCTTCTCCAGGGTGAAGCTCGGGTCACCGCACAACCGTCCCATAGCGTGGCCCTGATTGGCCGTAGGAGTGATCATCCGCCCTTGTATGGGGATTCTCAGAATCCTCCATACATCCTCTAGTGTGGGAGCCATCTCCCCTGTCGGTAGCCGAAAATAGGAAGACCCCGGATACCATCTCTCTGCTAGGGCTGTTAGAAGCCCCATATCTGTGGACACTTGTGGCATCTCCGCCACATGCTGCAAGCCGGCCTGTGCCAGCAGATCTCGCTCTGCCTGTGTCAGAGCGGCCAAGTCATCTCTTAATCCTCCATACTTCCATTCTCTGCTCTTTAGCAAACCTCTCTGCAACATAAACAACAAAACAATAAACAATCATTAATAACAATTCCAGTAATTAATAATGCAACTTAAAGATCAATTTCATGTAATTGATGATATCGCCCACTATTGGACGATATCGTCCCAAATTTGAGCATAATCGTCTCCGATTTCGCCTGTCGAAATCGTCTCTAAATTGACGAAATCGTCCCCCTTTCGCCGATTTCGCCCTTGGGCGAAATTGACGAAATTGAGACGATTTCGTCGAAATCGGGACGATTTCGTCGACGACGTCCCGTCGACGTCGACGGCCAAAAACGGCCGCGATGCTCAAAATTCACCTAAAAATCTACCTACAAAGCATGTAAATTCAAATTAAATCAGTCTAAGTTGAGTCTAGACCCTTACCCGTAGACCACGTCGGACCTCTGCTGATCTGTGCGTCGTCTCCACCATTTTTTTTGCTTCAGAGCTCTAAAAATAGTAAAAATGAACAGTAACAATGAATTAGGGTTTTACCCTATTTTTCTTAATTTTATTCAAAATAATTCAAAAATAATTTTGCTTTTCCGCGTTTTTACCTCAAACGTTCGATTTGGGTAAAAACACGGAGGGGGCACCATAGTAAGCTGTCGTACGATTCGACCAAGAATCGTCGCCTAAAAATGGGTATAATTTTTTGCTTTCTCGTAGATCGAGAAGAACTCATCTTTAACGCATTTTCTTCGAAAAATTCGCTAAAGAGGGGGCAAAATGTAGCACCCTAAAATTGGCGCAGTAAAATTATAAAAATTATATTCACCTTAGTAAATAATTTCAAATTCAAATTTAACCTCCCAAACCGCCCGTTAACCGCCGGGTATTCCGTTTCCCCTTTTTCTGTGCCAATTTTAGAGGTTGTTTTGACCGTTTGACGATATCGTCGCCGATCAGACGATATCGCCCCATATTGGACGATTTCGTCTGGACTAGGACGTCCAGACGATCTTGTCGCAAAACTGAATTTGCAAAGTTGGAATCTGTTCCAACGGGTCTCCAATCTGGCGTAGAAGCGTGTCTCGCGCCGTTGGGACCCTCTCCCCGTTGGAGATCTCCCAAATTGGGATGATCTCCAACCTCCCAACAACTCCCCTAAGCCTATTTAATCTCTAGGATTTTCCCTCCCCAACCCCTGGCTGAAATTATCTGTAAATTGACTCCCTCTGCGTTAAAACATCCTGATCTTGCATTTGCATTAGTCCCATACTAATTTTGTTGCAGGTACATCATTATTTTTCAACCGGAGCCAGCACCCATCGTCGTCGACGAACCTGTCCAGATCGGAGGCGATCCTGTCAAATTCGAGGCGATTTCGTACTGATGCGAGACGATCTCGACTGCAGTCCACATCGAGGCAATCAGTGCCTGAAGTTTGCTTTTCTCATCTTTTTCCCTGTCATTTTATGCTACAAATTAGATCATTTATTCGGTTTTTATATTATTTTGCATTTGGAGTTCACCCATTTAGCCTAGATTGCATACTAAGATCATATTTTGCCATTAAAGTACAATAATTTGCTTGAATTTCTGTTCTTAAATATTGTTCAGTATTCGTACTACTATTTGGTATAATTTGCCTCTGTTTGCACAGTAGGACTTCTTGTATTTTGCATCTGTTTTCTGTCTTGCAGGTCTCGAATTTCAGATGATTTTGTCAATATCAGACGATTCTGTCAGATTGCAGGCGATTCCGTCGAATTCCAGACGATCCAGACTGCTTCAAACGTCAGAATCTTCTTCAGACATCCGGATCAGGTATTCTTCATTTGCATCCTGTAAATTCTCTATTTTCTGCTTTTAAATCTGTTTTCTGTATTCATTGAACTTGCATTTTCATATAGATTAATCTAGTTTCATTCGGCCAAACCTAGGATGAATGCTTAAGGTTAAAACGAACTCATCAAACACATTCCAAAACCTAGGCGTGGAAACTGCCGCTAAATGTTTCCTGGTGAACCCACCATCCGTCGAAAAATCATCAAAATGCACCTCCCTTGAGAGGTTGGACCTTCGCAAAGTCCTCTCAGTCCGAGGTACCGCGCCATCCTTTTCCCATCCTCCTTTCGGGCACGGATCCTATAGCCTGAAGGTAGGGATGCGAAAAATTTGGAGCGATACAGCAGGCATAGATCATCTTAATTCTCAACACATTTAATTTGCACCATGTAAGATTGTCATTTCATCGAGTAAGGTTGGAAGAAGTACACTTTTATATCGATTGAATGGTCTATAGGATGTCTTAAGTATCCAATTGAATGGTTGAAACTAACTAGATTTAGATTTCTTTTCTAATAAATCATGATAGAGTGCAATATCTTGATGTGGTATGGCCAATGACATGGGATGAAGGCTCTCTTACAATATAGAAGATAGAATTTGGCTAAGTGTGACATGCTCTTATGCAATAGAGGGTACTATGAAACATGCAGCTTGCACACCCTCTTTTTCCAATCTTATGAATGTTGTCACCCTAGGGGTCTATTTACATTTTTGCTTGTTGAAGTAGTGTTATTCATTGATTACTTGATTGTATGGTTCATGCTACTTCTACCTTAGATTATGCCATGTCTGCTCTTGATTTAGCATGAACTTGTGCATCCTTATCATCAATCTAACAACTATCATTGGTCTAGGGAATTATCTATGTTGGTGTTCCTAGTAAGTAATGCCACTCATTAGATTGTAAAGACTATGGATAACTCTTCACGTAGATCCTATTGACTGGGATTGAAAAAATATCATCATCAAGCATTGACAACTCAAACAAATTTTCTTTCTTACACATAGTTATAATGTAGGGGCTGCTCCAGATGGCATCAAATTTAGTATGTCACCCCAATTTGTTGACTTTCATCCCACTTGATCACAAGCTCACCAAATTTGAAGATCTGAGGGGTTACTTTCTTATCAAAACTCTTATTGGTGCCTCTACTACTACATTAGGGTTGCTTCTTTTTTCTCTCAAGCTTGAGTAGCTTCTCCATTCTCATATTCATGACATCATTCTCTTGGATTTCTAGCTAATAAAACAATTATAATGTCTTATGAGAACAAAAAATGTTCATTTTACATACACTTTTTAAGGGCATCATTATTGGTTTAATTAGCATTTGAAATGTATTTTTATATAGCTTTTGCATATAATTGATAGAAAATGAAGTATTATACTTGAATAGTGTTTTTAGTGGAAAATATTTGTAAATGTAGGTTTTTGCTACTAATATAGTGTTTTTATGTCTACATCCTATTTGGGCCTGGTAATGCACGAAGACATCTTGAAAAGAACAACGATAAATGGTGAAGGTAGGCCTCCGACTCCTGAATGTTAGTGGTGCACCTGCTTTTCAACTGTTGGTGGCACCTGCTTCCTGACCACTCGTGACGCTTTCTTCTCGACTATTGTTGGTGCCTACTTCTCGACTATTTTGGGTGCCTACTTCCTAACTATTTTTGGCGCCTGACTCCCAACCTATTTTTTGGTGTCTAACTCCCGACCAACTTTTTGGCGCCTGACTTACATTGATGAGTTGATCAGTTGACCAAGTCAATGTTGACCTGTTGACCAATTCAACATTGACCGGTTGACCAATTGACCATGCATTTTTGAAGGAGATTGTTGCACAAAAGATAAATGAGAAATATTCGTATTCTTATGCATATTAGATTTTTAAGATTAAAATATAGTAAAGCACTTTTATTCTAAGTTGACCATGTAAGCTTTTAAAAAATATTATTTTTAGGATGCATTATTCTAGGATTAGATTGTTATGTACGCCTAAGGATTATTATATTTATTTCTTTAGTGAAAGAATATACTTTTAAATAGGAGAATAAGATCTATGTACAAACATATTATAACAAATAATGTTACATGATTAAAATAGACCAATTTATTATTGTAACAGAATCTAGCTACGTTCTATATAAGAACACAAGTCAAACAAATACAGGGATCGAAGGATCATTTTACATAGTCAATAGAATAATTCTATTTCTTTTATTCTACAGAGTTGCAAATACTCTTATTTTTTTGAAAGCAATATTTATGTAATTAACCGGACATACTACCTACGGGAGCCTGGGCCCACTCCTTGCAGTAGTCCTCCCATTTTTATTTTTGTTATTTATTTTCAATAGATTAGTTTCCTGCTTTATTTTAATTTAGTTGTGTTTATTTTCCTATACTTTTATTTCCTCCACTTTTATTTCAGCATTTTAATTTTAGCTTTAGTTTTAATTTTTTAATTTATTTTTCTGTACTTTATTTTATTTGGTTTGGCTGAAATGAAAATGAACAAACACCCCCACCAAACTAAATAGGTATAGAGGAATTCATTCCCCACACTACAGGAATATACTGTGCATGACACTCACAAGTTTATGAGTTGTCCCGGGTTGAAAATTAACCAATGTTTTACCCAATATTTTGGGACTATTTTTGAGGAGTGTCAAAACTGTAGTGTATGATCCACAGGTCAATCGGTTTGAAAATTACATTCAAATTATCTTACCTGTAAATCCTTTACCTGAGAAGCATGAGTCCACCAAGGGCCTTTTTATAAGGCCAAAATGGTTTCCAACATGACCAGAGCTGAATCCCATAGGTAGCAGTTTAAATTTTACAACTTTTTAGGTAAATATGGGAATGAACCTGATGTACCATATTAATTGTAGTAGGAATAAATTATGTTGTTGAAAAATGAAAAAATTAGGCAATGAAGGATTTCCACTGTATTCTCAATGGTTTTATGAAATTAGAGAGAGATGACATAACCTTCATTTGATATTATGAAATAATTGAAAAAAATTATTGTTAAACTATCAGGAATGTGTTTATTTACATGAAAACCATTAGGAAATTATACCTTTAGAAGCCTAGTTTTAACGATAAAAAAAATTACAGGCTTAACAGTTCTCAACACATAGGTAAATTTTAACAATGACATTAGTAGCAGAAAAAAATGATAAAAAAATAGAATTTAAAAAGAACATCTTTCTAGGAGTATGCTCTTCACTTGCACTTAAGGTGATCGGGTGAATCAAAAACTAGCACATGTTTTTTTTAGAATACGTTAAAAAAAGTAGTCATTTATCTGCCTGCACAATTTGCCAATGAGTTGGAAGATTTTTTTTTTGAGGCCATGCTCTTCTCATGCTACAACATATCATACTAGTTGATGAAGAAAGGGATGATTTTTAGAGACTAGTTTAGTTGTAGGCATGGGAGAGACCCCACCTTCATTATGGCCACCAACATCACAGTGTTCAATTTAAAAAAAATTAGTTTAAAATTTTATTTTAATATCATTATTTTAGAATTTTACTTTAATTCCTTTAGTTTAAATTTTTTATATTTTGTAGGACAATATGAAGTGTGATGCAGATAAATAAGGATTTGTTTATGAATATTTTGCAAAGTGAGATTTATACGTGGAGTTACTAATAGCACTATACAAAACATCTTGTGTACCTTGATCGTGTAGCATCCAGTCCAAATAGGTGAAGCAAGCAGAGTTTGCCTTGACAACATAGGCACCCAAAGGTAGGCTAAGTAACCTTGATCAAGTGAAAGGCTTCCAGTCCAAGGTGTTTGTGGAACTTGGAAAAAAAATTGATGCAAAGTGCATGACTGTTATAGCCTGAGTAGATGGTAAACATAGTTAGAGATGCTACACCAAGAGTGGAGTAGAGTGCCAAGATGATGTTCGAGTAATAGTCAATGGGATCCATTTACAACCACCTCACATTTGCAATATTGGATCAGACATTGGCATGGGGGAGACCCCATACCATACCAATATTTTTGACGAATGTTCACACATTCATTGTGGAAAAAAAAGAGGTTAAAAGAAAAAGGGTACATGAAAAATAAAGAGAACTATGTGAATCCTCCCTATGGTTGGGAATTATTTCCCAACTAAAAAAAAACAATGTGTGGGGAGGTGCTTGAATCCCATATATAGATGCCTATCTCCCATATATAGGCGCCTGAATCCCATATACGAACGTTTGTCTCCCATATAGGTGTCTAAATCCCATATACAAGTGCTTGTCTCCCATTTACAAGTGTCATAATACCATGTAAAGGTGCTTGTCACCCAAAAAAAAAATGGAATATGTTCTGCTTAACATAGTTTTTATTTTTGCTTTGCAGTTTTTCTTTTTGCTTTGTAGGAAATCATACCCTAAATGCAATCTGTACGTAACTTGGGAAACCTAGGCCTATTAGGAAAAAGATCCATGATTCCTATTTTCTTGTTTTTGTGTATTTAATTTTATAGGACACGAAACTGAGTACAATCTATAGACAACTAGCTTAAAATAGGGTCTAACAGATACAACCATCCTGTGCCTTGCTAGGAGTGCAATAATGCGGAAAAAGACATTTAATTCCCACTAGGAAGATAGTGCTTACAATCAACCCAGTACAAAAGTGCCTTATTCCCACTTGGAGGAAGGCACCAATAAGTGGTGCCAATCTTCCACCAAGAAGAGCGATGCCCAAATGCAAAAAAAAAAATTAGTGCCCATTCTCAACCAACCAAATTTTTTTGCTAAGAAGGCTCCAAATCTGAAACATGTGCTTTATTTTATGTTGCTTATTGGTAGAGAGTATCCTCTTTCCCTAGAACCAAATTGGTTTAGAATGGGAATGAGAAATATCCAATAGTAGCAGTGAAATAAAGTAGCAGAGGTAGCACACTTGCCCTTAAGTGGAGAACTATCATTGCCCATCAACACCAACATAAGAGAAGAGAGCTCAGGCTACAACTTAAAAAAAAAAATGATAAACTATGGCTACAATGCTAGACTTTTTATAGTCCACACCCACAAAAAAAATACCTCCAATGGGTAAGATTGGCCATGGTGTAGTGGATTACACAAAGTATCCAGAAAATCAGATGCAATTATTCTGTAAATAGTGATTTTTGAAGCTGTTCGGATTACAGGTGGGATATGTCTGATCACAAATGCTATGAAAATATGGCTCCACTTTGCAATGATTCATTGTAGAAAGAATTTTTTGGATACTAGAAAAGAACACGACAACAATTTGGCATGTAATCATGGAGGATATTATCCATACAATCCATCTACATAAATTATAGAGGGCCAAGAGACCAACTTCCTGGAGGATGTAACCATTATTTTCGACAATCAACATCTACTAAAGAAAAAAATGAAATCTAGATTCATCGATGCACTTGGACCTACATTATTTTGGCTCATTTAGAATTTTCTATGGAGATGATGATTAACTCCAGCTCAAAATTACTGTAGCTAGTTTCCTATTTTCGATAAGCAACACAGATGGGCGTAGAGATTTCATATTCTATGTTACATTATGGAAGTTGTGTATCACTAGAAGAAATTCAAATGTGTTTATTATTTTCTAAATTTTTTGTGTATAACTAGTTTTTATAGCTCATGAGATGACATTGTTTTCATAGAAGCTAGTTTAGGCTACACTCTATTTTTGATCTGTAAGGAGAAAATTGGTTGCAGTGATGGGGACCCCCACTATGGAGAAAATTCTGGACAATATGGCAACCGATCTGAGAAGAAAATTATTACAGTTTATTTTATGTTCTCTGTTAGCAATGTAGATGAACACAAAAGTTTCATGTTCTCTATTGTGTAGAACATAATACCAGAATAAACTCAAATGTGTTATATTTATAATTTAATTTCCAAATTTTCATTCTCATAGAAAATGACATTGAGATGGAGGCTAATTTAGTCTTTTATTTTAAGCCATGAGGATTAAATTAGCTATAATGGTGGGATGAATGTGGTGCAGTAAACATGCCATACGCAGGTGGTCCAACATAGGAGTGAAGTTATCTTCATATTGTAGGCTGTGAATACAATACCACCATCTAGTTTTCAGCATACAAGTAGATTTTCCACATGGCCATTTGAGATAACGAGAATATTAGTATTGGAGGCCCCATATCACTATAGTTTTAGATGATGCCTATGAATTTAATTCCCAAAGGAGAAAGAGACCTCATAATTTTCTACAGAGGTTGTGATTTGATTGTTTGGTTGCAGTGATGGCATCAAGGAATGATCATTCAAATTACTGGTTTGGTGTAGTGCATGGAGAAAACAATGTGGATGGAGTGATAGTTTTGTTTAAAATATTTTGAATCCACTGTTAATGCAACCACCTAAATAAGATTTGGTAGAGATGTGACCCACACGAGTCAACATGAAAATCCTACCGTGATGGTTGTCCGTATCCTGGTTTTTAATGGAATATCTTTTCTAGTCATGCTTCATCCCATGGAACAAATGATGGGCTGAGAAAAAATAAAGAGAGAAATAAAAATAAAAATAAATAAATATATATATATATATAGATAGATAGATATTGTTGGAAATTTGAGCATATTGAGTTGTCATTGATGTCAAAGGTGCATAATGGGCAAGGCAAAAATATTATTCAATAGTGGTAAAAGAAATATTATTCAATGGTGGTAAAGCAAAGCTTATTGAGATGTCATTATTGTCAAAGGTTTGATGACAAAAGTATATTGATGTCAAAAGTGAGATTTATCTTCAAGGCAAATACCATCAAAGGATTAATGTCAAAGGGTTGATGTCAAAAGTTCATAAGGCAGATATATTCCAAGAAGGATTTAATTAATTTAAATGTTTAAATTATTTAAATATTTAAATTATTTAAATTAAATATTTAAATAATTTAAATTTAAATATTTTAATATAAAAAATTATCAAAGGTTTATATACTCGAGCGTCGACGTAGACCAAGGTAAAAGAAGACACTCCATAAATTAAATGAGCACCGACGTCATCCAAGCATTGAAGGAAAACGTATATAAACCTAAGGTTGAACCTTAGGACAATGATCACTTGAGCACGTCGATTCCTATTCGGGTGAGTGACAGCGAACGATAGAGACAACGAGTTAGTTGGGCACTAGAGGTGGAGATAAGGTTGAAAGAAATCCGATTAGTGACATGCTAGCTGGTGCAACGTAGTTGGCTATTGGTTGAGAGCTAGAGCACAGGACAAAAGATGTCTTGGGGTCAAATCTCCTTGATAGCATTTTGGGTAGAAAGGTTGCACGGTTTCCTAGGTAGGAGTTTTTCGTTGATGCAAGGCAGTGTTGGGCTAAATCGTAGATCACCATTTTGAGCTCCAAAGTTGTGGTGTCACAACTAGACGTTGAGCACCATGGAGGGTGTTGTTGTGTGCATTTCTAGGGTTCAAACTATTACAACATAAGAGGTACTTGTTTCTCATTGAGCACCAATGTTTTTGGGAAAGATAATGTTGATTTGATTAATTTTTGTAAGGTTAAAATTGGCTGGATTGAAGAGTTATTTCTGAGTGTGCTTTAGAGTGTATTGTTGTGTATAGGAGTAATAAGGTTGTGTTGTGAAAGAAATAGCACATGTGGAAATTACATTAGAGGGAGTCATAAGGTGTTTAGAGTCTGATATGTCTATGTAACATTTGATTGAAATAAAAGTGACTTCTATGTGCTTTGGGTAATAGTTGAGAGTTGAAATAATTACTTTCAAGAAAGGAGAGAAAAGGGTGTATGTGAGTTCATTGTACTTTGTAATCTTTGCACATCTTGAGAAAAAGTTTAAGGGTTCTATAAGTTGCATTATTGTGAAGATAAAAAGAAAATAATAAAGTATTATTTTCAGCTTTGCTATGCACATCTTTTGTGGAGGCTTTTCATGAAAAATGACTTAAGGAATGTTTTGCTATCTAACCCTTGAAGTGGCACAAGAAAGATCAGTTGTTTGTGAGACAGGTTTTTGAGGACATATCTTCATCAGAGCAAAATAAGAGGTATGGGCATATCATTCCTTGTTTAAGGTGTTTTGTTGAGTAAATGTTTCTGGAACATAAGGTGGAGATAAAAGGGTTGTTTGGTATGCATTGTTGAAAATATTTGAGTTAGGGTTTGAGACCTACATGTGCATCAATTGTTGAGAGAAAGTTGAAACAATTGCATTAGAGTTTGAGATCTTCTTGTGCTTCATTGTTGAATGGTTTTGGAAACATTTGGGATAGAGTTTGAGAACAAGTTGTGCTTCCATTGTTGAAAGAGATTGAGACATTTGTGCTAGATATTGTGAACTACTTAAGCTAGGTTTGAAGACAAGTTTGTACATCATTATGAAACCTTTTGAGCATTGGTTTGAGAGATATTGAAAGCAATTGTGAAAGTGTTTGAGATCAATCTTGTGAGGGAAATTTGTGCATTAGTGTGATTGATATTTGAGAGAAAATTTGCAAGAAAGATAGATCAATTTTGTGAAGCAAGTTATACACTATTTTGATTTGATTTGAAAGGGATTTTGCAAGAGATAGAGATTGGATTAGTTGAATGCAAGATTTATGAATGTGAAGAACATATTGGGATTTTGATAGTGCATATCATTCTCTATATGTTCTAGAGGTTAAACAAATTCTAAGTAGAATATTTTATATTTGAAGAAAGTATTTTTGAAAGAGATTTAAGCTTTGTTTGTATGCAAGATTTGGAAATATTTGAGTAGGTTCTATGAGCAGTATTGAGGTAGATTTGAGCAAGTATTTTGAGAAGGCTTGAAGGCAGATTTGAGCAAGTATTTTGAGAAGGCTTGAAGAATATTTGAGCAAGTTTTGAGAAGACTTTAAATTGAAAATTTGAGGTAGATTTGAGAAAGTCTTGTGAGAAGACTTGGAGCAGATTTGAGGTAGATTTGAGCAAGTATTGTGAGAAGACTTGGAGAATTTGAGGTAGATTTGAGCAAGTCTTGAGAAGACTTGAAATAGCATTGAGATAGATTTGTGAGTAGAGATAGAGAAGATTTGTGCTAACCTTGTGATGAGGTTTGGTGCAGATTTGAGATAGTGTTGAGAGTAGGCTTTGGAGTAGACCAAAGAGGGGATAGAGTTCTCCTATGGAGAGATATCCACATGAACCAGAGCAAAGGGGATAGAGTTATCCTATGGAGAGAGATCCATAAACCAGAGCAAAGGGGATAGAGTTCTCCTATGGAGAGAGATCCACAAACCAGAGCAAAGGGGATAGATTTATCCTATGGAGAGAGATCCATAAACTAGAGCAAAGGGGATAGATTTATCCTATGGAGAGAGATCCATAAACCAGAGCAAAGGGGATAGAGTTCTCCTATGGAGAGAGATCCACAAACTAGAGCAAAGGGGATAGAGTTCTCCTATGGAGAGAGATCCAAAAACTAGAGTATTAGGGATTGAGATCTCCTTTGGATAGAGGTCCATAAATATTGTAATAGGGAATTGATTCCCAAGAGATTTGTTGAGAAAATTTAGAAGAAATATTTTCTCCATGGATGTAACCCACATTGGGTGAACCACGTTAAATTTGTGTCTCTCATGTGTGTGATGATTTGTGCATTGCTTTGATTACTGCTATTGATATTGCAATTGATAACATTGGATAATATTGTTTGGGAAAGAAAAGTAAAAGTTGATCTTATATTATTCACCCCCCTCTCAGTATAAGCTTGTGTTCTTCAATTGGTATCAGAGTGGGTTCCTTCAAAAAAGTCTAATAACTTGAAGGAAGATATTACAAGAACACAGATGGCATCTCAGAATGGATCTTCATAAAATAAGGCACCATTGTTTGATGGGAACAATTATACCTTATGGAGTATAAGAATGAAGACTTACTTGATGGCACAAGGATATGAGACATGGCAATCGATTGAGGATGGATTCACACCTACAACTACTCCTCCCATAGATAAATATGGTAAGTTGTTACATGTGAATAATTCCAAGGCTATGAATGGAATATTAAGTGGATTACGTGAAGCAAAATTTGTGAAAGTTATGCACTACAAATCAGAAAAAGAGATATGGGACAAATTGAAGCAAACATATGAAGGAGATAAAAAGGTCAAGTTGGCAAAATTGCAAAACCACAAGAAAAGGTTTGAATATTTGAAGATGGAAGATGAGGAAGATATTGCTACATACTTACTTCATGTGGATGAGATTGTTAATACCATGCGTGGACTTGGATTTAAAATTGAAGACTCCAGTGTTGCTCAGAAAGTATTAAGATCACTCCCTATGAGGTATGATGGAAAGGTTTCAGCTATAGAAGAGATGAGAGATATTGATAAGTTGACTATGGATGAGTTACATGGAATTCTCACAACTTATGAGATGAGAATAGTAAAGGATCCCAACTCCAAGAAAGAGGTAGCTTTCAAAGCTTCAAAGAAGACAAAATATAAGAAACCAGAATCAAGTGGTGAGTCAAGCAGTGATGAAGAAGCTAACTATGCGAGAAGAAACAAGGACTCAAGAAAGCACAAAGGTATGAAGACTGTGAAATGTTTTAATTATGGTAATTTTGGTCACTATGCATCTAATTGTCCACAAGCCAGAAGTAGTAGCAGTGAAGAGAAATAAGATCATAAGAAAAAGGAAGAAGGAAAATCTAGGCATGAAAAGAAAAATAGGTATGGTCAAGGCAAGCATGAAAAGAAGTTCTTTCAAAGGCACAAGAAGAGTTTCTATGTTAACAAGGCAAGCAAGGCTTCAAGTGATAGTGATGAAAGACTCTCAGATAGTGAAGAAGAAGAGATTCTATTTTTGGCAATAGAAGAGGAAGAAAATGCTCCTATTGAAGATAAAGTCGAAAAGTATGAAGATGCTCTTGGAGACCAAGAAGTAGAGAAAGATTCAGAAAATGAAGAGGAAGGCACAATTGATCTAGAAGAAGAACTTATTGTTGCTCTCAGAGAATTGAAAAAGGTTAGAAAGTATAATTCAAGACTAAAGGCTCAAGTTCAAGAACATGAGGAAGAAAAGGAAAAGCTTCTACAAGACCTAACAAACTCAAAAGCTAAGGCAAGGAGATTTAAAGAGGTCATGGTTGAAAAGTTAGAGGTAAAAGAGTTAGAATGTGAAATATTAGAACATGAGGTAGTTTCTCTAAGGATGGAAGTGAAATATTCTAAAGATAAGCTACACAGGTTTGGGAAAAGTTCAAAAACTTTGGATAAAATTATCAATGCACAAAGATCTTCATCTATCAAAATAAGACTTGGTTTTGAAGAAGGACAAGGGAAACAAGAAGAAGGGTCAAGCTCAAGCTCAAAAGAAGAAGAAGTTTCAGAGGAAGAGAGTGAAGAAGAAATTAAGACTTATGAGGATAAGTTGAAGAATAGAAGCTTCACTAAGAAAGGAAACAATGCACAAACAAGAAACAGGGATCATCACAGAGAAGGCAAAGAAAGGACTAAGAGACCAGAGGTTGCAAAATAAGATTTCTTCAAAGGACATTGTTTTTCATGTAATCGGTTTGGTCACAAGGCTATGCATTGTAGGGTTCATGGAAAGAAAGAGTATGGCCTCACTAAAAGGAATTTCAACTCATTCAAAGATGGACATTTCTTTCAAGGGTATTGCTACTCTTGTAATCACTTTGGTCATAAAGCGATCCACTACAGGGTTCATGATAGAAATGATTATGGCTTCACCAAGAGGAACTTCAAGATATTTACACCTTCCAAGAATTACAACATTAAGTGTTACAAGTGCAATAATCTTGGGCATAAGGCTAAGTGGTGTAGAACAAAGTTTCCAAAACTTCTAGAGACAAGCAAGAATAGGGACACTCAAAAGGATCAAAAGGGTATGGCTACAAAAATGTTGAAAAAGAAGGTTGACAAAGAAAGAGAGCATTGTATGCTAGGAGTAGAGATACTCCCACCCCAAAATTAATCACCTCAAGGAGAGGAGGTGGGGAGGGGGCTGAGCTAAGAGTCTTATATTTAGCCCCAAAGGAGTCCCTTTGCCATTGATGTCAAAGGGGGAGAGATTTGAGAAAGGGGGAGAGCATTCAGTCAGGGGGAGCAACTTCTCAGGGGGAGCAGATTTGAAGATTCAGTGGTTGCAAAAGAAAATTTTAGAAAGGGTTGCCATCAATGACAAAGGGGGAGATTGTTGGAAATTTGAGCATATTGAGTTGTCATTGATGTCAAAGGTGCATAATGGGCAAGGCAAAAATATTATTCAATAGTGGTAAAAGAAATATTATTCAATGGTGGTAAAGCAAAGCTTATTGAGATGTCATTATTGTCAAAGGTTTGATGACAAAAGTATATTGATGTCAAAAGTGAGATTTATCTTCAAGGAAAATACCATAAAAGGATTAATGTCAAAGGGTTGATGTCAAAAGTTCATAAGGTAGATATATTCCAAGAAGGATTTAATTAATTTAAATGTTTAAATTATTTAAATTTAAATTATTTAAATAATTTAAATTTAAATATTTTAATATTTTAATTAAAAATATTATCAAAGGTTTATATACTCGAGTGCATCGACGTAGACCAAGGTAAAAGAAGACACTCCATAAATTAAATGAGCATCGACATCATCCAAGCATTGAAGGAAAACGTATATAAACCTAAGGTTGAACCTTAGGACAATGATCACTTGAGCACGTCGATTCCTATTCGGGTGAGTGATAACGAACGATAGAGACAATGAGTTAGTTGGGCACTAGAGGTGGAGACAAGGTTGAAAGAAATCTGATTAGTGACATGTTGGATGGTGCAGCACAGTTGGCTACTGGTTGAGAGCTAGAGCACAAGATAGAAGATGTCTTGGGGTCAAATCTCCTTGACAATATTTTGGGTAGAAAGGTTGCATGGTTTCCTAGGTAGGAGTTTTTCGTTGATGCAAGGCAGTGTTGGGCTAAATCGTAGATCACCATTTTGAGCTCCAAAGTTGTGGTGTCACAATTGGACGTTGAGCACCATGGAGGGTGTTATTGTGCGCATTGCTAGGGTTCAAACTATTACAACATAAGAGGTACTTGTTTCTCATTGAGCACCAACATTTTTGGGAAAGATAATGTTGATTTGATTAATTTTTGTAAGGTTAAAATTGGCTGGATTGAAGAGTTATTTTTGAGTGTGCTTTAGAGTGTATTGTTGTGTATAGGAGTAATAAGGTTGTGTTGTGAAAGAAATAGCACATGTGGAAATTACATTAGAGGGAGTCATAAGGTGTTTAGAGTCTGATATGTCTATGTAACATTTTATTGAAATAAAAGTGACTTCTATGTGCTTTGGGTGATAGTTGAGAGTTGAAATAATTACTTTCAAGAAAGGAGAGAAAAGGGTGTATGTGAGTTCATTGTACTTTGTAATCTTTGCACATCTTGAGAAAAAGTTTAAGGGTTCTATAAGTTGTATTATTGTGAAGATAAAAATAAAATAATAAAGTATTATTTTCAGCTTTGCTATGCACATCTTTTGTGGAGGCTTTTCATGAAAAATGACTTAAGGAATGTTTTGCTATCTAACCCTTGAAGTGGCACAAGAAAGATCAGTTGTTTGTGAGATAGGTTTTTGAGGACATATCTTCATCAGAGAAAATAAGAGGTATGGGCATATCATTCCTTGTTTAAGGTGTTTTGTTGAGTAAATGTTTCTAGAACATAAGGTGGAGATAAAAGGGTTGTTTGGTATGCATTGTTGAAAATATTTGAGTTAGGGTTTGAGACCTATATGTGCATCAATTGTTGAGAAAAAGTTGAAACAATTGCATTAGAGTTTGAGATATTTTTGTGCTTCATTGTTGAATGGTTTTGGAAACATTTGGGATAAATTTTGAGAACAAGTTGTGCTTCCATTGTTGAAAGAGATTGAGACATTTGTGCTAGAGATTGTGAACTACTTATGCTAGGTTTGAAGACAAGTTTGTGCATCATTGTGAAACATTTTGAGCATTGGTTTGAGAGATATTGAAAGCAATTGTGAAAGTGTTTGAGATCAATATTGTGAGGGAAATTTGTGCATTAGTGTGATTGATCTTTGAGAGAAAATTTGTAAGAAAGATAGATCAGTTTTGTGAAGCAAGTTATACACTATTTTGATTTGATTTGAAAGGGATTTTGCAAGAGATAGAGATTGGATTAATTGAATGCAAGATTTGTGAATGTGAAGAACATATTGGGGTTTTGATAGTGCATATCATTCTCTATATGTTCCAGAGGTTAAACAAATTCTAAGTAGAATATTGTCTATTTGAAGAAAGTATTTTTGAAAGAGATTTAAGCTTTGTTTGTATGTAAGATTTGGAAATATTTGAGTAGGTTCTATGAGCAGTATTGAGGTAGATTTGAGAAAGTCTTTTGAGAAGGCTTGAGGGCAGGTTTGAGCAAGTCTTTTGAGAAGGCTTGAAGATATATTTGAGCAAGTATTTGAGAAGGTTTGAAGACAGATTTGAGCAAGTCTTGTGAGAAGACTTGGAGGAGGTAGATTTGAGCAAGTCTTGTGAGAAAAATTGGAGTAGCTTAGATTTGAGCAAGTCTTGTGAGAAGACTTGGAGCAACTTTGAGGTAGATTTGAGCAAGTCTTGTGAGAAGACTTGGAGAAGCTTTGAGGTATATTTGAGCAAGTCTTGAGAAGACTTGAAATAACATTGAGATAGATTTGTGAGTAGAGATAGAGAAGATTTGTGCTAACCTTATGATGAGGTTTGGTGTAGATTTGAGATAATGTTGAGAGTAGGCTTTGGAGTAGACTAGAGTAGAGGGGATAGAGTTCTCCTATGGAGAGAGATCCATAAACCAGAGTAAAGGGGATAGATTTATCTTATGGAGAGAGATCCATGAACTAGAGCAAAGGGGATAGATTTCTCCTATGGAGAGAGATCCACAAACCAGAGTAGAGGGGATAGAGTTCTCCTATGGAGAGAGATCCATGAACCAGAGCAAAGGGGATAGAGTTCTCCTGTGGAGAGAGATCCACGAACCAGAGCAAAGGGGATAGATTTCTCCTATGGAGAGAGATCCACAAACCAGAGCAAGAGGGGATAGAGTTCTCCTATGGAGAGAGATCCACAAACCAGAGTATTGGGGATTGAGATCTCCTTTGGATAGAGGTCCATAAATATTGTAATAGGGAATTGATTCCCAAGAGATTTGTTGAGAAAATTTAGAAGAAATATTTTCTCCATGGATGTAACCCACATTGGGTGAACCACGTTAAATTTGTGTCTCTCATGTGTGTGATGATTTATGCATTGCTTTGATTATTGCTATTGATATTGCAATTGATAACATTGGATAATATTGTTTGGGAAAGAAAATTAAAATTTGATCTTATACTGTTCACCCCCTCTCAGTATAAGCTTGTGTTCTTCATATATATCTCCAAGATACATTAATTTCACAACAATATTATTTTTTGGAACATCACAATTATAGGCTGCATGCAAACGTTTCACACCATCAGGCATTGTATATATTATGATCTACAAAAATCACCCAAGTATGTATTGAGTTTTTTTATTAATTATATGCATAGTTATTTTAAAAATTATTTCTATGTTAATACCAGTAGATGCCCCCATATTTCTCTTTAATTAATTCTCCCATTAGAATTCAGCCACATGGCATGCCTCAGACAGGAGAAGAATTTCATTACCCCAAGAATATTTTCACAAAAAAAAATAGTACCAGGGGAATGTGACATGGGGTATGTCAAATCTTCAACATGGGGGAAAAGGATGCCTGACTTCCATAATTTCATGGAAAAATACTGTAACATGAAGGCATGTAAACACTTCAGGATGGGGGAATAAAAGAGGCGTCTAACTCTCAAGAGGTACCTCACTACCATAATTTAAAAACAAAATCTATATCGAGGGGTTGTGACATGAGGACATGTCAAATATTTGGCATGGAGGAATTATGAGCACCATAAATGTTCATTTTACATACACTTTTTAAGGGCATCATTTTTTTTTTAATTAGCATTTGAAATGTATTTTTATATAGATTTTACATATAATTGATGGAAAATGAAGTATTATGCTTGACTAGTGTTTTTAGTGGAAAATATGTGTAAATGCAGGTTTTTGCTACTAATATGGTATTTTTGAGTCTACATCCCATTTGGGCCTAGTAATGTACGAAGACATCTTGAAAAGAATAACGATAAAATGGTGAACACAGGCTCCTGACTCCTGACTATTGGTGGTGCCTGCTTCCTTAATGTTGGTGGCACTTGCTTCTCAATCATTGGTGGTCCCTACTTCCTGATTATTTCTAGCATCTACTTACCAACTATTTTTGGCACATAACTCTTGACCTATTTTTTGGTGCATGACTCCCGACTATTTTCTAGCGCCTGACTCCCATTGATGAGTTGATCGATTGACCAAGTCAATATTGATCGATTAACCAATTCAACATTGATCGATTGACCAATTGAACATCCACTTTTGAAGGAGGTTGTTGCACAAAAGATAAAGGAGAAATATTTGTATTCTTATGCATATTAGATTTTTATGATTAAAATAGAATAAAGCACTTTTATTCTAAGTTGACCATGTAAGCTTTTAAAAAGCATTATTTTTAGGATGCATTATTCTAGGATTAGTTTGTTATGTACACCTAAGGATTATTATATTTATTCCTTTGGTGAATGAACATGCTTTTAAATAGGAGAATAATATTTGTGTACAAACGTATTGTAACAAATCACATTACGTGATTAAAATAGACCAATTTATTATTGTAACGAGATCTGGCTACATTCTATATAAGAATGTAGGCCAGATGAATACATGGATCGAAGGATCATTTTACATAGTTAATAGAATAATTCTATTTCTTTTATTCTATAGAGTTGCAAATACTCTTATTTTTCTTAAAGTAATCTTTATGTAATTAACCGGGTGGACTACCTGCGAGATCTTGGGTCCACTCCTTGTAGTAGTCCTCCCATTTTTATTTTTGTTATTTATTTTCAATATATTAGTTTCCTGCTTTATTTTAATTTAGTTGTGTGTTTATTTTCCTGTACTTTTATTTCCTGCACTTTTATTTCAACATTTTAATTTCAGCTTTAGTTTTTTTATTTATTTTTTTGCACTTTATTTTATTTGGTTTGGCTGAAATAAAAATGAACAAACACCCCCACAAAACTAAATAGGTACAGAGGAATTCATTCTCCACACTACAGGCATATATTGTGCATGAAATGCACAAATTTACGAGTTGTCCTGGGTTGAAAATTGAATGGAGGAAATGAATTAAACCGTAGAAATTAACCAATGTTTTGTCCAACAATATTGGCAATTCTATGGATATTGGTAATCGTACCTCCTTTTTGTAGACTAGGGAATACATAAAAAAACCTATAGCCTTTTTGGATATTATTTAATCTTTCTATAGGGATTTTTGAAGGTGGATGTGCCATTGCCTCTAATTATCTAACACTATTCTCTTTAGAACATTTTCAAGTTCTTGTTAGTGGATTCTACTAAATCATTTCCCCAAGGATAATACTTTGAGGAAGATTTTAGATATATGTTATACTAGAAGGTGAATCGAGCAAGGGTGATTAAGCACAGGTCCTTGTTTGCTTCCTTTTTGATATTGTCTTTGGCTAGCCTCTGGCATAAAGCCTTCCCCTAATTATCTTTGTAGGCTTGATCTCTATGTAATATTCTAGGATTTTGGTGATCCATATTTATCTCTTCTCACTTGTATCTATACCCATTATATACTCCTTAATGCTATAGTGGATGACATGAGTGATGATCATATTGCTAAAGGTGTTTGAATTTCTTTAGGTCTTTGATCAAGGCATACACTTGTTTATCAACATAGATATATATTTTCTCATACCACTTCAATATTTGGCTAAATAAGGCAAGTGAGTGCTCATGTTGATCATTGTATTTCTAGGTGAGCAATGTTGTAATGTTGAATTCACTCTCGAATGCATAAAGGATATTTTTTTGGTCAAAATATATGTTTGCTAGCATCAAGGTTGTTGTTATGGCCTTCTTCAATTTTTGAATGCCTCTTTTTCTTACCCAATTTATCCAAATAGTTAATACTTATTGAAAAATGCAAAACCATGTTGTTTGCAATTGATAATTCAAGAGATAACAAGAGTGGCCCTTTTGCCAAATTTCCTTTCGGGGGCTACAAAACTGGTTTTGGGAGATAAAAAACCAGTGTCTCAATAGCACCAAGAGTATTCTAAAATGTCCCCAAAGGGAGTGGGCTTATTGCTCATGGGTTACTATCGGTCAGACCAGTCCTCTAGACTTGTATGGCCTATAAAAAGGGGGTGAACCTTAAGGTGCAATAATTTGGGTTACAGGTTACCTTATGACTAGGAATGTTATATCTTGATAAAATTTTGGGTTGTAAAAGATGATCTTTTGCTACAATTGGAGCTCTTATCCTCATTTGGTCACCTTCAGAACCTACAATATAAATCAATTTGGGACACAAAAAGGGTGCAAAAAGATGTTTTGTATGGTGATTGATGGCAAAGTGAGTGTTGTAGTGTAGTGTAGCCTAGATGGATTTTGGTAGAGTTTGGGTTTGCAAATGGTGTATGTGTGGAAATGAAGAAAATGAGCTCATATTTATAGAATTTGGAGAGGTTAGAGGGATTGAGGTGTCCCCTAAGACGTCTCCTCTGAGGTGTCCCCTGATGTGGTATACCTCATAAGTACATTTGGGTGAGAGAATACCTCACCCATATATATGTCATGAATGAGCATGGGGATGTGGAATGAAGTAAGATTTAAATACTAACCATAGTAGGATTAACCATGGATTTAGTGTTGACTTGAGTGAGGTGGAAGATGACTCATCCTTACCCCATGCTTTGAAATCCAAAAAGTCCTCAAATATCATTTATGATGTTAAATGCACATGGATATTTGAAATGGATCAAGGGTTAAATATTACTAGGGTTAGATTTACCCTAGGTTATGTGTTGACTTTTGGGTGAGGTGGAGGGTGACTCACCATGCTTCCCATGCTTTCAAACACAAAAGTCTTAAAATTCAATTTAAGTCACTAAATTCACATGGGGAGATGTGTGGAGCAAGGGTTAAAGTTAACCCTAATTAGGTTGACCACATGTTTAGTTGAGGTCAAATGGGTGAGGTGGAGGCTAGGCTAGTCAAAGAGTAGACTAGGTGAGGTGGCCATGAGTTAGGTTTACTATGGTTGGAGTAACCATGAGGTGGAGTTTGACCATGGAGTGGGGTTTGACCAAGGTTAAATATTAACCAAGGTTAGGCTAGGATGATGGTCACATAGGGACCTAGAGTTAAGTATAGGAAAGGGCTTAAGTAGCCAAAGGGGGCTTATGAATAGTGGTTTTGATAAATGAATAGTATTTTGATATATAAATTTTATGGGTTTTGCAAATTGATGAGCCATGATAATGGAAGAAGTGGCAATGTATGATTTTTATTCGTCTATATTTACCTCTTTTTATACTATGTTGTGTGAAGACACGGTATCATGAAAAACTTATGACACCAAGTTGGTGGTTTGATGTTGAAAAAGAAGGATTTCTGATGGATGATTATGGGTGATTATGACCTTTGTCATGCCATGATGATCATTGGAAGAGTAGATGCAATATTACCTTGCTATCATAACCAATGTAAAATGCCCCAATTATAGAAGGGATGAATGTTTTTGAAACTTTTCCTTTGATGAATTGTTGAGCTTGATTTGATTTGATAAGTTGTTTAGCCCTTGGTAGGTTTTTTTTAGGTGTTTCATTCATGGGTGGTCTTATGACTACCACTTCGAGGAAGGTAATCCATGATTAACCTAGATACTCAAGAATTGGTCCTATCAAATATGTGTTTGAATTAGAGTTTTTTGAGAAGAATATTTTTATTTTGTTTGCCCTAGCAAAGGAGGACTTGAGATAATCTCTAGCAAATATTTTTGGACAAATGTAATTTCTAATATTGATTGGATAAATGCAACACGTGTGTATCATATGATGAGTTATAGAAGAATAGGGAGTTATCATTATGGTATTATCTAGAGGTGGTCCTCATTTTGAGCTATGTTTTATCTAACACTTTCAGTTGTAGATTCCCATGGAGGATGATGGAAGTTGTATGTGACATGGTGGAGCAAGGGCATTGATTTGCATGGGTACCAACACTATTAGCATAGACATTCAGTAAGCTGAATTCCATGTGGATGATAAAATAGATAGGGTTAGAAAAATGATTGTTATTGCATATTTGGGATTGGGAGCACATAGTAGTGTTGAGTGGTAATGTCGCCCAATTGCAAAATCACCATAACAGTTAGGATTTTGATTAGAAAACCCTCTCTTGAAAAGAAATAGAGATTTATCCAAGGTTTATTTTACTTAATGTGTGATTGTATATCTATGAAGATGTGTCAAATAAGTTTTAGAATACCTTAGTGATTGCAAGCAATTGTTAACAAGGGGCATGTGTTGGTATTACTTTATTATGCTATGCTATTGATTGTTCATGAAACTTAAAAGAAAAGAAAATGTGATTGGACCTCATATGACCATGATGATAGGATGATTTAATTCATTTTATCTTGAAGTGTCTCAGGTATATTTTATCTTCCTTTGTTAAACATATTTTAAACAAGTTTTATCTAACTTGAACCCTACTTTGAGCATGAAACAAAAGATTAAAATATATCTCTAAAATGTGAATCTAAAATGATGAGTAGATTCATTTTAGCTAGCTTTTTGTATGAAAAGAAAATAAACATGGTTAACTTTAGAATGTAATAGCCTTGAAATACCATATAAATTACCCCTCTTTAATGAAATTGTAATTTTCATAAAGAGAAGTTAATTTATTGCTTTAAATACAATAGCCTTGGAAATACCATATAAATTACCCCCCTTTAATGAAATTGTAATTTTCATAAAGGGAAGTTAATTTATCGCTTGGAAAACAAAAGTGCAAAGCTTGGAATTTAATCCTCCTTTAAAATGTGAAAACATGTAAAATTTGAAATTACAAAATTCCTTTAAAAACAACAACTTTATGTAATTTTTGTAATTTCAAATTGGCTTCAAAATAAAATCAAAATTGCTTTAAATGAAACTTTAAAGCTTAATATTGGAATCTGTGCATTTATTTTTGGATTTTTATTTTTTTTATATTTTTTATTTTATTTTCAAAAGTTAAAAAAATGAAAAATACAAGGTTAGAAAAATAACAAAAAAAAATCTAGAACATGGACCAGAATGCTGAAAATATTAGAAAATAAACTACTATCAGTATAATGCTACCCTGTCCTACAAAAACCAAAGATGTGAGAATTTCTGAACGTAACCTAATCTAATTAGATTTGCATTTGCATGATTTGAACTAAGCCAGGTGCAATCTTCTACGAAAACGAACACAAAATTCATGTTTCTAAAACTTCGAAAATGCAACCATCAAATTGCATTAAACATTATCTATAAGCCTAAAAAACATGGAAAGGAAAGATAAAAAGTTAGTCCAAAATATTCAGAAAAATATCTCCTCTGAATCTTCTTACAAGGTGCAAGTTTTTGGAGTATTTTGCATTAAAATGAAAATAACGTCCCTATTTTACACCAAAATTTCTAGCCTATTTTTCCCAAAAATCCCAGACCCTCAGCATTAGCTTCAATGAGATTTTAATATTTTCCAATTGACTCTTCCTTTTGTTTCCTTCACTAGTCTTGGTTTCACTTCATTTCATTTCAAACGCTTTATTTTCTTTCCCTCTGCCAACGTAACCGTCACTTTTACTACAATGCTTTTATATATTCGATAAAGCTTTGGCCATTTGCATCGTTTTTAATTTCATATTTAACACCATTCTACCACCATTCAACCATGTACATTTTATTAGGCTTCACATGCCCTTTATTAAATTAACCACTTTAATAACGTCTTTTCTCTAGTCACAGAGCACGTCCACTCATTCTTCAACGAAGAATCCCCGCACTACACTCAATACGTACATCCAAACATCTATATTTTGATGAGACCTTCTTAGAACCACGTGAAAATTTCTTTCAAACTATCTGCTCAAATGTGTAACATCCTGAACCATAACATCCATGTCAAAGCTTTTGTATGTCCGCATGGCAACTTATTTTATAACTCATGAATGTTTATTTACCTTGTTCTTGTATCATTCAAACACCCACTTTCATTTTTTTCAAGATAAAATTAATTTTGGGCACCCATATTTGTGATATTATCCACCTTTATATTCACATTACCTCTGAGACTCCTCTTACCAATATCTTTTGAAAGGGACCTATGCATGCCACATTACAATGCTCGTAATGTTTATCCCTTGATGGCCAGTCTGTAATTTTTGGTTGTCCAATAATCATGCTAAACTGCTAAGATTATTTCATGGGAAAGGATGGTTTATTTTGGCTCCATGCTGGTCAAACCTTAGCCCTTAAATGCATGTATCATAGTTATATTTAGATGCCTCATCATTTGGATGTCACTATAAATGAACTGGATATTGTGGTTGTGTCATTACTACCACACAACCTACTTTATCAACATTTGCCTTGACCAAAAATTCATGACATCCTCTAGTATAAATGCCTATCAATTATAGTCCTTGATGTATTTGAGTAGTAACAGTTAACATGGTGGTGAAGGATGCTCACTACCTTGTCCTCGAACTCATACACGTCCTTCCTTTCAAAGCTATACCTCTGATAACATATCATGGTCCACCTAATAGATATTGATTTTACCTATATTCCATGCAATAGATCCACGATCGAACCAGACCCAGTCTTCAAGCAGGACCCCATATTATCATGTTCGAGAGTGGTAGAAAGCAAATATGGAGATGGTCTTCTTGACCAATCCAAAAACACCACATCCAACTTTCATTTAGTATCCATCCAACACCATACCAATTTATCTAGACCATAGATCCACGTTCTCAAGATGCATGAATCACACATGTATTGTCTATTTCTATCTCGGTCTATTATCTCTCTATATTGTATCTCACCGTGCATCATTGCCAATCCATTTATCATCTATTTCTCGTTGTTCAACCATGGTATCACTCCTTCCATCTTAGCTTGAACATCCCATTGCCACTTTCTCCTACTACCTGTCATAGCCCCTAATGGTGAACAATGCTACCCTCTCTTTGTTAGCCTCTTGCATGGCTTCTACTATGTACTTCTCTAGACCTTGCCACATAAACTATGTCATGTGGCACTAGTTTACATCCATGTAATATTTAATATTTTCATGAAAATTCCCTTGTTATCATTGATGCCCCATGCGTAAGTCCAATGACTTCGCTTAGACTTTTCATCTAGCATCGAAGAGGTGAAATCAACTACCAAAGTCAAAAATAGGAAACACTGACCCCTGTATGCTGCCATGTAAAACACGCTTATCCTCTAGTTCACCCCGTATACTGCTTTCACCTAGATACTATCCTCACGTGCCTGCTCACCGATCCCTATCCAAGTCTACATTATTGCATGCCATCTATTGCTAAGTCTTGACCTTGTCATTGTTCGTAGTCATCCACACTATCATATGCATTGGATTCCCATCCTCACCATGTCAGCCATGTTCATGCTGCCAAATGACATACCTTGTCCATTACCTACACAAAGAAGATAAAATTTAATTCTGTTTAATGTAAAAAAAATAATAATATAAAAATAACCTTAAAATAAATTCAAAACATAGCGCAAAATGAAAAATAATCTTCATGAAAATTTTATTTATATATTTATTATTATTATTATTATTTTTATATTGTTATCTTCACTTTATTGTCTTTTATTTATTACACTTTTGGAAAGAACTTAGCAAAAATGTCACTTTATGAACACCCAAAAATTTCCAAATTCTAAAATTTAAGGTGGGTCCACAAATTTGGGGCTAGTTGTGCAATGGCCACAACAAATGACGAATCTGCTAGGAAATGCTCCTGAGCATTTCGAATGAAGAACCTAGTTCTGAAAACAAATAAACCTAGTTCTGAGGAACCTCCTACCAGTCAAACATCTATAGCCCTGGTAGATTTTATCCAAACTTGGTGACTTATTTTAGCGTGTTTTCCTTTGCTTGTCTTTTTTTTTAATGGCTTTGCAAAATTTTATGCACCACATGGGTTAGAAAGTATTTGAAATGGAGTGTGTTGGATTTTTACCTTAATTTGCATACTAGAATGATTTCATCCTTCAATATTTCAAAGCATACCCCTTAATATGATGTGTTCGTGTGTAGCTTTAGAAAAATGATGAAGTATTCCCAAAATTCACTATCTTAGTCCCAAGATCTAGGAGTGGTTACTAAACAACTTCATCCCATTTTCCTTTATCCACATGATAGGCAATTCACCCTTCATGACAAAGGAACACAAAAATGATCAAGAGGCCATAAATTAGTAGCTACCACAAAACATCACCTCCAACAGAGGGACCAACCCCAAAACACAATACTCGAAACTCAAACTTGGAGATAAACCCAAAACTTAACCTAATGCAAACTGACAAGAAAGCAAACACAAAACTTTGCCAAACCAAGAAAATAGAGATAAAGCACAAAAACAAGAAAGCCAAAAAAAAAGCATGAAATTCAAAATTATATACAATAATGTACAAAATGATGCATAAATTTAGGCTATCATTTCCCTGGATCCCAAACACTATTAGCACATTTTAAAAGACATATATCATGATATGCATGCCAAGATTTATAGAAATCCAACCAAAGCAATATTATGCCACACAATACAGCAACCCTCATTTTGCCTCTCTCACCCCACCAATTTGATTCCATGATATTAGCAATCCCATGTTGAAACTTTGATTCATTAAACTTGCAAGCGAATACATGATTTTCAACTATCTTTTGCATGTTCAATGGGGTGTAAATTTCAAATTTTGAATCATCACTTTGAATTAAGTTTTCATTTTCACAAGCATATAGGATTTCCTTCAAATAGGAGGCTATTTCTAAAAATTTTGAAACCAAGTCATCATTTATGTCTTTAGGCCAATCATATTCATGCAATAATTTGCAAGCATCTAGGATATCTACTAAATGAGGATCATTATAAGCTTGTATCCTAGATTCAATAATTAATTGCCTATGGACTTGATTCAAAGCTTCAATCATGTTTTCTTTCATTTTATTTATGGCAACAAATTTAGGAGTTATCTCCAATTCCTTGTTAACAACACTTGATATTTCATCATCAATAGCACTTGCATCCAAAGGAACATCATACCCCTTATTACCTAGTATTTCCATAGCCAGTAAAAAAGGTGAAGATTCTACCTTGTCATCCACAATCAACATATCATGAGTAACATTTACGAAAACATGGTGATTCGTAATTTCCTCTTTTTCCTCATGGTCTCTATCCTCATCATCATCTTGTGGCCTTTTACCTTCATCAATGACCTATTTTTAAAACATACCAAAACAAAGAACCCAATCAAAATTATGTCCATCCTTTTTAAAACATAACTCTTGTTGATCAAACAAAGCAATATTTTATTTTGGATGAATAGAAAATCCTAATTCCTTGTTAACCACCAATGGTATTTCTTTATTTGAATATCCAAGATAATTATGTGAATTTGTATCCTAATTTTTAATAGTCAATAATGAAGGAGAATATTTTACCTCTTCCTCCTCCAAAACAAATGAATCACAAGAAACCTTTACCATTTCTTCCTTTTCTATTTTAGCAAGGTGTTCAATAAACTCATATTAAAAATGATTGAATCTTGGAACCTTCTCTATTTTTGCAAATGGCTTGTCATATTCTGATTGCATAGGAATTGTAAAATTTTCATGCGAGATAGAGGTTTCAACATCCTGCCTATCAAGTGAAATAGAAATTTAGTTAGTAGGAGTGTGAGAAACCAATGACTCCTCATACCTTTTCCAACAATTATAATAATAGTTGTTTGAACCCATGGGATGAAATTCTATTGCATCTTCCTCATAATTTTCAAGCTCTTCAAGAAATTCTTCTTCAAATTCTCCTTCAATTATTTTTGGTGGCTCAAGGGTTTCTATGGTGGAGTCAATTCTTACACCTTCGTCCACCTCATACCAACCACCTAAACAAACCATCCAGGGAGCTCAAATATAAAAAAAAGGGGTTTAATTTTCTATGATTATCCTAATCCTCTTTTGTAAATAATGACTCTAAGCCTTTTATTTCTAGCTTGTCACAACTTGGCTCATGTTAGCTTTCTTGATCATTATTTTGAGGATGTTGAAGGTTTTGATCATCAATTTTAATCATCTCATCCAAATTTATGGAAGGTCCTGATTTATCATATGTTTCAAAACTAGTCCACTCTAGGACCCCTCCACTGTCTAAAAGAATATCACTTTTAGTATCTTCGACCTTTGTCTCATGAGGATGATTTGTAGAATTATCAAGATATGCATCTTGAGGCATTTGTTCCTATAATTGAGTGATGTTTCTTTTAAGCTGTAGAACTAGCCTTTGCAACTTGTCTTGCATATTAGGTGAAGTGAGTGCTTCATTAGAAAGAGTGACAAAGTCCTCCCATTTATTCCACCAATAATAATCATCTTCTAAAACTAGGGTGTGACGTTCAACCACTTCTTCACAATATTTAAATTCAATAATAGATTGCTTTTCAAACTCACCTTCATCCACTTTTGAGGGCTCAATTGTTTCTAAAAGTGGATCAATTCATGCATTTAGCTTTCTATGATTATCCCAATCCTCACTTGTAAATAATGACTCTAAGCCTTTTATTTCTAGCTTGTCATTATTTGGAACATATTGGCTTTCTTGATCATCTATTTTAATCCTTTCATTCAACTCTATGGAAGGTCCCGACCTATCACATATTTCAATACTTGTTAGATCTAGGACTCCTCCCTTGTCTAAAATAGTATTATTATGAAAATCATTGAAATTTATCTCAGGAACATGATTCGAAAGATGATCAAGATGGGTATTCTGAAATTGATTCACACTTGAGAATGATGGTTGATTTTGAATGGTAGGTTGAGGTGCACAAATTATTGGGTGGGTAAGGGAGGTATTAAATGATGGAGAATTATACAATCCAAAACCCCCACCATAACCTTGAAAATTCAATTGTTGTTCAAATGCTATTGCTTCGGTATAAGCTTGGGATAATGATGTGATTTGAGGTATCCCTCACAAATACATAGAGATTGATGGGTCAAGAGCATTGAAATACACTTGGATAGCAACTCCCTCTGGAGGAACATAGGGTACCACCAATTGAGTATATAACCCATGGAACCTTTTAGTGAACAACTTCAAAGATTCATTTGGTCCTTTACGAGTAGCGACAAACTAATTATACATGAGGATTGGGTCAACTAGCTTTTTGTTAAAATGATTGAGGAACATTACCTCTAGTTGAGCCCAAGAATTGATAGAACCTACAGGTAAACTGAGGTACCAATCATAAGCAAATTCATCTAATGTAGATGGAAACATGTTACAAGCAACATCTTCATGCATAATTTGCAATTGAATTAAAGTGTTCTTGTATGCCTGAATATGTTCCTCAGCCGATTCTATTCCATCATACCTAAATTGAGGTAGATAACACAAAATATCTATAGGCACATGATGTGAAGGCCCATGTATGTTTAAAGGACTGCCTATCATCATTGAAGTAAACCATGCCATTAGTGGACCTTAAAGAATATAACTTTAATACCAATTTTGTTAGTCAAAGAAATATCTTGCAAAGAAGCATGAAATGACTAACAATCCTCAAATATTTCACATATAAATCATCATGTATATCAACCAAAATATATGCATCAATTAAACCATGAAATTAGAGAACATTCTCCAATTTGTAAAAGGTTAGCATTAATGCATCATCAATTAGAGAATTTTATTTTTAAATCAATGAATGTGGTCAACAAAACCTTGTTAGCCAAGACCAATGCCTTCAAATAAACCTTTCAAGTAAAAATGAAAAATTTAGCATTTAAGTAGCAACAAAGTAAACCAATTTAGGCCCTCCTTCTAGCACCAAAATGTTGAGTGGTAATTTTACCCAATTGCAAAATCACCATCACACTTAGGATTTTGATTAGAAAACCCTCTCTTGCAAAGAAATAGAAATTTCTCCAAGGTTCCTTTTACTTAATGTGTGCTTGTATATCTTCTGAAGATGTATCAAATAAGTGCTAGAATACCTTAGTGATTTGCAAGCAACTATTAACAAGGGGCCTGTGTTGGTATTAAACATTGTCTATAAGCCTAAAAAGCATGGAAAGGAAAGATAAAAAAGTTAGTCCAAAATATTAAAAAAAAATCTCCTCTGAATCTACTTACAAGGTGCAAGTTTCTAGAATATTTTGCATTAAAAATGGAAAATATTGTCCCTATTTTATACCAAATTTTCCAACCTATTTTTTCCAAAAATCCCAGCCCCTGTGCATTAGCTTCAATGAGCTTTTAATATATTCCAATTGAATCTTCCTTTCATTTACTTCACTGGTCTCGGTTTCACTTCGTTTCATTTCCAATACTTGATTTTCTTTCCCTCTACCAACGTAACCATCACTTTACTACAATGATTTTCTATATTCAATAAAGCTTTGGCCATTTGCACCCATTTCTATTTCATATTTAATGTCATTCTATCACCATATGACCACGTACATTTTATTAGGCTTCTCATACCCTTTAGTAAATTAACCACTTTGATAATGTCTTTTCTCTAATAATTGAGTGCATCCACTCATTCTTCAATGAAGAATATTTGCACTACACTCAATACTGACATCCAAACATCTATATTTTGACAAGATCTTCTCAGACCCACGTGAGAATTTCTTTCGAATTATCTGCTCAAACATGTAACATCTCAACCCATAACATTCACATCAAAGCTTTTAAACGTCTACATGGCAACTTATTTTATAACTCATGAATATTTATTTACCTTGTTCTTGTATCATTCAAACACCCACTTTCATTTTATTCATGATAATATTAATGTTGGGTGCCCATATCCATGATATTTTCCACCTGTACATTCATGTTGCCTTTGAGAATCCTCTTACCAATAGCTTTTGAAATGGACTTGTACGTGCCACATTACAATGCTCATGATGTTTATCCTCTAATGGCTAGTCTACAATTTTTGGTTGTTCGATAATCATGCTAAACTACCAAGCCTCTTCCATGGGCAAGGATGATCTATTTTGGCTCCATGCTAGTCAAACCTTAGCCCTTGTGTGGATGTATCACATTTGTATTTAGATGCCTCATCATTTGGATGTCACTGTAAATGAACCAGATATTGTGGTTGTGTCATTACTGCCACACAACATGTTGTGTCAACATTTGCCTCGACTAGCAATTCACGATACCCTATGGTAGAAAAACCTGCCAATACCAATACTTAACACAGTTGAGTGGCAACATTTGACATTATGGTGAAGGATACTCACTACTTGATTATTGCACTCATACACATATTTCATTTCAAATCTATGCCTTTTATAACACATCATGGTTTACCTAATAGACATCACTTCTGCTTGTATTCCCTGCAACAGATCTGTGATCGAACCGGGCCCAGTTTTTAAGTGGGATCCCATATCATCGTGTCTAGGAGTGGTAGAAATAAGATACAGAGATGGTATTGTTGGCCAATCCAAATACACCATATTTGACTTCACTTTCCTATCCATATGACACCATACCAACTGATCCGAACCACAAATCCACATTATCAAGATGCATGAATCACCTAGGTGCTGTCTATTTTATATTGATCCATTATCTCTCTACATCATAGCTCATCATGTATCATTGCTAATCCATTTATCACTAGTTTCTCATTGTGCAGTTGTGGCATCACTCCTACCATTGTAGCCTGAACATCCCACATCCTTTTTCTCCTGCTACCTACCATAGCCCCTGATGGTGAACGCTGCCCTCTCTTTTTTAGCCTCTCACATGGCTTCTACTGTGCACTTCTCTGGTCCTTGCCACATCAACTATGCTGAATGGCACCAGTTTATTTCCATGTAATATTTAATATTTTCATGACAATGCCCTTGTTGTCATTGATACCTCGTGCATATGTCTAGTGACTTCGCTTAGAATTTCCACCCAGCACTGGCAAGGTGAAATTGATTGCTGAAGTCAAAAATGGGAAACACTACCCCTTGTATGCTACCATGTAAAATGTGCTCGTCCTTTGGTTCACCTTGTAGACCATATTTTCCTGGAGACTATCCTCACGTGCATGCTTACCCATCATTGAGTCTTGACCTTGTCATCATCCGTAGTCATCCACTCTATCATCTAATTCGGATTCCCATCCTTGCCACATCATCCATGTTCACGTTGCTGAATGACAGACCCTGTTCATTACCTGCACAAAGAAGACAAAATTTATTTTTTTTGAATGTAATCAAAATAGTAATATAAAAATAACCTTAAATTAAATTCAAAACATAACGCAAAATGAAAAACGATCTTCATGAAAATTTTATTTTTATATTTTTTATTATTTTTTTAATTTTATATGTTTTTTTATATTGTTGTCTTTTATTTATTATGCTTTTGGAAATTTATTATAATATATATATTTATTATAATCAAATTTGCTTTTATTAATTTTAATTATTCGAATAAATTTAATCCAAAGAATTAAAATCAAAACACTTCCAACCTAATGAAAACAACTTAAAAGACAAAGGAAAACAACAGTCATCACACAAAGCTACAATGCAACCCTATTGGAAAGAACTTAACAAAATTATCACTTTACAAACACCCAAAACTTTCCAAAACCTAAAATTTAAGGTGGGTCCCCAAATTTGGGGCTAGTTGTGCAATGGCCACAACAAGTAGTGCTAAGGCCAAATGGGCTATGATACAAAGTGCGTGAGTTGATGAGGATTGATCTATCATATGCTTCGAGATGATGAATCAAAATGGAGGTACGGTTGATGAGATTGCATGATGGATAACCACTCTATTATAGAGGGGCATTTGATAGTTTGATGCCATAGGATATTATATAGCATCCTTGGATAAGAGAACCATAATGCGGTGAGACTGATACAAAGTTAGGCTAAGTGAGAAATGGATGAGGGATGACTAGATGAGAGGCAACATAGATAGGGTTCTTTCCATTTTCTTGGATGTTAAGGCAATTTGGGTTGTTGTAGATATTTCCTAGTTTTCCAATGGTTATCTAGAGGGTTAAGGGAGATACATAGGACTCAACCATAGGTGGGACTATTGGATACCTCTTTAGATGAGGATATAGTCATTATTGGTGTGGATGATGTAGGGATGATGCTAGAGTATGATGCCTAGTGGGCTACATAGAGGTGGAATCCCAATATATGAGTGGTGGATGGATTAATAGAGGAAGCAACAATAGCAACTAGAGGCTTAGAGTGGGTGACGCAAGGTGTCATAGGAGAAATGAGTGATTGAGGAGGAGGAGCAGACACAAAGACGAGTAGTCTAGGTGTAAAGAAAAGTGGATCCAACCTTGGTCTTGAGAAGACCAATGATGAGGAGTCAGATGTAGAGCTTGTGCAACACATGAGACAACATCTAGATAGTGGAACAGGCTCATCCAAGGCTAGTGTAGGGAATGTAGCAAATATCATAGAAAACACCAATGTGATAGGTTATTTTGAGGCACTTGAGGTAGATTTAAGTGTCTATTTATGTAGTATGATGAATGTGTTAGATGAGGTCCCCATGTTACAGGATAGAGTGCACCAAGTAGAGGTCATGGTGATAGAGTGAGAGATGACCTAAATGTAGGAGAGGGTTGCCTTGGTGGTGTAGAGATACCGAGCACTAGATACAAGAGATACAATAATTGTAGGTAGAGATGATGCAAAGAGAGAGGTGGAGATACATAGAGATCATAAGGATGAGCTACAATGATAGCATGATGTTATCTTAGTAGAGAGATGCAACAATAGTGGTATTAGAGAGAGCCATGGTGGAGGTGTGAAGCTAGTAGAGCAAGTGAGAGATGATGGTGGTAGATATGGTCAAGTTATAGGAGGATGTAGAGCAATAGACGATATAAAGTGATGTATCCACTGTGTAGATTGAGCTTGATGAGCTATAGTGAGTGAAGAATAATTTTGAGTGGAATTTTTATAAAGAGGGTAGGAGGGTGCATAGGTTGGAGGGATGACTGGCCAGTTGAGGTATATATATTCTAACATATAAAATTCTAAGTCCTAGTCATACCAAAGTAGGAGGAGCACAATATTAGCAATTATAGCGATGTTTTAGGTAGTGGAGTTGGAAATGTTGGATATGTCCCATCCTTTGTAGAGGAAGTACTGTACGATAGGCCCCTGTTTCGGCACCCTTTTTCAAAGATATTCTCAGAGCTATTTTTGGAGGCATTGGTGGGATTCTTATGATTGGTGGGTATGGGTGGTTTTAGCCCATGGTATTGTACCCATGGTATTCTAATACCACATTGTGGTTTAGGGTTGTAAGAGTTTCCTTTATATTGATTGTAATGTCCCATTATGGGGGTTAGAGTGAAAAATAATAATAGAAAAGAAGTGGCTCTTGTTTGCTAGAGTAGCCCATATTGGGTGAACGAGGATAAATCTCTTGTGTTCTATGTGCATGTATTTTGTGAGTTATTATTTTATTCTGAATTATTTAATTCTGCATTATTATTCTATAATAAGTTAGGGTATAAATCTTCATATGGTATCAAAGCCAAGTTGTTAGCCATAGAAGGACACCTTTATTTCTAGGGTTCTAAAATTTAGTTCATTTGAAGAAGATCTAGGGTTTCTAAAAGTTATGGAAAACCTATTTCGAAGTGGGAGTTTTACATAGAAGGAGCTTGAAGAAAAATGATGTTAAATCAATCAAGGATAGAGATTGAGAAATTTGATGGAAAAAGTTTTGAGCTATGGAAGTTAAATCAGTGGTCTGTTATCTCTAAATAGAAACCTACCAGTACATCCAATGAATATTAGGAAAAGTTGAATCGAAAAGTGATGAGTCTAATTTGACTGTGTCTTGAAGATTCAGTCTTAATCAATGTTTTTGGAGAAGCTACGACAAAGGATCTTTGAGAGAAGTTAGAGACTCTATATCAATCTAAGTCCTTGGTGAACAAATTATTCCTCTGGAAGAAATTGTATAATATTAGGATGAATGAAGAGGATTCAATAGAATATCATCTTAATGCATTCAATACGGTGGTAAGTCAACTTACATCTATTGAAATTAAGTTGAGTGAGGAAGATAAATGTATTACTTTGTTATTCTCTTTACCAGATTCATGGGATAACATGGTTGTAGCAATTGGTAGTACAACTTCATCCACATTGAAGTTTGAAGATGTTATGGCATCTCTATTATCAGAGGATATGAGGATAAAAGCCATGGAAGGCACATCACAAGATACCCTAAAAGTGAGAGGGCATGCCAAGGAAAAAGATAAAATGAGATCTGGTGATAGATCTAAGTCTAGATGTAGATCCAAGGCTCGAGGAAGGTTTGAGAGAAAATTTTGGAAATGTGGCAAGCTTGGACACATGAAGAAGGCTTGTAGATCAAAGAATGTTGATTTTTTAAAGAGATCTAATGGATCCACTTCCACAGAGATAAATAAATCCACTGATGAAGGAGGGTATGTATATTTGGCATCTTGCTCCATATATTTATATAGTAATGATTGGTTTATTGATACTGGTGCCTCTTTTCATATGATCCCTCATAGGGGGTGGTTCAGTGAATATGAAAGATATGATGGAGGGGAGGTACTTTTGGGAGATGATTCACCACTTAGAATAATTGATCGTGGAAGACTAAAAATACTATTGCATTATGGTAGGGTTAAAACCCTCCCAAGTGTGATGCATATTCCTAACCTTGTTAGAAATTTAATTTCTATAAGCAAAATGGTTGATGTAGTAGTGAACATCAGTTTTACCAAGGATTCATGCAAAATGGTTCATGGATCTATGGTGTTAGCAAGAGGAGTTCAGATTGGAACCTTGTATAAGCTATTAGGAAGCACTATGGCAAATGAGTGCAATAGCTCAACTAATCCTGAGGTTGAATCAGATAAAAGTTTAATTCTCTAGCATTAAATAATGGGATATATTGGAGAAAAGAGATTGCTTACCCAGTACATGAAAGGTATGGTCCAAGGTATCCCTAATTGCTCAATGTTTTTATTTCTATGAACATTGTATTTATGGCAAGCAGAATCGTGTGAGTTTCCCATCTAGTGCTGCAAGATCAAAATAGGTATTAGATCTGATTCATAGTGATATATTTTGTCCTGTTCCTATTCCATACCTTGGAAAATCATGGTACTATGCTTATTTTGTTGATGAATTTTCAAGATACGCATGGATTTATTTTCTTAAAAGTAAAGCTGAAGTGTTTGATAAGTTTAGAGAATTTAAAGCACTTGTTGAAAATAAAACTGGAAAAAATATTAATGTGTTGAGGTCTGATAATGGAGGAGAGTATTATTCAAATGAATTTGAGGATTTTTGTAAGCAATATGGTATTGCAATATGGAATACTACTCCATATACACCTCAAAAAAATGGAGTTGTTGAGAGATTGAATAGATCATTGATGGAAAAGGCTAGAAGTATGCTCAGTGGTGCTGGTATGTCATAGGAATTCTGGGTAGAGGTAGTGAATGCGGTATGTTACTTGTGAAATTTATCTCCTACATCAGCATTTCCAGATAAAACTCCATTTGAAGCATGGTTTGGTAAGAAAACCTCTATTTCACATATTAAAGTTTTTTTCTATGATGCATACATGCATATTATGAAGGAAAAAATAAGTAAGCTTGATAATAAGGCTGTTAAATGTATCTTTATTGGTTATAAATATGGTTTTAAAGGATATAAAATTTGGAATCCAAAAACTAAAAGTATAGTTTACAGTAGAGATGTGGTGTTTAGAGAAATGAAAAGTGATCACAAGAAGTAACAGAAGAACCTGAAAAGGTACAATTTTATCTCATGGAAGAAGAATCCTACTCATTAAAAGAGGATGAAGTAGAGGTGCATACACATGTGGTAAGGAGATAAACATGAGAAAGAAGGCAACCTAAAATGTATAGTCCATCTGCTTTTCCTTCTTCCTTTGTTTTATCTGTTATCGATGAAGATCCTAGAATAGTTAGAGAAGTTGTTAGTTCTAAAGAGGTAAACCTTTGGGAAGAAGCTATGAATGAAGAAATGATGGCCCTAAAAAATAACAAGACATGGGATCTAGTACAATTACTTGGTGTAGTAAAAGCAATAGGTTGTAAATGGATCTTCAAGAAGAAGCAAAAAGTTGAAGGTAAAGTGGAGAAATATAAAGCTCGCCTGGTTGCTAAAGGCTATTCCCAGTTAGAGGGAATTGATTATGGTAAAGTATTTTTTCCTATTGCAAAGCTAACCTTAATGAGATTTATTTTATTTATGGCTACTGCATTTGATATTGAAATAGAGAAAATGGATGTAAAAATTGCATTCCTTCATGGAGATTTGGAGAAAGAAATCTATATGAGACAACCTTAAGGATTAAGTTAAAGAAATATTTATATGGACTGAAACAGTAACCTAGAATATGGTATTAAAAATTTGATACTTATGTTTTAGGAATTGATTTTATTCGTAGCAATGTTGATCATTATGTATACTCAAATAAAATTGGTAATGAACTTTTCATTATAATTTTGTATGTTGATGATATGTTACTAATTGGAAATAGTAAGAAAATGATCAGGGAAGTGAAGTATCAGTTAGCATCATAGTTTGACATGAAATATCTTGGCCCTGCAAGTTTCATTTTGGGTATGCAAATAAATAGATATCATTCAAACAAAAAGTTGTGGCTGAATCAGAAAAATTATGTTGAGATAGTATTGAAGAGATTCAGTATGCAGGATTGCAAACCAGTGAAGGTACCTATTCCGTTGGGTTAAAATTTGTTTGTTGAACAATGTCCAAAAATAGAATAAGAGGTAGAAGAAATATCCCATATTCCTTATGCAAATATTATAGGGATTTTGATGTATTCCATGGTGTGTACTAGACCAGATATTTCCCATGTACTGGGAGTTTTGAGCAGATATATGTCTAAACCTGGTAAAGAGCATTGGACTATTGTAAAAAGAGTTTTCAAATATTTGCGTGGTACATCTAATTTTTCAATCTGTTATGAAGGTACAGGTAAAGAAAAAATCCTTGGATATAGAAGGTTTTATTGATGCATATTGGGCTGGAGATCTTGATAACAAAAGATCTAATAGTGCATATGTATTCAACTTTTTTGGAGGGGCTATTAGTTGGATGAGAAAAAGGTAAACTGTTGTTGCTATTTCAACCACTGAAGCTGAGTACATGGCAACCACTGATGCAAGTAAGGAAGCAGTATGGCTACAAAGACTATATCTTGATATTGGGTTCTTCCAAGGAGTTGTGAAGATAAATTGTGATAACAAAGTGCTATATTTCTGGTAAAGAACTCTTCTTACCATTCAAGAACAAAGCGCATTGATACAAAGTACCACTTCAATAGGGACATGATTGAACAGAAGAAAGTATTGCTAGAAAAAATGGATACCAAGGAAAATGTTGTAGATTCTTTAACCAAGGTAGTTAGCATAGAAAATTTCATGTTTTGTACAGTTGAAATGGGTATGGCTAGACCAAGTGTTGGAACTAACATTGATTTCAAAATTTATGCAAAGTATTCAACAAGTGGTAGAATTTTGTGTGTCTCATCCTTTGTAGAGGAAGTACTGTACAACAATCCTCTATTTCGGAGGTCCCTAGGTGAGCAGGCCGAGGGGGTTTGGGGGGCGAGAACCCCCCCAACGGGGGTCTAGGGGCAGCATCCCTGGAAAAATTTTGGGCTTCCTTTTTTCGAATATATTCTCAAAGCTATTTTTGGAGGCATTGGTGGGATTCCCATGATTGGTGGGTATGGGTGGTTTTAGCCCATGGTATTGTGCTCACGGTATTCTAATACACATTGTGGTTTAGGGTTGTAATAGTTTCCTTTATATTAATCGTGACATCCCACTACGGGGGTTAGAGTGAAAAATAATAATAGAAAAGGAGGAGTGGCTCTTGTTTGCTAGAGTAGCCCATATCGGGTGAACCAGGATAAATCTCTTGTGTTCTATGTGCATGTATTTTGTGAGTTGTTATTTTATTCTGAATTATTAATTTTGCATTATGATTGTAGAATAAGTTAGGGTATAACTCTTTAGGAAACACCAAGGGCAGAGAGATTTTCCCTAGGATAGAGTGGTAAGGGAGCACAAAGGAGGGTTGAGGAGCCTCTTGGAAGATGTGAGGGGATTTTAGAGACTCTCGATGAGTAGCAGAGTTGAGATTGTTCTTTTTTTGGTATGGTGAGTGTGCCACAATTTTTGTATATTATGATAGTTGCATATGTAGTGATGTATAGTATGATATATATGTGATGTAGCCTATGGGCAATTTTGACTATGTATAGACCATCTTGTTATATGATATATGATGAGCACTTTTAATTATGCACAATGGTATGATATGTATTGATGGTGGATGATGTATGTTTGTGGTGATTTAATACATGTGAGTATGCATTGATGATGTGATTTGATATATAGTGGACAAAATGTAACATTAATATGACTTAGTTGTTAATATGTAAAAATGACAATGTATGGATGTGAGAAATGGATTATATGTACACTTGAGATGCGTGTATGTGGTCATACTTTGAAAATATATATTTGGTTCTTATCATCTTAAATGGTTGAATTAATCAAGAACAAAGGAATGGTTGTACTAACCAATTACCCTGACATGAAATAAGCAAACATACAATATGTATGATGAATGCAACTTGAAATGAACCTATGTAGATAATGTAAATGATGCTTTGAGTATGTGGTGAATGACAATGTACAAACATAAAGAAGATAATATTTGTTATTGGTAGAACTAGTGATAATGTTGTTCACTCCTTGTTCCCAATATTATTGGATGTTTAGAAGAATTCCTAGGAATTCTAACACCATAGTTGAAAAGTCAAACTCATATAATAGTCAATCAATATCCTATAAAAAATCTTGACTATCCTGACTAAGATTAAGGCTATCATGGACTTGTGTGTGCACATGATGTACATATATCCATTTTGAGGGAGGTTAGACTAACCAATTGTAAATTTAGTCGATTAAGCTAGCTCATCCACAAACATGTAGTGGTATGTACAAAAGAATGGCGCTAATGTGACAAACCTATTACCGCTTGTAAAGCATGCTCCTCTACCATTCAGGTATCAATAGCCCTGATGGATATTAACCCCATGATATATGGACCTAAGGACCTCAAGGATTCAAGATTTTTGATAGTGCTCTTTTCTTTTGGAGGTGTTTTATATTTTTTTGCTTTTTTTGTAGCTTTTTGGTTTGCTTTTCTCTTCTTTTTTTTGTAGCTTGTCATTTTATCAATCCTCGGGTGTGGATCATATAAATGATAATATGAGCAAGGTGAATTTAACTAGGTGGCTAGTGTACATAAGGTGTTGTATTCCCTATGCCAAAATTTTTCTTAGTATTTGATGTGTGATTGGTCCATGAAATAACTCAAGTCAACTAGGGGAAGCTTTAAAATACTTTAGAATTTGATGGTATTTGATAAAGGTTGATTGGACTAACTATAAATGGTTGAATAACATAAGATATTTCCATTACCAAATGATCAAAGAATAGGATTTGACATCATTATAGATATGCTAACAAGTGTATGTTTAACTCTTCAAAAGGTTTTTGTGTATGCAAAATGATGTGTGCATATGTACAAGTTGATTGACATAACAAGGTGATAAAGAGCAATGCAAGATAATGAGATGCATGGCTATGTGATATTATTTAATGCCTATGGATGTGGACTAACATATGATCAATGTATCATTGTGTAAGAAAACTGAGTGAAATAAGTTCACATAAATTTGTGCATCCAAAAAGTTTGACTCAATCCATGTATTAGGATCTTTATTATATATGTGATGCATATGATGAGTTAATTGAATACCAATTTTTAGTGGTATCAACATTAATATATAATGAAGAAGAAGCACAAATGTTTGTGAGATAAGTACATAGAATTAAAAAATGGAGCCAGAAAGAAGGATGAGAAGAAAGGAGAAGAAAGAGAGAGAGAGGGGAGGAAATAAACCGATCAAATATATATAGCCACTCATGTGTGACCATGCAACATTGATATAGATCCAGGTGAGGTAGATATGGAGGAAAATAAAGTAGAAGACATAGAGGAAAAGAGAAAAATGAAATGCAAGATATGTTGTCGATGGACAATTTTGACTATTTTTGTTTTTATTATTTTGTTATTGTTTTTGTATTTTTTTTTGTTTTTGATATTGAATGTACAAGATATATGTTAAGATGATAAATTAAATAATGTTTGGAACCTTTGAAATAAAATTAAAATTTAATCAAAGGGGTTTGGTGCCTTTGCTAAGAGATTTAAAAATAATTATCCAAATATCTTAAGGTTTATGCCAAAACCTTTTTACTAAGAGATATTTAGAAAGAATTATCCAAATATCTTGAGGTTTATGGAGAAATATTTTTGTTAATAGATTTAAAAATAATTTTCCAAATGTCTTGAGGTTTATGACAAAACTTGTCCAAATGAATGGTACGTTTTCTAAGATATTTTTTTCTAAGGCATGGAAGGTAAAATTTCTTCTTGTGTGGAGCAATGTCTATGCTAAGGCATTAAAGGTAAAATTGCTTCTTGTCTAGAGAAATGTCTATGCTAAGGCATGAAAGGTAAAATTGCTTCTTGTGTGGAGTAATGTCTATTCTAAGGCTTCAAAGGTAAAATTGCTTCTTGCATGGAGCAATGTCTATGCTAAGGCTTGAAAGGTAAAATTGCTTCTTGTGTTTCTATGCTAAGGCATGAATGGTAAAAATATTTCTTGTGTGGAGCAATATCTATGCTAAGGCACAATTGCTTCTTGTGTGCAGAAATGTTTATTCTAAGTGTTAAATGGACAATTTCTATCTAAAGCAATTATTGTGAAAGATTATTGTCTAAAAATAATTTATGATGGTAAGGCAAAGGGTGCAATATTTGACAAAAAGACATAATATTTTGGACCTAGTGATTGATTTTTTGATGAAGGTGAGGAAACAACACAACCTTTGATAAAATGACACAACCTTTTTAACCTATCGATTGATTGTTTGATGAAGGTGAGGCAAAGGGCACAACCTTTGACAAAAGGATGCAACATTTTGAACCTAGTGATTGATTATTTGATGAAGGTGAGGCAAAGAGCACAAAATTTGATAAAAGGATGCAGCCTTTTAAACCTAGTGATTGATTTTTTGATGAAGTTGAGGTAAAGGGTATAATATTTGACAAAAGGATACAACATTTTGAACTTTATGATTTATTGTTTGAAGAAGGTAAGGCAAAGAGTGCAACCTTTGATAAAAGGATGTAAACTTTTGAACCTGGAATTTGATTATTTGATGAAGGTGAGGTAAAGGGTGCAACCTTTGATAAAAGGAAATAATCTTTTGAACTTGGTGATTGATACATGATGGTGACTTATTTGTGAGTGAGATGTTGGGTGGCACCATTATGAGTAGATGAGAGGTGAAAGGATTGGTGTGGAGAGAGGGTTAGATCCCCAAAAGGTGAAATTACTTGGATAAGAGGGTACTTCCCTAGTTATGAAAGATTATTTAAAAGGGGGTGAACTCCCCCAATCAAGAAATTGATGTGAAAAGGGGATGGACTTCCCAAGTCTTAAAATAAATTTGGGCCATAGCTTCCCAAAAAATAAAGGTAATTTGAAAGAGGAGGGACTTCCCCAGTCATAGAATAATTTAAAAAATATGGAGAAATTATGATGAAAGGAAGGGGAGGGATAGAAGAAGGAAGAGAATGGGAGAAGAGAAAGAAGAGGAAAAGAACTAATCATACGTATGTAGTTGCTCGTGCATGACCATAAAACCATGAGATGGAACTTATGAAAGAGAGGAGAAGAAGTTTGAAGAAGTGAGGAAGAAGAAGTAATTAGAGTAGATTCAGGAAGAGAATGGATGATGAATGATGAAGAAAAAGAAATGTTGTGTTGTTGAGGAATATTGTCATAGAGATCATGGATTGTAGGTGGTACGATTGGTACGACTAACATCTTGGTAAGAATTATGGCCATTGACATGTTGAACTTGTTAAGGCATAGGTGGAAATGCTAGGGTGTTGGCTTGTATTCATGGTGGCACCGATTGGAGGAATGGGTTTGGAGATGTGCCCAAATTCTCATATAAAGATGAAATGGGACTGTTTCATTGCATTTCCTCCTCCTCCATCATATTTTAGACTAGTTTCTTGAAGAAGAAACAATTATTAATATCACTCCCTTGTTGGTGATGATAAATGCAAAATTGATGCTCATTGTACCCTTTTGGTTTTGATCGATTGGGATCATCTCGATTGATGTTGGAAAATATTATATGCCCTATAGTGTGCAAACTCTAGAATATGTTGACCAATAATTTAGAAAGAGAAGGCTTAACATTAAGTGGTTGCTGTGAACACTACAATTGGATGCAATATTGGATAGGTCACGATGAGGCAATTGGTTTTCTAGGTTGTGGGTAACCTCTCCATTAGGGTGAGGAGTTTGTTGAGGTGGATTCATTGTAGGACCTCTCATGGCTAGATTATGGGTGGGTGTATGACACCTACAGTTGCTCAATCATATCTTAAGATTGTTGATGCGCTCTAATATGTGTTGCATGTCAATAAAATGAGGGGTTGAGGTTGATTTATGTGGGTAGGAATGTGAATATGAGAAATATGAAGGAAAATGGGTACACAGGGGTTGGGGCATGCCCACTAGCTAGCCCCATTGGTATGGAAAATGAGGTGATAGAAGAAGATGTGGAGAAGGTGATGCTTGAAGAGGGTGTAGATGATAGGGTGTGGCTTGGTACGAGTAGAGAGGTGTGTTCCTCTCACAATGGATTGAGGATGGAGCCAAGTGATTGGTTTGATACCTTAGAACTTTATCATAATATAAAATTCCATGCAGTGATATGATACTCAAATATGAGTGATGAGAAGAGTTGTATTTACTTTGAGAATGGGTGGAGGTTGTTTCCTCAGAATAACTTAATGAATTGGTTGGCAAAGAATGGATCATAGGAGAAGCCTCCATAACTAGGAGTGTTTGTTCTCAAGATTAACCTTAGATGAGGATCATGATTGAAGGGTGATAGGTTGTGAAACTGAGTTGACAATAAAATTTTAGCAAATAGGAGTGTGTGTCTATGTGTTTCTGATATTACTAGATTTGTCTATGTGTTTTTGGTGTTATTGGATATGTCTATGTAATAGAGGTTTAAGTCACAAGTTTTCCTATGACTATTTTTGTCACACCTTACCTTGTGACTAATTGAAACAGGTTATAGAAGAAAAAGAGTTGTCTCAACTATTTTTTGGGTTGTTTAGAATATTATTCTTAAAGTTTTGTAATTAATTTTGCAACAAAAATTAGCCTATTTAACCATTAAAGCAATCAACAAGCATATTTTATGACATAGTGTGTTTAAGATGTTGTAGAAAATCCTAAATTATAAAAAGAGCGGATATGATCTAAGAAGGTATGTTCACGCATAGTTTCTTTTTATACCCAAATGTATGCAAGGGGTAACTCTACACAAACGAGTGAATAACTTCTATTGAAGGTGATGGCATGGGTGACATAAAAGGGAAATATATAGAACCTCTTATAAAAGGTATGACACTATCTAATTCCTACTACTAGCCCATATAGGCTTTCACTTCATCCTTGGATGGGCTTTGTCACAAATGATAGTTGCACACTCATGAATTATATAGCCCTATGAGTAGGGGCATCTAATCCTATGAGGTGTTCCCTGTAAGGTGTCCCTTGATGTGACATACCTCATAAGTGCATTTGGATGAGAGAATCCCTCACCCATCTATATGTCATAAATGAGCATGGGGATGTGGAGTGGATTAAGGGTTAAATCCTAATCATAGTAGGATTAACCATGGATTTATGTTGACTTGAGTGAGGTGGAAGATGACTTATCCTTGTGCCATGCTTTAAAATCCAAAAAGTCCTTTAATATCATGCTAAATATTACCAGGGTTAGGTTGAACCTAGGCTAGGTTTTGACTTTTAGGTGAGGTTGAGGGTGACTCAAAATGCCTCCCATGCTTTGAAACACAAAAGTATCCAAGATATCATTTAAGGCTCTAAATGCACATGGTAATATGTGTGGAGCAAGGGTTAAATTTAATCCTAATTATGTTGACCGTAGGTTTACTTGAGGTCAAATGGGTGAGGTGGAAGCTAGGCTAGTCAAAAATTAGACTAGGTGAGGTGGCCATGAGTTAGGTTGACCACAGGTTTAGTTGAGGTCAAATGGGTGAGGTGGAGGCTAGACGAGTCAAAAATTAGACTAGGTGAGGTGGCCATGAGTTAGGTTGACAATGGTTGGAGTAACCATTGAGGTGTAGTTTGACCAAGGTTAGAGGTTGACCAAGGTTAGGCTAGGATTATGGTCGCATGGGGACCCACAGTTAAGCTTAGAAAATGGCTTAAGTAGCCAAAGGGGGTTTATGAATAGTGCATGAATAGTGCTTTTGATAAATGAATAGTGTGTAGAGGCTAATATATGTAAAATTTATGGGTTTTGCAAATTGATTAGTCGTGATGATGGAAGAAGTGACAATGTGTGATATTTGGGTGTCTACACATTTTTAGCATGAGATTCATAGGCATGACAATACCACAAAAGTATGAAATAAGCCTTATAAAGTTTATCTATCCAAATAAAGACTAGAAAGCCTTCTTGTACTATGTAAATGAGAGTTTGATGATGGTCTAAACTCTATCAAGGTCAATGGTAACACCTTCATTTCCTAGTAAATTTCCTTGAGGGAGATAAAAATTACATTTCTTAGGATTTAGGCACACCCCAAATTCTTGACATAATTAGAAAAACTTCTCTAGGTGTGCAAAGTGACCTTATTTATTCTTGGAGAAGATGGTCAAGTCATATAGATAAATAAAGATGATTTTGTGAACCATCTCCTTGAAGGCAATGTCCATGGCCCTCTAAAATGTGGCACTAGCATTTTATAATCTAGAATGCACCCTCTAATATGCATAAGTACCTTATTTAGTGGTGAAGGTTATCTTGTATTGGTATTCATAATTTATCCATACCTAGTTGCAACTAAATAATCCTTCCACTAGAGAAAATATTTCAAAATCAATAATAGTTTGGAGGATCTAGTCCATCAAAGAAAAAGGGTAATGGTATTTCAGTGAATCCTTGTTTAGGTCCCTAAAATTGACATAGAACATGATATTCATATTCTTCTTTCTAACAAGACCTAAATTAGAAACCCATGTGGTGTGATTAAGGGGATATATAATCTTAGATTCGATTAATTTGGACAACTCCTTTATTATAAGAAGCTCAAAATTTTGATTAATAGGCCTTTGATTTTGTCTCATTGGAATAGCTTCAAGAGCTAACTCTATCATATGTTATATGACGTCTTTGTTGTATCCTTTAAGGTCTTCATAGCTCCATGTTATCACTCCATCATATTTTTTGTAAAGGTAGATAAAAATTTCCTTTTTCCTTTGAGTAGATACTCTACCTATGTTCAATATTTTCCCTAGGGAAAATTCTATTTCTTGGTAGTATTTTTCATGAATAGTCATCCCTTTCTTATCTTTGAAATGATCATTGAGACTAAACAAGGACTCCAAAATTACTAGACCCTTGGGAAGCTTTTTGGATCTCAACTATATGATTTGATATTCATATTATTCCTCAACTTGGGAATTAGTTCGTATAAGAATTTAGCCTCTTGCTGATTAAAATGGTTAATATGTTCATCATTGTCAAAAACCTACCAATAAATATCATTATCTAAGATTTTTGGCCTAACTATCAACTTTATGTGCAATTGATTTTGAATGAGATTACTCATATGAGTAAAATATGACCCAATAACTACCATGTGGTCAGCATCCATGTTTTGGATCCTTTGAAGGACTTTGAAATTTATGGCATCCAAGGCTTCAATAAAGTCCTAGACCATATGCTTGTAAGACTTCATCAACCTATTCTTGGTTAAGCATTAGGATATTACCTGCTTGATCACAAACTTGGTGTTGTTGAAGACTTACAATAATTTAATGCCTCTATTTTTAGTAAATTTGAATACCATGCACCAGGGCCTCATACTTAGCAACATTATTTGAGCAGTTAAACTACAATTGGTATAATTACAATATCTTGCTTTTGCTTGGTGAAATCAAGTAGACACCAACACCAACTTCCTTCTTGCTCTTAACACCACCAAATAACAAATTCCCCATGCCATCCAAGTCCTCTTTGGTATTCACAATCTTAGGTGGAGAGGGATTCTCATCCTAGATAAGTCCCTATACCATTTTCTCAAAAGCCACAATGGGGCCTAAACTCCATACTTTAAATGTCCCATGTCCCTCTAATCATCCAAAATAGAGAAGTAGATCTTATAAAAATATGATTCTAATCTATATTTACCTTCCCCTACCATGTAGGTCCACTTAGCATCTATCTTGGTTGTAAGCACATGCTCCACATGATGGATGTGGAGAGGTTTAGATGGAATCTTTAGCTTAGACTCATAACTAGTTTTGATTAGTATATGCATCAAATCTAGATATAGGTAGTCTCTTAACTTAGTAGTGAAATACCTTGATAGACTAATACAAAAAGTATTTGGGAGATCAATTACTACTATGTACCACTAGACTATGAGGTTAGGGCAAGCATGCAATGAGAGGAGAAGGATCCTTACCAATCTAAATATTTGGACAAGAGTTCCATGAAGTTGGGCAATACCTTTGTCGATTAGCTCATATGCTAGCCCTAATGTATGTGCCACCTCTATAGGCATAACAAAAGTATTTGTGTAGACGCTAAAAATTTGTCAATCTGATTGTGCTACCATAAGTAGTGACTTCGCAACACACCAAAGTCCCTAGGGCAGACCTCAGGAGGTATACAGTGGTTTAGAACCACTTAATGCAAGGGTTTGAAAGGTTCTAGGCCACTTTTGGCACATTTTATAAATATTGCTACTATTCGTGCCACCCTAAGATGAATACAGAACCTATTCATTGCACCTCAGAGCGAATAGTAGCATTCACTCCAGGGTGAATCGAATAGTAGGTTTGACTGGGAAAAAGTCAAACCTAGACAAATTACGTCTATCAACGGTTACATTTTTGGTCCATAATGACTAGGATGGTAGGGCACGTAGCATATTAATGCTCCAACCCATGAGGGAGGCCAAATTGAGAGATTCTCTTCTCCCTCCAATGCATACCACCTTGGTGGCCAAGTCGCTATTAGAATTAAAGTAATGTGCACTATGCCTTCATGACACTTGTCAGTTTCACTTGACAAGTGTCATGCATTTCATATAGGCTTATGCCTATATATTGTAACCCATTTTATCAATAACATATTCCTTCAGTTTGATTACTCCTAACATTCAACTTCATCAGTGTGAAAGGTCTAGAATTATTAACAATGTGGCTTGGAGAGCCAAGCGCAAAGAGCATGAGCCTAGACCCAATCAACAATAAGAGAGGATGATAGGTTGTTTTAGAGAATTCAACATTAAGGGGGAATGTTACCTAATGTTGACTTTTTTTTTTTCTTCTTTAGTTAGGATAGTGCACATTAAGGGGGAATGTTAGAATTAAAGTAATGTGCACTATGCCTTCATGACACTTGTTAGTTTCACTTGACAAGTGTCATGCATTTCATATAGGCTTATGCCTATATATTTTAACCCATTTTATCAATAACATATTCCTTCAGTTTGATTACTCCTAATAGTCGCACCTCATGCCTCGCATGCCCTCACATGCCTTTTGATCCCTGAAGCCTCCTTAGGCTATAAAGTGGAGATATTTTGCCACACCAAATAGAGAGGAGATTTTGAGGATAAAAGCGATGGAGTGCTACCAAGATTTTCTTCCACCATTTTGCACCAATTATTCCCTCAGAATATCTTCCTACCGAATGAGGTTTGCGAGTGAGTTAGGAGGTGTAATATATTACAAAACCAAACCAAATGAGTGAATTACATCACCAAATTTGACAAAAACACATTTTATAGTGTTTTGCATCATTCCCAAGTGGAATTGGTGGTAAAATTTGGGGAGATTCCATGGGCGTCGTACCCTGGGGTGCCCCCTAATCTGTGACAGTTCTATTCACTCCACCCCAGGATGAATAGATATATGTGGATTATTTCTTGAATATTTTCATTATATATTTTACATATGCTTATATGATGTTGTAGTTCAAATTTCATGTCATTCTGAGCTATATTGGCCGAGATATTGTATTTTTAGTGTTTTGCAGGGTCTCTTGCAGGTATTTGGTGGTCATCTAAGAGAACACCCAAACTATGATTGATATCACAAATATAATATTTTTTTTTTTCTAAAAATAGTATTTTATGTATTCTATCCAATTTTCATGCATTTTGGATATGCATAGGGTCATAATTTGCTTACTTTGGGGTTTGTAGGTTACAAACGGTCATTCGGGTTTTGAAGCCCCATAGGATACAATTTCAGTGTAATTTATGGTTATATCTTCCCAAAACCTTCCTTTTTAAATCCATCTAAAATTTTGTGCTATTTGGAGTTGATTTGATATGTTTTCTCATTATGAGCCATTTTTCCCTTATGGGGATTGCATGCTTTTTATCACAAGCACTCGCTATTTGATGATTTTGGTTTCCCTGTGTGTAGGTACAGGTCATTATAGTGCATTGGGAAGGATCATAAGACATATGGATCAAATACACAAGCGGCAAAATTTTTTTCCTGCCCACTTTGATTGTGGGTACGAGGAAAGACAGTGGATGTGCACCCTATTTCTTGAAGGATTTCAATCCTTGGGCACCCGAGTTGTAAAAATTTGTATCACCCATTTTGATCCCTCAAGGGGATGCATTGTAACCCATAATTTTGGATCATTTTTATTAATAATAAATCTATTTGCTTTGTATCATTTCTTGTTATTTGCTATCTTTTCCATCTTTACTTGCATGCTTCCATTGGAAGCTCATAAGAGATAGGGCATAGATACGCACATTGTTTATATTTCATTTGGTTCACCATTTTTTCCTACTTTAGTGGTGATCACGGTGGGACCTAGTCCCTTTTTCTTTATGTGAAGTTTGAAGCTCATATTTCATCTTTTTATGTTGCAGGTTCTATTCGTTCTGCCTTGAAGCAAACACTAGTCTGCTATTTGTGCCCCCCTGGGGTGAATGTGAATTCGTATCATCCTATAGTGAATACAGCCCTACTATTCATCACACCCTAGAGAAAATAGAAAATAGAGAGCTTTTAGAGCAAAATTTCAAAAATAGCAAGTTTTGGCAATGATGAGGTAGGTCCCTGTATCTGTCATTTTTGTTTTGCAGTTACATAAACTATTTATTTTTCAGATTATTTGGTTTTTATCGCATTTTTGTTTTCTTAGAAAGGTTAAAGGTAGCTTCCTTTTCTTAAATGAAAAATAACAAAAACACATAAAATGTAGAAAAATCAAAACAAATTCAGAGTAGGAATGCATCTCTATGGTTTCGTGCTTGTAGCCTACCCAATGGGTAGGCTAACATTTAGGGATTTGCATTTCTAGATAGGTTTATGAATTTATTTTTATATACTAACATTTCTGAAAGTAAAATGCACCTTATGCATGCATTTAGTGAATTATCATTGAATTCTTCTTTGTTTTCTTTCTTTAAAGATAAAAGGAACCCCACACATCACGTTTTATCTTAACATCAATGGCGTTGGGCTCTCACATCCAACCCGTCGATCGAGACCAATAGTGGATGTCATTACCACTTTATTGGTTCATATGAAATAGTATCATCGGGACCCGTCCATGTCCAAGGCCGACCCAATATCTGTCCTAACCATGAAAAATAGCATACCTTCCTCTTCGAAGGGGTGTATCACTGTGAACGGGGTATTGGGTGAGGGTTGGTAGTACCTATGCTACCTCATTGGATATGGATTTCATCACCATATTTAGATTGTGTGAGTATATATGTGAAATACTTTAAACATTTAAGTAAATCATCCAACAATATTTCCAATACGCGACACAAGGTCATTCTTTACAAACAACACATCTAAAACACACAAAAAAGTTTAGGGATTCACATCTAAAACTTAAACAAGATAATAATCTATCTTATTGAGTGTTTCCTTTATTTTTCGTTGTTTCATTGAAAATTTTTAAATAATATAATAACTTGGGGTATTGATAGGAGAGCGTGATGGTGTGCACCCACAACCAAGCCTAAATATAGGTGAAAGTTATGGAGAGTGGATTAGGAGACATGAATCATCTTTGCTATATCCATAAGGACTTGGTCATACCTCCCTGGTGAGCTTCTACTCCACCTAGCCCCAAGATAGCAGGGTACGAGCCTCATCACCGAAGGAACCCTCTACAAGACACCTCAAGGGATGATGAGAATTACTTGGGAGAGTGTTCCCGATATGTAGATACATCACAGGCCTTCTTTTATGAAAGGCAACAATGCATTGAGGTGCTAATAGATAGAAAGGTACCATGCATCTACGTACCCATCAGGGTTGACACACCTATTCATAGGCAAGAGCATGACTTCACACACTGGCCAAAGCAAGTTGATACGGCTTTACCTCTGTGTCGTCTTGATAGGATACAATAGCTCATGCAACCTGAAAAGAATGAAACTCATCACTCTAGGCGGGAAAATTCTGCCCTACCATTCCTTGTATAGGAAGGAAAGCATGAGAAAATCCTATATTTTCCTCAAGAGTAGTATTCTATGCATGCTTGATGTGCCTCTATGCTTGTTGAGTATAATGGGCAGATGTTCCATCCCGAACCTCAAGTCAATGTGACAAACCTTGAAATAGGCAAGTGCCTGATAGATATCATAGATTATCTTGAATGAGGTTGGTCCCAAGGTGAGGCCCCTAGACCCCCTAGGATTCGCACAATGGAACAAATCAAGTAAGCAGTTGCAAAATACGTGGAATGCCAAGCTCAGTTAAAACAAATTCGACATGACAAAGAGCAACTAGACCTCTTGCATCAAATTGAAAAATAGAGGATTGAGTGGCAAACTAATGAGTTGTTCCAGCAGACTCTGTGGGAGAGGGTCCCTACCCCTAAGACCCATAGATAGGAAGTCCCTCTGAGGTAACCTATGCTTGTTCAAGAAAGGTCTCCTAGAACTTATCCGACATTGCCTCCATGACCTCCTAGGTCGGTGCAAGATTTACCTCATAGTCCAGATGTAGGGCACCCATAGTAGGCAGACATCCCTATTTATAGATCGACTCGAGAGATGCCTTACAGGGCATACAATAAGCATGAGCCAAAAGTAGAGTATTTGGAGATACCTTATCTAGGTAGGGGGGTGACAGGCCAACACCCCACATTAGGTTGGAGGGTCCTAGTCCTCCAACTTAGGATGTGAGCAATAATGGGGGGATCAAGTCCCCGTATCCATAGAAAGAGCTACTAGAGCGTCTGTAGTCGATAGAGAACAAGACCTCCAAGTCTGGATATCAGAAGCCCACTATGCACCAATTGCATAGTCAGCCAATCCATCCTTTAGTACCTGTACCTGCCTATTCAAAGTATTATAAGTTGCCATATTTGGCTATGTTTAAGGGAGAAGAGGATGCACAGGAGCATGTCACCAGATTTTTGGGTCAGTGTTTTGGTATTCATGATGATGATGCTTTGATTTTGTGGATATTTATGACAACCCTTTTGGGTCCCACCACAAAGTGGTTTTACCATCTCCCTAAGCATAGCATCCATACTTTGGATCAACTTGCAAACACATTCCTAGAACACTTCACCTTCAATACCAAGAGGAAGGTGACATTGGCCGACGTAGCTATGTTGAAGCAATATGACGATGAGTCAATAACAAATTATGGTAATAGGTGGCAGGCCTTGCTCACCAAGCTGCCTTACTTGCTCCCCATGTTGAAGCTGACTCAGATGTTTTCCAAGAGTTGCCTAAAGCCCATATTCTTTTTGTTGCAGTTGCAACAATATCCCACTCTTGAGGATGCCCTGGTGCAAGCTAGGACCATTGAAGAAATCAAGATTCAAGAGGGGGATATTACGAAGCCTCACAAGGAGTGGAACAAGAATACTAAGAGCACCTCGATACAGTCCAAGCTGGTAGTAGTGAATCAGGTTTCCCTTAGTGTCCTGGGACCTACACAAGTTGTGCCACCTCAAAATCCTAATTATCAGGCCACACACCAGGACTATACTAAGGGCAATTAGAATAGTCAAGGGTAGAATCAACAACGTCGTCCAAGCGATAGTTTACAACCCTTTTCGAGTCTATGGACACATTGTTTGAGCACCTCATAGCGGTAAATTTGATCCATCTACCTGAGAGTTGACCTATCAACCAGAATGCACCTAGACCCAAAGGGTATAGAGACCTATATTGTAAATTTCATAGGCAAAATGGGCACGATGTGAACATGTGCTACAAGTTTAAAAATTTGGTACAAGACATGATCGATAGGAAGGACCTTTAGGTAGACAACCCTATCACACCAAACAACCAATATATGGAGATATTTAAGGATCCTTTGTCTACCCATGTAGAGCAGGCCAAGTCAATGCCCTAGGTGAATGAGGTTCATCATGCCCTCCCCAGTAGGGATAGGTTGGTATGTTAGCAACGCCACAAGGAATAGGTGGTACCCAAGTCTAACTGCACAACTTGTGGCTCAGAGTGACATCCCTTAGATATCATAACAGCCACCACCCCATCTACCGAGCCTTCCACCTAGGCCCGTGGCCACCCTCAAGAGTAAGCTTTCTCAGAGCTTTAGAACAACGTCTACCCAGATTTTCATCTATGAGCTAATTTAGCAATTGCAACCTCACAGAGAGGCTTTGATGGAAATATTTAAGGCCATAGAACTTCAACCCCAGGAGTCCAACTCCTTCAAAAATTTTGTGGGGCATGTTAGACAGTGCACTGAACCGGTGATAGCCTTCTGATAAGATGAGCTTAAACCGATTTTGCATGATATGGTGGACCCTCCCTTACACATCATCGCATATGTAAATGGGACACCATACAAGAGAGTGTTGATAGACACATGGTCTTCTAGAAATATCATCACTACAATAGCTCTCAAGCACTTGAAGCTCCCGATATCTCATATTGTCCCATATACATACATCCTCTGAGATTTTAATGATGTCATATGCTCGATAGTTGGTATGATTGTCCTACCTATTTAGGTAAGAGATAAGACCATATCAATGCTATGCCACATACTATAGGGTGAGATGGCATACAATATATTTTTTGGTATACCATGGATTAGGTAAATGAAGTGTCCCTTCCATTGCTCACCAGTGCCTCAAGTACACCCATGCAGGGCAAGTTCATGTCGTCATTGCAGACCTAGAGCTCTACAAGTACTGTAATGTGGTGTAGCATATCCCTGAGTCAACCTTACCATCGATACACCTAGATTTCCAACCAAATGAATCCAGCCAAGGTTTTACCCCCTCATCATCACATGACATACCTTCCTCATCATTGGCACCCCCTTTGATGCCCACTAGGCTGGTGGAACCATTTTTGAGGAACCTAGAGAAGAAGCCCATTGATGAGGTGCATCCAACCATATCCACCATATCCATAGAGGAGATACCTAGCCCATATGATGTATGAGTAGGGCAGTATGTGGTATACCAACCATATCCACCATCTCCATAGAGGAGATACTCGTGTGCCCCTAGGCATCCACCCAAATAAAATAAATTTTATCTATGGGGGACTAGTCTACCACATTGAACCCTACCAATAGTAGGAGTAGGATGAAGAGCCCTTTGGAAAAGACATACACTACTTATCTAACCCTGACTTCACCTTGAAGTATCTTGACCTATGCAATTGGCATGGTTATGGGTTAGGTTTGTATGAGTAGGGCACATGAGTTCTATGTCAATCCTAGTACCAGATACCATATGATAAGTTGGGGTTAGGACATAACAACCCCTTACCTTTGGATATTCTTGTTGATGACATGGAGCGCCTATGCATCAATTATAGAGATAAGTTATCCCGAGATCCCTTTGCCAACCCTAATCGTGTCTACTTGCTGGGGGAATATTTCCCTATGCTCTTGGGAAATTACAAACTACCTCGAGATGGTATCCAATCCTATGAGAGAGGTGACGGTTTATGCACTCTTCCCCATGATGGCGAGGAAGAATATCTAGGGTACCCTTATGAGTGGATGTCAAATGATGAGTCAAACTATGGGGTCGCACCAATTGACTCTGATAGTTTTTATGGAGAATGCACGTAAATCATCCCTTGGGATAGGAATGATGATTACTTTCTATGCCTATTCCCATTACAAGATCCCATTTGGTGACAACTTTTGCCTCACGAAGGGCAAGTTCCTTTGCAGCCACATCGACCACTGCCTTTCATTCCACCACATCCTTAGCCACCTCCTTAGGTCATGTTGCATCCAAAGGTCCATGGTCACCACTAGCCACCTAGGGAAAATCATCCATCCATCAATATGATTTCCATATATTTGTTTGAGCTATTGCGAGATCTGAATAACCCATCACATTCATTGCACATTGACTTGAGGGAAATTTAATTTTATCAGGGAGATTCACCCCCATAGAATTTTGAGTATTGGTCCTGTGATGAGATGCTATAGCTATTTTACTTCTCTTTAGGGCTATCTCACAATGTATTCCATGCTAATGAGGAACTCAAGGTTCCCATTGATGTTCTAAATCTAGTGGATGACATCCATTTTATCCCTACCCCCCACCATCTTGAGGAGGGGTCTCATGTGTCAATCAAACCTATGATTGATGTAGATATCAGCTCAAGCCCAAAGAATCCATAGTGTATCAAGCTGTCTGAAAGCATATCCCCTGAAGAGAAAGCTGATTACATAGCCCTTCTCACCAAGAAGAAGGAAGCTTTTGCATGGTCCTATAAGTACATGCCAGGTCTGGATCCAAATCTAGTCACCCACAATTTGATTCTTGACCCGAAGGCCAAGCCTATCAAGCAAAAGCTTAGAAAGATGCATCCAACAATGGCCTTGATGGTCAAATATGAGCTACATAAACTATTGGATGCCCAGTTTGTCATTTCTATAGACTATTTGCCATGGTTGTCCAACATGGTTCCCATCAAGAAGCCATATAGGGGTATTTGTATTTGCACCAATTTTTTGTACATAAAAAAAGCGGGTCCTAAGGATGATTTCCATTTTCCAAGCATCAATGCCTTGTTAGATGCCATAGCAGGCCATGAAATGTTATACCTTATGGATGGTTTCTCTAGGTACAATCATATTCATATCAACCTAGAGGACCAATTCAAAATGGCCTTCACAATGTCCTGGGGGACATTTTGCTATAAGGTCATGCCCTTTGGCCTTAAAAATGCTGGTGCCACCTACCAGTGTGCCATGACATACATTTTCCATGACTACATGCATAAAATTATGGAATATTACATGGATGACTTACTGGCTAAATCATTATTATGCCATGAGCATATCGAGGTCTTGAGCAAAGTATTAGATCGCCTCATTGAACATAACGTGAGACTGAACCCCATGAAGTGCATCTACGGCATCACATATAGAAAGCTCTTGGGATTTATTATCTCTAAGCGAGGCATTGAAGTGGACCCTAATAAGGTCAAGGACATCCTTGATATGCCTACCCCAACCACGATCAAGCATGTCCAAATTCTGCAAGGCAAGAACGCATCCATCAAGTGCTTCATAGTGCAGTTGTCAGACAGGTGTCACCCCATGAACAAGTTGTTGCACAAGGGGGTTGCATTCCATTGGTATGACAAGTGTCAAGAGACCTTTGACGCAACAAAATAGTACCTGGCTTTGCCACCTATGTTGGCACCACCTAGGTCGGGCGTATCATTCTGCTTATACATCTCAGCCACTAGGATTGCATTGGGCACCATGTTAGCTCAGAATAATAAATTTCATAAGGAACAGGCTACTTACTATCTCAGCCACACCCTGGTTAGTTATGAGATCAAGTACGCATACGTTGAGAAATTATGCCTAGCGGTGGTTTTCACCACCAAGAAGCTATGATATTACATGCTTAGCAATACCACGTATGTTGTATCTAAAGAGAATCCATTGCACTACATGATGAGTCACACTTATCATAGTAGTTGCACTAAAAAATGGATCATGTTGTTGACGGAGTTTGACCTTGAGATTGTTGGACAAAAAAAATTAAGGGTTAGGTCATCGCCGATCAACTCATAGAGGCTTCTCTCCAGGATGATCAGACTCTTAGCATGGACCTTCTCGATGATGGGGTCTCCTAAATATCAGAATTGCCATATTCTGACGAGCCTGAGTTGCAGGCAGATATGACCCTATTTTTTGATGGCTCCAAATGCAAGCAAGGGGTGGCACAGGAATTGTGTTTTTCACACTGCATGGGGATCCCATACCCCTATCATTTAAACTTGATTTCCCATGCACCAATAATAATTTTGAGTATGAGGCCCTACTCATAGGTCTTCAGACGACTATCACCATTAAAATAACAAAGCTTAACATCTTCGGTGACTCCTTGCTCATTGTTAACCAAGTCAAGGGGATATTCCAGTGTAAGTGACCAGTCCTGCAAGCCTACAAGGCCCTTGTGGATAAATTCCTAGAAAAAATTGAATGGTATAACATCGATGCACTCCCTCGATCATCTAATCATTTTGGAGATACAATGGCCTCGCTAGGGTCCTTTATCCTGCAAGACCCTATGGATCATATGACTACCATCTAGGTTAAAACACTCTCACAATCTATGATGGAGCATGAGAAAAATCAAGTAATACCGAAGTCAACTTGATTCAAATTGAACCTCATCAGGAGAGATTCTCGCACATTCATGAGTGCTTGAACCAGGTTTATTGGGGGAATTTGTTACCTCAAGCCACTTTTGATAGTAGTACAACACTATTATTGCAAGTTCTTTCCCAATCAGCTTTTTCTAGGGATGAACTTTGAGAGGGAAAGGTCATCCATGTGCTCGAGGATTTTTCACAATAGGACTGGTCAACACAAATCAAGGAATACCTAAAGCTTGGTAACCTCTCTCCTAGACTATCGCATGCTGCTAAAAGAACATTCAGATGGAAGGTGACAAAATATGTCTTACTAGGAGATATTATGTATCATCAAAGCTACAAAAGGATCCTCCTTTGCTACTTAGAGCATCAAGAGTCAACTTGGAAAATTGCCCAAGCACACAATGGTACATGCAGTGGCCATTTTAGCGGTATGGCCGTCATAAAGTGCAATTTTGCATGGGCTATTATTAGAAAAATTTAGAGTGAGATTGATATGCATATGTGAGAAAGTGCATGAAGTGTCAACATCATGATAATTTGACACACGTACCTTCTCAGGCCTTGAAATCGATCCAATTGGTATGGCCTTTTTCATAGTGGGGGTTGGATTTAATTGGGAAAATATCCCCAGCGTCCTTGGACCATCACATGTTTATCATAATGGCTACTGAGTACTTCACTAAATGGGTGGAAGCAATTCTCCTTACCACTACAATAGTACCCCACATGTCAGAGTTCCTATTGCATAATATCATTTGTCATTTTGTTATTTTCATCCAAGATCATTTTGGATAATGGGACATCATTTAAAAACAAATATGTGCGTGCTTTGATAGCAAAGTATAACATCCAAAATAGTTTTTCGACATCCTACTAGCTACAAGCAAATGGGAAAGTAGAGGCTTCCAACAAAACATTGATTGCCATTCTCAATAAAACTGTTAGAGAGAGTCACATAGATTGGCATACACAAATTCCTCTTGCTCTATGGGCCTATCACAATAGTATTTAGACACCCACTGGGGCTACTCCATTTTCACTAGTGTATGGTGCCGAGGTGGTCATGCCTCTAGAGCTTGAAATACCATCGTTGCGCATATCCATGCAAGAGTTCATCAATGATGGCACTGTGTGGCAGTCTTGCCTAGATCATCTTACGCTACTTGATGAATGTCGTATTAATGCTCTCAAGCACCTATGCGTTTATCAAGAGCAAATTAAGAGAGCCTATAATATGAAATTCCATCTAAGAGACTTTTATGTTGGTGATCTCATTCTAAAGGAGAACCAACATAATTCTAATTTTTTGCCCCATCTGAGGGACAATTTCATGGTAAACTGGATAGGTCCCTATGTCATTACCAGTCATATAGGACCTGGAACGTATCACATATCCTCCCTTGAAGGTGTTGAGGATCCTGAACCCTTTAAAATTCTTTATTTGTGACCATTACATGCCTAGCGTAGGATGGCCCAACCCAAAATACTCCAAGGGTGCCTACATCCCGCTTGGTCAATCTAAAATGCTCCTAGGCGGTCTATGACTATCTAGGTCACCCCAAAATTCTCCAAGGGTGCCTACATCCCGCTTGGTCAACCTAAAATGCTCCTAGGTGGTCTATGACTGTCTAGGTCACCCTAAAATACTCCAAGGATGCCTACATCCTGCTTGGTCAACCTAAAAACTCTCCTAGGTGGTCTAGGACCTTCTAGGTTACCCCAAAATGCTCCAAGGGTGCCTACATCCCACTTGGTCAACCTAAAATACTCCTAGGTTGTATATGACCATCTAAATCACCCCAAAATTCTCCAAGGATGCCTACATCCCGCTTGGTCAACCTAAAATTCTCCTAGGTGGTCTATGACCATCTAGGTCACCCCAAAATGCTCCAAGGGTGCCTACATCCCACTTGGTCAACCTAAAAATGCTCCTAGGTGGTCTATGACCGTATAGGTCACCCCAAAATGCTACAAGGGTGCCTACATCCTGTTTGGTCAACCTAAAATGCTGCTAGGAGATCTATGATCGTCTAGGTCAACCAAAAAGCCCCAAAGGCATCCATAAGCCCTTTGGTTCCCCCAAATGCCCCAATGGCCCCCAATAAGCCCATTGGTCACATGTACATACATATATATCAATCAAAAATCCAAAAACATTATCAAAATATCAAAAATACAAAAACATTGCATTTCAAAAACATCATCAAAATATCAAAATTACAAAAATATAGCATCACATCACATTGCATCCCATTGCATTCTATCATCGCTTACATTTAGGTATACTCACCATTTGCACTTTGCATTTTAGAGTTGTTCATGCATGTCTAGCATCATGACGGTACAATACTCATCGCTCAAAATTAATGTTGTGAAAGTAAACATAGTTCAAAGTTTCACTTACCATTTTCACCCACATTTTCCATATTCCATATTTGTACCCACATTTTCCATATTCCATATTTGTGCCCACTCCATTCACCTAGTCATTTGTTTTGGAATGTCATTAGGGTTTTTGGTCACTCAACCATTTGTAGTTTTATTTTTAGATCTTTTAGAAAGCTATATTTATTTTTAGGAGGTAGATTCTTGCTTAGATTATGACTTGTGTACATCAAATCCCAAACACATTTTAACATTAATAAATCCTAATTTTGCACGAAGAAAGATAAAATCCATGAAGTGGTCTAGGTTACCTTAAGAGAAAAGGTCATCCTGCTCATCCCCATGTGCGAATGGTTCAAGAATACTAAGATTTGGCAAAAGGACAAGCTCTTCCCTACCCAATTCCTCAAAATAAACAGTGGTTTTCACCACTATCATAAATTCCATTCCCCAAAATCCCATATCAAAATCCAAAAATCAAAGAAATATAAGAAATCCAAAGTTCAAATTCAAAGTAAAAATCAAAATCAAAGATAACAGTGGCCATCACCACTTCCCAAATCCCTTGCTCAAAGAAAAAATATATATACAAAATAAACAGTGATTTTCATCACTACATGAGCAAGTATCCCAATAAAGTTAAAGAAAAGAAGGGATTCGAACTTGAATCCTTGAAACTCTTAACATTTGGAAAACCATCAAGTGATCCTCATTACAGGTTTGGTGGATAGCCTACTTGTCAATGGTAGTAGCCTCCCACATGACGATATGCCTTTCACATTAGCTTTTGCGTGTGTGCAAACCAATGTTTGCATGTGGATGAGATAGCTTTTGTAACCTAGATTACCTAGTGGTCTAGTCCTACTCAGTACAAAACCTAGGATGGTGGAATTCATTGGGTGATCCTCAGAATAGGTTTGGTTGAAATCCTTCTTGGCACTAGTGGTATCCCTATGCATCTCATAGAAATGAACTCACTTGCACACATAGGGATATGAAGTACCTTGGTAGTCCTAGCAGATTCATACCTTGTCAAAAAGTCTTGCATAGTCAATATACAACCTTTGATCAAATCATCTAGAGTGTTTGAGTCTCATAAAAACCTCACCTACATTCTTTGCACATATCATCTCATTTAATCCATTTCACTACATCACAATAATGGTTTCACATTTTAATTACAAAAACAATAAAAAAGAAGCAAAAACAAAGAGTGTTAATGTATTTTATATAGTCTATAGTATTCACATAGTATGTCAAATCATTAGCCACAATTTATGTTTATCAGTCATTCAAATATTTCATATCATTGTGCATCCATACATATAGATAGTTGCGATGGCAATCAAATCAAATTACATATACATACATGATATCTATCTATCATCACCTCATTGCATCCATATGCATACATACTAGGCATCTCACCTATAAGCATAAATTATTACACACATTGCATTCATACAATAAAATAATAAATGAAACACATGATGATCATAATAAAATATCATATATATATATGGGGCAAAAAGAGTACATCATAGTTTCCAAAAATAACTCGTAGGCTACAATGAAATGGGTCCTCAGACCTCACAAGGCCAAGCAAAAACAAAACCCCAAAAATAGTCCCATGAGTCTATGTCACCATGATCACATAGGATTGGTGCTACGACTCACACTACCCCCAGTGGTATGGGTCCACTGGGACCCCCCATGCCTTCTGCCACTAGCCCTGTCCTCCCTCTGCCTAGTAGAGGATTGCACCATATTGCTCCATTGAGACCGATGTAATCTACTAGACTCTCCATCATCCTATAAGTGCCCTCCCAGGCGCACCACCTCTATCTCCAGTCGACCCACGTATCCTTTTCTTCGCTACTCCTACACCTGGTAGGTCTCTACCACTGACTATAGGCACAATACCTCAGCCCACAACCTCTTCATCTTCCATGCGTTGTATCCCTCCTGCATCACACTCTGATATCTCAATTGTGCTTGTAGGGAGGATATTTTGACCTAGTCCTCCTAAGTCTATGTTTGTAGGAGATATCTCTCTCACCTCACCCTAGCCAACTCAGCATGCAACTCCATAGGATGGTTACCCTGTATACCCTCTGGTGCCCACATCCCAGGGTCATCTACCACCATGTCGTCACCCTGATCTCCCAGGTCCAAGATATCCCCCTGCTCATCACCCTCTACCTTGTCCTCCCCTAGAGCATCTGATATTAGCTCATCCACTGCCCTACCTACCTCGCATCCTAGGGTACCTATCCCTCACCACTGGCACATCACCCACCATGAGTCATACTCCCTTGTCATTCGGGTGTCATCTGTGTCTGGAATGTCGACCATAGGATAGTGTAAACTAGGATATCGTCCGCTCATCCTTGTAGTGTTGGTACACTATCAGCTCCCCAGGAAACCCCTGTCATAGCCCAAATTATTGCATGAATCGAGCAAATGGGAAGTACTTCCGCTCAATCCCATGCCAAAAAATCAGCCATCTACCCCACCTCACCCACTGGAGCTGCTCTCAACCATCAGCCCAGACCAAAAAATTCATGTACAGTTGCCATTGCACCTGTCCTTGTGCCAAGAGAGAGAAGATATCAGCATAGTGATCTACATCATCCATGAACTACCGACTCTACCCTCTCTCCTACACCGTCTGCTATAGGATACCATATCCTATATCCTAGTCCACTAGCTATGCCTGGGTCGACCAAGGTAAGCCCTGTGGTCACCCCACAACTATGTGCTACCATCCCCAACACTGCAATAGGAAAATGTACCCTAATACCTTCCACTTCTAGCAATGGATCTCGTACAACTCATCATAGAGTTGTTCTAGTAAGGTAGTCCCCCATACCATCACCAATGGCTCCTCCTTGGTGCACCTTGCTAGGGCATACACCAACTCTAACAGGTTCCATGGGAACATGGCTCCTGATGATTCTAGGAGGAGCATATTGGCAATGAGGGTCATCAGTAGTATATGCCTCACCCCCAATACCTCCTTTTCATACTAGTACCCCACCATTATACCTCCAGTTTGGTAGTCCAACTTTACCGCATATGCATCCTCCCCAAAGTACCTCCTCAACACTGCATCCCTCAGGTCATGGTGCGATGATCGTATGGATAACCCCTCTATAAAAATCCTCAAAATTTGGTAGATGTCCTCCAGCATCACCGTCATCTCTCTCGTCGATATATGGAAGATGTTTGTGCATGGGTCCCATAGGTTAATCAACACGGTCAAATAAGCTTGATTGCCAATCACAAGCTCCAACTGAGAAACTTGCTTGAGCCCCAGGGCATCAAGCCACTCCAAGTTAGCCTCAGTCAAGGCATACCATGTGGTTTCTAAGAGCTTTAGTTTGCGATATCGGCTCGTCACCTAACAAAACAAAAGATAAAACAAGTTAAAAAACATCAGAAACAAGAAAACAAAAAGAACAAAAAAAAATAACAGGTATTACACTTGTAATAAGTGAGGTCACTTGAGTTAGCATTTACCTTCTTCACACTAGAATATTCACTGGATGCCCCCACTTTTTGACTCATGATGATACGAGATGATTTTGACAGCTGTATCGCTCCAAATTTTTCGCATCCCTACCTTCAGGCTATTGGATCCGCGCCCAGAAGGAGGATGGGAAAAGGATGGTGCGGTACCTCAGACGAGAGGACTTCACGAAGGTCCCGCCTCTTAAGGGAGGTGCATTTTGGTGATTTTTCGACGGATGGTGGGTTCACCAGAAACATTTGGCGGCAGTTTCCACGCCTAGGTTTTGGAATGAGTTTTAGATGAGTTCGTTTTATTTTTAAACATTCATCCTAGGTTTGGCCGAATGATTCTAACTTAAACTACATGAAAATGCAATTTAAATGAATACAACAAACAAAAAAGAAAGCAAAAACAGAGAATTTGCAGGAGGCCAATGAAGATTACCTGATCCGAAAGTCTGATGGAGTTTCTGAATCTTGTAGCAGTCTGGATCATCTGCAATTCAACAAGATCGCCTTCAATTTGATAAAATCGTCTAAACTGACAGGATCGTCTGTAATCTGACGAATTCGTCAGACGAATTCATCAGAGACCTGCAAAACAACAAACAGATGCGAAATACAAGAAATTCTATTTTGTAAACAGGGGCAAACTATATGAAAAAGTAATATGAGTATTGAACAATATGCAAGAACAAAAGTAAATGCAAATCACTGTGTTTAAATAGCAGAATATGATCTTAATATGCAAACTAGACAAAATGGGTGAACTCCAGATGCAATATAGTATAAAAACTGAATAGACAATCTAATTTATAGCATGAAATGACAGAGAAAAGAGAAAGAAGAGCAAACTCCATGCACCGATTGCCTCGATGTGTGCTTGCAGTCGAAATCGTCTCGCATCGAACGAGATCGTCCCGAATTTGACGAGATCGCCTCCGATCTTGACAGGTTCGTCACCTGCGATAGGTGCCGGCTCCGGCTGAAAACCAATGGTGTACCTGCAATAAAATTAATATAGGACTAGTGCAAGAGCAAATTTGAAGTGTTTTAGCGCATAGGGAGTTGATTTACATAAAAATTCAGCCAGGGGTTGGGGAGGGAAAAGTTTTAGAGTTAAATAGGCATAGGATAGTTGTTGGGAGGTTGGAGATCATCCCAATTTGGGAGATCTCCAACGGGGGAAGGGTCCCAACGGCGCAGACACGCTTCTGCCCGGATTGGAGACCCGTTGGAACGGATTCCAACTATGCAAATTCAGTTTTGCGACAAAATCGTCTGGACGTTCTAGTCCAGACGAAATCGTCAAATCTGGGGCGATATCGTCTGATCGGAGACGATATCGTCAAACGGTCAAAACAACTGCTAAAAATGGCACGAAAAAAGAGGAAACGGGTTTCTCGGCGATTAACGGGCGGTTTGGGAGGTTAAATTTGAATTTAAATTTATTTACTAAGGTGAATGTAATTATTCCAATTTTACTGCGCCAATTTTAGGGTGCTACATTTTGCCCCCTCTTTAGCGAATTTTCCGAAGAAAATGCGTTAAAGATGAGTTCTTCTCGATCTACGAGAAAGCAAAAAATTATTCCCATTTTTAGGCGACGATTCTTGGTCGAATCGTACGACAACTTACTATGGTGCCCCCTCCGTGTTTTTACCCAAATCGAACGTTTGAGGTAAAAACACGAAAAAGCAAAAAATTATTTGTGAATTATTTTGAATAAAATTAAGAAAAATAGGGTAAAACCCTAATTCATTGTTCATCGTTCATTTTCTATTGTTTTTAGAGCTCTGGAGCAAAAAATGGTAGAGACAGCAGCACAGATCTGCAGAGGTCCGCCGCGGTCTACGGGTAAGGGTTTAAACTTAGTTTAGATTGATTTAATTTGAATTTACATGCTTTGTAAATGAATTTTAGGATGAATTTTGAGCATCGCGGCCGTTTTTGGCCATCGACGTCGTCCGGACGAAATCGTCCCTAGTTGGACGAAATCGTCTCAAGTTCGTCAATTTCGCCCAAGGGCGAAATCGGCGAAAAAGGGACGATTTCGTCAAATTAGAGACGATTTCGACACGCGAAATCGGAGACGATTTTGCTCAAATTTCGGACGATATCGGCCAATAGTGGGCGATATCATCAATTGCAAAAATTTGATCTTTAAGTTGCATTATTGATTGCTAAAATTGTTATTAATGATTGTTTGTTGTTTTGATTGTTTATGCTTGCAGAGAGGATTACTAAAGAGCAGGGAGTGGAAATATGGAGGATTGAGAGATGACTTGGCCGCTCTGACACAGGCAAAGCGAGATCAGCTGGCACAGGCCGGCTTACTACATGTGGCAGAGATGCCACAAGTTTCTACAGACATGGGGCTACTGACGGCCCTAGCAGAGAGGTGGTACCCGGCTCTTCATGCTTCCGGTTACCAACAGGGGAGATGACTCCCACACTAGAGGATGTATGGAGGATTCTTAGAATCCCCATACAAGGGAGGATGATCACACCTGCGGCCAATCAGGGCCACGCGATGGGACGACTCTGCGGTGACCCGAGCTTCACCCTGGAGAAGGGCGGAGTGAACATCGAGGCACTGCGCCAGATGCCTGGGGCATCTACACTGACACGAGTTTTGGCTGGGGTGGTTGGTGGACTTCTGCTGTGCCACCAGAGCGGATGCAGGGTACCATGGATGCTGGCAGATGTGATCTGCGACATGCGCGACCATGGCTACAGATTTTCTTGGGGCAGCTTTGTTCTATGCCGGCTGTACAGGATCCTTTACGGGGTCGTGTACAAGGGCGGGCGATGTCTGGTCATGACATCGCTCCTACAGGTTTGGTGCTGGGAGCACATTGCGGTGCGGAGGCCGATAGGGCTTCCACTGATAGGGGTTGATGGGGAGAGGCCCCGAGTCTTCTACTGGTGGCTCCGAAGAGGGGCACAATGACGGATCGACCTGTCGGTGTCCCGGAGACTACTGGATGACTTGGTCCCAGACTAGATCACCTGGAGGCCATGGAGGCAGCATCCGGGGTGGGCGAGAGGACGCACAGGAGCTGGCTCGCATCAGGCGAGTCCGCTGGCTATGGATGGAGAGGGGAGAGGTGGAGCTCCACCGCTATGACCGGGTTTTGCGATAGTTCGGTCTACAGCAGGGGATCCCATCTCTCAGGGATTATGAGTTTTCCTGGACTGTCCGGGATAACACCACAGTTAGCGGGGCTCCAGATATGCAACGATTCTGGAGTCAGGACGTGGACGATGCCCCCATTCAACCAGTGGATGGGGACGACGTAGGGGTAGCCGATGGCTACGATGCCTGGTACGTAGGCATCCGCCCTCCTCGGATGACGAGGGCATAGGGACCGATCCACGTAGTTGTGCATCGGATAGGGAGGCGGCGCCAGGCGGTGGTAGAGGCAGCCCGGGGTCACGGCAGAGGAGAGCGAAGGAGGCCACAGGCACAGGAGAGGCCGCGGTAGAGGGAGAGGGAGAGGAGGGAGGCGAGACCCCCATCTCCACAGAGGCCACCATCGCCTGATAAGGGCAAGGGTGTGGACATTGGAGAGAGTAGCGAGATGGCTACTCTCCGGGTAGAGAGAGATCATCTGCGAGCTCGGTGCGAGACGTTACAGGATGCAACTGCACAGCACCAGGCTGAGGTGTCGCAGCTACGAGACGAGAATGCTCGTCTCAGGGCACGAGGCGGAGGGGTGAGCACTCAGGAGCTGATGCGGTCGGTTTCTTAGACCGCATTCTATCAGGCGCTATACTACCAGGCGGTGCCAGAGGGCCAGAGGATACAGGTGCCACCTGCCATAGCAGATCCTATCAGGACAGGGTCGACGAGGAGCTCATCCCGGTCGACGACGAGGACTCGCAGTACCACACATACTGCGATGGGACCACCTCGCCCTCCGCAGGGCGGGGGAGGAGATGAGGCCGAGAGCTCTAGAGGCTCTCGAGGCTAGAGGGCGGGATACTGCCACTGACATTGTATTATACTTGTATTGATAGAGGATTGAGTATGCCGAGGTACAGATTGTGGCATACCAATCCAGCTTTGATGATGTATATATTCGTTGATATATATAGATGAGATATTTTTGATCATATGACTTGTCTTATGTGATGCTTATGATGCTTTTTATGTTTGATTGATTGATTGAGTTGATTGATGTAATGATTTTATTGATGATTCATGTAATTATGTCATTTTGGAAAATATTATAACTTGGATGTCATGCTATAAATATTTTAAATGAAATAATCTGATGTAACAAATTGATTGGTTGTAATGAAATGTGATAAAAATAAAAAGAGATTTCTAACAATAATTTCAAAGGACATTGTCGCTATTATAGACCATTTCATGGAGTCGCTGCTCACTCGGTCGTCAAGCTAGTCCCAGGATAGAAATATTGTTAAAAGAAAAGAGTGCTTAAGAGACTGTCTTAAGACTTTGTTGTGATGATGCAAATGATGATGATGATGGTTTGCTTTCAGATTTCCATGAAAATATTATGCATGAAATATTGTAAAATGATTTTTGCTAGGCATAAATTCCTAAGTGTGATAAAAATTGTTGAATAATTCCTTAAGAATTATACCATCATTGCAAAATGCAAAGGTTGACATAATGACATGAAATGATCAAAATGTGTTTGCTTTTTGAAAAGCATAATTGGTGTAAAATGAAGTCATATGTTTTGTATGATCTTTGATAAATTGGGAAAAAAAATTGTTACAATGATTTGCGCTAGGCATAGAATATGTAGGTATAGACTTATACCATCATCGCGAAGATCAAAGAAAGGATAGTTTTATTGCATGATTGATTTTTGATGAACAGAAAAGATGAAAATGAGGACTTGCGCTAAGCATAAAATTCCAATTTTGGTTTTGAAACTATACCATCGCTGTGAAAGTCGATAAGATATATATGATATGTTTTGATTGAAATTTTTGATTTCTTCTATTATATAGTTGTCTTTGTGGTAAATAATTGTACTTGATTATTCCAAACAAGTTGCAAAAATAATATTTCAAAGTATTTTTGAAGACAAAAGTTAAATTTATAAGGAATCCCATGTGCATAAGTGAATTCATTGCCAATCTTGATTTATCATAATGATAGACAAAATCTCTCAAATACAAATGTGTGTGCAATTGCATTGTTCATTTACCAGTTTTGAGCAAGATACTATGATACAAGTGATTTGAAGAAACCAAATAAGTGTTCATTAACCATGATGTAGATGCATATAACCATACTAGGCTACTATGTAGATCGGATTATCAAGAGCTAGCTAATCCATAAGCGGACATAGGTCTGTACAAAAGAAGGTCGCTAATGTGACAGACATATCGCCACGCTAGGAGTTACCCAAGGCCAAGCAAGTTGGGCACAAACCACCTGTTATGGGGCTTACCTCACAGTTTTCGAATAATTGAGAATTCCAGGGATTCAAGCTCATTCACCCTTCTTTTCTTTTCAAAGGGTAGGGAAAGGGATTTTATTGCTTTTCTTGCTTTCTTTTGAACTTTGCTTATTTTTCTTTTTGTATTTCTTTTGCTTGATAATGCTTGGAACATTGCTGACATAAAAGAACATTTTTCTTTTCTCTTTTTCTTGAATTTTTCTTTTTCTTTTTCTTTTTCTAGGGATACTTGCTCAGATTAGTCGTAGAGCAAGGGATTTTTATTCTGGGTAGGGGTGAGCTTGTCCTTTTGCCAATTCTCAAAGATTCTAGACCATGTGCATGATAGGATAGCAAGGGAAACTTTTCACTCAAGAAATCAGTTCTACTATGTAGCAAAACATGGAAATTACAAATATAATCATTTTATTGTGAAAAGATGTGCTTGGTTTAAGTAAATAACAAGATCAATTCTCTATGCTCAAACTTTATTTAATTGAATTTTGTGAACTTTGATATAAGAGAGATTAGTAATCATGCCAGATAAAATCAAGATATTTATTGTGTGAGTGTGCAAGTGAGGGATGCCAAATAAATGCTAGTTTTATCCAAAATAAGTTGAAACATATAATTGCAATAATTGTAAGAAAATAATGATTTTGAGAAAGTTTTGCGAATGTTGACTCTCTCTTTATGTTGTATATTGTTTTGGTTTCGAAAGAGTCAAGCATATAGCTGTTTTTGGATTTTTATGTTGATTTTTGTTTTGGAGCAAAAGGAACTTTACAAGTGCTTTAAATAAATGCAATAGATAGTTTTTGAAGATTTTTGAAGATTTTATGAATGTTTTTGAGGTTTTTTTGAATAAATTGAAAGAAATACAAGATAATGATTTTGAACAAATATATACATGGATGAAATGACCAAATTTATGCATAATAACGTTTGAGATGCAAAATATTCATGGGTTCTTTAAGTTCTTTACCATCTAAGGTAGATAATTTATATGCTCCTGATTCAAATTTAGCAGTAATGATGTATGGTCCGAGCCGGTTGGGCTCAAATTTACCTTTAAGGTCCTTAGTTGCATTTGTATTTTTTTTTATTTTGAGGATTTTGATTTTTTTTGTATTTTGATTTTAATTTATGAATTGAAATTGGTGGTATATACAAGATGATCTATATACACTATACAAGGTTTATTTGAGTATAGCATGTCTAAGGTTGCTTCAAAATCAAAGGAGGTTTTGAAGGATAATCTGGTTGAGGTGAAGGTAAGAATATAAGGTGATGAATAAAAGGTAGTGATAACAAAAGCTTTGTTATAATGTAGAATAATGTAGAAAAAGATTTGACTTTTATATGTGGAAAATTGATCATGTTACAAAATAAAATGTCAGAAGGATAAGAAGGTTCTTCATTCTTATTATTATATTCCAAGTCTTGATAAGATGGAGAAAGTATATGTGAAAGATATGCATGAGTGTTATTTGGTAAACAAGGATGATCATATATGGATGAAGAAAAGTGATGGATAGAAGATAATTGTGATAATAGAGAATGTATAGAACTTGATGTTTCAACCGTTAAATATTCTTCAAATGGTTTTGGGTCACCATGTATGGTAACAATTTTATTTGCAAGTTCAAACTTCAAACATTGGTGAAGAGTGGAAGGGACAACCCTCATCGTATGAATCCAAGGACTCTGAGAAGTAGGTTGTAAGGTGAAGGACAATATCCTACATAGAACAAAGCATCCAGGATCTTGGATCCAATATTAAGGGGAATAATTATAGTACCTTGAGCTTCTTGAATTTCATTGTTAAAAGATTTTATAATAACATTTGATTCATTAAGATCTTCTTCCTTTGATTTGAGTTTTTGGAATAATTGATAAGTGCATAAATTAAGAGAGGAGTCATTATCTACCATGATAGTTTTAACAAGTGTTTCTTTACTAGATCCGATAATGTAAAGATAGGAGTCTTCTTGTGGAGTAGAGGAAGGAATATCCTCATCATAGAATGAAATATGGTTAACCTCAAGAGGGTTTATACCATTAATTATGTTCTTAGAGAAAATATGATGAGGAACAAATTGTTGGCTAGGTATTTTGAACAAAATTTCCTTGTGATAAATTTGTAATACTTCTAAAAGGGATATCTTTGCTTGAGGATTAATCACTTGTTGTTGGTTATCAAAGGGGATTTCAGATTGAGATTTTGATTCTAAAGATGAGCTTTCTATGCTTACATTCCATTTTGGATCATTCTCTAGAGTCAAAGATAGTTTTGAAGGTTGGTCAAATGAGGAATCCATATCTTGAATATCGGATTGAGTTGATTGAACTTGAGGTTGCTCATTTGTAGTTTTTGTTACAATATTAATAATATCATCATGATGGGACACATTAACATGCAATATTTGATTGGTTTCTTGTTGTTGATAATTGAGTAGGGGTTCTTGGGAGATCCCCATGTCTTGATTGATTATTGGTATTTGTTGTGTAGGAGTTTGATAGTTTACTGGAGATTTATAATCAGTTGTAGATTGTAATTCCTTTATATTAAAAAGATCCTTATCAATCAAATCTTGAATTGCACATCTTAAATCTTTACAATTTTGTGTCATATGTCCATCTACTCTATGATATTCACAATGTAGCTCAGGTTTAAACCAATCTGATGTGGTATCAAAGTTGTCTTATGGAAGGAAGTTCAATAATATTTGTGTCAAGTAAATACTTGAGAATTATATCCATTGGTTGATTAAGCCTAGTAAATTTACGTGATGAAGGTTTTTGAGAGGTTTTTGATAAATGCCTTAGGAATTTCGTCATAAAAGGACCTAATGGTTTCTCACCTCTACTTTCTTTATTATGGGTAGAATGATGATAGGAAGATTGCGATGTAGGAGGTGAGTGCATGGTAGAATTGGAAGAATAAGTATTTTCTTGTTGAAATGGATGTGTTGTATTGAAAGAAGAGTATTGAAAAGGTGGTGGAGGATTATATGTGGATTGATAGACATAATATGGATATATGGGAGAATAGATAATATCATTATGAAGAGGATTGGCAAAGGGATTGTTTTGTTGGGTTATGGATGAAAAATAAGAAGAGTGTGATGGAGGTGGTGTTGAATAGGGATGAGGTTGGTCATAATCAACAAATGTATTTGGCTGAATTCTTCCAACATTACTGATGGGCTCATATTGATTTGAGTAAAAACTCATGGTTTCTTTAGTACTTCTAAAAGTAATATTTAGCATCTACTATTTAGAATTGAATCTAAAACATACAAACTTGAAATGATGATTTTGTTTTTGTTTTTCTTGTATATATATATATTTTTGTTTTTGTTTTCAAAAGGTTATGATGCATTCACGTCGGGTTCACCAAAATGTATCGCTCCAAATTTTTCGCATCCCTACCTTCAAGCTATTGGATCCGCGCCCGGAAGGAGGATGGGAAAAGGATGGTGCGGTACCTCGGACGAGAGGACTTCGCGAAGGTCCCGCCTCTCAAGGGAGGTGTATTTTGGTGATTTTTCGACGGATGGTGGGTTCACCAGAAACATTTGGCGGCGTTTCCATGCCTAGGTTTTGGGAATGAGTTTTAGATGAGTTCGTTTTATTTTTAAACATTCATCCTAGGTTTGGCCGAATGATTCTAACTTAAACTACATGAAAATGCAATTTAAATGAATACAGCAAACATAAAAGAAAGCAAAAATAGAGAATTTGGCAGGAGGCCAATGAAGATTACCCGATCCGAAAGTCTCGATGGAGTTTTCGATTAGCTTGTAGCAATCTGGATCGTCTCGCAATTCAACAGATCGCCTTCAATTTGATAAAATCGTCTAAACTGACAGGATCGTCTACAATCTGACGAATTCGTCAGACGAATTCATCGGAGACCTGCAAAACAGACAAACAGATGCGAAATACAAGAAATTCTATTTTGTAAACAGGGGCAAACTATATGAAAAAGTAATATGAGTATTGAACAATATACAAGAACAAAAGTAAATGCAAATCACAGTGTTTAGATAGCAGAATATGATCTTAATATGCAAACTAGACAAAATGGGTGAACTCCAGATGCAATATAGTATAAAAACTGAATAGACAATCTAATTTATAGCATAAAATGACAGAGAAAAGAGAAAGAAGAGCAAACTCCAGGCACTGATTGCCTCGATGTGTGCTGCAATCGAAATCGTCTCGCATCGAACGAGATCGTCCCGAATTTGATGAGATCGCCTCCGATCTTGACAGGTTCGTCGACTGCGATAGGTGCTGGCTCCGGCTGAAAACCAGTGGTGTACCTGCAATAAAATTAATATAGGACTAGTGCAAGAGCAAATTTGAAGTGTTTTAGCGCATAGGGAGTTGATTTACATAAAAATTCAGCCAGGGGTTGGGGAGGGAAAAGTCTTAGAGTTAAATAGGCATAGGATAGTTGTTGGGAGGTTGGAGATCATCCCAATTTGGGAGATCTCCAACGGGGGAAGGGTCCCAACGGCGCATACACGCTTCTGCCCGGATTGGAGACCCGTTGGAACGGATTCCAACTATGCAAATTTAGTTTTGCGACAAAATCGTCTGGACGTTCTAGTCCAGACGAAATCGTCAAATCCGGGGCGATATCGTCTGATCGGAGACGATATCGTCAAACGGTCAAAACAACTGCTAAAAATGGCACGAAAAAAGAGGAAACGGGTTTCTCGACGGTTAACGGGCGGTTTGGGAGGTTAAATTTGAATTTAAATTTATTTACTAAGGTGAATGTAATTATTCCAATTTTACTGCGCCAATTTTAGGGTGCTACAACAGCACTTCACTATGCAAAATCACTCTCCTCCTCCTCACCTCTCAAACTGCAAAAGAAAACATGCAATAATGAGCTCAAAATAGGTTTTTGAAGCTTATATTGGCCTACAACAGTCCTATTCACCCTAGGGTAGGACGAATGCACTTTTGGCCATTCTTTCCACCCTAGGACGAGTACAAAATCTGTATTCACTCCACCCCAGGATGAATACAGGGTTCATTGGTCAAAACAACTCCAAAATACACCAAAAGGGTCCAAAACCCATAAAAATAGCTCTATTTTTGTCAAATTTTTGTAGTAATCAAGAGGCAAATAATAACACTCATGGATGCTTTGAAAAATTCTAACTTCAACCGCTAAGAAGGCCACCATGGCTTGACCACCCCATGGGAGTGAGGATTTTCATTCCTTTCTCCAGGAAGTAACAAAGAAAAATGCTCAAAACCCACCAAAAAATAAGTCGTATATGATGTAATTCATTTAGAGTCAAGATGGAATACAATTTTTTCATGGATGCATGGATAAGTTATTACTTTACTCCCTAAGAAGGCCATTGTGGTCTGACCGCCCCATGGGAATGAAGTTTTCAACTTCTTGCTTCCACGAAACCCCCATAGCATCATTCAAATCCTTTCAAAACTGTGCCATTTTTCAATGAGTACAACTGAAGGTAACCTTAAAAATAGTCATCTGGTTCAAGTGACTCATTGCTTTTCTCATGAATCATTCCCTCATCGACTTGCAACTTGATGGGGTAGTCATACTCAAGTCAAATCAACAAGCACACAACTCAATCATGCAAATTGTGTTTGTCCAATGAATCTTTAACAAAGACAATCATGCTCCTGCTTGGGGCAGTAAACAAGTACAAAGTATCAAATTAAAGTTCTCAACATTGATGGCATCATGGAAACATAGGCCTCGCCTTTTCATGATAGACAATTTCTAAGCCAAAGCAAGTTCCTTAGCTCATAAAAATCACGGATTCAAGGACACATGCTCTTTCCAAAATTGGGGCATCTAAAGTTGGTTGGGTTATTGAGTAAACCTAGCCATTGAACATTTTTAGTCATTTATTTTTTCTTGGTGTTGTGCTGCACACAACATCTTCCAAAAAGTGGCATCTGTAGATACTAAAAATTGGTCAATCTGATTGTTCTACCATAAGTAGTGACTTTACGACACACCAAGGCCCCTAGGGCAGCCCTCAGGAGGTATACAGTGGTTATAACAACTTAATGCAAGGGTTTGAAAGGTTCTAGGACACTTTTGGTACCTTTTGGACATCCTAATGCTATTCATGCCACCCTGAGACAAATACATAACCTATTCGTTCCACCCTAGAGCGAATAACAACATTCACTCCGGGGTGAAGTGAATAGCAGGTTTGACTAGAAAAAAGTCAAACCTGGATAAATGGCACCTACCAACGGTTACATTTTTGGTCCATAATGGCTAGGAGGGTAGGGTACACAACATATTAATACTCCAACCCATGAGGGAGGCCAAATTGGGAGATTCTCTTCTCCCTCCAATGCATGCCACCCTAGTGGCCAAGTGGCATCTCATGCCTCGCATGCCCTTGCAAGCCTTTTGACCCCTAAAGCCTCCTTATGCTATAAAGTGGAGATATTTTCCACACCAAACAAAGAGGATATTTTGAGGATAAAATAAATGGAGTGCTGCCAAGATTTCCTTCCACCCTTTTGTGCCAATTGTTCCCTCAAAATCTCTTCCCAGCGAAGGAGGTTTGCGAGTGAGTTAGGAAGCGTAATCTATTACAAAATTGAATCAACTAAGTTAATTACATCACCAAATTCAACATCAACATATTTTAAAGGATTTTTCATCATTCTCAACTAGAATTGGTGGCAAAATTTAGGGAGATTTTATGGGCGCCGCACCCCAGGCGCCCCCCTAATTTGTGAAAGTCCTATTCACTACACCCCAATATGAATAGAGATATGTGCATTATTTATTTAATATTTTAAATTATATATTTTTCATATGCTTATATGATGTTGTAGTTCAAATTTCATATCATTTTGAGCTATATTGGCCGAGATATTGCATTTTTAGTGTTTTGCAGGGTCTCTTGTAAGTATTTGATGATCATTTGAGATAAAATCCATAATGTGATCTATATCACAAATATAATAAAATGGGTTTTCTTATAATAGTATTTTATGTATTATTTACAATTTTCATACGTTTTAGATGTGCGTAGGGTTGGAATTTTCTTGCTTTGGGTTTTGTAGGTTGTGAACGATCATTCGGGTTTCAAAGCCCCATAGGATTCAATTTTTGTGCAATTTCTGATTATATCTTTCCAAAAAATTCCTTTTTACATCCCTCTAAATTTTTTTTCTATTTGGAGTTGATTTGATATGTTTTCTCATTATTAGTTGTTTTGCCTTTGTGGGTATTGCAAGCTTTTTATCACATGCACTCGCTATTTGACGATTCTGGTTTCCTTGTGTGTAGGTGCAGGTCATTATAGTGCATTGGTAAGGAGCATAAGACATCTGGATAAAAGAAACAAGGGGTGGCAACTTTGGCCCGCCCACTTCGATTGTGGGTATGAGGAAAGATAGTGGATGTGCACACCCGATTTCTTGAAGGATTTCGATCCTTGGGCACCCAATTTGTAAAACTTTGTATCACCCATTTTGAGCCCTCAAGGGGATGCATTGTAACCCATAATTTTGGATCATTTTTATTAATAAGAAATATATTTTCTTTGTATCATTTCTTGTTATTTGCTATCTTTTCCATCTTTACTTGCATGCTTCCGTTTGACACTCATAAGTGATAGGGCATAAATATGCACATTTTTTATATTTCATTTGGAGCACCATTTTTCCCTACTTCAATTTGACCCTAAATATACCATGCAATTATGAATTAATTTATCTGTGTAGGTCAAGGTTAAGAACAATGTCATCATTTTTGCTTGATTTACTTAGGGGTCATATATCTACAAAACTATGGGAGAATTTTGTTTACCCAATGCCATTTATCTCTCCATTGCTTCCTCTAGGTACTTAATTTTCTTAGATATGGATCCTAGATATGCATAGCCATAATATACTTCTTTATATGGTCTACCACATTAATTGATCCAATAGATTGGATCCTATGAGTGATACTTAATTACCATCAAAGTCTAGACTTTTTAATAGGTTAGGGAGCTATGGCTATTTTTGGAATTTGTGTGTGTTGCCTTGAGGCTTTAGTAATATTTTCAACAAAATAAATGACACCAAAAACATTAAATTAAAATGAAACGATTGCAATAAAATGAATGATCTTTGTATTAAACAGGGGAGCCTTGGTCTCCTTTTTTTACAATGTTGTTTCCCAATGTGAGGGGGTAAATATTATAATGCTTTATTTTACAAAGTACAATGCTCAAATGATAGTCTCTTGTTCTTCAAAGAAAATTAAACTAGTGTCTTTTGCTCCTCTGCTACAACTTCAAAAGTTGAGTGGGTTTGAGTATCCTGGGAATAGGGCCACTCTAGATTCAGTAGCTGCTCAAGGATCTATCTCCTACACATGAAATACACACAAGGGTTTAGTAGCACATGTATATATGACTAAAAAACAATGTGATAAACCCTTAAATGAATGATCATAGAAATCAACAATACAGTGCAACAAAAAAATAGACCAAAATGCCATGCCAAATTTTAGCTTACCAGTCTTTGTTGTGGTTCACAAAAAATTGCTCCTGAGTAATTGTGGGTAGGTAGTTGAAGAACCATGGGATGGCGGTTGCAACTATGTAACCATCGATTGGTGGTTGAGGCTAGATGGAAGAAACCTTAAAAATGGTACTCTAGGGCTTCGAATCCTTGATCTCCTTAGGATGTGTGCAATATCCTAGCATGATTATGGTAGCCTTACGATATGTTATTTCAGCCTCTTTTGGTTGATGGGATGAAGGTACCTTTATAGGCCCCTTGGTATTTTGGAGGGAAAGGGAGGTGGCAAGCCAGGATTACCATGTAGCAGTCCAGGCCTACCAAATGGAAGGGGCAGTTACAGTGAGTCACCTAGGGTGTCTCACTTAACTAGGGTGATGTGGCTAGTGGATAGGTGCAAGTGGAGTGAGGTGTGATAGATGTCCCATGTGAAGTGACAAGGATGAAATAGGTGTGAGAGAGGTGGCAAGGGGTGGTGGTGATGTGGCTAGGACACATGTCTAGTGAGTAGGTAGGGTATCTTAGGCAAATTTTACAAATTTATAAAATATGGAAAATGCTTTTAATGTGCATATTTTTATGCCTAAGTTTGGACTTAGGCATATATTATGTAGGATTGTGATGTGCAATGTGGGATGGAATGTGCAAGGATTAATATGCATAATTTTAGACTTAGAAATATATTTTATTATATTTTAAAGTGTAAATACCTATATTTTAGTGTCTATAGATACCCCTTTTTGTATCGTGTTGTGTAAAACACAATGCAATGCAAAAACAAGAGACATCTGTCCTTATTGGATGGATAAATGGACTCAAATCTTCTCGATGCACAAGAATGAATGATTTTAAAAATATATATTTTTTTGCTTACCCCCTCAATTGGAAAATGGGTAAATAATGAAACCCACAAGCCAATTGACCAAATGTGGATTATGAAAAGGGGTGGATGTGATGGATGCAAATGTGTGAAATTCAAGATCAACTTGATGCCCCAAGTTTGGGGTGGTTTTGTGATGTTGTAAGCTTACCTTTGGTTTCAATGAGGTGCAAATGATGTGGTAAAATAACCAACCACTACGTGACTTTGGGTGTCCATATGACTGTAGCAATTCCTATGAAATAATATGGTGTTAAAGGAACCAGGCACTTTGGGAGCTCAGACACCTTAGTGATTTTGGCAATTATTACCAAATTATGAGATGATTGTTTTCCACTTTTGTAACCCAATGGAAATGGTATAATTATAACCTTGTGCAAGTTTGGTTTAACATAGTCACACTCAGAAATTGATGGACCTAGCTAAATTAATTTCACATGTGATATTGTTAAATGATTTTGAACATTTGTCCTTATGGTGAACTACCCATCCTACCGGATTACATGGATAACCAATCACTACAACTACAAAGCGTCTAGAGTAAATCACTAGATACAAAATTCACTTTAAATGATGATGATGATTGAATATGATGATTGAATTCATTGTTGGTTTGATTGGGTTTTTGTTGATTTTTTTCTTATACTACATGTTCGCATTTGGTTGCACTTGATAATTGCACATCCATCGTCAATATCGCCAAACATGGGTGCAGGGTTGCATGCGCTCATCAAATGCGGACATGTGATTAGCTCTGCAAAATTTGGCTATAATTATGCATGAGTTGGTAAAGCGGATTCATTTGTGTGTTTGAATTTTTTCTAAGCAGTTGTAGATTAAGTGATGGAGATGGCTAGTGTGGTGAGCAGAGCGGTTGACAGTGCAGAGGTTGGCAGCTCAACTGGATTTGGAGTCGATGCACGAGTGGTGGAGGTAGGATTTTGAGGCCTTTCATTTTATTTTGGTTTTGTTGTGTTTTTATTTTGAAAACTAAGAGGGGATGGTTATTTTTTTTATTTTTTTACGATGAAAAAGTGGGAGGCAATTTTTTTTTTTTTGAAATAACATAATGCATAATAGTGTTTTTTAAAATGTTTTTAATATGAAAAGGATGCATGAAAATGTTTTTGTTTTTTATTTTATTTTTATTTTATTTTTAGATGAAAAGCATGCTTTTAAAATGTTTTGTGTTTTTATGTTTATGTGTGTGTTTTTTTAATGAAAAGAGTACATGAAAATGTTTTTGTGCTTTTGAAATGAAAAGAATGCTTGTAAAATATTTTTGGTGTTTTTATGTTTGTGTGTGTTTTTTTAAATGAAAAGAATACATGAAAATGTTTTTGTGTTTTTATATTTTTGAAATGAAAATAATGCTTGTAAAATATTTTTGTTGTTTTATGTATATGTTTTTTTTGAAATGACATATGCACTTATTTGGATTTGCTTTATGCTTTGTGCAGGTGAAATTTATTGAGGCTCAACATCGATGGCCTCGTATCATATGTTGGGTGTAGAAGACATTGAATGATGATGATTGGAAGTGGTTGGAGGCAGTGATATTGGATGGGTGTGGGCAGACAGAGGTTTTTAGGGTGTATGAGTACTTGCCCGCTTTGGTGGAGAGGTGGGACCCTAATAGGGGGTCATTTCATCTTTTGATAGGGGAGCTTACTATTACCTTAGAGGATGTTTACCACATCTTTCATGTTCCTATCGAGGGTCTACCAGTCTAGGTTGGCCACAACAAGGAACATGAGCTAAGACCTCTATATGGTGATGGATGGGATGATGTGGATGTTAGAAAGGGTGGTATTCAATATATTAAATTGTATAAGGATGGGGAGTTAGGATCGCATCCTACCTTTGTGATGTACATATTAGGCAATATGTTGTTGTCTAACAACATGGGATCTAGGTTCCCTTAGAATTAGGTGAGGCTCATTATTGATCTGATTGATGAGCCTCAGGTTTATACTTGGGCTCTCGCCCTAATTTACTATTTGAACGTGGAGCTCTATGAGGTGAAGAGGTGGGAGTGAAAGGGAATTGGTTGCAGATTGCTTCTTCAACTTTGGGCTTGGGAGCACATCAGGGTTTCTGGACCAGAGGGTCTACCTTGTGAGTGGGATCACTCATTGCATTGTGCTCTTCACTAGCAGACCAGAGAGGAGCTTTTATTGATTTAACCTAGCCATAGTGGCCAAGAGTATAGGGATATGTTTTCTACTTTGAGTAGTTGTGACATATTTTGGTAATAATTATGAGGCCTCACTTGGGATGGTGATGCGACACAAATTTTGTGGATTATGTGAGGCAAGTGGTTGGTTAGGCATCATAGGTGAGAGATGAAGTTCGTTTAGTTATCTTGAGTGATATGGTAGTTTAGTTTGGTGCAGGGAGTCCCTGATGATCTAGTTGTATATAGGCATTAGGGTGATGAGCTTAGTCTCCCTATTACTCCTAATTTTTGGACTATGGATGACAATCATGATGACAAGACCATGAATATTCTAGATATAGATAATTCTAGGACTGTAACTGAGTATGATGCTTTGTTTTCTTTGTAGCATCTATGGGCACCAATTCAGGTTGTTGATGATGTTGTGATTGGTGATGAATGGGATACTGGTGAGCAGGCTCCTCAATGGTAAACATGTCATTGAGGTAGTGGTAGTAGGGGGCAAGATGGGGTAGATATGTATCAGCCTATAAACACTAGGATTGAGGGTGGTGGAGATGGATATGGGGATGGAGGCAATGGTAGTGGTGGTGGTGATGGAGGGTAGGGTCTACCTCCACACTATACTAAGGAGGATTAGGGTGTGCTTCAGGTTGAGGGGGATATCTTGGGCTAGGAGTGGGACTACCTCGGATAGATTATAGTATCTTGTGATGTAGATATCATGAGATTATAGAGTGTATTAGAAGTTTAGGTCAGTTGCAGAGTGAGGTGGGTGGGCTACAGAGTGCACCTAGTGGAGGTGGTGATGGCTCTAAGATTATAACTCTCTATGCTAAGATAGCGTAGAAAGATGAATGTTAGAGATGGGACATATCTATTTCTTGGTTACATCTTAGGTACATTCATCTACTTAAGGAAACACTTTCTCAGCATCACATCCCACTACTTGTGTAGTCTTATTCATCAGTTTATGTCTTTAGTAGGTGGACGAGTCTAGGCCTAATGATTCACGTTTTTGGGTTCCTAGTTTCCATGCTCCCTTAGGTTTGTATGGATCAACTCATGGTATTCCTAGGGGTCATGGTGGCACTATCTAGAAGCACTTATTACCTCTTTTTTTAGTTTTTATTTTTGTTTATGATCCTTAGTGCTCTGATGTATACAACCTTTTGGGTTTTTTTGTACTATGTGGTTTATATATACATATACATGGATTTTATTATGATCATTTGTGTTTGCACTTTTGTTTTACTATATGTATGGATGCATATGAAATTATGTAGTGATTGAGTGAAATGAATGGTGAATGTTATGTTCTAATGATCATTTGTATATGTTTTAGAATTTTTCTTGATCAACTTTATCTTCGTTGTTTAATCAGGGGCACTAACAATTATTATTTATAAATGAAATGGATTATGAGATGTAATAGTGGAGATGATATGGAATAGTTTGGATAAAGGATCTAGAGTCATTTTGTACAGACTCAAACATCCTAGACTCTAGTGATCTTAAACAAACTCGTTTATGTATTTGCAAATTTTCATGATGCTAAGGTTGTCCTAGAGGTTTCAAATTTCTCCAAGATCAACTATCTATTCAAATGATTGTTCTTTTTTCATTATGAGCTATGTCAAACTAATCAATAAGAACTTATACCAATAAGTTGGCTCATTCGTGTGTGTCCATAGGTCTATACAAAATATGGTTGCTAATGTGATAGATGTGATGTCACACATAAGGACATCCCATTTTAAGGTGGGTTTCATTCAACCTACTGTTGTAATGAGGATCACCCCACAGGTTTTAAAACACTAAGAATTACAAGGATTCAAGCTACTTTCCCTAGGTATGGTTGAATGACCGAAAAACCCTAGTATATTCTTCATAGCAATAGGAGGGGTTGTGTTGAAAAACACAATTACTCACAAGGGTGATGTGTGATGATGATAATGCATAGATGCATGATTGAAACACAAACATGGTGTCATTTGTAAGATTGCAAACACAACCTATCCTAATGCAAGTGCGACGGATGGAAATACCTAATGCAATGCAATTAAATGAATGCATATGCAAAATGAGAATGCAAAATGCAAATGAGATGCAGCAATGCAAAATGAAATGCAATTTTTTTAGATTTTATTGCTTTTTAATTTTTATGAATTTTTGAAATTTTGATTTGACCAAAGGGTTTAGATTCCTTTGGAGCCTTTTATGGGATGACCAAAGGGCTTATAGATGCCTTTGGAGCCTTTTAATGGTTTGACCAAAGGGCTTACAGATGCCTTTGGAGCCTTTTGATGGTTTTAGGCATAGAATGCTTTAAGATGAAGGATGTTGAGAGGTTCAGGCTCTTCAACCCCTTCAAGCGATGTTAAGCGATATGTCCCAGGTCCAATCTTCTCAGAGATGATATAAGGACCTAACCAATTAGCCATAAATTTGTCTCACAGTTCTAGTGGTAGATTTGAGTTCTGTTGGTTCTCTTTCAGCACAAGATCACCAACCTCAAAGTCTCTCAGATGGACTTTGTTATTGTAAGCTCATTTTAAGCGCTCTTGGTAAACACGGAGATGCTCAAGGGCATTCACGCGATGTTCATCAAGTAGCATCAATTGATCTAGGTGAGCTTTCCATGCAGTGTCATCATCGATGAACTCTTTCAATGCGATGCACAACATTGGAATTTCCAACTCTAGGGGCATAATGGCCTCGGTGCCATATACTAGTGAAAATGGAGTTGCCCCAATGGGTGTCCGAATGCTAGTCCTATAAGCCCATAATGCAAGGGGTAGCTGGATGTGCCAATATTTGTGGTGCTCCTGTACCATATTTTTCAAGATGGATACCACTATCTTATTTGAAGCCTCAGCTTACCCATTTTCCTATGGATAATATGGAGTCACAAAACTGTGTTTGATCCTATACTTGGACGTCAAAGCCCTCACAATTTTGTTCTTGAATGATGTTCCATTATCCAAGATTATTTTGGATGGTATCCCAAAATGACTTATGATATTGGTGAGTATGAACTCCGTAATACATGCTCCAGTTGTCATTGTTAATGGGATTGCTTCCACCCACTTAGTAAAGTACTCAGTAGCCATAATAATGAATGTATGCCAGCCCGATGATGGAGGAGAGATCTTATCGATTAGATCCAAACCCCACTGAGCAAATGGCCAAGCCGCTTGAATGGGTTGTAAGGCCTATGATGGCAAGTGCGCAAGATTAGCATGATGCTGACATTTAACGCATTTCCTGACATACACATTGCAATCCTTCTCCATAGTAGGCCAATAATAGCCCATGCAAAGGATGCGCTTGATGATAGCCATGCCGCTAAAATGGCCACCGCACGTACCATCGTGAGCTTGCAAAATTTCCCAAGATGATTCTTGGGGCTCAAGACAATGAAGGAGAACTCCATCGTAACTTTGACGATACAAAATATCTCCTAACAAGACATACTTTGTCACTTTCTATTTAAATGTGCATTTTGTGGCATGTGATAATCCCTGAGGGATTACACCAAGTTTTAGGAAGTCATGTATTTGTGACATCCAATTCTGATAGACCTCAGCCTCAACTGACAAGACAACATGTTCCCCCTACAGTTTAACATTCACAAATGCATACTAGGAAACAACCTTATGGTGAATGGTAGTACCATTCCCCATAGGACCCTACGAGATCAATGACCCCCAGGGTGCCCTCTTGAGAAAGTCTTTAGCTCTATAGAACCATTCATGGTTTGGTTCTATATGAATCATGTTGACTGATTCTTTATTATCCAAAGCCTCATATTGCATGGTAGAGTGTGATAATATTTTTATGTGGATGGTAGTAAAATCGGTAGATAGATTCTGAGGAATTAAGGATCCCAAAGATGCCATAGTGTCTATAAATATGTTTGATGAATGAGGGATTGCCTCGATGTCATACCACTCCAACTGAGCTAGATAAGTGTCAACAAGATCTTTGTAGGCCTTCAGGATAGGACACCTACATTGAAAAAGTCCCTTCACTTGGTTGACAATGAGAAGGGAATCACCAAAGATATTTAACCTTTTGATCTTCATGGCGATAGTTGTTTGGAGGCCCAATATTAGGGCTTCATATTCAACATTATTGTTAGTGCAAGGAAAGTCTAACTTAAATGACAAGGGCATGGGAGCACCTTATGGCGTGAACAACACTATTCCTGCACCACCCCCTTGCTCACACTTTGAACCATCGAAGAACAAGGTCATATCAGCTTTGTTATCTAGTTCTTCGGGTTCGGGAGACTCTGATAATGCGAAGACTGCATCATCAAGAAGCTCAATGGTGAGAGGCCTACTATTTTCTAGTGGTGCCTCAGCCAGTTGATCAGCTATGACCTATCCCTTGATGGACTTTTGGCTAATGAATTCCAAGTCAAATTCTATCAATAGCATGATCCACTTTGTAGTACATGTATTATGATACGTCTTGCTCATCATATACTACAAAGGATTTTGTTTTGATATGACATACATCGTATGACTTAACATATAATGCCACAATTTCTTTGTAGCGAACACCATTGCTAAACACAACTTTTCCACGTAGGCATATCCTAGCTCGTAACTCACCAAGGTTCGGCTAATGTAATATATGGCTTGCTCTTTGTCTTGCACATTCTTTTGGGCTAACATGGTCCCTAATGCAAAGTTAGTTGCCGATATATATAGCAAGAATGGTACATCTGGTCTTGGTGGAGCTAGTACTGGTGGCATCGCCAGGTAGTGCTTAATCTCAGCAAAGGCTGCTTGATAGTCCTCATCCCAATTGAATGGGACCCCCTTGTGTAGCAGTCGATTCATGGGTCGACATTTATCTGATAATTGTGTGATAAATCACTTTATGGATGCTACTTTGCCCTGTAGGCTCCTTAATTCCTTGATATTCATGGGAGGATGCATTTCTAAAATGGCCTTGACCTTTGTTGGGTCTACTTCGATCCCTCATTTTGAAATGATGAATCCCAAGAGCTTTCCTAAAGTCATACCAAATACGCACTTCTTAGGATTCAACCTGACATTATGCTCTATCAGGTGATCGAAGACCTTTCTCAGGACCTCTGCATGCTCTGAACGCAACAATGACTTTGCCAATAAGTCATCGATGTAATCTTCCAAGATCTTATGCATGTAGTCATGAAATATGTATGTCATAGCCCGCTGATATGTAGCACCAACATTCTTAAGGCCGAATGGCATAACCTTATAACAAAATGTCCCCCATGGCATTATGAACATGGTTTTATGCTGGTCTTTGGGCTTAATCCAAATTTGGTTGTAACCAAAAAAACCATCCATTAAGGAGAGCATCTCATGACCCGTAGTTGCATCTACGAGAGCATCTATGTTTGGCAATGGAAATGAATCCTTTGGTGTTGCCCTATTGAGGTCTCTGAAATTTGTATAGATACGGATCCTTCCATCAGGTTTTCCTATAGGCACCATGTTTGATACCCATTATGGATAGTCGATGGAAATGACAAACTCTACATCCAATAGCTTTTGCAATTCATCCTTAACCATTAAGGCTACTATTGGATGCATCTTCCTAAGTTTCTGCTTGACTAGATTTTTTGAGAGATCTAGCGAAAGGTTATGAGTAACCAATTTTGGATCTAGACCCGACATGTCCTTATAAGTCCAAGCAAAGAGATCAGGTCTCTCTTTTAGTAGAGGGATGAGGTTGGCATGCTCATCAGGAGATAAAATTTCTCCAAATTTAACCTTCTTAGGAATTGTGGGATCATTGCTGATATCCACTTCAAAGGTTTCCTCTACTGACATGTGGGATCCCTCCTCAAGATGGTGAGGCGTAGGGATCAAGTGGATGTCATCTGCTGGGTTTATGGGTTCCATATTGGAAGCATCCTCAGCATGATAAACATCATGTGCATAGCCTGGTGTAAAATGAAAAGGTTGCAGCATTTCTTCATTGGGGAAGAAATATTTAGGCTCTAGTGGTGAGTCAGCGTGATCCCAATCAATAGCATCTACATTAAGATACAATGGTTTGGAGGGGTCGGTTGGATTGTGAAGTGGAGTGGTCAAATCAATGGAGATCATATTGATGGAATGGATCATATCTCCAGGACCATATGCATGTGACTCTACATTTATATAACTTCCATCCCCGAGATGTGGTTTTGGGGGTATGGGGATCTCTAGATCCGGTCTATGGATAGACTCGAACATAGGATCACTAGGCTCAAGGAGCTCCATGTATGTCGGTGGATCAGGAAAGACCATATGATAAATCACATTGAGATTCAGTGGTCTTCCCCTAAGGTGAGGGTGGAGATTGATATCTCTGTACATATCCTCTATAGTGTATGGTGCATTACGATGATGCAAGTAGGGAGGTCCCAAATAGGCTCTCTCTATTTCATCTTCATCATCACTATCATAATAAAAACCCTCACCACTACCTACTAGAACTAGGAGATTAGGAATATGGGGCCCCATGTAAGCCCACTCTTGATAACCACTATCATCAATGGAGGATTTCTCATCCTCTACGACTATCTCCAAGGGTAAAAGATGATATAAATTTAGGAGGCCTAGGTAAGCCAACTCAGTCTCATCCTCAGATTGCTCATTGTGCGAGGACTCATCATCATCATCACTCTCATACATACAACTCGGTCCACCTCTCTCAGAGATGGACTCTACTATATCCTCATCAGAATGATTCTCTGACTCAAAATCTACCGCTATGCTAGCATTCTGATCTTGTAGGCCTATGTCATCGGCTACCCCATGGATTTGTTCATCCAAGTTGTCTCTTGGTATGTGCTCTGGACTGGTCTCCACCAAGATGTTCTCATGATATATCTCAGGTGGTTCTATAGTGATGTAAGACACTAACCGGTTATCCCTTCGAAAGGTAGAGGGATTGGGGTGATAAGGATTGAAGTCGACTTCACCCCCTAGACTGAGGTACAGGTGGTCTAAAGATGTCATGAGGAGTTCATCCTATCCTCTAATATAATATCCTAACCCGAACCTATCAGTTGGCAACTGATATTGTGGTTCGTAAGGCCTCCTACACCCCTACTCGAATAATCTGAGACCATAACCATGCCAATGGTAACGCTCAAAATATCATAAGGTATATTCTAGGTTAGAGAGATAATGAACATTCATAGTGAATGGTTCATCATCATCCTCATCCATGGGAGTGCGAGATGCAAGTTGGTCGAGCCCTCCATAGATAAAATTGGTTTGATTAGGAGGTACCCCCAGTGGTACCACCATCCCTATGGGAAGGCGATGGGCTTGTGGTCGGCCCATATCCTATGCAGTCTCGATGATCGGTGTAAATGTCACATTCTACACAATATACTCCCCTAATCTAGGATTAACCAAATGAATGGTCACCTACGGTGCAGATGACCCTGCTGAAGATGTAGGTGAAGCAGGCTGAGGTGCCTCTTCGACTTCTCCTTGAGCATCCTCTACTTCCATGGGAGTAGGGACCTCGATGACAACTAGTTTGGGCACTTGTTTTATCTCTTTTTTACCCATATTTACCTTTAGCTTCCTATCATCTCGATGCATTATGGATGCAGATGGTCTGGTAGAAGCAATTATCATGTGCTCCGATCATTGAGATGCGGATATTGTAGGTTTGGCACACACTTCCTTCATTTTACCTCCTGGCTCTTTGATCGATGATGTTGGTCATATGTCCAGGTGCATTGAGGGGAGCACGAAGTCCCCTAGAAAATCTGCTAAATTCATGTATTTGAATGGTTCTTCATCTGAAGGTACCACGTGAACCTGTCCCTCATGCACATATTTAATACATTGATGGAGAATGGAAGGGACACAATGCATTTCTCTTATCCAAGGCCTCCCTAGAAGTATATTGTATTGCATAGCACCTTCAATCACATGACACATCACCGGGATGGTCTTTAGTCCCACCTGAATAGGTAAGACTATCATGTCGATAGTTGAGCATAATGCATCATTAAAAGCTCTCAACGTGAAGGCAGAAGGTATGATATGCATCTTTGGCAACTTCAGGTATGTCAATGCCTTGGTCATGATTATATTGATTGATGATCTCGTATCAATCAAAACCCGCTTGAAAGGTATGTGATTTACACATGCAATGATGTGGAGCGATGGGTCCATTGCTATGATAGTGGAAACCATCTTGATTTCATGATCATAAAATTGTATGATCGGTTCTTGACATTGTTGCACGTGTCCCACGAAGTGTGTGAATGCTTTGGGATCCTGGGACTGCACTTCTATGGACCTTAGAATATCCATAAGTATCTCCCTATGCTTGGGAGACTGCTGAATCAGCTCATAAATTGATAACTTTGCTAGAGTCATCTGTAGGTTTTGAACTAACCTACTCCTGATTGTCACCACCGGTCTAGTTGGTGGGCCTGGCACATTTTGGGCTGGCCTTGGAGGAGGTGCAGCTTGGACCCTAATAGGCAATGGAGGTTGATTTGGTCTTTCATACCTCGCATGTCTTGTGATGATGTTGACCATTCTGATGAACCCATGGGTTGGTGGTTCGATGCGTACTTGATTGACTTGGCCAACATTGTTCCTTGGTACCTCATGGTTGGGTAGAGGATTTTTGTAAATCCCCATATTCTGATTATCTGGTGCTTGTGGATTGTCCACAAGAAGCGTACCTCTTTCGATCATATTTTGCACTAAATGTTTGAAATACCAACATACCTCTATGTCGTGACCTTTCATTCGATGAAATATGCAATATTGATCATCCTTATATCCCTTAGGCTTGGGTTGATTAGGGTCCACTAATTTGATTTCTGGTAAGTTTATTGCCTTTGCCTCGCACAATTGATGGAAAATCGATGTCAACGATTTTGATAATTGAGTGAATATGTGAGGAGGGTATATTTCTTTGTCCTTACCCTTCTGGTTGTTGTTGCACTACTCATATTGCGTAGGAGGAGGTTGGGCTTGATAATTTCATTGTTGTTGCCCCTTATCCCCTTTTTGAAGGTTTAAAACCACCTGATTAACGTGGGTCGGCTTGGCCTATTGTTTCTCGGTGCTCTTCTTATTCCATTCCTTCTTGCTTCTGAGTTTCAAGTTACCCTCCTATAACTTGATATCCTCTATCACTTTGGCTTGCACCAAAGCCTCTTCAAATGTTTGATATTGTTGCAACTACAACAATAATAAAATGTGCTTTGCACAACTCTTCATAAACATCCAGGTTAATTCAGAGGTAGGGATGGAGAATGGTAGCTTTACCATCATCTTTCTCCATAATTTCCCATAATCCATAACTAGCTCATCATCATGTTGCATTAAAGCAGCCAGATCAGATAAGTTCACCTTTTTCTTGATGTCGAAGGAGAAGCGTTCAAGAAATGCATCGGCCAGTTGCTCAAAGTTGGTGATGTTGTGCCTTTTGAGTTGATTAAACCACTCCTGGGCTAGGCCTGAGAGGGTTGTAATGAAGGTCCGTAGGAGCAAGGTATCATTACTCTCGATCTGAAAGCACATGTCTAGAAAACTCGTGATGTGCTCCTGAGCATCCTCCTCTCCTTTAAAATTTTCTAGCCTAGGCATCTCAAAATGCTCAGGATAGGCAAGAATAGGCATTGATGGGCATAAAGGTTCATTATGAATCTTATTCAAGGTAGGATTTTGATAAGTCATTCCTTGCTTCTCGATAGCTTTAACCTTTTCTGCCAAGGCCTTATAGGCCTGCGAAGATAGGAACTCCTCTTCTCTGGATTGCCTTTGAGGCACCTTTGGAGGCAGATTCCTCTTTGATCGAGGTGGAGGACTAGGCTCATCATCCACTTTGACTTGGGAGATTTTAGGATACTCTTGATCTAGTTCATCTCCCACTTCTTCTTCATACTGCCTATGCCCATGATGTTCGGATGTGGGACATCGATCTCTATGTTGGGTCGTATGGTGAGTATGGGTGTCTATATACTTAGGGTGCAACTCAGGCTATGAAGCAACTCATCTATCAATGCTCTCCCTGTACTCACTATGGGGAGGTAAACTAACACTAGCCAATTGGTCCTCCCTCTCAGCATGCTCCTTTTGATCAAGGATGCATTGCTCGCGCATGCGTTATTCATATAATCATTGTCTTATGAACCTTTGCCTCTGAGTGTCCTCATTTTTGAGGTATTCTCACTCTGCATGAACATCTTCCAATTGGTCTTGGAGGATCTGACATCTCTGCTCTAACACCAGCTTGTGAGATCTATCTATGTGATCAGCCGTATGAGGCCTCTGGTGTGTGCACTCTATTCGAGTGGCTTTGTGGGTGTGTCCCCCAATAGACTGATTTGCTATGCTCTTGCCCTTATCTTTGAAGATGAAATTTGTGTTCAACTGCCACCTATACTCTATTCCTACATAGGATGCAGGTGTATGCATATCACAAGAATGCTTGGAGCATTCTCTAGGTTCCCTGATGGTCCTAATTGTACTTCCACTATGCACACTCGCAGAATGAGAAGGTGCAGGTGAAGGTTTATAACCTAGCTATCCTAAGACTCTATCTAGACCATCTAACTATCTACTACGCCATGGCTCATGAGGTGGCATACCATTTTCTCCCACTTTAGACATGTCTATGGTGATCCTACAAGGCTCACTTCTATTGGGAGTTTGCATGGGTCTACGCTTGGAAGTGGCCCTCTCTATTTACCCCTGAATGGGTGGATCTTGAGCCTATCTATACTCAGATGGTGGGGGCCTTGAGCCTCCCTTAGGTACAGGTCGAAGGGGTACCAATATGGATCCCTCTATGACATACTCTTCAGTAGATCCCATGGATGCACATAGAGTGTGATCATGGTAAATGCTACCATGTTTGGGACCCCCATGCTAGGAAGCCCCATGCTCTAATATATGTCTCGAGGAGTGTCTAGTGGCTCCTCTAACTAGGGTATTCTCAATAGGATCCCTGCACGTAGAATTATCCCCTCTAATACTCATCGAACGATGTTCGAGAGGATTCTATGGTTGAGGGTTCTATACATCTTGTTGTGCATTGGGTGGAGCTTCGACCTTGACCTCGGTCAATGCACCTAGATCGACCTCTCCATGTTTGCACCATGATATTATATTATCTCGTATGTAAATTTTAAGGCAAACAAAGTAAACAATGATGATTATCTCTTTTAAATTTTTGTTTGTGAGCCCTAAACTATTTGGTGTGTTTTGAGATTTGTTGTATCAGAAAGTAACTCTCATCATGTTTTCAAAAAGTTGATGATATACTCAATTGTTTAAGGGCTTTCACCTATATACTCATAGCTCGACAACCAGAAATGAAAGTCACGATAACGTAAACCCCCCAAAATGTGGAGATGAAACCCACACTCGGGAGGGAGCATAGGTCCTCCCGGTCCTCACCCTATTCACCCGTGCGTAGTGATACACCCCTCCAAAGAGGAATGCATGCTATTTTGCATGGGCTATGATGGCATCTTGGATCCGGTATTGGTCTAGTAACAAAAGGATCGAGGGAGTTGGGCCAATGGATGGAAATCACTACCACCGTCGTTGAACCCTACTAGTGGTTGGATGTGACTTCCAACTCACTAGCATTTAAAGTGTGTCATGGTGTGTGTGGTTCTTTTTACTTTGCATGAAATAAAAATGCATAAACCAACATTCACATGATTTTCCTACATGCTTTGAAAAATAACATTTCACTTTAAGAGAATGCACGATTACGCTAGATGACGTTCAGAGAATGCAACTATCTATGAGGAAAATGGCCACTGATTGGGCCTCATACATGCAAAATCTAAACACACAATGTCCTAGACCACTGGAGACTAGGGTGGACTACAATCAGAGATCCGCTATTCCTAGCAATGACTAGTAGAAAACTAAAAATGAACTAGGATTTTCCCATTTCTACCTTTCATTAAGTTTTCTAATTAACCTAACATTTCTACATTCTAGAAAATAAAAACATAGACAAAAAAAAAACATAGGAAAATGAATCCTACCTCAGATCCAAGTCTGATGAAGTTTTGGATGCCTACTATATGCTCTATTCTCTACTGACCATGTCTGTCAGGCATGACTGCAACTATTGCCCATGGCTCTGTGGCATGGTGACAACTATTAACCATGGTTGTCAACCATGGCTAAGACCTATCATCACAAAACATAGTAAGTTAGTATTCTATGGCATAAAATGTGGGGTTCCCACCATGATCACCTTCTGTAGCAATCTAGGATGCATACACCTAAGCTAATAATAACTAAAAATCACATAAAGCATAAAAGAATGGATGAATTTGCAAATAACCACAAAGAAGGGCTTCTTTTATTAAATTTCCATTAAAATTCGATTACAAATCCATCCCTCTTAGGGATACCCAATGTGATACAATTATTACAATCATAGAAAATCCCCATGCAAGGGTAGGTGTAATCCATAGGCTTCCTAGGTTGACACGAACTGCTCCAAGGCAAATGTGGCCTTCTTCTCCATGATTAGAGGTATTTGTTGCTTTGAATGACAAGACCCTATTAACCCTGCATTCAAGAAACAACAAGAAATATATTAAAAGCAAAGGAGGCCTCTCTTAATGAGGCTTTTAGAGGAATATTGCATAAAAGATGTCATGAAAGCTTGAAATCAAGAAAATGCATAAAGCATGGTAATCTATACTAAACATGATAATTGACCATCAAGAAATATAAAGGAAACATAAATCAATCCATATAATATCCTAATTAAACAATTGGAAGCATGAAAACATAAGAAATAGCCACAACTAATCTATCTACCAAATGACAAGAAATGAAGGAAACAAGTCTTAAATTCCTATTTCTACCACACAATTATCTCTAATAAAACAAATCTAGATTAAATGCATATAATATACTACAAATAAAAGGTAAACTACTACTAAAACCAAGGGAAAAAGGAAATTAAACCTTGACCATGGGTCTATGAAGTAGCTAGCACTATTAGCCATGGTTGACAGCCATGATTGAGCTAAAAATATAGTTGCTCTCAAATTCTGGTCTTAGATCTCCAATTCCCCTTGATGAATTGATGATCAAGGGTCACCATGATGTCCTCTAACAGATTTGGTGGTTGAATTGCTCAGATTGGTGATGGAATGGGCTCAATTGAGTTTCTTGATTCCTCCTAGCCCTCCATAGCCTTCTTGGTTCCAAATGCCATGTGATCTCCAATTAGGTAGCAAAAGTATTCCTCTCAATGGATGCAAGTGAGTATGCAATTTGATAGGGCTTCGCTACGCTTCAACTCGAGATTCTTCTAGACTTCTCCCCAATTTGGAGGGGGGTTTTATAGCACTTGAGAAGGCCTTGTCTTAGCTTCATGGAGAAGCCAAGATCAAGAAAGGGCAGCTAGGGCAGTTGGATGGAAGCTTCTAGAACTTTTTACCCTCTAACCACTTGGATCTTCAACCAATTGGCCATTGTAACCGATTTTGGGTTGGTTGAGGTCCAACTAATTTTGAAGGCTAGCCATGGCTCTGAGGCATGGTCAACTCTATTAACCATGGGTGTCAGCCATGACCAACACTGATTAGGCAAAAATGCCTAAATGAGTGGTTAGAACCACTACTTCACCTTGGAATCTATCCAAGATCTTTCATATGGTCTTCTAGCATGTCCCATATGAGTAGTCACCTCGACATGACGCGTTTTAGGTGTCTACAGATGCCCTTTTGAGATGCATTGTGAGATCGAACAATGTTGAGAAAAAATAGACCTCCTAAAATGATGTCATAGGTTGGATGATGATCATTAGTCTGATCAACATTAGATGCCCAAGGTCCTACAAAAGGATGCGCATCCTAGAATCATTGCTTCCAACTAGATGGAAGGCTTAAATTTGCAAAGCTTTGGCAAGCTCCAGCGACGATCGGGTAGCTTCAATGCTACTATAGGCTTCTACGCCATATAGATCCGAAAGGAGGAGAGCTACTAGCTTAACTATCATAGTTGCTTTTTGCCCCAGCAAAGGGTAAGCTTATGATAGTCATTGGCAATGATTCGTAAGATGAACGTAATTTTGACAAGATCAAGGGATCTTCTATTGACTTTGATTATGATTATGATATTATGACTACCCCCTCAAGTGATGAGTCGATGAGGGTAATGAAAATTAAATGAAGTGATGAGTCACTTGACCACTATGAATGACTTGAACAATTTAAGGTTTAGCACTTGATACTTGGCTAGGCCTAATCAGCTATGATTACAACTATTAATAGTAATTGTATATTTCTATCCCATGGAGTAGTCCAACCATGAAGGCCTTCTTAGGGAATCAAAATGATAACAATTCCAATTAGGCATGTGTTGAATCATATTTGTCGATGATCTACTAAAAATGTCATAGAAGAATTGACATGATTGCTTCATTCCCGTGGAGTGGTCCAGCCTCCAAGGCCTTCTTCGGGATTGAAATGAAGCATATCAATTCGATGATGATGAATTTACCCCAAATGTCCTTATGGTAATTTACTCATATTGTTGGATTGCATGGAGCGCCAGTCGCTGCAACCGCCAAGTGTATAGGGTAAATAACTGGATACAAGGCACATTTGACTTTTGAATTATCTAATTTTTTTGTTATTTTTAATATTTTTGAAAATTCTGGTGAGGTGGATATTTTTAATTTGACATTTTGAAACTCCTCACGATGGGATTTTGGAGCATTTATTGTAGGTTTCTAGCCATGCTTGTCAGACGTAGCTAAATTTTCAAATTTTCTTAGTCGTGGCTTCGAACACATGGTCGAAAAACCCTAATCCTATGCCCATGGGTGTCAGCCATGGTCAAGGGAAAAATGGAAAATATTTAAGAAAAATCTATCATTTTTGACATCATTATTTCCAATTGATAGCTTTGCAAACCTGAGTGCTCTGAGAGGTGAGTTATCAAATTTGACATGGAACGCTGCTACAAACTCGACCTCACTACCACCTACACTGATGGCAGACCAACCTAGAGGCATCGGTGCTACTAAGGTAGAAGCACACAAACCCTCATTTTTCAATTACCGGATAAAATTGAACCTCATTAAGTAATGGGTTAAATTAACATCACTAAACTACTAATAATGAACCACACCCTAGCTTAGGAATAGTCTAGGTTAGATTAGAAGGGGTGGGTTTAATTTTTTTTGGGTGTCTCGAGATGGGAAATGACCCTAAAAAGGTCATCTCCCTTAGCCATGGTTGGTAGGCATGGTCCCCAATTGGAAAATTGGGGGCCACGACTATCAACCATGATGAGATTCAAATCTCAATGGTCATAAAATTTGATCGCCATCCTGACCGTGGGTCTGAACCGCGATTCGACAACTTTAGAAATTTTTTCAATTTTTTTATTTTTGAAAGGAATTAATTAATTTTTTTGACTTTTTGAAGTGCTTTGTCCATTTTTTTTTTAAATTTTGAGTGCATTTTTTGATGTTTATGTGTTTTTGAATATTTTGTGATTTTGTTTGATGTTTTTAAGTCATTTTTTGATGTTTTTGGTTGATTTTTAATCATTTTTGCCTTATTATGCTGCTTTCGACCAGACTCTAACTATGAGGGTGAGGGAATCAGAGATCCTTCATAACCTGCATGGTGCCCTAACATAGGTAGAGTAGGATTGGTTTGGGGTCATGGGCTTTGGCTATATTTTGTGCCTTCCCACTATTAGGGCTGATCAGGCCTACATGATAGCTTTGGCCCGACGTTGGGATGCATGGACCAACACATTTCACCTACCTACCGATGAAATGATTATGACACTGGAGGATGTGTACCACATATTTTGACTCCCTCTAGATGGTGAGGCCATCACATCTTCATCGATAAGGTGAAGAAGATAGTGTTTGATCAGATATTTGGTCATCATAGTGATGAGGCATAGTAGCATTCAGACCATGGAGGGGTCCACATTGAGCATTGGTACACTCAATAGGTCTTCTCTCGATGAGCGACCATATTTATGCACTTGATTATGTAGATCATGCTCCCTAATACTTCTAGAGTGAGGTTCCCTTAGAACCTCCTAGCTAGGATGTGAGATGTCCTAGCGAGCACCATTCAACAGCCCTTGATCCTATCCTAGGGGAGTGCCCTATTAGCACAGCTCTATAATGAGTTGTATCAGATCATCCAGAGGAGTAGAGTGGGCATCGATTGTAGCTTACTTCTTTAGATCTAGGGGTGGTAGCACATCAATATTGAGCACCCTATAGGACTACCACTCGAGATCATAGACATTGAGGAGGATCAGTGCTATGCAGCTAGCCTCAAGATCAAGAGGGCTTCAAGAGTAGGTCTCACATAGGGGACCTGAGCTACTACATAGAGCAGTTTGCATGACTACAGGAGAGCCAGGTTGAGTGGTACCCATACCTAGACTACCCTCCATGGATAGAGGCTGATGAGTACCTACGATAGGCATGCAGAGATAGATGGCTCCTTGAATATAAGTCTAAGGTACAAGAGTTCTTCTACTTCTCTCATATCACCAGATAGTTTGGTATCAGGCAAGACATCCCAGAGCTCCCCACCATCTATCACTATCTCACTCTAGAGAGGGACCTAACATGGCCTCAGGTGACTCCACTAGGTGATGAGGATGATGATTTCTAGGAGTCAAGCCTATCAGATATAGGGATGACACTAACTATGACACTTGGTGGATGACCATGCTATGGTAGGGCTTGGAGGGCCCACTAGGTAGACCAGTAGAGGGCGAATAGTAGAGGGCGTAGAGGGAGTAGAGGTCGATCCTCATGGGTATCGAGTCCATCAGAGGACTAAGGGTAGATGGGGTGAGGGAGGAGCTATAGAGGAGGCCCCCTAGGCTAAGGAGGAGGATGAGGCACTAGCAGAGGGTGAGGTAGCCTGACAATGAGATTGGATAGCTCAAGGCTTAGGTTGCTAGCCTACAGACTCAGGTAGGCACACTATAGATGTAGATGCTAGGGAGAGACACCTCCATAGCTACCTTATAAGCATGGGTTAGTGACCTATAATCATAGCTCATAGTAGGGTAGACTCAATGGTATAGCTATGTAGAGGAGAAGATAGCTCTCCAAGCACAGATTACCATAATGGAGATAGAGATCCAGAGGATCACAGGGCAGCGTATCCTCCTACAGTCCCAACTAGATGCTATGACCATAGAGCGTGACTCACTCAGGTCTACGAGGGGAGACCCCTCATCTTCATAGGTTATTCTAGTAGCTCCAGCTACTCTAGTAGTTCCATAGTATAGGGACTAGCAGTGATGGACCCGATGGTAGAGATCAAGAGACTACGAGCTCTGGTGCAGTGACACATCAATGAGTGATCATCAGATGTTGCCTACATATCTACCTTAGTAGGAGAGATTGAGCTACTTAAGGGTGAGGTTCCAGAGAGGTCCATAGCTCCAGGATCTTAGAGGACTCAAACTAGGGAGACAGGGTAGTCTTTAGCTCACTCTAGTCACAGGATGCACAGATCTGAGAGGACCTCAGGTGCTAGCTCCAAGTGGACTCATAGGGAGGGTGGAGGTGATAGTAGAGCCTCATAGACTAGGGGTATAGGTGCTACTTAGTATAGATCTATGATAGATATTGTACCATTTTTGAGTGTAAGGTCGAGGACCTACACAGTTGTAGCCTATGAGTATTTTTGACATATGTTGATGTACTCTTTATTTTTGATACACACACACACATATATATATATGATCTAACATTTGAGACTCATTATATGTGTAGATTTTATTTATTTTATGTTTATGAGATGCATATGGATGCAATGCTGATATGTTATATTTATTTTATGCTATATGATGTGATGTATAGATGACATGCGCTAGATAGCTATGTGATGTATGATTAGATGTAGTGATATATATGTGTAGATGGACTACTTATGATGAATGTATATGAATGCAATGTTTGATGTTAAATGCATGTTTAATTTATAGTACTTGTATGCATTTAATTTATGATGTTATGACATGATTCATGCCATGTATGTATTGCATAATTTTCATGATGATGATTTTCTATAAATGGACATGTATGCTTTAATCACTTAAAACATAATGTATGAATGCAATATGAGTTTAACAATCTAATGGATGACACCATAGAATGTATAACAATCATGAACTATAATTGATATATCTTATCATAAGAATTAATCAATTAATCACCCATGTGCACTATGTCATGATATATTGTTTCTATTCATAATCTCTTGCAAGTTAAAAGAATATGCATAACATAGTCAATGGTCATTTAAATATCATTTCTGACATCCATCCGGTATCTAACCTATATTATGAACAATATTTAATAAACAAAATCTTATAAAAAAATTTGATCCTTGATGATTGTGATTGGTTGTTGCTATTTGGGAATTTTTGAGGTTTTCCATGAAACTCAAACACCCTAGTTGACTTATCAAAAGTTGTATAATGACTATACTAGACTTCTAAAAAATAAAGTTTTCACTCTGAAATACCAAGCTATTCATTACCCCTGTGTGTGCAAATGAATATATTAGATAAGGCATAAGCATACCCCAGTGCCAGGTGGGATTCATTCAGCCCATTGTTGTATTGGGGATCCTCAAATGTCTATCCGATCCTAGGTTTGGATTTAGTTAGACTAGACCACTAGGCAATCCGGGCCACCTAAAGCTAGCTCACTTGTGACTTGCTAGACCTACCCCAATGTCAGGCGGGATTCATTCAGCCCATTGTTGTATTGGGGATCACTCCATGGCTTTGAGTATTGACCATTCCAAGGATTCAAGTTCACCCCCTTATTTTCTTCAATTTATTGGGATACTTGCTCATATATAGTGACAAAAATCACTATTTATTTTGTATATACTTCTCTTTTTTTTTTTTTTGCAAGGGATAGGATTTGACTCTAGGATTTTGCTCATTTTTATTTAAGCAAGGGATCTCTTCGGGTAGGGGGTGAACTTGTCCTTTTTCCAATGACCTCTACTCTAGACCACTGCTCCTCACAAAATGAGCAAGTAACAAAACCTTTCACCTAAGGTGACCCAGACCACTTTTGTAGTTTTTATCCTTCCTTACCCTAAGTAGGATTGTTTAAATGTGTTTGATTAGTGATAGGATTATGATATGCTAAGTGCTATCAAAACTAGACCTCATCTACAAAAGCAAAGCAAGCTTTCTACCAAACTCTTGAGAAGACCACTAGGTATGGTTGAATGACCGAAAAACCCTAGTATATTCTTCATAGCAACAGGAAGGGTTGTGTTGAAAAACATAATTACTCACAAGGGTGATGGATGATGATGATAATGCATAGATGCATGATTGAAATACAAACGTGGTGTCATTTGTAAGATTGCAAACACAACCTATCCTAATGCAAGTGCGATGGATGGAAATGCCTAATGCAATGCAATTAAATGAATGCATATGCAAAATGAGAATGCAAAATGCAAATAAAATGCAAAATGAAATGCAATGTTTTTAGATTTTATTGCTTTTTAATTTTTATGGATTTTTGAAATTTTGATTTGACCAAAGGGTTTATATTCCTTTGGAGCCTTTTATGGGATGACCAAAGGGCTTACAGATGCCTTTGGAGCATTTTAATGGTTTGACCAAAGGGCTTACAGATGCCTTTGGAGCCTTTTAATGGTTTTAGGCATAGAACACTTTAATATGAAGGATGTTGAGAGGTTCAGGCTCTTCAACACCTTCAAGCGATGTTAAGAGATATGTCCCAGGTCCAATATTCTTAGAGATGATATAAGGACCTAACCAATTAGTTATAAATTTGTCTCATAATTCTAGTGGTATATTTGAGTTATGTTGGTTCTCTTTCAGCACAAGATCACCAACCTCAAAGTCTCTCAGATGGACTTTGTTATTGTAAGCTCATTTTAAGTGCTCTTGATAAACATGGAGATGCTCAAGGGCATTCACGTGATGTTCATCAAGTAGCATCAATTGATCTAGGTGAGCTTGTCACGTAGTGTCATCATCGATGAACTCTTTCAATGCGATGCGCAATGTTGGAATCTCCAACTCTAAGGGCATAATGGCCTCAATGCCATATACTAGTGAAAATAGAGTTGCCCCAATGGGTGTCCGAATGCTAGTCCTATAAGCCCATAATGCAAGGGGTAATTGGATGTGCCAATATTTGTGGTGCTCTTATACCATATTTTTCAAGATGGATACCACTATCTTATTTGAAGCCTCAACTTACCCATTTTCCTACGGATAATATGGAGTCACAAAACTATGTTTGATCCTATACTTGGACATCAAAGCCCTCACAATTTTGTTCTTGAATGATGTTCCATTATCCAAGATTATTTTGGATGGTATCCCAAAATGACTTATGATATTGGTGAGTATGAACTCCACAATACATGCTCTAGTTGTCATTGTTAATGGGATTGCTTCCACCCACTTAGTAAAGTACTCAGTAGCCATAATAATGAATGTATGTTGGCCCGATGATGGAGGAGAGATCTTACCGATTAGATCCAAACCCCACTGAGCAAATGGCCAAGCCGCTTGAATGGGTTGTAAGGCCTATGATGGCAAGTGTACAAGATTAGCATGATGCTAACATTTAATGCATTTCTTGACATACACATTGTAATCCTTCTCCATAGTAGGCCAATAATAGCCCATGTGAAGGATGCGCTTGATGATAGCCATGCCACTGAAATGGCCATCGCACGTACCATCGTGAGCTTGCAAAATTGCCCAAGATGATTCTTGGGGCTCAAGACAATGAAGGAGAACTCCATCATAACTTCGACGATACAAAATATCTCCTAACAAGACATACTTTGTCACTTTCTATTTAAATGTGCATTTCATGGCACGTGACAATCCCTGAGGGATTACACCAAGTTTTAGGAAGTCATGTATTTGTGACATCCAATTCTGATAGACCTCAACCTCAACTGACAAGACAACATGTTCCCCCTATGGTTTAACATTTGCAAATATAGACTAGGAAATAACCTTATGGTGAATGGTAGTACCATTCCTCGTAGGACTCTAAGAGATCAATGACCCCTAGGGTACCCTCTTGAGAAAGTCTTTGGATCTGTAGAACCATTCATGGTTTGGTTCTATATGAATCATGTTGACTGATTCTTTGTTATCCAAAGCCTCACACTGCACGGTAGAGTGTGACAACATTTTTATGTGGATGGTAGTAAAATCGGTAGATGGATTCTGAGGAATTAAGGATCCCAAATATGCCATAGTGTCTATAAATCTATTTGATGAATGAGGGATTGCCTCGATGTCGTACCACTCCAACTGAGCTAGATAAGTGTCAACAAGATCTTTGTAGACCTTCAAGACAGGACACCTACATTGAAAAAGTCCCTTCACTTGGTTGACAATGAGAAGGGAATCACCAAAGATATTTAACCTTTTGATCTTCATGGTGATAGCTATTTGGAGGCCCAATATTAGGGCTTCATATTCAACATTATTGTTAGTGCAAGGAAAGTCCAACTTAAATGACAAGGGCATGGGAGCACCTTGTGGCATGAACAACACTATTCCTGCACCACCCCCTTGCTCACACTTCGAACCATCGAAGAACAAGGTCATATCAGCTTTGTTATCTAGTTCTTTGGGTTTGGGAGACTGATAATGCGAATACTGCATCATCAAGAAGCTCAATGGTGAGAGGTCTACTATTTTCTAGTGGTGCCTCAGCCAGTTGATCAGCTATGACCTATCCCTTGATGGAATTTTGGCTAATGAATTCCAAGTCAAATTCTATCAATAGCATGATCCACTTTGTAGTACGTGTATTATGATACATCTTGCTCATCATATACTACAAAGGATTTTGTTTTGATATGACATACATCATATGACTTAACATATAATGCCATAATTTCTTTGTAGTGAACACCACTGCTAAACACAACTTTTCCATGTAGGCATATCCTAGCTCATAACTCACCAAGGTTCGGCTAATGTAATATATGGCTTGCTCTTTGTCTTGCACATTATTTTGGGCTAACATGGTCCCTAATGCAAAGTTGATTGCTATATATATAGCAAGAATGGTACATCTGGTCTTGGTGGAGCTAGTACTAGCGGCATCACTAGGTAGTGCTTAATCTCAACAAAGGCTGCTTGATAGTCCTCATCCCAATTGAATGGGACCCCCTTGTGTAGCAGTCGATTCATGGGTCGACATTTATCCGATAATTGTGTGATAAATCACTTTATGGATGCTACTTTGCCCTGTAGGCTTCTTAATTCCTTGATATTCATGGGAGGATGCATCTCTAAAATGGCCTTGACCTTTGTTGGGTCTACTTCGATCCCTCATTTTGAAATGATGAATCCTAAGAGCTTTCTTGAAGTCATACCAAATACGCACTTCTTAGGATTCAACCTAACATTATGCTCTATCAGGAGATCGAAGACCTTTCTCAGGACCTCTGCATGCTCTGAATGTAGCAATGACTTTGCCAATAAGTCATCGATGTAATCTTCCAAGATCTTATGCATGTAGTCATGAAAGATGTATGTCATAGCCCATTGATATGTAGCACCAACATTCTTAAGGCCGAATGGCATAACCTTATAACAAAATGTCCCCCATGGCATTATGAACATGGTTTTATGTTGGTCTTTGGGCTTAATCTAAATTTGATTGTAACCAGAAAAACCATCCATTAAGGAGAGCATTTCATGACCTACAGTTGCATCTACGAGAGCATCTATGTTTGGCAATGGAAATGAATCCTTTGGTGTTGCCCTATTGAGGTCTCTAAAATCCGTACAGATATGGATCCTTCCATCAGGTTTTCCTACAGGCACCATGTTTGATACCCATTCTGGATAGTCGATGGAAATGACAAACTCTACATCCAACAGCTTCTGCAATTCATCCTTAACCATTAAGGCTACTATTGGATGCATCTTCCTGAGTTTCTGCTTGACTGGATTTTTTGAGAGATCTAGTGAAAGGTTATGAGTAACCAATTTTGGATCTAGACCCGACATGTCCTTATAAGTCCAAGCAAAGAGATCAGGTCTCTCTTTCAGTAGAGGGATGAGGTTGGCATGCTCATCAGGAGATAAAATTTCTCCAAATTTAACCTTCTTAGGAATTGTGGGATCATTGTTGATATCCACTTCAAAGGTTTCCTCTACTGACATGTGGGATCCCTCCTCAAGCTGGTGAGGCATAGGGATCAAGTGGATGTCATCTACTAGGTTTATGGGTTCCATATTGGAAGCATCCTCAACATGATAAACATCATGTGCACAGCCTAGCACAAAATGAAAAGGTTGCAATATTTCTTCATTGGGGAAGAAATATTCAGGCTCTAGTGGTGAGTCAACATGATCCCAATCAATAACATCTACATTAAGATACAATGGTTTGGAGGGGTCGATTGGATTGTGAAGTGGAGTGGTCAAATCAATGGAGATCATATTGATGGAATGGATCATGTCTCTAGGACCACGTGCATGTGACTCTACATTTATATAACTTCCATCCTCGAGATGTGGTTTTAGGGGTATGGGGATCTCTAGATCCGGTCTATGGATAGACTCGAACATAGGATCACTAGGCTCAAGGAGCTCCATATATGTCGGTGGATCAAGAAAGACCATATGATAAATCACATCGAGATTAGGTGGTCTTCCTCTGAGGTGAGGGTGGAGATTGATATCTCTATACATATCCTCTGTAGTGTATGGTGCATTACGATGATGCAAGTAGGGAGGCCCCAAATAGGCTCTCTCTATTTCATCTTCATCATCACTATCATAATAAAAACCTTCACCACTACCTACTAGAACTAGGAGATTAGGAATATGGGGCCCCATGTAAGCCCACTCTTGATAACCGCTATCATCAATGGAGGATTGCTCATCCTCGATGACTATCTCCAAGGGTAATAGATGACATAAATTTAGAGGGCCTAGGTAAGCCAACTCAGTCTCATCCTCAGATTGCTCATTGTGTGAGGACTCATCATCATCATCACTCTCATACATGCAACTCGGTCCACCTCTCTCAGAGATGGACTCTACTATATCCTCATCAGAATGATCCTCTAACTCAAAATCTACCACTATGCTAGCATTCTGATCTTGTAGGTCTGTGTCATCGACTACCCCATGGATTTGTTCATCCAAGTTATCTCTTGGTATGTGCTCTGGACCAGTCTCCACCAAGATGTTCTCATGATATATCTCAGGTGGTTCTATAGTGACGTAAGACACTAATCGGTTATCCCTTCGAAAGGAGGAGGGATTGGGGTGATAAGGATTGAAGTCGACTTCACCCCCTAGACTGAGGTACAGGTGGTCTAAAGATGCCATGAGGAGTTCATCCTATCCTCCAATATAATATCCTAACCTGAACCTATCAGTTGGAAACTGATATTATGGTTCATAAGGCCTCCTACACCCCTACTCGAATAATCCAAGACCATAACCATGCCAATGGTAACGCTCAAAATATCATAAGGCATATTCTAGGTTAGAGAGATAATGAACATTCATAGTGAATGGTTCATCATCATCCTCATCCATGGTAGTGCGAGATGCAAGCTGGTCGAGCCCTCCATAGATAAAATTGGTTTACCCCCCCAGGTACCGCGCCCCCCCCCCCCCCCCCCCCCCCCCCCCCCCCCCCCCCCCCCCCCCCCCCCCCCCCCCCCCCCCCCCCCCCCCCCCCCCCCCCCTGAACCTATCCCTCATGCATGTATTTAATACATTGATGGAGAATGGAAGGGACACAATACATTTCTCTTATCCAAGGCCTACCTAGAAGTATATTGTATTGCATAGCACCTTCAATCACATGACACATCACCGGGATGGTCTTCAATCCCACCTAAATAGGTAAGACTATCATGTCGATAGTTGAGCATAATGCATCATTAAAATCTCTCAACATGAAGGTAGAAGGTATGATATGCATCTTTGGAAACTTTAGGTATGTCAATGCCTTGGTCATGATTATATTGATTGATGATCCCATATCAATCAAAACCCACTTGAAAGGTTTGTGATTTACACATGCAATGATGTGGAGTGGCGGGTCCGTTATGATAGTGGAAACCATCTTGATTTCATGATCATAAAATTGTATGATCGGTTCTTGACACTATTGCACATGTCCCATAAAGTGTGTGAATGCTTCGAGATCCTAGGACTACACTTCTATGGACCTTAGAATATCCATAAGTGTCTCCCTATGCTTGGGAGACTATTGAATCAGCTCATAAATTGACAACTTTATTGGAGTCATCTATAGGTTTTGAACTAACCTACTCCTGATTGTCACCACCGATCTAGTTGGTGGGCCTAGCACATTCTAGGCTAGCCTTGGAGGAGGTGCAACTTGGACCCTAATAGGCAATGGAGGTTGATTTGGTCTTTCATACCTCGCATGTCTTGTGATGATGTTGACCATTTCGATGAACCCGTGGGTTGGTGGTTCGATGTATACTTGATTGACTTGGCCAACATTGTTCCTTGGTACCTCATGGTTGGGTAGAGGATTTTTGTAAATCCCCATATTCTGATTATCTAGCGCTTGTGGATTGTCCACAAGAAGCGTACCTCTTTCGATCATATTTTGCACTAAATGTTTGAAAGACCAACATACCTCTATGTCGTGACCTTTCGTTCGATGAAATATGCAATATTGATCATCCTTATATCCCTTAGGCTTGGGTTGATTAGGGTCCACTAATTTGATTTTTGGTAAGTTTATTGCCTTTGCCTCGCACAATTGATGGAAAATCGATGTCAATGATTCTGATAATTGAGTGAATATGCGAGGAGGGCATCTTTCTTTGTCCTTACCCTTCTGGTTGTTGTTGTGCTGCTCATACTGCGTAGGAGGAGGTTGGGCTTGATAATTTCATTATTGCTGCCCCTTATCCCCTTTTTGAAGGTTTAAAACCACCTGATTAACATGGGTCGACTTGGCCTATTGTTTCTCGGTGCTCTTCTTATTCCATTCCTTCTTGCTTCTGAGTTTCAAGTTACCCTCCTGTAACTTGATATCCTCTATCACTTTGGCTTGCGCCAAAGCCTCTTCAAATGTTTGATATTGCTGCAACTACAACAATAACGAAATGTGCTTTGCGCAACTCTTCGTAAACATTCAGGTTAATTCAAAGGCAGGGATGGAGAATGGTAGCTTTGCCATCATATTTCTCCATCATTTCCCATAATCCATAACTGGCTCATCATCATGTTGCATTAAAGCAACTAGATCGGATAAGTTCACCTTTTTCTTGACGTCGAAGGAGAAGCGTTCAAGAAATGCATCGACTAGTTGCTTAAAGTTGGTGATGTTGTGCCTTTTGAGTTGATTAAACCACTCCCGATTTTGGGCCTGAGAGGGTTGTAATGAAGGTCCATAGGAGCAAGGCATCATTGCTCTCGATCTGAAAGCACATGTCTAGAAAACTTGTGACGTGCTCCTGAGCATCCTCCTCTCCTTTAAAATTTTCCAGCCTAGGCATCTCAAAATGCTCAGGATAGGCAGGAATAGGCACTAATGGGCATAAAGGTTCATTATGAATCTTATTCAAGGTAGGCTTTTGATAAGTCATTCCTTGCTTCTCGATAGCTTTAACCTTTTCTACCAAGACCTTATAGGCCTACGAAGATAGGAACTCCTCTTCTCTGGATTGCCTTTGAGGCACCTTTGGAGGTAGATTCCTCTTCGGTCGAGGTGGAGGACTAGGCTCATCATCCACTTCGACTTGGGAGATTTTAGGATACTCTTGATCTAGCTCATCTCCCACTTCTTCTTCATACTACCTATGCCCATGATGTTCGGATGTGGGATGCCGATCTCTGTGTTGGGCCGTATGGTGAGTATGGGTGTCTATATGCTCAGGGTGCAACTCGGGCTACGAAGCAGCTCATCTATCAATGCTCTCCCTATACTCACTACGGGGAGGTAAACCGATACTGGCCAATCGGTCCTCCCTCTCAACACACTCCTTTTGATCAAGGATGCATTGCTCGTGCATGTGCTGTTCATATAATCATTGTCTTATGAACCTTTGCCTCTGAGTGTCCTCATTTTTGAGGCATTCCCGCTCTGCACGAACATCTTCCAACTGGTCTTGGAGGATCTGACATCTCTACTCTGACACCAGCTTGTGAGATCTATCTATGTGATCAGTCGTATGAGGCCTCTAGTGTGTGCGCTCTATTCGAGCAGCTTTGTGGGTGTGTCCCCCAATAAACTGATTTGCTATGCTCTTGCCCTTGTCTATGAAGATGGCATTTGCATCCAGTGGTCGCCTATACTCTATGCCCGCATGGGATGCAGGGGCATGCATATCATGAGAATTCTTGGAGCATTCTCTAGGTTCCCTGATGGTCCTAATTGTACTTCCGCTATGCACACTCGTAGAACGAGAAGGCGCAGGTGAAGGTTTATAACCTAGCTATCCTAAGACTCTATCTAGACCATCTAACTATCTACTACGCCATGGCTCATGAGGTGGCGTACCATTTGCTCCCACTTTAGACATGTCTATGGTGATCCTACAAGGTTCACTTCTATTGGGAGTTTGCATGGGTCTACGCTCGAAAGTGGCCCTCTCTATTTACCCCTGAATGGGTGGATCTTGAGCTTGTCTATACTCATATGGTGGGGGCCTTGTGCCTCCCTTAGCTATAGGTCGAAGGGGTACCAATCTGGATCCCTCTATGACATACTCTTTAGTAGATCCCATGGAAGCACGCGAAATGTGGTCATGGTAAATGCTAACCTGTTTGGGACCCCCATGCTGGGAAGCCCCATGCTCTGATCTGTGTCTCGAGGAGTGTCTAGTGGCTCCTCTAATCGGGGTATTCTCAATAGGATCCCCGCACGTAGAATTATCCCCTCTAATACTCATCGAACGATGTTCGGGAGGATTCTATGGTTGAGGGTTCTACATGTCTTGTTGTGCATTGGGTGGAGCTTCGGCCTCGACCTCGGGTCTATGCCCGGATCGGCCTCTCCGTGTTCGCACCATGATATTATATTATCTCGTATGTAAATTTTAAGGCAAACAAAGTAAACAATGATGATTATCTCTTTTAAATTTTTGTTTGTGAGCCCTAAACTATTTGGTGTGTTTTAAGATTTGTTGTATCAAAAAGTAACTCTCATCGTGTTTTCAATAAGTTGATGATATACTCAATTGTTTAAGGGTTTTCACCTGTATACTCGTAGCTCAACAATCGGCAATGAAAGTCACGGTCACGTAAACCCCCTAAAATGTGGAGATGAAACCCACACTCAGGTAGGGAGCACAGGTCCTCCCGGTCCTCACCCTATTCACCCGTGCACAGTGATACACCCCTCCGAAGAGGAATGCGTGCTATTTTGCATGGGCTATGATGGCATCTTGGATCCGATATTGGTCTAGTAACAAAAGGATCGAGGGAGTTGGGCCAACGGATGGAAATCACTACCACCGTCGTTGAACCCTACTAGTGGTTGGATGTGACTTCCAACTCACTAGCATTTAAAGTGTGTCATGGTGTGTGTGGTTATTTTTACTTTGCATGAAATAAAAATGCATAAACTAGCATTCACATGATTTTCCTACATGCTTTTCAAAAGAACGTTTCATTTTAAGAGAATGCACGACTATGCTAGATGATTTTTTAGAGAATGCAATTATCTATGAAGAAAATGGCCACTGATTGGGCCTCATACATGCAAACTCAAAACATAGAATGGCCTAGACCATTGGAGACTAGGGCGGACTGCAATCAGAGATCCGCTATTCCTAGCAGCGGCTAGTAGAAAACTAAAAATGAACTAGGATTTTCCCATTTCTACCTTTCATTAAGTTTTCTAATTAACCTAACATTTTTGCATTCTAGAAAATAAAAACACATATAGACAAAAAAAACATAGGAAAATTAAGCCTACCTCAGATCCAAGTTTGATGAAGTTTTGGATGCCTGTTGTATGCTTTGTTCTCTGCTGACCACGTCTGTCAGGCATGGTTACAACTATTGCCCGTGGCTCTGTGGTATGGTGACAACTATTAACCATGGTTGTCAGCCATGGCTAAGGCCTATCATCACAAAACATAGTAAGTTAGTATTCTGTGGCATAAAATGTGGGTTTCCCATCATGATCACCTTCTATAGCAATCTAGGATGCATACACCTAAGCTAATAATAACTGAAAATCACATAAAGCATAAAAGAATAGATGAATTTGCAAATAACCACAAAGAAGGGCTTCTTTTATTAAATTTCCATTGAAACTCGATTACAAATCCATCCCTCTTAGGGATACCCAATGTGATACAATTATTACAATCATAGAAAATCCCCACGCAAGGGTAGGTGTAATCCGTAGGCTTCCTAGGTTGACACGAACTGCTCCAAGGCAAATGTGGCCTTCTTCTCCATGATTAGAGGTATTTTTTGCTTTGAATGACAAGACCCTATTAACCCTGCATTCAAGAAACAACAAGAAACAATTAAAAGCAAAGGAGGCCTCTCTTAATGAGGCTTTTAGAGGAATCTTGCATATAACATGTCATGAAAGCTTGAAATCAAGAAAATGCATAAGGCATGGCAATCTACACTAAATATGATAATTGGCCATCAAGAAATATAAAGGAAACATAAATCAATCCATCTAATGTCCTATTTAAACAATTGGAAGCATGAAAACATAAGAAATAGCCACAACTAATCTATCTACCAAATGACAAGAAATGAAGGAAACAAGTCTTAAATTCCTACTTCTACCACACAATTGTCTCTAATGAAACAAATATAGATCAAATGCATATAAGCTACTACAAATAAAAGGTAAACTATTGCTAAAACCAAGGGAAAAAGAAAATTAAACCTTGATCACAGGTCTATGAAGTAGTTGGCACTGTTAGTCATGGCTGATAGCCACAACTGAGCCGTGAATATCCTTGCTCTCAAATGCTGGTCTTAGATCTCCAATTCCCCTTGATGAATTGATGATCAAGGGTCACCATGATGTCCTCTGATATATTTGGTGGTTGAATTGCTCAGATTGGTGATGGAATGGGCTCAATTGAGTTTCTTGATTCCTCCTAGCCCTCCATAGCCTTCTTGGTTCCAAGTGCCATGTGATCTCCAATTAGGCAGCAAAAGTATTCCTCTCAATGGATACAAGTGAGTATGCAATTTGATAGGGCTTCGCTACTCTTCAACTCGAGATTCTTCCAAACTTTTCCCCAATTTGGAGGGGGGTTATATAGCACTTGAGAAGGCCTTGTCTTAGCTTCATGGAGAAGCCAAGATCAAGAAAGGGCAGTTGGGGCAGTTGGATGGAAACTTCTAGAACTTTCCGCCCTCTAACTACTTGGATCTTCAACCAATTGGCCGTTGTAACCGATTTTGGGTCGATCGAGGTCCAACTAATTTTGAAGGCTAGCCATGTCTAAGGTGCGGTCAACTCTGTTAACCATGGGTGTCAGCCGTGACCAACACTGATTAGGCCAAAATGCCTAAATGAGTGGTTAGAACCACTGCTTCACCTTGGAATCTATCCAAGATCTTTCATATGGTCTTCTAGCATGTCCCATATGAGTAGTCACCTTGACATGACGCGTTTTAGGTGTCTACACTTTTTAAAAGTACAATTCTCAAATGATATTTTATTGTTCTTCCAAGAAAATTAAATTGGTGTCTTTCGCTCCTCTTCTACAACTTCAAAGTTTGAGTGGGCTTGAGTATCCTGGGAATAGGGCCACTCCAGATTTAGTAGCTTCTCAAGGATATCTCTCTTGCACACATAAAATGCACATAATATTTTATTAGCACCTGTATATATATGATTCAAAACCAATGTGATAAACCCTTAAATGAATGCTCATAGAAATCAATAGAACAATGTAGAAAAAATTAAAAACTAGACCTAAATGCCTTTCCAAAATTTAGCTTACCTATAATTATTGTTATTGGCTAAAAATCACTCTTGAGTAACCATAGAAGTGTGGGTGGGGCTTTTAAACCATGGGCAGGTAGTTGGATAACTACGGGAGGGCGATTGCAACTATGTAACCAATGGCATGTGGTTGAGGTTGGATGGTAGAAACCTTCAAAATGGCACTTTGGGGTTTTAAATCCTTGATCTCCTTAGGATGTGTGCAAGATCCTAACATGATTTTGGTAGCCTGATGGTATGTTCTTTCAACCTCTTTTGGTTGATGGATGAAGGTGCCTTTATAGGCCCTTTGGAATTTTAGAGGGAAATAAAGGTGGCAATCTAGTATTTCTAAGTGGGAATCTAGGACTACCAAATGGAAGGAGCAATTATAGTGAGTCGCCTAGGGTGTCTCACTTAACTGGGATGATGTAGCTAGTGGGTAGGTGCAAGTGGAGTGAGGTATGACAGATGTCCCATGTGAAGGGACAAGGGCGAAATGGGTGTATGAGATGTGGTAAGGGGTGGTGGTGATGTGGCCAGGACACATGTCTAGTGAGTAGGTAGGGTATCTTCAACAGATTTTCTAGATTTAGAAAATCTAGAAAATACTTTTAATGTGCATATTTTTATGCCTAAGTTTGGACTTAGGCATATATTATGTAGGATTGTGATGTGCAATGTGGGATGGAATGTGCAAGTATTAATATACCTAATTTTATACTTAGGCATATATTTTATTATGTGGTAAAGTGCAAATGCCTAGGTTTTGGTGTCTACAAGGAACATACCTTTTAGTGGCTATTGGGAGGTTTCATACAGTTTGATTTTATGTAACCATTTGGGAATGTACTGTTTAGGATTTGTTGGCCTACTTAGAGAATTGAGATCCATTGAAATATCCTTCCCTTGATATTCTATTACCTTTCTCTTTACCCACATAATGTAGTCCAATTGGACTTGTCTCTTAGGCATTAAAGTTCCTACTCCATCAAAAATAGAATATACCTCCTATTTGTCCTAAGTATCAAAGTGTTGTTATGATTCATGGAACTTGTCATAGGGTAAGAGGTTGGTGGTTGGACTTGGGAGGTTTGGATTGATTCTTGTTCATCTACCCCTTGGTAATAATTATATGGTTGGGCATATATGGTCTCATTAGGCATCTACTGTGGATGCATCCCATCGTAATAAATGGGGGATAGTTATTAAGGTAGATGCAATACCATGCATTAGGTAATTCCACATAGTTATTCTATGTGGATACTATATCCCTAATGATATTAGGAGGAACTTAGTATAATGGGTATTGAATGGGCACCATCTACTAGTTTGAGCTTTGGGTATAGCTTGCATCTCTATTAGGATAGAAGTTGGTACCTTGAAATATTTGGCCTTTGGGAAAGGCCTATAGCCCTAGATATACTACTAGAATAAAGGTTTCAATTTTTTTTAATATTTAAAACTTTGAGAATTTATTTATATCCTAAGGGCTATGACTTCATTGGAGACTATTCTCAACAAGTTTATCATTTTATCTAGCTCAAAGGAGTAAAGACTTGTAGAGGGGTATTAGAAAGCATGGAGATAATACTAAACTTATGCAGGGTTCACTATAGGAGTAGCTTGGAATGTGATGGGATGAAATACTACAGGTTATTGATATGGTAGTTGAAAACTTAGAAAGAGAGGCATATGGGTATAAGGGATAACATTCCTATATAAAACAAGTCATTATTAACTTGAATTGCTATGTCATAGGCCACTAGTGTGGAGTTACCTCCATTGAATTTGATCATCATAACTATTTTAGAATATTTAACTTTCAAATAGTAAATGAAAGTAATACCTAGGGGAGGATGAATATAGTTAAATATTTTATACTAGGTTTAATGAAACCAGGTGTTGAAGCCATCCATCATTTCCATAGGTTCTCTATTGATGGTTGCTAACTACTCTAGCAGGGACACACAATATTCCTTCTCTATAAATCTATCCAACAATAGGTCTATGAGTTGATCCCAAATTTTGGTGGAGTATGGGAGAAGGTTTATGTACCATTCTTGCACTTTACCTCTAAAGAAAGTTTTTAGCAATTTGAGGGCTATGTTTTTATCCTTGATATTGTGAACCATACACAAGCTTAGCATTTAGTGCAAATGTTCATTTGGCATGGTCACATCCTCACTAGTGAAGTAGAGGAATGATTTGAAAGTTTATGTTGGGATCTATTCCCATATCATATGAGGAATAGGTGGTCATAGGGGGCCTCTATAATTCTAGGTTGGATACCTTGTTGGAGGTTTCTTTACAACCATTTTATAACATTGGGATATTTTTATAGATATTGGGATCATGTATGACACCAATGCTTATGAATTTGCTCATGCAAAGGATCCAGTGGCTGGTATTTTAATCATAAAATTTTAGGCCCTTCATGCTTGGTGGAGTCACTAGGTGATTATTATTCATACTTTAATAATCAAAGAGACTCATATATTCACTAGAATCTTAATATGATATCTCTTTGGTGGTGTCTATACAAACCTATTGCACACACAATGGTTACATTGGGTTTTTATTCTTTAGTGGAGTCATGAGGTGAATACTCTTATACTTCAAAAAGCAATTTGGTTGATATTTTTATCATAATATTGACCCATATGTTATTATGTGGGATGAAGTGTTATCTTGTCCCACCAGGTGTGCTAGAAAAACTACTGGTCTCTCAGAATGTCATAGTCGCTTGTCAAGCTGGTTAGGTATCTTTGACACCCATGCCTCTCATAGAGAGATGTAGTCAAGAAGCTTTGTGAGTGTGAGACATACTTGTAGGATTACCTTTAAGTTTTTGCTAAGGTTGGTTCTTTGTTTGATATGATTTTTAGCACATTGTTCCTACATTACATGCATTTATCAAAGAAAAGGGAGAGAGATATTTGTAGAAAATAAAACCTAAGATATGGAGGCAATGCTCCTAAAATCAAAAGGATCTCTCTATTTATAACTAGAATAAAATTAACACATGCATAATTCTTCTAATAACTAGAAAGTAAACACAATTTTTATCTAACACATAAGAATTCAAGCATAAAACACATACAAGAAATAAAATAGAGCAAAATTAGTCACAACTTCATGTATTATATCTTTAACTTTTCTTCAGATATGATATATTGAAAGAGGCTTGAATACCATTAATAAAAGACTCATGGATCAAGTTTATATTACACACACAAAAATTATAGGAAAAGACACACAAGACCAAGTAATAGGCATGAGTAAGAAATTTTTGGATACCTACAATAAATACAAAACTATTATTTATATGCAAGGATTAGGTTTTTTTCCTAAAAATTGCATAAGTGATTCAAAATATCCTTCCCAAATCAAGAAAGAGATTGGTTTGCATTCAATATTTATGGATTCAAGGCATTTATAAGTAGATCCATTAATGACAAAGGGGCTGGGACTATTGATACTAGAGCTTCCACCACTATTGTATTTAAGATGCCAATCACTTTTCCTAGAATTTTACACCCAAATGGCATCGATTGGTGAACTTGAATATTTTCTACAATTATTATATTTATGAGTCCCTCTACCTCTCTTCTCAAAGGTTGTGCATGGATGATACCTTTAAAAGAGTATTCTCACCTTTTCTAAAATTGAAACCAATTGGCCTGGTATGTTTCTCCTTTGATTGGATGGGTAAAAAAGCTCCTCTTGCATTATTTATTTGTTTGTGTACTCCTTCTTGGACCATTAATTGTTAGGATTGGACATTTGGTGCTTCTATTTGATGTTATATATGATTTTATATCACCCTTATCTCTTTTTAATCCATGCAATTTGTTGGATTAGGCTTGAGTGTATAGTGGAGAGACTGCAAAGTTGCCAAGTATATGGTCATTATAAGTTTAATTATATGTGGAAGTACTAACCTATAGATGTTGAAATTTTTATACTTTGACCAAATTTTGAAGAGTTTCTCAAGATTACACAAGTTTTCAAATTCTAAGATCAAATGGTCTACAACAATTAGCAAACTAGGTGCTTCATCATCCCTTCCTATCCCTTGTAGGACATTAGATCTTTCTTTCCACAATCTCCTATCATTGGTATATTTTGAATACACACTAAGGAGATCATGCAACAACCATGTGGATAACCACCATAAGTTCAATTAGATATGGAATAATCATGTCTATGAGCTTGACTATATGGTGGATAATAGATCCATAGTCATCATCTTAACTACATTTCAACCAATGGAAAATTTGCTTTTAGTTGTTTCCAAAAAGGCTCTCATGCTCCAACCAATGGTGGGGTTCCATTTAGTTATCATTAAAAATGCTATAGTAAATGGCATGGGCTATGGGTCATCATGACTGAATGACTTGTGTAACCCTTATGCTCTAAAATTCTACTCATTTTCTTTGAAACTCCATAGATTGTTGGATCTTGTCTATGCTTAAGATCAATGATAGGCCCCTTCTCGATGAGAACTTTGATGGTACATCTCCTTACAGGTATTCAATACATCTTCCATGTACCTAGGCCTAGACCAATGAAATATTTCTCTAACATCTTCTTTGATGGCTTCATGAAATGGTGTGGGTCATTGGATGAGAAATCAAAAACTCTCAAAGCCTCGTAAAATTCCCTTTAATTTTTTTTTGGGAAATAGTGCCAATAATAGATCTTGGATAATTGATGATACACACACCTTTGAGACTTAGGGGTCTTCCTAACTCTTTATAATATCATTTATCATTGAACAAGATATCATATGGCCCACATGACATCAAAATCTAATGGAGCTCTTTTGCACAACAAACAATGCTCTTTGTTGATTTTCCAAAATTAAAGGTGTGCATGGCATTCACCTTCTTGCTTATTATTCAAGTGGCTAACTTATCTCCTATTGAGGCCAACTTGTAATTTGTCCAGTGAAAAATTCCTCGAGTGTAGTAAATATTCACTACAAGTTTCAAATTGAATATTTTTTTTTCACATGATATAATATCCTAATTCATTAGAAGCTACTAAGATCTATTTACTTATAAATTTAAACACTTATCACTCAAGCTCAAGCAAGTAAGAAAGCATATTACAATGCAATAATATGTGTGAATTCATGTAAGAATACTACCAATGTTTAAAATTATCTTACTAAGATATTTTTAAATTTAGAGTATAAATTCCTACTATTAAGCCACCAAATAATAATATTTTTTTGAAAAAAGATAAGTAATAAAATGTTATGATCTTTAATATAAGTTGGCACGAATAACAATTGGTTGTATATGCACCAATATGAAATCTATGATAGGTTTAGGAACTAAAATAGATATGCATACTCAAAATCATCATAATGACTTGCACTCAAGTCAAGGGTAAAATGGAACTTTTAGACGATGGACAATTGTGGTTTCATAAATTTAATTAAACTTTCACCTTTATTTAACTTGTCAAACAAGGTATTTAGCACAATATCTTTATTACTTTATTAATTTATTTCATAACAACATGTAATTCATCCAAAAATAATAGTTTACTACAATTTATAAACCAATGATATTCAATTGAATTTTTACTATGATAGGTTAGATATCTAATTCAATTTCATATCTTGTTCCATTGTAAAACTTGATAAAAAATAATTAGAATGGAAAAATAAACTCATAGTTCTATAATATCACCTTCAAATTATTAAATTTAACACTATATCATCATAATTAGAACTACAATTCCATAACCTTTATTAAAAACCAAAGCATTTGATAACCTCAAATAATCATTTTCTAAGTTATCGTACATATCCCATCACCCATACTACAATCGAAACATATCATTTTGTGGGTTCAAGTAGTTTGTTCAAGAAAATAAAATTCTGATTGAAACTCATTATAATAGTCCTTCTTATCCATATATTCATAATTAAATATTCGAATATTCAATAGTATTCAAAAATTCCATAATAATAGTTATAAAAAATCCAATACCTCTACCTTGTTCCTTGGCTTCAAATCACAACTACAACTTAAATCTCTTTTTACAAGTATATATATAGTTCTTGAGAAAAGTCATATATATATATGATATTTGAACATGTACAATAAATCATTCCTCCTAAATAGAACAAGGTCAAACAACTAGTGTTTTTTATCTACCTCATGATTAATAAAATGTTAATTGGTCAAGTACAAGTGTCATATAGTGCTTTTTATTTTCAATATATTCAAAATTACAAATATTTTCTAGAAACCTTCCAAAACATGCATTTACCACAAGCATATGTTGAAATGAAGAAAATACAATTAAAAAATAATAATAATAAGCAAGATAAAGAAATGAAGGAAGACAACAAGAAGAAGTATAAGGTGGGTGCCTATGGGCACCCCAATATATCATATTTTATTTACACTTATGATACAAATGATTGTTCATTGAGGGATATTTATAGTGATACCAAAACCTCAATAAGAGGTTAATCTTAGGCTAACATTAACTTAACCTTGAGGTTAACCTTACAATAAAATAATAATAAATTACACTTTTAAGCAAAGTTATCCATAAAGGTGGATTAACCAATACAACTAAGGGTGAATACAGGAGAGTTCCCTTAGGCTTACATGAAAATACTTGTAGGATTACTACATAGGTGATCATAGGCTGGATAAAAGAATACCCATAGGCTTATATATAAATATACCCATAGGCTTACATGAAGATACTCATAGGATTACATCAAGATGCCTTATATAGTACTTTCCCATAGGATTACATCAAGAGCATCCTTAGGTACTTCATCAACATTTACCATGGCCTAATAAGGTCAAATTATAAATATTTCAACATCCCCCATAATTTTAACAGAGGAGCTAAGGAGAGAATATATTAGAGATGATACATATTCTCCATAATGAATGCTTATATGGGCAACTAGATCTTGTTATCTTCTCTTTTGTAAGTGTACATGAATTATATTAAACTCTCTTGAACATGAATTCATAACTCTACCTCCTAGATCAAGATGTCATGCTTCCCATGAGAAGACCTTCAACATGCACTATGGTGACCACAATCTATCCCCCAATCTCAAGAGAAGGTAATTAAATAATTAAGAAATAGGTAGATCTTCTAATAATCATTCTCAATAGTTAGAAATGGCCCATAGACATAAGGCATACCTTACATTGATAATCCAAAACCTAATTCTATTATAGCCCCAAAAGTTATTACCATACTAAGAAATTATTGGAGTTATAACAAACATTCATTATGAGAAAAATAAGAGTTATACATGATCTTGATATGAATGGTTCATACTTATAAGTAATCCTTCCATTTGAATTGACCAACTACTATAATTTTTATCATTGAGGGGAATAATATACCCTATGAAATCCATTTTATATAAAAATTTTATATATATTTATTACAGGTCCATGAACATATGTCAACACTTTGTAGACCTCAAAAAATCATTCAATTAATAAAATAATTGCGTAGACACAAAAAATCGACCCACTAAGGTGAGTAATCTTCCCTAGATCCCTTGTTTTATCCTTGGAAAATTTGGGTCATCTTTGAGCCAATTTTTCTCCTACCAAATCGTCTCCTTTCCTTTCAAATCTTAAACCATTGGATTAGGATCGAAAATAGCTTTTCAACTATATATGATTTATCCCGTTTTGACTCTTTTTAACCCCTAGCAGTGTGAAATCATAGTCCACTTTTGAGGGGTGTGATTTTACATTTTAGGGTTTAATCTCAAAGAAACCCTAATTTTCAAAGTTGATTTCTTTTGAGGCCAACTTTTCTTAGTTTTTGCTACCCATTCTACTTTCAAATCTACTATAAAAGGAGGGTTTGAAGTTCACTTTTTATAACAACAACAATCAAATTTCAAGTTCTATTTTCTTGAGGTCTTCTTCTTCTTTCACAAGCAAGCTAACTCACAAGTGTGAAGTGTGATCTGTTGAAGCTTTATTTTCTGCTGCATTGGATTGTGTGTTGTTGCCCTTGGTGGATAAGTTTTGAAGCCCTAAGGAGGAATCTACTACTTAGAGATATACATCCCTTTTGCTTGCTTCTTCTCTACCACCAGCTTGTTTTCGCTCTTTTGTATTTTGCATATTAGTTAGATTTTGATTATACATCTATCAATTTGCATTTTTTGAGTTTTCTCCTCGCTTCTGTGAAATTGTACTCGATCATTTTGGAGCATAATTGCGTTGATATACAAAATCATGAATGCTCCTTATGGGTCATGATTTTGCACAGACCACATTTGGGGGCAAGTTGCTACCCCCAAACCCTAGATCTATGTTATAGACTGCATTTAGGCCATATTAAGGCATTCTGTACTTTATTTTATCATTATGTTTTACTATATTCCATTATGCTTGTTCATATTCCAAAGGTCAACTCTCACTTCTATTTTTAAAGGTTATCTAAAAAGACCTAAGGGGCAAGCTACTACCCCAAAACCCTAGATCTGTGTTATAGACTACATTTAGTCCATATTAGGGCATAATGTAATCTATTTTATCATTCTATTATATTGCATTTTGTTATGCTTGTTCATCTTCCAAAGGTCAACTTTCGCTTCTATTTTCAAGATAAGCTAAAAAGACCTAGGGGGTTTGACTACTATGCCTCCAAGTATTATCATACAATGGCCTAAGTAGGTCCCCTAATGCTAATCATATTTTTCAAGTATTTGCTAAGTTATATTGTAAAAATATGAATTGTTGGTATCACTGGATAAAAGGATAAAAGCAAGGATCAACCACCGGATAAGATAAGTGCCTTGATTAGTCTTTAGGTTTTTTGTTGAGTGTTTATTATTTCTATTAAAATCCTAGATCTAATTTAAAAGGAATATATATTTAATTAATTCTAGGCATTTGAAAGGAAAATAGCATATAGTGTGCACTTAGGGTTAATACTATTTGTGCATCTTCTCTTGAAACCTTGCTTGAAGGTTTTCTATTTTAAAACCCTAAGGTTAGAAAACATTCAAAAAAAGAATCATTCTAGGGTTAGCTCTTATTTTATTGCATAGTATATTTTTGCATTGTTCTTTATCTTTCATAGCATAAATCTAGAAATGCCAAACATAGGTGATTGTCTTGAATCGAATACATCAAACGTTCTTGAAAACCAGAGGACTTGGAGAAAGTCCTTAAACCATTCTTGATGAACCCTTTTCTCCCCCACACTGAGTGTAGAGAACAACGTACATGGTAGATATTTCTCTTACAAATCTCACCAAGAATAGTACATGGTAGGGCAGTTTTTTCCCTCTACATATTTGATGAATTCGATATGAACACCTCATTTTATTTTAAAACTTTAAGAAAGATCATTAATTTTGTTTGTTTAGATCATAAAACATTAAAAAAATAATATATTTTATTTGTTTTCACTGGTATTTAGTTTCTTTATTTCCACTCTAGCATTTTTCTCTTTCTCCTAATGGCTTCTAGCCTTGGGAGTGGGCGGAGGCCTCTAAGGTTTGATGAGATTTTCCAATAAGATGATAAAATTGATAGAGAAAATCATAATCTAGAAGAAGAGCAAGAAAATATTAAAACTAAAACAAACTATGATCCCATTGAAGGGCCTAATGGTAGCTTCACTTTTACATCATTTGATCATGTTTTGGGTTTCATCATGAAACACCATAAGGAGGCTTTACTTAAGGCTATGGAACAGGAACCTCAACTCAAAAGAGGTGAGACTCCTCTTCCTCATCCAATTGTCCCTCTTAGGCATGTGCATGATAACTCTTTGTTTGAATATTTGAATCATGGTAATATTATCCATCAACCAACCTATGTCACTATTGTAACCACAAATGTTGGAATGAGTCCACAAGTTCATACAACCAGTAGTGTCGCTCAAGATTATTTTCAATTTCCTCCTCAGTATACTAATCTCAATATTTATACCTCTGTTCCACCAATTGTTAGTTATACTCTCCAATAAGGTATCACATATCACAATAGTATCAATAATTCCAACATGTTCCAAGTACCTGTTCAATGACCTACCTATACTCCTCCCTTAGGGAATCTTGGGGTATTGCAAAATAATAATCCAGAGATGCAAAGTTTAGAAAATATGGTAAAATAGTTAGTTTCAAAAGTGGAGATGATTCAACCTTCCAATTTCACTTACAGTTATAAATAGATGTGCAATAAACCATTGGATACTATGGTTGCTGATAGGTATTATCCTAAGCATTTTCCCATGCTGGTTTTACCTATATATAAGGGAACTAAATATCCAAATGAACATATAAGATGATTAAGAATAGCGTGTCACAATATCATCTATGATGATATGTTTTTACTAAAGATGTTCCCTAAGAGTCTTGGTGGCATGGCATTGGAGTGGTACTACTGGTTCTCTAAGGAATTTTGAAGAAACAATAGAGTTATTTATTCAATAGTTTAGTGCTTATATTAAAAATGATGTGACCATGAAAGATGTTTATAATTTGAAACAAGGTAAAGAAGAGAGTTTTTCAAAATTCCTATCTTGTTGGAGAAGTTTAGTTGGATGCTTAAGATATACTTTACCTCCTCGAGATATGATGGAAATATTTATTGGAAATTTATGAGAAGAGTTATCCTATGCATTAGAAACAACAACTATCACATCTTTTGATCAAGCGATTGAGTTAGCGAGTAAAGTAGAACAAGCTCTTATCATAAGAGGATAGCTCAAAGTGAAAGAAGATAAAACCATTATGTCACAGTATAAGAATAAGGATGCGGTAGATGATGGTGTAATGGATAGTAGACCTGTTAATAGTATTATTAACAACCTACAAAATATGGTTCTTCAAAAACCTCCACAAAGGCATTTAACAGGACTTGATATACCTATGGAAGAAGTCCTAAAGCAACTTTTGGAGGCTAATATGATCGAGATACCTCCCATAAAGTAACCAGATACTACAGCTAATTGGTATAAGGTAGATCAACATTGTGCATATCCGAGTGGAAGGACATTAGAAAAATTATTGTAAGAATTTGAAACATGTGGTGCAAGATTTTATCGATGCAGGACGTATTGATATAGGGAATTCTCAATAATCAAATAATCAAGCCTCTACTTAGTAGACATCGATGATAAATAAAGATATGATAATATTCAAGGATCCATTACTAAAGTATTGTCAAAAAATAACTAATCAAGTATCTTATAATAATGTGCCACCTCCTCATGGTAATATGGTTGGTATGATAACAACTACTTTAGAGCAGCAGGTGTAGAATCAACAGATCTAGTAGTCTCAATGGAATATGAGTTTTTCAATGAACATTTCCCTCTTAGAACTTTTGCAAACTTCTCCTACGCATGGAGTAGCCTTTTTAAAATTTCTAAAGCAATAGTTTGTCCTACCAGATATCCCTCTAGTGATATGGCCAATGTTGTAAGCTCTCTTGGGACACATCATATCACATTATCGGATGATGATATTTCTTCATCAAACCTACGTAGGTATTCTTCTCTCTATATTACTGTATTTATTGGGGAAACCTTAATCAAAATGGTTATGATTGATAATGTTTCTTCCCTTAATTTATGTGCATATCAGTTTATCCAAAGGTTTGGATTAAAAGAGGAATATTTAACTTAATCCAATGCAATCATCAAAACGTTCAATGAGTCCCAGGAAGCTTGTGGCATTATATCCCTATCCATTAGAGTTGGTTCTAAGATCTTAGATACATTGTTCTACATGGTACCTTGCCCTACATCTTTTAATATACTTCTCGGACATCCTTGGATCCATGCGATGAAGGTCATCCCTTCTACTCTTCATCAGTGTTTGAAGTTCAAATTTAATGATCATCTTGTTACCATTCCAGGCAACCCTCATCCATTCAAATATTATTTTATGGTTGAACAAGCTTTGTTTGGTCTCAATTTTTGTCCTTAATTTTCATCATCTATTTCTCCAAGTTTCTCATCTCAAAAACCTAAATAATTCAACAATCTAAAAGTAATTGAGGAACCTCTAATCAAATTTTCGTGATGGGATCAAGACAATTAGTTTCTTCAAGACCCTCTTCTGGATATATCTCAAGGTTTGGAGCGGAGTAATGAAAATGAGGACCCCCCTTATCCCTCTAACATCTTGTTTTGTAACATGATAAATTTAGTGTGTTCTAAATGTGAATCTCATGCTTCTCAAAGTGACCCTGCATCGTTGTTTTATAGAGATCTTGCAAAATTAGGGATTGCCCCTCCTTATGTTAAGAAATATGGTTTTGTTCAAGAATGTATAGATTATCATGCTATGGTAACCAAAGAAAAGGCTACAAAGGAACCTATTCATGATTATAATCATTGATATGACTTACCTTCTATATTTTTCTTTATAAAGTAGTCCCATGCATAACTATTCTTTTTATCAATATAGGAGGCACAATTAGAATGTGTGTTGACTATCATTCTGATTGCTTGTTTAATAAATCATAAAATAAAATCAATCATTAATTAGGTATGAATTTTCATTTTCATTTGCTTGCTCATACTACATGATTTCCTATCATATTTTATATGGTTTCCTAACATTTTTTTCCTCTTGCATTTATGCTTGTCATAATTGCATTGTTGCTTGTTCACGTTGCTTGATCATATAGATTTATAGAGATTTTGTGATAATGTCATATGATGATACTTACTTAGGTCATAGCTCACATGCATTGCACTCTCAGTAGGGTTATGATGCCTAGTGAATCTCCAACCTAGGGCCCATGCATTTTCATCCCTTCTTCCCTTCTCATATTCCTTTTCTCTTTTATTTCTTCTCTCTTCTTCTTGTATTTCTTGACTTTGAAAGTTTTACAACAACTATCATTTCTCTCCAAATTCAAGGAATACAATCCTCTTTTGGTATATCCTTGTCTTTTGCATGATTCTTATTTATCCTCTATTTTCTTTGTTCAGACAGGGATATCCATTCTTCTCTCCTCTTCTTGATTGCACATTTCCTCCTTGAATTTTCACTAGCTGAAACTTCAAGCTAGGGGTACACACGCATTGTTATTTGCTCCTCATTTTCTTTCTCTATTTTCTTTTAGTACATGCATACACTCATATTGTGTTATGCTCAAATTGATTGATCTATATATATTCTTACACACCCCTATCGGCTAGTACTTTCTAATATATCATACAAATCAACAATAATATATCACCCCTATCGAGTTACGCTTCTTTTGACTTAGTGGGCTCTACACCCCATTATAGGATAAGCTCCTTCACCATTTCATCAGGTCTTGACATACATCCTAGTGGGTAATCGTCCCATAGTAGTCACTAGTGAGTAATCACCCATAGCGGGTTACACTCCATCATTTTAGCGAGTAATTACCCATAGAGGGTTACACTCCATATTTTGCCCATATGTCCATATTAGTAAGTACTACATCCATAGGAGGTTTTCACTTCACACCTACACCTTTTTGGGTATAACACCCTTCATTTAGGGTTCTTGATCAACTTCTCTTACTTTTTGTTGTTTACCTTCTTAGGATATGTTCTTCTTCTTCTCACTATTATTCTATCCTATTGCCTCTTCTTTATTTCCTTTTCTTCTATTCATCCATGCCTTTCATGCTAGATGCATTAGATTCATGATGTACCTAGTGATCATTGCTCTGCTATTTACTTGCTTGCTTTTCTTCATGTTTATGTGTTTCATTTTTCTTTCTTTACCTTTTTTGAGTTTATTAAGGAATTTTTATTCCTTCTGAAACTTGAGGGGGCACCCTAGCCATAGAGGCATTAATGGTAGTAATGTCTCACCTTGTGTGCAAAAATCCAAAGTGTCCTTCGTGATACCCCTTTGCACCACCCTTTTATCTAAACATGGCAACCCCTTCTCTGTGTTTGTTTTCTTCTTACCCATATGAGTCTACATATTTCTTTGAAAAATTTACTTAGCCTTAAATGAATCAAAGAGGGGGCAAAATATAGACACAAAAAATTGACCCACTAAGGTGAGTAATTTTCCCTAGCTCCCTTGTTTTCTCCTTTGAAAATTTAGATAATATTTTAGCTAATTTTTTCCTATCACATCTTATCCTTTCCTCTTAAATATTATACCATTGGATTGGTCTTAGAAAAATATTTCCAATGATATATGATTTATCTCATTCTGACTTGGTTTGACCCTCCAAAGTGCATTAAAACTACATAGGGGTCTAGCAGTTACAAAATCGCGATCGGCCTTGGCGAGGTACGATTTTGCATTTTAGGGTTTTCCTTCAAAGAAACCCTAATTTTCAAATTTTATTTCTTTTGAGGTCAACTTTTCTTAGATTTTCCCACCCATTCTACTTTCAAATTGGTTATAAAAGGAGGGTTTGAAGTTCATTTCTTATAACAACAACAATCAATTTTCAAGTTCTATTTTCTTGAGGTCTTCTTCTTCCGCAAGCAAGCTAACTCACAAGTGTGAAGTGTGATTTGTTGAAGCTTTATTTTCTATTGCATTGGATTGTGTTTTGCTGCCCTTGGTGGATAAGTGTTGAAGCCCTAAGGAGGAATCTACTACTTGGATGTATCCATCTCTTTTGCTTGCTTCTTCACTAGCACCAAGTTTTTTTTGCTCTTTTGTATTTTGCATATTAGTTAGGTTTTGATTATGCATCTATCAAATTGCATTTTCTTAGTTTTCAACTCGCTTCTACAAAATAACATCTGATCATTTTGAGGCATGATTTTATTGGTCTATGAAATTGCGGTTGCTTCTTATGAGGTATGATTTCACACAGACCATGTTTAGGGGTAAGTTGCTAGTCCAAAACCCTAGATCTATGTTATAGACTGCATGTAGGCCATATTAGGTCATTTTGTACTTTATTTTATCATTCTATTCTACTATATTTTGTTATTCTTGTTCATCTTCCAAAGGTTAAATCTCACTTCTATTTTCAAAGGTCAGCTAAAAGGACCTAGGGGGAAAGTTACTACCTCCAAACCCTAGATCTATGTTATAGACTACATTTAGATCATATTAGGGAATTTTGTACTTAGTTTTATCACTCTATTCTATTTCATTATGTTATACTTGTTCATCTTCTGAAGGCCAACTTTTGATTCTATTTTCAAGATAACCTAAAAGGGCCTAGGGGGCTTGACTATTGTTGTAAGGTGACTAACACTATGTAGACCTAAAAAATAATTCAATTAAGAAAAAATGGACTCAAAATATTTCCATGTGCAAAATATATGACCTCTAGAATATTTGGTTGAATTAGCACTCAATTTAAAAAATCAAATTCCAAGCCTTAGAAAAAATCTATTAAATCAATAATTGTCACTTTTTTCCACTAGATAGGGTGTTGTACTAGAAAATTAGAGTCTTACAATTTAATTGATATGTTGGAGGATTAATCATCTCATATATAAAAAATAACAATTTGATATGGAGTCACTAGGACTCAAACCCAAGATCCCTTATGAACAAGCAGCACTAACTAGTGTATCATGTGCATGCATTAAAACCAAAGTAGAGTAGGTTTCATAAGCCATAATATAGAGGATGCCTTACCTAGAGCAATTAAGAAAAAAGTGTTAGCATCAGGTTTGAAACCCGGTACCTCCATCCCATAAGCTAACTAGCCAACCACTATGGCATACAATAGGTTGAGGCTTTTGAAAGATGTCCTTTCCCTTAGCATGTATGTCATACAATTAGTTAGAAGAGGATGAAAAAAAAAATGCTTATGATATATGACCTACTAACCTCCCTACAACAAACAAGGTGTCCAACTGCTACACCAACTAGGTGAATGTGATGAAATGAAAAGAGCCTCTACAGATTATTCTTATTAGGAGATAGTTTGGTCTTTGATGCCCTAAGTTTCAAGTAATCATCTTTACCACATTAATATTTGCCCTAATATTTCATATTTTGTGGATAATATTAGTGTAGTTCATTCTTGATTGTTCTATTTCATTTATTATTAGATTGAGATAGTTTTCAACTCTTATTTTTAATTTATTGTTATACTATCTTGATTTAAGCTTTGATTTATCTTGTATTAATTTGTATAATTGTATGATATATCCCCTATTTCTCACAAATAATGGTCAAACAAATCCTTGATCATAGGTACATACCAAATGGGTACTCACTACTCATTTGGGTCACCTTCAATTTTGATAAGATTTTTTATATAGATAGGTTAGATGATTTGGACCAACAATACTCTAATATTGGGTTCATATTTTATCTTGGCTCTAAATTATTTTCTTGATGTTATAGATAATAATCCACCATATTTCAATTTTTATAGAAGTTGAATATGATGTTGACAATAACATTGTCAAGCATCATTGATGGATGCTCATGATTTTGGAATAGTTGAATATATCTCAAGAATTTCAAGTCATCATTCATTGTGGTAATCGAAGTTCCATCAAGCTTATTCAAAATCCAATTTTACATCAATGTACTAAAAAAATTGAGATTTTAATGCACTATATTTGATAACTTCATGTCTATGGGATACTTGATCCATTCTATATAGCATTAACAAAGTAGAAAATGGATATCCTAAGATGTCTTTTATGTAATTATGAGAGCATCTTAGAGTAGGATAGTCCCTTAAGGGGGGATGAATGATAAGGGCATCTCTCAATATTCCCTATACATATTATAAGGGATTTTGGAATAGGTGGTGTTAAGCCTCACTCAAGTCCACAAATGAATTTTGTATAATATTTATTGTGCATCCTTGTGGGTGTAACGATCCAAAAATCAAGAAACAAATACACACAAAGATAGAACATTTTTTTTTATTATTATTTAAAACTAAGAAGAGGGATTCATAAATCCCTAACCAACCTTAGACTAACTTAATGTTTAACAACCGTTAAGTTTCTCAAGAACTATACCACATAATATTCCCCCACACAAGTCCCTTCTATGTAGGTATATCTTATGTTATGCACGTAAGTCCATCCTTCCCATCGATATTGATGAGCTAGACTTACCATCTTCAATCATTAGAAGGTGTACATGCATATCTATATTCCACACAAGCCATTATGCATGGGTATGCTATGTGTACTGCGAGTTAAGCTATCAATATTGTCCTCTAACAAGTTATCTTAACTCAAGTACAATATTCTAAACCTAGTACCAATATCCCTAAAGGGGTCTCAAGCCCTTAGGTTAACCTCTAAGTTCATGCTAGAAATTACTCCTGAATTTTATGAAAGTTATTCAAACAAGAATACAAAGAATGGTTCTAGATACTAAATATAACAAAAGATGAATCATTAAACAAGCAAGGGATAATTAAAATATAAAGCTATGATTAAAGGATAACATACAATAAAAAGGATATAAATACAATCACAATCAATTAATGGAATACAAGGTGGATCAACCATGTTGTTCATTTATTACATAAATATGTATGGTATACCCCATACCTTCCAACAATACATTACATCAATATCATCAGGGAAATCTCCCCACAATCTAATATATTTGCATAAATAAGCAATATGTAAGGTAGAGAGCAAACTTGTGCATCGGTCCATCTCATGAATTTGGTCCTCCCTCTCTTCCATCGATCAAGTGAGGATAATAGGGGATTAGGACACTCATGGTTCAGGATAGACATGCTTCTAAATGCATTTGTTCATTTTATTACCAAATTGTAACTATAAAATAACCCAAGCAATTCAACTTTCTAATGCATATTTGACATCATAGAAACCTGCTCTTTCTATTTCCCCTCTCATCTCCTCATGAGAGCTATTCAACCATGCATCAAACCACATGATCAACTTGTAATAAAAGTCTAACCCTTATTTAGAAATCAAAGGCATATACCCCTAATTGCTAAATAAAACATATTTCACTTTCATCGTCCAATTAAAGCCAACTACTTTAATCTTCAAATAAATCTTTTTCTTCATTTCATAAATTAAAGTCCCATACCCTTAATTTACAAAATAAATCATATTTCACTTTCATTATCCAATTAAATCCAACTACTTTAATCTTCAAATAAACCTTTTTCTTCATTTCATAAATTAAATTCCCATACCCTTAATTTACAAAACAAACCATATTTCACATTCATTATCCAATTAAAGCCAACTACTTTAATATTCAAATAAACATTTTTCTTCATTTCATAAATTAAAGTCCCATACTCTTAATTTACAAAAAAACCATATTTCTCATTCATTATCCAATTAAAGCCAACTACTTTAATCTTCAAATAAACTTTTTTCTTCATTTCATAAATTAAAGTCCCATACCCTTAATTTTACAAAACAAACCATATTTCATATTCATTATCCAATTAAAGCCAACTACTTTAATCTTCAAATAAACCTTTTCCTTCATTTCATAAATTAAAGTCCCATACCCTTAATTTACAAAACAAACCATATTTCATCCGTTAAAATAATGAAATAGCATTGAAGATTATTTGCATTCATTACCCTAAAATCTACCATTTTAGATAATGAAATACAATTAAAGGTTCTTTATATTCATTATCCTGAAATCTACCATTTTAGATAATGAAATAACATTAAAGATTTTTTATATTCATTACCCTAAAATCTACAATTTTAGATAATGAAATAGCATTAAATATTATTTATACTCATTACCCTAAAATCAACATTTTAGATAATGAAATAACATTAAATATTATTTATACTCATTACCCTAAAATCTACCATTTTAGATAATGAAATAACATTAAAGATTATTTATACTCATTACCCTAAAATCTACCATTTTAGATAATGAAATAACATTAAATATTCTTTATACTCATTACCCTAAAATCTACCATTTTAGATAATGAAATAACATTAAAGATTCGTTATACTCATTACCCTAAAATCTACCATTTTAGATAATGAAATAACTATTATGGGTTCGGTTCAACCAACATAACCTACACTCCCTCTCCTACGCAATGGAAAACCAATGATCGACTCAAGTTAAAGGAAAGAAGATCACCTATGGAGTGGTTTACAAAAGAGGATGACAAGGGTGCAACCTGAAATGGTTTTATTCCATCATGCCAGGATACAAGTGCAGCATTCAAGGTTCTTCATGAAATTACCTATAGTCGTGACATGGGTAGACATCCCATCATCGATGTAGCCCAATGGTGTTACGCTAGCTATGCCCGAGGGTGGTTATCGAATGGATGAGAACCTACTATGCAAACCAGGTATTTCTACAAACATCAAGAAAGGTTATCTCGATGAATAACATATGACTTATCTTAAGGTCCTCCTACTCCACGTTATCTACAATCACCTACTTTGGGTAACATTTGCAACAATGAACATGATGGTGAGCATGGTGCTACGAAACCAACAGACCAGATAGGGTTTATCATGGATCGGATGATCATGCAATAACTTATTCATGGGGTAAGGTGCTAAAGTTTTGTCAAGGAGGTCAACATGGTCGTGAATTCACAGTGGTTTCAAAATAGGTAACCAAATAATGACCAAAGGCCACCTTATTAGTCTGAACATGATGCTCTTATGGAAGCAGGGTTTACCATAGCTTAAAGGATATATCACAAACATGCAAGATCCCACCACCCAAGAACATTCTATACCAACGAATGAAAACATTTAAACATATTTTATCTAAAGTTTCATGAGTCCAACCTATTTTGCTTGTTGCTATATTTTGTTTGTTGCTAGCTAGTTATCTGAATTGCACTCGAACGCCCGTTGTCTACTTTCTCCACCTTCCACTAGACTCCTCATTTAGCTTTGTGGTATCTCCCTCTTTTCCAATGCTCCTTCATCTGCCTTGTCCTAGAACTCTCTTCCTTTTTATCTCCATCTATGTCCCCTTCCCAATACACCTCTCACATCATTCACCTTGGCTTTCGTCCACCACCTACTTGCCATAATTTTCCATTTACATCCTGTTGAGTGATAATTTTTTCCAATTGCAAAACCACACTCATAGTTAAGATTTTGATTACAAAACCCTCTCTTGCAAAGAAATAGAAATTTCTCCAAGGTTCCTTTTACTTAATGTGTGCTTGTATATTTGTGAAGATATGTCAAATGAGTGTTAGAAATACCTTAGTGATTGCAAATAACCGTTAACAAGGGGCCTATGTTGGTATTATTTTATTACACTATGATATTGATTATTCATGAAACTTAAAAGAAATGAAAATGTGATTGGCCCTCATATTACCACGATGTAAATCCTTAGTTAATTTTATCTTGAAATATTTTAGGTATATTTTATTTTCTTTTGGTTAAGAAAATTTTAAACAAGTTTTATATTGCATTATTAAACCCTGCTTTGAACATAAAAGAGAAGATTAAAATCTATCTTTGGAAATGCAAAGTTTGAATGATGATTGGATTCATTTTAGCTTGCTTGGTGAATGAAAAGAAAATAAATTTGCATGACTAAATTTGAAATGTAATGGCCTCTAGAATGCCACCCCATGAAATCATATTTTTCATAAAGATAGGTTAATTTATTACTTTAAATACAATAGCCTTAGAAATGCTATATAAATTACTCCCCTTTAATGAAATCGTATTTTTCATAAAGGGAAGTTAATTTATTGCTTGGAAAACAAAAATGTAAAGCTTGAAATTCATTTTTCCTTTAAAAAGTGAAAACATGTAAAATCTAAAATTACATAATGTCTTTAAAAACAACTTTGAATAATTTTGTAATTTTGGATTTGCTTCAGAATAAAATTGAAATTGTTCTAAATGAAGCATTAAAGCTTATTCTTCACATTCGTGCATTTATTTTTGGATTTTAATTTTTTTTATATTATTTTATTTTATTTGATTAAGGTTTAAAAAAAAATGAAAAAGGTAGGGTTAGATAAAAATAAAAGAAAATGAAATAAAAGAAATCAAACGAGTTGTTGCAACCTAGAAATTTCCCACAGACCCTACAAACATTAGTATCCTATAAAAACCAACATTAATGTGATATGAATTCATGCAATCTAACATTTAATGCGGTGAAATATTATAAGAAATATGTGCAATATAATGAAATAATGGATGATTCTACCATATTCATGCATAAAAACTCACTACAATCCCAATATATTGGTAATAGAAAATTTTTCAATAAACTCAAATACAAATTACATAATACCATGCCCTAAATTGGCATCCAATGGTGAAAAATCCAGTCCAGTAGTGTGGAAGGAGAAACTCTAAGACAAATCCATCTCCAAACCCTTTGGTTTCACACCTACAATTTTATCGAATGTTTTCCAGACCCCGTAACTTGTTCAAACGTTGTATTTAAAATTTTACGACCAACTATTCCTTTACTTTCATTCATTTGATTCCACTTCCACTATTTTGTTTGTAATTCTTGATGCTTCACCAACATGACTCTTTTCCAACTTGTAACATCTTCCTTTATTCGGTTAGTTTTGTAACATGTTGCTTCATTTCACATTCCTTGGTAATGCCATATCACCCTATATTAAAACATTATAAACTTCATCCACATTTGTTGTCATAAAGTTGTTAACAGGGTTCTCAGGAGTGAATATTTTGGTTAATGCCACACACGTAGGCTCCTTGAATAGCTTTGCAATTAATATGCCCTTCATTCATAAAAATAAATTATTTTCGATAATACCTAAACACACGGTAATGCTCTTCCCCATATTCGACACGTGCATCGAGTCGATTCTCTTATTTAGATATTGATTGTTTTTGCTGGGATATTTCATACAATACCTGCATACACTAGTGAATGTCCTATGTTTTTATGGATAATTGATTGGTCCTGTAGGTAGAGAACCATTCTAATATACCGAAGAATAAAGCATTAATTTGAACAAGTGGTGGCATGAGAGCGATTAACAAGCACTCCATTTACATCTCTTCTAATTTTGTCATTAGGCTATGCTAACCTTGAGTATTATTTATTAACTTGTCACCATTCACATTGTCTCTAATAATTTATCCTCTATTGCTATGCTCCATGCTATTACCTGTGATATTTCATTTGTATTCCCTATGGCAATGAAGACATTTTCTAGTGAACAATACCAAGGCAATGTCATGCTAACACTCTGTATGCTTTCTATATCAGTAAATAGTGGACTCTCTATATGATATTTACACCTTTTTAGCTATTGCCATCTTCACTTTTTTTTTCTACTTAACCTAGATACAGTCAAATTCTTAATCAATACATGTGCAGTATGTTGACACACTGCCAACACTGCTACTAATCAATGTCGAATACATAGATGAAAATATTGTTGTGTTGACTGCTAAAGGTTACCCTCAAAACTTTCTTCTACTATGCAATCTACTTTTACTAGATACCTTAAACATTGCAACTCTCCTTACATTCGTTCCAATAGATGAATATCATTCCGATCATATCGATAAGGAATTATCCATCACCATATCAGCATGCAGGGTCAAATTCCATCCCATCCAGAGCCCATGTCACTGAAATCTATCCCTATGTGTTCATACAACATAGTACGATGGAAGGTGTTAAATCCTCATATCATGTCCAAGTCCATCGTCCACTATGCATTTGAAATGCCTCGTTGTATCTCTCTATGTATTTGACGCGTCCACCTTATCTACGATGTTGTCGACATCCTGATCGAATTTTGTCAAGCTATCTATCGTGTCGTCATTTTTTAGAACTACCCCTACCCATGTTGTAGTGTAAAATGGAGTTGGAGGATGTGGGATCTAGAATCTATTGATAATGCCTATGTTATCATTGCTCCTTTCCCTACCAGTGTTCTCTTTTAGACTACACTGAGCCTATGATTGTAAATTCCTTCATAGTTACCATGTCTTGATGACTAAACATTGGAACACGGTTACGTAGAAGTATCCCAAAATACTTTATCAAGCTCGAATGTTTCTTGATGATAGCGATGTTCTTTATCAACTAAAGGAATCACACTTTTTTTGTAATATGATTTCTCCTATAGATGAAAACTAGCCTCTATAGAAGAGCCTTCACCTTCCTATCATACCATCCAGTGACCTGATAATAGGATAACACATCCATGGGTTAGTCATATAATTTTGGGTCCACCTTTGTCTAGATATACCCGTTCATGTGGCTATACCCATAATCATATAAGGTGTGAATTCTAGGTCATCATGGTAACACCATTCACCGCAATCAATGTCCAAATCATGCTACTATTTGACCATGTCATGACCACGTTGGTGCTCCTTTATTTTTCGTTCGTGGCTTCCAGTCAACCTTGATTCATGATATTTTATCTGGTACATTGTTGTGCTATCAAATGTTTTCATCCTCCATCGCCTATGCCCACTTAGCACATGCTCACCTGGGACGTTGTCTAGTGTGTTATTCACCACCTCATCGATCAAAGGGTTCCAATTGGTCCACATCTATAGTGACCCAACTCTCCTCATCACCGAAATCCAACACCTACCTTCTTCACCATGATATTGGCCCATCATCCATGTTTGGGTACCTGCATGCACATGCATTAGACTTTCGAGCGATAAAAGAAACATGACATGATTTGAACATAGGAAAATATTCACATTATATATATAGGTTTAGGCTTATATGTTTTATTTTATGTTTTTTTTTTTATTGGTTGAAAGGGTGTTGAAAGGTCCCTGAACCTTGTACAAGAGTTTTACATGATTTTCAGATCGACCGATGTGGTCCAAGAACTAAAGATGAAAGAACGAGCAAAATGCCACATGAGGAAAGGTGTCACAAAATCATGACCAGTTTGGAAATGGTGTCGCAAAATTGCAACATGTTGCACCATTGAATCCAAGAGAGGAAGAGAAGTCACGAAATCGTGACAAGAAGTGGCATCAGAGCTAAAGGAGAGAAAGTGTCGCAAAATTGTGACATGTTGCAAGGTTGCTGCTAGAAGAAAAGAAGTGTCATGATAACGTGACATGTTGCAAGGTTGGTGCCAGAAGAGAAGAAGAGTCGTGAAATCGCGACAAGCAGTGTTATCGCGACCAAAGAAGAAAAAGTGTCACAAAATTGTGACAGATTGCAAAAACGTGGCCGAAGAGAAAAAGTGTCGCAAAATCATGACATGTTGCAAAATCGCGGCCGAAGAGAAAAAGTGTCGCGATATCGCGACATGCTGCATCATCGAGGCCGAAGAGAAAAAGTGTCGTGATATCGCGACATGTTGCAAAATCGTGGCCAAAGAGAAAAAGTGTCGCGATATCGCGACATGATGCAAAAACACGGCTGGATAGAAAAGGTGTCATGAAATTGTGACATGATGGAAGACCACTGTCGAATAGAAAAAGTGTTGTGATATCATGACATGATGGAAGGCCGCAGCCGAAGAGAAAAAGTGTCACGAAATCACAACATGATGGAAGACCACTGCTGAAGAGAAAAAGTGTCGTGATATCGCGACATGATGGAAGACCGTAGCCAAAGAGAAAAAGTGTCACGATATCGCGACAAGATGGAAGACCGCTGCTGAAGAGAAAAAGTGTCGTGATATCACGACATGATGGAAGACCACAACCGAAGAGAAAAAGTGTTGCGATATCACGACATGTTGCAAGACCACGTCGAAAGAGAAAAAGTGTCACAATATCACGACATGTTGCAAGACCACATCGAAAGAGAAAAAGTGTCGCGATATCGTGACATGTTGCAAAAACGCACCCGAAGAGAAAAAGTGTCACGATATCGTGACATGTTGCAAAAACGCGGCCAGAGAGGAAAGGTGTCATGATATCGCGACATGTTGCAAAATCACGACCAAAGAGAAAAAGTGTCGCGATATCGTGACATGTTGCAAAAATGCGGTCGAAGAGAAAAAGTGTCGCGATATCGCGACATGTTGCAAAAACACGGCCAAAGAGAAAAAGTGTCGCAATATCGCGACATGTTGCAAGACCACATCCGAAGGAGAAATAAGTGTCACAATATCGTGTCTTGTTTCCAAAAAGTGGTCGAAGGAGGAGAAGAAAGAAGAAAGGACATGAAAACTCAACCAGTTCCATGAGTAAACTAAATCGGTCCCCTGCCAACCACTCACATTGTGCAAACATTGACACTTATAGAATCGTTCCTTAGGCCAATGGGGAAGGAGTCTCTCCAAACATGAATGTCAGGTTTGCCTACACCCTTGTTAGCAAGCCAGTCCATAGCTTTGTTTCCTTCTCGATACTGATGCTTAATGACTAATTTTGGGTACTTGCCAATTAGAGCCTTGCAGTCTTGGAAAATCGAAACAAGGGCCTAGGGAGGCACAAAAGTCCCATTGAGCTAGTTGATACAGTGTAGTGAGTCTCCTTCTATGATAAGTTTATTGATGGTCAAACCTTCCAAGAGGATCAAGCTTTGGAGCAGAGCCCGAGCCTTTGCCATATTGTTAGATTGAATTCTCAGGTTCTGGGAAAAGGCCAAAATTATTTCTCCTCTATGATTTCTGAGAATTCCTCCTCCGCCAGCTGCTCCTAGGTTGCCTTTGGCCGCACCATCGAAATTAAGCTTGTGCCACCCAGTAGGTGGTAAGACCCACTTGATGACAGACCTATCAACAGAAGTACGGGGCATGGCAGAGAAATTAGAAAGATTGAAAAATTTTGTTAGGTCCGATTCAAGGCCAGGAGGGGGGTTTGGAAGATGAAACAAGAGAGGCATTCTCCGTAGCAAGGGCCAAGATTTTGGCAACAATAATCTTCTTATCAGTGGCTTGGTTTTTGAAAATTTTGGCATTTCTCTCGAGCCATATCTGCCATAGGAAAAGGTGGAGGCAAGCTTGCCACATGAATTTAAGTTGATTGCTCTTGAAATGCCGGGGCCATTGTTGAAAAAGGAGGGGAATGGAATGAGGGAGGGCTATGGAGATGTCGAAGGTGTTAAGAACCTGGTTGAGAACTGCTAGAGAGAAGGGACATTCCAAAAAAATATGCAAAGTTGACTCATAGGCATTTTTGCACAAGATGCACCAATTGGGAATGAGTAACCCTCTGATTATCAAGTTGTTAGTGGTGAGGATTCTATTTTGGATGGCCAACCAGCAAAAGAATTTGACCTTGGGAATGATCTTTGGAACCCAGACCTGATTAGATAAGTCCTGACCATCATTGGGAGTTTGTTGACTGTAGTAAGCTAATTTAATAGTGAAATTCCCTGAATATTCAAGGTTCCAGACCATGGAATCATCTTTGTGTGAGTTGGGGATGATGCAAGTCCTCAACAAGTTTTGTAACCACCTGAGCGCCTCGGTGATATGCCTAGGCCCATTGAGATCCAGGTGTTTCCATTCAGGTCTTGTGATACCTGGGTTAATGAAATGGCACACCTTATCTCCAAAGGTGGCTTTGGTAACCGTCTTGAGCATTGCAAGATGCGAATCTTGGCCGAGAGGTTTATCACAGATCCACGGGTCATCCCAGAAATGAATGTTCATTCTAGTTCTAAGACACCACCTTAAGCCTTCCATGATGATCTTCCTTATTTTGGTGATGCCATTCCAGAAATGGGATCTGCTAGGAATGTTGTGCTCTCCAAGAAAGGAAACCTAATGGAGGTACCTAGCTTTGATGATGTCAATCCAAGTGACTTTTTCATTGATGGTAAGTCTCCAGGACTGCTTGGCAATGAGGGCCATGTTCATCCGCTTGATATCTCTGAATTCGAGTCCTCCATCCTTTTTCTTGGAACATACCCTATCCCAGGCAACAATTGAAAATTTATTCTTGTTTTCGTTTCCAGCCCAAAGGAATTTGCGTTGAATTTGCTCAATTATTTGGTAGATGGAAGCTGGAGCTTTGAATATGGATAAGAAAAAAATGAGAATACTTTGTAGGCAAGCCTAGACCAGAGTCGCTTTGGCTGCCTGACTGAGCATTGAGATTTTCCAACTTGCAAGTTTCTTGTTGAGGTGATCTAAAACAGGTTTCCACATAGCCGAGACAGATCTGTCGTGGAAAAGCGGTAATCCAAGATAAGTAGTTGAAAGGCTCCCAATGATGCACCCAAGGATCTCAGTAATCCTATTTTGCCTGTGAATGGGAGTATTGAGAAAGTATAGCTTGCTTTTTAGGTAATTGACTTTTTGGCCAACCGCCTCTTCATAAGAATCAAGAATGTTCTTAATGATTTTTGCTTCGGGAACGGAAGCATGAGAGGATAGAATAGTATCATCCACAAACTATTGGTGGGATATAGCATTGGCTATTGAGGTTGGTTTGATCCCAGATACAAGACCACTATTGCAGGCAGATGTAAGGGTTCTTCCAAGGGTTTCGGCCAAAATGATGAAGAGAAAGGGGGATAGAGGGTCCCCTTGATGGATGCCTTTGAAACTTTGGAAGAAACCTGCAAGTGAACCATTGATAAGAATAGAGAACCATACAGTCGAGATACATTCATGAACCATCTTGATCCATTCTTTGTGAAACCCAAACTTCTCTAGGACCTCGAATAGGAATTTCCAGGAAACCCGATCAAAAGCCTTGTTCATGTCAAGCTTAAGGAACATGTTGGGTTTTTTATTTTTATATGCCGAGTGGGCCAATTCATGGACGGTTATCACTCCATCAGCAATGAATCTACCTTTGACCGAGCTCCCTTAGCACTGGTCGATGATGGAGGGAAGGATGTCTTTCAACCTGTTTGCCATAACTTTGGTGATAAGTTTGTAGATGACACTATAGATACTAATAGGTATAAAGTCAGAGAGAGAAGCACGATCATTGGACTTGGGAATTAAAACAATGAAGGTGGAATTGGCCTCTCTCAACATCTTTTTGGCTCTCTAGAAGAATTTAACCGCAGCAATGACATCTGGGCCCACAATATCCCAAAAGTGTTGAAAAAACTGGGGTGGGAAGCCATTGGGTCCAGGGGCCTTATCAGGTTCCATTGCAAATAGAGCTTCTTTGATCTCCTCTTCAGTGAATCATTGAAGCAATTTCCCATTATCATCATTAGACACCAACTTTGGGATGTTTTGAAACAGAGAACTTGTTGTGCAGGGATGGCAGTCAACGCTTGGACCTAAGATTTCTTGGAAGTGGCACACAGCTTCCTGTCTGATAGCTTGAATGTTAGAGACAATGGATCCATCAGCCTTGGTCAACTCAGAGATTTTATTTGAGCCTCTGTGACGCATGGTGGAAGTATGGAAAAACTTCGTGTTGGTGTCTCCTTCTTTAAGCCAGAGGTTTCTGGATTTTTTCCTCCAGTAGGACTCTTCCTTAGCCAAGGCATTGTGAAAGTTTGAAAGGAGGATTTTTTCTTCCATGAAATTTTTGACCCTTAGATCTCCTCCCTGAATCAGATTTTCCACCCTTTTTAGCTCATCCATTAGAAGCTTTTTCTCGGTAAAGAGGTTGCCGAAAACCTCCCTATTCCAGCATTTTAGCTTGAGTTTGACTGCTTTGAGTTTGAGGAACAGATTCGGTGAGAGGGTTTGGACAAAGGTTTTGCTGCCACCATTGTCAAATACACCGACCTAAATTTGGATGGGTGAGCCACATATTTTCAAACTTGAAAGAGGTTTTGAATATTTGCTGGGGGTGGGAACAATCCAGAATTAAGGGGTTGTGATCGGAGCCAATTTTTGGGTGGCTATGAAGCCTGGCATCGCAAAAAATAGGAATGATTTCTTTGGATAAGAGAAATCTATCAAGCCAGATTTGGATGTGATGGATGCCCGCACGTCTGTTGCTCCATGTGTAGTTGGATCCTTGGAGCGGCATGTCCATTAGCTCGTTGTGGTTGAAAAAATCATTGAAATCTTCTATGCAGCTACTGGTGATCAGATTGCCTCCATGCTTGTCAGACAGGTGAAGGGGAGCATTGAAATCACCACAGAGCATTCATGGAAAGTTAGCAAAGTTGTTGCGCATTGCTAAAATGTTATCCCACAGCAGTCTTCTATTGATAGGACTATTAGGTCCATAAACATTGGTGGGGATCCATTGGAGGTTAGTGAATTTATTGGTAAATAGAATGTTGATGGTTCTGTCAGAGACTGAGAGAACCCTCCCATCAATGGTTGTCAGATCCCACAAACAAAGGAAACCCCCAGATGCCCTTGAGAAGGGACAAAAGGCAAAATTGTTATTTTCCCATATTAGCTTGCAAACTTGAGTGCTGCTATTCTTGTCAAGTTTGGATTATTGAAGGAACATGATATTTGATTTTAGGTTTTTTCTTATTTATTTAACAGTCCTCTGTTTAGCAGTTCCATTGAGACCTCTAAAATTCCAAGAGACGAACTTCATCGAGTTGATTTGGGGTTTGCTTTGCATCCTCTGCCTCTCCCTTGAGACGGAGTAAGTTTGGGTCTAACTTCATCCTCATCTTGGTGGTTGGGGTGTTCGGAAATAGGGCCCAAGGAGGTAGGCACTGAGCCGTCAGCCAATTCAATCTTAGTTGCTTTGGCAAGATTTTCTGCATTTGACGGTCATCCCCTTCTTTTTTCTTTGTTGATGTCAGCTTTGGGTGCGGGAATGGGAGATTTTAGTGGGCTAGATGTTTGGAGAATATCAGTGGAATCAGTCCCAGGGGCAGGTCGATGGGTGGATGGAGAGCGGGGAGATTCGCACTAGGTAACAGACTCAGGGGAAAGGGAAAGAGGACGGTTCTGAGTTGGGGGAAGGGGTGGGAAGGGAAGAGGAAGGTGAGAGGGACCAAAATTGGTGGGTGAGTTTGGAAAGGTCATTGCAGACTTTCCTTTGGACAAGGGAGACTAAATCAAAGTGGGTGTGGACGAGACGGTTAGATCTATGGGAAGGTCATCGAAGATGTCCTCTCTAGTATGAAGATTGTTTAAGGGAGAAAAATGATTAGAACGAGAAGGCAGAGCACTTACATTGTTGGGTTTGCCATGATTTGAAATAGAGGTTTTAGGAGGACCTGTAGATCGGCCACGACCTCGACCAGAAGCCTTTTTCTAGGTGTTCAAGATCTGAGAATCCTTCTTTCAGCCTAAATCGCTAGGGATTTCTTTTTTTTGGGCAGGGCATTGAGAAGCCAAATGGCCCTGAGTATTGCACTCCAAAAAAAAGTGGGTTTGTTCTTGTACTCAACTCCTTGACGTATTTCGTAGCTCCCATAGTTGATGTTGATGCAGGTTGGCAGAGCCGAATCTATATTAGCCATGACACAGACATGAGCATAGGTCATTCTAGTTTTGGCTCGGGTAGCAGGGTCAATGGCGACCAAATTTCCAATCGGTTGAGTGATGCCTTTGAGTGCATCATTGTAGAAGAACTATGGGGGAAGCCCATGGAGTTTGATCCAAATCAGAGTGATGTTGATAGACTGAGTCTCAGGGTCAAAGTCTTCCCTTCATCTCCGTAGAAACAGGCTACGACGGCTAAAAAACCAAGGTCCTCTAGTAAGAATGCGGTGGGTGTCAAGGGCATTGTTTAGCCTTATCATGAAAAACCCCCTAGGAAAGGCCACTAACTCCAAGCTGTCCGAAAGCCACCATTTGGAAATATCCCACTTGCGGATAGTTTCCATATCAGGTCGGGCACCTACAAATTTCCCAACAAGAGAGAGAGACTCTTGGAAGATTAGTGGCTCCATAACCTCACTCGAGAAAGAGACTTTAGTGCCCGATACAGAGAAGGGCAAAGGAGTTTGGAAAGAAAATGCTCCTGACAAACACCTAACTTTGTCCACAAAGGATAAAGACCAAGGAGGTGCTTTGGAAGGAAAGGAGGGTGAAACCCTAACATTATCAGATGCTGGTTTCACCATGCCATTTGGGTCTTCATCGCGAATCTTGCTAAGTGGGCCTGCAGAAGGCCCAACACCACCTACAGGGCCCGAGGACAAACCTACCACACCAGCTCCCTCCAGCGTCCTTCCAACGTTGCCATCACCATCGCCATCATCCACCATCACTCCCGCTCTCGTTCCCACCATAATAATTCAAATTTCATTTTATGTTACCTATATATAGTTATTTCTTTTTATTATTATTATTATTATTAATTATCTTTATTTATATTTTATTTATTATAATATATATAATACATATATATATATATATATTATTTTATTATTTTTTATTATTTTATTTTAAATGAACTTTTAACTTTGATGCAATCAAATTTAAATGTTTGAATTTGAATCAATTAATTTCAAATGTTTGCATTAATTAAATTCAAACATTAAATTTAACCCATCTTACAAACCTACATAAAACCAAAACTAGGAAAGAAAGCAAACTCATTAGACCTAACCAAGATGAGGATAAAGAAAGCAAAAGCCTATTAACCTAACCAAAGCTTAAAATATCCTACAAAATATTTAAAAGGACGAAATCATCACAATTTTTACTCAAAGACCAACAACACTCCCAAAAAACAAAATTTTAAGGTGGGTCCCCAAATTTGGGGTTAGTTGTGCAATGGCCACAACAAATGGTGACTCTACTGGGAAATGCTCCTGAGCATTTCGGGTGAAGAACCCAGTTCTAAAAACAAACAAACCAAAGATCAGAAAGATAAACCATCTAGCAACATCTAGAAGGTGGGGTAGATAACTTCAAATGAAACACATGAACCCTTTTCTTTAGCTTAATGTGTGTGAACGTGATTTTATTTTGCATGCTTGAAAACCATCTGGACTCCATCACTTGATTTACCTTTAGGCTATAGAAATATTGCTCACAACAAGAATTCTTATAGACAGAGCCCTACTGCCAGTCAGGCGTCTATAGCCCCGATAGAGTTTATCTATATTACCCTTGTGTTTAATTATTTTTTTGCAATGCCCCCATTTTTTTTTTAACAAGCTTCATCTAGACAAATCCCTACTGTTAGTAAGGCATCTATAGCCCCAATAGAGTTTATCCAAACATGATGACTGATTTTATGCTTGCTTTTTTTATGAGGCCTTGCAAAATTTTAAGCACCACATGGGTTAGAGAGTATTTGAAATTAGATATGGGGTATATTATATTTTTACCTTAATTCGTAAACCAAAATGAATTCATCCTTCAAGATTTCAAAGCATGCCCTTTAATATGATGAGTTCGTGTGCAGCTTTAGCAAAATGATTCATCATTCCAAAATTCACTATCTTAGTCCCAACATCTAGGAATGATTACTAAATAATTTCATCCCCTTTTCCTTGATGCGCATGATAGGCAATTCACCCTTCATGAAAAAGGAACACCAAAATGATCAAGAGGCCATAAACTAGTAGCCACGATAAAACATCACCACAAATCTAGGGAACAAGCCCAAAACAGTACTAAAAAACAAACCAGATCATAACCTAATGCAAATTGACTGAAAAGCAAAAAATTTGCCAAAATATGGGATTATGCACAAAAGTGCCACATGAAGAAAAGCTAAAAGCAAAAACATGAAAACCCACATGCAATATACAATAATGTACAAGATGGTGCAAAAATTAAGCTCTCACTTCCCTGGATCCCAAACATGATTAGCACATTTCAAAAGACATATAACATGATACACATGCCAAGATTTATAGAAATCCAACCAAAGTAATATTAGGCCAAAAAATATAACAATTCTCATTTTGCCTCTTTCTCCCCACCAATTTGATTCCAAGATATTAGTAATTTGATGCTGAAATTTTGATTCATCAATTATGCAAGCAAATGTATGGTTTTCAATTATCTTTTGCTTATTTAAAGAGGTGTAAATTTCAAGCCCTGATTCATCACTTTGACTTAAGTTCTCATTTTCACAAATAGATAAGATCTCCTTCAAATAAGAAGCTATTTATGAAAATTTTGAAGCCAAGTCATTAACTACATATTTAGGCCAAACATGATTATGCAACACTTTGCAAGCATCTAGGATATCTACCAAATGAAGATCATTATAAGTTTTTATCCTAGATTCAATTATTAATTGTTGATGAACTTGATTCAACAATTCAAGCACATCCACTTATTTTTCATTCAACAAAGCAATATTATTAGTGGTGTGAGTATACATCAACTTAAATTCTTTGTCAACCACAAATGGCATTTCATCATTGATAATATTCGAATCCAATAAACAATTAGGAAAACATTCACCTGGAGTTCGAATGGTGGAACACAAAAGGTGAGATTTTACCTTTGATACATTTCCATTTACCAATATTTGGAGAGGATTTGTAACTTCTTATTTTTTCTCATGATATTCATCATAGTCATCTTGTAGCCCTTCATTTTCATCAATTACTTGTTCATAAAAAACACCAAAATTAGGAACCCAATTAAAAACATGCCCATCCTTTTCAAACCTTAAATATTGTTGGTCAAGGGATGTGTTAAATAACACATCTTCATGATCAATTACTTGAGTTGTTTCAAATAAAGCAACCTTTTCATTTGGATCATCAATAACATCAAACCCAAAAAATTTAGATTCTGGAATGTTCTCTATCTGAGGTAACATATTTATTATAGGATCCTTAGGTGAAACTAGTTTTTCAATTTCTTGCACCTCAATTGAGAACAAAGTGAGTGATTCCCCTCTTTCATCCACAACAAATGGATCATAGGAAATATTTATCATTGCATATTTTTATCTATTGGCAAAGTGTTCAATAAAATCATATTTAAAATAATTGAGTCTTGGAACCTTCTCTACTTCTACAAATGGTTCGTTGTTTTTTATTTCACAGGGATTGCAAAATCTTCATGTGAGATGGAGGTTTCAATGTCCTGCATATCAAGTGAAATAGACATTTCATCAGTAGGAATGTGAGAAACCAATGATTCCCCATATCTTTCCAGATCATTACAATAGTTATCTTCCTAAAACATTTGATGAGATTCCATCCCTTCTTTCATTTCATTTTTAGATTGTTCAAGAATTGCAAGTTCTTCATGTGAGGTAGCAATTTCAGCATCCTGCATACCCAATGAAGAGAAATTTTCATTAGAGAACATAGGAGTAACAAATGATTCTATATATTTCTTCCAATAATTGTTGTCTAGACCCATGAGATGAAATTCTATTACATCTTCCTCATAATATTTAGATTATTCAAGAAAATCTTCTTCAAATTCTCCTTCAATCGTTTCTAGTGACTCAAGGGTTTCTACGATGGAATCATTTCTTGTATTCAAATTTACGTGATCACTGCAATCCTCATTTGTAAATAATGACTCTAAGTCATAACTTGACTCGTGTTGGCTTTCTTGATCATCATAATAATTGTCCTCTAAAAACAAGTGATGAAATTCTATCATGTCTTCTGCACACTCTTTAGATTCATCTCTTGACTCCTCAAATTTACTTTCAACCACCTTTGGTGGGTCAAGGGCTTCTTCAGTGGGATCAATTCTTGTATTTTGCTTTCTAATATTATCCCAATCCTCCTTTGTGAATAATGACTCTAAACCTTTTATTTCTAAAGGCTCATATGTTTTCAACATTGAGTCAATCTCTACATCTTGATGAGCTTGTTCACCACAATCCTCATTGGTGGATATTGATTTTGAAACTTGCACCTCCTCTTGGATGATATCTAGGGTGGTTGTGAAATTTGGACATTCAAATTCATCCCATTGATTGTTCACATTAGACATAATTTGATTCAAGGGTGCTAGATTAGATGGTTGGTATTGGTTGAAATCCATACCTCCTGAAGAATAGTTCATCATGGGAGAAGGTTGTACCTCAACCTGACTCATGGGTGGTATCTTATTTTGAGCCTTAGGGTTAAGTAATGATAATTGATCCACATCATCCCCTTTCGAAGTCCACCATTGTTCTATTATTATTGCATCATTGTAGGCTCTAGGCAAGGATGGATCTTTAAGAATTTCCCCTAGAAGAGTAGCAATTAAGGGGTCTAAGGCTCCCATGTAAATTTGAATGGCTTCTTCTTTTGAAATGATGTAATGTGTATCCATTTTGATATACAACCTATGGAACCTATCATTGAATTGGCTCATGGATTCATTAGGTTCTTTACAAATATAGAAAAATTTATTCTTTATCACAACTAGGTCAACATGTTTTCTAAAATGGTTGATAAACATTACTTCTAGTAGAGCCCAAGAAGTGATAGAACTTAGAGGTAAGTGGATGTACCAATCAAATGCAACCTCATCCAATGTATATGAAAACAACCTACAAGGAAAATCTGCATGCATAATTTACAAATGAATTAGCATGTCCTTGTATCTCTGAATATGTTCCTTAGCTAAGTACACATCATGCAAAAACTGAGGTAAATAATCTTCTACACCTTCAAGTATTTTATGGGTAGGCTTGTTTAAATGGCTATAATAATCCCCTCTCCAAGATGCAATTCCTAACCTAGTTGGAGTAAACAATGTCATTAGTGAACCTTAAAGAATATAACTTTAGTACCAATTTTGTTAGCCAAATAAAAATATCTTGCAAAGAAGCATGGAATGACTAACAAATATCAAATGTTTAATATATAAATCATCATGTTAGCATCAACCAAAATATATGCATCAATTAAACCATGACATTAAAGAACATTCTCCAATTTGCAAAAAGGTTAGCATTAATTCATAATCAATTCAATGACATTCCAATCAATGAATGATCACATGTAAATGAATCCTTGTTAGTCAAGACCAATGCCTTTAAAACAACCTTTCAAATAACAATGAACAATTTAGCATGTAAGTAGCAATAAAGTAAACTAATTCAGGCCCTCCTTCTAGCACCAAAATTTTGAGTGCTAAAGGAGGTCAAAGATAATAGTCAAAAGGACTTGAAACATTCAACCATTCACAACCTTATGGTTACACCAAATCACATTATTTCCTGTATGAACAATTCAAAAGCATTAAATCAATAATACCAATTCATGTCCTTCTTATAGCACCAAAATGTTGAGTGGTAATTTTATCCAATTGCAAAACCACACTCACAGTTAGGATTTTGATTAGAAAACCATCTCTTGCAAATAAATAGAAATTTTTCCAAGGTTCCTTTTACTTAATGCATGCTTGTATATTTGTGAAGATATGTCAAATGAGTGGTAGGAATACCTTAGCGATTGCAAAATAATTGTTGACAAGGGGCCTGTGTTGGTATTATTTTATTACACTATGCTATTGATTGATCATGAAACTTAAAATAAATGAAAATATGATTGGCCCTCATATGACCATGATGTAAAGCCTTAGTTTATTTTATCTTGAAGTATTTTAGGTAGATTTTATTTTCTTTTGGTTAAGCAGATTTTAAACAATTTTTATCTTGCATTATTAAACCTTGCTTTGAACATAAAAGAGAAGATTAAAATATATCTTTGGAAATGCAAATTTTAAATGATGATTGGATTCATTTTAGCTTGCTTGGTGAATGAAAAGAAAATAAATTTGCATGACTAACTTTGAAATGTAATGGCCTCTAGAATGCCATATAAATTACCCCTCTTTAATGAAATCATAATTTTCATAAAGATAGGTTAATTTATTGCTTTAAATACAATAGCCTTAGAAATGCTATATAAATTACTCCCCTTTAATGAAATCATAATTTTCATAAAGGGAAGTTAATTTATTGCTTGGAAAACGAAAATGTAAAGCTTGAAATTCATTTTTCCTTTAAAAAGTGAAAACATGTAAAATCTGAAATTACAAAATGTCTTTAAAAACAACTTTGAATAATTTTGTAATTTCAAATTTGCTTCAGAATAAAATTGAAACTATTCTAAATGAAGTTTTAAAGCTTATTCTTCACATCCGTGCATTTATTTTTGGATTTTAAATTTTTTATTTTATTTGATTGAGGTTAAAAAAAATGGAGAGGGTAAGGTTAGAGAAAAATAAAATAAAATGAAATAAAAGAAATCAAACAAGTTGCTGCAACCTAAAAATTTTCCATAGACCCTGCAAAAATTAGTATCCTATAAAAACTAGCATTAATGTGATTCGAATTCACACAATATAACATTTAATATGGTGAAATATTATAAGGTACAGGTGCAATATATTGAAATAATAGATGAGTCTACCATATTCATGCATAAAAACACACTACAATCCCAATATATTGGCAATAGAAATATTTTCAATAAAATCAAATACAAACTACATAATACCATGCCCTAAATTGGCATCCAATGGTGAAAAATCTAGTCCAGTGGTGTGGAAGGAGAAACTCCAAGACAAATCTAGCTCCAAACCCTCTGGTTTCACACCTGCAATTTTATCCAAAGTTTTTCAGCCCCCGTAACTTGTTCAAACACTGCATTTAAAATTTCAGGATCAACTTTTCCTTTCATTTTCTTCATTTGATTCCACTTCCACTATTTCGTTTGGCATTCTTGATGCTTCACCAACATGCCTCTTTTCCAACTTGTAATATATTCCTCTATTCGGTTAGTTTTGTAACGTTTTGCTTCATTTCGCATTCCTTGGTAACACCATATCATCCTATATTAAAACATTATAAACTTCATCGACATTTGATGTCATAAAGTTGCTAAAAGGGTTCTAAGGAGTGAATATTTTGGTTAATACCACACACGTAGGCTCGTTGAATATATTTTCAATTGAGACACCCTTCATTCATAAAAAAAAAACTATTTTTGATAATGCCTCAACACATGGTAATGCTCTTCCCCATATTCAACATGTGCATCGAGTCAATTCCCTTATTCAGATATTGACCATTTTGGTCGAGATATTTCGTACAATGCCCACGTACACTAGTGGACATCCTATGTTTGTATGGATAATTTATTGGTCCCACTAGTTGAAAACTGTTCCAATATACCAAAGAATAGAGTATTAATTTGAACGAGTGGTGGCACAGGAGCAATTTACAAGCACTCCACCGGCATTTCTTCCAATCCCATTGTGAGTCGGTAAGCAATTGGACTAATATTTTCAATGATCTCAAAGGGTCTTACAAATCATGGATCTAAATTTTGTGGACTTGATTGCACTTTTCATTGGTTTGACCCTTAGGAACACTTTATCTCCCACCGAGTAATCCCTTGGATTTCTATTTAAATTAGCATAACCCTTCTACCTATCGACAACTTCCTTGAGTATTTGCCTGATTACCTTTATTTTCTCTTCCATTTATCTGACCATTTTTGGTCTAATCACAATTCTATCCTCTATCTTATCCCATGACAATGGTGTTCTACACTTTCACCCATACAAGGCATCAAAAGGTGTCATTCCCAAATATGAGTGATACCCATTATTATAGGCAAACTCTACCAAAGGTAGGTAGTCTTCCCAACGAGACTTGTGATCCATACAATACATGCGAAGCATTTCTTCTAGTACTTGGTTTACCCCCTCTATTTGATCATATATTTTAGGATGGTCTACCAAACTCATGTTTAACTTCGTCCATATTTCCTGGTGAAGGGCTTTCTAAAATTAAGAAGTGAACTTGGAATCCCTATTCGAGATAATTACCTTAAGAAATCCATGCAATCATAACACTTCCTTGGAAAATCTATTATTCACCATTTGAGCATCGTTATTTGTACTCCCAGGTATAAAATGTATAACATTGGTCAATTTGTTGACTACTACTAGGATTACATCATGCTAGTACTTGGTTTTCAGTAAACCTACTATGAAACCCATAGATATGACCTACAATTTCTGTGTAGGTATACTATGTGGATACAAATATTCTACGGGATGCTTGTGTTCTGCTTTAACCTTTTGAAATTCAAGGTATTGAGCGATAAAATCTGTAATATCCTTCTTCATCCCTACCTAGAAGAAGGTTCTTTTCAAAATTTCCCTCATCTTTGCCCCTCCGGGGTGAGTTGTATAAGGAGATCTATGGGCTTCTTACATTATTAGATTTCTTAAATCCCTTGATTTTGGTATGATGATTCTACCTTTGTAGCATAATATGTTATCTATCATCCCAAAATCCTTTTTTCTCTCAAGGCCTTTGTTCATTCTAGTTTGAATTTCCTGGAAAATATTCATCCTGATGTTGCTCCTACCTCACTTGGTCCATGAGATTTATGTGGCTTCTAGTTATGGTTGCTATGTGTCTCCTTCTACTCAATGTATCAGTAATATTATTCTATTTTCCTTTTATGTACTCAATTTCAAATTCATATTCAACAAGAAATTTGATCTACCTTTTCTATCTCTCATTGAGTATTGGTTGGGTAAATATGTACCTTACATTTTGATGATATGATTTTAACTTGAAAGGTATTCCTACCAAATAATGGCACCAGACCTTCAGGGCATGTACTATAACAGCTAGTTCTAAATTATGAGTAGCCTAATTGACTTCATGATTTTTAAGTTTCTTTATGGTATAAGCTACTACTAATTCCTCTTGCATGAGTACTCCTCCTAACCCTTCCAGTGAGGCATAAGTTCATACTAAAAAATCTTCTTGAGGATTTGGAATATTTAATATTGGTGTGGTAGTGAGTTTCTTCTTCAACAAAACAAAAGCGATTTCACACTTTTCTATCCATATGAACTCCTCCCTTTCGTCTTAAGGTTAGTTATTATCGAGGCAATATTTGAGAAATCATTTATATAATGTCTATAATATCCTATTAACCCCATGAAGCTTCTTACCTTGGTAACATTAGAAGGGAGTGGTCAATTTAATATGGTTTTGACTTTCTCTAGATCTATAAAAATTTCTTCTACTGATATGATATGCCCTAAATAGTGCACCTATGAAACATAAATATCACTCTTGGCTAGACTCTCGTAGAGTTGATTTTTCCTTAGTAATTCTAGCAGCATGATCTTGATATTTTTATCATGCTCTTTTATGCTCCAAGAGTATATTAGGATACAATCTAGAAATACAAGGAAAATTTGGTCTAGGTGCCTTTTGAACACACTGTTCATTAAATTCATGAAGGTGGATGGGGCATTAGTTAGTCCAAAAGGTAGTACTATAAACTCATAATGCCCATACCTAGTATTAAATGTTGTCTTATGAGTATCCTCCAAAAAAATTCTCAATTGGTGATACCTTGACCTTAAATCTATCTTAGTAAACACCGTGGCATCCTTCAATTGATCGAATAAATCTTGGATTCTAGGTAGGCGATACTAGTTCTTGATTTTAGCTTTGTTCAACATTCTATAATCAATATACAACCTCAAAGAGCCATCTTTATTTTTTCACAAATAAAATGGGTGCACCCCAGGGTGACACACTTGGTTTTATCAACCCTTTATCTAATAACCCTTGTAATTGTACCTTTAATTACTACATCTCGATGGGTGACATCCTATATGGAGATATTTGAATTGGTTTCACTCTTGGCATAAGATCAATAGTGAAATAAAATTCTCGCACAGGAGGGATCCCAGGTAAATCCTCAAGAAGTACATCCTTGAAATCTTGCAAAATTGGATGTTTTTCCAGTACTTTCTTCTTTTGGTCTTCTCCTACTTCATTTATCTTTATCACATAAACTATCCCTCCTTTTTTGAGGGCTTTCTTCAACTGCATAGCTAACAACATCTTGGGTTTGAATTCTCCTTGTTTGCTATGGATTTGTAGCCTTCCCTTGCCTTATTTAGAGTATTCAATCCATCTATCCTATAAATGATTACATATTTGTGGGCCTGTAACCAATCCATACCTAGGATCACATCAAAGGCATGCAGTGGGGCTACATATAAGAAACCTTTTGTGGTTCCACTATCTAAAGTAATTTCCATCATTGGGAAGCATTGGTTTATGGAGTAGGTCTATCCAGAACCATATTCAACCTTCCATCCATAAGCCAAATATTCTGCATTTTTCGGAATATCTTTTTGTAACTTACAAAAAATAAAGCTATTGATGGCTCCACTATCTATTAATATATTTACTTGTTTATCAAAAATATTACCTTTTATGATCAGTGGGGTGGTTTACCCCTCAAGCTTTTGAATGCCAATTGCAGTGTATATCTTGTGTATAGGTTCCTTTCCTTTAGTGTTGGGTGTGCTTGGCCTGGGTTAGTATGAAAACTGGTTAGCAAAATGCAGCCCTCTACAATGGTAACACCCATCCTTGGGCCCTTGTCACTTTTTTGGTTTTTGGTCCTCTTCCTTGATTGTTGGAACTGAGACTTATTGTTTCTTTTGTTGAAGCTTGGAATTATTGAGTTTGTTGCCTTTCTTATAAAAGTTCTTGAACTTCTTATGGCTTCCATTAAATTTCTTCTCTGGATTTTGAGGGTTCTTAGCCTTCTGATCTTGCTCGACCTCCCATTTTATAATCCCATTACTATTCCTCTTCTTTAGTTCCTCTTCTTTAGTTCATACTTCAATAATTTTACCAGTTTCCTATAATATATCTCCACTAAGTTGGTTCCTTGTCTTAAGCTAGCAAACTTCTCAAACTTTAGAGCATAGAAATGCTCTGTGAGGAACCTTTTCTTGAAGATGACCACAAATTCCTTCTATGGAATGTCTACTATTTCAATTTTAGTTTCCTCATAGTAAGTCTCCCACTAATCTAGGGCAGCTCCTTCAAGGTAAATAGTAGCCCAAATCATTTGGGTTCCTAAATAATATCCCTTTACTATAAATAAAACTTCCAGTTACCTTAACCAAATCTCAGTTGCATCTACCTCTCCTTCTCCATCAAACTTAGATATATGGATGTTATTTAGATCTCTTACCATCTCCTTCTCCAATAGGGTTCTATCTTGTATTTGTTATGCAGTCAAAACCCTAACTTGGTTAACCTTTGAATCTCTAGCTTGCGAATATTGGTTCACAATAGTTTCTTGCACTTGCCTTAACTGATCTTGTAATGCAACAACTATGGTAGTGAGATCCTCCATTACCATATTGGGATTTTATGGATCCTCATTCTAGATTTATATTTTGACATTACTTTATCGAGTCTATCTAAGTGGAGGCCTTTCTATCTTGGTCTTAGGTGGCATCTTGATCTCATTCCAACCAAGAAAAGAATTAGATTACAACTTCATCTTAAACTGAATCACTAACTCAAACCACATTCCAGAGTTCTTGCCAAATTATTAGAAATTTTAATTAGTATATTTTTCCAAGGTTATGACGTATCATTAATACCAAAGCCCATACTAAGGTATCATAACATTCATTTTCCCTTCGGGTCAACTCCATTAGATTATAAATAGCAAAGACTCTAGGTCATCCCAGCTTTTAGCTTAATACTTAAGAAAGCCTTCGTTGGAGACTTCCAAGTCTCTTTCAACACATAATAATCTCTATACCCTCGTACATGGAGCTCTAATACCAAATCTAACAACCCAAAAATCAAGAAACAAAAACACACAAAGATAGAACAATCTTTTTTTTATTATTTAAAACTAAGGTGGTAGGGTACCTAGGAATAGATATTTGGGGATATATTATTATATTGTATAAGGGTTGGCATGGGCCACACATAACCCAAGGTTGATTGTATTATAATATTATATTATATTTTAATATAATATAATATTAGTAGTAGGCTCTCCAAAGTAGAATAAGAATATGGATATATAAAGAAGAGATATTTGTCATTGTAAGGACATTCAGATCATTGAAGAAGATTCTTATGTAATCATTGTGCCCACGAAGTGGCCTCTCATCTTGGGAGATCTTGTGGAGTTATTCCTTCCTTAAGGATTATTATTGGTGTTTCCCTACCTTAAGGGTATTATCTATCTCTCTCTCATTTGTGGATTGTTATTGTGGATAATGTATTATGGATGAATTATTTGATATTTTTGCATATTGGTGAATGGTTCATGTGTATTAATAAAATTTATGCAACAAGTGGTATCAGAGCAACGATTTTGGCAAAGTGGGGATTTTTGTGTGAAACCCTAGAATGAGGGCAATTTTTTTTTGGAAAAATATCTCATCTTTCAGGAGCCATATCTCTGCGCAAGTTTATCCGATTCAGGCGATTCTTGGATCAGATTGTGCAAAATTTGAGGAGCTTTAAAATGAGTGGTCATATTAAGGAATCCGAATAGTATTGAGGGAGATACGACCTTTTAAAGTTAGTCATCCGAAACAAGGATAGTGACGAATTTCATAGATTTTTTTTGGAAAAAAGCCTCATCTTTCAGAAGCCATATCTTTGTGATAGCTAATCCGATTTAGGAGATTCTTGGATCATATTGTGCAGCATTTGAAGAGCTTTAAAATGAGTGGTCATATGAAGGAATCTGAGTAGTATTGAGGGAGATACGACCTTTTGAAGTCAGCCATCTGGAACAAGGAAAGTGACGAATTTTCAAGTCGCGAATTTTTCAAAAGACAATTTGTTTAGTTCGGGTAAGCAAATCAATTGCACTTTATTTTGTTTGGAAGAAAAATTGCATATGTAGTTGTCTATAGGATTTTTAGCTTCAACTTGGTGGGAAGATATTTTTTTCCATAAAACCCTAGTTTGCATTAGGGCATGATATTTATTATCAAAAAACCCTAGTTACATTAGGGCATGAGCAATGGTGCTCCAAAGTTTTTCTGGAGAAGATGATATTGATGCTAGAGAATGGTGGAAAAATTTTAGATCTCTATATTGTAATGACTCATGGGGAAAATCCATGATTGGTATATGTCTTCAAGGGAAATCTTTGTTTTGGTGGATAAAGTTTTGTGAAGAAAGGAATAATTAATACACTTGGGATGAAATAGAGCATGCATTCTTGATTAAATGGGACCCATATTATGTAGATCGCATAATAAATTTCATCGAAGACCTTGAAAAGAAACTATAGGAAACTCAAAATGAGCGAAATACAATAAAAGGAGAATGGGAAGTTTTCAAGAAACAAAATGAAGACTATGAAAAAGAAATCAAATTACTCAAGAAGAAAGAGGAAAAGTTTAGGGAAGATAAACAAGATGTCAATATGCAGACAAAGGAAACCATACCTTTGGTAGAAGATAAATTAGAAAATGGACAAAGGAATTTGTTTGAATCTAAAAAGTCCATTTTGCAGGTTCCTGGAAGCATTCAAAAGGAGCGGGTTATTATTTCCATTGACCCTGGTAGTAGATTTAATTTTATTAATATTGCTTTGGCTAAGAAGTTGCAAGTTCAAGCAACAAAAATTAAGGACATACAGCTAAAGGGTGACCATGTTCAGATTTTTGAAGATTTGAAGATCACCATGGATAAATATGTTTTACATTCAGATTTCTATGCTATTGAGATGGATGAGGAGGATATTGTTCTTGGTTATCCTTGGTTAGACTCTTTGGGTACTATTAAAATTAATGTGGAAAATAAGTTTATGAAGTTATGGTACAGGAAAAAGAAGATAACATTGTAGGATATTTCTCAGCTTAAGGAGAAAGGATACAAGGAAAATCAAGAAGTGGTTGTAGAAGAACAAATTGAAGAACATGAAATAGAATCCAAGAAGGTGATAGCAGCAATAGAGTCCATGAAAGAAGTAGCAGTAACTAATTCAGTGGAAATAACATTACAAGATATTTCTCAGCTTGAGGAGCAAGGATACAAGGAAAATCAAGAAGTGGTTGTAGAAGAAAAAATTGAAGAACATGAAACAGAATCCAAGAAGGCGATAGCAGCAACAGAGTCTAAGGAATATTTGATAGAAGAGCACAAGGACACACCAAACAAAGATAACATGAAAGAACAAGGTGTAGAAGAATTTAAAACAATGAAGCCAAAGGCTAAAAATTCAAAGAAGGTAGAACATCAAGTAAAGGTTGCACCATATCGCCATCCACACCACCATGAGAGGAAACAATATTGGAGGCATGGTTCAAGGCAACAATATTATGGTTCTACATGTAATCAGCAGGGCACCAACTATGGCAGTGTTTGGCAAAGAAAGCATAGTGATCATGGTTTTCAAGCATGGTTCATCAGCATCAAGGAACAAGTGGACCCATCATTCAAGTTATCAAAATACAACAGCAGAAGCATGGAGCCAACGAAGCAGATTTGGATACTCAAGTAACAAAATGGCGTACCAGCATCATCGGGTTTCACTTGGATGGATGGATGAACGAGATTGGTACCAATTGCTAACATTGCTTGGCAAATCATACTATCAGGTTTCTTCATATGTTTCGAGGATGAAACATTTGTAAGGAGGGTGGCATGGTAGGGTACCTAGGAATAGATATTTGGGGATATATTATTATATTGTATAAGGGTTGCCATGGGGCACACATAACCCAAGGTTGATTGTATTATAATATTATATTAAATTTTAATATAATATAATATTAGTAGTAGGCTCTCCAAAGTAGAATAAGAATATGGATATATAAAGAAGAGATATTTGTCATTGTAAGGACATTCAAATCATTGAAGAAGATTCTTATGTAATCGTTGTGCCCACAAAGTGGCCTCTCATCTTGGGAGATCTTATGGAGTTATTCCTTCCTTAAGGATTATTATTGGTGTTTCCCTACCTTAAGGGTATTATCTATCTCTCTCTCATTTGTGGATTGTTATTGTGGATAATGTATTATGGATGAATGATTTGATATTTATGCATATTGGTGAATGGTTCATGTGTATTAATAAAAGTTATGCAACATAAGGAGAGGGATTCATAAATCCCTAACCAAACTTAGACTAACTTAATGTTTAGAAACCCCTAAGTTTCTCAAGAACTATACCACACGATATTCCCCCCACACAAGTCCCTTATATGTAGGCATATCTTATGTTATGCATGTAAGTCCATCTTTCCCATCGATATTGATGAGCTAGACTTACTAGCTTCAATCATTAGAAGGTGTACATGCATCTCTATATTCCACACAAGCCATTATGCATGGGTATGCTACGTGCATTGCAAGTTAATATATCAATCTTGTCCTCTGACAAGCTATATTAACTCAAGTACAATCTTCTAAACCTAGTACCAATCTCCCTAAGGGGGTCTCAAGCCCTTAGGTTAACCTCTAAGTTCACCCTAGAACTTACTACTGAATTATATGAAAGTTATTCAAACAAGAATACAAAGAATGGGTCTAGATACTAAATCTAACAAAACATGAATCATTAAACAAGCAAGGGATAATTAAAATATAAAGCAATGATTAAAGGATAACATACAATAAAAAATATATAAATACAATCGCAATCAATTAATGGAATACAAGGTGCATCAACCATGTTATTCATTTATTACATACATATGTATGGTATACCCCATACCTTCCAAGAATACATTACATCAATATCATCGGGGAAATCTCCCCACAATCTAATCTATTTGCAAAAATAAGCAAGATGTAAGGTAGAGAGAAAACTTGTGCATCGATCCATCTCATGAATTTGGTCCTCCCGCTCTTCCATCGATCAAGTGAGGATAGTAGGGGATCGGGACACTCATGGTTCATGATAGACATGCTTCTAAATGCATTTGTTCATTTTACTGCTAAATTTCAAATATACAAATAACCTAAGCAATTTAACTTTCTAATGCATAGTTGACATCATTGAAAACTACTCTTTCTATTTCCCCTCTCATCTCCTCATGAGAATTATTCAACCATGCATCAAACCACATACTCAACTTGTAATAAAAGTCTAACCCTTATTTAGAAATCAAAGGCCCATACCCCTAATTTCTAAATAAAATATATTTAACTTTCATCATCCAATTAAAGCCAGCTACTTTAATCTTCAATTAAACCTTTTTCTTCAATTCATAAATTAAATTCGCATACCCTTTATTTACAAAACAAATCATATTTCTCATTCATTATCCAATTAAGGCCAACTAGTTTAATCTTCAAATAAATATTTTTCTTCATTTCATAAATTAAAGTCCCATACCCTTAATTTACAAAAAAAACCATATTTCACATTCATTATCCAATTAAATCCAACTAATTTAATTTTCAAATAAATATTTTGATGAGGATGAACCAACATTAACAAAAAAATCCAATGAGTTAAATTAGAATTATTTTCATAATGCCAACCCAAAGGGGTAAAAATTACAATGCCAGACTTGTTCAATATTGGAGCCCAATACCAAATCCCCTTTCCAGATCCAAAATCCCCTTTTAAAATCTACTTTCCCATCCAACTAGCGGCTGACAAAATTTTAAATTCTACTTTCTCGCCCAACTGGCGGCTGACAAAATTTTAAATTCTACTTTCTCCCCCAACTAAGGGCTGAAAATTTAAATTCTACTTTCCCGCCCAACTAGCAGTTGACAAAATTTTAAATTCTACTTTCCCGCACAACTAGCGGCTGAAAATTTAAATTCTAATTTCCCGCCCAACTAGGGGCTGACAAAATTTTAAATTCTACTTTCCCACCCAACTGGCGGTCGACAAACACAAAGGCAAAACACTTTAAAAAAATTTAATTTTTTTTTTTGTTGATGCAAGATTGCTCTGCTGCCACTGGATGCTCCTGCATCAGACACCTAGGGTAAGTTTGAGAAGTGACCTCACTTCTTTGTTGTTGGAGGAAAACCAAGGCGGTCAACCTCGAACTTGGATAGCCAAGTCGAATCTTCTATAGGCCTTCCCTTCCATTTCACCAGATATTCTTCATATTTCCTGTTTCTTTTACTTCTGTTGATGTGGGTATCCAAGATTTCCTCTGTATATTTTGTCACTAGAGACGATGTCGAAACACTCCATAACTCTGCAACTAGTTCCTTAGAACTGTCACCTTCATGATACTCTACCAAATCAAAAATATTGAACACATGTGATATGTTCAATCCACTCAACAACTCCACCTCATATGCATTTCCTGAATCTCTTTTTTGTATGATCTTGCATGGTCTAAACTTTTCATTTTCAACTTGTTATATGTTTTAGTAGGAAACCTCTCATTTCTCAAGTGCACCATGACTTCATAACCAACCTGGAACTCCTTAAACCTCCTTTTCTGATAAGCCTTTGTCTTGTACTGAGTGTTCATCTTATTGATGTGTTGTTTTACTTCATGCAAATCCTTCATATGCTTTGCAAAGTTCTCAGCTTCAGCACTATTCTTTTCTCCCATGTCCAACTTTCTCAAATCATAAGTATTTCTTGGACTACTCCCATATACAATATGGAATGGTGATTTACCAGTACTCCTGTTGACATTCTCCACAAAAGTCATCCTATGGGCAGCCTTGTTTGGCAAACTAGCTCCTGGTATCAAATCAATATGATGGCTAATCTTTCTCATGGGTGGCAAACCCTTTGGCACATTATCAGATATAATATTTGAGAAGTCTTCCAACAGACTTGAGACTTCTACAAGGACATATTTGCTTGGTTATTCTCTAACTTTAGAAATTAATGCATAACACACATGCTCATGCTTCAAATCATCTAGAAATTTCCTACCATCAACCAAACATTTTCTACCACTATTACATACCTTTTCATCCATCTCCTTCAGTGGATTAGTTTATGGCGCACTCCTTCCTTTTTTAGGGAGCAAGTGTTGGCATGTCCATCATGGACTGCACGACGATCAAATTGCCATGGTCTTCCTAATAGCATATGACAAGCATCCATAGGTAAGATATCACATAGGACCTCATCTTGGTATCTTCCAATATTAAATTTGACTAAGCATTGTTCATTGACCAATGTCCTATGGTCCTTATGCAACCATAGAATTTGGTATGGATGCGGGTGTCTCCTCCTCTCTAGATGTAACTTAGTAACCATTTCTTCAAAGACCAAGTTATCAGTACTACCATTATCTATAATAACATTACAGACCTTACCTAAACATTTGCACCTTGTGTGGAATAGGCTCTTCCTTTGGTCTAGTTCCTTCTCCTCATTCAACAAGGTTCTCCTTGTGACCATAACTTTTCCTCTCTTTGCCTCCTCAGAGTGCTCTAATTCAGCTCCTTCATCTGCAATAGCAACTTTGGCATTACCCGTTGGACTCTTATTTGGCTTCTCTTGGTGCTATGGACACTCATATGCTCGATGTCCTTCTCCATAGTTGAAGCAGGTTCCATGAAACTCTCTTCCTCCATTTCCTTTACCAGATCTATCTCTTCCTCTTGGTTAGTTGTTGTTCTGACCATGGGATCTGTAAGCATTATCTTCCTTATGGTCTTGAATACTGCTAGATTATCCTTTCTTCTCACCTTGTCCTCCATCTGTTCTTCCACCAGTTCTTTCTCCATGACCTCTTCCTTTCTGCTTACCCTCAAACCTTTTGTTTAGCTTCTCTTCAACTTTTAGAGCAAACTAGTAATCATCCTCAATGGTGCTCATCCTAACCAGAATCAGCTCTTCTTGAATATCGATTCTTAACCCATTGATGTAACAGGCTACCTTCTCCTTGTTAGCCTTAGAATGGCCAGTTCGGATAAAGATATTATAGAACTCGTCGATGTATTCTTTGATAGACTTTCCTGACTGTCTCAAACTTTACATCTTCTTCAACAAATCCAACTCATAATATGGCAAAATAAACTGCCTCTTTAGCTTTTCCACCATTCATTCCCATATGGTGATCCTCTATTTTCCCCTTCTATTTTTTTCAAGTTGTACTCCTTTCCACCAGATTCTAGCATGACCCTTTAGTTTAATCTTAGCAAGCTTGACTCTCTCAGGATCTTCAACCTCCTCATACTCAAAGTATTCTTCCAAATCATTGATCTATTCAATCAACTCCTTTGGATCAAGATTTCCAGAATACGTAGAAACCTCCATCTTCGGTCTCTTTCCAATTTGAGATATGGCTCTGTATAAATTGGCTTGTGCAGGATCTACTACCTCTTCTTCTTCCTCGAACTGGTCCTCTTTTTATTCAACTTTATCTTCACTACCATCTTCCCTCCTTGGCTCAAACCCTCTATGTAGCTCCTCTTGTAGGGCCTTAACTTACCTTTGTAAAGCTCTGAAATCTTCTTCTGGCACCATATTTCTCCCACCACCATGATTTCTTCATGGAAGCATTATGCTCACTTCTCTCACAAACCCTAACCACAGATCTTGGTGTAAACTACCTCACGTTCGACGATCTGTTTACACACTTAAGAACTCCTACTCTGATACCACTTTATGAAGATGAACCAACATGAACAAAAAAATCCAAGGAGTTAAATAAAAATTATTTTCATAATGCCAACCCAAAGGGGTAAAAATTACAATGCCAGACTTGTTCAATATTGGAGCCCAATCCCAGATCCCCTTTTCAGACCCAAAATCCCCTTTTAGAATCTACTTTTTTGCCCAACTAAAAACTGACAAAATTTTAAATTCTATTTTCCCACCTAACTGGCGACTGACAAAATTTTAAATTCTACTTTCTCGCCTAACTAGCGGTTGAAAATTTAAATTCTACTTTCCCGCCCAACTGGCGGTTGATAAAATTTTAAATTCTACTTTCCCACCCAACTGGCAGCTGAAAATTTAAATTCTACTTTCCCACCCAACTAGCGGCTGACAAAATTTTAAATTCTACTTTCCCGCCCAACTAGCGGTCGACAAACACAAAGGCAAAACACTTAAAAAAATTTAATTTTTTTTTGTTGATGCAAGATTGCTCTACTGCCACTGGATGCTCCTGGCATCACCTTTTTCTTCATTTCATAAATTAAAGTCCCATACCCTCAATTTACAAAACAAACCATATTTCTCATTCATTATCCAATTAAAGCCAACTACTTTAATCTTCAAATAATGTTTTTTCTTCATTTCATAAATTAAAGTCCCATACCCTTAATTTACAAAACAAATCATATTTCATCCGTTAAAATAATGAAATAGCATTGAATATTATTTCCATTAATTACCCTAAAATCTACCATTTTAGATAATGAAATAACATTAAAGTTTCTTTATATCCATTACCCTAAAATCTACCATTTTAGATAATGAAATAACATTAAATATTCTTTATATTCATTACCCTAAAATCTACCATTTTAGATAATGAAATAACATTAAAGATTATTTATACTCATTACCCTAAAATATACCATTTTAGATAATGAAATAACATTAAATATTCCCTAAAATCTACCATTCTAGATACTGAAATAACTATTGTGGGTTTGGTTCAACCAACATAACCTACGCTTCCTCTCCTACGCAATGTAAAACCAGTGGCTGACTCAAGTTAAAGGAGAGTAGATCGCTTATGGTGCGATTTACAACAGATGATGACAAGGGTGTGACCTGAAATGGTTCTATTCCACTGCACTAGGATATAGGTACAGTATTTAGGGTTCTTCACGGTGTTACCTATAGTTGTGATGTGGGAAAACATCCCATCATCAATGTAGCTGAACGACTCTATGTTAGCTATGCCTAAGGGTGGTTACCGAATGGATGAGGATCTACTACACAAACCAGGCACTGTTGCGAACGTCAAGAAAGTTTATATTGATGAACAATAGATGACTTACCTTGAGGTCCTCTTACTTGAAGTTTTATACACTCACCTGCCTTGTGTAACATTCACAAAAATGAACACGATGATGAGCATGGTGTTGCACAAACAACAAACTAGATAGAGTTTATCATGGAACGATCGACCATACAATAATTGATTCATGGGGTAAGGCACTAAATTTTGGTCAAGGAGGTCAACATGGTTGTGAACTCACAGTGGTTTCAAAATAGACAACAAAAAAATGACCAAAGGTCACCTTACTAGTCTAAAAATGATCCTCTTATGGAAGTAGGGTTTACCATAACTTAAAGGAGATATCACAAACAAGCGAGAGCCCACTACCCAAAAACATTCTAGACCATCTAATGAAAACATTTAAACATATTTTATCTAAATTTCCATGAGTACAACCTGGTTTTGTTCATTGTTGGTTATTTATCTAAATCGCACCTAGATGCCCATCGTCTACTTTCTCCACCTCCCACTGGACTCCCCATTTAGCTTCATGTTGTCTCGCTCTTCCTCAGTGCTCCTCCATATGCTTTGTCCTAGAACTCTCTTCCTTTTTCCCTCCATCTACATCCTCTTCCCAATACACCCCTCACATCATTCACCTTGGCTTTCGTCCACCAACTACTTGCCATAATTTTCCATTTGCATCCACCAGATGGTAAAGAAGAACGTTCCTTCTTCTGCCTTCCCAAGACGTTTTCCATAAATGGGGTCATCCCTTCATATCAGAGGGATCCTTGCACATCTGGTCCAATCCAATCATTTGAAGGTGGTCTTATCGTATTTAATACCCATTTTAGTTGGTCAATCTGATTAAGCAATTTCTTCATAAATTCGATAACCAAATTCTAATATCCATAAGTTCAATGGAATGCATTTTTTATAGCAATTAGAGTGGTCATTCGCTTATGATAGGATCCTTTTATATTATAAAACAATCATTTATTTCCTCTTTAGGAAAGGTTTTCATAATCGATCTAAGATAGATCACATATTTATTCAAAATACAAACTCTTTATTATCATAAAATGAATCGATCATTTATTTAAAATGAAGAGTCCACAACATTTCAAAATAAATTAATTATTTATTCAAAATGAGATCTCTTCATTATTTAAATAAATTAACTATTTATTTAAAATGATATCCATTTACTATAAATAAATCAACTATTTATTTTAAAAGATATCCATTTATTATTTAAATAAATAAAATATTTATTTTAAATGATATCTATTTACCAGGCATGCAAGGAGTTGTAAAAACAACCTATTCATTCATAGCTCACCAATTATTAAGGCAAATAATGCTGAAGTAAAAGATAATCAAGCATGTGCAGCAAACAAAGAGGGAGTCTTTCCATCAATCTAGTCACATGTCTCAACCTATAGAACTTACGATAGCTACTAGGCTATAAGTCTGGGGCTCAAGACGACTAGTTGTTGACGATTATCCCTTAACCAAATGCATGTCTATATGAAGGTATCCATCCTTGTTACCTTTGAATTGCCTTGTCATCACTTCCCCAACCTCAAGTACCCTCATCTTTGGTAGATGACTCAACTTATTCCACTTACGAGTGCACCTGATCCTACACATTGGCAATTTGTTAGCAGTATCATGCTTTTCAATATCTATCAATATCGTATAGCTGCTTAATTGCACATACTCAAGTATTAAAGCATCATTATTTAATACATTGTCTTCCATGTCAACAAGGTCCATTTTGGAGGGTCATGACAGTGGGTCTTTTGTACACATTGTATAGGTGTATTTATCATAATATTTTAATAATAAACCTTAATGTTGGTTTTTTAACCTTGACCCAAAGTTACATGTAATCGACTATTTATACCCCTTAAAACCAACCATTTCTTTATTAGTTGGAGTGATATTTATTTCTTTAGTGAGATCATTTTGATGTCCATTGTTCATTTATAGAAAGCATTATAAAATCCAACTTTAATTGATAAAAATTTATAAATTATTCTTAATAACGTCAAGAAAAATAGATACAAGAATTGGATGAAAAAATAACATTATTGTTAATACCCACATACTATTGATGGAGGCAATATCCTTGAAATATTAGTATATCTATAAATAAAGATATGATATAGTTGATAATATAACCAATTGTGTTGTTGATCTTTATCGATAAAATTTAAATTTTAAAAGGTAACTTGTCTATAAATAAAAATGTAAAGAGAAACATCATGAATATAATTAATAAATTGCTATGTTGAAAATGTTCTAACCTAACCTAAAATTAAAACAAATCAATATAATTTTATATATAATGTCCCAAGGGGGACAATGCAATGGTTGAAACTTTACCTCTTCTTCCGGAAATCCAAGGTTCAAAGGTTCAAGTCTGTGAGGAGGTGGGTGTGTGTTAAATTCCCTATTGATAAGCATAGCTCTCTACGCTTTACAAGAATTAGCCTTGTGTGTTGGTCCGAAGAGTTTCTCACACTAACCAAATCAAATATATATATTTTTTAAATAAAAATTTATCAAATCATATACACATGATTAAAATCAAATCATATTTTAATATAATTATAAATTTAAAATAAATTCTATATATTTTATTTAATATTAACAATTTTTTTAATAAACCATTAAACACTAAATTTATAATAAATAAATTTTTACCAAATCATATACATATGATTAGAATCAAATCATATTTTAATATAATTATAAATTTAAAATAAATTTAATATCTTTTATTTAATTTTAACAAATTTTATAATAAGCCATTAAACACTCTTTTTATTTTATTTTTTATAATACTTTTTATACACATTCACTATGCAAATTGAATGCGGATCATATCACGAATAATGCAAGTGGTATGTTACCTTTAAACTACACTCACAGAGATTAAATTTATAATATAGCTGTATCTAATCAAGTTATCCCTTATCATTACCTAAATGACCATAATAATATCCGGATTTAAACTCCACCAATTTGCCTTTAAATTTATACAAATATAAAATTTGGTGTTATTGAATATTATTGTTGTTTAAATAGATTCAAATCACCGCGATTATTATACTTTTTTAATGTGACATAACCCTCTATCGTTCGTGGACCCTTTCGCTGTTTTTTTTTTGTGTTGTTTAAATTCACAGGGTTTAAATTTTCAACAACGTTTAAATTTTGGGATTGTTTTTACTAATATTTTAAGGATGTTTTATTAATATTTTTTTAATAAATTAATATTTATTTTATTTTAACAAGCTTTCAATTTTAAGATTATTTTATTTTATTTTAACAAGTTTAAATTTTAGAATTGTATTTATTAATATTTATTTTATGTTTACAGTATTTTTTATTATTAAACACGTTTAAATTGGTCTACTAACATTTATTCAACATTTACAATCATTTTCTCCTATCAAACAGATTTAAATCGTGGAGCTGTCCTTACCAACACCTATTTAACTCAGTTATTTTTTATTACCAAACAAAGTTCAAATCTTAGAGCTGCTCCCACCAATTTCTACTACCAAACAAGGTTTAAATCTTGAGCTGGTCCTACCAACATCTATTCTACATTTACATTTCTTTTCTCCTATCAAACAGGGTTCAAATCGTGGGACTGCCTTTACCAATATTTATTCCACCTCTTATTATTGTACACTGAACAGACAGCTGACCTACACTCAACAGACATAGCTCAGACTACTACCTTTATATGTCCCAAAAATTTAAATCTAAATTTTTTTAACATGCCCTTATCTTGCAAATAAGGTCTTGATTTCTTTATTTTTATATTCTCGAATCTACTTTGAGGATGAAAAATCAATCAACCTTAAACCAACCCCGAATTGTTGAAAAATAAATTCTTACCTTAAACCAATCCCGAATTGTTGAGAAATAAATTCTTACCTTAATCCAATACCGACGCCAACGGGGAGAATATAGAAGATGGTGAGATCAGCAGCCACATATATATCTTCCTTTAATCTTAAACAAATTTGTTTTTTCCCAATGTTTTTCGGCTCGAGAGTGCTTGTCATGATCGATTACAGACTCGCAATTACCTGTCAACACCGTTATAAATGTACACTATACCATGTTCAACAAAATAAAATGTTCACATTGTGGCACAACACAAGAAGACCATAAGCTTCCATCAATATCAAGGGTAGAATATCAAGAGAATTTAACAGAAGTTTGTCCAACTTCTTTAAATTACATTGAATTGAATTGAATTGAATTGAAGAAGATTTAGTTCTTTGAGAAATAAGAATTGAATTGAAGGAAATGAAGAAGATTTAGTTCTTTGAGAAATACGCATTGAATGTGAAATCGACTGTGAAATACGCATTGAATGTTAATTATGGTCTCCTTCCTCAAGGCCTTGCCTGCATCTGAGTTCCATAGCTTTAACAAAAAGTCAGAGGGTGCCTTGGCACTCAAATTGGCTTCTGCATCATCGTTTGATGTCTATTTATTTATTAGCAGAGGAAGACGATGACAAGATCGAATCCCGTGAGAGACGACCTTCACCTTCCAACCTACCAATTTCCCACTCTGCAATTTCCCACTCTGCCATCTGCCTCACGAAGGCCTGAGATCCTTGACGGCCATTGGCGCCGTTGACTTCCGATCTGGGGGCGTGGGTTGAGGGATCGAGTCCCATCCGTAGCAGCTTTTTCTTTAGATTTGCGTTCCAGAAATTCTTAATCTCCTTGTCCGTTCTCCCCGGCAGCTGTGAGGCTATGACGGGCCATCTGTACAAATATATAAAAAGAATAAGAAAGTATTATGAGGGAACCAGAACCTGGACATATCGAAATTGCATTTACTTGTACAATTGGACCGTACCTATTCCCTAGGATTGCACGCAGCTGAATAATAGTCCGGTCTTCTTCTGGTGCAAATGAACCTCGCTTTATATTAGGTATCAAATAATTCGTCCAGCGTAGGCGGCAACTCTTCCCGCAACGAAGAAGAAGCCCTGCGGGTATATGCATTCTTTTACATGTACTTGCAACATATTTACACATATTTAGAGGGGTAAAGTCTAATACATACAACTCATACGTTAAGTGAGTGTGTATGCATATAAACTATGGCAAACATGAAAGCAAATTTCATACAGCAACTATCATCTTAATTAACAAAATAGATCCACTTTGATAATTTCTACTCCCTTTAAGAACGATACATCATCTCCTATTCATACATTAATTTTTGTGTAATACTCATGAAATGTATAAAGGGAGTTCCTCAATATAAATACAGACCAGCCTGCTTGGGAAGAGCACGACAGCTTCCATGTCCATTTTTCTAAATATATTCCACTAGAGTCTTATCCTCATCGGGCGTCCAGGGGCCCTTCTTCAGCCCTAAATTTTCACAGCAAGGGACTATTGTCGAGACAACAAGAGAAGAAGAGGGGCAACCCATATTTCTTTTTCAGCCCCCTTGCTGTGAAAACTTAGGGCTGAAAAAGGGCCCATTGACGCGCGATGAGGATAAGATTTAAGTGAAATACGTTGCAGGTTTGCTCCTGCCAGCTCCTGGCTAAGCAAGAGGACCAGTAGAATCGTTCCTGTCTAAGACAGAGAAGAGTCGAGGCAGCGAGTGCAAGTTCAGAATGGTAGACACATTCCAATGATAAGAAACATGGCTTGCCCCTCTTCTTCTCTTGTTGTCTCCACCATATTATTTGGCACATATATATATATATATATATATATATTATTTGGATGCCTTGACATGCGTTTTCCCACCCATTGCCGGTAGGAGAGTGGTGGGCGACAAATATTAAATGGATGCCTTGACATGGCGTTTTCCCACCCACTACCTGTGGGTAGGAGAGTGGTGGGCGACAGATATTAAATGGATATCAGCTTACCCGCGACAAATATTAAATGGATATCAGCTTACCCAATTGAAACACAAGGCTATAAACTGTCTACGTGTTTCATCCCATGAAAAATGTACAGAAGGAGACTTGTTACTGTCACGATAATCATCACCACACGGCATTCCCTTCTCGATGTATATAATTTAGGCATCAAATATGAAGCCCGTCCCTTTCCAGATTAAATGGCCATGGTCCGCAAGTTAAATGACCAAGGTATACTCCAAACGTTTTAGCAGTGCCTTTCCAAATTAAATGCCCATGGTTCAAAGTTAAATTAGCGATGGAGAATCAATGCAACCAGTAAAGATGATTGGCGGAACAAATTTCACATTTTATTGGGATTCTGTTTTGAGCTTAAAGTTCAAATTTTTTTTTTTTTTTCCTTCCTTTATTTGGAGTTTAAAGTGGTTCATTTTTTTGGTGTTTTTTTTTAGTTTTTTTTTATAGGAGAATGCACCCACATTTTTAACTGTCTTTTAGTTATTATAGGAAATTTATTGAACATTTGTTTTGGTATTATACTAAAATTTAAGTGGCATACAAATTGATTTAAGATTTTTTTTTTTAATTTTTAGGCTATAACTCTTTTCTTGTTTATAGTTTTTCTTCGAAGATACAATCATGCGATTACATACCAAAAAAAATATTTTGAAGGTTGAGATTCTATATAACATATGGAAAATTTTGACATATTTTTAGGGTTGAGATTTTATTTAACATATCAAAAAAAATGTAATACAATTTTTCTTTTACTTAGCATACATCTTCAATGTTTTTTTTTATGTATTCAAATATTCTAATATAATTTAATGTTTTACTTTAGATTCAAGCACACACAAACAATAAGATTGTTCTTAAAAATTTTCTTTTACTTAGCATACATCTCCAAAGTTTTCCATTTTCAAAAGCTCTAAAAAGCTCTAATATGCTCTAAGTTTTACTTTAGATTCAAGGACAAGCAAATTTTTCTTTTACTTAGCATACATTTCCAAAGTTTTCCATGTATTCAAAAACTCTAATAATGTACTCTAATGTTTTATTTTAGATTCAAACACAAACAAACAAAGTTGCTTTTGAGGTTCAAAGTTTACTAACTTTGTTGGATTATTGGGTCGGGTTTTGCCCTCTCCAGCTTGCCAATGACATTCTTTTTCTTAACAATGGAATTGAGGCCACAGAACTCCAATTACTCATCACCCTTGCTAGCAGGACCAATTTGCTAAAGAAAGATTTAACTCCATACTACAATATTACTATCGATACTCATCATCTGATTGAACTACTACTTTACCTCATACCACACGCACTACTTCAAAGTTGTAAGATGATGGTTCTGAGATTTAATTTTTGCTGACTTTAAATTGATGTCCTACCTAAACTTTTAGAGTGTGCTTTCAAACCACTCATTTTAATACTCTAATTTTTTTTAATAAAATCAAGTTAATGCCTTAATTTTCCAGTTGGCATCTTCTTTGAGTTCGAGTCCTATTTTCAATAAAATTAAAGCCTTAAATTTCCAGTTGGCATCTTCTTTGGGTTGAAGTCCTATTTTTAAAATCCTGTCCACGTTGTTTATGCATACTTACACAGCTTTGTCTTTTTCACACGGGAATTTAACGGAGTGACTGATTGGATGAGAAATGTGTGATCTGGGGCATTCCCAAATATACAAATGTCTCATTTGATTTATTTCCCTTCCCTTAAGAATCAAAGTTTCGATCCGTAAAACGTTTTCACTTAGATCTCCCGGAGCATAATCGAATAAAGATCTGTCATTTGTGTTCGTTTGAAAGGCTTGAATGGTTGGAGATGCCCACGTTACTTAAAAGAATTGTAAATATGCACAATTGTTGTTTTTGTGTTTATTTTTATTTTTTTTATACATAGTTAATGAGCTTTGAATCATATTTATAGATTAAAATGTTAGTATAAAGTACATAAGAGTATAGTGAGTGGGGTTTGAATTTTTGGATTTTTTAAGAGAAGCCAAAGTCCTTATCACCACAATAAGTTTACATTAACTAACCTTAACTACCTAAAATGTGAGCTTTAATACTTACCATTGTTAAGTTCATATTTAAATTATTCTTAATTAAAATTTTGATTAATAAATGGCCATCATTGTTTTATAAAAAAAATTCAAACCCTTTTTTTTAGGAAGTTGAAATGTTGTTAAAAAATTTATTGGTCAATTTATTTATATAAACAAATATATATTTAAAGTATTATCTTATTTTAAAATAATAAAAAAATATTTTAATTTTTAAAATATATATTATATAATTAGTAGATAAGTTATTATTATTAAAACAAAGATCATTTACAAGTTGGATGAGATTCCTCCCAACTTTAGCTGACAAGAACACTTGTTTACAACATTAAAAGAAGATTTGCATTGGAGCCAAATCTCTTAAACCATATTTCTACAAGGGTTGTCCACCTATTTACAATAGTAAAAGAAGATTTACATTGGAGCCAAATCTCCTAAACCATATTTCTACAATGGTTGTCCAAATTAGCTAAACACTGGATTTTCTCACCAACCTACCTAATTCTCTCATCCTCAATAGCCATGTCAGTATGCCACTGAACCCCTACCTCCTTCTCAATACCCATCTTAGCTAGAAAGTTTGTCACTTTATTTAGATCTCTACTCACATAAATTGGAATCACATTATCTAATTTCCTCCATAATTCTTTAATTTAGGTGACAAGAATCCTCAACCTCCATGTCTTCAAATCAAAGTTCCTCATGCAATCCAGAGCTCCTACCAATATTTGAGAATTTTATTCTAGGATTATCCTCTTGTAACCTTGTCTTACTGCCCATATAGAAGCAGATTTGATAGCTAAGGATTTTTCTTCATTGTTCGTGGTCCTTCCCAAGCCTTGCAGTTCCCAATAGAGCATTGTCCCAACATGATTCTTGTAGACCACTCCAATTATAGCTCTACTCGAATTACCTTTTACAACTTCATTGGTATTAATTTTAATCCAATCTTCTGGGGGTGGTTTCCAACTAGCTCTATCCTACCCCTCTTGCACTTCAGCTTCCATCTCCATCATCCCCATATCATCTTGGGTTTCCTTTTTAGCATACACTGCCATAGTTTCTGTGACTTTTCTCCAAATGACCTACAAAATGCCATCTAAGGATGAAAATATTTCTCTAAAAATTTTGTCATTTCTCTCCAACCACACTTGCCACTAAATGAATTTTAATCCAAGATTCCAATCGATAGAGCTTTAAATTTAAATCTACCTCTCTTCCATATTTTCCAAATATTAATTCGATTCAAATCACCATTGGCTCAAATTTTATAATATAAAAACCATCATTCCTAGATCTAATGCATAAATGGGCACTCAAACATCAAGTGGTCAGATGTTTCCTCACTCTTGTAGCATAAAACACATTAATATGGACCAGTGATTCCCCTACATCTCAAATTATCAAAATTAAGAATTCCATTGTGCATGAACTACTAGGCAAAGAAGTTTACTTTCGACCAAACCTTAGATTGCCATTTCTTTCTCCAATCCTCAACCTGATATGCACAAGGAGGAGGTTCTGGAAGGATCTTATCATATCCATCCTTCATTGTGTAGAATCCAATGCTCCCATATCCGCAAGCTAATTCATCCTCCTTATCTCTACCTATGAGAAATATTTTTTCCAAGATTCTAGTCATGATGGGTGTCAATTTTGGAGGGATTGGAATTGACCACTCATCCAACTTCTTAAACTACTTAAACTTATAATCCCCTAGTTGACTAGTGTTGAAATAACTTTCAATTTGGATCCAACCCCTACTTTCCATGGCTATTTTTATTGGTTACAGTTCTAAAAATTCAACAATGATAGATGGGTATTGATCTCATGAATCTATCCAAAATCGTGCCTTCTCCCCTCTCCCCACTTTCAAAAATAATCCATCTTTCACTACTTGAGATCCTAACTTTAGAACCTGCCACACCAAGGACCCATTACCATCCAAATGGAAATGACTCACCTCATTCGGGTTCACCTATCCCAAATATTTACTAGTTAAAACTCTACCGATTAAAGAATTTGGTTGGGAAATCCACCTCCAATAAATCTTTCCAGCCAAAGCTTTATTATTTAACTTTGATATCCTCGGTACCAAACCTCCTTTTACCTTGGGCTGACTTACTTTCTCCCAACCTACTAAGACCCATTTTCTCTCTCCTTTTACTCCTTCCCATAAAATTTTTCTAGCCATCTTGTCTAACTCTTTTCATATGGTATGTGGGCTAGCAATGATAGAAAGTTTATAAATTAACATGGTCTGAATGACTAACTACAAAAAAATTAATCTACCCCCATAGCTTAACCATTTGTGAGACCAATGATTAATTATTTCTTTGATACAATCCAAAATATTCCTCTAGATATCTATTTTCAATTTTTTAAAATGCAAAGTGACCCAAATATACCATCGAAAGAGAAGTCCCTATGAATCCCAAGATATCTAAAATTCTATCCTGAAGCCTTCGATCAAGAAAAACCACTTTGGATTTTTTTTCATTGATGACTTGGTTTGTGGCCCTAAGGTCAAAATTAAGAGTATCTCTAATCATTCTTGCTTCCGTGAAGTTTGCCACTCCCACCAATCTTGTGTCATCCACAAAGTATAAGTGAGTCAAAACTTCCTCACCCACATTGATACTTGTTAGCAAACCTTGTTGTCTTCTCCTCAAGATGAGTCTACCCAACCCTTCAACCAATATGAAAAAAATATAAGGAGAACAAGGATATCCTTGACGAAGGTCTCAAGTAGCTCCAAATGGTTGTGAGGGAAGACCTTTGATTAACATTGAGTATGTCGGAGTAGAAACACAACACATGACCCATTATATCCAATCCTGAGAGAAATAGAAGGCTATCATCATCCTTGAAAAGAAGCTCCAATCCACCCTATCATAAGCCCTTGACATATCCACTATTATGAACATTCCCCTATTGCCAAATGTTTGCATTGAGTGGATTGCCTCCTAAGCTAGAACCACACCATCTAAGATCTGCCTACCCTCTATAAAACCCTCTTGTTCCAAAGAGATAATGCTATGTAGGAGAGTTTTTAGCCGCTCAGCCATTACCTTTGTGATTATTTTATATATGACATTACATAAGGCAATAGGTCTATAATTTGAAATATGTTATAATAATTATTTGTTACCAATAACTAATATAAAAAATATAATTTGACTATACTAAAAGAGTAAAAGATTTGAAGCAAATATTATTTTAGTATATATATATTTGAAATGGCTCACATGGATTATATCATCACCACATAGTGGTATTACAACAAAGCTTGGATATTTTCCATGTATAGCTTGGCAATATTTGAACCTGGGTCTCCTTGAATATTTAGAAATCTAATCAGTTGAGCTAATGTCATTTGATTATTTTAGTATATATTGAAATAAAAGGAAGGAACTTATTTCTACATTAGATTACTCAATAAGAATTAAAATTCCTAAAACTAATGCAAAAAGTAGATCTAGAAACCAACAAACATTATAAAGCAACAATTAAATGAAACTCTTATTAAGCAATCCCTAGCTAGCATGTCACTATAGAAAAGGGGAGATAGCACCTAACATCATGTTGAGGATTTGAGAATCCTAGGAAATGAGTTTGTGGGTAGTAAGTATGATATTTAGCTATGAAGTTCTATGGAGAGTTGCATCCTCTTCCATGCAAGGCACAAAACCAATGATGAAGAAGCTTGGAGGTACATGCAAGGTTTAGAGATGTTAATCAAAGTGAAAGTTTTCTCTAATGACAAAAGTGGAAAAAGACTTTTGGAGCAAAAAATTTGTCAATTAGTGAACTTGTTGATTAATGTATGGTGAGATAGAGAATGAAAGTGAATATTTATAACAAAGAGAGAACTTTTATTTTTGATCGATCGTTAGATTACATAATTTTAAGGCTATAAAATTTTCATAGTTTATCAAGACGACAAGTAGTCTTAACCACAATCATATAAACCTACTAGGATTTTGATGACATGTTGAAAAAACTAATATTTTATCAATGACCATCATTGTCATTTAAAAGAGTGATCATGACACCATTATTTTTTTAAACCCACACTCTAAGGAACAGATGTCATCATGTGCCCTCATTGTGACTATGTCCTAACTCAATATTTTAAGGATTTTTCACATGTGAAATGACAAGAAGAAGATGACAAAAAAGACAAACATATACTTTAAAAGGTGAAAATACTTTTTTATTGACTAGCTTTTCACCCTACTACCCAAGAAGTAACAAAGTTAGTCCATCCCTATCCCATACTAGGAGGACGAAGCTCACCACCATATACCAGTAAGTTTTTAGTGCTCTTTTATAAAATATAACATATATCTTAAATGGTGAAAATACTTTTTGATTTACTAGCTTGCCACCCTACTACCCAAGGAGTAACAAAGTTAGTCCATCCCTATCCCATACTAGGAGGACGAAGCTCTCCACCACCTACCAATTATTTGTTAGTGCTCTTTTTTCAAATATATATTACCTCTCCCTAAGGAACATGGATGGAACTATATGAGATAGGCTATCACATGTCTTTAGGGAGAAATATAAAATAGTTGAAGCAACAAAAACAAAATTATATGCTACCATGCAAAATTCATCAATTTTTTATTTTACTGTTTATGCAAAATACAATTCTTTTTTAATTAAATAGTAGAAAAATATAAGAGTGCAATAAAATAATGGAAAGTGGATAAAAACATACCTAATACTTACCTATTTTTGCTCCAATTTTTTGATGAATGAAACTGATTATATCTTGCCCCATGTGACTAAATTGGAACATACCTGCAAAAAGACTCAAAGAATTTAAATATGATGTTTGGATGCAAAATGGATAAAAATAGAGGTCATAAATGAGTCTAAAGCAAGCCAAAATCCCCAAAAGCATTACCTATATTATATTCTTGTAAAATTCAACAACAAATAATTAGCAAAATAATTTTTTTCATTTAAATAAATAAAAAATGTAAATAGGGGAAAATAATTATTTCCAATTTTATTTTCACATGTGCACCCAAAATTCTAGAGACTATCATGTGCACACCAAAGCTCAAACTTATACAAGAAGACAATCTAGGGAAAGTGGACAAGGAGGCAATATTGGCTGGTCGTTGGTTGAGGACAACCAACACCTCAAGTTGAGGGGGAATTCCAATCCAACTTTTTACATTAACATAGGAAGTGATAACAAAGATAGTTGATGATGGATGGACAAAAAAATCATTTAATATTTGTGTTGATCTTGGGGAAAGGCATTCCCTACATATGCTGCTAAATTCACTATTTGTAAAGTTAAGAGGTAAAAATATTTAAATTTGCATGCTTGATCCTATCAAGACATTATAGACTCTAAAACCTAGGAAGTCTAAAACCTTTGCAAAAACTATTCAAGGCATTTTTAAAGCACACTACAAAAGGAAAAATCTAGTCACAAAATATGAGAGGTGATTCGAATCATAGAAAACCAAAAGCTTTAACATTGACAAGAGTAAACCAAGAATAATAAGGATATTTAGAAATGTGAGATGAAAAAATATTTTGATAGGATCAAAGGATATAAGGATTTAATGGTTAAATATTTATCACATACTCTCCAAAATGGAAAAGCCATGGTTAGAGGCTTGAAAGTAGAAGTTATACAAAAAATACATGTAAATATGACAAGCATGATTACGGAAGGGAGAAAGTATTTTAAAGACAAAATGAAGTTATTATTCAAAGATAATTTTTAGAAGAAATAAAGCCTATGAAACATGCAAAGGAAACGAACATGGTATGAGGTGGATTTCCACACAGACAAGTATATAACTAGAAAATATCACTTTCCTCTCTTGTTTGTGTATAGTTTAAAACTACTACTTCATTTATGACATGATAAGAAGGTAAGCATCCATTTCTACCTTGTAAAATATTTATAGAGAATGACAGAGGAGTACTAACAAGTATGAGAGAGAGTTGTATCTCACTATGGATAAATAAAATTGTTAGTGTTATGTATGTTGAAGAAAAATAGGCCTAGGGGGTCAACTGGAAGGAATTCATTATCGACCCACAACAAGAACACAAAGATGAAGAAGAGGGACCTTCTTCTCCATGAAAACACACCCATTCACTAACGACATAGGTTCAATAGCAAATTACTTTGGAAATATACATTTTTGAGAAGGCCACCCCATAACAAATTCTTGTTGAAGTGTTCTATATAGAGGAAGGTATAGAACTTCCATTTTTGTCATCATTGAGGTGAATTTCCCTTGAAGTTTATCCTAATCCTATTGTAGTAATCCCTTCCTAGCCAACAACTAAGGAATCTAAGATATGTCAATAGGAGGTAGATTTCAAAAAATAAAATAAGAGAATCGACCTCTTCTATGACAAGGTCTTTGTAGTAAGAAGTATCCCCATGATAGTTGCAAACTAGTCCATCTAGACTCAAGCCAAAGAAATAAAAAAATAAGGAAGAAGAAGAGAAGGAAGTACATTCCTAATACATCAATCCATCCTCATTCATAGAAATCCTTTCTATGAAATTAAATAATACACCAAAATGTAACAATTTCCTACTTAGTCCAATGAGGAAAGTTATGCTAGTTAATTATATCTAAACTTATTACACTAGATTATTAACCCTTAGAAAAAAATTAGAATATAAAATAAGATAAGAACACAAAATATACCTTAGGAAAACTCATTGAGGGGAAAAACCTGCCAAGGAGATAGTCTTAATGTATTATTAGTTGTGAGGCATTAAAAAGGTGCATCGAGGTGCTCGCCCCCAATGCATTTCCTCTTGGATCATCCACACTCAGATGTGAGAGCATTTCTTCTAACCCATTTTTTGTGACTATGTTTTGCATGCAATGTTATCTTTGGTGGGAAATATTCACCAAGGAATTTATAGATTCCCTAATCTAGTTTACTTTGTTCAATCTAGAAAATAACTATGTTTTATTCTATACTAGAAGCTAATGTGCAAGGTGAGGGTGTAATGAAATACAATGTGAATACAATGATGCAAAAGATAAAGTATTATCCTATATGCAATTTCGATTTGATGGATACTAACTACGATAGAGGTTACAAGAGATATCCTTTTTCTTTTTCTTTCTTGAGATCAAAATGTTCAAGATTGATTTAAACACACAAATTAACCTAATGCAATGCTACATGCAATATGTATTTCAAATACCTAAGAAAACGTAAGAGAATGTTAAACTAGATATTCTTTTTTTTTCTTTTATTATGTTAAAGGGAGAAATAATAGAACATAAAAAATAAAAATATATATGCTATGAACTATAAAATTAGAGGATCAGGAGTACTTACCTATTCTGGTGCTTGGTGTGAATGTGTCATTTGGAATCGATATGCTTTTTATGCGAATACGTTGACTATAAGTCTTGAAGCTAGTGGTTTTGCAAAAACCTATAAAACAGGGAAAAAGAAGAGGATTGTAATTTGGAGGCCTACCAAACAACAAGAAGATCATTTCTTCCTAGTTTGTACAGTTAGACCATTTTTTTATGCAAAACTTTAGGTGCCTTGCCTTGGAAAATGGATGTAGAGAGGTCTACTATAGTCAACATATTCATTATTATGACTAAACTAAAATGATAACATAGTATATTGAAAAACAAAGGTCTCCCGTATTATCAAGAGATGCACATGAACAAGTTTGGTTGAACTGGATGCTGGGGAAACTGGGAATCTAAGGATCCTTAGAGATATGGAAAATATTGTAGACACCTAAAAGTCGCACATGCTCATTCCTAGATACTTGTAGATTTGCATAGGCCATCATGGACTATCATAGGCCATCATAGGCCATCATAGGCTATAATAGGCCATCATAGGCCATGATAGGCTATCATAGACTATCATAGGCCATCATAGGATATCATAGGCCATCATAGGCCATCATAGGCTACCGTAGGCCATCATAGGCCGTCGTAGTTATCCGTAGATAAAAAACCTACAAAACTAGGTAAAATGCACCCAAAATGCTTCATATCCACTAGGAGGCCACCTATTAGCTCCCTAAGGTAACCTAAGCCCTTTCCTACACCTAATTAGGGCCCCCATGGGACCATTCCCTACTAAAAACCCTAATTAGACTAATTAGAATTCTAATTTGTCATTGACTTTCACTTAAGTTACACTTTATCATTAAAAAGGGTTTAATTAGGGTTAATGACCAAATTAGCCCTGAACATGTCTTCACACATGTGTGCATGCTAAGTTGGTTAAGATATTTTAAGAACACAAGCTTATAATGAGAGGGGGGGTGAACAGTATAAGATAAACTTTTACTTTTCTTTCCCAAACAATATTATCCAATGTTATCAATTGCAATATCTTCCAAAGCAGTGGTAACCAATATCATCAATAGTAGAAGCAAAGCAATGCATATATCATCACATACAATGAGAGACATATATTTAATGTGGTTCATCCAATATGGGTTGCATCCACGGAGAAAATATTTCTTCTAAATTTTCTCAACAAATTTCTTGGAAACCAATTCTCTATTACAATGTTTATGGACCTATGTCCAAAGGAGATCTCAATCCCCTATTCTCAAGTTCGTGGACCTCTATCCATAGGATAACTCTATCCCCTTACTCTGGTTCATGGAACTCTATCCATAGGAGAACTCTATCCCCTTATTGGTTTGGTTTGTATAACTCTATCCACAAGAGAACTCTATCCCCTTTCTCTGGTTTGTGGAACTCTATCCACATGAGACTCATCTCCTTTGCTCTGGTTCATGGAACTATATCCATAGGAGAACTCTATAACCTTGCTCTAGTTCATGGAACTCTATCCACATAAGAACTCTATCCCCTTTGCTCTGGTTCATGGAACTATATCCACGAGAGAACTCTATCCCCTTGCTCTGGTTCATGGAATTCTATCCACAGGAGAACTTTATACCCTTGCTCTGGTTTGTGGAACTCTATCCATAGGATAACTCTATCCCTTCTACTCTAGTTTACCTCTTGTTGGCAGTTTTGCACCTCGCCACATTGGGAATTTTGTTCAAACTATTTTGTTGGGGTATTTTTGATTGTAATCGACAATATTTATTTTTAATAAATTTCATATGTTACTGTTTAGTTTCCATATGTATTCTAGCATAAGCATTATACTTGTTTATTATGTAAGACTATAAAATAAAGGTGTGCATCTTTGAGCTTGTAAAATGAAAATAAGACAGATCGAGGTGAAAGACTTAAGGAACTAAAAAATTTGAAAGTGTCGAAAAAGATATAACATGGAAGTGCATTCGCCCCAAGGATGGGGCAAACGCGTTGTTCATCCCATCTTGGGGCGAACTAAATAACAAAGGGTGACAGGAGCGAAGCTTGGAAACTTAAAAGGGATGCGGTAAATCAAAGTCGTGTTCGCCCCAGATCTAGGGTGAATATACCGTTCGCCCCTCCCATGGGTGAACACACACAACATTGATACGTGATCGTGTTCACCCCTCTTGTGGGTGAATGTATGTTGAAGACAAAATGTTTTTTTGTTTGCCCCGGTTGAGGGGTGAACATCCTATTTGCCCCTCCCATGGGTGAACGCGTTTTCAAAGGAGGATCACATGATCGCGTCTAGCAATAGGTCGGGTGAAAATATTTCTTTTTTCGGAGGACGAACTCAGTTTTGAACAGAAAGGGCAAAGCAATTATAAGAATAGAGCCATTCAATTTTGGAATTTTCACCACAGTCCATGAGGAATATAGTTGAGATTTCAAAGGCACCCAGAGCAGGTTTTTACAAACATTAAATGATGGTGACAATGAGTAACTCAAATCATAGATCCTGAGTAAAGTAGGAAGCTGTATAATAAGAACAGGAGGATTTTCATGATTTCCAAGGTGAAGAGTGTGTTTTCAAAGCATTGAATGTCTCTTCATTTTATGTGCATTAATGCCAAAATGTTGATTTCCTGGGAATGTTCTCGTAAAAGGTGGCTCACTATTTCAAAAGGATGGATTTTTAATGATTCCAAGGAGGAATTTCCTTGCCATTGTTTTGTTCTCATGTAAATTTAATGAAGGAGGCGAAATCCTCTATAAATACTAATCAAATTTCCATTGTAAGGGAGGATAGGCATTTTGCGAGAAAACTCTCCAAGTTCTCTACATCAATAGAAGACACTAGGATTCTAAATTTGCAAGTGATATTGTGTGATTTACTTCTACTTTATACACTTATATTTTATGCTTACGCTCTTTGTTTGTTGTTAAATTTAAATTTTGCATTTGGATTAGATATTGCTGGTGAGAGAGTAGTTCTGAAGTGTTTTTCCTACAAGTTTGCAAGTAAATTATGCTACTTTTCTTCTATTACATGCTATTTCATGCTTGGGTGAATTTCATGCTGTTAGTCTGCCCCAAATCCTATGCTTTCGACCTGTGCCTCTATTTTCCATTTCTTTCCGTATTTTCTAATTTCTTTCCTGCACATCTAGTCTTCAACCAGTGTAGGATTTAGTTTGGGAGCCAGCCCTCTCTAGAGATTGGCATGGAGGATATTTATTTCCTCTAGAATCTCAATTTTGGTTGTATATAGGGCACACAAACACATTTTTGTTGATTAGGCAAATATTTCACCAATAGTTTTTAAGAAATATTGGGAGTTTTGCACCTCGCCACATTGGGAATTTTGTTCGAACTATTTTGTTGGGGTATTTTTGATTGTAATCGACAATATTTATTTTTAATCAATTTCATATGTTACTGTTTAGATTACATAGGTATTCAAGCATCAACATTATACTTGTTTATTATGTAAGACTCTATAAAATAAAGGTGTGCGTCTTTGAGCTTGTAAAATGAAAAGAAGACAGATTGAGGTGAAAGACTTAAGGAACTTAAAATTTTGAAAGTGCCAAAAAAGATAGAACATGGAAGTGTGTTCACCCCAAGAATGGGATGAATGCACCGTTCACCCTATCTTGGGACGAACGAAATAATAAAGGGCGATAGGAGAGAATCTTGGAAACTTAAAAGGGATGTAGTAAATCAAAGTCATGTTTGCCCCAGATCTGGGGCAAACATACTGTTCGCCCCTCTCATGGGTGAACATGCCCCAACATTGACACGTGATCATGTTCACCCCTCTCATGGGTGAACGTACTCCAAAGACAAAACATTGTTGCATTCGCATCGGTTGAGGGGTAAACATCATGTTCGCCCCTCTTGTGGGTGAACACATTTTAAAAGGAGGATCACACGATCATGTATAGCGATAGAAGGTCAAACAAAAGTTTTTTTTTTTTTTTAGAGGGCGAACTCAGTTTCGAATAGAAAGTGTGAAGCAATTACAAGAATAGAGCCATCCAATTTTAGAATTTCATCGTAGTCCATGAGGAATATAGTTGAGATTTAAAAGGCGCCCAGAGCAGGTTTTTGCAAGCATTAAATGATGGTGACAACGAGTAACTCAAATCATAGATCCCGAGTAAAGGAGAAAGTTGTATAAGAATAACAGGAGGATTTTCATGATTTCCAAGGCGAAGAGCACATTTTCAAAGCATTGAATGTCTCTTCATTTTGTGTGCACTGATGCCAAAATGTTGATTTCCTGGGAATATTCTCCTGAAAGGTGGCTTGCTATTTTAAAAGGATGGATTTTTAATGATTTCAAGGAGGAATTTCCTCACCCTTGTTCCTAATATAACATCATTTTGTTCTCACGTACATTTAATGAAAGAGGCAAAATCCTTTATAAATACTAATCAAATTTCCATTGTAAGGGATGTTAGGCATTTTGCAAGAAAACTCTCCAAGTTCTCTGCATTAATAGAAGACACTAGGCTTATGAATTTGCAAGTGATATTATGTGATTTTCTTCTACTTTATACACTTATATTTTTTGCGTATTTTTTTTATTTGTTTTTAAATTTAAATTTTGCATTTGGATTTAGAAATTGCTTGTGAGAGAGTAAGTGCTGAAGTGTTGTTTTGAAGGTTTTTCCTACAATTTTGCAAGTAAATTATGCTACTTTTCTTCTATTACGTGCTATTTCATGCTTGGATGAATTTCTTGCTGTTAGTTTGCTCCAGATCCTACGCTTTTAGACTGTGGCCATATTGCCCATTTCTTTCTACATTTTCTAATTTCTTTCCTGCATCTCTAGTCTTCAACCAATGTAGGATTTAGTTTGGGAGCCAACCCTCTCTGGATATTGGCACGAAGGACATTTCTTTCCTTCGACCTTTCAATGTTGGTTGTATCTAGGGTGCACAAATGCAATTTTGTTGATTAGGTAGATATTTGACCAACAATTTTTGGCACGCCTGATGGAACTTCAAAATTTCCACTTCTAATGGTATTAAGGTTTGATGTTCACCTTTGTACTATAGAATTAGAACATCTGGCAATTTGATTACACCCAAAAATTCCAAACATGAGGATAGCAAAAGTTGTGTCTCATGGATACAAGATCGAAGGCCAAAAATCTAGATCATCAAATTGAGTTCTACGAAATTGATATCCAAAGGCTAAGGGAACACCCTCAATTAGCTACTTTATGTCGTACATCTTCATTACCTCATATATCACATATACCGCCTGTCACATCGTCATGACTAACTGGTGTATTTTCTACTCTCGTAAGCCCAGGTAGTACTTCCACTAGTCTTCATCAACCTCCACCTCACACAACTGCCAGTGTTCCTTAATCTCCACCTCATATACCAGTCCACATGGCTCAAAATACACCACCTAGGCAGTTCCCAGCATGGTATAGCTCAGGAGCCTTGAACTTACAAGCACAAAATCTAGTGCCTCAAGCAGCTTTGAAGGCTTTGCCGAATTATGATGGTACTAGTAAAACAACCGATGATCATATTCAAGATGTAGCGTCTCTGGAAACCATCCATGACATAACAAATAAATATGTGATGGTAAATTTGTTGGTATTATTTTTGAGAGGGAAATTGTTGTATTGGTACCGATCGCTGCAACCGGGAACTATTACCTCATGGGATCAGTTGGTGGAGTTGTTGATTAAAAATTTTCATGAACAAGTCGATCCATACTCCTTACTGCATCAATTTACAACAATTCAAAGGCATATGCAAGAGGAGATAGTTGAATTTAATGTCAAGTTCACACGAAGCTAGAAAAGAGTCCCTGATGGTTTGCAATCCATGCATGAGCAAGTTTTGTTCTACTATCTCAAGGCGTTTAGCACTAAAATTGGTATGGAAGTATGATATGCCAATGTGACTACATTCCCAGACCTATACACACAAGCCTAGAAGGCCAAATTTTATTTGATTGCAGTAGGTAGGCTCCTCCAAAAAATGACTATGCCCATTCTTCCTAATCTCCCATAGTATTTGTATTCAAGTGTATTTTTGCAACCCATGCCTTCCATGTACCCATTTCCCTCATGGAGTTCTATCTCACCTTATATTGTTCCAATCCTTGTCCCACAACATTCAGCTCCAAGTTTTCCATAGTTTCCCACTCAATCAATACCCCATTTTTTGGCATCTATTCCTTTTCTAACATTGCTAGTGCCTCCAACCCCATTTTCTTTACCTGTACCACAAACACCACTACCTCTTCTAGAAACCTCTACATCATCTAATCCTGATCCTCTTATGGAATTATTAAAAGATGTAAAGTCTAATAATTCAGTCTTAAGGATGATATCAAATGATATTACAATAGTGAGGAAGAAGCAGGCTAAGGCTGAATTTCGATCAAGGAGATTTCAAACCCCACCAATTTCCCAAGAACAAGCATCTGCCAGTAGAGGCCCTGAGAAGAGCACAACAGTGCTATAAAATGAGGAGACTAATGAGACAGAAAAGGCGTACTAGTTTTCAACATGCAATGACACTCATGGAGAAGAGACTTGCATGGTGCATATGAATTATGTGCAAATGTTAGTGGAGAGTTCGACCGATGGACAAGTCAATATGATTAGGGAAGTTGATCACAACTTTATGATGCCATCTCTAGAGTAAGTTTTAGTTCTTACGAGATCCTAGAAGAAGCCAGTAACTATAGATCTAGTTGAGCTCAAACATTTGAAGGTGCCTAAAAAGCCAAAGGTGCAAGATGAAAAATGACAAACTCCAACAAAAGCACCTAGTGTAAGGACTAAGGATCATAATTCTATCAAGCTAAGATATTTATTGTCTAATCAAGCTCAAGAAGAGGCACAAACTAAGGCATCGACCTCGCAACTGGTAGCATCTCCTCAAAAATAGTATGAAACAAAAGAGCAGGCCAAGGAGTGACTCAATTACCCATCATTGACAAAGAGACAAAGAGTGGAAGCTACTCATTAGTATTGAGATAAGTATGAATAGGTTACAAAATAGAAGGCTTCAACCATCTCAAGTTACAATATTATGGAATAAATGAAGAAGATACCTACAAAAGTTAGCTTGTATGATGCACTATAGCTATTGGGACAAATTGACTGGTTGCAAGAGTCCTTGAAGACTGCTAAATATCAAAATAAATATCCTTTTCAAATAGTCCTAGCACAAGCACTACCAACCTTAGCGACAGGAAAGAATAGACCATCCCCATTTTATTTGTCACTCAAAATGGAGGGGTGGATTGTACATTATTGTATGATTGATTCTGGCATTGCGACTACTGTCATGCCAAAGGTAGTATGTGAAGTTATGGGTATGGAATATACAAGAAGTAGCCCAGGAGTGTTGCATCTAGATGGGACTTTATTCAAGACAGTGGGAGTGATCAAAGACATTCCTATTGCCCTTCATAGTATTCCATAAATAACGGTCATCCAGGAAGTGGTAGTAGTTGACCTGGAGCCATATTTCAGCATGTACCTCTCAAGGGAGTTCACGGCTAAGTTGGGAGGATATCTTTCCTTAGACTACTCTCATTTGGATATACCATTCAAGGGAAAGAGGATTCGCATTCATAATTAAAATACATCACCTTTTTACATTGAAAAGTTGGAAGAGGAAGAAGAATATCCAGGTGAAGTTAACATGATGACTAAATAGCTAGAAGAGGTTGAATTGATGGAAGAAGCATTGGGTGAGCTTCACCTTGAAGATGATTTTTTCTCATATATTTTAATGGAATGATCGAAAAAACATTGGTTGTTATACAATAACTAAGCCCAAGCAAACTGTAGAAGAAGTCCCCAATTCGTAGGATTCCAACATGAATTAGTTATAGAAGTTGTATTTTGATGGTGCTAGATGTAAGAATGGTGTAGGATTTGGTGTCGTATTGATCTCCCCTAAGGGAATCCAAAAGACTTATTCTTATAGCTTGAATTGGAGTTGCACAAATAGTGCAATTGAATATGAGGCATTATGCCTTGGGTTGAAGAAAGATGAAAAGTTGGGTATTAAATAGCTGTAGATTTTTTGTGAATCCGATATTATTGTCAATCAGACCACTAATAGGTGTGTTTCAAATCAGCATTAATTGAAATCCTATTGTAACAGATTCTGGGATTTGTTTGAATCCTTCATTGCTTTGAATATTCAAGCGATTTCTCGAGAGCAAAACAAACATGCAAATATTCTAGCCTCTCTTGGTGCAAATTATTCTCTTGCAGAGCAAGTAGTCGAAAAGTGCAAGACTGTTAGAGTTATCTATAGACCTTCAGTTCTAGATAAGAATATTTATTGGCAAGTATTTGACAATGATGAGCAAATAGTCAATTTTTTGCCTAGAGAAGTTGTTGGTGCAAATGATAGAGTGCTTGCGTAGGAAGAAAGAGAAGGAATGATCCAATTGAAGAACAATCATATTCCTAGAGGTCTGATTTCACTGAAAATTTTATTTGATCAAAATTATAGGTTTTAAAAGCATAGGATCAAAGTGGATACGAAGGAATATAAGGAATTATAGCTAGAATCTTAAAAGGTCATTAAAATTGAAACTAATTATGTCCCTGAGGAGTTGGAATATATTAAGAATTTGTGCTATGAGTACCCTGACATCATGGCATGGAGCTATCAATATTTAAATGGATATGAAAAGAATGTGATTCAACATACCATTGAGCTGCAGGAGGGAGTGAAACCTTTTCGGCAAAAACAACGCCCAATCAATCCCAAGATAGAAGTACTCATGAAGGCAAAATTGTTGAAGATGTTGGAGATGAAAATAATTTATCCAATTAAGCACTCAACATGGATGATGAACCTAGTTCCAGTACATAAGAATAATGGATACATTCGGTTATGTATTTATTTGTGCAACTTGAACCAAGCGTTGCATAAATACCATTACCCTCTGCCACAAATTGATCAAATCCTTCATGTGGTTGCCAATGCATAGAGATTCTCATTGCTAGATAGTTTCTCTGGATATAATCAAATCTGGTTGAAAGATGAGGATCAACATAAAACAGCGTTCACCACCAAATGGGGAACCTTTGCCTATCAAGGGATGTCATTTGGACTCTCAAATATCGGTTCTACTTTTCAGAGGGTCATGGAAATCACTTTTGATGAGTTATTGAATAGGATTATTATGATATACCTTGATGATATGACTATGTTTTTGATAATTGCAAAAGTTTGATTAATTGAAATAAATTAAGGTTACAACTTAAATAGTTTAGGGAAAGGCTAGAAATAGGAAAGCTAGGAATAGGGAGAGAAAATAGGGATAGAATATAGGAAGAAGAAAATTTAAAAATAAATTCTCTCACCGCCTGTCGTCCACCACCTTGTCGTCCACCTTGGTGCTGTCATCGCCTGCCATCCACCTTGGTAAGTTAAATACTAACATTCTCCCCCTTAAAGTTGAGAGGGCTGACAAGATAGTCTCTCAGCTTTATATATTGAGCTTTAGCAATGCCTTTGGTGAAGATGTCCGTGATGTTGTCCAAAGTGCTGCAATGTTTAAGCTCAACTACCTAGTTTTCCACCATGTCTCGGATGAAGTGATACTTCATATCAAAGTGTTTTGATCTGCTATGGTGGATAGGATTATATGCCAATTGAATGGCACTCATGTTGTCACAGTACAATCTGGTAGGACCACTTTGTCATTCTCCAATATCTTCAAGGACTTTTCGCAACCATAGAGCTTGAGTACTAGCATATGTGATTGCTATATACTCAACCTCAGTAGATGACAATGCTACAACAGTCTGCTTTTTGGAACTCCATGTAATTAGTCCTGACCCTAGACTAAAATAGTTCCCTGATGTAGATTTTCTATCATCTATATTGCTGCCCCAATCACTATCACTGAAGCCAACTAACTTGACAGAATTACATTTGTGGTAATGGATTCCAAAATCCAATGTACCCTTTACATATCTCAAAATTCTTTTAGTTGCTTGAAAATGCAGCTCGGATGGATCAGCCATAAACCTTGAAACAAGAGAAACAACATACTGAATATCAGGTCTCGTGTTGGTGAGAAACATCAAACTCCCAACCATGCTCCTGTAAGTGGTCATGTCAACCTTTGGTGCTCCATCATCTTTGCTCAATTGGATCCCATGACCCGTTGGAGTTGCAACTGATTTGCATTGCTCCATGGCAAATTTCTTGATCATATCTTGAGCATATTTGTGTTGACATATGAAGATCCCTCTATCTGTCTGATGAACTTCCATGCCTAGGAAGTAATGCATTAAGCCTAGATCTTTCATCTCAAATTGTTTCATCATGGAGTGTTTGAACTCCATATTCATCTTATCATTACTACCCATAAATATGAGATCATCCACATATAAACAAACTATGAGAATGTCTTTACCTTGCTTTAGGTAGTAGAGAGTAGGTTCACTTTTGCTCCGAGTGAATCCATACTCCTTGAAGTAGCCATCAATGCGAGAGTACCATGCTCTTGGTGCTTGCTTGAGGCCATATAGTGCTTTTTTTAGTTTGTAAACAAGGTTCTCCTTACCTTGTTCTTTAAAACCTTGAGGTTGTTGGACATAAACCTCTTCAATCAAGTACCCATTGAGAAAGGCACTTTTTACATCCATGTGCTGAATTTTCCACCCTTTGTGGGCAGCCAAGGAAAGTACTGATCTGATAGTTTCCTGTCTAGCAATAGGAGCAAAGGTCTCCTCATAATCAATGCCATATTTTTGAGTGAATCCTTTTGCTACAAGTCTTGCCTTGTGTCTTTCAATGCTTCCATCAACATTGAATTTGGTCTTGTAGACCCATTTGCATCCAACACATTTTTTTCCTTTAGGAAGCTTTACTAGCTCCCAAGTATCATTCTTTTTTATAGAGGTGATTTCCTCTTCCATGGCTTGCTGCCATACATCATGAGTGCATGCTTTCTCATAGCTAGATGGCTCTAGTTGTGCACTAGTCATTAAAGCATAATTAACTACATCTCCTTTAGGATCATTGGAGTCATCATCACCATACATATGCAGATTTTCAAGTTTTTGTAAAACTGCATTCATTTCACTAGCCTGACTTCTAGTGTATCTTTTCTAGAAATTCTTATCCAACATTTGAAAATATGGATGATGTTGTAGTGTTCTTTTACCTCTTGATGGAGAATCAATATCCATAGGTGAAGAACTTACTGATCTTTGTGGAGAAGGACTTGGAGTAGTTGCTGATGTACTCGATGTAGTACTCATACTTGGGCTTGGAGGAGTTCCTTTGCTATTTTTGGGCTGCATTTGCTGCACTTGTTGTACTTGAGAGGTACTTGCATCATGAGATCCATCATCAACAAAAATTTTTTGATGACCCCATTCTCCCCCTTCATCAAAAATTACATCCCTGGAAAGAATAATTTTATGTGTTTTGGGATTATAGAGTCTATATGCTTTGGTAGACTCACAATATCCAACAAAAATACATGCTTGACTCTTGGGGTCAAGTTTCTTTCTTTTCTCATCAGGAATGTGAGCATATGCAAGAGAACCAAAAACCTTAAAGTGTTTTACATTTGGATTTTTGCCATTCCATCCTTCATAAGGAGTGATCCCATCTAGACTAGAAGTAGGACTCCTATTTAAAATGTAAACACTAGTTCTTACAACATCAACCCAATACATATTACTGAGATGCTTAGTTTGAAGCATCGATCTTGCCATTTCTACTATGGTGCGGTTCTTTCTTTCTGCCACACCATTCTGTTGTGGAGTATAGGCAGTGGTGAATTGCCTTTTTATCCCACATTCTTTACAATATTTGAGAAAGGCATTTGAGGAATACTCTCCTCCTCTATCTATCCTTAGACATTTTACAATGAACTCACTTTGTTTCTCTACATTATTTTTGAAATCTATGAAGCAATCAAAAGCTTCATCTTTGGTTTTCAAGAAATAGATCCAACACATCCTAGAGAAATCATCTATAAAAGTGAGAAAGTAAGAATTATTACCTATGCTTTTTGTTTGCATTGGACCACAAATGTCCGAATGCACTAATTGGAGTGGATGACTGGCCCTCCATGCTTGTCCTTTTGGGAACTTGGATCTTGAGTGCTTTCCCAAAGCACATCCTTCACAGACCTCCTTGTGTTCATCAATTTTGGGAAGTCCACATACCATAGCTTGAGAAGTTAACAATTTCAAGCTTGCAGAATTTAGGTGACCATATCTCAAGTGCCAAAGCACACTTGGATTTGCTATAGCAATACTAGCAAGTTGAGCACCCCCTGGTTCCCCAAAATTAAGGGGAAACAACCTATTCTTGGTCATAGGTACTTGTGTAATGACTCTATTACAATTGTTCTTATCAAAAATTACACATTTGCCTTCATCAAAAACAAGTCTGTAATTTTTCTCCATCATTTGTCCAACACTAAGCAAATTATGTTGGAGTTTGGGGGTAAAATAGATGTCATTTACCTTTTTGATGCCTTCTTTTGTTGGAACCTCCATGGCTCCAATGCCTTCAACTTGCAAAGCTTTATCATCTCCCAACTTGATTCGGGATTTATAGGTGGAATCCATTGTAGCAAAGAGCTCTTCTTTGCCACTCATGTGATTGGAACAACCAATATCCAAAATCCAAGTGTCATTCAGATTTTGATCTGATTTTCCATAAGAAAGAAACAGATTTGATGTTCCTTCTTCTTCACCATAGTTGCCATATTGACCGTTGCCTCCTTGAGAAGTCTTGGACCAACAGTCTCGAGTGAAATGACCGGGCTTGCCACAATTGAAACAAGCTTTCTTTGTTTTGTCACCTCCTCTTCCTTGATTGCCATTTCGACCTTGATTTCCACCTCTGCCTTGATTGCTACCTCTATTTTGATTGCCACCTCTACTTGGATTTCCTCCTCTTGAGCTGCTTCTGCCTCTTCCTCTTCTTTGTCCTCTGCCTTGGCCTCTTCCTTGTCCTCTTCCTGCACCCTCATTGGATGAGAAAGCTTTATCATCGCCTCCATAGCTTGTTGAAGGAGATCCCTGTAATCTCTCTTCATGAGACATTAATGAACCGATTAGTGCATCAAAAGTTAGAGTAGAAAGGTCTTTTGATTCTTCAATGATGATAGCAATGTGGTTCCATTTATGAAGAAGTGTTCTCAACACTTTCTTCACAACCGCTTCAGGTTTGACTTCTTCGCCAAGAGTTTCCATTTTGTTGACAACTGCTTTGACTCTTACGCAGTAGTCACCAACTTTCTCATCTTCATTCATTTTGAGATTCTCAAAATCTCGTTTCAGGGTCTGAAGCCTTACTTGCTTCACTTGATCACTTCCTTGGAAACCTTCTTTCAAGGCTTTCCATGCATCTTGGGAAGTTAAACAAGAGGTAATTCTCGGGAAGATGCTTTTCTCCAATGCTGCTTGGAGATGATAGAGAGCAGAGGAATTGCTCTTTTGTGCTTCTTTCTTTGTCTTTTTATCGACTGCACTCAAAGTGGTCCAATCTGAAGGTTCTGTGTAACCTTCATCGACTATATCCCATAGTCCCTTGCCTATGAGTAAGGTCCTCATCTTGATGGACCAATACTCATAATCGAACCCATTAAATTTTGGAATGGGTAGATTATTATTGGATGCCATAGCTTGTGGAAATAAACTAGAAACACACTTTTATTTCTCAATTACAATCAAAGCACTATGCTTTTCAAAAGAAGAATTACAGATTTAAATCAAATCTAACTTGATCTACTCTCTCGTTTATATCCTGTTCTACCTGCTGAGGTTCTCCTATCACTGGATTGACAAAGTTGTCAACAACTGAATCATCGTCATCACTGATAAGAATGATTTCGGGTGAATATGGTTCTGGCTCCAGTATTTCAACTGAGTCACTGTCACTGAGATGATTATTCTCTGGCTCCTATGGTGCAACTCCTACAGATTCTGACTCCTCAAATCTGCTACCAAAGGAATTGTCTTCTGAATCAGCATCATATCCTGCATCTGGTGCTCTTTGGTGGGCTATTACTACATTTTGCAATTGACTGAATACAATATTCAATCCATACGTTCAAACTTTTTCATCAAAGGATTCGGGGTTTTCTCTTACTAAAAGAGAACAAAGGGCATGATAGCATCCGGTTGACCTTATCATGAATGAGTACAAGAATATTCCCCTTAAGATGCAAAAATATTCCCCCTTAAAGCCTCTTAGGCTATTACAAAAAAAAAAATCACTTTTAAAGCCTCTCAGGCTATTACAATAATTTCCTCTTAGGAAATGTCCTTCTCCTCCCTTTTTTTAAATGTTGCAAAAAAAAAAAAAATTATCTCTAATTGTAATTAATAATAAAATTTAATATTAATTAAAAAAACATTTAAAATGAAACCTTTAAAAATGCAATTTAATTAATATTAATATTAAATTATTAATTAAATTATAAAATTAATTTTTTTAATCTTTTGCAAAATAAAAAAATATAAAAAACTGATTTTTTTAGGTCAGAGGGTTTCGAACCCGCGACCTTGCTTTTCAAGCTCTTACCTCGTGGCCTCTAACCGGCCGCGATGGCTCACCACCTGTGAGCTAAGGTGAAGGAGGTCACCTATATCCTTAAACATCGATGCCTTCACAAAAAAAAATATAAAACTTAGCTTTTTATACCTCGTGGAGACTCGAACTCGTGATCGGGCGGAGGGCAAAGATCTTCGGGCTGGCTCCTCAAGCCAGTCGGGCTACAACGCCTGACATGAAGGCTAAAGAAATCACCTTCACTTTGTAGATGCTCTGGCTCGTGACAAAAAAAAATATGGGATGATTATCCCACATTTTCCAGGAAATGAACGCAAGAGTGGTATAAAACCTTAAACGTGCACCATATGTTTCGATTGCCTTCGAGAAATCGAATGCCTCCTTTTTCCATCAAGTTGTACAATCAAACCTTACCATGTTTCCCTGCCACGTCACCCTGACACCTTGGTCCACGTGTCCTCTTCTTTGTCTACCACATGTCCACCTTTGATTCAATGTCTTTTCACCACGTGTCTATTAGGGCAGCTCGGTTGTCCACCATGTCAGCTACCTCAAGAATCGTGCCCCTATCAGGTCAGCTCTATTGTCCAGCCATGTGTCCTCCTCGGTCCTCATCCATCTACCACGTCAGGTCCTCGAGCTGCGTGCGGCCTCAATGCCATGTGTCCTCCTCGAGATGCATGCCTGGGGCTTCGACTCCTCTATGCACTCCACGTGTCCTCCTCGAGATGCATACCTGGGGTTTAGCTCCTCTACGGGCCACTCCTCGGGATGCGTGCCTACGGGGGCTACTCCTCCTCGGGATGCGTGCCTATGGGCCCTCCTCACCAGTCAGATGCCAAATAACCCTAACCCCTAACGCTGCGCTCTGATACCAAAATGATAATTGCAAAAGTTTGATTAATTGAAATAAATTAAGGTTACAACTTAAATAGTTTAGGGAAAGGCTAGAAATAGGAAAGCTAGGAATAGGGAGAGAAAATAGGGATAGAAGATAGGAAGAAGAAAATTTAAAAATAAATTCTCTCATCGCCTGTCATCCACCACCTTGTCGTCCACCTTGGTACCGTCATCGCCTGCCATCCACCTTGGTAAGTTAAATACTAACAATTTTTGCATCGCAGAGAAGACCATGTTGCTCATTTTAGGCATGTGTTTGAGAAGTGTCGTGAGTTCGAGATCTCTATTAATCTGAAGAAGTCAATATTTGATGTTAAATAAGGGAAGTTTTGGGGCCATGTAATCTCATAGGAAGGATTGGTAATTGATCCTGCAAGAGCTGAAGCCCTGATGAAGTTACCATTGCCAACTAACAAGAAGGACCTGCAATATTTATTTTGTCAAATAAATTTAATTTGCAAGTTTATTGTTGAATTTTATCAGGTTGTGGAGCCCATGATGGAGCTCTTGAAGAAGAACATGAATTTTAAGTTGAAAGAAGCTAGAAGATGAGATTTTTAGGAGATTAAAGAAAGGATCACACAAGCTCCAGTTCTAATTAATCCTGACTATTCAAAATATTTCATTCTCTACGCTGTAGGTGAACAAGAAAGCTATGCTATGGTGTTGACACAAAATCAAGAAGATGGAGAAGAGAAGCCAATTGGCTTGTTGAGCCAAGTTATTGTGCCACATTAGCAGAAGTATAATTTTATTAAGAAACAGGTCTATGTGGTGATGAAATCCTTGAAGAAGTTCCAATACTTTGTCTCCCAGAGCAGGACTATTATTTTTGTTATCCATCCTGATGTTCGAATTTTCATACTTCAAGGAGAACTAGGTGATAAAATAGCAGGTTGTGTCTCAAAAATTTAAGAATACGACATGGATATTCGACCAACAAAACTAGTTTGCGGGTGAGCTTTATGCCAGGAGTTAGCTAAAAGCACTGCCTCTGAGTCATTGGATGTGGTACATGAAGATGACCTTGGCGAAAGCATTTACACGAATCATGATGTGAGCAACTATGATTGGACAGAATAATTGGTTGACTATTTTACTTTTGGGAGACGTCCAACTCACATTGATGCTTTGCAGCATCAAAGGTTCAGTTTGCAAGTGATCAAGTACGTTCTATTACCAAAAATACTGTATCACAAGAACATTGATGGAGTTCTTCTCAAATGTGTGAAGGAGTCCGAGAAGGAGAAAATATTGGAGGAGTTTCACTCTGGGCTCTCTGGTGGTCATTATGCAGAAAGGCCCATGGCCTTGAAACTTATCGGATCAGGATATTTTTGGCCTACTTTGTTCACCGATGCCCATAAAGTAAGTCAGCATTATGATAGTTATCAGCGATATGTTGGTAGAATAAGAAAAGGAACTTTGCCTCTATGCCTAATTCAAGTGGAAGCACCCTTACAACAGTGGGGTCTTGACTTCATCGTAGTCATTGATTCACATTCTTCTATAGAGCACAAGTATATCTTGACGGCGACTGACTATTTCACTAGGTGGGTATAATCCATTCCTACTAAGAAGGTTGATCAAGCAAATGTTATCTCTTTTTTGGAAGGGATCATTACTCATTTTGGCATCCTAGATTCAATTGTAACTAATAATGGTACTCCATTCATTGGGGCTAAAATCATAGAGTTTGCTAGCAAATATGGCATTTATCTCAAGACATCATCCAATTATCACCCTCAAGGGAATAGGTTGGCTAAATCTACCAATAAAAATTTGTTGCAGATTTTAAAAAGGATGATGGGCAGTAATAAAAGAAGTTGGCACTTGTTGTTGAACTAGGTGTATCGCTCCAAATTTTTTGCATCCTTACCTTTAGGCTATAGGATCCGCGCCCGGAAGGGGGATGCGAGAAGGATGGGACAATACCTCGGACTGAGAGGCCCTTTGAAGGTCGCGCCTCTCGGGGGAGGGGTATAAGGGTGAATTTTCGATGGATGGTGGGTTCACCAGGAAACTTTTGAGTGGCAGTTTCCACGCCTAGGTTGAGAGTAGGTTTGATGTGTTCATTTTGTATTTTAATCATTCAATTCCTAGGTTTGGCCAAGATGAATCTAAGCTATTCTATATGCCAATGCTGATTTATATGGGTGCAAAAAACATGAATAAGTGCTGAACACAGAAAGTATGCTAAATAAGATGGAATGTACCTGATTTCGGATGTCTGATGAAGAGTCTGAGGTTTGTAGAAGTCCAGATCATCTCAAATATTACATTATCATCTACAATTTCATAGAATCATCTCAGATCACAGTCGATCATCTGAGATCAGACGAGATCATCGTCGATCTGATGAATTCGGATGAATTCATCAGAAACCTGCAATCACAGAAACAGATACCAAAAAACCAAAAATGCAACTACAAAAGCAAGGGGAAATGATAGAAATAACAGTAAATTTGCCTAAATGATAAATCCAGATAACAATCAAAGGAAATACATTAATTTGACAATTTATTTTAACTTTATCATGCACCTATGCTAAATGAGGTGAACTCCAGGATGCAGAAATAGAATAAACTAAGTCAATGCATAAGGAATTAAAGAAAGAAGATAAAAAAATGCAAACTCTGGGCTCTGATTGCCCCCAATCTAGACTGTAGTCAAGATCACCTCCAATCGTACGAGATCATCACCGATCTACGACAGGATCGTCCGAAATCATCTGGAATCGTCAGAGACGATCCGAGCTTGCTCCGACTGAAAAACAGTAAAATCCCTGCAAGAAAACTTGAAATACACAATGCAAATGAAGGTGTGAAGGTGTTCTAATGCACGAAGAGTTAAAGTTGTAGGGAAATCAGTCAGCCAGGGGGATAAACTAAGAAAATCCTAGTTTATATAGGATTAGGGAGAGGTTAGGAGGTTGGAGATCACCCCAATTTGGGAGATCTCCAACGGGGGAGACTCTAACCGCGTAGACACGCTTTCTGCCCAAGTTAGAGAAGTTGTTGAACATAAGCTAATTATGAAAATTCGATTTTGGGATGAAATCGTCTGGACGTTCTGTTCTAGACGATTTCATCAGATCTGGGATGATTTCGTCTGATCGTCGACGATATCGTCCAACGGTCAAAACAAATCCTAAAAATGGCATGAAAAACAAGGGGAGCGGGTAACGGGCGGTTAACGGGTGGTTTTGGGTTAAAATTCAAATTTTTATCTTTTTACTAAGGTTTAACTACGCCAATTTTAGGGTGCTACATTTTGCCCCCTCTTTAGCAAATTTTTCGAAGAAAATGCGTTAAAGACGAGTTCTTCCCATTTTACGAGAAAGCAAAAAATTTACTCAATTTTTTAGACGACGATTCTAGGTCGAATCGTACGACTGCTTACTATGGTGCCCCCTCCGTGTTTTTACCCAAATCGAACATTTGAGGTAAAAGCACGGAAAAGCAAAATTAAAAATGTTGTTTTTAAATAAAATTAAGAAAAATAGGGTAAAACCCTAATTCATTTTTACTGTTCATTTTTATTGTTTTAGAGCTCTGCAGACAAAAATGGTCGAGACAGCGCACAGATCGACAGAGGTCCGACGCGGGCTACGGGTAAGGATCTAAACTTGATGCATTATGTTTTTAATTTGATTTGTGCAATTTTTGATTGAAATTTTGACTATTTTGGGGCATCACGGCCGTTTTTAGGCCATCGACGACGTCGGGACGAAATCATCCCAATTTCATCGAAATCGTCCCTAGATCGTCGATTTCGTCTGAGGGCGAAATCGACGGAATAGGGACGATCCCGTCCAACAAGGGGCGATCCCCATGTTTGCGAAATCGGAGACGATTTCATCCTACAAAGGATGATTTTACCCAATTTAGGATGATATCATCCAATAGTGGACGATATCATCATTTTTATGAAATTAAGCTTGTTTGAAATGTATTTATTTGATTTTAATAATTGTTTTATTAATGAATTTTATTGTTTTATTGTTTGTTTTGTAGAGGGGATTACTAAAGAGTCGGGAGTGGAAATATGGGGGGCTGAGGGATGACATAGCCACGCTCGACCAGGCGGAGCGCGACCGACTAGCACAGGTCGGTTTGCAGCATGTGGCAGAGATGCCACAAGTACCGACGGACATGGGGCTATTGACATGAGGGACCACGAGTACAGATATGCATGGGGTAGCTTTGTACTGTGCCGCTTGTATAGGATCCTACACGGGGTCATATACAAGGGAGGCCGATGTCTGGTTTTGACATCACTGCTGCAGGTTTGGTGTTAGGAGCACATCATGGTGCGGAGGCCGATAGGACTCCCACTGACAGAGGTTGACCGAGAGAGACCCGAGTTTTCTACTAGTGGTTACAGAGGGGGTCACAATGGTGGATAGATCTATCGATGTCACGGAGGTTGCTAGATGACCTCATCCTAGACCAGATCACCTAGAGGCCATGGAGAGAGCATCCAGGGTGGGCAGAGGACGGGCAGGAGCTGGCTCGCATCAGGCGAGTCTACTGGCTGAGGATGGAGCGGGGAGAGGTAGAGCTCCACCGCTACGACCAAGTTTTGTAGTAGTTCGGTCTTCAGGGGATCCCTTCTCTTAAGGATTATGAGTACTCTCAGACTATCCGAGATAATACCACACTGAGTGGGGCTCCAGATATGCAATGATTCTAGAGCCAAGACATGGATGATGCCCCCATCCAACCAGTGGATGGTGATGACGCTAGGGTTGTCGATGGATACGATGCTTGGTACGTAGGCATCCACCCTCCTCGGATGATGAGGGCACAGGGTCCGGTGCACGTGATTGTGCGACGGATGGGGAGGCGGTGCCAGGCTGCTATTGAGGCAGCACGGGGTCACGGTGGGAGAGAGCAACATCGGTCTCCACAGGAGAGATGCCAGAGGATGGGTCAGGCTCCATAGAGGCCACAATAGATAGGGAGGAGGGAGGAGGGATTCCCTCCTCAGTAGAGGGAGAGGCCACCATCGCCCGATAAGGGCAAGGGTGTCGAGGTAGGGGAGAGCAGTGAGACGGCGGCTCTTCGGGCTGAGGTTGCCCGCCTACGAGCTTAGGTGTAGACTCTACAGGATGAGGCTACATGGCTCAGGGCTCGAAGCGGAGGGGCGAGCATACAGGAGTTGGCATGGTCGATGGATCAGACCGTGTTCTACCAGGGAGTATACTACCAGCTAGTTCCAGAGGGCCAGAGGTTGCAGCTGCCACCAACATTGCAGAGCCTATCAGGGTGGGATCGTCGAGGACATCCTCACGATCGACAGTGAGGACCCGAGACACTACTCGGACCTCTATGGGACCACCTCCTCCATGCCAGGGTGGGAGAGGAGATGAGGCTGAGAGCTCGAGGGCTTCTCGAGACTAGTTGCTAGAGACTGGATTGTATACATTTTGATTATTATTTTTTTGAGAGGATTGAGTATGCCAGGATATTGATTGTGGCATACCGGTCCAGTTTTGATATGATGTACATAATTTGTTGATATATATATGGTCTTTTTGATGATATGACTTGTGTATATGTTGTATGATGCTTTAATTTTGGATTGGTTGATTGATTATTCATGTAATTATGTCGTTGGAAATAAATTATAATTTTATGTCATGCCATAAAATTGTAAATGAAATAATCTGATGTGAATAAATTGGTTGTTTTGTGGTGTGTTTTGATGCAAAAATAAAAGGGACTTCTAACAATAATTTCAAAGGACATTGTCATTGTTATAGACCATTTCATGGAGTCACCGCTCGCTAGGTCGTCAAGCTAATCCCTAGTATAGAAATATTGCTAAAAGTAAAAGGGTGCTTAAGAGACTGTCTTAAGACTTTGTGTTGTGATGATGAAAAATGATGATGGTGATGATTTGTTTTCAGATTTTCATAAAAATATTATGCATGAGATATTAAAAGAAATATGATTTTTGCTAGGCATAAATTCCTAAGTGTGATAAAATTTTGAATAAGTCCCTAGGAACTATACCATCATTGCAAAATTGAATGTTGACATAATGAAATGAAATAGAAAAATTTGCGTTCTTTTTAAAGCACAATTGTGTAACATAATGATGTAAGCCATATGTTTTTATGAATTAAAATGAATGGGAAATAAAATGAGAATAATGGTTTGCGCTAGGCATAGAATTATAGGTATAGACTTATACCATCATCGCGAAATCCAAAAAAAGAATTTGATATTTTAGTTTTATTGCATGATTGATTTTTTGGTTTTGAGATAAACATAAAATAATAATATATAAACATGACTTTATTTACTAGGTTTTTGAAGATGTGAAAGAAAATTTTGGTTTTTGGAAAGAAATATATTTAATTGTTTTTATGCTGAGCAAATGTTCTTAAATAAGAAGATGAAATGGTTCTAAAAGAATTGCAAAGATATTTTAAATTATCTTAAAGACAAAATGTAGATTTATAAGGAACCCTCATGTGCAAATGTGAGTTCATTACCGATCTTGATTTATCATAATGATACAAAATCTCTCAAATACAAATGTGTGTGCAATTGTATTGTTCATTCACCAATTTTGAGCAAGATAATTTGATACAAGTAATTTGAATTAACCAAATGAGTGTTCGTTGACCATGATTTATATGCATGTAACCGTACCAGACTACTATGTAAGTTAGGTCATCAAGAGCTAGCTGATCCATAAGCCGACATAGGTCTATACAAAAGAAGGTCGCTAATGTGACAGACATATCACCACGCTAGGGATTACCCAAGGCCAAGCGGGTTGGGCACAAACCGCTTGTTATGGGGCTTACCTCACAGTTTTCGAATAATTGAGAATTCCAGGGATTCAAGCTCATTCACCCTTCTTTTCTTTTCAAAGGGTAGGGAAAGGGGATTTTATTGCTTTTTGCTTTTCTCTTTTTCTCTTTTTTTTTTTTGTATTTTTGCTTGGAACTGAGATAATGCTGAAATATTGTTGCGATGGTACAAAATAATATTTTTCTTTTTCTCATTTTCTTTGATTTTTCTTTTTCTTCCTATGCTAGGGATACTTGCTCGGATTGGCTGTAGAGCAAGGGATTTTTATTCTGGGTAGGGGTGAGCTTGTCCTTTTGTCAATTCTCAAAGATTCTAGACCATGTGCATGATAGGATAGCAGGGGAAACTTTTCGCTCAAGAAACCATTTCTACTATGTAGCATCATATCGAATTTGCAATGAAATCATTTTAATGTGAAGAAATATACTTGGTTTAAGTAAATAACGAGATCAGTTCTCTATGCTCAAAACTTTATTTAATTCCACTGTGGACTTTGATATAAGAGAGATTAATAATCATACCAAATAAAATCAAGATATTTATTCATGTGAGTGTGAAAGTGCGGGATTCCAAATAAATGCTAATTTATCCAAAATAATTGAAAATATAACTGCAATACTTCAAGAATTGACAAGTACGAAAATAAACAATGTTTTGAAGATTTTGATGATTTTGAAGTTTTTATATTTTGATTTTGATTGATGAATTGAAAGAATAAATACTGTTACTGTTTTTGAAATTTTTTATATGGATGACTAAAAGAAAACAAGATGCAAAATAACAATATATACAATGATGAAATGACCAGATTTATGCATAATAGCGTTTAAGATGCAGAATGTTCATAGGTTCTTTAAGATCTTTACCATCTAAGGTAGCTAATCGGTATGCTCCCGATCCAAATTTAGTAGTGATGATATACGGTCCAAGCCAGTTGGGCTCAAATTTACCTTTAAGGTCTTTAGTTGCATTAGTATTTTTTTATTTTCTTTTAAGACAAGGTCACCGATCTCAAAGGATCGATGATGAACTTTCTTGAGGTATGCTCGCTTGAGCTTGTTTTGGTAGGCACGAAGATGCTCCAAAGCATTGATGCGCTTCTCATCTAGGAGTTCCAGCTGACTAAATCTGCCAGCATGATATTCATCTCCTACTTCAGTATCTTGAAGTAGTAGAGCCAAAGAAGGAACTTCTAATTCAAAGGGAAAAATAGCTTCAGTGCCATAAACCAAAACAAAAGGTGAAGTGCCCGTGGGAGTGCGAACGCTAGTTCGATAAGCCCACAAAGCAGGATATAGTTGAATGTGCCAATCTCGGCCAGATTTATTGACCAATATTTTGAGGATTTTAATTAATGTTTTATTAGATGCTTCTGCTTGGCCATTACCCTGAGGATAATAGGGAGTGGACCAACGATGTTGAATTTTATATTTTTGACATAATTTTTTGACATCCTTATTTTTGAAACAAGTTCCATTATCTGAGATGAGATTTGCAGGAATTCCGAACCTACAAATAATTTGATTAAAAATAAATTTGGAAACTTGGGTTCCAGTGCAAGAAGCTAAGGGCATAGCTTCAACCCACTTCATGAAATACTCGGTGGCGGTTATGATGAATTTGTGTCCATCAGATGACACAGGATTGATTTTTCCAATGATGTCTAGGCCCCATTTTGAAAAGGGCCAAGGAGATGAAATAGCCTGTAGTTCTTGTGCAGGCGCATGGACAAGGTCAGCATGTTTCTGGCACTTGTCGCAATGGCGCACATAATCATGTGCATCATTCTCCATGGTAGGCCAAAAATATCCTATCCTAAGGAGCTTCTTAGCAATGGCGCTACCACTAAAATGTCCCCCACAAGATCCATCGTGGGCTTCACTCAAAGCTGATCTAGATTCTTCTAGATTCAAACATCTCAGTAGGATGCCTTCAAAAGATCTCCTATACAACGTATGGCCAATAATCATGAAGCGACTTGCTCGTCTACGTAATAACCGATGCTGGTTGCTATTACAACCTTCAGGGAAGGTCCCATTTTGGAGAAAATTAAGTATATCAGTGTACCAAGGTTCAGGAGTAGTTTCGTTGATTAGAAACACATCCAAAGGTTCTAAGCATGATTTATTTGAAGCGGGTTCCTGGAGTCGACGAATAATGATGGTAGCATATTCGTCATCTAACTCCAAGGGCAAAAGAGATGCAGTTGCAGCCATAGCGTCAGCCGCACGGTTGCTAGTTCGAGGAATAGCTTCCAAGATAACTTGATCAAATAGGGATAATAATTGTAAGACATATGCTTTATATGGACGTAATTTATCATCTCTGGTCTGGTAAACATCATTGATTTGATTGATGACAAGTTGAGAATCACCAAAAACCAATAGATTTTTAATTTTTAGTGCCAAGGCAGCTCGTAATCCAAGGATGAGAGCCTCATATTCAGCAGTGTTATTAGTGCAAGCAAACATTAATTTAAAGGACAGAGGTATAAGATGTTTCTATGGAGATATTAAAATAATACCTGCACCAGCCCCACTCATGCATCAGGCTCCATCAAAGTATAGGGACCATTGCTCTGGATGGTCTGCCTCCATTGTAAGGCATTCATCAGGAAACTCAATGATGAGGGGATGGGTAGACTCTAAAGGTGCAGTAGCTAATTGATCTGCTATGATTTGACCTTTAACAGACTTTTGTCCTATAAACGTGAGTTCAAACTCGCTTAGCGCAAGAACCCACTTTGTTGTGCGACCAGATAAATAAGGTCGACTCATGAGATATCGCAAAGGATCAAATTTAGCAATAACATACGTTTTTTGACTGAGCATATAATGGCATAGTTTTTGTGTAGAAAATATGACTGCTAGACATAGTTTCTCTAATGTTGTGTAGCGGGTTTCATAACTGATTAAGGTTTGGCTAATGTAATAATTAGCACGCTCTCTCTTCTCATCGTCAAGTTGAGCTAGCATAGCTCCTAAGGCAAAATCTGAGGCAAAAATATACAAGATAAATGGGCGATCAGGTCTAGGTGGTGAAAGCACAGGTGGGTTAAGAAGATAGTGTTTGAGGAGTTCAAATGCTTCCTGACATTCGTCGTCCCAATGAAAAGAGACATCTTTCTTAAGAAGCTTAAGAAAGGGTCCTATTTTGTCCGCCAACTTATCGATGAAGCGACGAATAGCTTGAAGCTTACCTTGTAGACTTCGTAATTTAGATATATTTGTGGGTGCGGGCATATCAGTGATAGCCGTGATCTTGAGAGGGTCAATTTCAATGCCACGTAAAGAAACTATAACCCCCAATAATTTATCGGACTTAACTTCGAATATACATTTGGCTGGATTCAATCGGATAAGATATTCCCTTAACCGATCAAATACTTTTCTCAAGTCATCTAAATGATCATCTTCTTTGATGGAACGAGCTATAATATCATCTACATAATCATGTAGAATATCATGCATCATATCATGAAAGATATAAGTCATGGCTCGTTGATATGTTGCACCTGCATTCTTTAAACCGAATGGCATCACTTTCCAACAAAAGGTCCCCCAAGGGGTAATAAAGGTTGTTTTAGCCTGATCTTTAGGAGCTATCCTGATCTGATTATAACCAAAAAATCCATCCATTAGGGATATCATTCCACTCCCAATAGTAAAATCAATGATTTGATCCATGTTGGGAAGAGGAAAATCATCTTTAGGGCAAGCAACATTAATATCTCTAAAGTCTGTGCAAACCCTAACTTTGGTAGCTTCTTTCTTAGTTACTTGGAACTACATTCGAGATCCATTCAGCATAATCAATGGCTTGTATAAAAATAACCTTCAGGAGTTTTTCTAATTCCCCTTTGACTAGTAAGGCCACTTTAGGATGCATTTTTCTAAGTTTCTGTTTAACAGGTTTAGCATCCGGATGGACTACTAGGTGATGCATGACTACAGAAGGGTCTAATCCTGGCATATCCTCATATGTCCAAGCAAAAACATCTTCATAGTCTTTAAGAAATGCAATGTATTTATCTTGTTTTTCTTGACTCAATTCTGATCCAATGTTGATTATGTGAGGATTATCTTCGGTTCCAATGTTAATTTTTATGACATTCTCTACTTCCATATGTAGATCTCTCTCAAAATTAGGTGGGGCGGGTGAAACACCCAATTCTTGTAATTCTTTCGAGGTTAGTTTGGATAATTCATCTTGAGGAGTCGTGGCCTCAAGCTGGGCTATACTAGGTATAGAGCCATCGAAATAAAATCCGTTATGTAACAATTCCTCAACGGAGACATCATGGAAGATATCTCCCTCCAACTCATCGTCGGATTCAGCGATCATCTGAGGGTAAGCTATGGATAGCATATTACATGTAAATGGCTTATTCATTAAATGCAAAGCATCATGTTTATCCAAATAATCTTGGTAACACATGAGATGGTCATCATCCTCAAATGGGAAGGGCTGACCTTTACTAGGAAATAGGCCCACACCACATCGGGCAGGCCATGGTTCTACCTCAAAAGGTTCTTTCATACCATTCTGGGAAGGTCCCAAACCTTTCCCTTTATATCCCAATTTAAGCATTATAGGCTTAGCTTTAATATACTCATTAGCAAAATAACATCGAGCATATCCATCATAATGAGTCTTGATGTTTCTAGGTATTCTTCCCCAGTCATATCCCTTATAAATAAAAGCATAGCTCCCGACTTGGTAAATACTTCCCATAGGCTGTGGGAGGCCCAAGGTATGAGGAGAGGGTGGCAATTTATTTAAAATAAGGGAATCTTGCATAGCAGCGTTTGTTTTCTCTGATATAAGAATTTTAGATAAATCGGGTAAGAGCTCATCAGTGAGAGCGTAAGAGGTAGAAGGAACATTTCCTACATCTTCGGATGCGGAAAATATGCTTCTGGTAGGTGTAGATGTTGTAGAGATGTCGATGGATGGGTCTATAGGTATGGAAGTTATAGGAGTAAAACAAGAAGCATTGGTTGTGGGTTTAGGATCTTTTTGAGGTCCTAATGTGGTTTGTTCGGAAGATGGTTGGACTATATGTAGAGGTGGAGTTGATGGAGAAAAGGTAGATGATGTTATGGGTGTGTGTTTCACACGTTTAGATGGATGATTAGAATTAGGATGTGTGGATGACAGAGCAGGGCAAAATTGAACTCCAACAGGTTCTGCCAAAGCACACATATCAAAGGGTCTAGGATCACCATGAATGGTAACCAATTGATTCTTAAATTTGAATTTAACACACTGATGTAAAGTTGAGGGAACATCTCGCATCGCATTGATCCAAGGGTGACCCAAGAGTATATTGTACGATGCAGGGCAATGCACAATAAACACGGTCGTGTCTAAGGTTCTTGGACCAACTTGCAATGGGATAGTGATAACTCCACACGTTTCTTGTGTTTCGTCATTGAAGGCTTTTATGATCATATCAGTTCTTTTCATTTCATCACTTCTAAACCCAAATCTTTGGTAGAAGTCAAAAGTGCAAATGTTTAAAGATGAACCATTATCAATCAAGACCCGTTTAACTGCTACATCTCCAATTAGGGCAGTAATATATAAGGGGTTATCCTTATGTAAACTATGTTGCGGTATATCTCTATCCCGGAAGTCAATACAATCGACTTCTCGAGTTATGATAGTATTGGCCATGGCTTCAGGTTGAATATTTTGTGGTACCATCATTTGGCTTAATGTGAGCATTAATTCATCCCTATGTGTAGGAGAAGATTTTAAAAGGTCCAAAAGGGAAATTCTAGCTGTAGTATTTGATAATTGTTCATTAATATTATAAGGAGGTTTAGGTTGAACATTAGGTGCATGATTCCCTTTATTAGGAACTTTCAAAACAAATGGAGCTGATCCATCATTCTGAGTTTGATCTTGTTGAGAATTTTGAGCCTGTTGTCGAGTAACAGCTCCGATGGTACCTACAATATTGTTTTGCGGATGATGAATGGGTCTTGGTCTAGCGTTTATGGCTTGTTCATTAGGAAGTAATTGGTGAGAAGATGGTCTAGTAATGACTCTTCTTGGAAATGGTTCTTCCGGAACCATAGAACTTGTGATAGGTTGAATAGCATCTGATTCATCTTCAGAACTATTCGATTGATTTGAGGTGATTTCCATGTCACTTTCAGTCTCGTATTCTGTATCACTAAGATCAGGTGTCCGAATATTATATAGAGGTCTGGTCGTAACCATGGATAAAGTTGTGTCAAAAATTTGCAGATCATGAGCAGGTGAATGTCCACTAATAGTCCCTACATATCGGGTAGGAGGGGGAACATTATGATGCTCAATTTGATTAGCCACCTCTTTACCATGCTTTGGTAAAGGATGTTGAAATATGTCCAATGATTGATTGGCATTCTGATTCTGATTTTGGGGGATGTTCTTTTGAGCATTATTAGGAGGATTTTGTTTAGGTTGAAAGGCTTGCACCTCCATCTCATTGTTATCAATTAAGTCTTGTATTTTATGTTTTAATATTTTACAAGAGTTGGTAGCGTGTCCAGGTCCTCTATGGAAATCACAGTGTAAATCAGCTCTGTATCCGGGTATAGTTGGATCAGGTTCCCGGATATTTGGTAATTGGATCAAACCTCATTCTAATAATTGTGGTAGAATGGTTGATAGAGGTTGATTTAACCTAGTAAACTCTCGAGGTGGTTTATCAGGAGGTTTCAGTATAAACTTCTCCGTTGTTTTCATAGTATTAACATTAGCAATGTTTCTACTATCAGTGACTCCATCACCCACAACTTGTTTATTTTTATATTGATTTTTGGATGTTTTCTCATCATCTTTCTTTTTAAGTTGTCCTCTCCGAATGAGAGCATCTTCCACTCTTCGAGCTAAATCTATAGCTTGATCGAAGGTGGTCAAGGTAGCAGTTGATAACTCATAGGATAGTTGTTCTTGTAAATTATTGATAAAGATATCCAGCATTTCCCGATAAGGTAACACAAAGTGCAATTTTCCTATCAACTGTCTCCATCGAGCTAGGAAATCAGCAAAACATTCATCTTTGTCTTGTTTTAAGTTGTACAAATCTTTAATGGTTACATGCCTTTCGATGTAGGCACTAAATTGATGAACAAAAGACTCGATTGTTTCTTCGAAATTCCTCAAAGAATGAGTGGGTAATTGATAATACCACTCTAATGCCATCCCTCCTAAACTCTTCGGGAACATTTTTAGTAATAACAAGTCATCATGTGATATATCATGACATGCTATCCTAAACATACGAAGATGCTCTATGGGATCTTTCGTTCCTTTGTATATAGGTAGGACAGGCATAGGAAAGTGTTTAGGATATGGTTGTGCTACAACTATAGGATCTAAAGGCTGACTACACATCTCTCGATAATTGTACGAGGGACGGTAGGGATCTATCTGGTCCATGCGGGAGACTAACTGTTTCACCATGGCTTCCAGATTACTAGTTTGTCCACCATGTTGGTTCGGTGGTATGTGAGCGTATGATGGCGTGACGTAAGGATTAGATGCTATGTTGCTATTATGCAAATGGTTGGTAGGGAGAGTATTATGAAGAAGATTTGTAGTAGCATTATGTTGTATCCCAGATTGTTGGAAATTGGTGTTTGGTTTTGTTTTAGGCTTTTGTTGATTTGAGGTATGTTGATCAATAACTTGGCGAAATAGAGCGAGTGAATGACGGTTTCTTTTGTGTGGGAATAACCCTAGGCTTGGTAACAAGCACTCTAGGTGGTTGGGTAACCTGTTGTTGTTGCATGTTCTGGATTATAGCGGCCATATCCAAATTGGATGGTCCAGCTTGATCACTTTCTTGATCAACGAAGGACAAGGGATTAGTGCGTGTGTGATATATTTCTTCTAGGGTTGCTTGAGTGTCACTAATTTGATCCTTGTCCATATGGACTGCTCTATTAAGGGTGCCAATATTAGTATTGAGGAACTTCCAAAAATGTTCCATGTTCTCAAAAGTAATAACTCCTTCCGGAGACATTTTAGGGGATGAGGATCCTTCCTCTCTAACAGTTTCTCTTTGTTCATTTCCTTCAAAAAATTCTTCTTCTTGTTGGTCTAGGGTTCCTTCTTCCTGAATTGGGTCTTCAGGAAGGACATCTGGTTTATTTACTGGTTTTCCTAACCAATCTTCTTCTACTTCAGTCTGTTTTCCATTCCGAAGTCTAGTCATTATGCTTAAACTTAGATTTTAGCAAATATATATTTATATATATATTTGCGACAAGTTTGGGAGGTATATATTTTAATTATATACCTACTTTAATACTTAAAAAAAATGTTTTAATTTTTGTTATATTTTCGTTTTTTTTTTTTGTTTTTTTTTATAATAATATAATAAAGACAACAAACAACATACTAAATGCAAGAAATAATCATAATAAAGAAATGGCTTAATTTTCTATAAATAGTTTATGGATATCATTGATGGGATCAAGTTCATCAGGAGTCATGAAATGCTCCTCTTCAAATTGGAAATGGTTTTTCAGGAATTTGACAAAGTGTGCTATAGTGATATTATCTGTTTCTGACTCTGACTTGTAAAAATAGAGCTCATGGCAATACTCTCGATATAACATAGCTCTAGGAACTCTATTCCATCTCCTTCTATCCGTAAGAACGACCTCTTGATCCTCTATACGAGATAGAAATTTATGTACTACAACTGCATTGTCGAGGTATTCCTCAAAGGTGTACAATTCAGAAGACACAAGTGCTCTTTTATCAGCTAACCACCTATGGCAAGCTCTCTGAAGTTCATAGTACAAAGTTACTTGATCAGGATCCAGGATTCTATCTAGGACAAACCTCTTAATTTGCCTAAGTTCTGTTGACCTAGATGAAATAATACCCAATCTCCTATCAAGTTCGTCCCACAAAGGTTGAACCCTATTTGTTTGAGGTACTCTAAGCACAAAAGTAATCTCTATGGCTGCTACTTGATTTTCAACATTTATGGTGACAGCTCATCTTTTATTATAATCTACCATCTAAATATGATATGCAATCTTACTTTGTTTATCTGATGATTCTAAATGCATTTATTTTTTTTTTTATTTTTTATTTTTTGGATTGTTTTCAAAAGGTTTTTAGTTTTTCACGTCGGGTTCACCAAAATGTATCGCTCCAAATTTTTTGCATCCTTACCTTCAGGCTATAGGATCCATGCCCGAAAGGGGGATGCGAGAAGGATGGGACAATACCTCGGACTGAGAGGCCCTTTGAAGGTCGCGCCTCTCGAGGGAGGGGTATAAGGGTGAATTTTTGATGGATGGTGGGTTCACCAGGAAAATTTTGAGTGGCAGTTTCCACGCCTAGGTTGAGAGTAGGTTTGATGTGTTCATTTTGTATTTTAATCATTCAATTCCTAGGTTTGGCCAAGATGAATCTAAGCTATTCTATATGCCAATGCTGATTTATATGGGTGCAAAAAACATGAATAAGTACTGAACACAGAAAGTATGCTAAATAAGATGGAATGTACCTGATTTCGGATGTCTGATGAAGAGTCTGAGGTTTGTAGAAGTCCAGATCATCTCAAATCTTACATTATCATCTACAATTTCATAGAATCATCTCAGATCACAGTCGATCATCTGAGATCAGACGAGATCATCGTCGATCTAATGAATTCGTCAGACGAATTCGTCAGAAACCTGCAATCATAGAAACAGACACCAAAAAACCAAAAATGCAACTACAAAAGCAAGGGGAAATGATAGAAATAACAGTAAATTTGCCTAAATGATAGATCCAGATAACAATTAAAGGAAATACATCAATTTAATAATTTATTTTAACTTTATCATGCATCTATGCTAAATGAGGTGAACTCCAGGATGCAGAAATAGAATAAACTAAATCAATGCATAAGGAATTAAAGAAAGAAGATAAAAAAATGCAAACTCTGGGCTCTGATTGCCCCCAATCTGGACTATAGTCAAGATCACCTCCAATCATACGAGATCATCGCCGATCTACGACAGGATCGTCCGAAATCATCTGGAATCGTCAGAGACGATCCGAGCTTGCTCCGACTAAAAAATAGTAAAATCCCTACAAGAAAACTTGAAATACACAATGCAAATGAAGGTGTGAAGGTGTTCTAATGCACGAAGAGTTAAAGTTGTAGGGAAATCAGTCAGCCAGGGGGATAAACTAAGAAAATCCTAGTTTATATAGGATTAGGGAGAGGTTAGGAGGTTGGAGATCATCCCAATTTGGGAGATCTCCAACGGGGGAGACTCTAACCACGTAGACACGCTTTCTGCCCAAGTTAGAGAAGTTGTTGAAACAGAAGCTAATTATGAAAATTTGGTTTTGGGACGAAATCGTCTGGACGTTCTGTTCTAGACGATTTCGTCAGATCTGGGATGATTTCGTCTGATCGTCGATGATATCGTCCAACGGTCAAAACAAATCCTAAAAATGGCACGAAAAACAAGGGGAGCGGGTAACGGGCGGTTAACGGGCGATTTTGGGTTAAAATTCAAATTTTTATCTTTTTACTAAGGTTTAACTGTGCCAATTTTAGGGTGCTACACATGCGCTTTGGGAGGATCATATCTCTATGAAGAAATCCATTAAAACTTCTTCCTACGCCTTGGTTTATGGAAAAGAGGCCATTATCCCTACTCCCATTGAGTTTTCGATACTCCAAATGTTGCAGTTATTCCAAGATGAAGATAGAGAACATGATCCTATGAGTGCAAGATTGGCACAGTTGTTGTAGTTGGAGGAAGATAGAAAGCAGTCTTATCAAGAATTTTCCCAACACACAAAAGAAATGCAGAAGTGGTTTGGGAAGAAAACAATTGAGCATAAATTTTAGATAGGATATTTAGTTTCGAAATGGAATGAGAAGAAGGCTAAGCCAGGAAAACACCATGAATTTGATGTTATCTAGGAAGGCCCTTTCCAAATTTCTACAGTAAATTTAGCAAATGCCTATCATCTTCGTGATATGGAGGGTTGTGATATTTCTATCCTAGTGAATGGTCTTCATTTGAAGGCCTATATTCAATGAAATAGTTCTTAAGAGGTACCCACTTGTACATATGTAAATATTCCTTTTAATATGTTATTTCCTTTTAATTACGGACGTTATTTTTATGTCTATATATATTAAAAAAGAAAAGAAAAAAGAGAAAAGAAAGAAAACTTTAGACGCTCCCAGGTTCGTTCACCCTAACGAAGAGGCAACGGGATAATGTGACAAAGGGTAGAGGCAAATCCATTGGCAATTTTGATATCACATTCGGAATAGAATAACATAAATAAAAAGAGAGGTAATTGAAATCGCGTTCACCCCAAGGAGGGGTGACACGACTGTTTGCCTTGTGGATGGGGTAAACTCATTAACGACCTAGAAGTTATGTTTGGCAAAGATGAATGCATGATTGGTATCACATTCACCCCAAGGAGAGGTGAAAGGGCCTTTCGCCCTTGGCTTGGGAAAACATGTTTGTTTGAAACAACAGAGCGATAAGAATTTATTTTGCTTATAAAAAAAATTGCTTTAAAAAATGATTTTTCTAAATAAAGCAAAAAGGGAAAAGTCGTTCTTTTTTAGAGGGTGTGAGGGTTTTTAGAAAATCTAATTTTCTAAATATGGCAATAGTGAAGCAGAGGAGTTTATTTAAGGAGGCTATTCGCCATGAAATTTTCAAGCAATTTGAAGTCGCTCTGAGATAAAGAAAGAAGAGACATGTCGCCCTAATTTTGATGGCACCAAAAAAGGGGAAGATTAATGAGCGCCCATAAAGTATTTTCATCGAAGAATAAGGAAACAAATACGTTTATTTTTGGAAGCATGTTGCAAAAATAATTATGCCCTGGATACAAGGTAGCTATCGGAGAGCAGGAATGCAAGAAAAATGGCATTTCAGAAGCATTTAATTTAAAACTTACGTCATGCCAAATATTTATGTTCTTGAGGAATGAGAGAAAATCTAGCATTAGTTTTTAGGCAGTAGATTTATTTTTTTGAGCAAGCTTGAGTTTCCAGGGCATGATTTACAAGAAATTTGCACGGTGACAAGGGTACTCTTTCCCAAGATGATTCGGTAGTGAATCGAAAATAGTATCGTTGCGACATAGAGAATGGTGCCAGATGAGTGAATCCATGTAGGTGATATCCTGTGAGTGCTATATCCTGTGAGTGCTTAGATTAATTCAAAATTTATTGCGATAGTTGAGGACATGCTCTATTTAAATGATGAGGTAAAAGGGCCATGGTTCAATTTATTTTAAAAGTTTTATTGCCACATATTTTGAATCGTAGCTGCAAAAGTGTCCAGAGAGTGTGCAGAGTATTTATCAAGAAAAAGAGATAATGGGGAAGCAGAGCAAGGAGTCCGAGAATGTCACAGAGGCTACAGAGCCCAAGAAATAAAAAAATAAGGAAGGAGGATCTATATCTAAAAAGGCTCAAAAACTATTACGTCGACCTGGACCCATATGAAGACTCACTGGCAAAAATTGGCGATTGCCTCATTACCCACAAAGGTGTGGAAAGGTTACGAGAAGATGTCAATTTGGTGGTAATCTAGGGAGTGTCATCAAAAATTTGGCTTACAGTGCCATACAATTCATAGTTATTCTAGTATTTGTGCCCATCAATTCATCCTTGCCCTGAGCTGGTATGACTCATTGTGTGGTTCTATGATCCATTTACTAGAGCTATCAAAAATTCTAGAAGGGAGATTTTATTTACCATTACTCCGGATGAGGTTCGAGAGGTGTTCACTTGTGGATTAGAGCCCCCGTCCTATGGGGTTCATAAAAAATTGCATACTGATGAGCAGGAAGATAAATATGTCTCCATAGTAACCATGCACAAATTTATGGAGACCTAGTTGATTAAGGAGCCATCGATGGGGTAGTTGCCAAATTTGTTGAAGCCGCTCACTAATTTTAAAAGCCATGATATTTATTCTATGTTGGCTTGGGTTGCAGGTTTACCTTCGGATGATATAGTTCATAAATGGCAAGTGACTTTAGCTCAGTGTATCTACCAGGTGGAATTTTATTCTCTGAGGTAGGGTACTAATCTAGTTTTTTTCAACTGGGTAGATTTTATTTCTCGAAGGATAAATTCTCAGTTGGAGAAGTTGCAAACCGGAGGGGCAAAATAATTCAAGCATACAATATTTTTAGTATGGTATTTCTTTTTCCAGCTTCAGTGGTGCTTCTCCTTTATTCCATTAATGCATGTGAATGAGAAAAATGAACCTTTTTCAGTTTATAAGTGGACTTCTATTTTGTCAAGAAGGGAGTCATATTACAGCTTTAACAGTTGGTTCTTGGACTCGACAATAGAGTTGCTTTGTAGCAAGTATGAAAGGGTGTCACGAGAATTAAGAGATGCAGTAGTCACACAGGAAAAGGGAGATATTTTCTTGCTTACCCAGGGCGTAGTTGTGAGGGTTTTTGGCTTCACGGGTAAGCCATTTTTGTTGCCCTATTTTTCTATAGAGCATGTTTTTGCCATGGAAGTAGTATGCTAGTTAGATTACATAAATGATGTATATGGAATTGGGAATGAAAAGAAGACAACATGCAACATACCATTCAAATTTGGTAGTATAGAGGTGAGCCAAGTTGGATAGAATCGGCTCTTGGCACTACAAGATTTGGGTTTGATAGAACTACCGTAGTGCTAGAGGTATGACCCTTTGGGAAAATTCTTGGCTATTACAAAGGCTAAGTCATTTCATTGTTGCCCTCGACCAGATATCCAGAGGAATAGAAATAATTTTTATAGGTCATACATGAATTGGCACATTGAGAAGATGACAATGCTCCCGCCTTGGCACGATTATTATGAGCAGGAGGCAGAGTATAATTTGGCCAAGTATAAAACCCAAATTCCTCCACCGGGTTTATTCAGTCAAGTTCAATAAAGTGAGCCCACCTGGACTGAAGAGAAGATAATGAATTGGTGGATAATGCGAATTCACCACGGGAAGCCGACTACCCCTTACGGGTTGAAATTGGATGAGCAATTTTTAGAAAATTATGACGAGTACGTCGATTCATATCATCCCATCACCTTTGCCAATATTTTGCCACAAAGCTTCTAGCACTCTGACAATGGTGAAGGTGAAACTGAACAAGAGCATCCAATAGTCAAAGAGGAGGCTCTACAGGAAGAAGACCAATAATATGTGTTTAAGCAAAGATCTTAGTGAACGAAGCAAAATGTGGAAGAGGCACTTGCACTAGAGAAGCAAAATGTTCCAAAAGCACCACTACTTCCCAATGCGGCCAAAATACCAAGGACCAGTGTTGTTGTTGCTTCTATCACTAATGTTTTGGTTGTCACAGTTTCTATAATTCCAGTTGTAGTAGTTCCAATAGTTACTAATGTGTCAGCGATAGTTGTAAATCCTTTTCTAGTGGAAGCGCTCCCAACTAAGGTTGCACAAGTATTTTTGATGGTACAAGAACAAAATGAGGATAATCAGTCAGAGAGCTCTCACATAGAAGTCATGGATGGCGAAGGGAATGTGAACTTTGAGGAGAGGGTGAAAGCACAACAAGAAGAAGTAATTTTATAGCTGCCCCCATCACCACATCACATGGCGCCCACACCCGAAGGTACGTCTTCTCTTCCCTCTTCTTCTTCCCAGGAGCATGTGGTGACTTCTATCTCACTTATACCATCCTTTATTTCCATTTCTCTACCGTTTGGTAAGACTTCCACATTCATTTCGCTTCCATCTTCTTCCACCCCAAAAGTCACTATTGCTCCTTCTTCTATTCCCATTCCTTTGTCCTCCATTTCTTTTAGTTTGTATGCATCAAATATGAATCCCTTTTTGTGCCCTTCCCCTTCCATTGCCACCACAAACACCATCGAGGATGTGAGTATGCAAGCTCCTCCTAGAGTAAGCGTAACTGTAGCCAAACCTGGTTCATCTATCCAAACCGTCGTTTCAGTTCCCCCTCTTCTCAATATCACATCCACCCCCATTGAACCTAGTCTCTAAAAAGTGCTAGTTCCATTAACCCCATTTTTAGAGTTGTAGATAGTGCCTGATGTGTAGGTGGCCCGTAAGCATCCCAATGTGGAGAAGATTAATCGAGCACACTTGAGCTCTTCATAGTGGTTGAAGAGCATGAGGCATAAGGAGGCCTTGGCTCCAGCTCGATAGATTAAGAAAGTCGCCTTTGATCCTGTTGCTATGGAGGCTCACACGACAAAGCTCACTCCCTTGGTCCAGAAGCTGCAAGGAGAAATGTTACCAAGTGATTACATCAGTGAGACTATCATAGAATATCTCACCAAGATAAATCCAGTAGAAAATATGGGCAATATTTAGGCAGATATGAGCTCAGTGTACTTGCACGATGAGAATTTTAAGGAGAAGTATTTTGAAAATGAAAATAAAATTATTGAGCTTGAAACTGCCCTGGCAAAAATTAGAGCGCAAGAGGAGAAGACTACCACTGAAAATGAATATTTACACTGATAGGTTGGAGTGCACCTAAAAGAACGAGATGCTAACCAGATAGAAATGCATAGTCTTCAACAAAAGCTTGAAGATATGAAGAATCAGTTAGCAGAGTAGGCTACATAGGCTGCTAGTTTTTCATCGAAAAGCATCAAGGAAGCCCGTCTTCGCTCAGATCATAATTGTGAGAAGTTGGTTGCACAAGCAGTCTAGGTGTAACATTATTTTTGGGAGGTACATATATATATTTAGCTAGGGTAGTAGTTGATTGATAATATCAAGGAACGGTTTGAGCCGTATATGGAGATGGTCATGAAGATCTAGACCTTAACTAATGCCAACCTACGTATTCACCCTCTAAGTGAAATGGATCATGCTTGGTCCAAGGCCAAGGTCACGCTGTGTAGTTATTTCCAAAGAATGGACCTGGTAAGGGAAGGACGGACAATTCTCAACACTATCGAGCGTGAGCATACCATTTCCATGTCTCACTTTGAGACTATTGTTGAGTTGGTATTTTTAGACTTTACGAATGAGTGGGGTGAACCCTTACCCCTAGAGCAACTGGAGGTGCTCTAGAAGAAGTTTGTGGAAGATACCTCTAAGATTGATACATGGGAAGAGCCTCTCATAGAAGTCCAGGTGTTGCCCCTAATGCAGAAGTATACGCACCTAGAGCTGTAATTGTATGAGCTGGCTCAATGAGCGAAGCACCTTAGCTTGATGGATGTTCAAAATATTTGTTTTGTTTATGAGTCACTCAATGTCCCATGCTTGTTCACCACTCATGCTTGGGAGGAGGCAATTAGAGCCTACGAAGTCATTTCTGAGACCATAAAAGAACAAGAAGAGTAGGTAGCAGCGATAGAGAAAGCAAGGAAAGAAGTTGAGTGAGCCAAAGTGCTCAAAGTGGCGGTCGAAGTGGAATAACAGGAGAAGGCTAAAGAGGAGGCATTGTGGAAGGCTTCTATAGCAAAGGCATCAACTAAGGTGGCTGGAAAGAAGACCCCATAATTTCCCAATGGATAAAGGCCTGGGATCACTTGCATCCATGTGAGATGGATACCCTATGAGTCGCTAGAAATGTTGGTAGTTTTGCACCTCGCCACATTGGGAATTTTGTTCGAAGTATTTTGTTGGGGTATTTTTTATTGTAATCAAAAATATTTATTTTTAATCAATTTCATATGTTACTGTTTAGTTTACATATGTATTCTAGCATCGACATTATACTTGTTTATTAAACAAATGTAAGACTCTATAAAATAAAGGTGTGCATATTTGAGATTGTAAAAAAAAAAAAGATAGATCAAGGTGAAAGACTTAAGGAACTAAAAATTTTGAAAGTGCCAAAAAATATAGAACGTGGAAGTGCGTTCACCCCAAGGTACCATCTTGGGGTGAACGAAATGACAAAGGGCGATAGGAGCGAAGCTTGGAAACTTAAAAGGGATGCGATAAATCAAAGTCGCATTCACCCTAGATCTAGGACGAACATACCATTCGTCCCTCCCATGGACGAACGCACCCCAACATTAACACGCGATCATGTTCGCCCATCTCATGGGTGAACGTACTCCGAAGATAAAATGTTATCGCATTTTCCTCGGTTGAGGGGTGAACATCCTATTCGCTCATCTTGTGGATGAATGCATTTTCAAAGGAGGATCATGTGATCATGTCTAGTGATAGAAGTTTGGATGAAAGTATTTCTTTTTTGTCGGAGGGCGAACTCAATTTTTGAATAGAAAGGGTGAAGCAATTACAAGAATAGAGCCATCCAATTTTGGAATTTCACCACAGTCCATGAGGAATATAGTCAAGATTTCAAAGGTGCCCAGAGCAGGTTTTTGCAAGCATTAAATGATGGTGGCAGTGAGTAACTCAAATCGTAGATCCCGAGTGAAGGAGGAAGCCGTATAAGAAGAACAGGAGGATTTTCATGATTTCCAAGGTGAAGAGTGCATTTTCAAAGCATTGAATGTCTCTTAATTTTCTGTGCACCGATGCCCAAAATGCTGATTTCCTGGGAATGTTCTCCTGAAAGGTGGCTCGTTGTTTCAAAAGGATGGATTTTTAATGATTCCAAGGAGGAATTTCCTCACCCTTGTTCCTGATCTGCCATCATTTTGTTCTCATGTACATTTAATGAAAGAGGTGAAATCCTCTATAAATACTAATCAAATTTTCATTGTAAAGGAGGTTAGGCATTTTACAAGAAAACTCTCCAAGTTCTCTACATCAATAGAAGACACCAGGATTCTAAATTTGCAAGTGATATTGTGTGATTTCCTTCTACTTTATACACTTCTATTTTATGCTTATGCTCTTTATTTGTTGTTAAATTTAAATTATGCATTTGGATTTAAATATTGTTGGTGAGAGAGTGAGTGTTGGAGTGTTGTTCTGAAGGTTGTTCCTACAAGTTTACAAGTAAATTCTACTACTTTTCTTCTATTACATGCTATTTCATGCTTGGGTGAATTTCCTACTATTAGTCTACCCCAAATCCTACGCTTTCGGCCTATGGCCATATTTCCCATTTCTTTTCGCATTTTCTAATTTCTTTCCTGCATCTCTAGTCTTCAACTAGTGTAGGATTTAGTTTGAGAGCCAACCCTCTCTAGATATTGGCACGGAGGACATTCCTTTCCTCCGGCCTTTCAATTTTGGTTGTATCTAGGGCACACAAACATAGTTTTGTTGATTAGGCAGATATTTTACCAACACCTTTAAATTTGGTACATAACTCTAATAAATTTTTCTCCAAGCCTAATCACAATATTTACCCAGGTCTGCTCATAAATCTGCTCTTAACTCTATACCAAATCTGCATACATTGCGTGCACAAATTTATCTCAACTCTATCCCAAATCTGCACACATTACATGCACAAATTTGTCTCAACTTTGTCCCAAATATGCACATATTACATGCACAAATATGTCTCAACTCTGTCCCAAATCTGCATATATTACATACTCAAATCTATCTCAACTCTACTTCAAATTTGCACACATTACATGTACAAATATGTCTCAACTCTGCTTCAAGTCTTCTCACAAGACTTGCTCATATCTAGCTCAAACCTGCTTCAAGTATTCTCATAAGACTAGCTCAAATTTACCTCAAACCTACTTCAGGTCTTCTCACAAGACTTGCTCAAATTTACCTCAACTCTACTTCAAATCTTGCTTAGAACTACTCACAAGCCTTCTTAAAAGGCCTGCTCAAAATAGCTCATAATATTGCTCTAATCTGCTCAATGTCTCTGCTCTAATACATGCTCAAAAATTGTTCATAACATATGCTCAAAATACTTGCTTAAAACAACTCATAGCACATGCTCAACCAATCCCAAATCTTGCACACAAATGATGTTCAAAACAATGCTTATATCTCTTTCAAAAATACTTTCTTCAACTAGGCAATTCAGACATATTCTACCCAAAATTCATTTAACCTCTTGAACATATAGAGAATTATATGTACTATCAAATACCCAATATGTTCTTCACATTCACATATCTCACATTCATCAAATTAGATCTCTACTTCTTGCAAATTCCTTTCAAATCAAATCAATCTAGTGTATAACTTTACTTCACAAAATTGGTTTATATTCCTTGTAAATTTGCTCTCAAAGATCAAACACAATAATGCACAAATTGCTTCACAAAACTGGTCTTTAATCCTTACCCATACACATTCAATGTCACTTCACATCAATGCCCAAATACTTCACAATGATGCACAAACTTGTTCTCAACCCTTAGCACAAGTGTTTCCAATTTCACTAATCAATGATGCATAATTTGTTCTCAAACCCTAGTTCAGATATTTCCAATAATACACACTAATCAACCCTTTTATCTCCACATTAAAATTACTTCTTCAAAGCACAACCACCTAGAGAAAGAGTTAAACCACCTGTTGAGTGGTAATTTTTCCTAATTGCAAAACCACACTCACAGTTAGGGTATTAATCTGAAAACCCTCTCTTGCAAAGAAGTTAAAAACAAAACAACTTCTCCAAGGTTCCTTTTACTTATGTGTGCTTGAGTGCTTGTAAATATGTATCAAATAAGTGCTAGGAATACCTTAGTGATTGCAAGTAATTGTTAACAAGGGGCCTGTGTTGGTTTATTTTATTATGCTATTCTATTGATTGTTCATGAAACTTAAAAAAAATATATATATTATTGGCCCTCATATGACCATGATGAAAGCCTTAGTTCATTTTATCTTTGGATTGTTTTAGGAAGATTTTATCTTTTGTTGATAAGTAGATTTTAGATAAGATTTAGCTTCATTTAAATCTTTCTTTAAATATGAAAATAAAGATTAAAATCTATCTCTAAATGTGAATGTGAAATAAAGATTGAATTATTTTTTAGTTTACTTTGATGAATAAAATAAAAGGAAATAAATATGCATGAATAACCATGAAATGTAAGGGCCTTAAAATGTCATTATAATTATCCCTCTTTAATGAAATAATTTCTTTAAGAAAAAATTATTTAATGCTTTGAAAAAAATAGCCTTTGATATAATAATATATTACCTCTCTTTAATGAAATCAGAATTTTCATAAAGAAAAGGTAATTTATTGCTCTAAAAATGATAGCTTATGGAATGCCATAAAAATTACCCCACTTTAATGAAATTGGAATTTTTATAAAGGGAATTTCATTTATTGCTTGTGAACATAAATGCAAAGCTGAAGAATTGATTTACCTTCAAAAATGCAAAAATATGAAAATTTTGAAATTATAAAACCCTCATAAAACATCAATTTTCAATGATTTTTATAAATTTGAAATGGCTTCAGAATGAGTTTGAATTTATTTCTGGATGAAATATTGAAGCTCATTCTTCACACCCATGTATTTATTTTTGGAGTTTGATTTTTTTTTATTTTTATTTTAATCGCCAAAAATAAAAATAAAAAAACTACAAAAAAAGAAGATTTAGAAAAAATAAAATAAAATGAAAAAAGTGTTGCAATTCAAAATTCCTCTACAGAATCTGCAAGCATCAGTACCTTTCATAAAACCAGCATTAGTGTGACCTGAATTTACACAATATACAACTAATATGGTGTAATCTTCTAAGGAAATGGTGCAATATATCAAGCAAAATAACAAGCCAACCACAAATGTGCATAAAAACTTGAAGCGTTTCCAATATATTGCAACAGCAAGATTTTCAATAGCAAACATCAATGCACAATACAGTACCCAAAATTGGCATCATGAGGTGAACTCTTGTCCAGTGGTGGCTTTTCTCTCCCAAAAGATCCATCCCCCCTTCTGCACATTGCATAGCCCTTTAAAATTTTCCAATGACTCTTCTCTTTCCATTCCCTGTCACTTCACTTTAAACTTCTACCTTTTTGTCTTCCTTTTTTTGGCCTTCATTTCATATGGTAACATCTTTTCTTTATTTAGATTTAGACTGACATACTATGTAAATTTATGACATTAATGCCACTGCCATGGTAGCCATTTCATAATGCTCAATTGGTTGACGTGTTCCTTTTCACCTTGGTCTTCACATGCTTTATTCTATCTTCGTAAGCGATTTTTAAATATCAAATTAACTTTGACGACCACCATATTTCAATAAAGTCACATGGGCCATCTTGTGTACCTGCACCAAAAGATAAATTAAAATTATCTTTTTAAACTTAACAAAACTAAAAACTAAAACAAAAATTATATATATATACAACCATAACTAACAATTCTAAAACATTTAAAACCTCTAAAAGATATGTTAACCATGGACAATATTATATATATTTTGTCTTATTATTATTATTATTTATTTATTTATTAATATATATGCGGATATATATATTAATATATCATTTAAACATGGCCCTCCTGGCCAAACAAGCATGGCGTCTTTTGACAAATGCAAATGCAGAATGGATTACTATAATCAGAAGAAAGTATTTGCAAGAAATTGAATTCTTAAGTTATTCCTTTCCTCCCGGGGGATCAATTTTTTGGAAATCAATCCTTCAAACTAAAAACTTGCTAAGCAAAGGGCTACGTTGGAAACTGGGAAATGGAAGAAACATTGATTTTTGGGACCACAAATGGTTAAAGGACTATCCCCTCTCTGCAGACCCCATCCTTTCAACCCTTAGAGCTTGGACAATTGAAGTTTTTGGTACCAAAGTTGTAGATTTTATTACTTTGTCAAACAATAGAAGGGTATGGAAGCCAATAATGAACAATGATCTACCAAGGGCATTAATAATACTGGAGAATGAATTAAAACAGTCTTTACTCCCTTCTGGCATTCTTGAGGACCAGCTTATCTGGGAAGCTTCATACAATGGGGAATTTTCTGTCAAGACTGCTTATCTGATGCTTATTGATAATGATGAACCTACTTTCCCTCACTTGGAAGTTTGGCCCAAAAGCATTGTTCCGAAGGTTGGGTTTTTTGCATGGCTGGCCATCCAAAATAAGATCCTCACCATGGATAACTTAATAAAAAGAGGTGTGATTGTTGTTAATAGGTGTTATCTTTGTATGTCTGAGTGGGAGTCTATTGATCATTTGTTTCTGTATTGTAATTTTTCTGTCTCAATCTTGTTAGGTCTGTTACAAGTGTTTCATATTTATTGGGTCCATCCTCAGTCCATTTTTGACTTATTTTTCCAGTGGCCTTCCCCTTTTTTGAATAGGCGTCTTAGGTATATGTGGAAGATCTACCTTGGATATGGTTGGAAAGGAATCGTCTGGCCTTCTTGGATAAGGTTTCTCAGTCATCCTCTGTCCTGTCAAAAATTTTAGCATATGCTAATGAGAATGCTTGTTTAGTGCCTGTAGCATCTAGACCTCCAAATCCTTTTGAAGCTTCATTAGGCCAGTCATTAAACTTACCTCTCACTGATGGCCTCAATCATCCTCAAGTCTGTCCTAGAACCATGATCACATGGACCCCACCCCCCCTAGGGTGGATTAAGTTAAATTTTTATGGGGCATCTAGGGGCAACCCGGTGAAGTCAGGTCGGTGGCTTACTTAGAGACCACAAGGGTGAGGTGCTTGTAGCTTTTGCTCGAACATCTTGGAGCTCAAACTAACAATGTGGTCGAAGCAAGGGCAGTTTGGAGGAGCCTCAAGGTGGCAGAGAATTATCCAGGGAAACTGTTGGTGGAAGGTGATTCTCTTATTATTATAAATATTCTAAAGAACACTAAGAGAGCTCCTTGGATATTTGATGACTACAACCTTGAAGCAAGGGCTCTAATTCATGACCGACCTGAGGCCATAATTTTGCATACCTTCCGAGAAGCAAACATGGCAGCTGATAGGCTGGCAAATGAAGGCATTGTAGCAGCAAATTTGATCACGTGGACTGAAAATCTTCCTCATGCAGTCTCAATGGTGATAGATAATGAAAAACTTTAGATTGGAAGGCTCAAAGTGGATCAATGACAGAAAATGGGGGCATTTTTAAAAATATTTTTTTGAACCTTATAATGGATTTTGTCATATTTGTTTTTTTTTTTGTTCATGTGACTAGTTTTTTTTGCAGCTGGTGGGGCACTGATATAGGTTTTTTATCTACAAATTCATGCATGGGAAACATCTACTTTGGCCTCAAGTATTTCCCAAGGTGTGTTTGGATTCGATGTCGCAAAAAGGCCCTAGCAAGAAATAACAAAGTGTTGGAGATCCTTGACAATGAGGCACCAGACCCCACCATAATAGTCTTGGAGAAGATGACAATTTCATCAGCCTCCAACAGTATCAACTAGTTGAAGAGTCTATCTGGCCTCATCAGTGCAGCTGTTGATTTGTGTGATTCTCTAAATCTTCTATTTTATAGCCAGCAGTTCCAGGGGCACAAGGAGTCGAAGGCAAAATCTAAAGATGATGGCAAGAACGATGATAAGAAGTTAGATGAGGACTACAAGGAAGACTGCTTGGCCTCTTGGCTGTCCATTCTATGGGATGTTTTTTTTGACCATATTCTATTATTTTTATATGGGCACAAGCTACTCGGCATGGTGCTTGCATGATTAGTTTTTGTCTTTGTTAGTTCTTTTTGCGTCTTTCTTTTCTGATGGCCATAATATTAGGCTTCCATAGTTTAGTTTGGTTGTATTCTAATGGAAGAGTAGGTCTTGGCCATTTTTGTTGTCAGTTTAAACTTTTAGGGCTTGGCCTTTGTCCAGTTGGTCGGTGGACCCTATTTTGTAAAATAGTTTTGGGTCAACCAGTTAAAACCCGGTGTTAATTATAATATTCTCTTACTTACCAAAAAAAAATATATCATTTTAAATGTTTTATTTATTGAATTTCTATTTGTTTCTTTTGTTTATTTATATATTTATTTATTTATTTATTTATTTTTAATTGTTTTCTTTTTAATTTAAATTTGATTCAATTAATTTCAAATGTTTGAATTGGTTTAATTCAAAACATTAAAATTAACCAAAACAATAAAAAAAAAGGAGGAACCTAACCAACACACTAAACAACTTAAAACAAACTAAAAGGAGACACTAATCCACACCCAAACTTTGGAACATATATTGCAACCTAAACCAAAATTTTCCAAAAATTGAAAAATAAAAAGGTGGGTCTCCAGTTTTGGGGATAGTTGTGGAATGGCCACAACACCACCATACCTCAAAATGCTTGATGAATATGTGCCCTCAAAAACCTGTCTCACAAACAACTTATCTTTCTTGTGCCAATTCAAGGGTTAGATAGAAAAACACTCCTCAAGTCATCCTCATGAAAAACCTCCTCAAAAGATGTGCATAGTAAGGTTGAAAATAATACTCTATTATTTTCCTTTATCTTCACAAAAATGCAACTTATAGAATCCTTAAACCTTTTCTTATGATATGCAAAAATTACAAAGTATAATGAACTCAAATACACCCTTTTCTCTCCTTCTAGAAAGCAATATTTCAACTCTCAACCATTACCAAAAACATCTAGATGTCACTTTTATTTCATGCAAATATTACACAAATAAAACAACATATATACACCTTATGACTCCCTCTTAGATAATTAACACGTGCTAATCCTTTCACAACCTTATTACTCCTATGCATACACATCAATATGCTCAATAATACACTCAAAAATAAAGATTGCTCTCAACCACCTTTTTCACTTTACAAAAAATAATTAATTAAATATTATGCCTCTAATTTTTGCGCTAAAAAAAAATACCTCTCATGTGCTGCCATGATTAATACTTTGCCAATGCACAGGATAACGCTCTCCAAAGTGCTCAATGACCGACCATGCTAGCATGGCTTGGTGACTCAAAATGACGATCTACAAGTTTTAGCCAACTCTACCTTGAAACAATGAAAAATCCCTTCTACCCAAAACCATTGTCAAGGAGACTCAATCCCAAGACCTCTCTCTACCTAGCACTTAACACACGACCAGTGACCAAATGCGCTATGCCCACAAGCATAATGTCATTTAATGCTTTGACGTATATCTTCCAAACTTTGCACTTAAAAATACCCATTGTCTCTATTGTTAATTATCTCACTTCTCAAATGGGAATCGATGTGCAATACACGATGATCATTTCCTAAGGTAAAACCTTGGGTATATATACATTTTCCTTCATTACTTGGATGTCGTCGATGCTCCCATAATCATGGTGTGCCCTACTTTGCCTTGGTCTACATCGGAGTTCAAATAACATGGTGTGCCTTCCTTTGCCTTGGTCTACGTCGACACTCAAATTCAAACTTTATTTTTAGTGTCATCCTACTTTTACAAACTTGGCATTATAATATTAAAAATATTATAATGTTTATTATTTTTAAGCCTTGGTCTATTGAAATTAAACTTCTTTCTCCTCTTGTCTTTTTAGACCATGGTCCACTACTTTTAAATATTTTTCCTTTTGTCTTTTAAGCCTTGGTCCATGTCCTTTTTAAAACCTTTTTATAATATTTAAATATTATCAACCCACATGAACCTTTCCTTTTCCAAGCTTGTACCATCAAACCTCATGAACTTGTCTTTTTACCAACCTTGTATCATGCTCTTTTTATCATCAAACCTTGAACCTTTGCTTTGCTTCCTCTTACAAACCTTTGTCCCTTGTGTATAATATTTAGAAATAAATATTATAACCTTATATTTTTGCCATGCTAAGCTCTCTTTGACATCAATCTATGACATCAATCCTTTGACATCAAACCTTTGACATCAATGACAACACAACACTTTAATATTTCCAATAATATTTCCTAGAAACCCTAATTCAACCCCCATCTAACCTAGGAGTTAGCTAACCCTAGTTAACCCTAATTCTTGCTCACACATATGTGAGGATGAGATATTTCCTTTAGGGTATGTGAGAAGATGACTAAGCTTGCCACCTCCCAAACCCTAATCTAACCATGATAGGAATTGACCCTAGGTTGTGGTATACTTAACTACCCCCTTGACCTTAATTTTTTCTATAAATATAGGGTCTTTTCCCTCATTTTACATCTCTCACATTTCAATTAACCTATCCAGAATCTACTGTAATCATGCCAAAATCACCTTCTACCACTTTGCTTTCAACAAAAACTTTAGACAACTCCTGGATCCCATTTGAATAGATAATATTCATTAGAGGTCAACCACATCCTAGTTCGCCCCCCAACCTATGAACCCAGGACCTAGTTTTTAGGCCACCCCACGAACCAGTCATAAAGAAGGTCTACAACACCAAATCAGGTATGAATTAGTTTTAAGTAGTTTATATATCATTTACAACAACTTTTATCATGTTTTACTTTAGTTTTGAGTCGATTTGTCTTCATAACCAAGGGGCTTGACCAAGGCAGGCTCCCAAATGCACTAACCTTTTGCAGGTCCAAAACAGGTATAAAAGGACATACATCAGTAGACTACCGGTGGCATTCATGCATATAAGTCCACCTTCACTGAGGAGCTCCAAAAAACACCATCAAATGCTTTAAATTTGTGATAAAAATAGGGAATATATATTTTTGGAACAAAATCTGCCTTCGGTTAATAGTGTTGCGCCTTAGACTTTGCCAACATTGAATAGACAGACCTTGCTTGAGATCATCTGTCTAATCTCCAGAGAAGGCTGGTTCCTTTGAGTTTTTTAGAGGAAAGGGAAACAAGAGATAAGGGAAATATAGCCGAAGCTAGAACTTTTCTCACGGTACAGATTAGACAACAACTAAAAAATGATGATGCAGATTACTATCTTCAGAGTTTCTTTATATCTTCCTATAGAAAACATGAATTCCTGAGTGCGATTTTAAATGTTCGTCTAAATACATGTAAATATCTTTAATATTCAACTCTAGAGATAAGGTTTATACATGCACAGTTCAGATTTCAGAACAGATACATTATAAAACTTAAAATGAATAAAAGTTAAAAACCAGATACATACACTCGCATACAAAATTTCAGAAGCCGACGAAAGAATATCTCTTATTGCTTGTAATCCAGTAACATGTACATCAAGTCTATAAACGTCCAAGAGCCGACCTCTTTCATGATCGACTCACTCCTATTTATACCCTAAAAAGAGTATCTTCTACTATGTACATTTAATTTCCTCAATCAATTACAAGTAATTATCTGTAGTTTCTAAGAATATACAACGGATTTCCCGTAGATTAGATAGATTTCCTTCTAGCTAAATTCAGATGAGCCTGTTATTCTGGCAATCATCCAAACGGACCTCGCCATGTTATAATCAACCGACCATTCTTCAAAAATCAGCACATGATGTCGATGCATGCCCCAGTTGCCAAAAAATATACTCTGTTTCTCTACAGTGTATGTCACAAAATCATGACAATTTTATAAACCTCTTGTTTCTCCGCTTGTCTCCCTTCTTGAGTCACTGAAAATGCAACATGTCACGAAATCGTGACATTTCTATGTCTTCAGCCTAATTCTTCTTTTTGCACCACAAAAATTGACCATGTCCACAAATCTGACACTTCCCTCCTGGTAAAAGGGACATGTCACAAAATCATGACACTTTTAGTCTCTTTAGCGCTTTGCTATTCTTCGGAAAATAAGCCATGTCGCAAAATCGTGACATTCTCCCTGACTTCTACCCTTTTATTGATGGACTTGGCAAAATGGGCAACGTCGCAAATCGTGACTTTTTCCTCTGCTTTCCCTCTTTGCTATTTTTGCAAAAACTCGACATGTCGCGAAATCGTGACACTTTTCTTCCTTAGTGTATTTTGCTTTTTCTTTGTTCTTTAGCATATGGGCTACTTCGGTCTTCTTTGAAAATATGCAAAAAAGGTGCATCAACCATTTTTTGTAGTTAGTCACTTTTTGACTAACATTCTTGGTGCCTTCCGGGGGATTTTTTGCTCGCAAAAATAAATAGAAACCAGGCCTTCATCCATTGGGAAACGGAGTCACCAACACAGTTGCGGAAAGTAAAATTTCAAGTGAAAAAGCAAAGATAAAAGAAAAAGAATGCACTTTGGAATATAAGTGATCTTTACCTTATCAAAACTTTTTTCTACCACTTAGTGACTTAACTTTTTTTTGAGGAACATAAAAGATTCAATTCTGAGAGCTGGTCCCAGCTCTGGCTGCTAGTTTCTGACCCTGATGTTTAGATCTTCTGATTTTGTCCATTGTTGTAATTACCTCTTGATAAGTTTTGCAAACTCGGTTCCAGTCTTCATCTTCTAAATCAGAAGAATCAATGAAAAGTTGATATACATACCGCAACTCCTCCACTTTATCATAAGAAATGATCTTTTGCCTTAAAATTAGTTCTTGTAAATAGGCTTTAATCTGTGTCAGCCTCTGGATCATCTCCATGACCTGTGTTTCTTCTATAGGTTCCTGCCCATCGTCTATGTCTGTTTCATCCTCAACAAAAGATTTTATTGATGCTGAAAGGACCTCTTCCTTCAACACTTTTGAACCATCATCCCAGAGGTAAGGAAGCCCATTATGGATAGCCAAATCAAGGTTTTGGAGCAACCCTTTCGCTTCATCTTCAAGCTCCTGTAGAAACTTATTTCCCTATGCTATCAATTTAAACTTTCTAAAGAAGTTCTTTGCTGCGATTTTAGCTTGAGACTAGGCTTCGCTTCTGAGCTTGGCTTCCATGCTTCCTGGCATCTTTTCTGACAAAATCTGAATTTTAGTAGTCGCATCTTCTCTTTTCAATAAAAATGCTTCGGCAGCTCCAAATTCCTGTTTTACTACTTCAGTAGTTTCCTTTACTTTAGCTAAATACAATAATAAAGGTCTAGCCTTTAATACTAAAGATAACAAATCTTTTAACAATTCTTTCCTCATTTTCTTTACTTTATCCTTTGAAAATCTGGAAGGAGCATTTTGTTGTTCTACCAACTGTTGTTGTAGTTGTTGTATCTGTGTATTCAATGCCTGAATCTAAGCTTCTGCCACACTCAACTTTTCTTTACATTTTGCCACTTCACTGGCAGCAGCATTGAATTTACCCTCCCATTTTTTAGCTTCCGGAGTAAGAGCCTTCTTTGCTATTTTTTGTTCTTTCACCACAGTCTCTAATTCCTTCCTCTTCTCCTTTTCCTTTAAAAACATTTCTTGATAATGTCCTCCCTGTAAGTATATGGTCCCAAAATGTGCTTGGGCTTTCACCCACTCATCTTGCATAGGCAGTTGAGATATATCTTCATTTATCTCTTCTCGCTTGGTAATCTTCCACAGTCATTTTACCCTTTGATTTCTTAGTAATAGGAGTTAACTTCAACTTCTTCCTCTTGCATACTAGCTGGGTCTAAAGCAATGATTTCTCTTACAGTAGCCGGTGCTTTAGAATCCTCAGCTGAATGTGAAGTCCACCAATCTAAAGCATTCCTGCTTACTTTTTTTAGATTTTCAATCTTGGCCATGGTGGAGTGTGACTCAGTCCCTTGAGAAGTTGTAACTCCAGCCACCGGGATGTCAATGTTGGGGAGAAAAGGAATGGGAGCAACTACGGATCCAACATTTAGCAGATTCTGGGAAGATGTTGCCATTTCTGGGAGAACAAGGTAATTTTTTGGCAAGAACATTATACTTTTGTTGATTTTAGAAAAGGAGGGAGAATTACAATGGGAATGAGTAGGAGAATGAGAAGAAGAAAGTAAAGAAAACATACCTATTTTCGACTGGATTTGTTGTTGGTGTTCTTCTTCTTCTTCATGTTCACTGACGATCATTTCTTCACTCTGCGCTTTGTCTTTATCAAGAGTTTTATTTCCCTCATCACTTTCATCCAAGTTTATAATCTGTTTCTCCTGTTGCTGTCCTACCGTCAGGATTTCTTTTTTAACCGAAATTTGTTTTTTATTTTCACTATTTTGGCTCTCTTGAGCCGAACTGGGTGGGCCGCGTGAGACTTCCTTCTATGAATTTTCATGCTCAACTTCCTGAGCATCTGCATCAGTGTTTTCTTCAGTCATATGGTCTTGTTCACCTTCTTGAGTCCTTTTTTCCGAGTTGTCTCTTGTATCTTGAGGCTCTTGATCACTAGAAGAAGTTTGAATAATATTCTTGTCTTTTCTTCTATCAGCCATCATTTTCAATTTTCTCATTCTTTCTACTACGGGTTCATCAGATTCTATACCCGAGTCCGAAGGTGGAACGAATTTTACAATTCTTGAGGAATGATGTCTTGACGTCAGAGTATCTGCCCCAAGTGCTAGACGCTTCTCTCTTTTTGTTACTAGAATAGGTTCAACTCTCCCCTGTCCTTCTTTGCCCAACCCTTTTCCATCATAACCCATTTTCAACATCATCTGGGCGGCCTTCGAACTATAAGTCTTTCCTTGCTCTTCAGTAAAAACCTCTTCTATTGATCTTTTCCTAGATGTCCTAGGTTTGGTCTGAACAAGGGGAAGATTTTGAGCCTCTGCAATTTCTTTTCCTTTACCAGCTTCGGGCTGCTGGGATTCCTCAGGTGGCTGGGATACTTCAGGTTGCTGAGATACTTTGGGAGTAGAAGAATGACTACCTCCTATGCTTGGAGGGATTCTAACAGGGAAACTTCCTCCCCAGGAGTCATGGTTTTCATTATACCGAGGTTCGAACAGATTGTCATTTTTGGTGGGGTATCTCGATGAAATCGAATTTGTCTGGACTCTCATTACCCACCATTCCCAAATTTTAGCCACATCCCAATCTAGCCTATTCTTCTGAATCCTGGTGATTTTACCTTCCGTCAATTGATGAGCTTTTATATTTTTTGGGTCAAATTGAACAATTACTTCGTAAAAATCATGCCAAGGAGGCAAAGGCTCCATATTTTCTATGTGCCACTCTAGGGGTTCATCTTCTGTGTTATTTCTATTTTCTTCAACATCATCTCTGACTTTAACATGAAATTATTTAATCTGTGTTTTATTCAAAATGGATTGTCTCTCAACAAATCTGTTCATGGGATCATATTTCCATCTTTGCGAAATCTCAATAAGCCCCAATTTTCTCATGTTCATTTTGCCCCTTTCTTGAAATAGTAATTCCTTCAAAACTAAAAGGCATATTACAGGTACCGGTTTTCCCAATTCCAGTCCCGAATTTGACATTAATGCTTTCTGTTTGCCTAACATATTCTAAGGCAAAGACTCTGTCAGTCACATAATGAGGAAGTAAAAAGGGTTTGTCTGTAAACCCATACAATCTGATGCATACTCCTTGTGTTAGAATAAACCAATCCCCCTCCTCTGCAAACTTGGTTTGCAATACCTTTTCCGCTTTGGGGGTCAATCTTGTTATTTGTCCATACATGATTTTTAGCGTAGGGCCCAAAAATTCCCTATTGAAATCATAATATGACTCGGATTTGTATAACACATTGGTCCATTCATACACTGGTAAGATTTCTCCCTTCTCATTCTTATCATTTTTTGAAATGAAAGCTAACTCTTGAGACATAAAGTAAAAGAATAACCACACCAAATATGAAGTGTATCTGAATGAAAACTGGGTTCCAGCCTTCAATGCCGCCAAACCCTCATGAATTTTTGCACTTAAAAACTTAGGCCAGTCAAAGAAAATAGGTTTCACACTCCTGCTCATAACAATAGAATCGTACATTCTAGGGTTCGACAAACATTCTACTACAGCCACCTGCCACTTCTGAACCTTTTCATCATTTTTTAGTCCAACAATCATGGCCAGGATGGAATATAGTTCAGGATTTTTAAAAGTTGCCATGTCAATTGGGGGTTCTGGTGGATTTACCCCTTCTGGAAGATCTTTTATCTGAGTGGCTAGGAAACCCTTCACCTTTTTGGACGAGCCAAAATATGTAGCCTATTCTAAGGGGTCAAAATTCTTAGGTTCTAAGAAAGGGACATGGCCCGCAACAAAAGCAGAAACAAAAGCATCTTTGGACAGAGAAAACAGAACCTTCCCTAAAAAATCTCTAACCTTTCTCTCCTTTTCATCATAGAAATTTGCAATTGCCCTTACCAATTATGGGTAGGGATGAATAGGAATATATACATACCAGTACAAGAAAGAATGGTATGCAAACGTTGAAGGAGAAGACGCAGAAACCCCAGTCGCTACCCGGTTCTTTATATTGCTCCGAATCTCCATCGGGTCCTTCCATGTTATTATTGTATCTGCAATTCGGGAGTCTCTGTCAATAAAACCAACGTTGTTCTCCTCCCTTATTTTTACTACCGAAGTAGTCGAGGGTGATGAGGTAGATGCTACCTAGTTCTTCGCCTTCTTAGGGGCCATTATGAATTATCAGGTACATAGACTTTGAACTTCTTCTGATTGCTTCACAACTCCTTCCTCACTATGCTATAGTGTGGTGGTATAAAAGTGGTCAGCGAGATTTCTAGCTTTTCAAGCGTTACAGAGATAGTTCCTCACTTCTTTTTCTTCTTCAAGAGTTTCAGCAAGTTTGCAAATGGCGAAATGCCTTTCCAAATCCTTGAATTTAATTTTATGTAGCTTGAGAGGACATGCAAAATTAATGCATTAAATGACGGTTGGTCGATTTGATTCGTCCATATTTCTTTGGTTTTCGTTCTCGCCACCTTCCTTAGGAAACTCCTAAAAATGCTCGTTGGCTCATTAAAAACCCACTTGGGGACTGGGAATTATCCCATGCCAAAAAAGATGCTACCTGACAGATTAATTATCTTCTTCCACTAAACCCCGAGCACGTGGTTGCTTAGAAACATTCGACGGTGGATCTTTAGAAATATTTCGAGAAGCACACATAACATATTTCAAAACATTATTTTACTCATTCCCTCTTGCCGACTCTCAAGCGACCACGCGGTAGCTCCAGATTTGAAAATGCAAAATAACAAGGGCGGACTTTTCCCTCCAGATTTTATTCAAAATGTCGGACTCTGATAGTCCTCAAAAATGATTCTTATTAGGCCGTAAAAAGGGAATATTTACAAAACTCAAAACTTATAATATACTGTACATATAATGGTGATCTGTCCCTTTTACTGGAAATATAATTTTAGGTGAAATGCATTCACCGTGATGGGTAGAACCCATCCATCTTGATCTTTTAACTGGAAGGCATTGAATTGCTTTTCTGAAATAATTTCAAATGGCCCCTCCTAGAACGCGTCAAACTTGTCATGATGTCCTGGTTTCGCTTTCTTGACGTTCCATTTTAACACCAGGTCACCTATTTTGAATTTCCTGAAAGTGGTTTTCTTATCGAACCACCCGACTGTTTTCAACATATGTTTTTGATGATGATTGTAGGCCTGTTCCCTAGACTCTTCTAGCTACAGAAGTTGCATCAGTCGGGCATCCATTGGATGGCCTTCATCTTCATTAACTTGGTTTAGCAATTTCAACATGGGTATCTCCATATGAATCGGCAAAACAACCTCTTTGCCATAAACCAAAGCATATGGTGATGTATTGATTGATTTCTTGATTGAAATTTTGTCGGCCCACAGGGCCTGATTCAGGAGTGAGTGCCAGTTCTTCTTATTATCCTCTAATGTTCTTTTCAAGATTCTTAAAATATTCTTATTAGTAGACTCGGCTAATCCATTACCTTGTGGGTAATAATTAGAGGAAGTCTTCAGGTAAATTCCATATCGACTGGAAAATTCGATCATCTTTGCACTAGTGAAAGGAGATCCGTTGTCTGTAATCAAAGAGTCTGGTATGCCAAACCTTGTGATTAGACTCTCGAAAAATTCTATCACCACTTTCGAATCAGCTTTCTTTGTGGGTACTGCTTCTGCCCACTTAGTGAAGTAGTCCATGGCAGTGAGAATGTATTTGTGGCCTGATGATGAATTTGGCTCTATTATACCTACGAAATCCAACCCCCACTGCTAGAACGGTTCCTCGACTTGAATAGATTTTAAGGGCATAGGCGCATTCCTGTTCCTCCCCACATACCTCTGACACTGTTCGCACCTCTGGGTCACTTTGTATGCATCTAGGAAGATGGAAGGCCAATAACATCCAGCTCTAAGGATCTTCAAAGTTGTGGTTCGGCCTGCATAATGTCCCCCTGAGAGACCCCCATGAAATTCATCTAACACTTTCTGCTTTTCATTATCGGGAATGCATTTCAACAATACACCATCGATATTAACCCTGTACAACCCTTCTGTTCGAAGGGTATATTTTAATGCTTGGGTTCTGAATCTCCTTCTCTGGGAAGCATTCATATCTTCAGGGCATGACCCAGTCTGAAAGTACCTCACAAAGTCATCGATCCAACCTGAACTTACTCTGTCTTGATGTTGCTCAGTGTTTGCCATGACGGGGTGGCTCTCCCCATATCCACTTGCAGCTTGCTTGGCCAATTCCTGGCACAAAGCTCTCCCTCTGACTATTTTAGTAGGATGTATTTCTACATCATACTCTTGGATGCGAGTCACCCATCCAGCTCTTTTTTCACCCAGTTCTCCTTGAATTATGAAGTTCCTTACATCGGGATGAATAACATAAACCATCATCCGACTCGGGATAAGAAGTGTTTTAGCTTATTCAAGGATTTCATAATTGCATATACTTGTTTTTCTATGAAGTTGTACCTTTCCTCGTGTTTGTGCATGGTGGAACTCAGAAAGGCTATGGGTCTTTCTTCATCATCCGCTCCTTTCTGAGTGAGAACTGTAGCATAACTATCTTGTTCTCCGACAGCATATAGTATGAAACCTCGAGAATAGTCAGGGTTAACTAGCATAGGAGCTTGAGCGATGGCTTCTAGAATTTTTTGGAAAGCTTCTTTCCTTGGCTCTGTCCATTTGAAAGGAGCATCCTTTTTCAATAATTCAGTCATTGGTTTAACTGTATGGGCAAAGTCTGCAATGAATTTTTTGATGAAATTTATTTTCCCAAAGAAGGACTGCAAACCTTTCTTGTTAACTGGAAGCGACAACTCAAGAAGTGCCTTCACTCTATCAGGGTCAATTGAAAGCCCAACTTTAGAAATAACATGCCCAAGGAGTATTCCTTCTTCCACAACAAAAATAGACTTTTTAGGATTTAATGATATTCCAAATTCTCTACATTTCTCAAATACTTGCCGCAGATGAGTGGCATGGTCTTTTTTGTTGTGAGAAAATACAGTCATGTCATCTAAATAGACGACAATAATTTTGTTTGCAAGCTCCCCAAAAGCTACGTCCATGGCTCTTTGAAAAGTTGCTCCTGCGTTAGATAATCCAAAGGGCATCCTTTGGTATGCAAATGTTCCCCACTTAGTGGTGAATGCAGTCTTATATTGATCTTCATTTCTCACCCAAACTTGATTGTAACCAGAGAAGCCATCTAACAGAGAAAACCTTTCTGCTCCTGCCACAGTATGAAGGATTGGGTCAATCTGGGGTAAAGGATAGTGATCTTTTAAAGAGGCTCTGTTCAAATTTTTGAAATCGATGCATAGTCTTATTTCTCCATTTTTCTTGCGGACTGGGACCAAATTTGCCACCCAGGTAGAGTGCTTGATTGGGTATACTATCTTAGCCTGTAGGAGTTTTAACAACTCCTATTTCATTAAGGCTTCAATTTTAGGATTCACAGGCCTCTGCTTCTGCCTAAAAGGTTTAGCTCCTTCCTCTAGTTCGATGGTATGCTGAATGACCTCTTTCCTATACACTTTTAGATCACTATAAGTCCAGGCTATTATATCCGGATACTCTCTACATAACCATTTTATTTGCTCTAGTTCTACTTCTGTACAATCGGTCCCTACTTTGATCATCTTGCTCGGTTCTAGTTCTACTTCTTTATACCGGCGTTCATCTACCTTGATCCTTCGACCTACAACTCTATCGCTATTGTCGAAAAGGCTCTCCAGGGTGATCAGTCCCCTGGGGATATGATTTTTTTTAGTTGAATAAGGCTCTCTTCGTCCTCTTCTTGTAACGCTCTATCTGTAGAGCAATTCATCTCATGAATCAAAAAATCTAGGATCTGCTCATCGTTCTCAAATACTTGCCAAAAAATGTCCTTGTCGGGCATAGAAGGCCTGTATATAAGTCTGACTATTTTAGACTTCTGAATAACATTACTGACTGGGCAAAAATTGGATCCTACTGACGCTAACAGGTCTGCATGTGTGTTCTTCTCTCTGGAAATGGATTTCATGTTTAGTGCTTCAAAATTTTCCAATAGATCCAACACTTTGTTTTTGTAAGCCCTTAGGTAATGTTGCTTACAAATGCATTTGCCAATAACCTGTTTAACAATCAGCTCTGAATCTCCATAGATCAACAACTATTTTGCACCCAGTTTTTTAGCTTTCCTAAGTCCCAAACACAAAGCTTCGTATTCAACTACGTTATTGGTGCAACTCCATGTCAACCTATATGAAAAGACTTTTTCTTTTCCAGTAGGTGAAATCAGAACAATTCCAGCTCCTGCTCCATTTTTGCACCTTGACCCATCAAAGTACAATTTCCATAACTAGTTGGCCGAATCACCTATTTTAGGGACAACAACAGGGAGCTTTTTTGGTTTCTCAATGGAATAGCTTCCCATTTCTGTCTCTACCATAGCATTGAAGTTCTTCATTGAAAACTGATCCTCAGATTGGAGTTCCTCCAGGGTTTCTTCCATTAAATCGATATTTTCCAATTCCTCAGACATCATGTTGATGGTGGTTGTTTCCTCCAGTATTTCTACGTGAAAAGTAGATGGTTTTTCATTGTAGATCTTGACTCTTTTACCTTTGAAAGGTACCTCCAAATGAGAATAATCTAGAGACAGATAACCGCCCATTTTGGCCGTGAACTCTCTGGATAAACACATACCGAAATATGGTTCTAAGTCTACAACGACTACCTCTTGTATGACGACTACTTCTGGTATTCTGTGGAGTTGAATAGGGATATCTTTGATCACCCCGATAGATTTTACTGGAGTACCATCTAATTGCAACACACCAGGATGACTCCGAGTATATTCCATCCCCATTATGTCACATACGGCTTTCGGCATCACCGTAGTTGCGGCCCCTGAATCAATCATGCAATTGTGAACTATCCACCCCTCCATTTGCAAAGATAGATAGAATGGGGGCGGTCTATTTTTCCCAGAGGTTGACATAACATTTGCTTGTATAACATTTGAGAAGGAGGTATCATTCTTTAAATTTAGGGATTCTTGGAGGAGGTCAATCTGACCAGGAATTTGCAGTGCATCATACATGCTTATTTTGGAAGGAGTCCTCTTCATTTCTTCTGCAATGTTGAACGAAAGGGTTGCAGCTGGGGATACCTCAACACTTTTCTCCTTTCCACTAGTCGATGCGTCATATCTGTCTCTATAGACCTGCGTGGCTTCTGTTCTTTGTCTTTTTGTCAATGAAGGAAATCTGAGTCTTTCCTTCGCTTGCTCTTGAGTCTCGCTCCCTTTTCTAGGAGGAAATTATTTTCTTGGTGTAGTCATAGAAGTCTGAGGAGGGTCAGAACGTCCTTTCTCATTAGACTGGTTTTTCTATGGAGTCGCCCTAGGGGCAGGAGGAAAACTTAGTGGTTGGAGTTCCTTAGGGTCGACTTGTAATGACTTTTTTCCTGATCTTGTCAGGACTGAGACTTGTTCCATGGATGGCATTGCCAAATTGTGGTGGACTTCTCTGATTATGTTCACTTGTCCCTTGCCGATTTCTTTGGCTCTCTCATTAATAACCGCTTGCACATGATGTTGATGAATCATGCATGAATCTTCTCCATGAGGATCATTGCAAGTGGTACACCAGTAATCAGAATTAGTGGGTTCTCCATTATCTCCTGTCTCATTCGCATACACAACATTTTTTCTATCTTGCCCTCTACCACTCGTTGAAGCACCATATTTTTGTATCTGTGGAAATCTTCTTGCTTGGAGATTCCGTTCAGCTTCCCTCTTTTTCATGGATGCCATTTCATTTGACAATGTTTTCATTGTATCAATTATGGTCGTGTACTGGTCATTCGAGGGAGCTGATGCAAGGGGTGGGGCTGGTAATGCAAGGAGTGTAGGAGGTGCGGCTATAGCTGGGAGAGCCTGCATTGATGGGAGTACAGGAAGTTTAGAAATTGATGCTTGGGAAAGTTCTGGTACAATTGGCAATAGACTCTTTGATGGATATTTCTTTGTAGCGATGAGATCAGCTTCGCCCTTTGCTGCCTCTAGATAGATCTCAGGAAAAGTGGTTACATGGGATTGCCTTATTATCATACTGAGATCTGAATCAAAAGCCCTTAAATAATAGCATATAGCTTGTTCTTCCATGGGTTTTATGCCCTGAGGTACTCTATCACGAGTTCTAGTAAATCTGATGTTGAAATCCTGGATTTCTTCTTGTGGATGCCTCTCAATGATAGTGAATTGATTCAACAATGTGAAAGGATCCGCATGTATATTAAATTCATCGACCAGACGGCCGACAAGCACTGCCCAAGAAGTAATGGATCCAATGGGAAGCGCTCTGTACCAATAGAGCATCTTTCCTTTCAAAGATATAACCAACAATCTGACCATTACATCTTCCTGAGTGATATTGTAAATAGATGCTAGCGATGATACATCTAAACAGTGCTCATCTACTATTTTTCCTGTTTCATCAAAAGTCAGCAATGCTTTTAGTGCAGCTTGTGGAATTTGGTTTTGTGCTCCCAAGTTCAAAGGACCAGTTTGATTCCACACAAGATGCGCTGAGATAGGGGCAGCTGCCATGGTTGCTAAAGGAGTTACAACTACTATAGGATTGCTTGCAGATGCTCCTACAATGGGTGTTAAAGAGGTGCTAATGGTGCCAGGTGGATTTGATCGTGCGGCTAGCACAGGGTGTGCCTTTAGGCTTTCGAGATGTAGCTCAAAGAACTCGATGGGTTCTTCAGAGTTTCTAGCTCGGGATCTGGTTATCATATGGCTATATAACCAAAAAATTTAGACAAGGTCTTTCTTTTATGGTCTAAATTTTATTGCAACGGAGTCGCCAAGTAGTTTTTTCTTGAGATTTTCAAACAAAAGGCTCTAAAGTAAAACACCAAAACTTATATAATACTATGGGATTTACTAGTCCCATCGGGCATGCCAAAAACTGTTGGAACAAAATCTACCTTCGGTTAATAGTGTTGCACCTTAGACTTTGCCAACATTGAATAGACAGACCTTGCTTGAGATCATCTGTCTAATCTCCAGAGAAGGTTGGTTCCTTTGAGTTTTTTAGAGGAAAGGGAAACAAGAGATAAGGGAAATATAGCCGAAGCTAGAACTTTTCTCACGGTACAGATTAGACAACAACTAAAAAATGATGATGCAGATTACTATCTTCAAAGTTTCTTTATATCTTCCTATAGAAAACATGAATTCCTGAGTGCGATTTTAAATGTTCATCTAAATACATGTAAATATCTTTAATATTCAACTCTAGAGATAAGGTTTATACATGCACAGTTCAGATTTCATAATAGATACATTATAAAACTTAAAATGAATAAAAGTTAAAAACCAGATACATACACTCGCATACATAATTTCAGAAGCCAGAGGAAGAATATCTCTTATTGCTTGTAATCCAATAACATGTACATCAAGTCTGTAAACGTCCAAGAGCCGACCCTTTTCATGATCGACTCACTCCTATTTATACCCTAAAAAGAGTATCTTCTACTATGTACATTTAATTTCCTCAATCAATTACAAGTAATTATCTACAGTTTCTAAGAATATACAATGGATTTCTCATAGATTAGATAGATTTCCTTCTAGCTAAATTCAGATGAGCCTGTTATTCTGCAATCATCCAACGGACCTGCCATGTTATAATCAACTGACCATTCTTCAAAAATCAGCACATGATGTCAGTGCATGCCCCAGTTGCCAAAAATATACTTATTTCTCTAAGTGTATGTCACAAAATCATGACATTCTACCTTTGTGAAGCCTTCTTTACTTTTTCTTTAGCAAAAACTAGACATGTCACAAAATCGTGACACTCTTGTTTCTCTGCTTGTCTACCCTTCTTGAGTCATGAAAATGCAACATGTCACGAAATCGTGACATTTCTATGTCTTCAGCCCGATTCTTCTTTTTGCATCACAAAAATTGACCATGTCACGAAATCGTGACACTTTCGCCTCCTTAGCTCTTTGTCTTGGTTTTGACCATGAAAACGTGACATGTCTAAATCGACGTCGAAATCGCGACACTTCCGCCTCCTTGCTCTCTCTTGTTGCTTTTGGCCACAAAAAAGGGACATGCAAAAAAGGGACATGTCACGAAATCGTGACACTTTTAGTCTCTTTAGCAGTTTTGCTATTCTTCTCGTGAAAATAAGCCATGTCGCAAAATCGTGACATTCTCCCTGACTTCTACCCTTTTATTGATGGACTTGGCGAAAATGGGCAACGTCGCGAAATCGTGACTTTTTCCTCTGCTTTCCCTCTTTGCTATTTTTCGTCGTGAAAACTCGACATGTCACGAAATCGTGACACTTTTCTTCCTTAGTGTATTTTGCTTTTTCTTTGTTCTTTAGCATATGGGCTACTTCGGTCTTCTTTGAAAATATGCAAAAAAGGTGCATCAGCCATTTTTTGTAGTTAGTCACTTTTTGACTAACAGATATCTCCTTTGAAAGAGAGACTTATTTTGTAACCCTACACTTTCAAAATGAATAAAGTAGCATTCTGAACAATCTTTTATTTGTTTTTATAAAATGGTTGTCTTTCAATCACTTCATTCTGGCATACCCGGTGGGACCCCCACTATGATTGTTTTAGAATAGTGCTCAAACTAATCTAACTCAATTTTTGATTTTCTTTTGTTGTTCTAGGTACTCTGAACACATAATAGAACCCAACAAAGCCCTGAAACATAGTTTAGGCCCTCAGAATCAGAGTTTCAAACCTCTACACTTAGTTCACCCCCTAACCTATGAACCAACATCCAGTTCGCAGGCCACCCTACGAACCCCACCAAACAACCTCAAAATCACCTAAAATTGTAGGAGTTAATAGCAGACACAGTGGGAAGTTTATCTGATACAACATCAGTCTGGTATTTTTCTCATAACTCCACTTTTTCATCATCTCTTTATGCAGCAATTTCCACTTCAAATGCATCAAGTCATTGTGTGAAATTTTTGTTTAAAACAAATCAATTCAAATTTTTAGTCAATCCTAAATCAATTAGATCAAGGTTTTGCAATCCTTTCATTTTATTTCCTTTCCATTTTCAAATTTATTTTCACAATTACATTTAGGTTAAATTGTCAAATTATTTTCATGTCATGTCAAATTTCTTCCCAAATCTCTTTTCAAATTTGCATTTAGATCAATTTTTTGCATTCCTTCCATTTCATTTCAAAATTCTTTGTCAAATTTATTTCCCAAAATCGCATTTAGGTTAACTAGTTCAATTTCTTTTCAAATCATTCAATTAGAATTTCAATCTCTTTTCGCACAAATCAATTTAAATTTATTTCATGCTTCTAGATTAGGGTTTCAAATTCCTTTTCACATCTTTTAGCATAAAATTTTAATCTCTTTTCGCACAAATAAATTTCCATTTCTTTCATGCTTCTAGATTAGGGTTTCATTTCCTTTTCTCATCTTTTAGCATAAAATTTCAATCTCTTTTTTGCATGCTTCTAGATTAGGGTTTCATTTATTTTTTGTATCTTTTACCATAAAATTTAAATCCTTTATGCACAAATCAATTTCAATTTCTTTCATGCTTCTAGATTAGGGTTTCATTTCCTTTTCGCATATTTTAGCATAGCATTTACATCTCTTTTCGCACAAATCAATTTCAATTTCTTTCATGCTTCTAGATTAGGGTTTCAATTCCTTTTCATATCTTTTAGCATAGGATTTACATCTCTTTTTGCACAAATCAATTTCAATTTCTTTCATGCTTCTAGATTAGGGTTTCAATTCCTTTTCACATCTTTTAGCATAGGATTTACATCTCTTTTTGCAAAAATCAATTTCAATTTCTTTCATGCTTCTAGATTAGGGTTTCTATTTCCTTTGTTCGCATCTTTTAGCATATTTTTTCACATCTTTGCTTGCTCAATTTCATAGAATAGATCTCTTTTTTTTTTCCAAAAAGGCACATAGGACTAGTTTCATTCTAAAACGCATCTAGGATTAGTTTCATTTCGAAAAGGCATCTAGTTAGTTATTTTTGCTTTCACCCCCAATGGTAATAAACACACCATCACACACACACATGGCATACATAGTGGTGATATTGGACTTCATCCCCAATCCATCGCTCGAGACTGGTGACATTGGAATTCATCTCCTTCCACCAACTCACCCCCTAGACACCATAGTAGCCCCCAAGAGTGGTTTTTTGGACTTCATCACTAGAAAATACCCTACTCTTGAGACTAGTTTTCCAAAATTCATCATCTAGAAGGGACCTTCGGAGTAGGATAGGGTTAGACACCTTTGTTCATGAGGCTCATATAATTAGTGAACAAGTAACTATCGTTCTTGACTAAGCCCACTCGAGGGTGAAGTGAAAGCATGGGTATGTCGGTAGCAGGTCTTATATAGTGCCACCTCTTCTCGTGAGAGGCTTTTGGACTCATTAGAGCATTTTGAGTTCCCCCTATTTGGTTATCATTTTACTACACCTTTACATTAGGTTACCATTTGCCTGTTGAGACATTGTTCTATTCTGTGCATCCTTGGGTGTTGTAGGAGGTTCCGTATCGATGATATTCCTATTATTTCTAGAGTTTCACCCCACTTCCCGTGATACTTTCTAGAGGTATATTTAAAACATAAAAACACACAAAATAAACAAACATTTATTTCTTTTTTATTAGCACTGATTCCAGTTACGCCTTGTTTTCTGCCCTCATAAAACTGGTTTCAGCATATTTTTCTTCTAGGAAATCCACTTTCTGGACACACACAGTCAATCACTAATAGTTTCCTATAAAAATTCATAGTCTAGACCCAGTTCATAGGTCAACCTATGAACCAGATCCCAGTTCGCATAACACCCTACGAACTCTATTTCGATACACAAAAACTTCACAAATTTCATAGGGTTACCCCAAAACCTCACACAGAGCACACCCAAAACCTTAGATTTCTATTTTTGGGTAGTTTTGAGCACCAATTCATAGTACACGACATCATGCCTATTGTCACCCATAGTCAAGCATGCGAGCAAGCACATCTTGAGGAGGAGGCTTCTTGTGCCACTTCCAGTCAGTCCATCCCCCCTTCAGTCACAAGGGGTAAATCCACATTCACTATAGACCTCCTTATAGGTCTTGATTCACTTCACATACACACTATGTCTCACGATGAGACTTCTACCCCAAGTGATACCCTTGCCACCTCATCCGATGAAGATCATCCACTTCTTTCCCACTCACCTTCACCTAATCCCCCTTCCATGTTCTATGACCACGTAATCTATACTACTCCAGGACACCCACCTCCTTTCTTCACTATCAAGGAGGAGACTCCACCTACCTCACCTACCTTTGCACATCCCTTATTTCAGAGCTTATCCCAGTCCCTCTTCGAGAGTGACTCCTCCTTGCTCAATCATACTCACCCCAAGGTTGCATCATTCACCCCTACCATAGGGATGATCTCAGATCCCTCATATTCCACTTTGAGTACTCAGACGCCCTCATCTCAAATCCCCTCACAACAATATTCACCACCCACATCATCATACCAGTTCACTTCTCAAGTGTCACAACCACCACTCTCCCAACAATCCTTCTTCCCATATTTTGATGTAGTGTCACAACCACCCCCTCCCTCACAACAATTCCAATATCAACAACAGCATAAGACCCCATCTCCTCAATCATGCATGAACACTTTCACCATGCCATCTTCTCAGGATCCTGCCTTTGAGGCCTACACTCCTTCCTCATCACTTCCTCCACCTACATCCTACCCTCCTGGAATGTATGGTATCCCATCTTCTATTCCACCACCATCTTCATCTACTCCTATTTTTTGACTCCCTCCACCTCCTCCATTTTGGGATCTATCTTCTAGTCCCCTTCCTACCTATGATCCATGACACTCATCCTCTCCCACTAATCCCCCATGCTATTCTACTCTACCTACCTTCTCCACTTATCACTCTTCTAGTCAGATGTAGGTACCATATTTTGACACCTCATCTCACCCACCACTTGCACCATCTATCTAGACACCACTACCTCCACCACCATCTGTTGGACCTACATTTTTCACTCCACCTCCTTCTTGGTCATCATCCCCTACAACCCAACCATTACAATAGGCCCCTCTCCAATAGATCCTAGTGTAACAACCACAAACCCTACAACCACAATATTACTACCCCCAACAAATGCCTGCTCCACAATAGAGTGTCCCATCAGCCTTGAAATCCTATGCCATTCAACAATCACATCCACAAGCACCATTGCAATACATTCCCTCTCCACATTGGGAAGAACAACAACTCCAATACCCACCCCATTCTTAGGCTCCAACTACCTCAACACAATCCTTTACACCTCTAGCACCCAAACTTCAACTTTTGCAAGAAGAAGTTAAGATGCTAAATCTTCATACAACTGGTTATGGGCCACAAAAACCCACATACGATGAACTCTACAATGAGCCAATCCACCCTTTAGTTCCTATCCCTCCTTACCCTTATCACTTTGAGATCCCAAAGTTTGATAAGTACAAAGGTAAAGAGGATCCTCATGAACACGTCAACAATTACCGCTCTACTTGCTATCAACTTCATAGTAGCAATCCCCTCATGTTATGTACCTTTTTCCTCTCTCTTGGGGGACAAGCCCTTGAATGGTACAACATGCTTCCATGCCATAGCCTGTTCACCTTTGAGAAGTTGGCCAATTCATTCTTAGAATATTTCTCTATTAATATCAAGAAGAAAACCAACTTCTCTGATGTCTACGCCTTATGATAGGTCGATGATGAGCCCATTATAGAATTTATCTCTTGATGGAGATCGATCATTCATGACCTAGCTCATAGCCTCCCATCTACTAAACTAGTTACACTCTTCTCCAAGAGTTATCACAAACATATCTCCACTTCCTTACAACTCCATAAAAGATGCACGTTTGAGGAAGCTATCACTCAAGCCAAGGTCATCAAGGACATCAAAGTCCAATCTGGCAAGATTAAGCTTAGGAAGAAACCATCATACAACTCCAAATTTTACTTCAACCAAAATGCACCAAATCAACCCTTCCCTAGACCACCACAAACTAATCAGGTGGTAGCAGCTTCTCTAGCTTCTTCATCCATCGCATGACCTCCTCCATAGTAGTAGTTGTTCCAAACTAATGCACCCCTTCCACCTAAACCACAATAGACTCATAGCCTTCATCCACAACTTCCACAATACAATTTGACCCCACTCTCTGAGCCCTTGCTAGCTCTATTCTAGAGATTATACGATGCAGGTCATATTACCCTATCGAACATTCAACCTATAGATCCAAACCAACCCAAGCCTTAGGGGTATATTGAGTAGGCCTTCTATGCATACCATCGATAGCATGACCATGATATAGAATCTTATCACTCCTTTCATGGTCTTGTCCAAGACCTCATTGATCGGGGTACCATTCAAGTCGTAAACCCCCTTGCACCACAAAACCAAAATTTGGGTATCTATCAAAACCCATTACCTAAACATAGGGGGACCAATCCCCAAGGAGCCCAATCAAATTCCCAAGGGCAACCCCGATAGGTTAACAATATTCAATGTGACCCTCCTTCACGTGGTGTAGTTGGCATGATCAACCTTACAACTCACACTCAATGCTATCCACCATGCCAGGATGCACCTATAGTATCCCCTCCAGTACCTTTTACATCATCGCAACCCTCGATAGCCTCAAATGTTTCACCATAGTTACCTCACAACATCATCACTATCCATGGTAGCCTTACACATCAGTTACGTAATACCCCTGCTAGGCTATCTATTTTTGACCTTTTACAATAGTCTCAACCCCATCGTGAGGTGTTGAATGACATCCTTCGATCCATTGATCTTGAAACCCATGACACAAATGCATTTGTGAATTTCATAGGGAACATCCCATGCTACCTTCAACCTTCCATTAGTTTCCATGACCATGAGATTATAGAGCTCGTAGGTGAAGGAGCTGACCCTCCTCTCCACATACAAGCAACCATCAATGACATCACCTACAAGCGTGTCCTTGTTGATACCAGTTCATCCATTAGTATCATTTCTACTACCACCCTACATCACCTTCACATTCCACCCACTCACTTTACCACCCCATCGCTCGACCTTCAAGCATTCGATGGTTCCATGCGACCCACTATAGGCTCCATTGTCCTACCTATCCACGTAGGTGTCCGAACCATCTCCATTTTATTCCATATCATTCAGGGTGAGATGCAATACAATATCTTACTCGAACATCCATGGATTAGAGACATGCAATGTGTTCCCTCTACCTTGCATCATTATCTCAAGTATGTCTATGAAGGACTTGTTCATTGTGTTCCTACCGATGGGGACCCCTTCAAATTTTGCAACATTGTAGACCTTCCACTAGGACCCTCATCATCCTCTACTCAGGTTCTTCCCATTCCTTCTCATCATTCAGTGGGAGCATCTACATCTTCTTCTATACCAACCTCATCCCCACAACAATCATCAGGGACACGTACACATTCCCCTCCATCTATGCCCACACCCCTCTCATCATCTATCATGGAACTTCATCCTACTACCATACCTTTCTCACCACCTTCCTCATGGCCTCCCCCTCCTTCTCAACCATCCTCTTCCATAGATCTACCTCCTATACCTCCACATTTTTTACCACCCTCATCATGGCCTCCTATTACATCTCACACATCTTCCTCTACAAAACCTCCTCTCCTTCCCACTCCTCAAACACCCCCACTTCCTTTTCATCCATGACCATGATATTTTACATCTTCTCATAGCTCGATGCCTACACCTCCTCCCCCACCACATAGTTCCCACATGTGAACCATCCCATTCCTTCCACCATGGCTGAATGCCATGATTGGGAACAATGAGCCTCCCACTTAGATGCTCAATTACTCCATTCTTCTCCTCCCATCATTCATGATTCCTAACTGGCATCATCTTCCTCTGATTCTGATTCACCACCTTGATCCCCAACACGTACGATGCCTCGAGTGTCAATTTTCATGACAAATTTTAGGCCTCGATGATTATAACATTCAGGATGCTCATGTTCGACCCTCAATAATCCAATCTACATGTGATTTTGATCATCCTTCAGCTTTAGTACTAACCATTGGTACCATTGTGCGACTAGGTCCTCTCGAAAATCATACCAACTTCATTTATGTAGGCCTAGACTCATCGCTCCCAACTGTTGTACCTCCACCACCACAATCTAGTTTCTGTGGTACTCTAGACCACATGTCCAACCCTCAATTCACCCTATGCTACCTTCAATATTTTCATTGGCATGGATTTGGACTAGGCTACTATGAGCAAGGGTTACACATGCCTATCAACCCCCATGTTCAATCACCCATAGACAAATCTAGCCTAGGTTATCACCCTACAGCCATTCATACACTCGAGGATGAACTCCAAGATCTCTCCCTACATCCCACACCAATTCCTACACACTCATTGGAAGAATACATCGACATGGATATCCTAGATGAGAGTCCATATCCTCATTCTACCATCACCATTCCATGCAGCTTCTTCCAAGACACATCTTTTGCTGATACCACATCTGCTTATTGTATTGATGTGCTAGTTGACCAATTTGTTGCCTTGTCCCTCATAGATCCTCATCTAGAGTGCAACACTTCACCTCCTCCTCCATCACCTATACATCTAGCCATACCATTGCCTACTTATCGATAGCTTCATCGATCCACAACTCGACCTCGCTCTCCACCCATGGTTTTACATCCACCGTTAAACCTACCATGATGTTCAAATGCTTCTGAATCTTCATCATTAGACTCATCATATTCTGTGACCTCTACTTCTATCAACATGGTCGATGTGGATCTATTCTCACCACTTTGATACACATCTCATATGATTCATGATGACACACCAAACCCTAATTTCATTGACTTCACTCATATTTCACCAATACCTTCACTACAAGACTTTTTGCTATCACCCCCATCTTGCATGCTGTGAATTCTTCCTCATCATCTACCCCACCTCACATCCCATGGGTTCATCACACTAAAATTTACTTAGATAATGAATTTGAGTTACCTAAGGCTATCGATGACCTCCATCTTATTCCAATCCTAGAATAACTTTGCGATGGTTCCCACATGCTTGTGGAAGACACCATCGATGTCGATATTGGTGATGACCCCGACAATCCACATATTGTTAAACTCACTACTAGCCTCTCATAAGAGGAGCACATCCTATTTACCACTTTCCTTAAGGAATACATTAGAGTCTTCACCTGGTCCTACATGGATATGCCTGGACTCGATCCCTCTCTCGTGGTTCACAATCTCACTCTCGATAGCGATGCCAAACCCGTCAGATAGAAATTACGATGTATGCATCCTACGATTGCATTGCTGGTAAAATCTGAGCTCCAAAAGCTCCTTGATGTAAATTTCATCCAACCTATTGATTACCCAAAATGGGTTTCCAATATGGTGTCGATACCTAAACCCTTCGATGAAGTTCACGTATGCACTGATTTTTATGATTTGAACAAAGCTTATCCCAAGGAAAACTTCCCTCTCCCAAACATTGACTCACTAGTTGATGCTATCGTAGGCCATGAAATGATCTCCCTCATGGATGGATTTTTTGGTTACAATCATATTAAGATCAACCCCACCGATCAACACAAAACATCATTCACAACCCCTGGGGGACTTTTTGTTATAAGGTCATGCCTTTTGGCCTTAAAAATATTGGGGCAACGTACCAGCATGCAATGACCTATATCTTTCATGACTACATGCATAAAATCATGGAATATTACGTTGATGATCTCATCACCAAATCCAAAGAACGTTCACAACACCTTGTTGATCTACGCAAGATCTTCGATCACCTTCTAGAGCACAATGTTCATCTCAACCCAAAGAAATGTGTCTTTGGTGTTACTTCTAGTAAAATCCTGGGGTTCATTGTTTCTCAACGAGGCATTGAAGTAGACCCCAACAAAGTCAAATCCATCATCGAGATGCCTCCACCCACCAATCTCAAGAAACTACGTAGCTTGTAGGGCAAAATTCAATCTATTCATCATTTTATTACCTAGTTATCGGATAAGTGCAAGCCATTCAATCATATTCTACAAAAGGGGTCACCTTCAAATGGGACACAAACTATCAACAAGCCTTTGATTCAATCAAAGCCTACCTCACTTCATCACCAGTCCTATCTCCCCCACACCCATAGCTACCATTCATCTTGTATATTTTTGCTATGGATTTTGCACTTGGCACATTGCTAGCTCAAAAGAACGTACTCAATCAAGAGCAAGCCATATATTACATCAGTCGTACGCTAGTCAGCTACGAAACCCGATACGCATACATGGAAAAGCTATGCCTGGTTGTAGTCTTTGCGACACAAAAACTACACCACTATATGCTTAATCACACCATATTTGTCATCGCTCATGATAATCCACTTTGATATATGATGAACAAGAGTTATCATAACTCTCGCACCGCCAAATGGATTATGCTCCTCACTGAATTTGACCTAGAGTTCATTTCTCAAAAGTCCATCAAAGGATAGGTCATCACCGACCAACTCATCGAGGCTCCATTACCCGATAATCAACCACTCCTTATTTAGCTCCCTGATGATTCCATCTTCCATGTCACAAAAGCTGAAGAGTATGTCGAACCAGAAATACCAACTGACTTAACACTTTTCTTTGATGGCTCTTGCTACACTCACGTTGGGGGTGCAAGAATTGTATTCTTCACACCTTATGGGGAACCTCTCCTATTTTCATTCAAATTAGGGTTTTCTTGCACAAACAACAATGCAGAATATGAAGCTCTCATTCTTGGTTTAAAGTAGGTGCATTCTATGCACATTAGATGCCTTCACATCATTGGTGACTCCCTTCTTATCGTCAATCAAGTCTAGGAGATTTGGAAATGCCACTGCCCAGTCCTCCAACAATACAAATAGATTGCCCAACAACTCCTCACCCAACTTGAGTGGTATGATATCAAAGCTGCTCCACTCTCATCAAATCACTTCACCAACACAATGGCTTCCTTGGGATCATTAATACCACAAAACCCCCTCTCTGACACAATGCACATGTCCATTCATACTCTAACACAGTCCACTATTTCATCTTCACCTCCCATAGATGATGATGGCATCCATATCATCCATACTGAACCACATGATCCTTGGTTTTCACAAATTAAGGATTATATCAAATTAGGCTTTCTACCTTGTGACTTACCACATGCTCATCGTCGAGCATTCAAACAATGGGTGATCCATTACACACTCGTTGGGGGACATCCTGTATCACCGTAGTCATGATGGTATTATTTTGTATTGCCTTAAACCACACGAAGCCCAGTGAGTGGTCCAAGAAACCCATGATGGCACTTGTGGTGGTCACTTCAGTGGCATGGCTATCACAAAATGCATTTTATGCATGGGCTACTATTGGTCCAAAATGGAACATGACTATTGTGAGTATGTAAAGTGATGTATCAAGTGTTAGCAACATGCTAACCTCACACACTTACCCTCACAAGCACTCCAACCTATCCAATCAATGTGGCCTTTTTCCCAATGGGGTTTAGATCTTATCGGACAAATCTCACCTGCCTCATCAAGTAACCATAAATTCATTATCACTACCATAGAATACTTCACAAAGTGGGTCAAAGCCATCCCACTTGTTCAAACTATGAGGGCCAAAATCGTAGCATTCATCACTGACCATATCATATGTTGCTTTGGAATCCCTTCACAAATCATCTTCGATAATGGCACTCCTTTCAAAAACAAAACAATTTGTGCCCTATGCACTAAATTTAACATTCACCATAGCTTCTCTACCTCGTACTACCTATAAGGTAACGACTAGGCTGAGGCTACCAACAAAACCATCTACTCTATTCTTCATAAAAAGGTCGTAGAATCTCATCATGATTGGCACAATCAAATGCCATTAGCCTTATGGGCCTATCGTATGAGCATTCACACCCCCACTGGGGCAACTCCCTTTTCTTTGGTTTATGGAACCGAAGCCATTATGCCCCTCGAACTCAAAATACCATCTTTATGCATCTCCATGAAAGACTTCATTGATGATGACACTACTCATCAAGCCCACCTCGACCAATTAACGCTCTTGGATGAGCATCACATCCACACCATAGAACACACTCGTGTCTATCAAGATCATATTTTCCGTGCCTACAATAGTAAGGTACACCAACGTGAGTTTCAAATCGATGACCTGGTTCTCAAAGAGAATCAATAGATCACAAGTCAACCCCACCAATAGTGAGACAAGTTCACTCCCAATTGGCTAGGCCCATACATTATCACACACAAATTTGATTTTGATACCTATCGATTGGCAAATCTCAAAGGACTCACTCAACCTGAACCCATCAACATAATTCACTTACGCACATTTAATGCCTAGCCTATCTAGGTACACATCACCACAAATTGCACTAAATGCACAAATTTCACTTTTTGTTACACAATAGAAACACTTTTGCTTTTTATGTCATTTTTATGCTATTGGTATCTTGTGGTTTTGTAGGTCTCTTATCACCAACTACGACATCTTCCATGAAGATACGTTGTTCTAGGTTTACACTTCTAGCATACCACTCCCCCATCATGCAGGACCTTTAGACACTACCTTCAATACCAATCACCCCTACCAACCTTGCCATACCTCCTAGCCCCATTCACATACATCAAGCATCCCCATCATCGCATTCTAATCACTACACTTCACCCCGGTGTCACTCACCTAACCATCAAGGATTCTTCCTATTCCCCTCGCTCTAGACGATAGCCAAATCTTCTTGTCCTTCTTTGTAGATAAGGAGGAACATTCTCACCCACCAGACCCTCATGCATGGGGACCATCCCCACCTCACTTGGTTGATATGAGAGATCCATATCTACCACCTTCCCCAGCTCAACAACCTTCACTAGGATACTATCCTCCTAATAGGGGAACCACACCTCTTCACACACACTCTTTAGGATTACCATCACCCCTACTAAGTGGGATCACACCTTACAACCAATCCCTTTGTCAAAATGCCACCCAAGTTGCTTTTGTGCGTACTCATCCATATCATCCACACTATATCTATAGCCATCTCCAGCACCACCTATACTCCAAACACCCCCATCTCCACTCTCGTAATATTTCTCTCTAGCCTACTCTACCACTAGTACAACAATTTCAATCCCCCCTTCTTCTTCTCATTCATTCTCTTCTTCGCACCCATACCCCAACCCCATTTACACACTAGAATCTTGATCCCCACCTACCTTAATTTCGTCACCTCCTCCCATTGATATCCAACACATCCTCTCTCACCTTGACAACCTTGAGTCACACTTGAGTCATTGTCACTTCCATTCCTCTCCCCACTATTCTACCATGGCCTACGTCCCTTCACCTTCTTCCAAGCCTATTCCTCGCTCTCAAATTTGACCTTCACTAGAATCCAAATCCATGATCCAACCACTCATTCTTACCCTACCTTCCTTATGCTCATCACCATCCGAGCCATACATATACCCCATGCTTGTCTGTTCAGCACCACTCTCCAAGATATTTCACTAGTTGCTCCACCAAGACCTCCTGGTTCTACCTGAGATCCATCCCATCGATCCCTCCATTTATAGGAAATTAGAGCTCTCCACATCATCTTGTCCCTTGCCCTATGCCCTTGCATGAATATTTTACATCCACACCTCGTTATTTCCAGCAGTTATCCAACTACATGAATTACCAAAATCCTAGTCACCTTGTCACTTCACCTAGTCATTCATGACCTGATCCCCGTCACTTCACATAGTCTTAGCTTGCTTTCTTCTCTTATTTCTTCTTCCATTCTCTTTCTTCTTCCTCTTTCTATTTGGTATTATTGTATGGTCACGCTTTGAGTGGCTACATACCTGTGCTAATTTTACTCTTTTATTGTTTCCTCTTCTTCCTGACTTCTTTTCTTCATTGCTTCCCTTATTCTCCTTTGTTGCACTTCTTCATTTCTTGTTTTCCTCTACATATCTTCTCACTCCCAATATTTTCTTGTTTTTCATTATCACATGAATTTTCCTATTTACATACTTCTCTCATGTTTGCTACATCCCCCACACGTTGGGGCAACCATTACCACAACTCCCTCTTCTCATCATTTCATCCCACACCCCTCTCTCTCAACATGGTTTTTGATCTCATCTGGTTGAGTCTCACAAAATTCCTCTTGTAGATATTTTCCTTGCATACTATATCTTCACACTACATCCATTGCATATATACATCGCTCCTCTTTTATGTTTCCATTCATGTTTGCATATTCCCCCTATAGAAATATGCTTAGGGTAGGAATAATATATACACTTGTTAGCATCACCACTTGGTTGTCCACTACCCTACTCAGGATTACAGTGTATATGGTGTATTGTGTGATTTTGACGACTCACCAGTTAATTCAATCAAATGTCGCCTCTAGCTGACAAAGTTCTTACTTACCTTACAACATCTCTTGGTTGGTTCAACTTCTTTTAGGGACCATTCACACATGTCATATCTTTAAAGCAAATTTTGAGTCTAGGGAAGAGAACACCTTGCGTAGATATCACCATCTAGTGAACTGTTTCCCCTACTCATACTATCATTTTCTTGATCAACATATGATCTAGGGATAAACAAAGGGATAAGAATAAGAAAAAATTAGAGAAACGGGTAGAAAACAAAATCCAATGCCCACACGCACAAAAAAAAGAGTACCACAAAAAGAGAATCAGCAAAATGAGGGGCAAAAAACAAAAGGAAAAGCCTCCAAAGAAACACAACTGTTATGCTTCATCTCCTTTGGTCCTTAGGTTTAACATAACATCATGGGATGATTTCCATTGCTAGCTATAGGCTCTAAGCACCTGCCTACTAGTGGAATAGTCTTACAAGTGGTGACACATCTGTCATATTAGCAACCTTATTTTGTATAGATCACTGCACGCTTGTGGATGAGCTAGCTACTTTGGCTATGTTTACAATAGGTTAGTCCTACCTCCCTCAAAATGGATAAATGAACATCACTTATTGCACACACTGGTCCCTGATAGACTTTGACCTAGTCAAGTTAGTTATGAGTTGTAGATAGACCTTGCTCAGTTCCTCATGAGGTTTGATTACTATAACTATGATTGTCAAGATTATTGCATAATCCCTATACCATCCTACATCCCTGAGATTACGGAATGGATCACATTGCCATCGGTTATGCTACGATACGAGTGCTTCCTCTACGTATTTTAGCATACACATACATGCATCATCACATCTATCCTACATTCATATCATTGTATCTATCCTACATTCATTATATCATGCATCATCATATCTATCCTACATTCATTATATCATGCATCATCACATTTATCCTACATTCATTATATCATGCATCATCGCATCTATCCTACATTCATTATATCATGCATCATCGCATCTATCCTATATTCATTCATCACACATTTACCTATCAATATTCTACATCACACATACATGAGAAATCACACATACATTCAAATCAAATCATGATAAATATATATAGGGCCATGAAAAAATGTGTTTATATATATTATAATAAAAAATACCCTAAAGCTACAAAAAGGGAACATATCCACAACACATAATCAAACAAAAAAATGAAATACATCCATAGCACATCTTAGACCTGTTAATTACTAGGAGTCTCACCACTTCCCTCCCAATCCATCATCACTTGCTCCAACCCACGCACCTCGGCCATCACACTTGACTCTGGTGCTACCGCATCCAACCCTAGAATTGCCTCTCCCACCTGTGTCAATACAAGCACTGATGCCCTATCCATACCTAGGACAGTCCCTCCTATTTGTAAAATATTTGGTGCCTCTATCCTTACCTCTCTTTACACTATCAATGGTATGCTTTGATGACTCTACTATGACTGCATTTATGCCCATGATCGTGATCTCGATCTTGATCATGACCTACAATAATCTGGAAGTCGATGCCCATACAAAACTAAGGTAAGCTCACACTCGTGATGCACTATCACCTCCTCCTTGAACAACTTTTACACATCCTCATGGGTCTTCTACAAATGATCTACCTCTGCCCTCAAAGCAACCACCTCCACCAGGACCTTCTTCCCTATCCTTGCATGCTCTAACTCCTCTCATGCCTATCATTGCTACTTTATCTCAACATGCAACTCAATCACCTCTGCCACATGAGAAACTATCTTGACATACCTAGTCACCTCCACCTATTGCACCCTAGTAACCTCCACCTTCAATCTATCCCCAACCACCATAGCCTCTGCTACAAGGTGATACAAACCCTCTACAACCTCATCATTCCTTGCCTCCTCTACTTTGATCTGCTTGTAGAGCTTTACACACCATATCTCCAACTCCCTCCTCTTTATGGATCTCGCTTGCTTGACTACCACTAACCTCTCCTCCAACTCCTTCCTCTCTATATCACTCACTTGCTCAACTACCACTAACCTCTCCTCTAGCTCACAATGCTCCTCTCTCCATTTCCCCAAATCTAAGGCCCAATCTACCTCACTCTCATGTAAGTGTCCCTCTAGATGTCGTACTCTCTCCTGTAACACCAACATATCATCCTCAACATCCATATTCTCCTACACATCAAAAGGTATGTCCTCCACATCTCCACTATCATCATCTCCCATATCATCACCCTCCTCCTCTAGAGCATTGTATCATCCAAGGGCTACTCTCTACCACTAGCCTATTGATCCGATGACCTCCCAACATGAATACTAGACCCATCACCTCGACGTCACCTCTATCATAGAAGAGGCTCCTCTACATCATCCATCGATCCTCCCTCTAACTTGGGCCTAACTCCTCATAGTGCCTATCCCCCTAGTGTAGGCAATCCACCTATTGGCTACACCCAATGATCAATCACTCCAACACCTAGCTCCCAACTCTATGTGGCCCACCATGCATCATACTCAGGTGTAGTCCCCATGTCATCCACATCAAGAATAACCATTGGTGGATCCCTCTCACCACTCCAAGGGGGTACTATAGGTCACTCTCCCTGATCATCCTACCTCCTATAAATTACAATAGATGCATTCGGTATCCCTATCATAACCCAAACTACCACATGACCCTACTAAAGGAAAAGAACTTCACCTATCGTGTATACCATTCTATCACCCATCACCCTTTGCAAATCACTCTTAGCTACTCCCTATCCTTCTTGAAGAACACAAGCTTATACTGAGAGGGGGGGTGAACAGTATAAGACCTCTTTTTATTTTTTCCTTTATACTTCAAAATAGTAAAGCAATATCAAAGCAATGCACAATATCATCCACAAAGTGACACCAATTTTAATGTGGTTCACCCAAAATGGCTGGGCTACGTCCACAAAACTTTTCTCTAAAATTTATCTCAAAGTTCTTTGGGAATCCTTCCCAATTACAATGTTTATGAGCCTCGGCCCAAAGGAGATACCTTCCCCCAATCAGAATTTATGAGCCTCTTCTCAAAGGAGATACCTTCCCCTCTACTCTAAAAATGATCCCTCAGAATATCAACTGCATCTACCTCTTGCCAGCACATGGAACTCCTTTCCACTGAAGACCTCCTGTCCTTAATTCTTAGCCTAAGAGACCTCTGCCTTCTATGATCACATCCATAGTAGCTCAGCAACCTGTACCAAACACAGTCAGTCGATCTAGTACAAGTATTATTCTGTTTGTCAGATCTATCCAATGCTTAATCTTGAAAAAATTAATCCTCTGCACACAAGCCTTCTCAAAGACTTGCCAAATCTGTCCTCAGGTTCTTCTCAAAGAACCAGTGCACCTCTGTCCTCAAGTTCTCTGATAGAACTATCAAACTCAACTCACAAGTCCTCTGGTAGGACCTATCCAAATCTGCTCACAAGTCCCCACCGAAACCTATCCAAAACTGCTCACAAGTCCCCACCGGAACCTGTCCAAGACTGCTCACAAGTCCCCATCGGAACCTGTCCAAAACTCAGCAAGCTCACCAAGAAAAAAACTTTCTTAGTAGGAAATCACAAGGTGAATTTTTAGAGACCCAATGTGATTTGTCAAACTCATAGAAGCATAAAGAGAATTGTTAGAGACTCAATATGTTCTATACTCAACTCCCAATCTCAAAACTCAACTCAAATCAACTCGGCTCAAACTCAATCTCAAATCTGAAAACTCAACTCAATATCTGAAATGGATAGGATAGAATGCTTTCTTTCAAGAACATGAAACCCCAACAATTGCCAACTATGCAAAGAATCACATAACAATGATACTCATGTTCTTTTCACCATCAATTAGGGCTTCAACAACAATGCTCATCAAACAAGGTTCAATCAACACCATTCAAATCAAAACACAACCTTGAAGCATTTCACAATCAACATCAGAAAAGGAAACAAGTAGAACTCCTTTTCTCTCCAATATTGTTTGAACAAAAAGCATCCACCAACTCAAATCAACAAGAGCACACACAACTTTTCAAATCATCAACAAAGGAGTAAGCCCAACACTTTAACCAAGTAAAGAATAGCTTGATTATTACCAATTTAATGAAAGCAAATGTCAATCTCAAAGCTGCCCACTTAAGGTTTCACAACTTCACACAAGAAGCAATTTTAACCTTAAAACATCATGCTTTCATTTCCATAATCAACCAAAAGCACTCTCAACATTACAAGAAAAATTTATCCCTTATACAACTTATTTCTCCCTTATAGTCTTATCAAAAATAAAATTTATCTCTCATAAGAATGCAATAAGATATTTCAAACAACACCTTCAAAATAATATTTTATCAAAATAAAACAAGCTTTAAACTCCTTATAACTCCTAAGCTTTTTTTCCCTCTAATAAACTTCCTCCATCTGCAAAATACACTCAGCAAAAATTAATTTCGAAAATACCTTGGCCAACATCAAAAATCGTGCTATGGATAAATTGCGCATGAATTCTAACACCACCCGCTGCGTCCACTTCATGATGAAAAACCCTTTCGCGTTATTCGAACGTAAAACCTCTTTTTCGGGTAGCACGCCAACAGCCTAGCCGCTACCGGTGCGCCAAAGGTGCCCGGTGAGGTTTAAACCTCATGCTGTTAGCCTTGTTCCTTCTATGCCAGGGATTAAATAAAACAATAGTGCCTCCCTTTCTTCTAATGCGAACAAGAAGACGAAAACCTTACGACGAATTTACGACAAACGACGAGTACAAAAAAAATAGCGGATTCATGAAAACAGCGAAGACACAGTCGAACAACAGGTTTACGAAAATGGCAAAGACACAATCGGAGAAGAAATCCGAACAGCGGATCACGAAATCACAACAAGGAAGAAATCGAACAGCAGATCACGAATTCACAGTGAGCAACTCTTTTCAAAATGTGGATGGGATAATTCTTGATTTTCATCGAGGGAGATTTATATGCATTTTTACCATAATCTCTTGACGTCGGCAAGGAGTTTAACACGTCGACGGAGGTCTTGGCTAGCGCCCACAATCTTAAAACATAGCACCCACATAGTTAAGACATTTGTGCCATGGGTTAGGAGAACCCATTGCAAACAATAATTTAATATTTATTTAAAAATAATTAAAGGGAACCTTAACAAGGTTTTTAATTATTTAAATAAATACTTCCTCCTGGACCCAAATGCATTAAACTAATGCATCCACCTGTAGTCTTTAAACCTGCCAACTTGGGGTTTACAAAAGACCTTTGAAACTGCCATGTCGAAACCTTCAAGAAACCTTTTATCAAAGCAAAATTTTTGACATCAAACAAATTCCTTCAAGAGCTTATTGACATCAATGACAACTTATACACTTGAGAAAATGCAATGTACCCAAAGTACCCAAAATTGCCAACACTTCTCCCACATCACCTCACCCTTCTAGGGCCTCCAATAAATATGCTTAGGCTCCAAAGATCCAAACGGTATCCTCCAAAACAAAAAATATCCCTCATGTGACCTCTTCATCCTCTTCTCCTCATCTGTCTGCCACCTCAAGGCATAGGATACAGAGTCACCCATATCTACATGCACCTTATATGGTAATAGTATCAGCTGCTCTACTGCTATGTTCTCCCATGTCCACACTTGTAGCAATGGGGTCCAACTCAAACTCATTTGCGCAGCTTGCACTACATCGTGCAACTCTCTATATACCTGTGCCAATAGTGTAGGTGCCCATGCAAACACAATATTATGCTCCATAATATCACATACTATATCCAACATATTTCGAGAAAATTTCTCTCCTACTATTAAAACATAGGTAGATATCATAAGCATCGTCACATATTGGTGATCAGACAACATCTCCTTGTACCAATAATACTCAATCCACCCCCTTCCTCATGTCTACATATACCCATTTCATATGAAATATGCACTACAATACCTCCTGCTACTTCTCATCTACTACCACCCTCACTGGAATGCCTTCTATCAGTAGCTTATATATCCTATATATGTCTTCCAGTGTAATAATCATCTCACCTGTAGAGAAGTAAAAAGTGTTCTTTTCTAGATCCCACCTCTCACACAAGGTAGAAACATATGCCTTGTTGGCATGAATACTCGCACAATCCCATACTCCATCCACACCATCTCCAACCACTCCACATCTGCATCATCTAAGGCATCACCTAGGGCATTTCTCAACGATCGCACATGATGTCGTAGCTCAATCATATTCATATTTTCCATCCACAAACATTACAAAATTTTGATTAGTTTCATATACATACATATTCATTTTCATCATTTCATAAATATACTTATGACATACAATAATCATATATCACACCTCATGCATAAAAACAATAAAATCAACTTCTTTTTCTCAATTTGTAGGTCACCATGTGAACTCCGACCCAGTTCAAAGATCACCATGCAAACTCAGGCCCAGTTTACAGGTCACCCTGTAAACCCATCTAAAAGGCCATTTTTGGGCACCCATTAGCCCCTCTCTTGACAAACTAGTCTCATCATACACAAAAACAATGTTTTCAATATAAAAAACATTATGCAACCCCATAAACATGTAGTTCAAGGCAAGAACTTCTCAAACACACAACCACAATGTATGCCAACCAACAAGTTACATTTTTTGTTTTGCCCTTTCATGGTGAAAGTTCAAACAGATTCCAAAAATAGTGCACAGTTTTCAACCAACAACACATTCACACTCGGTCACATATACCTCGTGGCATGCAAATTCTAAAACACATAAAAAAAATTCACAAAAATAAACAAGTCACATTTTTGGATACCCATTTCACCCTTTTATGGTGAAAGTTCAAACGGTTTTCCAAAACGATACACCATTCCTCACATTCAACACAGTCAAACTTCATCAACATTCATCCTATGACACACGTTCACGTGACCCATAAAAACATAACAAATAAAAATAACAGTCACATTTCTAGATACCCATTTTTCCCTTTCATAGTGAAAGTTGCATCACATTTCTAAAACGGTATAGTTTTCATCACGAAAATCAAGGTCAACTATTACACCGCTCACACAGTCAAACATGCTCATTCCTTAGTTAGCATAGAAAATAGGCAACAATTTTGGATACCCATTTGGCCATTTTCTCACATTGTGTACATATTTGAAACAAACATCACATGCAAACACATATTCACATGCAAACTAACATCACATATTTTCACGTATTTCAAAATCAAATCTAGTCGAAGCATCGGATACTCACCAATGAAATCCCACGTCTGTCGTCTATTCTAGTATACCCTCTTGCCATATCTGCCATAATGCAAAGTCCTCACTCCTTACTCCTTACACACTCTCACAACACAAATGAAGCTTTACATGCCTCTAAATTGCTTTATATACCCTAAAACCCTAATTCGCAGGCCACCTTATGAACTACAGTCCAGTTCGTAGGCCACCCTGCAAACCACTGTCCAGTTCGTAGGCCATCCTAGGAACCAACCTTCATGAAATCATTTCACCATTTTCTTCAATCGTGTAAGTTCTTCCTTCCTTCCACTGTTTGCCCAAATTTTTCCATATTTTATCATCATTTTCCTCTATCAATCAACTCATCACCACATCACCACATTTCATTTGTATCATTGCTGGTTCCTCATTTGAGGGGGTATTCATACACAAATCCACTTTGCGTACAACCAAACAATTAAACATACAATCATGAATATTTCATCTATCTACAAAAACTTTTGCTAAAGATTATCTCAAGATAAACCTCATCCCAAATCAGATATTTGTTATATCACGAGAGCCATGCATAATATTGAATATATCTCACTTTCATTCATGTATATCGGTGCTAACCACATACTAAATGTTATGCTTGATTTATCCATGCCACTCAGCTCAAATGGTTTGACATATGTCATCATGCACTCATTAATAAATTAAAAGCAAAAATTTGAATGGTGTTGTGGTTGCTCCACAACGTACCCCAAAATTAGGGACCCCCATTTTTATTTTTGGTATTTGGGTGTTTGCATGTTGGTTTCGAGTGTCTAATGCTCGACTTGTTTTGAATTTGCATTTATCATTAGTTTTTGTCAATAATATTTTATTGTCGATGACTTTTTCTTGTCGACGATATTTTGTTGTCGATGACTTTTTCTTGTCGACGATATTTTATTGTCAATGACTTTTTCTTGTCGACGATATTTTATTGTCGACGACTATTTCTTGTCGACGATTTTTTTTGTCAAATTGTTGTTGATGATTTTTAATGTCATTTTGTTGTCGACGATTTTTATCATCAATGTTGTGTTAGCAATGTTATTGCTAATATTTTGTTGTTAACATTGTGATGGTTAAATTTCTTGTTTTTATCATTAATGTATAATGAGCTTGTGTTCTATATATAAAACAAGTTTTTATGTTAAAACTTCATTCCATCTTAATACCTCTTTAATATACATCTATACAAAGTAAAACAAACATATCGGTAATGTGACCCGGGTTCAATCTCCATGATGGATGTGTATAAGAAGTATTACTTAAAAATAATAATAATAATAATAATATCAATATTATATATATATAACAAAAAGATAACGATATATATTAAAACTAAAAAAAAAAAGGAAAATACGTGATTAAAACAAGCTCATGGGCTATTGTTATTTTTGCCTTAAATTGGATTGGAAATTCTAATATTTGGTCATATGCAGGACATTCACCAGCTAACGAAGGAGGAAAATACTAGAATCACGACTTTAATTTTGAGAACACCCACAGTGGAAGTGAAACATAGAAAGAGGTCGTATTTGGTAAGTATCCGTAGAGATGTTGAAGATGTAGACGAGCGTAGCCACTACGTGGATTATCGAAATTACCAAATCGAGGCTGATGACAGTGCAAGGGACAGCAGCAGAGTAGCCGAATTTCATTTTGGGAATAGCGCTCGGGGGTGGACATCGCTAGACTCGGCATAATCAACAATAGGAATTTCGGGCGTAGATCCAGGGATTTTTTGCTAAAGAGGATAGGCTTGACAACAATGAAAATAGTAAAATGTGGACAGTGCAGTAGAAATCAAAGGTGGTAGTCAAAATATACGTAGCGCCAGTTTGGATCGTCGAATTCGTCGGATCGAGGGAGACGGAAATGGTTTTAATAGTCTTGGCAGTGGAGTATCATGCACGATATTATTAGAGGCCAGCCAAGGCAGAGTGGGATGATCTACACTGTTAATTTCTGTCGAATTGAAGACATTGTCAGACTGGACACACACCATGGTCTTCAAGAGACGTCAACACCACACACCTTTAAATATCGAACAGTGTTGCAATGCAAGAGTTTCATCATAGGTGGACATGAAAGGTGTGCAGTAAACAGTGTGTCGATGACGTATTATGGATAGCCCATGTAGGAAAAGCTGGGGAAGCAACCTTGGACGTGTATAGCCCTCTGTGACAGTGGTCGGGCGGAGTTGAAAACAAGGTGGGATGTTCACATCTTAGCAATGGTGGTTCAGGCGTGATGAAATGTGAACGACAGCGAGATTACAGTGCAATGGGGGTACACGTCGATATAGTCCATGGAGGATAAGTATGGGCTACGAAGGTAAATTTGTGCATATTTCCCAAACCGATGTGGATGATCCAGCATGCATAGTGGGATAACAATGATAGCAGAGCAGTCTATTGGAAGGGACGACACGAGTGAACCACCGGATTGCAGACATGGACGAGCAGTTGGGTGCATAGTGGCAGTCATTTTACCAGTAGACAAGGGTGGCAGTACAGTCCGATCCCCAAGATTAATGAGGTAGCATGAAACGATACAGAGGAATCATGTTCATCGAGAAGAGATAGAAGCACTGATAGACAACGATGGATGGAACTTGAGCTAACATCATCGGTAGTAGAAGTTTACATGGTGTAGGTAAAGCTCGATAAAATCCTGAAAGCAAACATTACAGGGCATGACCCATTTTCATTTAATTAATTGAGTAGACTGCCACATGGACGATGTGGAAATCTGAAGGCATCATGTGCTATGATAGGGAATTTCTGGCACAACAATTACGGTTAGTAGAAGAAGGCATTTGTTAGCAAAAATGGCGTTACATTAGCAAGCAAGCCAAATGAAGCCAAAACAGGTTGGTCAGAAATTCACACAGTGATTGAAGAATGTTGAAGTCCGTTAAACGAGGTGGCCCTCACCTGTTATGCAGGATTGAACATACATCTATTTCCCCACGTTTCCACATGTGAAAGAAGGAGGAATCGTTACGAATATTTCAAGGAGAAGTAGGGATAGGCTTTGGTTATAGGGCAGAGACGTTAAGCATTATATAAAAAAGGGAAACAGACGCATTCAGATGAGTAGTCTGACAACGTCTTCATCACCCAGGAGAAGTGTAAATTTAGGTAAACCAGCTACCACGTGGGAAGATTCCCAATGCTTTTGTTATTATGTGGATAGTGGGATGGTTAAGGGGACTATGCTTATGATGATAAAATATGGAAGTCGTTGTCTTCAATGGAAAAAATCAAAAGGTTTCGTCGAGTTCATCATAAGAGAAGGTTTCGAAGGATAGTGTAGGGAGCGCTTCGAAAAACGTAAGCAAGAAAGCGTTATGAAGAAACAGAAGCCAAATGAAGGAAAAGGAAGAGTTTCAGAAGTCTATAAAGGCAGCTTCAAAACATAAGCAAAGGGGTTGGAAAATTTTCAGAGAAGATTGCAGGAATGAAGGCAAGGCCTTGGCACTGGGTTTTTTTGGATATTTTCCTTCCACATTGGACTGGTTCTTTGAGAAAACCAAATTTCTGCCATGTACAAAGAAATATTTTAATGCAGATAGTTTTTTCAGAAAGTTGCATCTTATGAGCAAGAAAGGAGGAGTCATTTTTTGCATGCAAGATTAAATGTTTATTTTTTTTTTCTTTTCAGATTTTAGGCTTGTAAATGGAGTTTATGCAAGTTTCTTGGTTGCCTCATGCGAATGTTTAAATCTGAAAACCTCATTTAAAACCCTAGAAGCCAGCACTTAGCTTATCCCGATTGTGCTTGTGTTGCAAGTCCAATAGGTTAGGTTGCATGCATGAAAACCTCACATCTTCGGTTTTGCTGGAATAGGATAGCATCAAACTTAATGTATCTTGTGGTTCATTTTTTGCATTTCATTTTCATTTTTTCTGCATTTTATTCTTCCAAAAATTTTAACTTTTTTTAAATTTTTAGGCATTAAAATAAACATTAAGAAAATTTCAAAATCCAAAAACAACTTCACCATTGTGTAGGTTATACTTCATAATTCCAATACGCACTTTGAAATTTCATTTTCCTAATTGCTTAGTTTTTTTTTAAATTCACCGAATTTGTTGTTTTATTACAGATTTTAAAAAAAAATCCGAGAATAGAAAATTTCCATTTTTGGGCCGAATTTCATTTTTTCAGTTTTGTTTTGCACTCATGAGCCTATGATGACGTTCCCTTCATGAAAATTCTAATTTCATTGAAGGAGTTATGTTTTATGGCATTTCACAAATTTTCATTTTTTGAGACTAAAATTGCCCTCTCTTCATAAAAATTCTAATTTTACGAAAGAGGGGTAACTTAAGTATTACATTGAAGGTCATTTCTTCAAAGCACTTAATTGTTCATCTAAATGAAATTTTGATTTCATTTAAGAGGGATAAGTTAAAGTTACATTTAAAGCCCTTAATTTAAGGCCATAAATTATTGCCTCTTTGTGAAAACCTATTTCACCAAAGAGGGATAGTTTATCGATCACATTGAAAGCTATCTTCATCTTCATGATAAGAAGCCATATTTGGATTTAATGCAAGATAAAATCTATTTTAAAACCCTCAAGATAAAAAGAATTAAGGTACTACATCATGGTCATATGAGGGCCAACTCACATTTGCTTTATTTTGGTTCAATGAACAATCACTAAAGTTTCATGGTAAAATAAACCAACATTGCCCCTTGTTTATAGTTACTTGCAATCACTAAGGTGTTCCAAGCATTTAAATTGAATATCTTTATTTGAGATTACTAATACACATATGCAAATGATAATATAGCGGAGACGTTGGATAAGTTGTTTGTTTAGCTTCTTTGCAAGAGGGGATTTGGAACCCAAATCATAAGGGAGAGTGTACTTTCACAATTGGGTGAAAATACCACTCAACAAATGGGTAGTTTTTTTATTCGTAATTGGATCATCTTACATTGGTCACAAAAAGAAAATCAGTTTTAAGTTGCCCTCACAAAAAATTGGTATGATATTACAAATATTATACTAAATTGGTAAAATCATCATGCTTCATCTATAGTCATTCATTCGGATTCATCCACCTACGCCTTTTTCATCTTCTTCTTTCTTCCTCTTTTGGATTATCACCAATGTTTTATGGTCACGCTTCGAGCGGCTACATACCTTTTATTGGATCTCATTCCTCATTTGGATTTTACATCAGTGTTGTATGGTCATGCTTCGAGCAGCTACATACCTTTGATTGAATTCCATTCCCCTCCTCCCTTTTTATCTCTTCCTCTTATGCTTCTCGATCAATGTTGTATGGTCACACTTCGAGTGACTACATACCTTTGATTGGATCCTATTCCTTGTTTGGATTTTACATCAATGTTGTATGGTCACGCTTCGAGTGGCTACATACCTTTGATTGAATTCCATTCCTATCTTCCCATTTTTATCTCTTCCTCTTCTGGTTCTCGATCAATGTTGTATGGTCACACTTCGAGAAACTACATACCTTTGATTGGATCCTATTCCTTGTTTGGATTTTACATCAGTGTTGTGTGGTCATACTTCGAGCGGCTACATACATTTTATTGATTTCCATTCTTCTCTTTCTCTTTCTCATCTAGTTCACAAACACTTCACTACCCTCCATCATATTTTTGCATTAAACTATGTTTCACACAACATAATACAAAAAGGGGTAAATGTAAACACCTAAAAATTGCACATACTCATTCCTAAATACTTGTAGATCTGCATAGACACTTGTATATTTTCATAGGCCATCATGGACCATCATAGACCATCATAGGCCATCATAGGCCATCATAGGTAACCATAGGCCATCATAGGCCATCATAGGCTATCATAGATCATCATAGGCCATCATAGGCTGTCATAGGCCATCGTAGACTGTTGTACTTATCTGTAGGAAAAAAACCTATAAAACTAGGTAAAATGCACCCAAAATGCTTCCTATCCACCAGGAGGTCACCTATTAGCTCCTTAAGGTAAACTAAGCCCTTTCCTACACCTAATTAGAGCCCCCATGGTACCATTCCCTACTAAAAAACCTAATTAGTCTAATTAGAATTCTAATTTGTCATTGACTTTCACTTAAGTTACACTTTATCATTAAAAAGAGTTTAATTAGGGTTAATGACCAAATTAGCCCTAAACATGTCCTCACACATGTGTGCACCATAAGTTGGTTAGGATGTTTCCTAGAAATCCTAATTCAACCCCCATCTAACCTAGGAGTTAGCTAACCCTAATCCTTTCTCACACATGTGTCAGGATGAGATATTTCCTTTAGGGTATGTGATAATATGACTAAGCTTACCACCTCCCAAACCCTAACCTAACCATGATAGGAATTGACCCTAGGGTGTGGTATACTTAACTACCCCCCCTGACCTTGGTTTTTCCTATAAATAGAGGATATTTTCCCTCATTTTACATCTTTCACATTTTCAGTCAACCTATCCATACTTTGTTAAAATCATGCCAGAATCACCTTCTACCACTTTTATTCCAACAAAAAACTTTAGATAACTCCTAGACCTCATCCAGATAAAGAATCTTCATCAGAGGTCAACCACAACCCAGTTCGACCCCCAACCTATGAACCCAAGATCCAATTCATAGGACACCCTACGAATTAGTCATACAGAAGGTCTACAACACAAAATCAGGTATGAATCAATTTTAAGTATTTTATATATCATTTACAATAACTTTTATAATGTTTTACTTCAATTTTGAGTCTATTTGTCTTCATAACCAAGGGGCTTGACCAAGAAAGACTCCCAAATGCACTAACAACCTTTTGCAAGCTCAAAACAGGTACAAAAGGACATACATCAGTAGACTACCGATGGCAATCACACATAGAAGCCCACCTTCACTAAGGATCTCTAAAAAACACCATCAAATGCTTTAGATTTGTGATGAAAACAAGGAATAGAGATCTCCTTTGAAAGAGAGACTTATTTTGTAACCTTACACTTTCAAAATGAATAAAGTAGCATTCTGAACAATATTTTATTTGTTTTTATAAAATGGTTGTCTTTCAGTCTCTTCAAATACATTACCTAAAATAAATTTATTCCATAGATTCATTCTGGGTATTGAAAATAGAGAATGACTATTTTTGTTGAGATGATGGTACAATGACACTATGCAAATATGTCACCTAAAATGGATATGGTCGATGGATTTGCTCAATTTATCAATGAAATAATAAATTTCATTGTGGGATTGCTAAGGATGTTCTTTGTTGACGCAACAAAGGTTTTAGTGGCTATTTTGTTTTACAAGATATCCCTAAGATGCCTATGGACTAAAACAAGAGAAATATTTAGTAAAATAATGGTTAGATCTAACAATATAGACCATACAATTACATGCTATGATTTTGGATCTTGAAAATGAAAATATTGATGATTATTGGTTAAAAAACCTCAATTCATGATAGAAGGGTATCACCAAGCTTTCAAATGCAAGATGCCTCATTTTCTTCCTTTGGAGCAAAATCATTGGTGACTCCATAAAGGAATTTTGGTAGCACTTTGTTACTTGCTTGGTTTTCTCGTGATTTTGGAAAAAATTCATTGTGAGAGAGAGTTATCGAATGATCTCCCAAGCGGCCAATTTATAGCAATCAACCCTCCTCTAGTTTCCAAAATAGGAGGGGTGAGGTGGATGGCATGTTAGATGGTCTGGTTGGCTAGTTAACTACCTTTGATTGAGGTTTATTATGGCAAGTTGGGAAGTGGAAAGAGATCCATCCCCTTTCTTCCCTTCTCATCAATCCTTTACACTTATGAAGAACACAAGCTTATACTGAGAGGGGGGGTGAACAGTATAAGACCTCTTTTTACTTTTTCCTTTATACTTCAAAATAGTAAAGCAATATATCCAAAGCAATATCAAAGCAATGCACAAAACCATCCACAAAGTGACACAACAATTTACGTGGTTCACCCAAGGTGGGCTACTCCACGGATAAAACTTTTCTCTAAAAGTTATATCAAAGTCCTCTGGGAATCCTTCCCGATTACAATGTTTATGAGCCTCGGCTCAAAGGAGATACCTTCCCCCAATCTGAATTTATGAGCCTCTGCTCAAAGGAGATACCTTCCCCTACCTCTGCTCTGGCTGGTGATCCTCTAGAAGACCTCTGCCTCCGCTGCCCTTAGCAAATGGAACTCTATCCACAGAAGACACCTGTCTTCCCTGCTCTGGCTGGAGACCTCTGTCCTCAACTCTATCACCTCAAAGCTGGTCCTCGAATTTGCACCAAACACAGTCCTTCGGTCTAGCACAAATGTCCTCAGGTTCTTCTCATAGAACCAATGCACCTCTGTCCTCAAGTTCTTTGATAGAACTATCAAACTCAGCTTCACAAGTCCTCTGCTAGGACCTGTCCAAATCTGCTCACAAGTCCTCAACAGAACCTATCCAAAACCTGCTCACAAGTCCCCAACGGAACCTATCCAAAACCTGCTCACAAGTCCCCAACGGAACCTGTCCAAAACCCTGCTCACAAGTTCATCAAGAAAACTTGCTTGGCATGAACCCACAAAGAGAATTGTTAGAGACCCAATGTGATTCATCAACCTCATAGAAGCATAAAGAGAATTGTTAGAGACTCAATATGTTCTATACTTAACTCCCAATCTCAATCTCAAATCTCATAGAAATAAGATAGATGTAATATGCTTTTCTCAAGAACATGAAACACAACCCAACAATTGCCAACCATGCAATATCTCATATAACAATGATACTCATGTTCTTTCCAACAACCAATATCTTTTCTCAACCAATTAGGGCTTCAACAACAATGCTCAAAGACAAGGTTTAACCAACATCATTCAACTCAACATTAACCTTGAAGCATTCAACCAATCATCACAAGAAAAGGAAACAAGTAGAAATCCTTTTCCCTCCAAAGATATTTGAACAAAACAGACCACCCACACAATATCACCAAATGCAAAGAATAACTTGTTCAAATCAACTCAATGGAGTAAGCCCAATATCATGAATCAAGTAAAAGCAATAACTTGATCAAACAACCTCTATGGAAGCAACTCAACCATCAACCTCAAAACAGCCAACCAAGGGTTTCACCAACTCAAAGCAAGTAGCAAGACTCACAAACATAAACCCTAGTGCACAATGCTTCCACTACCTCAAACCAGAATTATGCATTCACCAAAACTCTCATCAATGATAACAATGCATAAGTAGTCTTCAACAAACCAGAAAATAGGATTTACACCCAACCAAAGGAAACCTAGTTGAATACCTTTTCACTCCAATCTTATTTCAGGAAAACATACACCAATCATACTCATAAGAAGAATGTGCCCATACCTTATTGTGAAGATGAAGAAGCCTCTTTGTTAATCTGCCACAATTAAAATCACTCCTTTTGTGCCACTTAAAAGGTTAGCATAGCAAAAAAAAATTGTCCACTTAAAGGTTCCCTTTTAAACTCCAATAACACAAAACCCCTTAACTTCCAATTTAATACATTCCCCACAATTATTTTAAAACCTTTTTACTCCTCTCACAATTAAGATTATAAAACTTTATGTAAAGAAAAACTTCCTCTAAACCCTTATGTCTCCCGCATTGTCATAGTTCGCATTTCCAAAAGGTAAGCATCCCCAACATTAAATATAACTAATAAAACAAGCCCTTATGTCTCCCAAGGTCCATGGTACTAACTACTCATGAAAGCACCACTACTACCTAAACATCACCTTAGGCATCAAACAAAAATTATGAACCTAGCACCAAGCCTTAGGCCTCAACAAAAATAATATAGGGCTCTTACCACCAGAACTGCTGAGGAGAATTGATCCCAGCTGTTCAATAGCGCCCCCAGCAACATCTTGCCAGCCGTCTCGACTACCTCTGTAAATAGCGCTGCCAGCAACCTCCTACCAGCCGTCTCAACTGCCTCTATCACCTTCACCATGACGTCCACCCTGGAAACAACCTTGGCTCCCCAACGGGCCACGTGTACGATCGTCGATGTGGTGGTAGCTTGTAGGAGCAGCCTCAGGCCCGCTTTACACAAAGTCCACATCTGCTTGCTCTGTGATTCGATCCAATGATCTGCCGCAGTCAAACCAATGACGTTTAGCATCCTTGACCATTCTCTTATGCTAAAATCGCACAAGGAATTTCCTCCATCCGCTGTACATCCTTTTTAATCATCCTCACACTTTTGACCACGCAATCGCCTGTCTTCCTCCTTCGCTGGCGCAGACGATGTCGAAAATGAAGATGCACGAAAATTGATATCGAATCCTTCGCTCTCCTTTAATGAAATCCATTGCCACATTTTATATGTACTATGATGCATTGATTAACACGTCGGCACTTTTAATTTAATTTAAAATTTTAATTTAAATTTTAAATAAATAAAATTTAAACTAAATATTTAAAATTAAATATCTTCATCACCGGGACACCTTTTTCAACGAAACGAAGAGCCAACTTGGGTTTTAAGAAAAACCCATTTCAAATATATTGTCCATGGTTTTAAATAAAACCTTTTATTTTGTCTGCCTTGGTTTTCACAAAAACCCTTCCCCTCGCTTCTTGACATCAATGACAACATCAACACTTGAGCAAAGGCAATAAGGTACCCAAAATTGCCAACAATCTCCCCCTTTGTCATTGATGGCAAACCTTTACTGAAAAACACTTCTTAAGAGCCAAAACTGAAACCCACAACCGAGAATCTACCTTTGAAGTTTTGCTCCCCCTGACTTGAAGCTTTCCTCTTCACTTGAAGCTCTCCCCCTTACTCATATCTCTCCCCCTTTGTCATCAATGGCAAAGGGCCACCTTTGGGGCTCGGGACTAAGAATGAGCCTCTTAGCTTAGTCCCTCCCCCACCTCCTGTTGAGGTGATTAATTCTGGGGTGGGAGTAAAACTCCCATTAGGCACTGATCATCATCAGCATCTATAACTTCCTTGTCGGGCCTTCTCTTGAACTCTTTGTCCATATTCCTGTTCTTGTTTTTGTCACTGTTCTTGTTCTTAGCCATGCCTTGATCCTTGGACCTGTTCATACCACTATTTCTATTCCTGTACCTTGGAATTTCAGCTCTACATTGTCTAGCTATGTGACCTTCATTGTTGCACTTATAACAAGTAACAATGTTATTTCTTTGAGGCATACCTGTTCTTTGAATCCACCTATTCTGACTAAACCTATTCTGGCCAAACCTGTTATGACCAAACCTGTTCCTGTTATTTGCCTTGCAATGAACTGCCTTGTGCCCAAACTGATTGACAAGAGTAGCAATACCCATGAAAGAAATTACCACCTCTGAAACTGTCATTTACCTTCTTCACTTGAGCCATGCAATGTGAAGCCATGTGACCAAACTTGTGACAAGCAAAACATCTGCCTTGAAACTTTCCTTTATTTGAATTCTTAGGTCCTGAAAACTTCTTCTTCTTCTCATTCCGAATTCTGTTTTCTGTTTCTATGCATCTATCATTCAAGGACTCATGATCTGAAATACTTTCCTCATTAGAACTCTCTTCCTTTTGGAGTCTCTTACTAGACTCTCCAACTTGTTTCTTGTGAGGCTTAACAAAACCAAGACCTGTTTTATCTGTTGTCTTTCTTTGACCTTTGATAAGAGATTTAACCTTTTTGGAGCTTTCTTGAAACCTGTACAACTTATCCTTGTACTCTTTATTTTCCTCTTTCAACGAAGCCATTTTCTGTTCTAATTCACTATACTCAAGCACCTTAGATTCTAACTCATTCTTGAGTTCTTGTGCCTTAGCCATAGAGACGTCAAGACTTTCTATAAGTTCATCTCTCTCCATGCAACATTCATCTAACTTATCCTTGAGTCTAGCATTCTTCTTTCTTTCCTTTTTCAAACCACTAAGAGCATTAGTAAGATCACTTTCAAGATCCTCTATTTGATTGCATTTTGAATTATCAAGGCCTTTTTCAATTTTCTTATCACTAGAGGTGCTACCCTTTTCAAAAACCATACATGCATCTTCCTTATCATTTTCTGAAGCATCCTCATACATACTAGCAACCAAATCATTATTTGTGCAATCATCCTCAAGGTGACCAAAATTTCCACATCTAAGACATTTCATGATAATGAATCTATGTTTCGGTTCTTCCTCTTTTTCTCGATATGAACAACATCTCATTTTCATTATCACTTGAAGAACTTTCACTATCACTACTAGAACACTTACTTGCTTTGTCTAGGTAGAAACTTTTCTTGTGTTTGTGAGAGTACCTCTTTCCTTGATTGCTTTGCTCATCTTTAATCTTCCTTTGATGCCTATGCCTTTCAGAATCTTTGCTCTTACAGTCCTGTTTATCTTCATCACTTTCATCCTTGGCAATAGTACAGTTAGTAGCATAATGGCCAAATTTTCCACAATAAAAACATCTTACGATTTTCATATTTTTGTGCTTTCTAGAGAACTTGCCTTTCTTGCTGTAATATGCCTCTTCATCACTAGAAGACTCATCACTCTCTTGAAACTGTTTACCTTTGGAAAAATCCATTGTGTTCTTTACTAGCTTTTCCTTCAAGCTATTAAACCTTTTCGAAGGAACCTGCTCTGATACCAATTGAAGAACACAAGCTTATACTGAGAGGGGGGGGTGAACAGTATAAGACCTCTTTTTACTTTTTCCTTTATACTTCAAAATAGTAAAGCAATATATCCAAAGCAATATCAAAGCAATGCACAAGATCATCCACAAAGTGACACAACAATTTTAACGTGGTTCACCCAAGGTGGGCTACTCCACGGATAAAACTTTTCTCTAAAAGTTATATCAAAGTCCTCTGGGAATCCTTCCCAATTACAATGTTTATGAGCCTCGGCTCAAAGGAGATACCTTCCCCCAATCTAAATTTATGAGCCTCTGCTCAAAGGAGATACCTTCCCCTACCTCTGCTCTGGCTGGTGATCCTCTAGAAGACCTCTGCCTCCGCTGCCCTTAGCAAATGGAACTCTATCCACAGAAGACACCTGTCTTCCCTGCTCTAGCTGGAGACCTCTGTCCTCAACTCTATCACCTCAAAGCTGGTCCTCGAATTTGCACCAAACACAGTCCTTCGATCTAGCACAAATGTCCTCGGGTTCTTCTCATAGAACCAATGCACCTCTGTCCTCAAGTTCTTTGATAGAACTATCAAACTCAGCTTCACAAGTCCTCTGCTAGGACCTGTCCAAATCTGCTCACAAGTCCTCAACAGAACCTATCCAAAACCTGCTCACAAGTCCCCAACGCAACCTATCCAAAACTTGCTCACAAGTCCCCAACGGAACCTGTCCAAAACCTGCTCACAAGTTCATCAAGAAAACTTGCTTGGCATGAACCCACAAAGAGAATTGTTAGAGACCCAATGTGATTCATCAACCTCATAGAAGCATAAAGAGAATTGTTAGAGACTCAATATGTTCTATACTTAACTCCCAATCTCAATCTCAAATCTCATAGAAATAAGATAGATGTAATATGCTTTTCTCAAGAACATGAAACACAACCCAACAATTGCCAACTATGCAATATCTCATATAACAATGATACTCATGTTCTTTCCAACAACCAATATATTTTCTCAACCAATTAGGGCTTCAACAACAATGCTCAAAGACAAGGTTTAACCAACATCATTCAACTCAACATTAACCTTGAAGCATTCAACCAATCATCACAAGAAAAGGAAACAAGTAGAAATCCTTTTCCCTCCAAAGATATTTGAACAAAACAGCCACCCACACAATATCACCAAATGCAAAGAATAACTTGTTCAAATCAACTCAATGGAGTAAGCCCAATATCATGAATCAAGTAAAAGCAATAACTTGATCAAACAACCTCTATGGAAGCAACTCAACCATCAACCTCAAAACAGCCAACCAAGGGTTTCACCAACTCAAAGCAAGTAGCAAGACTCACAAACATAAACCCTAGTGCACAATGCTTCCACTACCTCAAACCAGAATTATGCATTCACCAAAACTCTCATCAATGATAACAATGCATAAGTAGTCTTCAACAAACCAGAAAATAGGATTTACACCCAACCAAAGGAAACCTAGTTGAATACCTTTTCACTCCAATCTTATTTCAGGAAAACATACACCAATCATACTCATAAGAAGAATGTGCCCATACCTTATTGTGAAGATGAAGAAGCCTCTTTGTTAATCTGCCACAATTAAAATCACTCCTTTTGTGCCACTTAAAAGGTTAGCATAGCAAAAAAAAATTGTCCACTTAAAGGTTCCCTTTTAAACTCCAATAACACAAAACCCCTTAACTTCCAATTTAATACATTCCCCACAATTATTTTAAAACCTTTTTACTCCTCTCACAAGTAAGATTATAAAACTTTATGTAAAGAAAAAACTTCCTCTAAACCCTTATGTCTCCCGCATTGTCATAGTTCGCATTTCCAAAAGGTAAGCATCCCCAACATTAAATATAACTAATAAAACAAGCCCTTATGTCTCCCAAGGTCCATGGTACTAACTACTCACGAAAGCACCACTACTACCTAAACATCACCTTAGGCATCAAACAAACATTATGAACCTAGCACCAAGCCTTAAGCCTCAACAAAAATCATATAGGGCTCTTACCACCAGAACTGCTGACAAGAATTGATCCCAGCTGTTCAATAGCGCCCCCAGCAACATCTTGCCAGCCGTCTCGACTACCTCTGTAAATAGCACTGCCAGCAACCTCCTACCAGCCGTCTCAACTGCCTCTATCACCTTCACCATGACGTCCACCCTGGCAACAACCTTGGCTCCCCAACGGGCCACGTGTACGATCGTCGATGTGGCGGTAGCTTGTAGGAGCAGCCTCAGGCCCGCTTTACACAAAGTCCACATCTGCTTGCTCTGTGATTCGATCCAATGATCTGCCGCAGTCAAACCAATGACGTTTAGCATCCTTGACCATTCTCTTATGCTAAAATCGCACAACGAATTTCCTCCATTCGCTGTACATCCTTTTTAATCATCCTCACACTTTTGACCACGCAATCGCTCTGTCTTCCTCCTTCACTGGCGCAGACGATGTCGAAAATGAAGATGCACGAAAATTGATATCAAATCCTTCGCACTCCTTTAATGAAATCCATTGCCACATTTTATATGTACTATGATGCATTGATTAACACGTCAGCACTTTTAATTTAATTTAAAATTTTAATTTAAATTTTAAATAAATAAAATTTAAACTAAATATTTAAAATTAAATATCTTCATCACCGGGACACCTTTTTCAACGAAACGAAGAGCCAACTTGGGTTTTAAGAAAAACCCATTTCAAATATATTGTCCATGGTTTTAAATAAAACCTTTTATTTTGTCTGCCTTGGTTTTCACAAAAACCCTTCCTTGAACTTCCGCTTCTTGACATCAATGACAACATCAACACTTGAGCAAAGGCAATGTACCCAAAATTGCCAACAATCTCCCCCTTTGTCATTGATGGCAAACCTTTACTGAAAAACACTTCTTAAGAGCCAAAACTAAAACCCACAACTGAGAATCTACCTTTGAAGTTTTGCTCCCCCTGACTTGAAGCTTTCCTCTTCACTTGAAGCTCTCCCCCTTACTCATATCTCTCCCCCTTTGTCATCAATGGCAAAGGGCCACCTTTGGGGCTCGAAACTAAGAATGAGCCTCTTAGCTTAGTCCCTCCCCCACCTCCTGTTGAGGTGATTAATTCTGGGGTGGGAGTAAAACTCCCATTAGGCACTGATCATCATCAGCATCTATAACTTCCTTGTCGGGCCTTCTCTTGAACTCTTTGTCCATATCTCTTGTTCTTGTTCTTGTCTCTTGTTCTCCTGTTCTTATCCATGCCTTGATCCTTGGACCTGTTCATACCACTATTTCTATTCATGTACCTTGGAATTTCAGCTCTACATTGTCTAGCTATGTGACCTTCATTGTTGCACTTATAACAAGTAACAATGTTATTTCTTTTAGGCATACCTGTTCTTTGAATCCACCTATTCTGACTAAACCTATTCTGGCCAAACCTATTATGACCAAACCTGTTCTTGTTATTTGCCTTGCAAAGAATTGCTTTATGCCCAAACTGATTGCAAGAGTAGCAATACCCATGAAAGAAATTACCACTTCTGAAACTGTCATTTACCTTCTTCACTTGAGCCATGCAATGTGAAGCCATGTGACCAAACCTGTGACAAGCAAAACATCTGCCTTGAAACTTTCCTTTATTTGACCTCTTGGGTCCTGAAAACTTCTTCTTCTTCTCATTCTGAATTCTGTTTTTTGTTTCTGTGCATCTATCATTCAAGGACTCATGATCTGAAATACTTTCCTCATTAGAACTCTCTTCCTTTTGGAGTCTCTTACTAGACTCTCCAACTTGTTTCTTGTGAGGCTTAACAAAACCAAGACCTGTTTTATCTATTGTCTTTCTTTGACCTTTGATAAGAGATTTAACCTTTTTGGAGCTTTCTTGAAACTTGTACAGCTTATCCTTGTACTCTTTATTTTCCTCTTTCAACGAAGCCATTTTCTGTTCTAATTCACTATACTCAAGCACCTTAGATTCTAACTCATTCTTGAGTTCTTGTGCCTTAGCCATAGAGACGTCAAGACTTTCTATAAGTTCATCTCTCTCCATGCAACATTCATCTAACTTATCCTTGAGTCTAGCATTCTTCTTTCTTTCCTTTTTCAAAACACTAAGAGCATTAGTAAGTTCACATTCAAGATCCTCTATTTGATTGCACTTTGAATTATCAAGGCCTTTTTCAATTTTCTTATCACTAGAGGTGCTACCCTTTTCAAAAACCATACATGCATCTTCCTTATCATTTTCTGAAGCATCCTCATACATACTAGCAACCAAATCATTATTTTTGCAATCATCCTCAAGGTGACCAAAATTTCCACATCTAAGACATTTCATGATAATGAATCTATGTTTCGGTTCTTCCTCTTTTTCTGATATGAACAACATCTCATTTTCATTATCACTTGAAGAACTTTCACTATCACTACTAGAACACTTACTTGCTTTGTCTAGGTAGAAACTCTTCTTGTGATTGTGAGAGTACCTCTTTCCTTGATTGCTTTGCTCATCTTTGTTCTTCCTTTGATGCCTATGCCTTTCAGAATCTTTGCTCTTACAGTCCTGTTTATCTTCATCACTTTCATCCTTGGCAATAGTACAGTCAGTAGCATAATGGCCAAATTTTCCACAATTAAAACATCTTACGTTTTTCATATTTTTGTGCTTTCTAGAGAACTTGCCTTTCTTGCTGTAATATGCCTCTTCATCACTAGAAGACTCATCACTCTCTTGAAACTGTTTACCTTTGGAATAATCCATTGTGTTCTTTACTAGCTTTTCCTTCAAGTTGTTAAACCTTTCGAAGGAACCTGCTCTGATACCAATTGAAGAACACAAGCTTATATTGAGAGGGGGGGTGAACAGTATAAGACCTCTTTTTACTTTTTCCTTTATACTTCAAAATAGTAAAGCAATATATCCAAAGCAATATCAAAGCAATGCACAAAACCATCCACAAAGTGACACAACAATTTTAACGTGGTTCACCCAAGGTGGGCTACTCCACGGATAAAACTTTTCTCTAAAAGTTATATCAAAGTCCTCCGGGAATCCTTCCCAATTACAATGTTTATGAGCCTCGGCTCAAAGGAGATACCTTCCCCCAATCTAAATTTATGAGCCTCTACTCAAAGGAGATACCTTCCCCTACCTCTGCTCTGGCTGGTGATCCTCTAGAAGACCTCTGCCTCCGCTGCCCTTAGCAAATGGAACTCTATCCATAGAAGACACCTGTCTTCCCTGCTCTGGCTGGAGACCTCTGTCCTCAACTCTATCACCTCAAATCTGGTCCTCGAATTTGCACCAAACACAGTCCTTCGGTCTAGCACAAATGTCCTCGGGTTCTTCTCATAGAACCAATGCACCTCTGTCCTCAAGTTCTCTGATAGAACTATCAAACTCAACTTCACAAGTCCTCTGCTAGGACCTGTCCAAATCTGCTCACAAGTCCTCAACAGAACCTGTCCAAAACCTGCTCACAAGTCCCCAACGGAACCTGTCCAAAACCTGCTCACAAGTCCCCAACGGAACCTGTCCAAAACCTGCTCACAAGTTCATCAAGAAAACTTGCTTGGCATGAACCCACAAAGAGAATTGTTAGAGACCCAATGTGATTCATCAACCTCATAGAAGCATAAAGAGAATTGTTAGAGACTCAATATGTTCTATACTTAACTCCCAATCTCAATCTCAAATCTCATAGAAATAAGATAGATGTAATATGCTTTTCTCAAGAACATGAAACACAACCCAACAATTGCCAACCATGCAATATCTCATATAACAATGATACTCATGTTCTTTCCAACAACCAATATCTTTTCTCAACCAATTAGGGCTTCAACAACAATGCTCAAAGACAAGGTTTAACCAACATCATTCAACTCAACATTAACCTTGAAGCATTCAACCAATCATCACAAGAAAAGGAAACAAGTAGAAATCCTTTTCCCTCCAAAGATATTTGAACAAAACAGCCACCCACACAATATCACCAAATGCAAAGAATAACTTGTTCAAATCAACTCAATGGAGTAAGCCCAATATCATGAATCAAGTAAAAGCAATAACTTGATCAAACAACCTCTATGGAAGCAACTCAACCATCAACCTCAAAACAGCCAACCAAGGGTTTCACCAACTCAAAGCAAGTAGCAAGACTCACAAACATAAACCCTAGTGCACAATGCTTCCACTACCTCAAACCAGAATTATGCATTCACCAAAACTCTCATCAATGATAACAATGCATAAGTAGTCTTCAACAAACCAGAAAATAGGATTTACACCCAACCAAAGGAAACCTAGTTGAATACCTTTTCACTCCAATCTTATTTCAGGAAAACATACACCAATCATACTCATAAGAAGAATGTGCCCATACCTTATTGTGAAGATGAAGAAGCCTCTTTGTTAATCTGCCACAATTAAAATCACTCCTTTTGTGCCACTTAAAAGGTTAGCATAGCAAAAACAAATTTTCCACTTAAAGGTTCACTTTTAAACTCCAATAACACAAAACCCCTTAACTTCCAATTTAATACATTCCCCACAATTATTTTAAAACATTTTTACTCCTCTCACAATTAAGATTATAAAACTTTATGTAAAGAAAAACTTCCTCTAAACCCTTATGTCTCCCGCATTGTCATAGTTCGCATTTCCAAAAGGTAAGCATCCCCAACATTAAATATAACTAATAAAACAAGCCCTTATGTCTCCCAAGGTCCATGGTACTAACTACTCACGAAAGCACCACTACTACCTAAACATCACCTTAGGCATCAAACAAACATTATGAACCTATCACCAAGCCTTAGGCCTCAACAAAAATAATATAGGGCTCTTACCACCAGAACTGCTGAGGAGAATTGATCCCAGCTATTCGATAGCGCCGCCAGCAACCTCTTGCCAGCCGTCTCGACTGCCTCCGTAAATAGCATCGCCAGCAACCTCCTACCAGTCATCTCGACTGCCTTCGTCACCTTCGCCATGGCATCCACCCTGGCAACAACCTTGGCTCCCCAACGGGCCACGTGTACGATTGTCGACGTGGCGGTAGCTTGCAGGAGCAGCCTTAGGCCCGCTTTACACAGAGTCCACGTCTGCTTGCTCTGTGATTCGATCCAACAATATTCCACATCCGAACCAGCAATTTTTAGCATCCTTGACCCTTCTCTTATGCTAAAATCACACAAGGAATTTCCTCCATCCGCTGTACATCCTTTTTAATCATCCTCACACTTTTGACCACGCAATCGCCTGTCTTCCTCCTTCGCTGGCGCAGACGATGTCGAAAACGAAGATGCATGGAAATTGATATCAAATCCTTCGCTCTCTTTTAATGAAATCCATTGCCACATTTTATATGTACTATGATGCATTGATTAACATGTCGACACTTTTAATTTAATTTAAAATTTTAATTTAAATTTTAAATAAATAAAATTTAAACTAAATATTTAAAATTAAATATCTTCATCACCGGGACATATTTTTCAACAAAACGAAGAGCCAACTTGGGTTTTAATAAAAACCCATTTCAAATCTATTGTCCATGGTTTTAAATAAAACCTTTTATTTTGTCTGCCTTGGTTTTCACAAAAACCCTTCCGCTTCTTGACATCAATGACAACATCAACACTTGAGCAAAGGCAATGTACCCAAAATTGCCAACAACTTACATGTAGTCAATTGATCAAGAGTTGCACCCTAACATACCTTTGTAGGTGCTATTTAGAGTTTCATATTTTCAGCAAAAATATGCCACCTAAACAAATATGCCAATAGGTGTATTCATGATCAAGTGTATTTGCATTTTTAACCGTTAATATTCTAGTCCAATGAGAGTGGTAAAATTTAAATTTTTCTTACAAATATGCCAAGATAAAAGTGTATTCACTTCAGGATATATTTGCTCTAAGTTGGTGGATTCACCTCTACTAGATTTTGTTTGTAGTTATTGGGGTCGAACTAATTGTCATGGCTAGTTTAATTGTCAATTTGCATCAGTTATACCAAGCAATAAAGCATGAAAAGAAGAATAACAATGAATTGAACAAGAAAGAACAACTTATTTTATTAAATCATTATCAAATCCTAGTTACAAGTACGTCCCTCTTAGGGATACCGAATCCTTTGATATAATTGATACAATATTTCAAGCCCCTCAAAGGGGATGGTGCAATACACAAGATCTTATTGTAGACATGAATTGCTAAAGGCTCAAGGAAGCCTTCTTCTCACTTGATCAGAGGAATATGTTACTAAGAATTCTTTGAATTTGCTCAGATCTTGTAAACCTACATTCAAGAAACAACATAAAATAATTAGAAGCAAAGGAGGCCTCTCATGATGAGGCTCTTGATAGGAATTTACATGAATTAGTACAAATACAGTAAGAAAGCATGAATACTTATAAATATGATTACAAAACCTTTGAATTACTATAAATAATGCTAATAAAATGGTAAATCTAGCTATTACGATGCATAATCTGCCATTAAAACTTGAAATGAAGTAAATCTAATGCAACTAGTGTAAATTGATAAAATAGAATGAAATAAAGCAAAGCTACCTCTAATTCCTACAATTAACCATACAAAAGCATGAAGGAAAGCTAATCTATGTTATATCTACCTAATTGCATTTTTAGAATGAAATTCCTATGGCTAAAAATAGGGAAATTAAATGTCAAACCCTCATTGTGGGTCTGAGACGCAACTGGCTCTATTATCCATGGCTGAGGTGAAAGTGCTCTTTCTCTTGTAACCATGGCTTGAATCTCAAATTTCCTCTGGGTAATTGATGATAAAGGGTCGCCTCTATGCTATAGAACTAATTGGTGGTATATATTCTTCGAATTTACAGTGGAAGTGGTTCAATTATGGATGAATGATCTCCTCAAGCTCTTGAAACCTCCATAGCTTCACATGCAATCATGATTTTCAAATTGGTAGCATGTAGGCACTCCTCAAGGGTTGCAAATGGATCTCTAATTCTGTAGGGCTTCACTGCATGCAAATTGACACTTAATCTAGACTTTTACCCAATTTGGAGGGGGGTCTTATAGCATTCTCAATTACTAATCTTGGATTTCTTGGGAAGATAAGATCAAGATAAATTTTTGAAACCACTTAAAATCCATTGCCATGGCCGTTATAACTTAATTTAGATTGGCTCAAGAATTAAAAATAGTTTCAGGGCTAGCCATGGCTCTGAGGTGTAGCTAGCTCTGTTAGCCATGGGTGTCAACCGCAGCTAAGGCTAAGTAGGCCAAAGCTGCCTAAATTGAGTGGTTAAAACCACTGCTCTATCTTGGAAAGTTCCAAGATCATTCATATTGTCTATTAGGATGCCCATATGAGTAGTACCCTATACATGACACATTTTAGGTATCTACAGATTCCTCTTTTGGGATGCGTTGTGTGAAAGCACAATGCTAAGCAAAAATATACTACCCAAAGCCATGTCATAGGTCGAATGATGACCATTGATCTGATCAACATTAGATGCCCAGTCTTGCAAAAGGACGCAAATCTTAGAATCATTACTTCCAACTAAGGGAAGGGTTAGTTTTCAAAGCTTTCATGTATCCACGATGATCGGGTAGTCAGGCTACAATCATTTTGATAGGTGGAAAGCTACTAACTTAACTGTTATATTTACTTTTTGCCCCAGCAAAGGGTAAGCTTATGATAGTTTTTGGCAATGATTCGTAAGATGAACGTAATTTTGACAAGATCGAGTGATCTTCTATTAAATTTGATTATGATTGTTGATATTATGACTACCCCCTCAAGTGATGAGTCAATGAGGGTAGGAAATTGAATAAAGCAACGAGTTTCTTGACCAAGATGAATAATTTGGACAATTTAAGATTTTTGTACTTTGTTATTATTTGGCAAGGCCTGATTCAGCCATGATTTCAACTGTTATTAGTAATTGTACATCTCTATCCCATGGAGTAGTCCAATCATGGTCTTCTTAGGGAATCAAAATGATAGCAATTCCAATTAGGCTTGTGTTGAATCACTATGTTCGATGATCTGTTGAAAATGTCATAGAAGAAATGGAATGAACGCATTTTTCCCGTGGGGTAGTCCGATCACTATGGCCTTCTTAGGGATTGAAGTGAATTCATTTTAAGTCAACGATGACTAATTTGCCCCAAATGAACTTATGGTAATTTACCCATCTTACCAAATTGCATGGATTACATGTCGCTGCAACCGCTAAGTGTATAAGGTAAATGACTAGATATGAGGCACATTTGAATTTTGAATTATTTGAATTTGTTTTGTTATTTTTGAAATTTTTGAGAGTTTTGGGTGGTTGATTATTGTTGATATTGCATTTTAAAGCTCCTCATGGTTGGATTTTTAGAGTAGTGTAGGCTCAGTTGGTAGATGGTGTGGATACGAGGAGGAGAGGGTAGCTCTCCGAGAAAATATTGCCACTACCAATATAGAGATAGAGAAGATCACTAGGCAATGTGATATTCTCTGGTCTTAGCTAGATGTTGTGACTATAGAGTGATATTTTCTCCAGTCAGCGAGGGGAAATCCCTCGACTTCTCAGGTTACTCCTGCCACTCTAATTGTCTAGGGACCAGTAGGGTTGGATATGGTGATAGATATCTAGAGACTGCATCATATGTGGCCCATATCGGTCTCCTAGAGGGAGAGGTCAGACTACATAGTGGACGAGTACCTGAGAGATCCACTACTGTAGGGACTTAGAGGACCAAGATACGTGAGATAATGCAATCATAATCATGGCCTAGTCATAGGACTAGCATATCTGAGAGGTCCACAGGTACCAGCTCCAAGTGGACTCACTAGGAGGGTAGAGACGGTGGAGGAGACTCACAAGCAAGGGGTGCATACCACTCATGATTATGATTTGGGTACATTGTATCTTTTTTTAGTGTAAGGTCTGAGGACCTACACAATTGTAGCCTATGGGCATTTTTGACACATGCCTATGTACTCTTTTTTGACACATATATTTATATGATTTGAATTTATTATGGCTCATTACATGTGTATATTTTTGTTGTTGTATGTTTATGAGATGCATATGGATGCAATGCTTATAAATGATATTGATTTGATGCTATATGATGTGATGTATTGATGACATGCACTAGCTAGCTTCTGGATATATGACTAGATACTATGATCTAGATTTGTAGATGGACTACTACGATGTATGCATATGGATGCAATGTTAGATGTTAAATGCATGCTTAATTTGATTTACTTGTATGCATTTAATTTATGATGCTATGATATGATGAATGCAAATGTATGTAATGCATTATTTACATGATGTAATCTAATGTAAATGAACCTGTATGTTTTAATCACTTAAAATATAAGGAATGAATGCAATATGAGTTAACAATATAATGGATGACACCACATAATGTATAATAATCATGAATGTAATTGATAAATATTATCATAAGAATTTAATAAATTAGACACCCATATGTGAGACGTAATATGATATACTATTTTCTCTTCATGAGCTTTTGTAAACTAAAAGATATGCATAAAATAGTCAGTGGTCATCTAAATATCATTGTTGATACTCATCCGATATCTGTTCTATGTTATGAACACCCTTTAATAAACAAAATATCATAAAAAAAAATTGATGATTGATGGATTGATTTGATTTGTTGCTATTTAGTAATTTTTGAGGTTTTCCATGAGACTCAAACACCCTATTTGACTTATCAAAAGTTGTATAATAACTATACTAGACTTCTGAGAGATAAAATTGTTGCAATGAAGACCAAAATATTCATTATCCCTGTGTGTGTAAATGAATATATTAGATGAGACATAAGACTACCTCATTTCCAAATGAGATTCATTCAGCCCATTGTTGTAATGAGGATCACCACATGCTCACCTAATCCTAGGTTTGGACGCAGTTGCACTAGACCACTAGGTAATACAAGGCACCTAAAGCTAGCTCATTTGTAAATTACTTAGACCTACCCTAATGTAAGGCAGGATTCATTCAGCCCATTGTTGTATTGAAGATCACTCTATGGATTTCAAGTATTGACCATTCCAAGGATTCAAGCTCTTCACCCCCTTATTTTCTTCAATTTTATTGGGATACTTGCTCATATATAGTGATGAAAATCATTGTTTATTTTGATTAGTGAGGGATTTGAATATGCCAAGTGCTATAAAAACTAGACCTCATCCTCAAAAGCAAAGCAAGATTTCTATAAACTTTTGATAAGACCACTAGGTATGGCTGAATGACCAAAAAACCCTAGCATATTTCTCATAGCAACAGGAGGGGTTGTGCTGAGAAACACAATTACTCACAAGGGTGATGGAAGATTATTTTGCATAGATGCATGATTTAAATACAAATGTGGTGTCATTTGTAATATTGCAAACACAACCTATTCTAATGCAAGTGCGATGGATGGAAATGCATAATGCAATGCATTTAACTGAATGCAAGTGCAAAATGAAAATGCATAATGTAAATGTTTTTGAAGTTTTATGTTTTGCAATATTTTTATATTTTATTGCTTTTTTATATTTATGGATTTTTAATTTTTCCATGTTTTTGAATTTTTTGAATTTATGTGTGGAACGCCTTACTATGGAGGATATTAAGAGGTTCAGACTCTTCAACACCTTCAAGCGATGTTAGGCAATAAGTTCTAGGTCCAATCTACTTTGATATGATATATGGACCTAACCAGTTAGCCGTAAATTTATCTTGCAAGTGCGGTGGTAGGTTTGAGTTCTATTGGTTCTCCTTCAATACAATAGCACCAACTTTAAAGTCTCTCAGATGGAATTTATTATTATAAGCTCATTTTAGGTGCTCTTGATAAAAATGGAGATGCTCAAGGGCATTCATGCAACGTTCATAAAGAAGCATCAATTGATCAAGGTGATATTATCCCACGGTGTTGTCATTGATAAACTCTTTCAATGTGATGTGCAACATTGGAATTTCCAACTCTAAGGGCATAATGGCCTCAATTCCATATACTAGTGAAAATGAGGTTGCCCTAGTGGGTGTCCATATGCTAGTCTTGTAAACCCATAATGCAAGGGATAGTTGTATGTGCCAATATTTATGGTTTTCTTGTATTGTCTTTTTCAATGGCTACCACTATCTTTTTTGAAGCCTCAGCTTACCCGTTTTCCTGCAAATAGTATGGAGTAGCAAAAATGTGATGTATATTGTACTTGGATGTCAAAACCCTCATAGTTTTGTTCTTGAATGACATTCCATTATTTGAGATTATTTTGGATGGTATCCCAAAATGACATGATATTTTGAAGTATGAACTCTATAATACGTGATCCAGTTATTATTGTCAAAGGGATTACTTCCACCCACTTTGTAAAATACTCCGTAGCTATTATAATAAATGTATGTCAACCTGATGATGGGGGAGAGATCTTTCCGATTAGATCTAAACCAACTAAGCAAATGGCCAAGCCACTTGAATGGGCTATAAGGCCTAGTATGGCAAGTGCATAAGATTAGCATGATGCTAACATTTAATGCATTTTTTGACATACGCAGTGCAATCCTTCTCCATAGTGGGCCAATAATAATCCATTCAAAGGATGCACTTAATGATAGCCATACTGCTAATATGGCCACCACATGTACTGTCATGAGCCTATAAAATTTCCCAAGTTGATTCTTTGGGCTCAAGATAATGAAGGAGAACTCCATCATATCTTTGATGGTACAAGATATTTTCTATCAAGACATACTTTATCACTTTCTATTTAAATGTGTGTTTCATGGCACGTGGTAATCCCTGATGGATTAAACCAAGCTTAAGGAAATTATGTAATTATGACATCCAATCCTGATAAGCTTCTACATCGACTAATAAGATGACTTGTTTCCCTAGCGGTTTGCTGTGCGTGAATGTAGACTGGGATGCAACCTTGTGGTGAATGGTGGTACCATTCCCCATAGTACCTTGTGAGATAAAATACCCCCAAGGTGCCTTCTTGATAGTCTCTGGATTTATAGAACCATTCATGGTTTGGTTCTATATTAACCATGTTGTATGATTCTTTATTATCGAAAGCCTCATGCTGCATCGTGACATGCGATAGCATATTCACCTGAATGGTAGTAAACTCAAAAGATGGATTTTGAGGGATTAAATATCCTAAAGATATCATAGTGTCTATGAATTTTTTTGATGTACAAGAGATTACCTCGATGTCATACCACTCTAGCTAGGCTAGAGAAGTGTCAGCAAGATCCTTATAAGCTTTTAGGATATGACACTTGCATTGAAACAATCCCTTAACCTGATTAACAATGATAAGGGAGTCACCAAAGATGTTTAATATTTTAATCTTCATGGTGATTTCTGTTTGGAGACCTAATATGAGGGCCTCGTACTCAAAAATTTTATTGGTGCAAGGAAATTCTAGCTTAAATGACAAGGTAATTGGAGCACCTTGTGGTGTGACGAAGATAATTCTTCCACCACCCCCTTGCTCACACTTCGAACCATCGAAGAACAAAGTCATATCAGATTTGTTATATGGTTCTTTGGGTTTGGGAGATTTTGATAATGCAAATACTGCATCATCAAGAAGTTCTATGGTGAGAGGCCTGCTATTCTAAAGAGGTGCCTCTACCAATTGATCAGCTATGACATGTCCCTTGATGGATTTTTGGCTAATGAATTCCAAATCAAATTCTATCAATAGCATGATCCACTTCACAGTATGTGTATTATGATATGTCTTGCTCATCATATACTATAAAGGATTAAGTTTGGATATTACATACGTCATATGAATTAGCATGTAATGACACAACTTTTTCATTGTAAACACCATTGCTAAACACTTCTCCACATATTCATACCCTAGCTCATAACTCACCAAGGTTTGATTGATGTAATATATCACTTGCTCTTTTTCTTGTAAATTCTTTTGGGCCAACATGGTTCCCAATGTAAAGTTAGTAGCTGATATATAAAGTAGGAAAGGCACATTTGGTCTTAGTGGAGCTAGCATTGGTGGCATCGTCAGGTATTGCTTAATCTCAGCAAAGGCTACTTGACAGTCCTTGTCCTTGTTGAATGGGACCCCCTTGTGTAGCAACTTATTCATGGATAAGAATTTGTTTGATAATTATGTGATAAATCACTTTATGGAGACTACTTTACCTTGTAAGCTTCTTATCTCTTTGATATTTGTGGGAGGATGTATTTCAATAATGACCTTGATCTTTTTTGGGTCGATTTTGATCCCTCATTTAGAAATGATGAATCCTAATAGTTTTCCTGAAGTTATGTCAAATATGTACTTCTTGGGATTCAACCTAACATTATGCTCTATCAAGCGATTGAATACCTTTCTCAGGAACTCTGCATGCTCTTCTCATAGTAATGACTTTGCCAATAAGTCATCGATGTAATATTCTAATATCTTATGCATGTAGTCATGAAAAATGTATTTCATGGCCCACTGATATGTGGCACCAGTATTTTTAAGGCTGAATTGCATAAATTTATAACAAAAAAATTCCCCATGGCATTGTGAACACAATTTTGTGTTGGTCTTCAGCTTTAATCCAAATTTGATTGTAACTAGAAAAACCGTCCATAAGAGAAAGCATCTCATGACCCGAAGTTGTATCTATGAGAGCATCTATGTTGGGCAACGAAAATGAATCCTTTGGTGTTGCCTTGTTGAGGTATCTAAAATTTGTACAGATATAGATCCTTCCATCAGGTTTTCCTATAGGTACCATGTTTGATACCCATTCTAGATAGTCGATGGAGATAATAAACTCTACATCCAACAGCTTCTGCAACTTGTCCTTAACCATTAAAGTGACCGTTGGATGCATTTTCTAGAGCTTCTACTTGATAGAACTTTTAGAGGGGTCTAGCGAAAGGTTATGAGTAACCAATTTTAGATATTGTCCCAAAATATCCTTGTATATCCAAGAAAAAAAAATTGGTCTCTCTTTCAATAGAGGGATGAGGATGGCACGCTCATCAAGAGATAGACTCTCTCCAAATTTAACCTTCTTAAGATTAGTGGGATCATCATTGATATCCACATCAAAGGTTTCTTGTACTGACATATGTTATCCCTCATCAAGCTAGTGAGGCATAGGAATCAAGTGGATGTCATCAACTAGGTTTAAAGGTCCCACATAGGAATTACCCTCAGTGTGATAAACATCATGTGCATATCCTGGTGCAAAGTGAAACAGTTTTAAATTTTCATTATTAGGGAAGAAATCTTCAGGATCTAGGGGTGAATCAACATGATCCCAATCAATAGTGTCTATATTAAGACACAATGGTTTAGAAGGATCGACTAGGTTGTGGAGTGGAGTGGTCAGATCAATGGAGTTCATGTTGATGGAATGGATTAGATCTCCAGGACCATATGTGTATAACTCTACATTATCTTTGCTATTTGCATACCCGAGATGTGGCTATAGGGGTATGGGGATTTTTGGATCCAGTCTATGAATAGACTGGAACATGGGATCATTTGGATCTATAAGTTGCATATGTGTAGGCAGATCGAGGAAAACTATATGATAAATCACATATAAATTGGACGGTCTCCCCTTGAGGTGTGGGACAGGATAAACTCTTTGATACATCTCATCAATATTGAACGGTTCATGATGATGCCATAAATAGTGAAGCCCGAGATAGGTCCTCTCGGTATCATCCTTATCATCGCTATCATATATGAGTCCCTCACCCCTACCTACTACAATAGAGCATTAAGCAATATGAGGCCTAAGGTAGGCCCTCTCCTCATAGCCACTATTGTTAATGAATAATTCCTCATTCTTGCCTACTGACTTCATGGGTAATAGATGATGTAAATGTAGAGGGTCTAAGTAGGCCATCTCATTTTCATCCTCATATTGTTCATCATTTTAGGATTCTTCATCATCATCTATTCTGAAATCACCTTATGGTCCATCTCTGTCAAAAATGGATTCCACTCTAACTTCCTCAGAAGCAACTTCTAATTTAGTGTCTACTATTAGGCCTAGATTCTAGATTTGCATGCCAGTATTGTTGGTAGCGTCATGGATTTCAATCTCCAAGTTAGCTCTTGGAATTTCTCCTGGATTTACCTCTACCACAATGTTTTCATGATAGGTCTCAGTTGGTTTAATAGATATGTAGGTCACCAGCCTATTACCCCTTTGTATGTAGGAAGGGTTAGGGTGATAAGTATTCCAATTCATATTATCCCCTAAACTGAGGTTCAGATGATCAAGAGATGTTGCTAAAAGCTCATCCTGTCCTCTAATATGGTAGCCTAACCTGAAACTATCAGTTGGTAGTTGATATTGTGGTTCATAGGAATTTCGACACCCTTGCTCAAATAATCCTAGACCATAACCATGGGTAATATATGATGTAAATGTAGAGGGCCTAAGTAGGCCATCTCAATTTCATCCTCATATTGTTCATCATTTGAGGATTCTTCATCATCATCTATTTCAGAATCACCTTATGGTCCATCTCTGTCAGAAATGGATTCCACTCTAACTTCCTCAAAAGCAACTTCTGATTTAGTGTCTACTATTAGGCCTATAATTTGGATTTGCATGCCAGTATTGTTGGTAGCTTCATGGATTTCAATCTCCAAGTTAGCTCTTGGAATTTCTCCTGGATTTAGCTCTACCACAATGTTGTCATGATAGGTCTTAGGTGGTTTAATAGAGATGTATGTCACCAGCCTATTACCCATTTGTATGTAGGAAGGGTTAGGGTGATAAGGATTCCAATCCACATTATCCCCTAAACTGAGGTTTAGACGATCGAGAGATGCTACTAAAAGCTCATCTTGTCCTTTGATATGGTAGCCTAACCTAAACCTATCAGTTGGTAGTTGATATTGTGGTTCATAGGAAGTTTGACACCCTTGCTTAAATAAGCCTAGACCATAACCATACCAATGGTAACGTTAGAAATAATGCAAGGCAAACTCTTTGTTAGAAAATTAATGAATATTTACCGAGAATGGTTCTTCATCATATTCATCTATGGGTATGCGATTGGAAAATTGTTCAAGCCCTCCATAGATGAAATTTTTTGGTTGGGTGGCACCCCCAGTGGTACCACCATCCCTACGGGAAAGCGATGGGCTTGATTTTGGCCCATGTCTTGTGCAATCTCGATAAAATGCGTGAATGCCATGTTCTGCACTATATACTCTGCTAGACCATGATTAACCTAATGTATGATCACCTGCGATGTAGATGACCTAGATGAAGAAGCAATTGAAGCAGTCTAAGGTTCCTCCTTGACTCAGTTTTGAGCATCCCCTTCGTCCATGGGACTAGGAACCTCAAAAATGGCTACTTTGGGTGCTTCCTTTATCTCTTTCCCACCTTGTTCTACCTTAAGCTTCTTATCATTCCTAAGAATTGTGAATGTCATAGGTTTTGTTGAAGCAACTATTGTGTGCTCTGATAGTTATGGTGATGAAATGTAAGGTCCTGCACACACTTCATTTAGTTTACCTTCTGGATTTTTGATGGGTGAAATTGGTCATATATCCAGGTTTATTGAAGGGAGAATTAAATATCCAGGTAAATCTTCTAGGTTCACATATTTAAATGGTTCCTCATTGGAAGGAACCACGTGAAATTGTCCCTCATGTATATACTTAATACATTGATGTAAAATTGAGGTAACATAACGCATATCTCTAATCTAAGGCCTCCCCAAGAGGATGTTATATTGCATTGAACCTTCTATTACATGACACATCACTGGGATGGTCTTTAGTCTAACATAAATGGGTAAGACTATAGTATCTATCGTTGAGCATAGTGCATCGTTAAATGCTCTTAAAGTGAATGTAGAAGGTACAATGTGTGATTTTGGAAACTTCAAATATGTCAATGCCTTGGTAGTAATAATATTGATTGACGACCCTATGTCAATCAAAACCTGTTTAAATGGTGTGTGGTTAACACACACAATTATATGCAATGGTGGGTCCGCTATAGTAGTAGATACCATTTTAATCTCATGATCATGAAATTGAATCACCGGCTCACTACACTATTGCACATGTCCCACAAAATTTGTAAATACTTCGGGGTCCTAGGACTAAAATTCAATAGACCTCAAGATGTCCATGAGAATCTTCTTATGCTTGGGAGACTATTGTATCAGTTCATATATTGACAACTTTGATGGATTTATCTATAGTCTTTGAACAAGCCTACTCCTGATGGTCACCACCGATCTAGTTGGTGGGCCTAGCATATTTTTTTGCATTGACCTTTATGAAGGTACAACTTGAACTCTGATCAAAGATGGAGGTGGATCTGGTCACTAGTACCTCCCTTTTCTTGTGACAACATTTACCATTCTAATGAAACCTTGTGTAGGTGGTTCAATACACACTTGGTTCACTTGTCCGACATTGTTCCTTAGAGGCTCGTGGTTCGATAGAGGATTTTTAAAACTCCCCATGTTTTGGTTGTTCGAAGCCTAAGGGTTATTGATAATTATCTTACCTTTGTCGATCATGTTTTGCACCACATGTTTAAAACTATAACATCCTTCAATGTCATGTCCCTTCATCCTATGGTATGTGCAATACTGATCATCCCTATACCCTTTTGGTTTGGGTTGGTTAGGGTCTTGCAACTTGATCTCTGGTAAGTTGATAGCCTTAGCCTCACATATTTTATGGAAGATCAATTTCATCATCTCTAACAATGGTGTGAACTGATGAGGAGGGCGTTTCTCTTTATTCTTACTCATTTTCTTGTTATTGCGCTGGTTATATCGTACAGGAGGAGGTTGGGTCTGATAATTCTATTTTTGTTACCCCTTATCCCCTTTCTATAGGTTTAACACCACTTGATTCACATGGGCCATCTTGGCCTATTGATTCTGATTTTGGGTGTTCTTCTTGTTCCAATCCTTCCTATTTCGTAGCTTCAAGTTAACCTCCTATAACTTGATATCCTCAATGACCTTAGCTTGTTCCAAGGCCTCCTCAAATGTCTGGTATTGCTACAGTTGCAACAGTAACAAGATGTGCTTCACACAACTCTTTGTAAACATTTGAGTCAGCTATGTGGTCGAAATAGAAAATGGCAACTTTACCATCAAATTTCTTCATATTTTCCCATAGTCCATGCTCAGCTCATCATCATATTACATTAGAGAAACCATATTGGATAGGTTTATCTTCTTCTTGACGTCTAAGGAGAAGTGTTTAAGAAAAGCATTAGCCAGATTTTTGAAGATGGTTATGTTGTACCTTTGTAACTGATTGAACCACTCCCGAGCAAAGCCTAAAATTGTTGTGATTAAGGTCCTCAGTAATAGAGCATCATTGCTTTGTATCTGAAAGCACATATCCATAAAGCTTGTGATATGCTCCTGAGCATCTTCCTCTCCTTGAAAATTCTCCATCTTTGGCATCTCAGAGTGATCAGGATACGTTGGAGTAGGGCACTAAGGGGCATAGAGGCTCATTGTGTATTTTATTTAAGGTGGGATTTTGGTAAGCCCTCCCTTGCTTCTCAATGGCTCTTACATTTTTTTCCAAGGCCTTATAAGACTTCGAAGATAGAATCTCCTCTTCTCTGAGGAGCCTTTGGAGGGAGACTCTTCTTCGATTGAGATGGAGGGCTAGGCTCATCCTCCACATCCACTAAGGAGATCTCAAGATATTCTTGTTCTTGCTCGTATTCTGCTACTTCCTCATACTACATATGCCCATGATGCTCAAGCGCTTGGTATTACAACATGTTTTGGGTCATGTAATGAGTATAATTTCTAATGTCCTCAGGGCACAATTTGAGCTATGAAGCAGCTTGTCTATGAGGGTGCTCCTTGTATTCACTCTTAGGGGGTAAATTAGTGCAAGTCAATTGATCCACTCTATCTACACACCCCTTATAGTCAAGGATATGTTGCTCACGCATGCGTTTCTCATATAGACGTTGCCTTAGCAACATTTGTACTTGAGTATCCTCATTTTTTAGGTGCTCACACTCTACGCATACATATTCCAATTAATCTTGGAAGATCCGCTACCTTTATTTTGACACCAATTTTTACGATTGATCTAGATGATCAACCATATGTGGTCTCTGATGGATCTGCTCTATTCAGGTAGTTTTGTTGGTGTGAACCCCAACAAACTTATTTTTCACGCTCTTGCCTTTGTCTGTATATATGGCATTTATGTTCTGCTATTATCTGTGATCTATGCTTGCATGGGTTGATGGGGCACATATACTATGAGAACGCTTTGAGCATTCTCCTGGTTCCTTGATAGTCCTACATGTGCCCTCACTATGTGAACTCATAGAATGAGAGTGAGCCATTGAGGCTCTACACCCTAATTGCCCTAGGACTCTATCAATACCATCAAGTTGTCTTGTCTTCCAGGGTTGATCTGGAGGTGTTCCATTTACTCCAACTTTAGACATGTCAATTGTGAACTTATCAATTTCATTATTGTTTAGAGTCTGGAAGGGCCTACACTCTGAAGCTGCCCTCTCTTCCTGCCCCTAATTGGATGGATTTTCTTGTTGTCTATTTTGGGATGGTAGGGGCCTTAAGCCACCCTTAGATCTATCCCTAAAGGAGTGTGCGTTACCTCCTTTATCTGGGGTGTTTTGAATAGAATTCCCATGTGTAGAATTATCCCCTCTAATGCTTGCCAAAATTCATCCATAAGGATTCTATGGTTGAGGGTTCAACATGTTGTATTGTACATTAGGCAGAGCTTCGGCTTTGATCTCAGTTCTACATCGAGATCAGCCTCTTTGTGTACTAACCATGATGTGTATTATCTCATATGTATATTTTAAAGAAAACAAAGCAAAATAGGATGATTATCTCTTTTAAAATTTCTTTGTGAGCCCTAAATTTCTTTGATGCATTTCAGGTGTGTTGTAATCATAAACTAACCCTCATCGTATATTCAAATTTGTTGATGATATACTTGTTTAGTTTAATGGATTTCACCCGTATACTCGTAGCTCGAAAACCTACAATGAAATTCATGGTCACGTAAAACCCCCAACATGTGGAGATGAAATCATGCATGGTGTGTGTGTCCATTTTAATCTTGTACATAAATGAAAAATGCATCACCAAGCAAACACACTCTTTCCTACATGCTTATAATAAAAGCATTTTATATTATTTACTAAATTAGATTTAGAGAATGCATTTACATGATAAAATTATCCTCTTATTGGTCCCCAACAAGAAAACTCTACACAAATTACTTGTTAGCTACGGGACAGAACCACAGGTAATAGTTTTGATGGTGGGATAGAACCACAGGCCAAAAACTTAGCCCCTATTGATAGCAGCAGCTAACAGTGCTAGCTACGGCTATCAGCCGTGGTTGATAGATGACATGAAATTTTCATCCAATTTTACCCTTACTATTTTTTTAGGTGAATTATTTAGTTAATTACAGGAAAAAAGTAGTAAAACCAGAGAACCAAAGGATCAAGAATACCTCGAAATCCTCATTTGATGGAGATACTGGCTGCTTACTATCTATTTTTTTGCTCTGCTACTAACCGCAACTGTCAAGCATGGCTGAGACTATTCACTGTGGTTGTTAAGTGCAACTGAGACCTACAACAAAAAACACTAAAAAATCAGTCATCTACAACGTAATTTATGGGGTTCCTACCATGATCGCCATCTTTACCATCCTAAAAGCATACACCTAGGCTATTGCATCAATTATACCAAGCATTAAAGCATGAAAAGAAGAATAACAATGAATTGAACAAGAAAGAACAACTTCTTTTATTAAATCATTGTCAAATCCCAGTTACAAGTATATCCCTCTTAGGGATACCGAATCCTTTGATACAATTGATACAATGTTTCGAGCCCCTCAAAGGGGATGGTGCAATCCATATACTCTTATTGTAGACATGAACTGCTCAAGGCTCAAGGAAGCCTCCTTCTCACTTTATAGGAGGAATATATTTCCAAGAATGCTTTGAATATGCTTAGATCCTATAAACCTACATTCAAGAAACAACATAAAAGAATTAGAAGCAAAGGAGGCCTCTCACAATGAGGCTCTTGATAGGAATTTGCATGAATTGGTACAAATATGGCAAGAAAGAATGAATACTTGTAAAGATGATCACAAAACCTCTAAATTACTGTAAATAATGCTAAGAAAACAGTAAATATAGCTATTATGATGCATAATCTGCCATTAAAACTTGAAATTAAGCAAATCTAATGCAACTAGTGTAAATTGATAAAATAGAAGAAAATAAAGTAAATATACTTCTAATTCCTACAATTAACCGTACAAAATCATGAAGGAAAACTAATCTATGTCATATCTACCTAATTGCATGTTTAGAATAAAATTCCTATGGCTAAAACTAAGGAAATCGAATGTCAAACCCTCACCGCAGGTCTGAGATGCAGTTGGATCTGTTAGCTACGGATGATAGCCACGGTTGAGGTGAAAGTGTTCTTTCTCTTGTAACTAGGACCTAAATCTCAAATTTCCTCTAGGTAATTGATGATCAAGGGTCGCCTCTATGTTTTGGAACTAATTTGTGGTATAGATTCTTCGAATATGTAGTGGAAGTGGTTCAATTGTAGATGAATGATATCCTCAAGATCTTGAAACCTCAATAGCTTCACATGCAATCATGATTTCCAAATTGGTAGCATTTAGACACTCCTCAAGGGTTGCAAATGGCTCTCCAATTTGGTAGGGCTTCGCTGCATGCAAATTGACACTCAATCCAGAATTTTTCTAAATTTGGAGGGGGGTCTTATAGCACTCTCAATTCGTCATCTTGGCTTGCTTGGGAAGCCAAGATCAAGAACCAGGAGGTTGGAATAGTTGAGTGGAATATTATGGATGCTTTCTCACCTGAAATCGCTTGAAATCCATTGCCATAGCCATTATAACTAAATTTGCCTTGGCTCAAGAATTAAAAATAGGTTCAGGGCTAGCCATGGCTCTAAGGCACAACTAGCTCTATTATCCATAGGTGTCAGCCGTGGCTAAGGTTGAGTAGGCCAAATCTACCTAAATTGAGTGGTTAAAACCACTTCTATATCTTGGAAAGGTCCAAGATCATTCATATGGTCTTTTAGGATGCCCATATGAGTAGTCCCCTACACATGACACGTTTTAGGTATCTACAGTTTTACAAATATGCCAAGATAAAATTCAGGTTAGATTCGCTCTAAGTAGGTAAATTCACCTCTACTAGATTTTGTATGTAGTTCTTGGGGTCGAACTAATTGTCATGGCTAGTTTGATTGTTTTGTTGATTTGCTTTGAAGACCAATGTAAATGATGTGGTCTAATCTTAGGTATCTACATTTTCCCCCTTTTGATACATTTTAAATTTTAATAAATATGTCAAAAATAGTTGTAGATACCTATGTTCTTGAGAAAATCATGATGGTTGGGCTTTGATTGACTAATACAAGCAAAAATATATCGAAAGATTGTTTCTAGTAAAAGCAAAAAATTTCAAGCTTTTACTATATAATTTTCTTGTTATGGCTAACAAAAGGGTTTTTAAACTGGTTCTTTTTCCTAGCTTGGGTGACCCCTCAAGTTTCTAAGGGATAAATGGGAGTCATGAAGGAACTCGAATGGCCTAGATAAGAAGTGGATAAAGAGAAAATTTACATGATTCAGGGTAAAATAGGGTAAAGGTTGTGGGTAAATGGCATTTTCACCATGCACAAGAGAGAGAAAGGGCTTTAGATAAAAGCCAAGGTTTATAAAATGGTGCATCAGGTATGACCAATTCATAGACTAGATAGAGTTTGATGAGTAAGCCCAAGTGGGGTCCTAATAGAGGTATGAGTTTTTTTCTTTGTTAACTTTTCAATTTTTATCTTTTTAGTTTCGTGGTGCTATGATCGACATATTTATCCCATAGGCTTGAATATATTGACTCGAATACACTAGGAATGTGGCATATTCATGAATTTTATAGGATCAATAGATTCATGTTTGTTCGATGTATTCGTTACTCGATAAATTTGCTCATCGATGGCATATTTACTAAGAATTGATTTTTTATAGGTTGACTAATTTTAATTTTTCTATTATTACTTTTCCTTGGTTGTAGGTGTTAGATGTGCTAGAATTCCATGAATAATATTTCTCACACTTTATAATCTATAATGGTTGTTATGATCCTTATAGATTGAGATGTACTAGATGTGGTGGGGTTAGTGCCCTTTTGATTACTCTGGTAGAGTGGTGGCATTTAGAGTGTGGTACATTTTTGCTACCTACTAGAGATATGATAGTTACTTTGGAGTATGTGTGGAGGATTCTACAAGTGCCTATCTAAGGCATTGATATATAGATGAGCTATAATTAGGCTCAACCTATTTCCAAGCTTACCTATGGGTGTCATTTTGAGCTAAGGCACCATGGCATTGACATAAATGTCATGTTCCAGGTAGGTTTACTAGATTTGTTGACAATGTTACTATGTTTTATGGTATCAAGCTTGCTGGTTGGTGATACTAGCAAGATATTGTTGCACTAGGGGTTATTTGAGATCATCACTTAGATGAGGGATGATTATGTGTGATTTTCTTGAGAATATTTTATTTTGTACAGGCTCTATTGGGTTCTCCATCTTGTGGTTTACAAGAATGGGAAGAGATTGGTTTGTTATCTTATATTATAGGTATGGGTATGGAAGCACATATATATGAGGTATCATGTTCTATTACTTATGGTTCTAGTAAATCTAGATGTTCTAGCAGGTTTCAGATGGAACCGTTTCTATGGGATACATAGGAAAGCCTTTATGGGAGTCATGTTGCCAACTTAAAGGGTGATCGATGATCTCTAGACTAATCATAAAGTGTGGTACCCTTGGAGGGATCATGTAGGGTAGGCAATAGACTAATATAAGTTAGCTAGGATATGAAGGATTAGATGGTTATGAGGACCATGTGAAGAGTTTGAACTTTATTATCTAACTAGGGTTCAAAGACAACTTAGTCTAGTCTAGGGGATCTTGATGATGGAGGAGTATTGGTTCCAATGGATTATATAGGAGAAATGGAGGGGCTTTGATGATATTCTAAATCTTGAGGAATTTTTTGAGGATGTAGATGATCCTCCAACTGTAAATCCTAGTTTGGATTACATAGGGGTTGCTCTAGGGTACCTTAGTTAGCTAAAACTAGGAGTACCGAATTGGTTGTTAGAGGCTTATTTAGTTAGATAGATACTCTTCAAGAGCAGCATATTGTAAAGTTTGTGAGGAGCACCTACTATAGGTTGATGTACTATGCAACTATTCATCTCTAGCAAAGACAACCATCTCCCTTGAGCACTTGGTCTTGTTCCTACTCTAGAATGAGATTGGTGGTGGGACCATCACAACAGTTAGTCTAGTTTCCTCCATTAGTTGAGGATGGGTCAAAAAATTAGGGTGAGCTATGTGATGCATTGGATTTTGTTAGTGATGTGAGAGCATTAATTTTTTATGATATGACTTAGCTAGTTTTGATAGATTATAGCGCATCAGGTCGATATGATATATATGTGTTTGTGTGTGTGTGTGTGTGTGTGTGTGTGTGTGTGAGGTGTCCCCTCATGTGACATACCTTATAAGTGCATTTGTATGAGAGAATCCCTCACCCATCTATATGTCATAAATGAGCATGGGGATGTGGAGCAGAGTAAAGATTAAATCCTAATCATAGTAGGATTAACCATGGGTTTATGTTGACTTGAGTGAGATGTAAGATGACTTATCCTTGTCCCATGCTTTGAAATCAAAAAATTCCTCAAATATCATGCTAAATCTCACTAGGGTTAGGTTGAACCTAGTTTAGGTGTTGAATTTTAGGTGAGGTGGAGGGTGACTCAACATGCCTCCCATGCTTTGAAACACAAAAGTCTTTGTTGGTCCGACTTTTATACACACCCCGCGAAGAATGAGCATGAAACTCTGATAACACTTATACGGGATAAATCCCACTCACTTTAGGATCTTGCTGGTTATCCAAGGTGTGAGTTACAGGGTTGGGTCAAATGTCTATTCACTCTTTTCGCTTCGGAATAGTTTTCAATATGGACTCTGCCGTTACCTTACAACGGGCTCTAAACTTGCTCAGTAATGTTTAGAAGTTGTCACTTGTTGACAATCAGATTTAAAATTAATTATGTGATCTAGCTCTTATGGGTCAGCAGATTTAAATAAAAGAAAAATTTAAAAGAAAATAAAAACGGGTCATTTCACGGTAAAACAAAAAAAATAGGGTAGGGCAGAAAGAGAAGTCTATCAAACTTAACTGTAAAACCTAAACTACAAATTTTATCTATACTATCAGCTTCACAACAGAACAAATCAAAGAAAAAAGTGTCCAGCTTTCTAAGATCACTTTCTACTAAGAGCACAAGGCAGAGATGGAACAGATCTGAAATAAAATCATAAACAGAAGGGAAGTCCATTAAAATTGGTATTTCTCACCAGCAGCATAGCTCACACAGTGAGGATAGAGCAATTAGAACAAACTTGAACCTTAAATTGGTGATTTTCCCTAGCATACAATAGAACAAATGAAGTCCAACAGCATATTTAATCTTGATATCACGGATTTATAGCATATATTTAATAAACTTTAAAGAAACAGATAACAAAAGAAGATGAACTTATCACAATCTACAAAATATTAGGCTCCTGGCCATGCTATCACAGAAAACAAAAGCACATCAACTCCAAGTCCAGAAACAAAGTATTTAACAAGATTTGCCAAAAATTGCTTCAATAGCCTTTTATTTCTAAGTCTCCGCCCCCTGCGATTACATTGAGAAGAAGTATTTATAGACTCAGGACAGACCCTGATCTTTTCAAAAATATCTTCTTCTCCAATCGTAAATCTTATCTTAAACCCTAGTCCCCGGGTTTTACAATATAAGCCTTTTAAAACAAAGTCCGGATAAAACTTAACCATTCTGCAAATCAGTGCAGTCACTTGCCATAAATGGAGAAAACAGAATTCGAATGCCACTTGCATTCACCTGCAACTATGAGTAAATGCCCTCATTAATTCCCTCGGGTAATTTGGATGAATCACCACTTTCCTAACATTTCATCTCCGCAAAGCCATACCTGAGTTGAAATTGCCTGCAAGCTATTAATTCTGCCATAAATTTTCATTAAATGCATCCATCGGCAAATTCCGGTAACTGAGTGTAGATATTTTCATTTTTCGGCCAATTCCCGACATACTCCATTAAATGGGCAGCTGCTTAGTCACCGTAAAGTCTCTTTGCAGCCAGATCTAAAAAAATTGGATGAAACAACAATTTTCGGCATCTCTCATTTCAATATGGCTATCTTCGATTAATTTGCACTTAACTTTGTCTTTATGGCCATTCCTCCGTTTATCATGTAAGTGCCAGATGGCTTCCTGCATGAAAGACAAACAATGATTAGCATTTTAAATTTATTAAATCAAAAATTTAAATATTAAAATGAAGCCCTAAAGTTCAGTATACGTGGCATGCTTTGTTCTATTGTTTTGACACATGTCGCAAAAAATCGTGACACGTGTCCATTTCCAGCTGTTTTCCTTTATTTCGGTCCTTTTCTGCCTCTACCGTGAAAATGCGACATGTCGTGATTTCACGATATGCCGTGAAATCGTGACCATTCCTATGCATTGCGTCCTTTTTTCCGACTACGTCATGATTTCGCGACGTCGCGAAATCGCGACGTCACGATTTCGTGACACCTTCGCGCCTTCGGCCCGTTCTGTGAAATGCGTCGCGATTTCATGACGTCGCGAAATCGTGACATCACGATTTTGTGACACCTTCACGCATTTAACGATTCCTCTTGCTCCTTATAGCAACCCTTGGCTTCTTCCTTCGGACCGTGTCACGATTTCATGACACGTCCATTCCTTACACTTCACTTTCGCTGTCGTGTCGCGATTTCATGACACGGCCACCCTCGGGCTCCTTTTCCCTTGGCGTGTTGCGATTTCGTGACACCCAAGGCTTAAGCCTTAGCCTTGCTTCTTTCTGACTGGCCAACCTTGCCTTGCCTTTGCCCCATTATGTCACGATTTCGTGACACGGTGGCGGCCTGCCTTGCCTTTGTGATTTGTGTCACGATTTCACGATGTCGTGAAATCGCGACATCATGATTTTGTGACACCTTTTGGCTTTGCCCCCCTTTCTCTCAAACTGTCATGATTTTGCGACGTCACGAAATCGCGACATCGCGATTTCGCGACATGTTCCTTTCTTAGATTCTTTCATTTGATTCCTCTTGCTCCCCTTACTTGCATTGCTTTGACTCGGACCTGTCGTGATTTCGTGACATGTCGCGAAATCGCGACGGTCCGTACGCCTCGGGCCTCCTCGCCGAAAAACGTTGCGATTTCGCGACGTCGCGATTTCATGACATGTCGCGAAATCGTGACCTGTTTTCGACTTGCTTCCTTTTTGCCTCCACCTGCCGTGAAAATGCGACATGTCACGAAATCATGACCTCTTTCATGCCTTAGCTTCTTCCTCACTCCTGCTGCCGCGAAAATGCAACATGTCACGATTTCGTGACATGTCACGAAATTGCGACCTTCCGTACGATCTTGCTTTCTCTCTCTAGACTGGTAGCGATTTCGTGACATTTCCAAAAATGGAAAGTGTCGCGATATCACAACATTTCCAAAAATGAAAGTGTCGCGATATCGCTACGTTTTTGCGACTTGGCGGATTTTCCAAAACCCGTCGCGATATCGCGACATTTCCAAAAATGGAAGTGTCACGATATCGCGACACTTCCAAAAAAGAAAAGTTTTGGTTTCTAATGAATTTATCTGTCTTTTTCTGCATTTTTTTCATACCGGTGAAAGATTTTCTTTAATCAGCAATGATTCTAACATGTGAAAAATGAATTCTGGAATAAATCAAAACCAGATGCAAATAAAAGCACAACTTAAAAAGGAGGCAAGCAAATTTGGAATTTGAAACCTGGAAAACATCAAGAGGGTCCTTACTGCAAAATGAAAGCTCAAAATTTTCAAAGGGTGGAAATTCATTTTTCAGTGGGGGTGTGTTGCTTCTCAACAAATGGCGATATCTGCAGGTAAAATAGTAGCATTATTTTAGAACCCAGGACTCTAGTTTCAAAACAACATAGACCATGCATCAAGCCTTGCCACTGATATTCTTCAAAACAATTTAACTACTAGCCGATAGTTGTCAAAATTTCCCAAGGACATACTAGGCTGAATCATTTAAGGAAGATTTCTGATGTGCAATTACAAGCGTATAAAACTTTCTTCAAGAATGACTGGGCCTTCGAATGTTGAACTCTAGATTGATCAGCTTTTCCCAATTATAAAAAGGGGAAACCGAGTAGAGCTCTGTTTACTAGTTTAGCCTTTCACAGCCCCGACAGAGTTACCCTTTAGATTTACACGACCCAGAATTACAACTGTAAGGTAGAATCTACAACTTGGTAGAAGAAAAACATCTTTTGAAGTCTTGGGTGCCTCTTTCATTATAACTCTTTTTTTTTTTTATCTCTTTTTTTTTTCTATATATATATATATATTGGAAATAACAGAGTGCTAATTTCATGCTGCCTACTCAACTTTCATCTCTTTCTTTTGAAATACATCAACATCTGAAAATCCTTAGAAAGAATAACAATTTTCTTTTAATATTTCATCAATCTGGAACTGCTTCAGCCTGGGCACTGATAGCCTCTGTGGATACTCAAATAATTACATGAATCATAGTCCCCTCTTATAACCAACTTTTCTTGGATTCCCTGGGAGTTTCTCCAACCAAACAACATAGCAGCTTTCTTTATAATTAAAACAACTGTGGCAAGAAAGACACAAAATCCAATCATCCTTCCACTGTTGTTCTGACTAAAAAAAATAGTTCCACTATTCAGTTCAAACAGACTATCTCACAATTGTGATAATGAACACTGGATTCTAGACTCAGAATAAAACAATTTTTAGAAGGCTGACTTTTTCATTGATGCTCAGGAAAAGGTTAAAGAACAGAATTCTAAAAACTAAAGAACTTTGTACAGACTTCCAAAGATAAACACAGGCCCTTAAGAACAAAATAAAAATAAAACTGCACTGAATTTAAAATAAAACTGTACAGGCACCAAAGGAAATAAATTGCAGGGTTATTTACAAAGGAAACAAAATACAAAAGCTTTTAAAAATAAAATACAGAAATTTAAAATAAAGTAAAACTGTATAGACCTGGAAGGGAAAGACACAAAGTGTACAGACCTTAAACAACAAACAAAGTAAAACTGCATAGACAATTAAGAATAAATAAAATAAAACAACACTGCACAAACATTTAAAAGTAAAATAAAATAAAATAAAACTGTACAGGCACTTAAAATAAAACTAAAATAAACAACACTGTACAGACATCAAGGAAAAACACAGAAATGTACAGACCTGAAAAATAAACTAAAATAAAATAAAATTGCAGAGTTATTTACAATGTATACACATGTTACAACTTCTTTGTGACTCAAAAAATGTAGCAGATGGAAAAGCAGAAAAATAGTGCCTTAAATTTTTTTTTGACCATTTGCAAGTAAATTTAGAAAAAATATCTTTCAGGTCCTGTTGACGAAATGCACTCCAGACTATGCTTCCAAATTTTTCTGTTACCTGGAAAAACTTGTGTTTACCGTCTTCCCTCTCTCTTTTTATTATTTTTTTTTTATTTTTTATGGATCTTGTCCCACTGAAAAACAAATCTGCAACTCATTCAAATTAAACAAATCATATAATAACAAATCATATGATAACATATTTATGCTTCTACTTAAAGGGGCTTGCAGAATTCTTTCAAAAGGACTGAATGTAAAAACCCCCAGGATCAAATACCTTAAAGCCTTTATAGACCCAGATCATCACATATTCATATTTATGTAACAACTCAAAGAGATCACATTTTATTCGTATGTCATGGTTCGTAATAGCTCGAACATTTTGTGGTTGCTCTACTGCTTCAATATCTAAGACCTCAATTTTTATCCCTCTAGCAGAATTTTCATAATTTGCTTTTTCACCTGAGCCTTGCTTAGATTTAACCCCATCAATGTGTAATGTCCAAATGTCATTGTTGTGATTGATTAGAGCTGTAACTATTCTCATCTTCTCAACTTACAAATTATAAACTCCAATATTTATATCAACATGATTTACAACCTTTTCTTTGATATTATGTTCAGTAGTTACAGGCTTATATTGAGACTCTTTATCTATTCCAAGTTGGTTGACCACATTCACATTTACTATATTTTTCTCCTTTTCTTGAAATTCAATAGGTGGTCCAGAGTAAGCTTCAATCAAGTTATCCTTTTGTTCAACAATCCGGGCCAGCTCATGGAGGGTGATGTCGACTTTAATTTCCTTCATATCCTCAATGATGTTATCCTCCTTCTCGATTACTTCTGCATAGTGATATTGAATCTCATTTTCATCATCCTCTGATGAGGAAGGATCATTATTAGGTTCTGGACTCTCACATCTCAAATTATAACTGTCCCTTTGGAACTGTTGAAAATCTTGCATTTCATCCATAGGAGTCTCTACAAGATCTTCTGACTCTTCGAAAAAAGAATCTGAAACCCTGGTCGTACTATTTTTGGATGAACCAGAAATATCAATATTTCTTTGATTTCTAGGAAAATTTAACTCACCAAGAAAAACTTTAGATTTGGGTAATGCTAGATCACAAATGTTTACTTCAAGCACTTCCACTTTGAACTTTTCAGAACCTTTCTCTATATTTTGCACATGCTGAGTGGATGTCATAGTTAACGGAGTTTCCTTGGGTAGAGCATAACATGTTGGCACTAACTCATGATGTGGAATCGGATCCGAAATAGGCATGTTATGTGTAACATAGGATATCAAAGGACTACTCAAAATTTGAGGTCCTAACTGTCTTTCAAGAATTAAAGCTTCTTTATAAGCTCCTGCCAGGGTTGTGATATTGATGTCTCTTTTGAGGAAAATAGAGGTCACCGAATCCAATGCATTCTTATAAATTTCTAAGGCCAAATTTGCATTTGGGATGTAATGACCAGTCATTCTACCGTAAGCTCTTTGGAACCTCATATTGAATGACTTGACAGTTTCTCCCGACTCTCTCTTGATGCTGGAAAATTGTTGGTATAACACACTGGGGTCTATCACTTCCCCAAATTGTGATATAAAAAATTTCTCTAGGTCATTCTAACTGGTAATAGAATTTCTAGTGAGGTTTAGGAACCAGTCATAAGCTCCCTCCTGGAGAGTGAACGGGAACAATCTGCAAGCAACATCTTCATGTTGTATATTTAATAATTTCAAAGCATTCTTGAATGCAACCAAATGTTCTTCTATAGTTCTTGTCCCATCATGTTTATATCTGGGGAGATATCTTTCTGGATTTCTGGGTAGGTCATGGGCTATACCCAAAATATTCAAAGCAGTGGAACCCAACCAATTTGCCATTACTACTTGGTTGACGGTGATATTCTGAGTTGTGGTTGGAGTAACTATCAGCGGTGATAAAACTGTTTCAGACAGAGACTGAACTTGGCCCCCTTTTTTTTTTAGCAATTTTAAATATTGTACTGACAACTTACAATACTGACCGGAGTTCAATGGGCCTTTTAAATGTTGGTGTTAAGTTCCGCTGTTCAGGCAAAAATTCAAACAACAAAAATTTAAAGGCAGAGGAGGAGGGAAAATTGGCTACCAGACTTTGAATAAAATACAGCATTTGTCAAGTACCACATACAGACAGATTTCTCAACTCAAGCGCACTAAGAACGTAAGTTCAGGCCCTCCTTCTAGCGCCATTTTTAAATGTTGGTCTGACTTTTATACACACCCCGCGAAGAATGAGCATGAAACTCTGATAACACTTATACGGGATAAATCCCACTCACTTTAGGATCTTGCTGGTTATCCAAGGTGTGAGTTACAGGGTTGGGTCGAATGTCTATTCACTCTTTTTCGCTTCGGAATAGTTTTCAATATGGATTGTCCGTTACCTTACAACGGGCTCTCGAACTTACTCGATAATGTTTAGAAGTTGTCACTTGTTGACAATCAGATTTAAAATTAATTCTTTGATCTAGCTCTTATGGGTCAGCAGATTTAAATAAAAGACAAATTTAAAAGAAAATAAAAACGGGTCATTTCACGGTAAAACAAAGAGAGTAGGGTAGGGCAGAAAGAAAAGTCTATCAAACTTAACTGTAAAACCTAAACTACCAATTTTATCTATACTATCAGCTTCACAACAGAACAAATCAAAGAAGAAAGTGTCTAGCTTTCTAAGATCACTTTCTACTAAGAGCACAAGGCAGTTATGGAACAGATCTGAAAGAAAATCATAAACAGAAGGGAAGTCCGTTAAAATTGGTATTTCTCACCAGCAGCATAGCTCACAAAGTGAGGACAGAGAAATTAGAACAAAATTGAACCTTAAATCGATGATTTTCCCTAGCATACAATAGAACAAATGAAGCCCAACAGCATATTTAATCTTGATATCATGGATTTACAGCATATATTTAATAAAATTTAAAGAAACGGATAACAAAAGAAGATGAACTTATCACAATCTGTAAAATATTAGGCTCCTGGCCATGCTATCACAGAAAACAAAAGCACATCAACTCCAAGTCCAGAAACAAAGTATTTAACAAGATTTGTCAGAAATTGCTTCAATAGCCTTTTATTTCTAAGTCTCCGCCCCCTATGATTACATTGAGAAGTATTTATAGACTTAGGACAGACCCTGATATTTTCAAAAATATCTTCTTCTCCAACCGTAAATCTTATCATCTTAAACCCTAGTCCCCGGGTTTTACAATATAAGCCCTTTTAAAACAAAGTTCGGATAAAACTTAACCATTCTGCAAATCAGTGCAGTCACTTGCCATAAATGGAGAAAACAGAATTCGAATGCCACTTGCATTCACCCGCAACTATGAGTAAATGCCCTCATTAATTCTCTCGGGTAATTTGGATGAATCACCACTTTCCTGACATTTCATCTCCGCAAAGCCATCCCTGAGTTGAAATTGCCTGCAAGCTATTAATTCTGCCATAAATTTTCATTAAATACATCCATCGACAAATTCCGGTAACTGAGTGTAGATATTTTCATTTTTCGGCCAATTCTCGACATACTCCATTAAATGGGTAGCTGCTTAGTCACCGTAAATTTTCTTTGCGGCCAGATCTGAAAAAATTGGATGAAACAACAATTTTCGGCATCTCTCATTTCAATATGGCTGTCTTCGATTAATTTGCACTTAACTTTGTCTTTATGGCCATTCCTCCGTTTATCATGTAAGTGCCAAATGGCTTCCTGCATGAAAGACAAACAAGGATTAGCATTTTAAATTTATTAAATCAAAAGTTTAAATATTAAAATGAAGCCCTAAAGTTTAATATACGCGGCATGCTTTGTTCTATTGTTTTGACATGTGTTGCAAAAAATCGCGACACGTGTCCATTTCCAGCTATTTTCTTTTATTTCGGCCCTTTTCTGCCTCTGTCGTGAAAATGCGACATGTTGCGATTTCATGACATGTCGTGAAATCGTGACCATTCCTGTGCATTGCATCCCTTTTGCCTACTGCATCGCGATTTTGTGACGTCGCGATTTCGTGACACCTTCGCACCTTCGGCCCGTTCTGCGAAATGCGTCACGATTTCGCGACGTCACGAAATCGCGACGTCGCAATTTCGTGACACCTTCACGCCTTTAACGATTCCTCTTGCTCCTTACTGCAACCCTTGGCTTCTTCCTTCAGACCGTGTCACGATTTTGCAACACGTCCGTTCCTTACACTTTGCTTTCACTACGGTGTCACGATTTCGCGACACGGGCACCCTCGGGCTCCTTTTCCCTTGGCGTGTCGCAATTTTGTGACACCCAAGGCTTAAGCCTTGGCCTTGCTTCTTTTTGACTAGCCAACCTTTCCTTGCCTTCGCCCCACTATGTCGCGATTTCGCGACACGATGGTGGCCTGCCTTGCCTTTGTGATTTGTGTCACGATTTCACGACGTCGAGATTTCGCGACACCTTTTGGCTTTGCCCCCCTTTCTCTCAAACTGTCATGATTTTGCGACATCGCAAAATCACGACGTCGCGATTTCGTGACATGTTCCTGCCTTAGCTTTTTTCATTTGATTCCTCTTGCTCCCCTTGCTTGCATTGCTTTGACTTGGACCCGTCGTGATTTCGTGACATGTCACGAAATCGTGACGGTCCGTACGCCTCGGGCCTCCTCGTCGAAAAACATCACGATTTCACGACATCACGATTTCGCGACGTCGCGATTTCGTGACATGTCACGAAATCGCGACCTATTTTTGACTTGCTTCCTTTTTGCCTCCACCTGTCGCGAAAATGCAACATGTCACGATTTCGCGACATGTCGTGATTTCGTGACCTCTTTCATGCCTTAGCTTCTTCCTCACTCCTGCTGCCGTGAAAATGCGACATGTCGCGATTTCGCGACATGTCACGAAATCGTGACCTTCCGTACGATCTTGCTTTCTCTCTCCAGACTGGTAGTGATTTCGTGACATTTCCAAAAATGGAAAGTGTCGCGATATCGCGACATTTCCAAAAATGGAAGTGTCACGATATCGCTACGTTTTTGCGACTTGGCGGATTTTCCAAAACCCGTCGCGATATCGCGACATTTCCAAAAATGGAAGTGTCGCGATATCGCGACACTTCCAAAAAAGGAAAGTTTTGGTTTCTAATGAATTTATCTATCTGTTTTCTGCATTTTTTTCATACCGATGAAAGATTTTCTTTAATCAGCAATGATTCTAACATGTGAAAAATGAATTCTGGAATAAATCAAAACCAGATGCAAATAAAAGCACAACTTAAAAATGAGGCAAGCAAATTTGGAATTTGAAACCTGGAAAACATCAAGAGGGTCCTTACTGCAAAATGAAAGCTCAAAATTTTCAAAGGGTGGAAATTCATTTTTTAGTGGGGGTGTGTTGCTTCTCAACAGTCTCCAAATGCCATTTAAGGATCTAAATGCACATAGTAAGAAGTGTGGGTCAAGGGTTAAAGTTAATCCTACTTATGTTTACCATAGGTTTAGTTGAGATCAAATGGATGAGGTGGAGGCTAGGCTAGTCAAAATGTAGACTAGGTGAGGTGGCCATGAGTTAGGTTAACAATGGTTGAATTAACCATGGGGTGGAGTTTGACCAAGGTTAGGCTAGGATGATGGTTGCATGGGGACCCAAATTTAAGCATAGAAAAGGGCTTACGTAGCCAAAGGGGGCTTATGAATAGTGCATGAATAGTGCTTTTGATAAATGAATAGTGTTTTGATGGTAATATATGTAGATTTTATGGGTTTTGAAAATTGATTAGTCGTGATGATAGAAGAAGTGGCAATGTGTGATTTTTGGATGTCTACACTTCTTTAGCATGAGATTCGTAGGTATGAAAATGCCCAAAAAGTATGATATAAACCTTAAAAAATTTATCTATCCAAATAAATATTGGAAAGGCTTCTTGTACTATGTAAATGAGAGGTTGATGATGGTCTCAACTCAATAAAGGTCAATGGAAACACCTTCATTGCCTAGTAACTTGCCTTGAAGGAGACAAAAATTGTATTTCTTAGGATTTAGGCACACCCTAAACTCTTGAAATAATTTGAAAACCTTCTCTAGGTGTGCAAAGTGACCTTCTTTCTTCTTGGATAAGATGTTAAAGTCATATAGATAAATAAATATGATCTTGTTAACCAGCTCCTTGAAGGCAATGTCCATGGACCTCTAAAATGTGGCACTAGCATTTTATAATCCGAAATGCATCCACTAAAATACATAAGTACCTTATTTAGTGGTGAAGGTTGTCTTGTATTGGTATTCATAATTTATCCATACCTAGTTGCAACTAAATAATCCTTCCACTAGAGAAAATATTTCAAAATCAACAATAGTTTGGAGGATCAAGTCCATCAAAGAAAAAGGGTAATGGTCTTTCAGTGAAGACTTGTTCAGGTCCCTAAAATTGACATTTAACATGATATTTATTCTCTTATTTCTAACAAGAACCAAATTAGAGACCCATGTGGTGTGATTAAGGGGATATATACTCTTATATTCGATTAATTTGGACAACTTCTTTATTATAAGAAGCTCAATATTTTGATTAATAGGCATTTTCTTTTGTCTCATTCGATTAGCTTCAAGATCTAACTCTATCATATGTTATATGATGTCTTTTTTGTATCCTTTAAGGTCTTCATAACTCCATGCTATCACTCCATCATATTTTTAGCAAAGGTGGATCAAAATTTATTTTTTACTTTGAGTAGATACTCTACCTATGTTCAATATTTTCCCTAGGGCAACTTCTATTTCTTGGTAGTATTTTTCATGAATAGTCATCCATTTCTTACCTTTGAAATGATCATTGAGACTAAACAAGGACTCCAACATTACTAGAACCTTGAGAATCTTGTTGGATCTCAACTATATGATTTCATCTTCATATTCTTCCTCAACTTGGGACTTAGTTCGTATAAGAATGTATCCTCTTGCTGAATAAAATGTTTAATATGTTTATCAATTTCAAAAATCTACTAACAAATATCATTATCTAGGGTGGTTGGCCTAACTATCAACTTTATGTGTGGTTGATTTTTTATGAGATCACTCATATCATTAAACTATGACCCAATAACTACCATCTAGTCAGAATCCATGTTTTGGGTCCTTGGGAGGACTTTGAAGTTTATGGCATCCAAGGCTTCAATCAAGTCCTAAACCATATGCTTGTAAGACTTCATCAACCTATTCTTGGATAAGCATTAGGATATTACCTACTTGATAATCAACTTGATGTTGTTGAAGACTTACAATAACTTAATACCTCTATTTTTAGTAAATTTGGATACCATGTACCTGGGCCTCATACTTAGCAACATTATTTGAGTAGTTAAACTAAAATATGTATAATTACAATATTTTTTTTTTGCTTGGTGAAATCAAGTAGACAGCAACACCAAATTCCTTCTTGCTCTTAGCACCACCAAATAATAAATTTACCATACCATCCAAGTCCTCTTTGGTCTTCACAATCTTAGGTGGAGAGGGATCTCATCCTAGATCAAATAAATCCCTATGCCATTTGCTCAAAAGCCACATTGGGACTTGAACTCCACACCTCAAATATCCCATGTCCCTCTAATCATCCAAAATAGAGGAGTAGATCATATAAATATATGATTCTGATCTAGATTTACCTTCCCCTACCATGTAGGTCCACTTAGCATCTATCTTGGTTGTAAGCACATGCCCCACATGATGGATGTGGAGTGGTTTAGCTGGAATTTTTAGCTTAGTCTCATAATTGGTTTTGAGTAGTATATGCATAAAATCTAGATATAGGTAATCTCTTATCTTAGTAGTGAAATCCCTTGATAGACTAATACCAAGTTTAGTTGGAATATCAGTTACTACTATTTCCTACTAGACTATAAGGTTAGGGTAAGCTTGCAATGAGAGGGGAAGGATCCTCACCAATATAAATATCTGGACAAGAGTTCCATCAAGATAGACCATCCCTTTGTTGATAGGATCATATGCTAGCTCTAATGTATGTGCCACATCTCTAGGCATAACCAAAGTACTTGACCCTAAATCTACCATACAATTATGAATAAACTTATCTTTGTAGGTCAAGGTTAAGAAAAATGGAATCATTTTGGCTTGATTTACTTAGGGGTCATATATCTACAAAATTATGGAAAAATTTTGTTTACCCAATTGCATTTATCTCTCCATGGCTTCCTCTATGTACTTCATTTTCTTATACATGGATCCTAGATATGCATAGCCACAATAGAATTATTTTTATGGTCTACCACATTAAATGATCCAACATATTGCATCTTTTGAGTGATACTTGATAACCATCAAAGTCTAGACTTTTCAATAGGTTGGGGAGATCTGGCTATTTTTGGAATTTATGTGTTGCCTTGAGGTTTTAGGAATGTTTATAGCAAAATAAATGACACCAAACACATAAAATCAAAATGAAGCAATTGCAATAAAATGAATGATCTTTGTATTAAATAGGGAATCCTTGGTCTCCCATTTTTACAATGTTGCTACCCCAATGTGAGGGGGTAAATATTACAACACTTTCTTTTACAAAGTACAATGTTCAAATGAAAGTCTTTTGTTATTCCAAGTAAATTAAATTGGTCTCTTTCACTTCTATGATACAACTTTAAATGTTGAGTGGACTGGAGTATCCTAGGAAAATGGCCACTCCAGCTTTAGTAGCTACTCAAGGATCTGCCTCTTGCACACATGAAATGCACACAAGGGTTTAGTAGCACATGTATATATGATTGAAAACCAATGCAATAAACCATTAAATGAATGCTCATATAAATCAATAGTACAATGTAGAAAACATGAAAAACTAGACCTAAATTCTTTTTGGAACTAATTCTTGCATCCATAAGATTTGATTGGCATGCTGTAAAAATCCGTTTGAAACCAATGAGCTATTACAGGCTCTGGTCAACCTGCCTCTTTGTTCTGATAAACATGAATATTGGTAAAAGAAAACTGTAGAACGGGTAAGGAAATCCTGATGGTAATTCTATGATAAAACGTTGATTACATGCTCCAGATAAATGTAACACTATATGTATTAAAATGACCAAGCAAAAAAATAGCCATTTTTTATGCCTTATGTAGACCGGTGCCTAGATGCATTAGGTTATTATAGCAATTTAACAACAATTTTGACATGAACAGAGAGAAGGGGGAAAATAAAATTGGTGCTCTTAGACTTATTCGAATATCATAATAAAAATAAAAGTTGACCAATGAAAGAAATGTATATAATGCATTCAAATAATGTAATCCATTACATAGTGACACACAATACCAAGACAAATATATAATAGAAATGAAACTCATAATTATATTGATTTCATAAAATATTACATGTAGAGTGGGTAGAATGCCTTTTAACTCTATTTTTCTCAAAGAAATACATCAATACAATGAAGAATACTCTGTTCAAATAATGTAACAGGTCTCTCCTACTCTCCTTGTTCCAATCTGATAATAGTAGAATCTTTGAATCTCAGGCTTAATAGGACAAGAAATAATCTCAACTTCTTGAGCACTTTCCTATCAAAATCCTACACAGTAAAGGGAAGAAAGAAGAATGAATGAGAAAAATAGACAAAAAAAGGAGATACAACAACACAACTCTAAAGGGCACTCAAGTATACCTCTTAGCAAAAATATTATTCCCTAATTGCTTGATACAGATTTTGACCATAGCTGGTGTATTTATAGCTCCAGGTTCTTGAATCTATTATTTTTGGCCTTATCCTGGCCTTACACTTGTCACTATCTAGTTTGATCCTTTAGATATAGTACAACTATACTCCATCATCTCCTTTTGCTCATATTGTATACTCTGCCAGGACTTTTTAATTTGACTACTTTTATTAGCCAGTTATCTTAGTTCCTTATGGATGTTCTCCATTTGTACCTTCTATATCCTCTAGTTGACTTCCTACTTTTGAAATCTACCCTATTTTAGTGCTATTTATTTCTTCTCCTGGAGGTGTGTTTATCTTCAATTGTAGACCATGTACTCTAGTTTTCTTCATTTTTTTGATCTACTAAAGTTTTTTGATCTGCTTTTCATTAATCAAGAATGTAGCCTGTCTGGCCATCTTTTTATCATCACCAGGTTCACAATCAAACTCCTCTGTCTTGTTCATGATCATATCTTCTATGCTGGAAGCCTCTAGAAATTCCTCTAATGATAGTCCGTGGGATTCAGTTTAATCATTTGAACATTCCTTTCCTCAACTACTATCTATATTTGCAGTTTGTTACTGAGCTTTTGATTGTACTCTAGTAGGATCTGGTATCAATGTCATTACTAACTGTGTATCTATGAGGATAAAAATAGTTCATCTTGTGATACACGTGTCATCGAATTTACTTTGGATGAATCACTTTTTTTAGATACTTTAAACCTGCAGGAAGATTAGCCATAGGTAAAACAAATAAATGTATTTGATGTTATTTTGACCTTAGAAAACACACTTAAAATAAACACTCTTATTTTCCTTGCATTTTTGAACATGCACACCCGTAATTTTTTCTTTGATGTGAGTGCTTCTGTTAGATCACGTGAACCTGCATGAGGGTTAGTTCAAAGTATACCACACATATATATGTAAATTAATATTAAGATTTTAGGCTCAGTTAATTCATTTAAATCCTTTGTAACTTAGGCCCTTGAATAATCTTGATTTAAATGCTTATCCCTAATTTTAAAAACCTTATACTTATCGGTACGGTATTATTAATCAATGCATTAAACCCATACATAATCCAGGTTTGTTAAAATTAATCGGTGATTAAAACATTAATAATATTTCATTAAAACATAGGCATTTATAATCTGATTATCTCCCCATGCATTCACCATTAGATCAAAAATTAGATGTGTGTGCCTGTTGGATTCTCCAGACATGTGCAAGGGTTGGCAGAATGAAAGGGGGAATATTAACGACATATTAAACCCTCATAAATCTTGATTAAGTGTTGGTCTTAGTCTTAATAATATATTTAATTAATTGCCCTGATCAAAAACTCCATGTAATTTACTTTTGATCATCTTGAGAAAAGTGCCACTGGATTTGGACGGGATCAAGCACTACCGTCGGATCAATTGGAGATGTGCACTTTTTATATCCCAAGGGGGGAAACATTAATACATGTTTAGACCCTTGCTAATTTGTGATTAGCATTCACTTTAATATTTAATCACCCGATAATGTTTTCTTGATTACCTTTCGATCATATTAATAAAGCATTGCCGTTGGATTTGGGCAGGGATGAGAACGACCATCAGATTTCATTTCAACCATTACTATATTGATGATTTCTCTATTAATCTCCAACTTGTTCTGAAAAGCACTACCGTCAAATCTGCTAAGAATTGGTGCTACCGTTAGATCTACTAGAGATGGAAGATAGTTATCCTCTATTTGGATGAAAGGACTTTTAACGGTCGATTGATCCACCATAAGTGCTACCATCGGATTGATTGGTGACTGGGCGCGACTATTAGATCTAATGAAGATGCAATACAATTATCCTCTACTTGGATGAAATTTTTAACGGCCAACCAATCTGCTACGAGCGCTACCGTTAGATCGACTAAGGTTTAAGAACAACTATTGATATCTTGAGACCTACACACATTTTAACCATGGCGTGCATTCCTTTATCCGTTGATGACTTAACACCTTATGTTACAATTTCTCTTTAGGCCTTGGTGGTTTTTAAATCATATATTTAAGAAGGAGGAATGATTAGTGATGCAGTTAAGATCCTCATTAACCTTTATTATCGAAAGCTAAAGCAGATGAAGTAAAAAATTTATTATTGGGCGTTTTACCCATTCAATGCTTAAGCTTTTGATATTATGAACGAAGCACGGCCATTAGATTTTATCACCATTGAGCACTGTCATCCAGATCTCATAGGATGAAGTGCATCCATCCAAATTGAAAAAGTTGCATGACTTTTATCATAAAGGGGGTGCATACCCTCAATTGACCGTTTGATTTTAATTAAACCTTAGGATTTTTTATTTTCCACTTAAGTCTGAATGTTTTAATTAATTTCCTTAGGAACCTATGGACTTTAAAAGACCTTCTTTAATTGAATATTCATTTCTTCAAATTTTATAAGCCTTTTAATAATTGGACATCCTTAAAAATCTTTTTTAATGTTTATTCAATTCAATTCAATGATCAAGGCCATAGCTTTAACTTGGATTTATCCTTATTACTTAGGGAAAATGAAGCTTTTTATAACGGTTCTTTGAGGACCAAATATTAAAAATCAACCTTTCAAAAGAGAATGCAATAGAGACCAACAAATTGGGTGAAAATGTTGAAACCAAAAATTCAAATTTGGGGGTTTCAGATGTTGAGTCAATTTTAGCTCCAACATAGGCTCTGACTGGGACAATGTGCTGAAAACATGAGGCACTTGAGAATTACAAAATATCTCGGTTTTACCACGAATATGAAACATTAATCCTGATAAGAAAATTTTGAAAAACAAAACATAATGACTTTTAAAATGAAAAATTGTACAAACAACATCATATCAAAGCAACAGAGTATTGAAAACTGTAATTCTTTTTATTCAATTTGGAAACTAGGGTCACAATTTTATAAGCAGATGAGTTTTTTAGAAATAATGTTATGTTTGTTTTAGCAAGGTCATAGGATATGATTACACATAATTTATCAAGGCTATTTGTTCCATCATTCTTTGACCCATGTGTGTGTTTGTGCATTCATTTTGATTTCTAAGTCTTTCAAAATTTTGCCATATTTGATAAAAATAGTTAAGCCTAATGTACGATTTCACTCTTAATTATTTTCACCATTCTACAGGGCTCTACTGTCATTCAAGCATCTATAGCCTCGATGGAGTTGCTTCTAATCCCATCCAATTTTACTCTACTGCTAGTCAAGCGTCTATAGCCCCGGTAGAGGTTTTCCAAGATATCTCAGGCAATGACTCAATTTACTTTATTTTTATTTTCTTTCTCATTTGAGAAGTATTTGATATAAGCAAATTATTCAAAGAGTGTGCCTAAGTTGAGGATTAGTTTCTGGCTAAAAAGGATGAGTGTAATGATTTTTAGCTCAACCACCCTCTCAAAGATAACTCTATTCTTTGGACCTTGAATTCACCTTAAGTATCATTTGTCATGTGAGGCTTTGACATGGTGTTTCAATCAACTCTGATTTCATTATATTTTATCTCATATCACATGACCATTGCATAAATATTCACATTCAAGAAATTATAAACATCATCAAATTTTAAAATAAATCTCCTTTCTTCTTATTTATTTTTGGAGTTTCTTCTTATTTATTTTTGGAGGAACCAACAGTAAGAAATACTCTACTATCTTATAAAAAAATGAGAAGACAATACAAACAACACAACAAAATAACACAATAGTAAGGAAACTATTTTACAGTGACTAACAAAACAAAGAAAAAAAATACATTCTACTGATAAAAACATAATCACGACTGGACATGGATGGTGACGAGGCCAAAATAAAGTATCATGAAAACTGAGAGGAGGTAAATGCTCCTATTTTGCAAAAATAGCTTTATAACCTCAGGATGTAGAGTGAGTGCAAATCCCTTTTATTTTTGTCTGAATGGCCTAGGATACACTCTCAATTCTTGATGATTCCAAAGAAGAACAAACTGCAATTGAACTTTATGCATTCTTTTTTCTTTGTTCTTTTCATGATGTATCTTCTGTTAGACTGGCCAATTCTTGTGGGGTTCCTTATGATGGGTTGGGCATTGGGGATTTTACTCTGAAATGAGGTAACATATGCGGTATTACCTAGGAATGGAGCTTTGTTAATGGGTATGATGGAGAAGTCAACAAAAGAATTAGCACCATTTTCCAGACCAATGAGCACTGTGGATTTGTCAATTTTATTTGATTTGACCTGTTTTAATCTAACTGATTTCACACTTTTAACATAAATGGGGGAACAATTCTTTGCAGAGAAAAGACTCAATAGATCAACTATGATGTTATATGAAGCTCCATTATTAGGTGGGTAATTGCAGATAGAGTATTCATTCATTGAATCTGACATATATCTTTGGAAAACCTGGAAGAGCCTTGTTTCTGACTGATCAATAAGCCTAATAGATCTAGAAAATTGATCTTCCTTTTGTGCTATGATTCTCTGACTAGTATATTTTTTGGACTTACTTTTAATCTTGTGTTTAGTCAATTATGTCTTAAGATATTCCTCTGTATTGGGCTTCACAAGGAGGACTTCATATTTGGATAAATCATCTTCAGTTATTGGTCTTTCATCTACTATTTCATTTTCAACCTGTATAGTTTTTTGGACAATGCTTCTTCCTCTGAATGTTGTTCTAGCATTTCTAATATATCAAAATCATAGATCTGAAGGCTTTTTGGAGCTTCTACTGTTATTGATTGATCTTGTGGGATTTCATCAAAATTGTCATCAAGAGCTTGATGATGATGTTCTTCTCTAGGATATAAAGTTCTTTGCTCATCACTGATAAGACAGACGTTGATATCTTCTTCAACCCATGGCTTATGATCAATCCATTCTATTTGGTGGTTCTCTTCTATATTAGACTTAAAAATACCCCCATCTTCAGACTCATCATTATTAATTTATTGCCCCTTTATCAATTTGTACTATTTTGTTGGACTGTATCCCTTCTTCTGAATGTTGTTCTCTCATCTCATCCACATTAGGAATATTCATCTCATCTAGTGTACTCTCAAAGTCCATGGCATGGATTTCTTGAAAAATATCCACTACTACTATAAGCGGTTCCCATTTGACTTCATCAAGTATGACATTAGTGGTTTCAGGATGATGTTGCTCTCTTTTGGATATTAAAGTTCTCTATTTTTTATAGACCTCAATATCTCCTTTAGATTTTGGGTGTTTATCCTTGCAATCTAAATTGGTCCTTATTCATGCACTCATCAATAGTGTTCACAATAGATGGCACAACTAGAAGGCTTATGCGATGAATTACAGGTAGGGAAATAGAAAGAGAATTTACTACCGATCATATTTATTTCTACATGGATAGCCTTATTCATGCACTCATCAATAGTGTTCACTTGCTCTTTTCTTAATTCATCATTGAATTCTACAGAGAAAGCATTCTTATAAAAGCAAATGTATTGTTGATCACTAAGAGCTAATTTATCGAAGATTTTTCTTTTAACCTTGATGAATATATATTTTTTTATGAGGAACCTTTTATATACAACATATCGGCAACATGTGAGGGGAGAGACTATTGAACCAGTCTAAAGCATCTTTCTCTAAGGTCTATCAAAATAGCCTAAGAGCCACATCTTCTTATTCGACTTTCAATCTATCTAAGGCATACAAGAAGCTTTCGATATGTTCTTCTCTAGTGACAACATTGTTACCTAGGAACTTTGAAAGGTATTTTTGGGCTTTATTGGGTAAGGCATTTAAATTTGTAGGTAACACAAAAGGCCTATATCTATTAGTCCTCCACAAATGGACATTAGACTTATTTTAATTTTACCGATTTACCTAGGACATTTTTACTATAGGATTCAAATTCACAGCAATAATGCCTACAGAAATAGGGTTTTGGGAGGCCTGGGTATAATAAAAAATATTATTAACCTCAATATTACAATCTACAGGATTAGGAGACTGAGATGATTCTAATGTGTTTTCTATAGTAACATTTAAAAATTCATCTATAGTAATATCAACAACAACAGTGCTTTGAATTCTACTTTTCTTTACATACTTCTTATTGCTAAAATATGATTTATTCTCATATACGGTACTCTTAAGAAGTGGGATTTTCTGGTTATGGGTAAATACCTATGGATTCTCAAATTCAGAAAATAGCTCCTTACCACTTCTCCTGGTGTGCGCCAGCACGTTCTACTCCTTATTTCTTGATTTTTGTTTTTTGGGTTCGTCCACATAGAGTCGCTAGGACCGGTAGTGTAGAAATAACAGATGTGCTTATCAACATTACTTTATTTTTACACTCAGCCTCACGGGGGTGGTTCTTGGGATAATTTAAGAAAATAAAAAAATCATAAACTCACTTCAAAAAGTAATTGAAAAATACGGGCAAAATAAAGAACATGAAAGACGTAAAAATTAACATGAAGGTTCTTTATTTAATTGGCCGTATGTTGATTAAAAATTAAATCGTTTAGAGAAAACTTAAAAAGATAGACATATATTTTTACCAAGTCCTTCCTGGCAACGATGCCAAAAAACTATTGGAATCGATTCTTGCATCCATAGGATTCAATTGTCACGCTGCAAAAATTTGTTTGAAACCAATGAGCTATTATAGGCTTTGGTCAACCTGCCTCTTTGTTCTGATAAACATGAATATTGCTAAAAGAAAACTGTAGAACGGGTAAGGAAACCCCAACGGTAATTCTATGATAAAACGTTGATTACACGCTCCAGATTAATGTAACACTATATGTATTAAAATGACCAAGCAAGAAAATAACCATTTGTTATGCCTTATGTAGATCGGTGCCTAGATTCATTAGGTTGTTATAGCAATTTAACAACAATTTTAACATGAACAGAGAGAAGGGGGAAAATAAAATTGGTGCTCTTAGACTTATTCAAATATTGTAATAAAACTAAAATTTGACCAACGAAATAAACATATATAATGCATTCAAATAATGTAATCCATTACATAGTGACACACAATACCAAGACAAATATATAATAGAAATGAAACTCATAATTGTATTGATTTCATAAAATATTACATGCAGAGTGGGAAAGATGTCTTTTAACTATGTTTTTATCAAAGAAATACATCAATAAAATGAAAAATACTCTATTTAAATAATATAACAGGTATCTCCTACACTCCTTGTTCCAATCTGGTAACAGTAGAGTCTCTGAATCTCAGGCTCAATAGGACAGGAAATAATCTCAACTTCTTGAGCACTTTCCTATTAAAATCTTGCACAGTAAATGGAAGAAAGAAGAATGAATGAGAAAAATAGATACAAAAAGGAGATACAACAACACAAATCTAAAGGGCACTCAAGTAACACAAAAAGGATATGCAACAACACAACTCTAAAGGGCACTCAAGTATACCTCTTAGCAAAAATGCTATTCCCTAATTGCTTGATGCAAATTTTGACCGTAGCTGGTGTATTTATAGCTCCAGGTTCTTGAATTTGTTATTTTTGGACTTGTCATAGCCTTACTCTTGTCACTATCTGGTTTGATCCTTCAGATATAGTACAACTATACTCCATCATCTCCTTTTGCTCGTATTGTATACTCTACCAAGACTTTTTAATTTGACTATTTTTATTAGCCAATTATCTCAGTTCCTGATGAATGTTCTCCCTTTGTACCTTCTATATCCTCTGGTTGACTTCCTACTTTTGAACTCTGCCCTATTTTAGTGCTCTTTATTTCTTCTCCTAGAGGTGTGTTTATCTTTAGTTGTAGACCATGTACTCCAATTTTCTTCATTTTTTGATCTACTAAAGTTTTTTGATCTGCTTTTCATTAATCAAGAATGTAGCCTATCTGGCCATATTTTTATCATCACTAGGTTCACAATAAAACTCCTTTATCTTGTTCATGATCATATCTTCTATGTTGGTAGCCTCTAGGAATTCCTCTAATGATAGTCCGTGGGATTTAGTTTGATCATCCGAACATTCCTTTCCTCAGCTACTATCTAGATTTGTAGTATTTTATTGAGCTTTTGATTGTACTGTGGTATGATCTAATATCAATGTCATTACTAATTGTGTGTCTATGAGGATAAAAATAGTTCATCTTGTGATGCGCGTGTCATCGAATTTACTTTGGATGAAGCACTTTTGTTAGATCCTTTAAACCTGCAGGAATATTAGCCAGGGACAAAACAAATAAATGTATTCGATGTTATTTTGACCTTAGAAAACACGCTTAAAATAAATGCTCTTATTTTCCTTGCAGTTTTGAACATGCACATCCGTAGATTTTTCTTTGAGGTGAGTGCTTCCGTTAGATCACGTGAACCTGCATGAGGGTTAGTTCAAAGTATACCGCACATATATATGAAAATTAATATTCAGATTTTAGGCTCAGTTAATTCATTTAAATCCTTTGTAACTTAGGCCCTTGATGAAATTCAAATTAAAACAATCATTAATTCAATAATTCATGTCCAAACCTTAGACAAATTAAACCTTTAAAATGGCTTTGTGTAAAAAAATTATTTATCCCTTAAAAGTTGGTTTCCATTATCTCCATGGATAACATATTAGAAGCAATTTAATCTTTGAAAAATCTTTTAAATCTTTTAATTTTTTTATTAAATCAAACTTAGACCATATAAGGCCCAAAACATATATCATTAAAAATCGATCATCTCTCTAGGCGCTCGTCGTTAGATCTACTCACGAATATGTGTGCCCATAAATATTTATCAAGTTGTACATTGATTAGTCTGAAGGTGGAAAATTTATAATGTATTAAAACTTTTCCTAAACTTGATTACTTTAAAATTAATCAATGGTTAATCAAAAAAATAATGTGCTTAAGCGAAAACATTTATCAAATTAAAATTTGTGCACCGAGGATAGCACTTACCATCAGATTTAGTTTACTCCAAACACTGTCATCAAGATCCTGGAACCTGCACACATGCTAAATTAACTTGATTAATTTTGAAAACCTTGGGTTAGCAATAATCCTGATTTAAATGCTTATCCCTAAGCTTAAAAACCTTATACTTATCGATGCAGTATTATTAATCAATGCATCAAACTCATACATAATCCAGGTTTAAAATTAATCGATGATTAAAACATTAATAATCTTTCATTAAAATGTAGGCATTTATAATCCGATTATCTCCCCATTCGTTTATCGTTAGATGAAAAATTGGATGTGCGTGCCTGTTGGATTCTCCAGACATGTGCAAGGGTTAGCAAAATGAAAGGGGGAAGATTAACAACATATTAAACCCTCATAATTTTGATTAAGTGTTGGTCTTGGTCTTAATAATATATTTAATTAATTGCCCAATCAAAAACTCCATATAATTTACTTTTGATCATCTTGAGAAAAATGCTGCCACTGGATTTGGGTGGGATCAAGCACTGTCGTCGGATCACTTGGAGATGTGTGCTTTTTATATCCCAAGGGGGGAAACATTAATATGTTTTTAGACCCTTGTTAATTTGCAATTAGCATTCACTTTAATCTTTAATCACCCAATAATGTTTCCTTGATTACCTTTCGGTCATCTTAATAAAGTCCTACCATCGGATTTGGGTAGGGATGAGCGCGACCGTCAATTTCATTTCAACCATTACTATGCCAATGATTGCTCTATTGATCTTCAACTTATTTTGAAAAGTGCTATCAACATATCTTCTAATAATCGGTGCTATCGTTAGATCTACTAGAGATGGAAGATAGTTATCCTCTGTTTTTATGAAAGGACTTTTAACGGTTGATTGATCCACCATGAGCGCTATTGTCAGATTGATTGGTGACTCGGTGCAGCTGTTAGATCTGATGAATATGCAATACAAATATCCTCTGCTTGTATGAAATTTTTAATGGTAAACCAATCTGCTACGATTGCTACCGTCAGATCGACTAAGGTTCAAACACAATTGTTGATATCTTGAGACCTGCACACATTTTAACCATGGGGTGCATTCCTTTATCCGTTAATGACTTAACACCTTATGTTACAATTTTTATTTAGGCCTTGGTGGTTTTAAAAGTGAATATTTAAAGGAGGAATTATTAGTGATGTGGTTAAGACCCTCATTAACCTTGATTATCAGAAGCTAAAGAAGATTAATTAAAAAAATTATTATTGGGCACTTTACCCATTTGATGCTTAAGCTCTTGATATTATGAACGAAGCGCGGCCATCAGATTTTATCACTATTGAGCATTGTCATCCAAATCTCGAGGGATGAAGTGCGTCCATCCATATTGAAAAAGTTGCATGGCTTTTATCATATAGGGGGTGCATACCCTCAATTGACCATTTGATTTTAATTAAACCTTAGGATTGTTTATTTGCCACTTAAGTTCAAATGTTTTAATTAATTTCCTTAGGAACCTATGGACTTTAAAAGACCTTCTTTAATTGAATATTCATTTCTTCAAATTTTATAAGCCTTTTAATAATTGGACATCCTTAACAATCATTTTTAATGTTTAAAAGGTATTCAATTCAATTCAACGATCAAGGCCATAGCTTTAACTTGGATTTATCCTTATTACTTAGGGAAAATGAAGCTTTTTATAATGGTTCTTTGAGGACCAAATATTAAAAATCAACCTTTCAAAAGAGAATGCAACAGAGACCAAAAAATTGGGTGAAAATATTGAAATCAAAAATTCAAATTTGGGGGTTTCATATGTTGAGTCAATTTTGGCTCCAACAATTCCTTACCAAATTTTAGCTTACCGATATTTGTTGTGGTTGGCTGAAAATTGAACCTAAGTAACCGCAGGTGCACAAGTGGGGTTGTTTAACCATGGGCAGGTGGTTGAAGAACTATGGGAGGGCAGTTGTCACTATGTAACCATCGATGGGCAATTGAGGTTGGATGGTAGAAACCTTCAAAGTGGCACTTTGAAGCTATGAATCCATGATTTTCTTGGGATGTGTGTGAGCTCCTATCATGATTCTAATTGCCTAATGGTATGTTCTTTCAGCCTCTTTTGGTTGATAGGATGAAGGTGCCTTTATAGGCCCCTTGGAATTTTGGAGGGAAAGGGAGGTGGTAAGCCAAGATTGCCAAGTGGTAATCCAGGGTTGCCAAATGGAAGGGGTAGTTATAGTGAGTCACCTAGAGTGTCTCACTTAACTGGGGTGATGTGGCTAGTGGGTAGGTGCAAGTGGAGTGAGGTGTGAGGGATGTCCCATGTGAAGGGAAAAGGGTGAAATGGGTGTGTGAGAGGTGGCAAGGGGTGGTGGTGATGTGGCTAGGACACATGTCTAGTGAGTAGGCAGGGTATCTTAGGTAGATTTTCCAAATTTAGAAAATTTGGAAAATGCTTTTAATGTGTAGATTTCTATGCCTAAGTTTGGCCTTAGGCATATATTATGCAGGTTGTTATGTGCAATGTGGGATGGAATGTGCAAGGATTAATATGCCTAAGTTTAGACTTAGGCATATATTTTATTATGTGGTAAAGTGCAAATGCCTAGGTTTTGGTGTCTACAGATGCCCCTTTTTGTACCATTTTATGTAAAATATAATGCAGTGTAAAAACAAGAGACACATATCCTTATTATATGGATAAATGGACTCAAATATTCTCTATGCACAATAATGAATGATTTTTGAGAATTTTGATTTTTTTGCTTACCTGCTCAATTGGTGAATGGGTAAAGAATGAAACCCATAAGCCATTTTACCAAATGTGGATGATGAAAAGGGGTGGATATGATGGATGAAAATATGTGAAATTAAATATCAACATGATATCCCAATTTTGTGGTGGTTTTGTGATGTTATAAACTTACCTTTGGTTTCAATGAGGTGCAAAATTATGTGGTAAAATAACCAACCACTGTGTGACTTTTGGTGACCATGTGACTATAGCAATTCCTACCAAATGATATGGTGTTAAAGGAACCAATAACTTTGGGAGCTCAAACACCTTAGTGATTTTGGCAATTATTACCAAATTATGAGTTGATTATTTTTTGCTTTTGAACCCAACGAAAAGGGGTTAATGATAACCTTGTGCAAATTTGGTTTAACATAGTCACACTCAAAAATTGAGGGACCTAGCTGATTTAATTCCACATGTGATGATGTTGAATTATTTTGAATAAGTGTCCTTATGGTGAACTACCCATCCTACCGGATTGCATGGATAACCAATCACTGCAACTACCATGTGTCTAGAGTAAATCACTAGATACAAGATTCACTTTGAATGATGATGATGATTGAATGCATTGTTAGTTTGAAGGGGTTTTTATTGTTTTTTAGCCATGTGTCCACGTTTAGTTGCACCCAAAAACCATGCATCCGCGGTCAGTACCACCAAATGTGGGTGCACGGTTGCATGTGCTCACAAAACATGGACATGCATTTGGCTCCACAAAATGTGTTTATAAATATGCATGAGTTGGTAAAGTGGATTCATTTGTGTGTTTGAAGTTTTTCTAAGCGATTGATAGATTGAGTTATGGATACTATTGGTGTGGCGAGCGAAGCGGTTGGTGGGGGGGAGTTTGTTGCCTCTACTAGAGCTAGAGTTGACGTGCAGGTGGTGGAGGTGGGCTTTTGAGGTCCTTCCTTTTATCTTGGTTTTGTTTGTGTTTTCTTGTGTTTTTTTTTAAACTAAGAGGGGATGGTAAAAAACTTTTTTTTTTATTTGACGATGAAAAAGGGGGAGGCAAATGTTTTTTTTGAAATAACATACTGCATAATAGTGTTTTTTTATGTTTTTAAGATGAAAAGGATGCATGAAATTTTTTTTCTTTTTTTTTTGTTTTTTAGATGAAAAGCATGCTTTTAAAAAAAAATTGTTTTTATGTTTATAGTTTTTTTTTTAAATGAAAAGAATACATGAAAATTTTTTTGTGTTTTTGAAATGAAAGGAATGCTTGTAAAATGTTTTTGGTGTTTTTATGTTTATGTTTTTTTTAATGAAAAGAATACATGAAAATGTTTTTGTGTTTTTATGTTTTTGAAATGAAAAAAATGCTTGTAAAATATTTTTGGTGTTTTATGTTTATGTTTTTTTTTTAAATGATGTATGCACTGATTTGGATTTACTTTATGCTTTGTGTAGGTGAAATTTATTGAGGCTCGACATCGATGGCCTTGTATCATATCTCGGGTGTGGAAGGCACTAACTTATGATGATTGGAAGTGGTTGGAGGTAGTGAGATTGGAGGTTGTCAGGGCGGATGAGGAGTACTTGTTCACTTTGGTGAAGAGGTGGGACCTTGATAGGGGTTCATTTCAGCTTTTGATAGGGGAGCTTACTATTACCTTGGAGGATGTTTATCACATATTCCATGTTCCTATCAAGGGTCTACCAGTTTGGGTTGGCCATGACAAGTAACATGAGTTGAGACCTCTCTATGGTGATGGATGGGATGATGTGGATGTCAGCAAGGGTGGTATTCAATATATTCAACTGTATAAGGATGGGGAGTTAGGAGCGCTTCCTACCTTTGTGATGTACATATTAGGTAACATGTTGTTGCCTAATAGTATGGGATCTAGGTTCCCTTGGAACTAGGTGAGGCTTGTTCTTGATCTGATTGATGAGCCTCAATTTTATGCTTGGGCTCCCACCCTACTTTACTACTTGTACATGAAGCTCTATGAGGTGAAGAGGTGGTACCTAAAGGGACTTGGTTGCAACTTGCTTCTTTAGCTTTGGTCTTGGAAGTACATCAAGGTTGCTCAACCAAAGGGTCTACCTTGTGAATAGGATCACTTTTTGCCTTGTGATCTTTGTTGGTGGACCAGTGAGGAGGCTTTAACGAGTTGCCCTAGTTGTAGTGGCTAGGAGTATCATAATATGTTTGCTACTTTGAGTAGTGGTGACACTTTTAGCGACCATGGTGAGGCCTCACTTGGGATGGTGATGCATCACAATTTTGAAGGATTAGGTGAGGTAGGTGGCTTATTAGACATCATGGATGAGAGATGGAGTTCATTCAATTCTCTCGAGTGATGCAGTAGTTTGGTTTGGTGCAAGGATTCCCTAATGCTCCAATTGTATATAGGCATTAGGGTGATGAGCTTAGCCTCCCTGTTACTCCTAATTTTTGGATTGTGGATGATGATCGCAATGAAAAGGTCATGAATATCCCAAATAAAGATGATGTTGAGACAATAATTGAGTATGATGCCTGGTTTACTTCTTATAATCCATGGGCACTAAGTCAAGCTATTGATGATGTTACGACTGGTGATGGGTAGGATACTAGAGAGCAGACTCCTTAGTGGTAAAAACATCATTAAGTTAGTGGTAGTAGGCAGAAAGTTGGGGAAGATGTGGATCAGCCTACAAACACTAGGGTTGGGGGTGGTGGAGATGGATATGGTGATGGAGGTAGTGGTAGTGGTGGTGGTAGTGATGGAGGTTTGGGTCTGCCTCCACACCATACTAAGGAGGATTAGGGTGTGCTTCAAGATGAGAAGGATATCTTGGACCAGGAGCAGGACCACCTTGAATAGACTGTAGTGGCTTGTGATGCAAATATTATGAGATTACAGAGTGTATTGGAAGATTTGGATGTTGAGATAGCTCAGTTACAAAGTGAGGTGGATGGGCTACAAAGTGCACCTAGTGGAGATGGTGATGGCTCTGAGGTTACAACTCTCCATGCTAAGATAGTACAGTGAGAGGCACATCAAAGTTATAATATGTCTATTTCTTGGTCATAGCTTAGGTACATTCATCTTCTTAAGGAAATGCTTGCTCAGCATCACATCTTGCTACTTGTACAGTCTTCTTCATCAATTTCTAGCTCTAGTAGGCAGGGTGAACCTAGACCTAGTGGTTCACATTTTTGAGCTCCTAGTTTCCATGCTCCCCCAGATTCACAGGGATCAGCTCATGGTCCTCCTAGGGGTCATGATGGTGCTATCTAGGAGTGATTATTACCTCTTTTTGTAGTTTTCATTTTTAATGAGCCTTAGTGCTCTAATGTATACAGCATTTTAGGCAATTTTTATTGTGATCATTTTTGTTTGCAGTTTTATTTTATTGTATGTATTGATGCATATGAAATGATGTAGTTATTGAGTGAAATGAATGGTGAATGTTATTTTCTAATAATAATTTGTTTATGTTTTAGAGTTTTTCTTGATCAACTTTATCTTCGTTGTATAATTAGGGGCACTAACATTTGTTATTTATAAATAAAATGTATTATGAGATGTAATAATGGAAATGATATGGAATGGTTTGGATAAAGTATCTAGAGTATTTTTACATAGACTCAAACATCCTAGTGATCTTAAACAAAATCATCTATGTATCTGCAAATCTTCATGATGTTAAGGTTGTCCTAGTGGTTTCAAATTTCTCTAAGACCAAATGTGTGTGCAAATGAATATTCTTTTGTCATTATGAGCTAGGTCAAACTAATTAATAGGAACTTATACCAGGAAGTTAGCTCATCCATGAGCATCCATAGGTTTGTACAAAATATGGTTGCTAATGTGACAGATGTGGTGTCATGCATAAGGATACCCCATTTTCAGGCATGTTTCATATAACCTATAGTTGTAATGAGTATCACCCCAAAGTTTTTGAAATACTAAGAATTCTAGGGATTCAAGCTCCTTTCCCTTATTTTATTGCATTGGATTTGGAATTGTATTTCTAAGTTTGTTCATTTTTATGTTGGAGCAAAGTGGATTTTTTATTTCTTTCGAGCTGCTTTTGGGATAGTTGCTCATTTTGTGGAAGAGCAAGGGATTTTTATTGCTTTTGGAATGCTTTTGGGATACTTTCTTGTTTTGTGGAAGATCAAGTGTTTTTTATTGCTTTTGGAATGGTTTTGGGATACTTGCTCATTTTGAAGAAGAGCAAGGAATTTTTTTGGGATGCTTTTGGGATACTTTCTCATTTTGAGGAAGAGTAATGGAATTATATATATATATATATATATATATATATATATATATATATATATATATATATATATATATATATATATATTTAGGATGAAGGTGGAGTGTGTCCTTTTGTCAACTCTTTAGAATTCTAGATCATGTGCATAATTGGATGAACAAGGGAAACATTTCACTTTATGGTAGTAGCAACTTGCAGCAAAATAAATGACACCAAACACATAAATAAAAAATGAAGTGATTGCAATACAATGAATGATCTTTGTATTAAACAGAGGAGCCTGGTCTTGAAGAACACAAGCTTTGAACAGTATAAGACCACTTTTTACTTTTCTTTCCCAATCAATATTATGCAATGTATAGATAGCAATATCAACAGCAGTAATCAAAGCAATGCACAAATCACCACACACAATAGAGACACCAATTTAACGTGGTTCACCCAATGTGGGCTACTCCACGGAGAAAATATTTCACTAAAATTTTCTCAATCAATCTCTTGGGAATCCTTTCCCTATTACAATGTTTATGGACCTCTTGTCCAAAGGAGACACCAATCCCCTAATCAAGTTCATGGATCTCTATCCACAGGAGAACTCTTTCTCCTTAGCTCTGACTGGTGATCTTCTAGAAGAACTATTGCCCCCACTGCTCTGGCTAATGGATCTCTATCCACTGAAGACACCTATCCTCACTACCCTGGCTAATGGATCTCTATCCACTAGAGACTATCATCCTCTATACTCTATCACCTTCAAAGCTCTATCTCAAATCTACACTAAACATAGTCCTTCGATCTAGCACAAATCTGCTCAATATCTATCTCTAGTATAGCACAAACCTATCCTCAAATATACACCAAAATCTATCCTCAAATATGTACTAAACATAATCCTTCGATCTAGCACAAATATATCCTCAATATCTATCCTTCGATCTACACTAAACATAGTCCTTCGATCTAGCATAAATCAACACTACTAGATCTACCCCAAATCTTAACTCAAGGTTTGAACAAATCAATCAATCAATTCTGCTCACAAGTCTTCTCAAATATACCTTGTAAGCTTCCACAAAAGCTCACACTAATATATCCACAAGTTCTCTCTAGAACTTGTCCAAATCTACTCAACAAGTCCTCACTAGAACTTGTCCAACTCTACTCTCAATCTCTTTCCTCAAACTATATTGTAAGCTTCCTCAAAAGCTCACACAAATCTATCCACAAGTCTTCTCTAAGACTTGCCTCAAATCTACTCAACAAGTCCACACTAGAACTTGTCCAATCTCATAGAAACATAAAGAGAATTGTTAGAGACTCAATATGCTTCACATTCATCACAATGCTCAATCACTTTCAATCACTCTTTTTACCACAGAAACATATAGAGAATTGTTAGAGACTCAATATGCTTCACATTCACCACAATGCTCAATTACTTTCAATCACTTTTTTTCTTTCAATCACTCTTTTTACCACAGAAACATATAGAGAATTGTTAGAGACTCAATATGTTTCACACTCACCAACACTCAACCTCTTTCTCAAATCAATTCAGAATATAGAATAATTTATTTCATAGAACTTGAACTATCACTTCAACACATCCACTTGACTAGGCTCAACCAACTCTACTCAACCAATCACTCAATGAATTAACCTTTGCTTACAAACCCTAGTCCAAGCATATGAACACTCACTCAAATATTTCCAACAATGCTTATCAATCAATCTCACATAACAATGATACTCATGATCTTTGCAAACCCTAGTTCAAGTTCCTCACTCAACTAAGTGCTTCAACAACAATGCTAATCTCACATAACAATGATACTCATGATCTTTGCAAACCCTAGTTCAAGTTCACTCAACTTAATCACTTCAACAACAATGCTTATAAAACAAGGTTTTATCAACAACTCTTTATTCCAGAAAACCTTGAAGCATTAATTCAAAACACACTCAACAATGCTTACCAAACAATCCTTTTCACTCCAACTTTGCATTCACAACATTCAACAATCACTCACTAGGAAGATGTGCCCATACCTTTTGTTTGATGTAAAAGTGCCCTTGGAAAACCTGTCTCAATCACAATTTTCTTCTTTCCAATTTCAATGGTTAAATGACAAAATATCACTTCAACACTTTCTCAAAATATTCCTTAGACACAAAAATAATCAAAGCTCAATTATGCCTTATTGCTCCCTTTTGAAAATAACATCCATCAAATCATACATGAAAAATAATCATTTTGATACACCTTATAATCTCCAACTTAAAATAATATCCAACACCACAAAACCTCAAACAATCTTCCTAAAACACCTTACTACCCTTTTCAAACACTAAAGCAAATAACACCCAAAATTTTATTTTGCATCAACCTTATAACTCCCCTTACAACCTTACAAACCAAATAAAATATGCAAAAATTAATTTTTAATACCTCAACTAACTCCTCCAAAAATTTTGGTGCTCAACTAATGCATACCTTCGTTTTTCTCCCCAAAAGGGTTTCGGCGTGATTCGAACCACCGTCTCCCCAAGCGCCAAGCGCCTTAGCACTTTGGAGCCCACCGCATGGGCTATAGGCACCCACGTGAAGGGAGGAAGGCTTCCTTCCTATTAACCCTTCATGCGCCATTGACTTCACATGAAAACCACAAAGCAATCCTCTTTGATGCAGCATGATTCACACAAGCTCGCATTAATCAATTTAATTCGAAGGCATAAGGTAAGTTTGGCTAAGGTGGGGTAGTCCCTCTTTTATACACGTTTGGTTGATTTTGCTCCCACGTCGATGCTAAGAATTCGAATTCAAAATTTAAATTTTAATTCAATAACCCACCTTAGGGTTATTTAAAATTAATATAAATTAACTTATAATTAATATTAAAATTAATTAATAATTAATTTAAATAACTTATAAGTTAAGTAAATTAATTAATAAATTAATTTAAATATAAAATTTATATAATAATTAATTTAAACTTCCTTGTATAATATTATAAAGAATTATTATAATATTATTCATCTGGGCTTCTTCTTTGCACTTTGGACCACATCTGACTACCTGGAACCGGGTCTTTGATTAACTAAAAATGGACTATCCTTTTGCACTTATTGGAGAACCTAAAACTGATGTTGCCCACTGAAACTACCACTGACTAGTGTTGAAGGCTTGACATCAATGACCACTCACTCTTGACATCAATGACAACTCATCTACTCAAAATGTCCAACAATCTCCCCCTTTGTCATTGATGGTAACCCAAATTATTTTTACCAAAACTTGACCTTTTTCCTGTTCTGCTCCCCCTGGGAAATTGCTCCCCCTGACTCAATGCTCTCTTCTTAAACCAAATCTCTCCCCCTTTGACATCAATGGCAAAGGGTCACCTTTGGGGCTCGAGGCTAAGAATGAGTCTCTTAGCTTAGCCCCTCCCCCACCTCCTCTTGAGGTGGTTAATTCTGGGGTGGGAGTATTTCTACTCCCAGAAAGCACTGGTCTTTACCTTTGTCCTCTTTCCTTCTCATCTGATCCTTCTGATTCCTTTGACTGTTCCTGTTCATGTCCATGTTCCTGTTCCTATTCATGTCCATATTCCTTTCTGTTCATGTCCATATTCTTGTTCTTGTTCCTGTTCATGTCCATATTCCTATTCCTGTTCCTATTCATGTTCATGCTTGATTCTGGAATGTCTGCTCTACACCACTTTGTTGTATGTCCATCATTATTGCACTTATAACACTTAATGTTATTATTCCTTGGAGGTGCAAATGTCTTGGGATTTCTCCTAGTGAAGCCATCTCTATTCCTATCATGTACCTTGCAATTCATTGCCTTGTGACCAAACTGATTACATGAGTAGCAATACCCATGGAAAAGCTACCTATTTCTGAAGTTCCCATACTCCTGTCTTTCATGTGTCCTGCACTGTGAAGCCATGTGCCCAAATCTATGACATGAGAAACATCATCCATTGAAATTTCCTTGCCTTGACCTCATTGGTCTCTTAGTCTCTTTTACCCTATGTTGGTTCCTGTTCCATCTATTTCTTCTTTGTGCATTGTTCCTTTCCTTGTTGAACTTTCTGTTGTCCAACTCATCCTCAGAAGTCTCACTTTCTCTTACATTGTCTTCTTCTGAAGTTTCTTCTTCTTCAGAACTTGAGGTTGACTCTTTTTCTTGTTTCTTTTGAGCTTGTTCAAAACCAAGACCTATTTTGTTTGTTGACCTTCTTTGTACCTTGATCATCTTATCTACAATATTTGAGCTCTTTCCAAACTTGTGTAGCTTGTCCTTGGACTTTTCTAATTCTTCCCTTAGTAGAGCTACTTCTTGTTCTAACCTTTCACATTCTAAGACCTTTGCTTCTAGCTTATCCTTGAACTTCTTTGTCTTAGCCATTGACTTGTTTAGATCCTCTATAAGCTTTCCTCTCTCTTCATCACATTCTTGAAACTGAATCTCAAGTTGGGAGTTTTGCTTTCTTACCTTCTTTAAGGTTTTAAGAGCATAAATAAGCTCTCCCTCAAGATCAACTCCTCCTTTTTCTGATTCTTCCTCTATTTGTTTGCCTTTGATAGCATCTTCATTCTTTTTTGACTTGTCTTCTATAGGATCACCTTCTTCTTCTTCTAGTGCCATTAGAATATTCTCTTCTGGTCCTTCAAATGCATCCTCATATTCATCATCACTGAAACTGAAACCATTCCTTGTACAACTATCTTCAAGATGTCCAAAATTACCACATCTAAAACACTTGAGAATTATTGGTGACCTTTTCTTAACTTCTTATTTTTCCTCAATCAGAAATAGAACTTCATCTTTATCATTACTTGAAGAACTAGCATCACTATCACTTGAGTACTTACTTGCCTTGTCTGCATAGTAGCTCCTCTTCTATCTTTGAAAGAACTTCTTTCCTTGTTTGCCTTGTCCATCCTTGCCTTTCTTTTGGTACCTGTATCTTTTTGATTCCATGTTCCTGTGATCCTATTTTTCTTCATCATTGTTATTTTTAGCTTCTTGACAATCAGTTGCATAGTGACCATACTTTCCACAATTGAAACATCTAACAGATTTTGCATCTTTAAATCTTCTTGAATCCTTATTCCTTCTGCCATAATTAGCTTCTTCATCACTGGATGACTCATTGCTTGAATCTGACTTTTTGCCCTTTGTCTTCTTAGTAGCTTTGAATGTTGCTTCCTTCCGGAGATTAGGTTCCTCTTTTGTTCTTAACTCAAAAGTTGTAAGAATACCAAGTAACATATCTCTTGTCAAAGAATCACCATCTTTTGATTCTTCTATAGCAGAAATATTTTCACTAAATATTTTTGGAAGAGATCTTAAGACTTTATCACAAACATCTGATTCTTCAACATTAAGTCCAAGTCCTTGCATGGCATTAACAACCTCATCTACCCAAAGTAGATAAGTACTAATATTTTCCTCATCCTTCATTCTTAATTCTTCAAATTGTCCTTTGAGATTTCGTATCTTTGCCTTTTTGACACTTTTATCTCCTTCATATATGCTTTGCAACTTATCCCAAATTCCTTTTGCATCTTTACAATGCATAACTTTTATGGATTTTGTTCTATGCAAACCTCTCAAAATTGCATTCATTGCTTTTGAATTGTAATGTTGTAGAAGCTTACCTTCCTTATCTGTAGGTGGATCAACTGGTGGTATGTATCCATTTTCAACTACTTCCCAAATTTCATTGCCAAGTGCCATCAGGTGAATCTTCATTCTCATACTCCAAAATATATAATCACTTCCATAAAATATTGGTGTTGAATTATCTGAGGACACATTCTTAGAATCCATTGTGTTCTTGAAAGCTTTTCCTTCAAGTTGTTAAACTCTTTCGAAGGAACCCGCTCTGATACCAATTGAAGAACACAAGCTTATACTGAGAGGGGGGTGAACAGTATAAGACCACTTTTTACTTTTCTTTCCCAATCAATATTATGCAATGTATAGATAGCAATATCAATAATAGTAATCAAAGCAATGCATAAATCACCATACACAATAGAGACACCAATTTAACGTGGTTCACCCAATGTGGGCTACTCCACGGAGAAAATATTTCACTAAAATTTTCTCAATCAATCTCTTGGGAATCCTTTCCCTATTACAATGTTTATGGACCTCTTATCCAAAGGAGACACCAATCCCCTAATCAAGTTCATGGATCTCTATCCATAGGAGAACTCTTTCTCCTTAGCTCGACTGGTGATCTTCTAGAAGAACTGCTACCCCCACTACTCTAGCTAATGGATCTCTATCCACTGAAGACACCTATCCTCACTACCCTAGCTAATGGATCTCTATCCACTAGAGACTATCATCCTCTATACTCTATCACCTTCAAATCTCTATCTCAAATCTGCACTAAACATAGTCCTTCGGTCTAGCACAAATATGCTCAATCTCTATCTCTAGTCTAGCACAAACCTATCCTCAAATATGCACCAAAATCTATCCTCAAATATATACTAAACATAGTCCTTCGGTCTAGCACAAATATATCCTCAATATCTATCCTCTGATATGCACTAAACATAGTCCTTCGATCTAGATCCTCCCCCACATAAATCAACACTACTAGATCTACCCCAAATCTTAACTCAAGGTTTGAACAAATCAATCAATCAATTCTGCTCACAAGTCTTCTCAAATATGCCTTGTAAGCTTCCACAAAATCTCACACTAATCTATCCACAAGTTCTCTCTAGAACTTGTCCAAATCTGCTCAACAAGTCCTCACTAGAACTTGTCCAACTCTGCTCTCAATCTCTTTTCTCAAACTGTATTGTAAGCTTCCTCAAAAGCTCACACAAATCTATCCACAAGTCTTCTCTAAGACTTACCTCAAATCTACTCAACAAGTCCACACTAGAACTTGTCCAATCTCATAGAAACATAAAGAGAATTGTTAGAGACTCAATATGCTTCACATTCATCACAATGCTCAATCACTTTCAATCACTCTTTTTACCATAGAAACATATAGAGAATTGTTAGAGACTCAATATGCTTCACATTCACCACAATGCTCAATTACTTTCAATCACTCTTTTTACCACATAAACATATAGATAATTGTTAGAGACTCAATATGTTTCACACTCACCAACACTCAACCTCTTTCTCAAATCAATTCAGAATATAGAATAATTTATTTCATAGAACTTGAACTATCACTTCAACACATCCACTTGACTAGGCTCAACCAACTCTACTCAACCAATCACTCAATGAATTAACCTTTGCTTACAAACCCTAGTCCAAGCATATGAACACTCACTCAAATATTTCCAACAATGCTTATCAATTAATCTCACATAACAATGATACTCATGATCTTTGCAAACCCTAGTTCAAGTTCACTCAACTTAATCACTTCAACAACAATGCTTATAAAACAAGGTTTTATCAACAACTCTTTATTCCAAAAAACCTTGAAGCATTAATTCAAAACACACTCAACAATGCTTACCAAACAATCCTTTTCACTCCAACTTTGCATTCACAACATTCAACAATCACTCACTAGGAAGATGTGCCCATACCTTTTGTTTGATGTAAAAGTGCCCTTGGAAAACTTGTCTCAATCACAATTTTCTTCTTTCCAATTTCAATGGTTAAATGATAAAATATCACTTCAACACTTTCTCAAAATATTCCTTAGACACAAAAATAATCAAAGCTCAATTATGCCTTATTGCTCCCTTTTGAAAATAACATCCATCAAATCATACATGAAAAATAATCATTTTGATACACCTTATAATCTCCAACTTAAAATAATATCCAACACCACAAAACCTCAAACAATCTTCCTAAAACACCTTACTACCCTTTTCAAACACTAAAGCAAATAACACCCAAAAATTTATTTTGCATCAACCTTATAACTCCCCTTACAACCTTACAAACCAAATAAAATATGCAAAAATTAATTTTTAATACCTCAACTAACTCCTCCAAAAATTTTGGTGCTCAACTAATGCATACCTTCATTTTTCTCCCCAAAAGGGTTTCGACGTGATTCGAACCGCCGTCTCCCCAAGCGCCAAGTGCCTTAGCGCTTTGGAGCCCACCGCATGGGCTATAGGCACCCACGTGAAGGGAGGAAGGCTTCCTTCCTATTAACCCTTCGTGCATCATTGACTTCACATGAAAACCACAAAGCAATCCTCTTTGATGCAACACGATTCACACAAGCTCGCATTAATCAATTTAATTCGAAGGCATAAGGTAAGTTTGGCTAAGGTGGGGTAGTCCCTCTTTTATACATGTTTGGTTGATTTTGCTCCCACATCGACGCTAAGAATTCAAATTCAAAATTTGAATTTTAATTCAATAACCCACCTTAGGGTTATTTAAAATTAATATAAATTAACTTATAATTAATATTAAAATTAATTAATAAATTAATTTAATAATAAAAATTATATTAATTAATTTATAATTAATTTAAACTTCCCTGTATATAATATTATAAAGAATTATTATAATATTATTCATCTGGGCTTCTTCTTTGCACTTTGGACCACATCTGACTGCCTGGAACCGGGTCTTTGATTAACTAAAAATGGACTATCCTTTTGCACTTATTGGAGAACCTGAAACTGATGCTGCCCACTGAAACTACCACTGACTGGTGTTGAAGGCTTGACATCAATGACCACTCACTCTTGACATCAATGACAACTCATCTACTCAAAATGTCCAACAGTCTCCCATTTTTACAATGGTGTTGCTCCAATGTGAGGGGGTAAATATTACAATTCTTTATTTTACAAAGTACAATGCTCAAATGATAGTCTCTTATTCTTCCAAGAAAATTAAATCGATGTCTTTTTCTCCTCTAATACAACTTCATAGGTTGAGTGGGCTTGAGTATCCTGGGAATAGGGCCACTCTAGCTTTAGCAACTTCTCAAGGATCTATTTCCTACACACATGAAATACACACAAGGTTTTAGTAGCACCTGTATATATATGATTGAAAACCAATGCGATAAACCATTAAATGAATGCTTGTAGAAATAAATAGTACAATGCAAAAAACATGAAAAACTAGACCAAATGCCTTGCCAAATTTTATCTTACTAATATCTATTGTGGTTGGATTAAAATCACTCCTGAGTAACTGCAAGCGCGGGGTGGGGTTCTCCAACCATGGATAGGCGGTTGGATAACTGCGGGAGGGTGGTTGTGATTGTGTAACCGTTAATGGGTGGTTGAGGCTGGAAGGTAAAAACCTTCAAAATGGCACTTTAGGGTTTTGAATTCTTGATCTCCTTGATATGTGTTCTAGCTCCTAGCATGATTTTCATAGCCTAACGGTATGTTATTTCAGCCTATTTTGGTTGATGGGATGAAGTTACCTTTATAGGCCCCTTGGGATTTTGGGGAGAAAGGGAGGTGACAAGCCAGGATTTCCAAGTGGTAATCTAGGGCTACCAAATGGAAGGGGCAATTACAGTGAGTCACCTAGGGTGTCTCACTTAACTAGGGTGATGTGGCTAGTGGGTAGGTGCAAGTGGAGTGAGGTGTGATAGATGTCCCATGTGAAGGAACAAGAGTGAAATGGGTGTGTGAGAGGTGGCAAGAGGTGGTGGTCATATGGCCAGGACACATGTCTAGTGAGTAGGCAAGGTATCTTAGGCAAATTTTCTAGATTTAGAAAATTTAGAAAATACTTTTAATGTGCAGGTTTCTATGCCTAAGTTTGGACTTAGGCATATATTATGCAGGATTGTGATGTGCAATGTGGGATGGAATGTGCAAGGATTAATATGCCTAATTTTAGACTTAGGCATATATTTTATTATGTGGTAAAGTGTAAATGCCTAGGTTTTGGTGTCTACAAGGAACATACCTTTTAGTGGTTATTGGGAGGTTTCATACACTTTGATTTTGTGTAACCATTGGGGAATGTGCTTTCTAGGATTTGTTGGCCTACTTCAAGAATTGAGGTCCATTGAACTAGCCTTTCCTTGCTCTTCTAGTACCTTTCTCTTTGCCCACGTCATGTAGTCCAATTGGACTTGTCTCTTAAGCATTGAGGTTCCTACTCCATCAAAAATTGAATATACCTCCTATTTGTCCTAAGTTATTAAAGTGTTATTAGGATTCATGGAACTTGTCCTAGGGTAAGAGTTTGGTGGTTGGACTTGGGAGGGTTGGCTTGATTCTTGTGCATCTACCCCTATGTAAGAAGTAGATGGTTGGGCATATATGGTCTCAGTAGGTATCTATTGTGGATGGATCCCATAGTAAGCAATGGGAGGATAGTTCTTAAGGTAGATGCAATACCATGAGGTTAGGATGAACTTACTATAATGGGGATTGCATGGGCACCATCTACCGGTTTGAGCTTCGGGTATAGCTTGCATCTCTATAAGGTAGAATTTGGTACCTTGAAATATTTGGCATTTTAGGAAAGACCTATAGCCCTAGATATACTACTGGAATAAAGGTTTCAAATTGTTTTTATATTGAAACCTTTGAGCATTTTCTTATCTCCTAAAGGCTATGACTTCATTAGAGACTATTCTTGATAAGTTTATCATTTTGTCTAGCTCAAAGGAGTAAAGACTTGTAGAGGGGTATTGGGAAGTGAGAAGAGAACACTAAAATTATGTAGGATTCACTATAGGAGTAGCTTGGAATGTGGTGGGATGAACTACTACATGTGATTGATATGGTAGTTGGACACTCAGGAACAGAGGCATCGGGGTCTAAGGAATAACCTTCCTATATAAATCAGGTCATTCTTAACTTTAATGGCTATACCATAGGCCACTAGTAGGGAGTTACCTCCATTGAAGTTGATCATCATAACTATTTTAGAATCTATAACTTTCAAATAGTAAATAAAAGTTATACCTAGGGGAGGATGAATCTCGTTAAAGATTTTATGCTAGGTTTTATGAAACTAGGTGTTGAAGTCATCCATCATATTCGTATATTGGATCGTATCCACAACAAAGGCTTTCAATCCACCCAACACTTAGTGTAGTTTCACACTAGGAGCAATTCTGCATAGTTTCTAATGTTTGTGGCTCTAGATTGGCGATATGTCCCAAATCCACAAGATTTTTTGGAGAAATATGACATCAGTGTAAAAAGGGTGTATATTGGTGACCGCTTTGTATTTTTAAACATATTTCGAGTGGCTAAGTTTTGGAGAGTCCGATTTCAGGGAGAGCATAGAACATTTTTTCCCAGAATGGTGATAGGAGGTGAAAAGCAGAACAAAGGCATGCAGATTCATGACAAAGGTCATTGTTACTAACTTTCTTCTAGATTGGTGATGAGCAGCATTGTATACTAATACCAATGCAGAATGAAATAAGAGTTACCTTTACACCACAACAGATCTAGAATGGTGTTCTAAGTTAATACACTTGCTGAGGTCCGAAATGGAATCTGTAAAAATTTTGAAGAAGATGTGATGTCATCAAAGTTTTTGTGCGGATTTGTGAACACTTCATCGTCAACAAGGGAAAATAAAGGATAAGGAGCGGATGTCATCTCGCTTCACTTTCAGTACGTTTTGTGTCAGATTGGCGGTCCGTAGGCTGTAAGTAATAAAAGGTGATGTCATGAATTTTAAAAGTAAAATGGTGTTTTGGTTCTTCCCTGCCATTGCTCCAAGAATATTCCTTATCAAATTGTAGTTGTGCGATGGGGGAATATCTACGGTCGAGATTTTGTCAATAATTCTTAAGTATATTAAGGTTATTTCTTGTTGGATTCAAAATATAGTCAATTGGAGGAGGAAGCCGAAGCGTCGAGGATTTGAAGAAAACAAGAACTAGAGACGGTTGCAGATCGATAGTGATGAAGGATTTCCAAGAAATATTAACGATGCAGATACAGTCTAAAATGGCCAGAACTTCAGTTGGCACCAAACGACCAGCAAGTTGCAGAGGCTCTAAGCTGCCATGGTGGTCCACTTGCAGTGGATTTTGTGGAGGATGAACTAGTAAGGAAATGCTAGCTAGAACTCTCTGTTGAGCTGTAAATGTTAAATCTTTGTAATGTTTCTTAGTATTTTTAATTCTACAAACTATAAATAGAGGTCAAACCCTTATTTTTAAGGGTTGAATCTAGTGTATTTGCTTATGCTACTGTAAATATTCCCAAGGGCTAATGAAATGAGCATTACATTGATTTTCACCTCAAATTTTATGTCTTCATGGTTCGATATCAGAGGTTTGAATTCCTAAGGTGCATTTCTATAAATACTTGAATGGTTGGTTTGTGCCAGATTAATGGATTACTAACTGCTAGGGTAATTGAAATCTTCTTCTAAATTATATCTTTATTGTTAGGGAGTGCATTTCTGTAAAATCTAAGATATTGACTAATTTTGCTATTTGGATTGTCATTATTTGGATATTGAAATTGTTGTCTGCAATATTTCTTTTTTGTTCTTTAATGAATGAAAGTGCATTTAATTTGGGATAATTTTGATCTGAGTAATGTGCATTTAAATTGGTTTATGGGAGCTTTTTGTTGTAGTAACAATGTTGTTAGCCTATTCGTCCACTGTTGTTCACATTTTCTAACCATAATCTCTTTCTCAAACCTAACCCCCAAAACCCTAAGTGAGCATAATTGTGTCAAAACCCTGTTTAAGTTGACAAAGAACCAGCCTACTTTGGAGGTTGGATTTGAAACCCCTATTTTGGTCCATCCAATGTTAAGTGTTGATATGTAGCTATCGGGTGCATACCTGTATAGAAAGTAGGAAGATAGACAGCTGTTGTATCGAGTAAAATTTTATGTAATTCAATGCCCAATATTTTTTTGCATGCCTGATGGGACCATTTCACAAGGAACATGAAAACCCATCATATGAGTTATTGTTTTATCCCTACCCGAAGGAATCAAGATTTGGTGAATTATATTGACCTTGTAAGAAGAGAATAGCAAATTCACTTGGCGACTCCTTGGTCCTTGAAACCAAAAAATAATTACTCTTGTAGACCAGTGTCCTTTCATGTATACCAGGTCTTTCAAAAGGAATAACCCTAACTCCTATTTCTATTGTGAATTACCTTATAGAGAGTCTACTATTTTTAGGAGTTTAAATAAATATTTCCTCTTAGAAGAAGAGCTTCCTAAGGAAAATCCTGTAGTTAATCCAACAACCCCTCCAACAAGACCTACATCTAGAAATATGGCATAAAATGTGGCCCCTAATCAGCCATTATAGAAGTTCCCAAGCTGGAACATAGTTGGTCCCCTGATATTAGCCCAAATGAATGCCATCTCCCAGGTTGTATCCAAGGTTATCCCCACTTACGATGGATTAGGGAAGATAGCATATGAGCATTGTCAAGATATTTTAAATCTAGCAGCAATTCACAACATAAAAGAGGAGGATATTATTGTAATAATTCTAGCCCTGTCCTTCAGAGGAAATATTTTGCATTGGTGTAGAACTCTGGAAGATAATACCATCACTTCATGGCAAGCATTGGCTGATCCATTTGTAGAATAATTTAATGAATATGCTGATCCTTTATCCCTACTCAACCAATTTACATCCATGCAAAAATCTTAGCAAGAAACTGTCTCAAATTTCAATTTAAGGTTTAGCAAAACATGGAAGAGAATTCCCCCTGTAGCTAGACCAGCTGCATGTTTGGCCTATATGTATTATATTCAAGCTCTTGGATTAGAGCTAAGCTTGTAGACACAACAATATGAAGTAGATACCTTCCCCCAAGTTTATAATGCAGTAGTTCATACTGAGAATATCCTAATCAATGTGGGGAGACTACCCCCCAAAACTGTGCTACCTTATAACTCAGAAACCACTAATGGCCAAAACCAAGCTACAAACCCATCTTACATGGACCCCATTTCTTTATCATCCCCATCTCCACAAATTAATGCAATCCCTCAATTGAAACCATCATCCTCTACAGTTCCTTTCCCTCCCCTTACTTATCAAGTATCTCAAGAGTTTTTTGCTATCCTTGATATAAAAAATACTCTGAAAACTCTAAGTAACAGAATGAAATAAATGGAAAAGAGATATCAAGAGAGGTCATAGCAAAGGATATTTACATATGTGAATAAAGATCAGAGATGGTCCTAGTAACAATATTGGGTTTAGAGTGAGTGCAATATATGAGGAGCCCGAGTGTTCTTCAGATACTACTCTTGCAAATGTCTCGTGTCTGGTATGTAATGATCCTCATGACTCACAGTATTGTATTATGTACCAAGACCATGTTCAACAAGTTATGGATCAAGCTAAAATAAATTAAAAGGGGAGAGTAAACATGTTATGGCAACCTAACCAAATCATGGTTGGGAAAGAGTTGGATGAGGACAGCCCAATTATTGTTATGACAAGGTCTGGAAAGAAGACCTTGCAAGTTGATCCACAAAAAATGGGACAATTTCAAGTTCCATCTCAAAAGAAAAATGATCAGCTTCCCCAAAGCAGTGATTATTTTCCCATTCCTCAGGCTAAAGGGAAAGAGAAGACAGACAGTCTTCCTAAGAGGTTGGAAAATGAAATTAAAGGAGACTGGATGAAGTCTAAATATGAGGCTCAATAAAGGCTTATACTCCCCTCTATTACCAAAAGGTAAATAACATTAGCCACTCAACAGTATAAAATAAAATATGGTGAGCCAGAAAGAAGGCCTGAAAGACCTACCCTGGCTAGGTCTCAGTATAATATTTTTAAAGAGATGAAAATATTCCATCAAAATCTAGTTTGTATGACACTTTGTTCATTCCTAGTCAGATTGATCTGCTTAAGACTTCCCTCAATAAGTATCCACAAGATAAGCAAGCCACGACAATACTTAGTATACCATCAAAAAAAGAAATTTCCCTATTTTTTTAAAGAATAATCCCCCCTTTCTATCTCTTTAAGGATGGAAGGTTGGGTAGTCTGGAATTGTATGATAGATTCAGGAGCATCAACCACAGTTATGCCCAAAGCAATCTATGAAGAAATGGGTATGGAGTATACCCGGTATTGTCCTGGAGTATTACAATTGGATGGGACACCTGTTAAGATAGTTGGAGTCATAAAGGATGTTTTAATAAGGCTACATAGAGCCCTTGAGGTGACAATAGTGCAATAAATAGTAGTGGTTGACCTAGATCTCTACTTTATATTATGCCTTTCAAGGGAGTTTACTGCAAAATTGGGTGGATGTATGTAAATGGATTATTCTAGTATGGTAATTTCTTTCAAAGGAAAGAGAATAAGGATAACACCTAAAAGTCTAGTAGATTATCATATTGAAAATATTGAGGAAGACATGTACAATCTTACTCCCCTGGAGCAATTTGAACTGCTTGATAATTTTTATGAATTGGATATAGAGGATGAGTTGCCTTTTATAGAGGATTACAATTAGTTCAGAACTGGTATGGGAACATATATTATCTCATCTTAATTAGAGAAGAAAATCCCTACTATATCCAATCAATCTTTGAGAGAAAAGAAAACATGGATCATGCACTTTGACGGTGCTAAATGCAAAAATGGTGTAGGAGTTGGTGTGGTTTTACAGTCCTAATTAGAGGGGACAAAGAATTTTACCTATAGACTAACATGGTCATGTACAAATAATGCTACAGAATATGAGGCCCTATGTCTTGAACTAATACAAGCAGAAAGCATGGGCATTAATATTTTTAACATATATGGCGACTCTGATTTAATCATCCATCAAGTAAGAAAAAGATATAGTAGCAAGCACCTTTACCTAAAGGTATACAGAAATACGGTATGGGATCTAATGGAATATTTTTATGCCCTAAATATAAATTTTGCCCCTAGAGAAAATAATACTCTGGAAGATTCATTAGCAACAAAGGGAGTTAACTTCAACCTTTCTATAGATTTTGGAATCAAGAAAGCCAAGGGAATCAAAATGATTTTCAGACCTGCAGTACCATATAACCAAATTTTTTGGTAGATTTTTGAAAGTGATGAGCATATAATTGACTTTCTGGTAAAGAATCATGTCTCTCCACTGTCCAAGAAGAGAATCCAGAAGATATTGATCAACAAGATGTTATTCAACTAAGGAACAATCACATTTCTATAAGGTTGGTCACCCTAGAGAGCTTCTTTGACAATAAGGATAGAAAAAATACTAGAGCCATGAAAGTCAATGAAAATTTTATAAAGAAGTTGAAGTCAGTACTAAAAATAAGCTCAATGTTGGAGTTCGATGTTCACCAAAGGAAGCAGAAGATATCAAATATTTATGCTTAAAATACCAATACATTGTGGCTTGGTCATATGAAGACCTCAAGGTATATGACAAAAATGTTATCCAACATACTATTGAGCTAGAGCCTGATGCAAAGCCTTTTAGGCAGAAGCAAAGGCCTATTAATCCAAGTATTGAAGCCATTATGAGAGAAGAGCTCTTAAAGTTATTAAAGGCTAAGATCATATACCCAATAAAATATTCAACATGGATATCCAACTTGGTACCTGTGAGGAAAAAGAATGGGTATATTCGTTTGTGTGTAGATTTCAGAAATCTTAACCAAGCATCCCTTAAGGATCACTGCCCCCTCCCATAAATTGATCAAATATTATAGATAGTGGTAGGGTTAGAGAGGTTCTCGTTACTAGATGGCTACTCTAGGTACAATCAGATTGGGTGAAAGATGAAGATCGGTATAAAACAACATTCACCACAAAATAGGACACATTTGCCTACCATAGAATGCCTTTTGGGCTATCCAATTCGAGAGCCACATTTTAGAGAGCCATGAACTATGCCTTTGGGGCACTGATCAAAAAAGTCATTCTAATTTATTTGGATGACATGACTGTGTTTTTCCATGATAAGCATGACCGCCTATCACACCTTGAATAGGTTTTTCAAAAGTGCAAAGAATTTGGTATTTCACTCAATCCTAAGAAATTATTCTTTGCAATTCATGAAGGAAATTTGCTAGGTCATGTGGTCTCAAAATAAGTTATAGCCATATATCCAAACAGAATTAAGTCCATTCTTGCTCTCCCATTGGCTACAAACAAAAAGGTCTTGCAGTCCTTTTTGGGACAAATAAACTTTGTCAATAAATTCATTTCTAACTTTGCACAAAAAGTAAGGCCCATATCTGAGTTACTCAAGAAGAATGTCGAGTTTAAGTGGACTGAAGTCAGGAAATAAGCTTTTGAAATTATCAAGCAGTCCATTGCAACAGCCCCAGTACTGGTAAATCTAGATTTCAGTAAAGATTTTATCCTTTATGCTTATGGATCTGAAGAGAGTTATACCTCAGTGCTCACTCAAAAATATGAACAAGGTGAGGAACATCCTGTATTATTTTGGAGCCAGACTCTCCATGACTACCAGGTTAAATACAACTTTATCGAAAGACAAGTATTTTATGTGATGAAGTGACTAAAGAAGTTCAGGCAGTACTTGGTACAGAGTAAAATCCTAGTATATGTTGTTCATCCAGATGTAAGAATTTTTATCCTACAAGGTCAACTAGGAGATAAAAGGGCTAGTTGGATTACCAAAATCCAAGAATATGATGTAGAAATACATCCCACCAAGTTTGTGAGAGGTAGGGCACTATGCCAAGGCCTAATAGAGGCAGTGACATTAGCAGAAGTAACATCTTATCAAACAGTAGAAGAATATCAAGTATAAGAAGTGCAGCTAGGAGACTCTGATTGGGTTGGTCAGATGATTGAATATTTTCAAGTTGGAGTATGCCCTCCTAATCTAAATGCATCCCAAAGGAGAAGATATGGGTTGTAAGCTTTGAAGTATGTATTGCAGCCAGAAGGTTTGTATAAAAGAAACTTGGATGGAGTCATTCTGAAATGCTTAAAAGATGATCAGCAACAGAAGGTTATTGAAGAGTTCCATGGAGGACCAGTTGGAGGACATAACTCGGGTAGAGTTACAGCCTTGAAAATCATAAGAGCTAGCTATTACTGAATACTGTATTTCCTAATACTTTTAGGGTTACTAGGGCCTGTGAAAAATGTCAGCGATATGTTGGAAGGACAAGAAATGCTTCATTCCCTCTCAGGTCAATACAAGTTGAAGAACCTTTTCAACAATGGGGGCTAGACTTCATTGGGATCATCAAACCTAATTCCTCAGTAGAGCATAATTTTATCATAACTGCCATAGATTATCTCACTAGGTGGGTAGAGGCCATTCCTACAAAGAAATATAAACATGAAGTTGTGATCAATTTTATGGAAAACTTGATTTCAATGTTTGGAGTTCCAGAAGCCTTGGTAAGTGACAATGGCCCAACTTTCATAGGAGCCAAGTATATTGAGTTTACCAGCAAGTATGGTATCACTCTTAAGAATACTTCAAATTATTACCCATAGGGTAATGGACTTGTTGAATCTACCAACAAAAACTTGTTAAGGATTTTGAGGAAGTCGCTTGAAGGGAACAAAAGAAGTTGGCACCTACAGCTAGACCAAGCTTTGTGGGTAGACAGAATTACTATTAAAAAGTCCATTAAAACTTCTTCTTATGCTCTAGTGTATGGCAAAGAGGAGGTGCTACCTGTCCATTTGGAAATTCTAGCACTCAAGCTGGAAAATACAGAAGAAGAATCTAAGGGAAATCTAGTGGAAACCAAGCTGGCTCACTTACTACAACTTGAAGAGAATAGAGCTCAGGAATACAATAATTTTCAAAAGCATTCCTCAGATATCAAGGCATGGTTTGATAAGAAGGCCAGATTCAAAAATTTCCAGATTGGAGATTCAGTTCTCAGGTGGAATGTTGATAGAGCAAAACCGAGAAAGCATGAAAATTTTAATTATTTTTGGGATGGCCCTTTCAAAATAGTAGAGGCTAAGGAGTCCAATGTGTTCCATCTTGAAGATCTAGAAGGGAACATACAATCGATTCCAGTAAAAATCTTTCATCTCAAACTCTACTATGTTTGAAACATAAGTTCATTATAACATATGTATATACATTGTATTATATTTCCCTTTCATTATGCACTTTGTATTTATTTTTTGCATTAACATTTTGAAAAAAAGAAAAATATTCAAAAAAATGGCTAAGTGTTGGAAAAGGATTAAGTGAAGTTCCATTCCGCATGCAAATACATGAAAAGTGTAGAAAAATTGCGAGCATCTCTAATCCGCATCAAATGACATGAAGATCTCAGCGGAACGGAACCAATGTATTTGTCCGCGCGTGAAATGAGTTAATGGTCAGCAGAAATTAAACACGTCTTCGATCCACTAGTTTCAAGACTAAGGTGGAGCATGTTGGAATATCTAGCATTATCCTAGCTTATGCTATATTTGAAAGTTATTAGGATTAATTAGCATCAAATCTTCTATTTAGGTAGAAGGAGAGTTTCATTTGCATTGTATAAGCATCTTCTATTTCTGGCTTAGTAGTTAGGCTTTCCAATCTATAAAAGTATTATAAAAGCTTATGATTTGTAGATTAATACAATGAGTTATTATTCTCATTTGGTATCAGAGCTAAGCTCAAATCTGACCATCATGAAAGTGAGTTCAGATCTGCAAGTAAGGAGCTGCTAAAGTTTGTTGTTTGAGCAGTAAACTGAGATTTACTACAGTGATATCTGTGTAGAAGGCGACGGTGACATCTACATCGAAGGCAATATTTGGAGAAGACAAGAATTCTCAAATATTATTGTTGATCGATTACACACAGACCAAAAGCTGTGACGTTTGCTGTAATCCGATTCGCGTGAAGAACAAATCCTAGAGAAGGTAATCCAAGACGTAAATACAAGCGGTGGGTTGTGGAGCGTGTGTTGAGAGGACTTCGTTGTGAGCATTCCAGTCGCCTCACTGTGTAAAGACGGCTGTGTGAAGATACACGAGCCTGCTGAGATCACCGTAGACATCGTGGTGCCAGATTGTCATTATTTAACTTGGAGAACGAGACAGCGATTGGTTATGTTTTGCAGCAGATTTGATATTGCTCGAAAAGAGCGGATGCCATGTTTGAAGCAGGTGATGTCTATTTGAAGAGATGTCAGGTCAATTGAGACGAGCAGTAAATCTGGAAAATGCATGTAAGGCAAACTATGCATTTGATTGTGCGTAACGACAGTCCATTTTCCTGCTGGAGTTAAAATTATGCTGAAGACCGTATTTTAATTCTGCAAGAGGTGTCCACAAAGGGTGCGGCGAGGAGTTCTGCTGAAGAATGTGATTTAATGTTGTGAAGGTTGGCGATTTCCTAGTAGGAGTAGGCAGCGTGGAGAGCGCGTAAGAAGTGTTGAGATATTATATTATCGGTGCATCTGTTGTGGAGGACGCGTAATTCATGAAGGAGATGTGAGAGATTCACATAAGATACGTTGAAATCAAACAACACAATCTCTGCTCGCGTGTCACGTTGTGTCCATTCGAGTCCTCCCATGGTGAAGAAAGTAGTTGCGTTGAAGACAGCGGCATACAAAATGTGATAGTAGTCACCGATGATTATTGTCATGGAAGGATAGTTTTGTAGATGCCATCTAAAATTTCCAGACAGGCTACTAGTTTTTTGACACGCCCTTCAAAGCTATCCATAGAGATCACTATGATCCAGCTGCAGGATAGGAGTACGCAATCTTGGAGAACATTGTGGAGTTCTCATTGATTGATATGGAGTATGTGATCCCTCCGAATGCAGCAGATCGTAAGCGGTGACCAGGGTAGGACCTATGATGCGATCCTTCATGACCAGATCACACGCTGGAGATTGCCAGTTGATCAAATTGATCTCGGAAGGAAAGGATTGCACTGTTGCTGGTATAATCATATGTGTAGGAGAAAATCGCTCGTTGAAGAATATCACTTATAGTTTCCGCGATGTCAATAATGCGTAGTTCGATAACACATGAACTGAAGATCTACCGCACAAGATAGTTGCATCTGTTAAGCGGAGGAAGATGTTATGCATTTAAAAATTAAATTTGTAGGTTTATTAAAGTTAGACATTTTGATGTATTAAGGCATGCTGCGTGGAAGCGAAAGCTTCTCATAGAAAGGATGTTTTTCGTAGAAAGGAAGCAGAGTCAATCACAGTTGGACATCGTTTGAATCACAAGTGGTTGATGCTGTGCATCAAATGGAGTAGATGTTGTATTGAAGATTTCTATGATAGCGTATTGAAGATGTGTTGTGAGATGTGTTGGAGACAAAGAGGACATTTGTCTTACCTGAGAAACAGAGTTGAAGACCTGATATTGATACGCAACATAGACGGACGTCGCAAGAGGAGTGCGTTAAGAGGAGGAAAGTGGTTACTTGGTGAAGCCACATAGACGGACGTCGCAAGAGGAGTACGCACGAGGAGTGCGTTAAGAGGAGGAAAGTGGTTACTTGGTGAAGCCACAGTGTGAGCTGTGATCTGTTTAGAACTAGCTAGAGTTTTGTAGAGATTATAGACAATTTTTACAAAGAAAGGATTGTGATGGAAAACATGTATGAAGACTTGAAGGTGCCAAGTTTCGATGGTAAATATTATGCTATTTGGAGCATAATGATGAAGACCTTCTTGATGGCCAAAGATCTTTGGAGCATTGTCGAAGAAGGATATGAAGAACCACCACAATGGAACTTTCTTGAAGGTGACGAAAGAGACACCTTTCCCTCAAGGCTTGGAGAGCCAAATATCAAAATTGCTTGGCTCTCATGGATTTGAGGAGGGGTATGAAAGAGACACCTTTCCCTCTGATTGCAAATTGTTGAACAGCCCAAATGGCTTGGAGAGCATTGCAGGATGCTTATGGAGGAGATATGTGTAGCACTCTCCAAAGTAAGAAGGAGTCTTGCTTCTTTGAATGAGCTTTTGAAGAGTCTTGTGAAGACTCATATGAAGGTATGTCTTTTGAAGAATACATACATTCTTATGATAGTGAATTCTTCCTTGAAGAGGAAGACATGTTTGAAGAAGAGAGTGATGATGAACTTCTTCTTGAAGAGAAGAGAGAAGAAGATAAGGAATCCCTTCATGGAGAAGAGGATGAGAAAGAGGAGGAGCCTTGTACAACTTTCCTTGGAGAGAGTCATTGTGAGACACCCATCATTGAAGACATGTCTTGTAAAGGCATGGAAAATTGTAATAGTCAATTATTTATTTTAGGAGGAGAAAAATATGAAAAGAAAAATTGTACTAATGAATTTTTTGCAGGAATGGCATGCTTTGAAAGCATTCACATTGATAGCAAAGAGAAAGAATAATTTGAAGATAAAGGAAGAGAACCACTCACATTGAAGTGTTCCTTGCTTGAAGATCACCTAGATGATGAAAAGTGTATTATGAAGAATGCACCTACAATTCTCATGGAGGAGAATAAATAAGATGATGATGGAGAAGCAATGTTCATGGAAGATCATTGGCTTGAAGACCATTCACTTGGAATGGATGTGTGCTCTCTTGAAAGAGAAAATGAAGTGATGTGGGATGTTGATCCACAAGAAAAGGTTGATGAAGAGGATATGGAAGCTATAAGCTTCTTGTTTGAAGAACACTCACTGGGAGTGACCACATTGAAGATAAAGAGTTGTCTTGAACAGGCAACAATATATGATTGTTTGAATGAATGGTGTTTCAACACACCAACATGGATTGAACAAAGGAGGAGAACTCTTAGTGAAGAGTTGATGGTTGCTCTTGAAGCAACATACAATGAAGGAGAAATGCCACAAAATAGCTTTATGGGGAGCATCAAATCTAATCATACGAAAGGTAATATTTTTATGATTAATGATTTGTTTTTTGTGAGCAGGAATGAAAAGAAAGGAGAATGTCTTCCAAAGGCATTATTGAGAGGCGATTGTCTCATTGAGACAACTTTGATGAAGAGTCTTCTTGGAGATAATACAGTGATGGAGAACTTGGGTCACATGGATCAAAATGATGTGTTCAAAATTCCTTGGGAGAATGATTATTGTAAAATAATTGTTTTGATAGAATATTTGTGTGAGGAACAACTTTATGTTGCATATGTAGTTGGTCATTATATGGCCATATTTGTTGTGATATTTTGTGTTGAAATATGTGAAATAATTGTATGGTATAATCATCTATGTGAGATGGCTAATTGTAAATACTCATGTGGAGTATTGTTTAGTTTTGAAGATGTAAAAGAAGATCAAAATGTGAGAGCATGGTTTAAAGACCATAATGATAAATATGTAAGAGAGTGCTTGCTAAACACCACAAGAGGAGATACTTTTGTTGAATTGGGAGTTAATCAACAAAAGAAGGCACTCAAGCATTTGCGTTATGGAGAAGCAACATCAAAGATGGAGGAGATTCCACATGAAGAGTGGAAGGAGTGTCATCACAAGTTTTTTACAACTTTTGATTACTTGATTCAATATTGGAGGAAATGTAAGAGAAATGTTTTCTTCCAATGTTGTGATGCTTAAATAACTCTTGCATAAGTGTCTTTAGCATCAAGGAGAAGAATGATGGAATATTTGGCATTATCCTAGCTTATGCTATATTTGAATTTTTTTAGTATTCATTAGCATCAAATCTTCTATTTAGGTAGAAGGAGAGTTTAATTTGCATTGTATAAGCATCTTATATTTCTAGCTTAGTGGTTAGGCTTTCCAATCTATAAAAGCATTGTAAAATCTTATGATTTGTAGATTAATACAATGAGTTATTATTCTCATTTGTTATCAGAGGAAGGAAAAATTGTGGAGCGAAGCAGCAATTTTGCAATTGTGCCACATGGAGAGGAAGGAAAAATCCCGCATTCAATGCTAAAAGTCCTACGCTCAAACCAAAGAGTATCCAAAGCAACACTATGAGGTGGAACCCAAGTTTGAATTTTTGGCCAATGAGAGATCAGAATACCACCCTTCAAGCTACCAAAATGAATGAGTGGGAGTTGGAAAGTGTGCCAACAGGAAGATTGCGCAGTAGTCGTATTAATGGAGGAAGATATGTGTGCACTAGGAAATAAAAGTACCAAAGCATGAACAACGTTCATTTAGTAACATATCACATTCACAGAGGATAAAATATTGAAACAGTAATCAAAAGCTTTCATTATGAGTATTAGAGAGAACGTAATATTGTTGCTAGCAAGATGGCTCCAAAGAAAGTGCCCATGAAAGCACAAAAGATAAGAGCAGAGTTGTAGGCTCATGTCCAACAAACCAAGCAAATTATAGACACAGTAATGACACGAGTAAGGAGGACCCTTCTAAGGACAATTTTTGAATTCAAATACTTTGAGGGAAAGCCAATATGACTACAAGGTATTATAGTTATAAAATCTTTCTTGTTCTCTTATATCTATGATTTTGCACATCATTGTCTCGAGTTAGTCTCTATAATGATCAAGTTCTATGATTTCGATAATAGGACGATAAAAACCTTTGAAGGCATTCCCCTATTCACAATTACCAAAGAGCTTTCCCATAAATTATTTGTCGTAGAAGTAGGTCCACCTTCAGAACCTAAGACATTTGACATAGTAGAACAATCAAGGGCTTATACCTCATTAATAATATCAGAATAAAGAGGAGTTGTAGAAAAATGGCTTCATCGTAATTTCAAAAGAATAAAAGAGTAAGATCAAATGCCTAAAGTTCTTATTCACATTGATGAATTTGCAAGCCCTGAACTATTTTCTATGTTGACATGTATGGAAGGTTGACTCTTACAGAATGGTGCATGGCTGGAAAATTGTCGCAACCTATTGTATTTCAAATGAAAGAATGTATGAGTAAGGTGTAGAGTAAAAAGGGACTAGGGTTATCTTTTTTTACTGTCCAACCTTTCTTGCCCAAAGGATACACAAAAAATTAGTAAGAATGAAAAGGGGCTCTAATGCTCCTAGTTTCAGGCATTCCTCAAGCCTGGTTTGGATGTTTTATGCTGCTGTTAAAAATAAGATGCCTTGGATTATGATTAAGGATAAAACCAGTGATGGGGAGCCCTTACCAGTTTATTATTGGATAATTCATTTGAGGAGTAGTGAATATTTTTATAGATTCAATCTGGAATTCTTAGGACCTACTTTGAAAATAATGTATGGAGAGTGCCCTAGACTGCCACCTCTGGCCAAGAAAATTTTGAGAACAGAGAGTGTCGAAGAAGGATATTGGTATCTTTTGACTGAGGGTGCAATAATCAGATTGTATGGATTCATGGGTAAGCATTTTCTCCTGCCCCATTTTGTCATAGACAGACTCTTTGCCTTGGAATATTTGAGGCAGGCAGAATACATTAATTTGAATTATGGTTCAGGAAGGAAGAGAAAATCTCTACTAATCTATCGCACTGTGGATGATATAACTATCATAAAGAAGGGGCAGAGTGAGCAAATTTAACAATACCTTGATATGTTAGGTCTATTTTATATTCTCTAAATATGGAGTTATCATCCTAATGACATTTTCACCAAAAGGAATGTAGCCCTAAATGGAGACAAAGCTTACAAATTTTAAAAGAGACCTAGGGCTCATTTCGAACAAGGCAGAAACAATGATGAGACTGCTCTTTTGGAGTGGAATATTTCAAAAATGGGTCAACTACCTCCATGTCTATATTTCTATGAACAAATTATGGATTATCATCTAGACAAGAAGAAAATTCATCGGCTAATAGAGGCCATCATGCATGATATTGAGGAGAAAACCAGAAAGAAAAAGGACCCTCAACCTGATGAGGACACTGCTAAAGAAGTAGAAGAGGTAGAGCAATGGAATGTAGCAAAGATATCATATTGGTGGAGAATGATAATTGAAATTGGAAAACCTAATTCCATGTTTGGTATGAAGATTGATAATGTGTTTTCTAAAAAGTATGATGAAAATATCAAAACCTGAAATCCTAAGAACATCATAAACATAGTGTTAGCAGTCAAAAAGTCCTAGGTTGGTTCTGAATCTCTCTCTCCACCCATAGACTAAGAAGACCCAATAGAAGAGCATGTGACTTCTTTGACGGTTGTTGAGGTCCCAAAGATATTTCAGCCTACCACTGAACAGGTACAGAAGTTTCCTAAGGGAGAACAACTTTTGAGTAAAATACAATATTTAGGTGAAAGAGTTGTTAGCACTCTAGTAATAGAAGCAATAGCTAGGCCTCAATGCTTAGCCCTAGGGGGTCAGACTCCAGATACATATATAGACTGGAGAAAGAAATATAAAAGCTTAAGATTTACTCCCCTTACTTCACTACTGCAACATCAGTGGAATTGCATCCCATTTTTGAGCAAGTTTTGCTTGAATAAACAACATAAGGAGAAGTATTTGAGGAAGATTTAAAGAGTGAGTTGGCTTCCTTTCAATTAATTCACATAAGAGCAAAAAGAGCTCCAGAAAGAAGAGAAATAGAGGTTTCAAAGAAATAGATATTGGATATAGAGGGGATTTCTAAAGAGGTAGCTATTTTAGATATAGAAGAATTGACTCATCAAGAGCAACAGCAGGATACAGAGACAGAACAAGAACACACTACATTGGTAGGTGAAGGTATGGTCTCTAATCCCTCTTCTCCTCTTCATCCTCTTGAATCCCCAAGGAAGTCTCCCTCCCTTTCTGGTAAATAAAATGTGACAAAGGTACCTTCCCCCTCTCATAGTCCCCCCATGTTACATTGGTCACCACTAAATTACAAGTCATCCCTTCTCCCCAAAAGTCACCCCAAATCCCACTTTCATCGTCTGAGATTCCCACTTCATCACCTCCCATCATTTCATCTTCACCATTGAAATCGCCACCCCCATCAAAGAAACAAATTATTCCAAGAACCACCACTCATCCAATTGTTAGTCTTGCTTCAATTTATATGAGTTTACGAGTAGCTACCACAACAATAGTTACAGAGTCCACTATTATTACTAAAACTGTTGTAACTACTTCCACACCACCATTGTCAACGGTTGAGTCCACCCTTATATTCCTAGTGTCGTCATCTCCCCTGGCTACTAGTTATTCAAGTCATGTAACTTTTCCAAAGGAGCAAGCAACCACACAACAAATAAATGATTTATGGGCATAGAAGCTATCTAAGCCTTCCAGTAGGATGGGTTTTAGAAGAATGAGCATGTATGTCAGTCAAATCTCAAGGCAAAGGATATCCAGTTCCATGGTCCCCCTTGTAAGCAAGCCTAAGACCGAGATGACTATCCAATATTATCAAGTTGAAGAAATAACAGAGGACATTGAAAAGCTTCCTGAAGAAGATGAGTTGGTAATGGCCAGAGCCCACTTAGAGACCTTCTATGTTAAGAATGATATATCCAAAGAGAAGGTGGGTAAATTGGAGAAACAGATTGAAAAGATTCAGAATACTATGAGTAATCAAAAGGAAGTGGAAAAGGCTTTGAAAAAAAGAGGCCAAGAGTTGGCAAGAAAAGTTCCTAAGCTCAAAGACCAACTAGGAGAGCAAAAGAAGTTGAATGAAGAACAAGTAAAATAAATTCAAAGTTTGAAGCAACAACTTCAAATTGAGAAAGCTAAGTCTTCTGGCTTTTCTAAAGCTGGGTTAAAGAAGATTAGAAAATAATTGCTCTCTGAGGTCCAAGAGAAATGCTCAAGGTTTCAGCTTATGATTGATAATCTAGATGATACCAGTCAATTACTCTCGAGTGTTAAGAAATATTTAGATCAAACCACTGAAGAGCTACAGCCTATGGTGATTCCAATATAACAGATGTACAACTGGTTGATAGTAGACTAGGTGATTCTACTAAACCAATTCTAAATAAATAATGGAATTTTGCCAGAGTTGTTAGAACCATGTTCAAGAAGCATAGGGCACTTCAGAAATCCCGGTTGTTGTTTGACAGAATTGAAGTGATTAAAGATGTTGTGGATATAAACAATGAAATAATTCAATTTGATTTCAAAGGTTTGTGGATGGAGGACCACAACTTGTTATCCATGGAAGAGATCTAGAAGAGAATTAATGAAAATTTGTAGGATGAATATGGAATTGATTCTCTTGAAGAGACACTAAACCAAGAGCAAGCTGCTCAACTGGTCATTGATTTTACCAGGTTGAGAGATCTCATGGAAGATCTAGTAAGCAGATGGAATGCTACTAACTATGAGGATATTGGAGAATTGCATTATATTTATAAGCAGTTGAAAGAGACATCAAACCCCTCTGGAGTGGCCTGGAATCAAGCTTTACACTCTTTGAAGTTGATGATTCAATTAATTGGTGATAATTCTAGAGTAAGAAATAAAAAAAAAAAAAAACTTCTGTAGAAGAAGAAAATGAAGAAGAAGAAGAAGAAGAAGAGAATGAAGAGGAGGCCGAAGAAGAGGCCCATCAAGAAGAAGAGCATGATGGAAACACTACAGGCCCAGAAGGGGCTCACACTTAAGTTGTTTTTTATTTTTTACATATACATAAGTTTTGTATGTTTGTTTTTTGCTCTGATAATTATAAAAAATAAACAATAAAGACATGAAGCCTAGAGAGGCACAGAGAGTAGTAGATTTTGTATGAAGGTATTTTTGTGAGAAGGCCTTATAAGAAGAGTAGAACTGTATTTTTCAAGAATAATGAAGAAATTTTGCTATAAGGGCACAGAGACAGATTTTGGAAGCAACGGAGGAACATGTGTCTATTGCATAGTCTACATATGAGCAGTTATTCTCTGTGTTGCTTGAAGCATGGTCTCGATGTGAACTTCTACTCTCTAAGAGTACTATTTTTAGAGGGTAGTGTTCATATGGAGATCATTCCTTAAAGCACATTTTTGAAGATGAGTATTTTTTTTACTCTTGTATCCCAATGGATAAGACTCTGAGTTCTATGGCTTTGCAAGCAAATCCACTCGAGAGGTGCTAGAATGTAGGTCTAAAATGGCCACATACTTAGGAAAATTTTGAGAATTTTTACCTAAGGCATGGAGTTCCCATTCCACACACATTTCAGTGTATATTGCAGCATATCTGTAACAAATGCTTTCAATCCGCCCAACACTGTGTATTTTTGCACTAGGAGCAATTCCGCATAGTTTCTAATGTTGTTGGCTCCAAACTGGCGACATGCCCCAAATCCGCAATTTTTTTTGGAGAAAGATGATGTCAGCGTAAAAAGGGTGTGAATTGGTGACCACTTTGTATTTTTAAACATCTTTTGAGTGGCTAAGTGTTGGAGAGCCCGATTATAGAGAGCACATAGAACATTTTTTCCCGAAATGGTGACAGGAGGCGAAAAGCAGAACAAAGGTGTGCGGATCCGTGACAAAGGTCATTGTAACTAACTTTCTTCCGGATTGGTGACAAGCAACATTGTATACTAATGACAGTGTAGAATGAATAAGAGTTACCTTTACACTGCAACGGGTCCGAAATGGTGTTCTAAGTTGATACACTTGTTGAGGTCCAGAATGGAAACCACAAAAGTTTTGAAGAATATGTGACATCATCAACTTTTTTGTGCAAATTTGTGAATGATTCATCGCAAACAATGGAAAACAAAGGATAAGGAGCGGATGTCATCCCGCTTCACTTTCAGTAAGTTTTGTGCCAGATTGGTATTCCGCAGGCTCTAAGGAATAAAAGGTGACATCATGAATTTTAAAAGCGGAATGGTGTTTTGGTTCTTCCCCGCCATTGCTCCAAGAATATTCCTTATCAAATCATAGTCATGCGATGGGGTAAGATCTACGATCAAGATTTTATCAATAATTTTGAAGTATATTAAGGTGATTTCTCATCGGATTCAAAATATAGTCAGTTGGAGTAGGAATTCAAAGCGTCGAGGGTTTCAAGAAAACAAGAACCAGATACGGTTGCAAATTGACGATGATGAAGGGTTTCCAAGAAATATTAACGATGCAGATGTAGTCTCCAATGGCCAAAACTTCAATTGATGTCGAACAAACAACAAGTTTAGAGGCTCTGAGCTGCCATGGTAGTCCACTTGTAGTAGATTTCACGGAGGATGAACTAGTAAGGAAATGCCAGCTAGAACTCTCTGCTAAGTTGTAAATGTTAAATCTTTGTAATTTTTCTTAGTATTTTTAATTCTGCAAACTATAAATAGAGGTCAAACCCTCATTTTTAAGGGTCGGCTCTAGTGTGTTTGCCTGTGCTACTGTAAATATTCCCAAGGGCTAATGAAAGGAGCATTACATTGATTATTGCCTCAAATTTTATGTCTTCATGATTCGATATCATGGGTTCGAATTCCTAAGTTTTATTTCTATAAATACTTGAATGGTTGGTTTGTGCCAGATTAATGGATTACTAACTGCTAGGATAATTGAAATATGCTTTTGAATTATATCTTTATTGTTATGGAGTGCATTTCTGTAAAATCTAAGATATTGATTAATTCTGCTATTTGGATTATCATTATTTGGATTTTATCTACAATATTTCTCTATTTTTCTTTAATGAATGAAAGTGTATTTAATTTTGGATAATGTTGATCTAAGTAATGTGCATTTAAATTGGTTTATGGGAGCTTTTTGTTATAGTAAAAATGTTGTTAGCCTATCCATTCACTATTGTTCACATTTTCTAACCCTAATCTCTTTCTCAACCCTAACGCCCAAAACCCTAAGTGAGCATAATTGTGTCAACACCCTATTTAAGTTGACAAGGAACTAGCCTACTCTGGAGGTTGGATTTGAAACCCCTATTTTGGTCCATCCAATGTTGAGTGTTGATTTGTAGCTATCGAGTGTATGCCTAGACAGAAATTAGGAAGATAGACAACTGAAGTATCGAGTAAAACTTGATGCAATTTAGTGCCCAATAGGTACCTTGTTGGAGAATTATTTACAACCATGTTCTAACATTGGGATATTTTTATAGATATTGGGATCATATATGACATCAATTCTTATGAATTTGCTCATGCAAAGGATCTAGTGGTGGGTCTTTTGCTCATAATGTTTCTCCTTTGATTGGATGGGCAACAAAGCTCCTCTTGCAATTTTTATTTGTTAGTGTACATCTTCTTGGACCATTAATATTTAGGATTGGATAATGGGTGCTTCTCTTTAATGTTATATCACCCTTGTCTCTTTTTAATCCATGCAATTTTTTGGATTAGGCTTGAGTGTATAGTGGAGAGACTGCAAAGTTACTAAGTATATGGTCATTATAGGTTTAATTAGATGTGGAAGGACTAACATATAGATGTTGAAGTTTTTATACTTTGACCAAATGTTGAAGAGCTTCCCAAGATGACATAAATTTTCAAATGCTAATATCAAATGATCTACAACAATTAGCAAACTAGGTTCTTCAATGTCCCTTCCTATCCCTCATAGGACATTAGATCGTTTTGTCCACAATCTCCTATCATTGGTATATTTTGAATACACACTAAGGAGATCATGCAACAACCACATGGATAACCACAATAATTTTAATTAGATATTGTAGAATCATGTCTATGATCTTGAATGTATGGGGAGAATAGATCCATAGTCATCATCTTCACTACATTTCAACCAATAGCAAAGTTGTTTTTAGTTTTTTCCAAAAAGGCTCTCATGCTCCAACCAATGGTGGGGTTCCACTTAGTTATCATAAAAAAGGCTAAATAGGCTATATGAAATGGCATGGTCCATGGATCATCATGACTAAATGACTCGTGTAACCCCTATGCTCTAAATGTCTACTCATTTTCTTTGAAACTCCATAGATCGTTGTATCTTGTATATGCTTAAAATTAATGGTAGGTCCCTTCTAGATGAGCATATTTATGGGACATATCCTTATAGGTATTCAATGCATCTTCCATGTACCTAGGCCTAGACCAATGGAGTATTTCTCTAACATCTTATTTGATGGCTTTATGAAATGGTGTGGGTCATTGGATGAGCAATCAATAGCTCTCAAAGCCTTGTAAAATTCCCTTCAACTATTGTTTTGGGAAATAATGCCCATAATAGATCTTGGAGAATTGATTATACACACACCTTTGAGACTTAGGGGTATTCCTAACTCTTTATAATAGAATTTATCATTGAAGAAGAGATCGGATGGTCCACACGACATCAAAATATAATGGAGCTCTTTTGCACAACAAACAATGCTCGTTGTTGATGTTCCAAAATTGGTGGTGTGCATGGACTTCACCTTCTTGCTTATTCTTCAAGTGGCTAACTTGTCTCCTATTGAGGTCAACTTGTAAATTTGGCCAATGAAAAATTCCCTGAGTGTAGTGAATATTCACTACAAGTGTCAAATTGAATATTTTTCATTCACATGACAAAATATCCTAATTCATTAGAAGCTAATAAGATCCATTTACTTATAAATTTAAACACTCATCACTCAAGCTCAAGCAAGTAAACAAGCATATGATAATGCAATCATATGTGTGAATTCATGTAAGAATACTACCAACGTTTTAAATTATCTTACTAAGATATTTTTAAATTTAGAGTATAAATTCCTATTGTTAAGCCACCAAATAATAATAGTTTTTAAAAAAATATAGGTAATAAAATGTTATGATCTTTACTATAAGTTGGCATGAATAACAATTGGTTGTATATGCACCAATCTGAAATCTATGATAGGTTTAGGAACTAAAATATATATGGATACTCAAAATCATCATAAATACTTGCACTCAATTCAAGGGTATAATGGAACTTTTAGACGATGGAAAATTGTGGTTTTCACAAATTTAATTAAATTTTCATATTTATTTAACTTGTAAAACAAGTTATTTAGCACAATATATTTATTCCTTGATTAATTTATTTCATAATAACATTTAATTCATCCATAAATAATAGTTTACAACAATTTAAAAACCGATGATTTTCAATTGAATTTTTACTATGATAGGTTAGATATCTAATTCAATTTCATACCTTGTCCCATTGTAAAACCTGATCAAAAATAATTAGAATGGACAAATAAACTCATAGTTCCATAATATCACCTTCAAATTATTAAATATAAGACTATATAATCATAATTAGAACTACAATTCCATATCCTTGATTAAAAACCAAAGCATTCAAGAACCTCAAATAATCATTTTCTAAGTTATCGCACATATCCCATCACCCATACCACAATCGAAACATATCATTTTGTGGGTTCAAGTAGTTTGTTCAAGCAAATAAAATACTGATTGAAACTCATTATAATAGTCCTTATTATCCATATATTCATAATTAAATATTCTACTATTCAATAGTATTCAAAAATTCCATAACAATAGTATTATAGAAATTCCAATACTTCTACCTTGTTCCTTGGCTTCAAATCACAACTAAAACTTAAATCTCTTTTTACAAGTATACATATAGTTCTAGAAAAAAATTATATATATATTGATATTTTAACATGTACAATAAATCATTCTTCTAAATAGAACAAGGTCAAACAACTACTTGTGTTTTTTTATCTACCTCATGAATAACAAAATGTTATTTGGTCAAGTACAAGTGGAATATAGTGCTTTTTATTTTCAATCTATTCAAAATTGCAAATATTTTCTAAAAACCTTCCAAAACATGCATTTACCACAAGAAAATGTTGAAATGAAGAAAATACAATTAAAAAAAATAAAAAATAAATAAGATAAATAAATGAAGGAAGACAACAAGAAAAATTATAAGGTGGGTGCATGTGGGCACCCCTACATATCATATTTTATTCACACTTATGATACAAATGATTGTTCATTGAGGTGTATTTATAGTGATACCAAAATCCTAATAAGAGGTTAATCTCAAGCTAACATTAACTTAGCCTTGAGATTAACCTTACAATAAAATAATAATAAATTACACCTTCAAGCAAAGTTATCCATAAATGTGGATTAACCAATACAACTAAGGGTAAATACATGAGAGTTCCCTTAGGCTTACATGAAAATGCTTGTAGGATTACTACATAGGCAATAATAGGCCTAGATAAAAGAATACCCATAGGCTGATATATAAATATTCCCATAGGCTTACATGAAGATACTTGTAGGATTACATCAAGATGCCTAAAGGCTAATATAGTACTTGCCCATAGGATTACATCAAGAGCACCCTTAGGTACTTCATCAATATTGACCATGGCCTAATAAGGTCAAATTATAAATATTTCAACATACCCCATAATTTGAATAGAGGGGCTAAGGAGAGAATATATTAGAGATGATACATCTTCCCCAATAATTAATGCTTGTATGGGCCACTAGATCTTGTTATCTTCTCTTTGCCAAGTATACATGAAATATATCAACCTATCATAAACATGAAGTCATAACTCTGCCTCCTAGATCAAGATGTTGTGCTTCCCATGAGAAGACCTTCAACATGCACTATGATGACCACAATCTATCCCCCAATCTCAATAGAAGGTAACTAAATCATTAATAAATAGGTATATATTTGAATAATCAGTCCCAATGGTTAGGAATGGCCCATAGACACAAGGTATACCTTACATTGATCATCCAAAACCTACTTCTCTTATAGCCCCAAAAGTTATCACCATGCTAAGAAATTATTGGAGTTATAAAAAATATTCATTATGAAAAAAATAAGAGTTATACATGATCTTGATATGAATGGTTCATACTTATAAGTAATCCTTCCATTTGAATTGACCAACTGCTATAATTTTTCTCGTTGAGAGGAGTAATATACCCTATGAAATCCATTTTACATAAAAATCCTAAATAGATTTATAACAGGTCCATGAACAGATTTCAACACTATGTAGACCTCAAAAAATCATTCAATTAAGAAAATAATTGTGTAGACATGGAAAATTGACCCACTAAGGTGAGTAATTTTCCCTAGATTCCTTGTTTTATCCTTGGAAAAATTGGGTCATCTTTGAGCCAATTTTTCCCTACCCAATATTTTCCTTTCCTCTCAAATATTACACCATTGTATTGGGCTTGGAAATAGATTTCCAATGGTATATGATTTGTCCCGTTGTGACTCTATTTGACCCTCCAAAGTGCATTAAAACTACATAGGGGTCTAGAAGTTGCGAAATCGCGGTTCACTTTTGAGGGGCATGATTTCACAATGCAAAATCATGGTCGATCTTGGTGGGGTGCGATTTTATATTTTAGGGTTTTCTCTTAAAGAAATCGTAATTTTCAAAGTTGATTTTCTTTTGAGGTCATCTTTTCTTAGTTTTTCCTGCTCATTCCGCTTTCAAATCTACTATAAAAGGAGGGTTTAAAGTTCATTTCTTATAACAACAACAATCAATTTTCAAGTTCTATTTTCTTGAGGTCTTCTTCTTCTATAAGTAAGCTAACTCACAAGTGTAAAGTGTGATCTATTGAATATTTGTTTTCTACTACATTGGATTGTGTGTTGTTGCCCTTTGTGGACAAGTTTTGAAGCCCTAAGGAGGAATCTACTACTTGGAGGTCTTCGTCCCTTTTGCTTGCTTCTTCGCTACCACCAGGTTGTTTTCACTCTTCTATATTTTACATATTAGTTAGGTTTTTATTATGCATCATCAATTTGCATTTTCTGATTTTTTTTCTCGCTTCTATAAAATTGCACCTAGTCATTTTAGGGTGCAATTTTTCCAATCTATGAAATTGTAGTTTCTCCTTATGGGGTACGATTTTGCACAAACCACATTTGGGGGCAAGCTGCTACCCCCAAACCCTAGATATGTGTTACAAACTACATTTAGGCCATATTAGGGCATTTTGTACTTTATTTCATCATTCTATTCTACTATATTTTGTTATGCTTGTTCATCTTCCAAATTTCAACTCTCGCTTCTATTTTCAAAGGTCATCTAAAAGGACCTAGGGGTCAAGCTACTACCCCCAAACTCTAGATCTATGTTATAGACTACATTTAGGTCATATTAGGGAATTATGTACTATGTTTTATCATTCTATTCTATTGCATTCTGTTATACTTGTTCATCTTCCAGAGGTCAACTTTCGCTTCTATTTTCAAGGTCAGCTAAAAGGACCTAGGGGGCTTGACTACTATGCCTCCAATTATTATCATAGAATGGCCTAAGCATACCCCCTAATGCTAGTTATATTTTTCAAGTATTTTATATGTTATCTTGCGAAAATGATAATTATTGGTATCACTAATTAAAAGGATAAAAGCAAGGATCAACCATCGGATAAGATAAGTACCTTGATTAGTCTTTAAGTTGTTTGTTGAATGTTTATTATTTTTGTTAAAACCCTAGAATTAATTTAAAATGAATATGTATTTGAAATTAAAATAGCATATAGTGCGCACTTGGGGTTAATATTTTTTGTGTATCTTCTCTTGAAACCTTGCTTGAATATTTTCTATTTTAAAATCCTAAGGTTAGAAAGCATTTAAAGAAAGAATCATTCTAGGGTTAGCTCTTGTTTTCTTGCATACCGTATTTTTTCATTATCATTTATCTTTCATAGCATAAATATATAAAGTCCAAACATAGGTGATTGTCTTGAATCGAATACATCAAACATTATTGAAAACCAAAGGACTTGGAGTGAGTCCTTAAACCATTCCTGGTGAATCCTTTTCTCCCCCCACATCGAGTGTAGAGAACAACATACCCCGCGGTCACCTTGGCTTTCTCTTGCGGATCTAGCCAAGAATAGTACATGGTAGGGTAGTTTTTTCCCTCTACATATTTTATGAATCCGACATGAACACCTCATTTTATTTTAAAACTTTAAGCAAGATCATTAATTTTGTGTGTTTAGATCAGAAAACATTAAAAACATAATATATTTTACTTGTTTTCACTAGTCTTTAGTTTCTTTATTTCCACTCTAGAACTTTTATCTTTCTCCTAATGGCTTCTAGCCTTGGGAGTGGGTGAAGGCCTCTAAGGTTTTATGAGATTTTCCAAGAATATGATCAAATTGATAGAGAAAATCATAATCTAGAAGAAGAGCAAGAAAATGTTAAAACTGAAACAAACTATGATCTCATTGAAGGGCTTAATGGCAGATTCAATTTTACATTATTTGATCATGTTTTAGGTTTTGTCATGAAACACCATAAGGAGTCTTTACTTAAGGCTATGGAATAATAACCTCAACTCGAAAGAGGTGAGACTCCTCTTCCTCCTCCAGTCGTCCCCCTTAGGCATGTGCATGATAACCCTTTGTTTGAATCTTTGAACCATGGTAATATTATCCATAAACCAACCTATGCCACTATTGTAACAACAAATTTTGGAAGGAGTCCACAAGTTCCTCCAACCAGTAGTGTCACTTAAGATTATTTTTAATTTCCTCCTCAATCTACTAATATCAATATTCATGCTTTTGTTCCACCAATTGTTAGTTATCCTCTCCAACAAGGTATCACATATCACAATAGTATCAATGCTTCCAACATGTTCCAAGTACCCATTCAATGACCTACCTATACCCCTCCCTTAGGGAATTTGGGGGTATTGCACAACAATAATCCAGATGTGCAAAGTTTAGAAAATATGGTAAACTAGTCAGTTTCAAAAGTGGAGATGATTCAGCCTTCCAATTTTACTTATAGTTATAAAGAGATGTGCAATCAATCATTGGATCCTATGGTTGCTACTAGACATTATCCTATGCATTTTCCCATACCGATTTTGCCTATATAATGGAACTAAGGATCCAATTGAACATCTAAGAATATTTAGAACAACGTGTCACGATCTCATCTATGATGATATGTTATCACTAAATATGTTCCCTAAGAGTCTTGGTGGTATGGAATTGGAGTGGTACTATTAGTTACCTAATTATTCTCTAAGGAATTTTGAATGAACAACAAATTTATTTGTTCAACAATTTAGTTCTTATATTGAAAAGTATGTGACCATGAAAGATGTTTATAATTTGAAACAAGGTAAAGAAGAAATTTTTTTATAATTCCTATCTTGTTGGGGAAGTTTATTTGGACGTTTAAGATATACTTTACCTCCTTGATATATGCTACAAATATTTATTGTAAATTTGCAAGAACAGTTATCCTATGCATTAGAAACAACAATTATCACATTTTTTATCAAGCAATTGAGTTGGCAAGGAAAGTAGAATAAGCTCTTATCAGAAGAGGATAGCTCAAAGTGAAATAAGATACAACCATTAAATCACTATATAATAATAAGCATGTGGTATGTGATGGTGTAACAGATAGTAGGTCTGTTAATAGTTGTATTAACCTATAAAATATGGTTCTTCAAAAACCTCCACAAAGAAATTTTACAAGACTTGGCATACCTTTGGAAGAAGTCCTAAAGCAACTTTTGGAGGCTAATATGATCGAGTTGTCTCTCATAAGGTAACCAGATACTACAACTAATTGGTACAAGGTAGGTCAACATTATGCATATCATAGAGTGGAAGGACATTGGACAAAGTCTTGTAAGAAGTTGAAACATGTGGTACAAGATTTGATCGATGTAGGACGTATTGATATAGAGAATTATTAGTCATCAAATAATCAAGCCTCTACTCAACAGACATCGATGATAAATTAGGATATGGGAATATTCAAGGATCCATTACCAAAGTATGGTCAGTAGAAAACTAATCAAGTATCTTATAAGAATATGCCACCTCATCATGGTAATATGGTTGGTATGATAACAACTACTTCAAAGAAACAGGTGCAGAATCGATAGATCCAGTGGTATCAATTGGAGATGAGTTTTTCAACGAATATTTCCCTCTTAGAAATTTTGTAAACTTGTCCTACTCATGGAGAAGCTTTGTTAAAATTTCTAAAGCAATAATTTGTCCCACCAGTCATCCCCCCAATGATATGGTCAATGTTGTAAACTCTCTTGGCACACATCATATCACATTCTCGGATGATGATATTTCTTCCTAAAACCTATGTAGGATTCTTCTCTCTATATTACTGAATTTATTTGGGAAACCTTTATCAAAAGGGTTATGATTGATAATTTTTCTTCCCTTAATTTATGCACATATCAATTTCTCCAAAAGTTTAGATTAAAAGAGGAAGATTTAACTAAATCCAATGCAATCATCAAAACGTTCAACAATGAGTTCCAAGAAGCTTGTGGCATCATATCCCTACCCATTAGAGTTGGGCCCAATATATTAGATACATTTTTCTATGTGTTACATTGTCTTGCATATTTTAATCTACTTCTCAGACGTCCTTGGATCCATGTGATGAAATTCATCCCTTCTACTCTTCATCAGTGTTTAAAGTTCAAATTTAATGATCAACTTGTCACTATTCTAGGTAACACTCATCCATTCAAATATTGTTTGATGGTTGAACAAGCTTTATTTGGTCTCAATGTTTGTCCTTCAATTTCATCATCTGTTTCTCTAAGTTTCTCATCTCAAAAATCTAAGCAATTCAACAATCTATAAGTGAGTGAGGAACCTCTAATCAAAGTTTCATCATGGGATCAAGACAATTAGTTTCTTCAAGAACCTCTTCTGGATATATCTCATCAAGGTTTGGAATGGAGTAATGACAATGAGGACCCCCCTTATCCCTCTAACATCTTGTTTTGTAATATGATAAAATTGGTGTGTTCTAAAGGTAAACCATATGCTTCTCAAAGGGACCCTACTTCGTTATCTTATAGAGATCTTGTGAAATTAGAGATTGCCCCTCCTTATGTTAAGAAAGATGGTTTTGTTCAAGAATGTATAGATTATCATGTTATGGATGCCAAATAAAATGCTACAAAGGAACCTCTCCATGATTATAAACATCGAGATGGCTTACCTTCTATATTTTTCTTTGATAAAGCAGTCCCATGCATGCCTATTCTTTTTGTCAAGATAGGAGGCACAATTAGAATGTGTGTCGACTATTGTTCTTATTGCTTGTTTAATAAAACATAAAATAAAATCAATCATTATTTAGGCATGCATTTTCATTTTCATTTACTTTATCATATTGCATGATTTCCTATCATATTTTGCATAGTTGCCTAATATTTTGTTCCTCTTGCATTTTTGCTTGTCATAATTGCATTGTTGCTTGTTCATGACTGCTTGATCATATAGATTTTTGGATATTTTATGAAAATGGCATGTGATGATATATAGTTAGGTCGTAGCTCACATGCATTGCACTCTCACTAGGGTTATTATGCCTAGCGAAGCCCCAACCTAGGGCCCATGCATTTTCATCCCTTCTTCTCTTCTTATCTTCCTTTGCTCTTTCATATCTTCTTTCTTATTCTTGTATTCCTTGAAGTTTTACAACGACTATAATTTCTCTTCAAAGTCAAGGAATTCAATCCTCTTTTGGAATATCCTTGTCTTTTGCATGATTATTATTTATCCTTTGTTTTCTTTGTTCAGACAAGGATATCCATTCTTCTCTCCTCTTCTTGATTGCACATTTCCTCCCTCTTGAATTTTCACTAGCTAAAACTTCAATTTGGGGGTACACACACATAGTTCTTTCCTCCTCATTTTCTTCCTCTCTTTTATTCTAGCACATGCACACACTCACATTGTGTTATGCTCATATTGATTGGTTTATATATATTCTTACACACCCCTATCGAGCAGTACTTGCTAATATATCATACACATCAGCAATAACATATCATCCCTATCCAGTTACACTTCTTTTGACTCAGCATTGGATTTTGTGTTGTTGCCCTTGGTGGACAAGTGTTGAAGCCCTAAGGATAAATCTACTACCTGGAGGTCTCCATCCATTTTGCTTGCTTCTTTACTACCACCAAGTTATTTTCGCTCTTCTATATTTTTTTATTTTTCTCCTCGCTTCTACGAAATTGTACCCAATCATTTCAGGGCAATATTTCATCGGTCTGTGAAATCCTGGTTGCTACTTACAAAGTGTGATTTTGTACAAACCACGTTTGGGGGCAAGCTGCTATCCCCAAACCCTAGATATGTGTTATAGACTGCATTTAGGCCATATTAAGGCATTTTGTACTTTATTTTATTATTTTGTTCTACTATATTCTGTTATGCTTGTTCATCTTCCAAAGTTCAACTCTCGCTTCTATTTTCAAAGGTTAGCTAAAAGGACCTAGGGGGCAAGTTGCTACCCCTAAACCATAGATCTATGTTATAGACTGTATTTAGGCCATATTAGGGTATTTTGTACTCTATTTTATCATTCTATTCTATTGCATTTTTTTATGCATGTTCATCTTCCAAAGATCAACTTTTTCTGTTTTTAAGGTTAGCTAAAAGGACCTAGGGGGTTTGGTTGCTACGGTAAGGTGACTAACACTATGTAGACCTCAAAAAATCATTCAATTAATAAAATAATGGACTTAAAACAATTCCATGTGTAAAATATACGACCTCTAGAATATTTGGTTAAACTAGCACTCAATTTAAAAAATCAAATGCCAAGCCTTAGAAAAATTCTATTAAATCAATAATTGTCACTTGTTACCACAAGATTGGTGTTGTACTAGAAAATTATATTTTGCTAGTTGACTTGATATGTTGGAGGATTAGTCGTGCTCATATAAAAATAATAATAATTTGATATGGATTTGGAGTCAATGGTACCCAAATGCAAGAGCCCTTATGAACAAGCATGAGCAACCAATGTGTCATGTGAATTCAGTAAAACCAAAGTAGAGCAGGTTACATACGCCATAATTTAGAGGATGCCTTACCTAGAGCAATAAAAAAAAAGGTATCAGCATCAAGCTTGAAACCCGATACCTCCATCCCACAAGATAACTAGCCAACCACTATGCAATACAATAGGTTGAGGTTTTTTAAAGATGTCCTTTCCCTTAGCATGTATACCATCCAATTAGTTGGAAGAGGATGAAAAAAAGAATGCTTATGATATTTGACCTACTAACCTCCCTACTACAAACAAGGTGTCCAATTACTACACCAACTAGGTGAATGTGATGAAATGAAAAGATCCTCTAAAAATTATACTTATTAGGAGATAGTTTGGTCTTTGATGCCCTAAGTGTCAAGTAATCATATTTATCACATTAGGATTAGCCCTAACATTTCATATTTTGTGGATAATATTAGTGTAGTTCATTATTAATTGTTCTACTTCATTTATTCTTGGATTGAGATAGTTTTCAGTTGTTATTGTTAATTTATTGTTATACTATCTTGACTTAAAATTTGATTTATCTTGTATTAATTTGTATAATTGTATGATATATCTCCTATTTCTCACAAATAGTGGTCAAACAAATCCTTGATACATCATAGATACATACCAAATGGGTATTCACTACTCATTTGGGTCACCTCCAATTTTGACAAGATTTTTTGATATAAATAGGGTAGATGATTTGGACCAACAATACTCTATTATTGGGTTCATATTTTATCTTGGCGCTAAATTCGTTTCTTTATGTTATATATAATAATCCACCATATTTACCCAGGTTTTGTAGGTGAGTTGGAGAGGAGAGGGCAATCCTCCAAGGGAGGTCCCAGGTTCAAATCTCCACCCTACCAAAAAGCCGAATTGGGTATCCAAAATCCAATTGATAATGTTGGTGCAAGTAGGGTCGAGTGCGACTCTCGGGTGACTTTGACGGTGTAGAACCCCCTATTCGTGGTCTCTCAGACCAAGGTGGCCCCGCAAGGGGTTTTTTGCTTAAAAAAATAAAAATAAAAATAATCCACCATATTTCAATTTTTATAGAAGTTGAATATGATGTTGATAATAACATTGTCAACTATATTTGATGGATACTCATGATTTTGGAATAGTTGAATATTCAGACTTTCAAGTCATATTTCATTGTGACACTCAAAGTTCCATCAAGCTTATTCACAATCCAATTTTGCATCAATGTACTAAGAAAATTGAGATTTGAATGCACTATATTTGATGAATTCATATCTATGGGATGCTTGATCCAATCTATATAGCATTAACAAAGTAGACAACGGATATCCTAATGTGTCTTTTATGTAATTATGAGAGCATATTAGAGTAGGAGAGCCCCTTAATGGGGATGAATGATAAGGGCATATCTTAATATTCCCTATTCAACTTATAAGGGATGTTGGAAAAGGTGGTGTTAAGCCTCACTTAAGGCCACAAATGAATTTTGTATTATATTTATTGTGCATCCTTATGGGTTTTTTTACACATTGTATAGGTGTATTTATCATATTATTTTAATAATTAACGTTCTTTCTTTAACCTTGACCTAAAGTTGCATGTAATCGACTATTTATACCCTTTAAAACCAACCATTTCTTTATTGGTTGGAGTGATATTTTTTTATTTAGTGAGATCCTTTTGGTGTCCACGAGCACCCTTCATATTACTTTGTGTTCTTTCAATGAGTTGTTCTATTTAAGATAATGTATTGATTTTGTTCATTAATAGAAAACATTATGAAATCCAAATTTAATTTTAATTGATGGAAATTTATAAATTATTCTTAATAATATCAAGAAACATAGATGCAAGAATTGAATGAAAAATAACATTATTGTTAATAACCCACGTAATATTGATGAAGGCAATATCCTAGAAATGTTAGTATATCTATAAAGAAGGATATGAGATAGTTGATAATTTAACCTATTGTGTTTCTTAATAAAATTTAAATTTAAATTTTAGAAGGTAACTTGTCCGTTAATAAAAATGTAAAGAGAAACATCATGAATATAATTAATAAATAGCTATGTTTAAAATGGTCTAATTAACCTAACCTAAAATTAAAACAAATCAATATAATTTTATATATAATGGGGATAGTGCAACGGTTGAGGCTTTAGCTCTTCTTCGGGAGGTCCAAAGTTCAAACCGTCGCATGGGTGAGTGTGTGATGGGGTGGGGGTGTGGTGGTTATGTGTTAAATTCCCTATTGATAAGCATAGCTCTCAGCTTTACGAGAGGTCATAGTTAGGAAGAGACTGCTCAACCCAATATGTTGGACATAAGAGTTTCTCACACTAAGTAAATCAAAATATTTATGTATATAGTTTTATATATAATTAAAAATACATATGAAAAACTATTATAAAAATTAACATTATATTTAAAAATTTTATCAAATCATATACATATCATTGTGCACTTGGGGTGGAACGCAACGGTTTGAGCTTTGGATCTTCTTTGGGAGAGTGTGTGAGGGGGTGGATGTGTGGTGGCTTTCTGTTAAATTCCTTGTTAATAAATATAGCTCTCAACTTTAGGAGGGATCATGGTTGGGAAGAGACTGCTCAGCCATGCACGTGGGTCATAAGGGTTTCTCACACTAAGCAAATCAAAATATTTATGTATATAATTTTATATATAATTAAAAATACATATGAAAAAACTATTATAAAAATTAACATTATTTTAAATAAAATCTTATTAAATCATATACATATCATTATGCACCTAGGGTGCAACGCAACGGTTTGAGCTTTGGTTCTTCTTCGAGAGTGTGTGACGGAGTGGGTGTGTGGTGGCTTTGTGTTAAATTCCCTATTGATAAATATAGCTCTCAACTTTAGGAGGGATCATGTTTGGGAAGAGACTGCTCAGCCATGTACATGGGTCATAAGGGTTTCTCACAATAACCAGATCCAAATGTATATATGACTATCAAATCATATTTTAATATAATTATAAATTTAAAATAAACTAAAAATCTTTTATTATATTTTTTTGAAAAATAATTTGAAAAAACTTGTATTAAAACAAAGATCATTTACAAGTTGGGATGAGACTTTTCTTAGCCTTAGCCAAAGAGAACACATGTTTACAACTAAAAAAAAGATTTGCATTTGAGTCAAATCTCTTAAACCATATTTCTACAATGACTGTTCAGCTGTTTACAACTATAAAAAAATATCTATATTGAAGCACAAATCTCCTAAACAGTATTTCTGAAATGGTTATCCAAATTAGCTAAGCAGTGGATTTACTCACCAACCTACCTAATCATCTCATCCTCAATAACCATACCCCTACCTCCTCAACATCTTTTATTTTATATATATATATATATATATATAGTTAATTTACATGGTGGAATCGGTAGCCGCCACGAATGCAGGTTGTCCAGCTTTTATGGTCGCCACAGTATTCTGCGCTAAAACCGCCACACAGATCTTCGCGCAGTCGCCTCTATAACCACCATGCCACAATCATTTTAAACCTTTTACGCTGATGAAAGCACCAATAAAAGGACAAGTGTTCAGTCCGACAAGGCCCGAGATTTGAACCTTGGACCTCCTCCCCCTTATGAAGTTTGGATGAACCAATTGATCTACACCTCGAACCTATCTTTTATTTAATATTAAGAAACTTTTTTATATTAAATTAATACTATAATAAACCATTAAACAGGTATTAAACTCACTATATCTAAACAAGGTATCCTTATCATCACCTAAGTGACCATCATAATATCCGAATTTGAACTCCACTAATTTACCTTTAAATTTATACAAATATAAAATTTGGTGTTATTGAATATTATTGTTGTTTAAATAGGTTCAAATCACCGCGATTATTATGCTTTTCCTTTTTAATGTGACATAACCCTCTCTCGTTCGTGGACACTTTCGTTTTGGGTGTTGTTTAAATTCATTGTAGTTTTTATTATTAATAGGTTTAAATTTTAGAATTGTTTTTACTAATATTTATTTTATATTTACAATATTTTTTTTATTAAATAGGTTTAATTTTTTGGGTTGCCAACATTTATTTTATATTTACAATCATTTTTTACTATCAAACAGATTTAATTCTTGTGGCTGTCTTTACCAACACCTATTCCACCTTGTTTTTAATTGTTATTTAAACAAGTCCTTTTCTGCTACCAAACAGAGTTCAAATCTTAAATCTTGGAGCTGCTCCTACCAACATCTACAGGCCTTTTCTACTACCAAACCTAGTTCAAATTTTTAATTTAAATATTATTTGTTGTTTAACCCAGTCCTTTTCTACTACTTAAGAGGGTTCAAATCTTAGGTCTGGCCCTACCAATATATATTCTACATTTACATTCATTTTCTACTATCAAACAGGATTTAAATCCTGGGACTGCCTTTACCAACACCTATTCCACCTCTTGTTATTGTGCACTGAACAGATAGTTAACCTATACTCTAGACATAAATCAGACTACTACCTTTACAAAAAAAATACATCCCAAAAATTTAAACCTAAATCTTAGATTAATAAAAACCCAAACTTGGACAATAGCAATAAAGTGTAAATCAAATACGGCATCCCGTGATCTTGCAAATACGGTCTTGATTTCCTTATTTTTATATTCTCCAATCTACTTTGAGGACGAAAAATCAATCAACCTTATACCAATCCCGAAATGTTGAGAAATAAATTCTTACCTTAAACCATTACCTTAAATTCTTGCTTGTCATGATCGATTACAGACTCGCAAATAGTGGCTACATATGCTGTCCTTTCTCTACATCATTCCGTGGGCTGGTCTTAAAACAAACGCTCTGGAAAGGCAAGAGCATATGTGGGGTGACCCCTCGAGTTTGTAAGGGACAGACGGGAGTCGCCAAGGAACTCCAATGGGCTGGGTGAAAAGTGGGCGAAATTTTACCCAATTCTGAATGACTAATAGGGGGCTTTGCAAAGGTAGCAGTTGCAGGCACCTCAGAAAAATGACAGTCTGTTGTAGGAAAGAACTTGTATGACTGCTAAATTTTATCTACGCCGGGTAAAATACGTTCAAAACACTGGAAAAACGTCGATTTTGAACCTCAAATATTAAGCTATTGTGGTGCGGCTCATAAATGCAATGCCCTTGATGTGCATGTATAAGTTAATATAAATGGTGCGTTACATTAAAATATTACGAGGCACTTAGAAAGTTGACTGTAGTATACTCGAAATCTTTTATTAAAAGGTGAAAATATTTTTTTGATTGATTATCTTGCCATCCAGGACTAACAAAGTTAGTCTATTCGGTCTCCACCACATACTAGTAAGTTGTTAGTGTGCTTTTTAAAAATATAAAATATATTTTAAATAGTAAAAATATTTTTTGATTGATTAGCTTGTTATTTTATTATCTAAGGAATAACAAAGTTAGTACATCCTTATCTTATATTAGGAGGTCTAAGCTCTCCACCACCTACCATTAAATTGTTAGTGTTCTTTTTTAAAATATATATTACTTCTTCCTAAGGATTATGTATGGAATTATATGGGATAGCCTATCACAAATATTTAGGGATAATGAAAAAGAGAAATATATAATAGTTGAAGCAACAAATTCTATGCTACCATGTAAAATTTGTCAATTTGTATTCTATTGTTTATGTAAAATACAATTCTTTTTAAATTAAATAGTAAAGAAATATAAAAGTGCAATCAAATAATGCAAAGTGGAAAAAACCATACATGATACTTAGCTATTTTTGCTCCTTCAAATTTTGGATGAATGAAATTGATTATATCTTACCCCATGCGACTAAATTGGAACATACATGCAAAAAGACTCAAAGCATTTAAAAATGATATTTGGATACCAAATGGATAAAAATGGAGGTCATAAATGAGTCTAATGCAAGCCAGAATTCTCAAAAGCATTGCCTCTATTATATTCTTATAAAATTCAACAAAAAAAAAAAAAATAGCAAAAATATTTTTCATTTAAATGAATAAAAATATAAATAGAGAAATTTATTATTTTCAATTTTTCTTTCACGTGTGCACCCAACATTCTCAAGAGAACCATGTGCACACCAAAGCTCAAGTTTCTACATGGAGACAATCCAAGGGAAATGGACAAGGAAGGAATGTTGGTTGGTCATTGGTTGAGGACAACCAACACGTCAAGTTGAGGGGGAATTCCAATCCAAATTTTTACATTAACATAGGAAGTCATAACAAATATAGTTGATGATGGGTGAATAACAAAAAATATTTAATAATTGTGTCGATCTTTAGGAAAGTCATTTCATACATATGCTGCTAAATTCATAATTTGTGATGTTAAGAGGTAAAAATATTTAAATTTGCATGCTCGATCCTACCAAGACATTATAGACTCTGAAACCTAGAAAGTCTAAAACCTTTGCAACAACTATTCAAGGCATTATTAAAGCACACTACAAAAACAAAAATCTAGTCAAGAAATATGAGAGATGATACAAATCATAGAGAACCAAAAGCTCTAGCATTGTCAAGAGTAATCCAAGAGTAAGAAGGATATTTAGAAATGTGGGTTGACAAAAATATTTTGATAGGATCAAAGGATATGAGGATTTGATGGTTGAATATTTATCACATACTCTCTAAAATATAAAAACCATGGTTACAAGATTGAAAGTAGAATTTGTTGGACATTTTGAGTCCCTAAGCTGAAATGTTGTCATTGATGTCAATAGAGCAATAAATGTCAAAAGGATCTATGAAGGGTTTTTGTGAAAACCAAGGCAGGGAAAATAAAAGGTTTTATTTAAAACCATGGACAACATATTTGATCTGGGTTTTTCTTAAAACCCACATTGGGCTTTCGTTTCATCAAAAAAGGTGCCCCGATGATGGAGTTATTTGAGTTTTAATGTTTGGTTTAAATTTTAATTATTTAAAATTTAAATTCAAATTTAAATGGAAAGTTTCCCACCGACGTCATCATGCAAATACAATTTTAATATTTCATACCGACGTCTTCAAAGTGTTATTAAACACTATATAAAGGGGTGGCAATTAAACCAAATAATCATCCTTGCTCTCGTGTGTTAATTGCCTTGGAATTCGAAAGAGCTCGTGCGAATTGTTGAAAAGGAAGCAGAGAAGAAAGCGCAACGATTTGGAAATCTCAAACGTGGTATGAGGCATGGCGCATTGGCATATCAATTTTGCTAAGACTATGGGCAGCACAAATATCAGGGATCGAATCCCCTTGACGATAGCGTGTGGGAAGCGCTTTGGCGCTTTGTCCTTTACGGCAGGCAGAGGAAGATTAAAGGCCCTTTTGGCCTTTGCTTTTCCAATGAGCGCTTTGGCTCGGTTGGAATCTTAGCCATGGCTAAGACGCTCACGATGTGTGATAGACAGGGGTTCGAATCCCCTTGAGAGGTATTTACATTTTTGCCTTTAATAATTTTTATTAGCCCTAAAGTTTGGAGTTATAAGGTATTTAATGGGAATTAAATTTTATCATTAGGGCTGTGATTATTATTGCAAAAGCATATTTGATTTATGTTTTATTTTTATGGAAATGGAGAATTGATTTTAGGAGAAATAAGGAGTTGTTGTTAAAGTGATTTTGAGAGATTTATTGTGGGTTATTCTTAATAAGGGTTTTTATTAAAATAGACTTTGGTGGATGTGTTTATGAAGTTGGAGTGAAAAGGGTGTAAATTAAGTTATGCTTTTATTGTGATTATTTAAAAGACCACTAACCCTTATTAATATTGAAAAGGAAAGTTGTGATTAAGTGTGGCAGATTTTGTGGACAACTTATTGGCATCAAAAAGGTATGGGCACATTCTCCTATTGATTGTTTGTGGTGGTTGATTTCTGAAATATCATTGGAGTGAAAAGGATTAATTGAAGTTTCCTTTGTGAAGATGGTTGGTTGAATGCTTCAAGGTTTTTCTGATTTGTGAGTTGTATTTAAACCTTGTTTCATTAGCATTGTTGTTGAAGCCCATTGATGATGAAATGAACTTGAACATGATCTAGAAAAGAACATGAGTATCATTGTTATGTGAGACTTGAGATAAAGCATTGTTGGAAACATTTTGAGTTGGTTGATACATGCTTGAACTAGGGTTTGTGAGAAAGGGTTGTTCCTTGATGTGATTGGTTGAGTTGAGTTGGTTAAGCCTAGTCAAGTGGATGTGTGAAATGGTTGTTCAAGTTCCATAAAACAAACTATTCTATATTCTGATTTGAGTTGAGATTGAGATTGAAGAATAGGACATATTGAGTCTCTAACAATTCTCTTTATGCTTCTATTGAGTTGAGATTGGGATTTGAGTATAGAACATATAGAGTCTCTAACAATTCTCTTTATGCTTCTATGAGATTGATTTGAGTTGAGATTGAGATTTAAGAATAGGACATATTGAGTCTCTAACAATTCTCTTTATGCTTCTATTAAGTTGAGATTGGGATTTGAGTATAGAACATATAGAGTCTCTAACAATTCTCTTTATGCTTCTATGAGATTGAATTGAGATATTGATTGTACTTTGAGTATAGAACATATTGAGTCTCTAACAATTCTCTTTATGATTCTATGAGATTGAACAAGTTATGTGTAAGCTTGTTAAGCAGATTTGAGACAAGTCTTTGAGAAGGCTTGTGGACTATTTTGAGTTAAGCTTTTGTGAAATCTTGCTTGAGCAGATTTGAGCAAGTCCAAGAGAGGACTTATTGAGCAAATTTGAGCAAGTCCAAGAGAGGACTTATTGAGCAGATTTGAGCAAGTCCAAGAGAGGACTTATTGAGCAGATTTGAGCAAGTCCAAGAGAGGACTTATTGAGCATATTTGAGCAAGTCCAAGAGAGGACTTATTAAATATTTAGAAGCCTAGAGGATTTGTTGAGCATATTTAGATAGGTTTTGTGTGAACCTATTGAGCATATTTAGATAGGTTTTGTGTGAACCTATTGAGCAGATTTGAGCAGGTTCTGAGAGAACCTATTGAGCAGAATTGTACTAGACCGACTGTACTATGTTTAGTGCAAGAGATTGAGAAGAACTATGCTAGACCGACTAAACTATGTTTGGTACAGTATTGAGATAGAGCTTTGGAGGTGACAGAGTATAGAGGATAGAGTCTCAGTGGATAGAGATCCAGTAGCCAGGACAATTGAAGACAAGATCTGAGTGAGAAGTCTTCAAGTGGAGAGAGATCCACCAATTAGTGCAACATAGAGACAGAGTCTTCTAGAAGATCACTAGCCAGAGCAGAAGGGGAAAGAGTTCTCCTATGGAAGAGATCCATGAACTTGAGATTAGGGGATCAACATCTCCTTTGGACAGAAGTCCATAAACATTGTAATTTGGGAAGGATTCCCAAGAGATTGATTGAGAAAGTTTTAGTAAAATATTTTCTCTGTGGAGGTAGCCCACATTGGGTGAACCATATTAAAATGGTGTCTCTTATGTGTGTGATTCTTTGTGTGATGTTTATGGTTTCATTAATGTTGATGCTTCTATTTGGGAAAAAGTTTTATGTTATACTGTTCACCCCCCTCTCAGTATAAGCACATGTTCTTCAATTGGTATCAGAGCAGGTCTCTCCACAAAGAGTTTAACAACTTGGAGATGGATCCATCAATATCACACATGTGCTCAGGGAGTGAAGAAAGTATAGACTTTGAAGAAGTGCTCTCCAAGTGTCTCCAAGATCTTGAAAGGATTCAAGAAGAGAATGCACAACTAAGGGAACAAATTCGAGATTTTGAATCAACAAGAATTGAGCTTTTGCAAAGGCTAATAGAACTTGAAATGGAAGTGAAAGAAAGAAGAGAAATTGAACATCAATTAAGAGATATGTTGGAAGCCAAAGAAGCAGGACTTGAGAGAGTGGCAGCAGAAATTGTTATGTTAAAATGCAGAACTGAAATAAACAAGAGATTAAGTCAGCAAGAGGTAGAAACATCAAGCAAAAATAAGGTACCCCACCATATCTCCAGAAAAGAAGATCACAAAGGAAAGAATACCAGATTGAGTCCTCATCAAAATAGGTTACAAAATTTCTTCCATGGACATTGTTTCTCTTGCAATAAATATGGTCATAAAGTTGTGCATTGCATTAATAGAGACTATGATAGTAGTAGTATGGATTCTCTTGTATCATATATGGATGATGATGTTGAGTGCTACAAATGCAATAACTTTGGGCATATAGCTAGAAGATGCAATCTAGAAAATTCTAAGTCTAGTAGAAAGACCACAACTCAAACTACTAGGAAAGAAGAAAAAGGAAAAGGAAAACTAAAATCTTTGCTAGTTCAAATAGCATTGCATGCTCAGGATAAAGAAGAGAAATGGTTTCTGGATAGTGGGTGCTCTAGACACATGACAGGAGAAAAAGAAAAATTTATAACTTTGAAAGAAGGAAATAGAGGGTCAATAAACTTTGGGGACAATGGTTCAACAAAAATCAGTGGAAAAGGAACTCTAAGTATAGGCAATGGGAAAGCAAAAGCTGAAAATGTTCTATATGTGGAAGGCTTGAAACACAATCTCTTGAGCATTAGTCAACTTTGTGATCAAGGTCATATGGTAACCTTTCATCAAGATCGATGTGAAGTAAGAAAGTCTAAAACTGGAAAACTGGTAGCAAGTGCTATAAGAGAAAGAAATCTTTATGTACTCAATGAGATCAAGAGGGAAAAATGTCATTTATCCAAAGAGAATGAGGATCGATCTCAACACATAATATTGGGTCCAAATGAGAATCTTCTAATGGTTTTGGAAGATAAAGAATTGAGTGATCCTATAGAAAGCAAGTCAAAAGAAAGAAATGATATGGACAAAGGCAAACAAATAGAGGACTACTCAATAGAGAATGGTTATGATCTCAAAGGTGAACTTATCTATGCTCTTGACACAGTGAAGAAGGTAAGAAAGCAACACTCTAAGCTTGAAAGTCAGTTTCAAGAATGTGATGAAGAAATATTATTGCTCATAGAGGACTTAGAGAAGTCAAAGGCCAAGGCAAGTAAGTTCAGAGAAAAGTTAGAAGCAAAAATCTTGGAATGTGAGAAGTTAGCACAAGAAGTGGCTACTCTAAAGAAATATTTACAGGACTCCAAGATCAAGATGAAGAGTTTCACAAATAGCTCTAAGAACTTGGATAAGTTCATTCATGGACAACAAAGAACATCATGTTCAACAGGTCTAGGTTTTGGAAAGAAACAAGAAAAGGCAAAGTCTACTTCAAGTCTTGAAGAAGAAGAAACAACATCAGAAGAAGATACTTCAGAAGAGGGATTCTCAGATGTAAGTGAAAGTGAAACTTCTAAGGATGAGTCAGATTGTAGTGAGTCCAACAGGGACAATGGGCAAAGAAGATACAGATGGAACAACAATCAGAATAGGAGACCAATGAGGTCTAGGCAAGGAAGATTCAATGGGAGATGCTTCTCATGTCACAGGTTTGGGCACATGGCTTCACAGTGCAGGACACATGAAAGACAGGTATATGGAAGAGAACAAATTTTCCAAGGATATTGTTATTCATGTAATGAGTTTGGTCATAAGGCAATAAATTGTAGGATTCATGATAGAAGAGGATATGGCTTCACCAGGAGAAATCCTAAGACTATTGCACATCCAAGGAATAATAACATTAAGTGTTATAAGTGCAATAATGATGGTCACATAGCAAGATGGTGTAGAGAAAATATTCCAGAAATAGGTATGAACAGGAACAGGAATATGAACATGAACAGGAACAGGAATATGAACATGAATAGGAACAGGAATATGAATAGGAACAGGAACATGAACAGAAACAAGAAGATGAACAGGAACAGAGACTCAGAAAAGAAAAGAGACTCAGAAAAGAATGAGAACAAGAACAGGAACATGGATGAAAACAAGAATAGATACAAGAATAGGAACATGGATGAGAACAAGAATAGGAACAGGAACAGGGATGATGACTCGGAAAGAAACAGTGAGAGAATTCAACAAAAATAAAAAGGAAAAGACAAAGGCAGAGAACAGTGCTTTCGGGGAGTAGAAATACTCCCACCCTAGAATTAACCACCTCATGTGGAGGTGGGGGAGGGGCTAAGCTAAGAGGCTTAATTCTTAGCCCCGAGCCCCAAAGGTGACCCTTTGCCATTGATGTCAAAGGGGGAGAGATTTGTGTATTATGGGGAGAGTTTTTGGATATGAGGAGAGATTTGATATCTAAGAGAGCATTGAGCCAGGGGGAGCAAAAAAGAAGGTCAGAATTTAGTAAAAGGATTTGGGTTGCCATCAATGACAAAGGGGGAGATTGTTGGACATTTTGAGTCCCTAAGCTGAAATGTTGTCATTGATGTCAATAGAGCAATAAATGTCAAAAGGATCTATGAAGGGTTTTTGTGAAAACCAAGGTAGGGAAAATAAAAGGTTTTATTTAAAACCATGGACAACATATTTGATCTGGGTTTTTCTTAAAACCCACATTGGGCTTTCGTTTCATCGAAAAAGGTGCCCCGATGATGGAGTTATTTGAGTTTTAATGTTTGGTTTAAATTTTAATTATTTAAAATTTAAATTCAAATTTAAATGGAAAGTTTCCCATCGACGTCATCATGCAAATACAATTTTAATATTTTTATCGACGTCTTCAAAGTGTTATTAAACACTATATAAAGGGGTGGCAATTAAACCAAATAATCATCCTTGCTCTCGTGTGTTAATTGCCTTGGAATTCGAAAGAGCTCGTGCGAATTGTTGGAAAGAGAAGAAAGCGCAGCGATTTGGAAATCTCAAACGTGGTATGAGGCATGGTGCATTGGTATATCAATTTTTCTAAGACTATGGGCAGCGCAAATATCAGGGATCGAATCCCCTTGATGACAGCATGTGGGAAGCGCTTTGGCGCTTTGTCCTTTGCGGCAGGCGGAGGAAGATTAAAGGCCCTTTTGGCCTTTGCTTTTCCAATGAGCGCTTTGGCTCGGTTGGAATCTTAGCCATGGCTAAGATGCTCACGGTGTGTGACGGACGGGGGTTCGAATCCCCTTGAGAGGTATTTACGTTTTTGCCTTTAATAATTTTTATTAGCCCTAAAGTTTGGAGTTATAAGGTATTTAATGGGAATTAAATTTTATCATTAGGGCTGTGATTATTATTGCAAAAGCATATTTGATTTATGTTTTATTTTTATGGAAATGGAGAATTGATTTTAGGAGAAATAAGGAGTTGTTGTTAAAGTGATTTTGAGAGATTTATTGTGGGTTATTCTTAATAAGGGTTTTTATTAAAATAGACTTTGGTGGATGTGTTTATGAAGTTGGAGTGAAAAGGGTGTAAATTAAGTTATGCTTTTATTGTGATTATTTAAAAGACCACTAACCCTTATTAATATTGAAAAGGAAAGTTGTGATTAAGTGTGGCAGATTTTGTGGACAACTTATTGGCATCAAAAAGGTATGGGCACATTCTCCTATTGATTGTTTGTGGTGGTTGATTTCTGAAATATCATTGGAGTGAAAAGGATTAATTGAAGTTTCCTTTGTGAAGATGGTTGGTTGAATGCTTCAAGGTTTTCTGATTTGTGAGTTGTATTTAAACCTTGTTTCATTAGCATTGTTGTTGAAGCCCATTGATGATGAAATGAACTTGAACATGATCTAGAAAAGAACATGAGTATCATTGTTATGTGAGACTTGAGATAAAGCATTGTTGGAAACATTTTGAGTTGGTTGATACATGCTTGAACTAGGGTTTGTGAGAAAGGGTTGTTCCTTGATGTGATTGGTTGAGTTGAGTTGGTTAAGCCTAGTCAAGTGGATGTGTGAAATGGTTGTTCAAGTTCCATAAAACAAACTATTCTATATTCTGATTTGAGTTGAGATTGAGATTGAAGAATAGGACATATTGAGTCTCTAACAATTCTCTTTATGCTTCTATTGAGTTGAGATTGGGATTTGAGTATAGAACATATAGAGTCTCTAACAATTCTCTTTATGCTTCTATGAGATTGATTTGAGTTGAGATTGAGATTTAAGAATAGGACATATTGAGTCTCTAACAATTCTCTTTATGCTTCTATTAAGTTGAGATTGGGATTTGAGTATAGAACATATAGAGTCTCTAACAATTCTCTTTATGCTTCTATGAGATTGAATTGAGATATTGATTGTACTTTGAGCTTAGAACATATTGAGTCTCTAACAATTCTCTTTATGATTCTATGAGATTGAACAAGTTATGTGTAAGCTTGTTAAGCAGATTTGAGACAAGTCTTTGAGAAGGCTTGTGGACTATTTTGAGTTAAGATTTTGTGAAAGCTTGCTTGAGAAGATTTGAGCAAGTCCAAGAGAGGACTTATTGAGCAGATTTGAGCAAGTCCAAGAGAGGACTTATTGAGCAGATTTGAGCAAGTCCAAGAGAGGACTTATTGAGCAGATTTGAGCCAAATTTTGAGCAAATTTAGACAAGTTTTGTGTGAACCTGTTGAGCAGATTTAGACAGGTTTTGTGTGAACCTATTGAGCAGATTTAGATAGGTTTTGTGTGAACCTATTGAGCATATTTGAGTAGGTTCTGAGAGAACCTATTGAGCAGAATTGTACTAGACCGATTGTACTATGTTTAGTGCAAGAGATTGAGCAGAACTGTGCTAGACCGACTGAACTATGTTTGGTACAATATTGAGATAGAGCTTTGGAGGTGATAGAGTATAGAGGATAGAGTCTCAGTGGATAGAGATCCAATAGCCAGGACAATTGAAGACAAGATCTGAGTGAGAAGTCTTCAAGTGGAGAGAGATCCACCAGTCAGTGCAACATAGAGACAGAGTCTTCTAGAAGATCACTAGCCAGAGCAGAAGGGGAAAGAGTTCTCCTATGGAAGAGATCCACGAACTTGAGATTAGGGGATCAACATCTCCTTTGGACAGAAGTCCATAAACATTGTAATTTGGGAAGGATTCCCAAGAGATTGATTGAGAAAGTTTTAGTAAAATATTTTCTCTGTGGAGGTAGCCCACATTGGGTGAACCACGTTAAAATGGTGTCTCTTATGTGTGTGATGCTTTGTGTGATGTTTATGGTTTCATTAATGTTGATGCTTCTATTTGGGAAAAAGTTTTATGTTATACTGTTCACCCCCCCTCTCAGTATAAGCACATGTTCTTTAGAAGTTATACAAAAAATACATGTAAATATGACAAGCATGATTATGAAAGGGAAAAAGTATTTTTAAGACAAAATTAAGTTGCTATTATTCAAAGATATTTTTTAAAATAAATAAAGTCTATAACACATGCAAAGCAAAATAAAATGGGATGAGGTGGCTTTCCACATGGACAAGTATATAACTAGAAAATGTCACTTTCTCCTCTTGTTTTGTGTATCTAAAACTACTACTTGATCTATGACATGATAAGAAGGTAAGCATCCCTTTCTACCTTCTAAATCATTTTGATAGAATGATAGAGGAGTATGAACAAGGATGAGTGAGAGCTTTAGCTCACTATGGAGAAATAAAATTGTAAGTATTATGTATGTTGAAGAAAAATAGGCGTAGAGGGTCAATTGTGTTAGAATATATTACATTATTTGAAATGTAAAAGATCAAGGGTCATTTGAGGAAGACAAAATGTCATTTGTAAATATATATTGTGGACTCGTAGTTCCATATTTTATTTTACAAGTTATTACAATATTAAGGAGTATTATATTTGTTTCTCATGCGCTTTCTTTTTGCTTTAGTAATTCATTAGTTCCAATAATTATATTTCACAGCCCTTAGTTAGATAAAAGAGTTCAATGTTTATCAGTGGTATCAAAGCCACAAAGGAATTTTATGGGAGATAGAAATATCTCCATTATAGATTTAAAGGTTTGGAACATAGAATATTTGAAGAAAGTTTATGACAAAAGATTGCAAGCAAGGATAAACTTTTGATAAGAAGAATTTGAGATAATTTATGCCATATGATAACAAACCCAAAAGGAAGAAGGATTTGGGAAGAACTTTTCTAAATTTTGAGAAGAATTGAAGAGGCCACAATTTTGAGAAGTTTGAAGACAACCACAAATATTTTAAAGGCTGATTTGCAAAGAAGAAGGTTACTGATTTTTGAGACAAAAGTTGAAGGACCGTAGGATAGTAAATTAAAGAAGATATAGAGCTAGATATTGGAGAAGATTTGGGCAGATTTTGAAGATCCCTTGAACAACCAATTGAAGGAAGGCTTGACAGCAAAAGAAGGTAGCAATTTGAAGGAGATAGAAGAGATTCTTGGACAACAATATAAGGAGGAGAAATCAGATTTTTGAAGCAGCAATTTGAAGATATTTGAGCTATAAAATTGGGAAACATTATAAGGAGAAGAGAGAGTCATATTTTGGATAACTTTGGTGTATATTTGGAAGAGTTTTTGCATAGTGATAAAGTTGATATTTGGGAAACAATTAGAGTTACAAAATTGATAAGTTTAGAGTAGCAAAGTGAAAGGAAGTGAAGCTACAAAATTTACAAATTTAAGATAGCAAAAGGGTGAATCAAATCACCAAGGATATTAGCTACAAATGGAGGTCAAAAAGGTATGTGATATTGGTGCCACAAAATTTTATTATTCAAGTATTAAAACTAGTCTAATTTAAGTATTTGAGAGAAGCATATTAGCTTTATTAAATTCAGAAAAAATAAGTTGAAATAGAGAATCTTCAATCAAAAGAAGGTGGTAGCATTCTTGTCCTAAAATCTGCAAAAATAAAACAACAAAGATCAAAGTTAGAGTTTTCTTGAAAAAGAGAAATAAGGAGGAAAAAATATTAGTATTAAATATTGTTTTTACAAGCTTATAAAAGTGTAGATTTATTGAAGTGAAAAGAAACTGAATAATGGCAGATTTACTAATCAAATAGAATACCAAATAGGGGCTCAAAATAGAGAAAATTGTAGAGTTTCTAAAGACACTAATGGAACCATCAAGTAATAAAAGGAGGAGGTATCGATTTGAATAAGTAAAAACACCATCGAGTTGGAAGAACCACCACAACTCAAGAAGTGTAAACAATAAAAATATGAACCATGTAAAAGCAAATGTGAATAAAGAAGGAAAATATGTATTATATTATGTCTTTATCCTCTTTTATGATTATAATGAGACCCACCTTTGGACACACAACCACTTGCTCCTCAGAAGTTACCTTTGGCTTTGCCCCCTCCCACTATTGCACACATGGAGGAGAAAGCTAAGGTCACTTCCTTCATTCAACATCGGTAGAGCCTCCAGGGCAAGATAACATGGGACTTGTAGGAGACTCCGCAGGAGTAGCAAAGAGTGTTGTGCAAGAATCACAACCATCACTCATCTTAGGTTGGAGATGGAGTTTGGCTTCATTTGGATAAGTGAGGTTTTCCAAAGACACCATATCAGGACCCTCCTTTGGTACCTAAACCTGTCATCAACCCTACAACAACAGTGGCACCTGATTGTTATCTTTCGCTCATTTTAGATAGATTTTTTAAGATGAAGACTCATTACACTCAACAAGGTTCTTCCACTTCTTACCTTACACCTGCCACAATCACTTTCCACATATGGTTTTATGGATTCTTCACCATCTTATGGCCCATGACTTTTCACATTTATTGAGAGTATTGGGGTCCAATGCTTCTATGGTTAGGAGGAGTTTTGAGGATTCTTAGGCTTATCCATTTAAGTCTAAGTTAATTATTTTATTATTATATTCTTCATGCATTGTAATAATGTGAGGCATAGTATGCCCACGTGGGATTGCATTGGTTAGTTTTAGGATGCTATTTGTTAGACTATTAGATTACACTTGTCTTCTAGCAGTTCTTAGCTTGTTTGCATTCCATTTATTATTGAGTGGTTATCCCTACTTAGCATATTGTTGCAGGTCATTATAACCCTCTAACTATTGGTTTCCTTTTCTTGTACTATATATTGCATAATACTTAATAAATAATCAACTTCATTTTGGGTTCTATATCATAGTGGTTGGAACGACTGGTTATCCATGCAATCTGATAGAATGGGTCAATTACCATAAGAACACTTGTTTCAAACACAAAATAAAAATAATCACTTGCACACACATCACAACAAACAATCATGAGCAAACACACACAAACAACATTTTCAACAACACAATCAAAAGCATGCATGCAACAACAAAAGCAACTACGAGCAATCAAGTACACAATTGGGTTCATTTTAATCCAAAACAAAAATATGAAAGGGTAACTTATGTTACTGATCGGTCCTACACTCCATTCATCCTCCATAAAAAAACACAACATAAAAATCAAAACCACCACCAACCACACTTCATCCATCCAGTCCATCTCCAATTTTGCTAAGGTCAATTGTCGCATCACTGTCATCCACTCTATATTTCACCAACTCATCGCTTGAGGGGGTAGACAATACCAATAAAATTTCACCCCAAACAAGATCAATAATCAAACACCCATTTTGGACTCAATGTTTGTCCAAGAACCTTATCTATGACTAATCATACACCCTACTCTATCGGGTCTAAATGCAAAATTTCTCTTCTCCACACAAACTCTAATTAAATATAAGAGGTTAATGTGACAGGTCAATACCTATAAGGGTTTACATGTCGATTTTTTAATGAAGGTGGTGAAGGTGACCGACCATTGAGGATAACACATGAGTCCACTTACCATATGACCAGTTTTTTTGCCAAAATCAAAGCACTCCTCATTTTGTCAATGGCAAGATTTGTAAACATTTTTCGCCTCCACAACTATGAAATCCTACATTTTTCTTTATATAGGACAATCAAACATCAAATCCCTAAGCATAAAATCCATCATTATTCCACACAATTATAGGTGTCATTTATTTTTGCATCGTATTGTATTTTCACAGAACAATGCAAAAAGGGTGACACCACAATCAACCAAAATAAATACTAGTTAATTAGTATATTTAATATTAATTAAATTTATTAATATTAAATTAATGTTTATTTGTCTAAAGTATTAATTAATTTATTTATTTATTAAATAATTGATTAATTATTACCTAGGCTACACAACCACTCACCCCCTCCCCACGGGAGCATTCAACCCTTCATCCCCCATGGCCACATCACCCGTAGTTCACTCCAATTCCACCTCCCATCCCCCATTCCAATCATGTGCAAGAAAATGATCACCCTTTGCCACAAATGGACTTCAGTTTACTACACATATCACAACTTGTAGTTGCACCTTCATCCGCACATTGGATATTTTCAATATGCATAATTCCAACATGCACTCATAGTTCAACTTGCACATTTAAATTAAATAAACATATTTAATTTAAATGCATAAACAATCACAACATGCACTCATAGTTCAACTTGCACATCTAAATTAAATAAACATATTTAATTTAAATACATAAACAATTCAAGCATGCACAAACAATTTCAAACATGGATATACGAATAAACATGCATATTCAATTTGATATGCATATTTAATCCACATGCACTTTTTTTTAAGAAAAAAACCCCTTGTGGGACCGCCTTTATCTGAAAGACCACGACTAGGGGGTTCTACACCGTCAAAGTCACTCAGGAGTCACACCCGACCCTGTACGCACCAACTTTATCAATTGAATTTTGGGTACCCAATTCAAATTTTTCATAGGGTGGAGATTTGAACCTGGGACCTCCCTTGGAGGATTGTCCTCTACTCTCCAACTCAGGTAATCCACATGCATTTTTAGTTCAACAAAATATTTCAATTTATTATGCATATATTATTTGATGAAAAATCCAAAAGAAAGCACACATGACGAAATTGCACGATAATTTTGATGATAACTCTGAGTTGTGTGCAAGGGTGATAATTATGAGGTAAAATTATCCTCCTTTTACAAGCATCAGTTAATCCCACTTAACTAATTGAGAAAACTCCTCATCCATTCCCCTTGGGAAGTCTATAAATGCAACCGATCCTCCTTTTCGAAGCATAAGGATGGAATACGTAAAATTATATTTATGAAACTACGAGATGACCCTGCATCAATAGCTTGAGGTAGCACACATCACCTTCCTCATCTCATGCTAGACATAGATCATGTAATTTCACAAGTCTAAATCTATAATTTTACAATATTTAGATGCCATAGTCGATGACCGTCTGACCCTATATGGTCTCGGTTTGCAACCATCAATTACTCATATGGTCGACATCCAACCTATGCAAAGAAGTCTAGAAACAACACGAAAATAGTACAATGCAGTAGAAACAACAATCCAGGAAGGTAATGTCGATCTCTTTTAATTTCCTTGCACATATCAACATTTATTTATTACTCTTAGTTTATTTATTTGAATTTGAGCCTCACTTTGGGAGGCTCGACATTTATTATTAACTATTTGTAGTTTATTTGTGTGCAATAATACAAACCAAACATCGATCCAAACCAATCCAACACAAAATCAACGATCAGATTCAACCTTTAACAATAGCAACAGAATCCAGATCTTGATCGTTTGACCTTAGACAGTTGCATTCCATGATTACCTAGATCTTAGATGGTCACTATGCCTGATCATCAGATCCTCGAATGATTGGAATCTAGATGTTACCTACTAGACCCAAACACAAATCATAGCAAATACATATCCACTACCTCTAGCATACGTAGATACAACAAAGTCACGGTAACAACAAACCCGCCCCCTCAATTGTTGTAGCGATAAAATGACATAGACACCATTTTATTTATAAAAAGGAATCAATCCCTCCACACTTGTATAACCCCTTCCCCAAAATGATACCAATAGAATGAATGGAATCTTTCTCATAAGTGAGAGTGATGGGTTCCTTAACCACGAGCTCTTGTGATTGTTCATTTTGTGGAAGTGAAGCTTCTTCTTTATCATGTGCCTTTGATGGTAATTGTTATTCATCATGTGTGGAACTTATGCAAGTAGGAGCCAAAATAAGTGCTTGACTTAATGGCTTACGAACTTACCTACAAATTAGCATCAAATTAGATGTGGATGTAGTGCTTTGTATCAAGTAGGTTTTATCATGTAAATCCAACGTGTATGTATTATTTTTAGCATGATATACAACATTCCTATAAAATTGATAGGGTTTACCAAGAAATAGTCCACAACAATCCATCTCTATGACATCACATCTTACTTTATCCATAAAATTATCATCAAAAGCAAAATTCAAGGTGCAAGTGTGTGTGATGTTAGATGTGGAGTCTACATCCTTCCACCCAAGTACATAGGGTTGGTGATGTGGATTTATGGAAAGCTTCAACTTCTCTACAATGGACTTCATGATGAGGTTATTTTGTGAGTTGTTATCTATGATACAATCCACATAAAAATCATGTGTAAGGTGGGCTCTAGTGACAAAAAAATGGTCATGATCCCCTTGTGCAAACACATTCGTCATGAGGATAACTTTGTTTTGTTTACCCTTTAAGGCAGGATATTCTTCTTATGTCCTTGTAGTCACAATGGGACCATATTGTGGTTCCTCATATGTAGGTTTTACAATTAGGGACTTCTTCTTCTTTGCTCGTTCAAGAGCATAACATTTAGCCTTGGTGTGACCAGGCTTCTTACAGTAATTACGATACATTGTAGAAGAAGAAGAAGAAGGAGAAGAATAAGAAGAAGAAGAAGAAGAAGAAGCTTTAGGTGAAATGGGAGGAGAAGAAGAATGAGGGGAAGAAGAAGATAAAGAATTCTTCACCTTTTTTTGATGTGACCCTTCTAAGCTCTCCTATGAGGATCGAGATTTTTGAAAACCACTAGCTTTATCCTCCACTAGGATGACATTCTTCAATGTCGATGATAATAAAACAAATGGAATGAATTTCACTTCTCTTATAATAGGATCATGCAAACCGCTTACAAATTTTTCAATAAGCTCTAGATCTAAAGATGTGATTCCAAAAATAAATCTAAGCTTATTGAACTAAAAAATCTAATCAGAAAATGGCATATTAAAATCTTGCTTCAACCTATACCATTTGATCCTTGGATCACCTTGGTAGTTAGAGTGCCACTAATTCTTTCCAATTGTTGACCTTGGTTGTACGATCAAAAACCAAAATTTTTTCTAAACCTATAAGTATTAACCTTACTAAAGGTAATTTTTCATCTTCTGTGAGCTCGACACATGAGAACCAAGACTCCATATCCAAGATCTAGGTAGATAACACATAAGGATTTCTGGATCCATCATAAGGTTTAACATCACATTTTATTTTTTTGGCAAATTTATTGTTGTAAATTTTGACATTTCCTTGAGGAGGGACATTCACAGAATTATCCTTCACTCTATCCATTAAGTTGCAAAAAATAGTGGCATTGTTGGCTACTTGTTGTGTAAGATTATTTACCATTTATTTTCTAGTGTATGCCAGTATAGGTTTGAAAATATTGACCAAATCTCTTGAAATTTGCAAAAATAGGGTGAGTTTAGTGCTTTACAAAATCAATTCTTTTTCCAATTTCACAAGAAAAATTGCACTTAAACTCTAAAATTTTAACCCTATATGCAAAATATTGACCTATGGAGTGAAAAATGGCAATTTTTGCAAAACAATGAGGGTAAAAATGCAAAAATTGGGAAAAAATCACCTTTAGGTCAAAACATGGTGAAGTTGACTTCTGCAACAAAATTTGGTGGGACTAATTGGGCGGTCAACTACCCGAATTCAACAGTCAACTAAAAATTCAATGTAATATGCCTGACAATGACAAATTCAACAACGGGTCCACGTAGTATGTCAAACGATCAACTGCAGCTAAGTCAATGGCCTGCACAACGATTTGGAAAGTGTTTCATCCAATGCACCACCAACTGGTGCCTGCACGCACCCAACCGAGTGGTACAACATGCCAAGCAAATTTAGGCAATCAATTATATGCATGCTCGTGTATATGAATGTCCCATTGGCTCCCCACATGGCCATTGTGGGACAAAGTGCAAGTTTTAACTTGCACGTTCCCATCTTATGGTCATCGATGGAATTCGGTGGTGACAAAAACATTTTGCGACGGTCAAATTTTTATAACCTTCCCATATCAAAAATAATTCATGCTAGGGAATTTGCGAACACTGAAAAAAACTTGGACATCTCAATTCTCGTCAGGTGTAGATTTTTGTATACCAAAATATGACATGGTGGGGTGTAGGATGCGTCGAAAGGATCTAATACCATCAACAAACAACACTCACTACCAGTGTAGAACATGCTAGAAGGATCCACTACTTGTCATCATTGTTTGTCAGTTGCCTCCAAATCATCAAGGATTGAGGAGTCATCGGCACTTCAAGATGTTGCCAAAATAGTCAAAATTTTGAGCCAAAAAAATTGGTTTACGAACACTGAGAGGAGATTAATTCGGCCAAAAACACATCATGTCTCTCTAAAATACTTTTCACCATCGACGAATGAGTGCATTAGTGAGTAGAGAGACTACGATCATTCCAGAATCTATACCAAAAAATAATACACTTGGAGCCCGTCAATGCCACCTGTTGCAACTGATTCACCACATGTTTAATGTGGGATTTATGGTATTCTACTTATGCCCGACATGGTTAATAAAAACCTTAGGTCATGTTTTAATTTTCACCTACCATGAAATTTGCCTTCTCTCTGCAATTGTGGTCATCACCTACAATCGAAGTTGTGCCACTATGATTACTGTTGTTGTAATTGCTGCGAGCAATGCCTGTGCTCGGGTTACCTCCTTGCCAATGGAGGTAGTCATAGTAGGAGTAGGGAAAAAATATTTCCTCCTTCACTCGATCTTTATGTTTCAATATGCAATCACCAAATGGGGGAACTAGATATTTTGGTCATCTCTGCAATCAATTTTGATCACCGCCTGCAATCAAGCTAGAGAACTATACTTTTTAAAGGTGTTATTGATGATCTTTCAATAATGTAATTTTGTTTGGCCTGCAATGAGGCAATGGAGGTTACCCTTCCAGGTTAACCCTTTGACATTTCATCAAGAAAATAGGTGCAGGGAAAGATTTTATCTGATGTCACCTCGAGAGCTTCATCGAGACACTGCGACTAGCTTCAAGCCAATTTTACGTAATCATCAATAGGATTTATTTCCTTGTCTCTGATACCAGTTATATAGAACCCAAAATGAAATCGATTCTCTATTTCAATATTATGCAATATATAGTACAAGCAAAGGAAACCAATAGTTAGACGGTTATAACGACCTGCAACAATATGCTAAGCAGGGATAACCACTCAACAAAAAATGGAATGCAAACACGCTAAGAACTGCTAGAAGACAAGTGTAATCTAACAGTCTAACAAATAGCATCCTAAAAACTAACTAATGCAATCCCACGTGGGCATACTGTACCTCACATTCTTACAATGCATGAAAAATATAATAATAAAATAATTAACTTGAACTTAAATGGATAAGCCTAAGTATCCTCAACACTCCTCTCAACCATAGAAGCATTGGACCCCAATACTCTCAACAAATGTGGAAATTCATGGGCCATAAGATGGTGAGGAATCCAATAAGCCATGTGGAAAGTGATCGCAGCAGGTGACAAGGTAAGAAGTGGAAGAACCTTGTCGAGTGTGATGAGTCTTCATCTCAAAAACTCTATCTGAAATGAGTAGAAGCTAACAATTAGGTGCCACTACTATTGTAGGGTTGATTATAGGTTTAGGTACCAAAGGAGGTTCCTGATATGCTGTTTCTCGAAAGCGTAACTTATCCAAAGGAATCCAAACTCTATCTCCAACCTAAGATGAGTGAGGGTTATGATGTCTATACATCATTCTCTGCTACTCCTATTGAGTCTCCTACAAGTCCTATGTTATCTTGCCCTGGAGGCTCTATCGGTGCGGAATTAAGGAAGTGACCTTAGCTTGCTCCTCCATGTGTGCAATAGTGGGAGGGGGCAAAGCCAAAGGTAACTTCTGAGGATAAAGTGGTTGTGTGCCCAAAGGTGTACACAAAATGATACCAATAGAATGAATGGAATATTTCTTATGAGTGAGAGTGATGGGTTCCTTAACCACGAGCTTTTGTGATTATTCATTTTGCGAAAGTGAAACTTTTTCTTTATCATGTGCCTTTCATGGTGTTTGTTCTTCATCATGTGTGGAACTTATGCAAGTAGGAGCTAAAATAAGTGCTTAGCTTAATGGCTTACAAAATTACCTACAACTTAGCATCAAATTAGATGTGGGTGTAATGCTTTGTATCAAGTAGGTTTTATCATGTAAATCCAATGTGTATGTATTATTTTTAGCATGATATACAACATTCCTATAAAATTGATAGGGTTTACCAAGAAATAGTCCACAATAATCCATATTTGTGATATCACATCTTACTTTGTCCACAAACTTATCACCAAAAGCAAAATTCAAGGTGCAAGTGTGTGTGATGTTAGATGTGGAGTCTACATCCTTCCACCGAAGTGCGTAGGGTTGGTGACGTGTATTTAGGGAAAGCTTCAACTTCTCTACAACAGACTTCATGATGAGGTTATTTTGTGAGTTGTTATCTATGATACAATCCACATAAAAATCATGTGTAAGGTGGGCTCTAGTGACAAACAAATGGTCAGGACCCCCTTGTGGAAACACATTCGTCATGAGGGTAACTTTGTTTAGTTTACCCTTTAAGACAGGATATTCTTATTTTTTCCTTGTAGTCACAATGGGACCATATTGTGGTTCCTCATATGTAGGTTGTACAATTAGGGACTTCTTCTTCTTTGCTCGTTCAAGAGCATAAAATTTAGCCTTGGTGTGACCAATATTTTTACAATAATCACAATACATTGTAGAAGAAGAAGAAGAAGGAGAAGAATAAGAAGAAGCTTTAGGTGAAATGGGAGGAGAAGAAGAATGAGGGGAAGAAGAAGATAAAGAATTCTTCACCTTGATGTGATCCTTCTGAGCTCTATTATGAGGATCAATTTTTTTTAAAACCACTTTCTCCTCCGCTGGATGGCATGCTTGAATGTCGATGATAATAAAACAAATGGAATGAATTTCACTTCTCTCATTATAGGATAATGCAAACCGCTTACAATTTTTTCAACAAGCTCTGGATTTGAAGATGTGATTCCAAAAAGAACTCTAAGCTTATTGAACTGAAAAATCTAATCATAAACTGGTATATTAAAACCTTGCTTCAACCTATACCATTTTATCCTTAAATCACCTTCATAGTTAGGCGAAAAAATATTTCTTTCAAGAGTGCCACTAATTCTTTCCAATTGTTGACCTTGGTTGTACCATCAAAAACCAATATTTTTTCTAAACATATAAGTCTTACCCTTGCTAAAGGTAATTTTTCATCTTCTATGAGCTCGACATATGAGAACCAAGTCTCCATATCCAAGATCCAGGTAGACAACACATTAGGATTTCTAGATCCATCATAAGGTTTAACATCACATTTGATTTTGTTGTAAAATTTGTTGTAAATTTTAACATTTCTTGGAGGAGGGACATTCATAGAATTATCCTTCACTCTAACCATTAAGTTGCCAAAAATAGTGGTAATGTTGGCTACATGTGAAATTTAATTACCATTTGTTTTCTAAAATCAAATGAATCTTTGGGTGTTGCCTTGTTGAGATCTCTAAAATCCGTACAAATACGGATCCTTCCATCTAGTTTTCCTATAGGCACCATATTGGATACCCATTTTGGATAGTCGATGGAAATGATAAACTCTACATCCAACAATTTTTGCAACTCATCTTTCACCATCCAGGCTACTGTTGGATGCATCTTTCTAAGCTTCTGATTGACGGGCTTCTTGGACTAGTCTAGTGAAAGGTTATGAGTAACCAACTTCGGGTCTAGACCGGGCATATCTTTATATGTCCAAGCAAAAAGGTCAAGTCTTTATTTCAGCAGAGGGATGATGCTAGTGCACTCATCTGGAGTGAGACTCATTCCAAATTTAACCTTATTTGGATTTGTGGGGTCGTTACCGATATCCACTTCAAAGGTTTTCTCTGCTGACATATGGGATCTCTCCTCAAGCTGATGAGGCATAGGGATCAAATGGATGTCATCAGTTGGATTTATATGTTCTTCGTTGGAACCATTTTTAGCATGATAGATATCATAAGCATAGCCTGGTCCAAAATGAAATGGTTGCAACATATCTTCGTTCGAGAATAAGTCTTCAGGCTCTACTAGTGAATCAGCACGATCCCAATCGATAGCATCAATGTTTAGATGCAATGGCTTGGATGGAACTACTGGATTGCATATTGGAGTGGTCAAATCAATGGAGACCATGTTGATGGAATGGAATTGATCTCCAAGACCACACATACTAAAATCTACATCATATGTGTAGCTTCCATACCCAAGGTCTGGCTCAGATGGTATGGGGACAAACGTGTCCTCCCTGTGGGATGCCCGGACAACTGGATCCTCTCTGTGCACTAAATGTAAAATGGGATCTATTGTATCAAGTAGCTCGACATAAGTAGGCGAATGGGGAAAGAGTCTTTGATATTCCTCTTCCAGATTTATTCTTTCCCTGAGGTAACGCTGGATATTAATCTCTCGATGTAAACCCATAGCTATAACAGGTGGCGGACCCTGAGGTGGATTCTGATTTTGTAGGTGATGAGGCCCTAAATAGGCCATCTCTGATGAATCCTCATCATTACTGTACAGATATAATCTTTCACTTCCCCACATATGCAAGGGGCGCTATGCTAGATGTGGTCCCATGTATCTGATTTCACGGTCGCTATCATAACTATCTGAATAAACCAGATAAAATGACCGTATATACGACATCGATGCAAAAATTGGCTCTACTTCATCTTTAGAGCGATCAGTGTTAAGAGGCACATCTTCTATAACATACTCTGACTCTACAGGCAATATATGTAGAGGATATACTAGTCTCAGATCAGTCATCTCAACCTCATCGCTATGATTGCTACTATGAGCAGACCACTCTATCGTGTCCACAAATATTGGGAGATTAGTTGGACGAGGCCTTAAGTAGGCCTACTCTATCTCATCTTCATAATCACTATAGACTATGAAATTCTCTTGTATCTCATATAATTGCTCTCTAGGTAGCAAATGGCGTAGAAACACCGAAACCATGAAGGCTCGATAAATTTCCTCTTCAAATTGATCATCATTTGAGGACTCACCATCTGCATCATAACTCGATCTACTCATTTCGGAGGTGGAATTCTCTACATATTCACTACAAAGATCTCCTGAATTGATATCACCTAGAATGATGGGGTTGTGCCCTTGCATACCGATATCATCGATTGTGATACGGTTTTGATGACTCAGGTTGCCTCTGGGGTTCTTCTCTGAGAACTCTTCATGTTCAATATTCGATCTCTCAATGGTGATGACTGACACCATTGGGTTGTTGCCCCGAAGTCTAGACATGTTAGGATGATATGGATTAAAATCCACGTCATCCCCTAGACCCAGGTACAACCTATCTAATGAAGCAGCGAGTAAATCATCATGTCCCTGAATCTACAATCAAAATCTGAACCTATTAGTTTCCAACTGATAACATGGTTCAAGAGGGGTTCTCCGTACTTGTTCAAAAATACCAAGGCCATATCCATGCCAATGATAGAGCTCAAAAATGTGCATGGCATACTCAAGGTTGGATAGGTACCGAATGTTCATCGTGAACTGTTCGTCATCATCCACCTCCATGGATACCCACGTTGGAACTTGATCCAACCCGGCATAGATGAATTTTGTTTTATTGGGTGGCTTGCCCAATGGTACTATAGATCCAACTAGATATCGATGGGCTATCGTCTGACCCATATCTCGTGCACTCTCTAAAATATGATTGAAGGTCACATTTTGCACAAGATATTCACCCAGCCCTATGCTAGAAAGGTGAACAGTCACCTGCGGTGCGGATGACCCTGCTGACGATGCAAGCGAAGTAGGCTAAGGTGCTTCCTAAACTTAATCCTAGGCTTCCTCCACCTCCATTGGAGTGGCAGCCTCAACGACGAATGGTTTGAGCATGTTCTTTGCTTATTTCCTACCCAATTTCACCTTTAATTTCTTGTCGTCTTGATGCATTATCGATGCACTCGATCTCAGAGAACTTGCAATGATATGTTCAGATCTATTTGATACAGATATCGATGGTTTAACATGCACCACCTATTTACCTCTTGGAACCCTTATCGATGATGTGGGTCGTATGTCCAAGTGTATTGATGGGATCACAAAACCCCATGACAAATCTGCTAAGTTCATGAACTTAAATGGTTCTTCATCTGATGAAACCACATGAACTTATCCCTCGTGTATATACTTGACACACTGATGCAATATCAAGGGAACACAATGCATTTCATGAATCCAAGGCCTCTCCAGTAGGATTTTATATTGCAAGGCACCCTCTATCACATGACACATTACGGGAATGATATTTAGTCCCACCTGAATAGGTAGGACAATCATGTCAACCATAGAGCATAGTGCATTGTTAAACACTCTCAATTTAAATATGGTTGGTACGATGAGTGATGTAGGCAATTTAAAATGGTGCAGTGCCTTAGTCATGATTATATTGATCAATGAACCAGTGTCAATCAAGACCCTTTTAAATGACATGTGGTTAACACATGCAATGATATGTAGTGGCAGGTCAACCACACTTGCAAAAACCATTTTTACTTCATGATCGTAGAATTGAATCATTAGTTACTAACACTATTGTACATGCCTCACAAAGTTTGTGAACGCTTGTGTATCCTGGGACTGTACCTCAATGGACCTTATAATGTCCATAAGAGTCTCCCTATACTTAGGAGACTACTGTATAAGCTCATATATCGACAACTTCGTAGGAGTCGTTTGTAGGTTTTGAACCAGCCTGCTCCTAATGGTCACCATCAGTCTCATTGGTGGGCCTAGAATATTTTGTGTCAATCGCTATTGGGGTGTGGCTTGTATTTGAATGGGAGCACGAGGTTGATTTGGTCGTTCGTACCTCCCATGTCTGGTAACAACATTGACCATGCCGACAAACTCCTGGATAGGTGGTTCGACTCACACTTGATTGATGTGGCCAACATGGTTATGGGGCGCCTCATGTTGGTAATGGATTTTTAAAAATCCCTATGTTTTGATTGTCTAGCGTCTGGATATTGCATGGTACTACAAGCTCTCCTTTTTTTGTCATATTTTGCACAATGTATTTTAAGGACCAACACACCTCGATGTCATGGCATTTCGCTCTATGAAATATGTAAAATAACTCTTCCTAATAGTATTTGGGCTTGGGCTGATTTGGATCAACCATATTAACTTTGGGTAATCTTATTTCCTTGGCCTCGTAGAGCTGACGAAAAATCAACGTCATTGATTCCGTCAATGGCATAAATATGCGAGGTGGGCGTTGGTCTTTGTTCTTGCACTTGTAGTTATTTTTGCACTGGTCGTATTGTGCAAGAGGAGGATGGGCTTGATAATTCTATTTCTTTTGCCCCTTATCCTCATTTTGGAGATTTAGTACCACCTGATTCACATGGGCCTACTTGCCCTGTTGCTTTGAGGTACTCTTCTTATATCTCTCTTTCTTGATTTTGAGCTTCAAGTTGCCTTCCTGCAACTTGATGTCCTCAATTACCTTGGCCTGCAAGCTTCTTCGAATGTGGCAAACTACTGTAACTGCAATAGTAGCGAGATGTGTTTGGCATAACTCCTATTGAACATTCAGGTTAATTCTATGGTAGGAATCAGGAATGGCAAATTTGCCATTAATCTCCTCCACCTCTTCCCGTACTATTCTATTGGATCGTCGTCACGCTGAGCTAACACAACCAAATTGAAAATGTTGGCATGTTTCTTGATGCTGAAGGAATATCATTCAAGAAAGGCATCAACTAATTGCTCAACATTTGTTATGCTATGTTTCTTTAGCTGATTAAACCACTCTTGGGCCGGCCTAGAGAGTGTCGTGACAAATGTACGCAACAACAGTGCATCGTTATTCTCTATCTAGAAGCAAGCATCCAGAAAGCTCATGACATGTTCTTGCGCCTCTTCATCACGCTTGAATTTGTCCAACCTAGGCATCTCAAAGTGCTCAGGGTATGGGGGCATAGGCATCGAGGGATCTAAAGGTTCATTGTGAATTTTTCTCAGTGTCAGCTTTTGGACAGCCGCGCCTTGTTTCTCAATTGCCTTGACCTTCTCAGCTAAAGCTTTGTAAGCCTTAGAGGACAAAAAGTCCTCCTCCCTAAGTCAATGTGGAGGTGTTTTAGGAGGTACACTCCTCTTTTGTCGAGGTGGAGAGCATTGCTCTTCCTCCTCCTCATCTCGAGAAATATCAAGATATTCCTAGTTGCATCTGTTCCCCTCTTATTACTCATAATATTGTTGCCTCTGATTGTCGATCGAGGGCGGTTGTTCTTTGTGATGGGCAGTGATATGAGTGTGAACGCTTACACGCTCATGGTGCATGTCGGCTTGTGAAAAACCTTCATGTGCACCTGCTATATACACTCATCCTGAGAATATAGGCTGGCCCTAGCCAACCTATCTTCCTACTCTACACGCTCCTTTTGGACGAGGATGCGCTTCTCGCGCAAGCGCTACTCATACAACCTTTTTTTAGTAAGCCTCTGTGCTTGAAGATATTCATCTTCAATGCGATGCCTCTCTAGACAAGCATACTCCAATTGATATTGGAGAAGTTGGATTTTCTACTCAAAGACCAGTCGATATGATCTTTTGACCTGGTCAGTCATTAGAGGCCTTTGATATGCTTGCTCTATACGAGTGACCTTGTGGGTTATGTACCCATCGGACTGATGTGTTGTGCTTTTGCATTTGTCTATGAATACGACATCGACATCATGTTGTGTCTTGTGCTACGTGCCACCATGCATGGATGGTGGACATGAGACATGAGGGTGCTTAGAAGCCTCTCCATGCTCTCTAGTAGTTCTAATGGTGCTCTTGCTATGCTCACTCGGAGTACGAGTGGGCGGAGATGAAGACTTGAAGCCTAGCTGCTCTAGCACACTACTTAGACCGTCTAGCTGTCTAGACCTCCACCTCTCATGGGGTGGTGTTCCATTAGCTCCCACCTTCAATATATTGATGGTGATCTTGCATGCTATAGTACGCATGGGAGTATGGGTAGACTTGCGCTCAGCAGGGAGCCTGTCTACTTGTCCCTGAATAGGTGGATATATATTCCTTCTATACAAAGAAGGTGGGGCTATAGTACACCCTGTGGACTTAGTGCGGATGGGTACCAATCTGGTCGCCTGCACGACATACTCTTTGACCGATCCTATGGACGCGCGTGCACTATGATCTCGGTAATAGCTTTTGAGTGGAGCACCCTTAGACTGAGAAGCTTCATGCTCTAATCTACATCTAATAGTATGCACTGATGCTAGTCTATTAGGGGTATGCTCAATGATATCCCCTTGTGTTGAGTTGTCTCCTCTAATGCTCACCAAACATCATTCAGTTTGCTCATGTGGTTGAGGACTAGACACGTGTAATTGTGAGTCGGTTAGGGCTTGGTCATCGGCTTCAGGCTTGCACCTTTGTCGACCATCCCATGTATCCACCATAGTGTACCTAACGTCTAGATGTATCTTTTTTTTTAAAACAAGGTATACAATGATGCTTATCTTATTTTTAAATTTTAAAATGCGCCCTAAACTGTTTGATGTTGTTTCAAAATGTGTTGTATCAGTATGAGAAACTCTAGCGTGTTTTGCAAAATCGTTGGATTTTATTCTCAGTTTAATTGGCTTTCACCTATATACTCGCACAAGTCGAATATGGTAATGAAGTCCATACTTAACTAAGTAGCATAGGTACTACCAACCCTCACCCAGCACACCGTGCATAGTGATACACCCTTTCGAAGATGAGTGCATGCTATTTTGCACGGATAGGACAATTCTTGGATCGGCCTTGGCAATGAGCGGGTCCCGATAATACAATTTCAAATGAGCCAACCAAGTGGTAATGACATCCATTGTTGGTCTCAATCAAATAGGTTGGATGTGAGAGCCCAACGCCATTAATGAAACGTGGTGTGTGTGGTTCGTTTTACTTTGCATAAAGACAAGTGCATAAAAGAGCATTCATATGATCATTCCTACATGATATGCATAAGAAGGAATATTTCAAATTCACAAAGGTATGTGTGCTATGCCCTACATGACGTTATGATAATCTAATTATGATGACATGGCCTCTAATTGGTCCTCACGCATGCAAATGACCACACAATTTTATCAAGGTCATTGTATTCTAAGGCAGACTGCAATTAGAGGTCCATTGTTCCTAGCAGCGCATTTCTAATGGAAAGAATGCAAAAGCAAATTAGGACTTATTCATTCATGATTTTCTTTTAATGTACCTAGTTTGCCATCGATTTGTCACTTACTGTAAAAATACAGAGGAAAAAATGTAGAACAGAGAATAAAAATAGAGCCTACTTCAACTCCTGATCTGTTGCCAAGTGGTTTTTTTGTTGTCTGCTGCTTCTACTATAAATCGCAGCTCTGGTCTGTGGGCTATAGTGTAAACTGTAGGTGATAGTCGTGGGCCAAAAAATAACCATAGTTATTAGCTACAGTTAGCACTTGAGATAAAAAAAACAATAATATCAACACTCAGGGGCTAGAAATGTGGAGCTCCACTGTGATCGCCATCTGTAACTACCAAAAAGGCTCACACCTGATCTAACTATTGTAATTGAAGAAAAACACACAAATAGGCATGCGTAATTTGACAACAAGAAATAACGTGAATACAAAGAATCCTTTATTAATTTCAATGGAGTCAAATTACAGATTCGTCCCTCTTAGGGATACCCGTTTGATACATTAATTACAATAGTGTTTAATCCCTATCAAGGGTAGGTGTGATCAAAATGCCCCTCAGGATGACATGAACTGCTCTAGGGTATCGATGACCCTCTTCTTAGCGTTGAGGAAGGAATTGGATGCTTTACTCTCCTTTGGAATTGTTCCCTGTGGTCAAGAAACAACAAGAATGTCAAAAAGATAGGCAACCTCTCATGATGAGGCCCTTTTAGGTAAAATGCATAATGACACCATTAACATGCATAATCAATAAAACATGAAGAAAGTTGCTAAACTATGCAAATTGAATCAAGATTAAGGTAATAGCATAAATTAAAACAACATCTACACTATGCATGAATTAAATATATAAAATGAAGCATAAACATGCATAAAGAAAACATTTTAGTCCTAATTGAAACATAAGTATAAAATGTGAATCTAGCCTAGTTCTACGGTCATAAGTCTTCTAAAATGCTATTAAATCAACCAGATAGCTAATCTAACCTAACTAGCCAGACAAAAATGAAAAGAGTAAGGTGATCTATCACCTGTTGCAAACCGTAGCTCTGGTGAGCGGTCTGCACTATGAACTGTGGCTGACAGTCGTGGTTTGACCTCTAATGAGTTTACCATCAAAATCAAGGGTAGTGGGCTCAATCTCCTTGTCCAAATTGATGTTCAAGGATCGTCTTCATTGTCCTCAAACTGATTTAGCGGTCAATTCGATGTGAAGGGCCTTCGTTTGCTCGAATTTGCATTTTTTTATCCTCCTAAGAACCTAGGGCATCCATAATGTAATTCATCATGAATTATGGCAAAAGGTTTGGGGATTAAGTGCAATAGCTCTATCTCTTAGTATACTCAATTTGAGTGTACAATTCGCCAAGGCTTCGCTGCTCAAATCTCCAATGCTTGCTCATTTTTCTCCCCATTTGGAGGGGGTATTTATAGCATGCCCCTAGGGCTAGGGGTGGCTTCATGGAGAATCCAAGACCAAGAAGGATGGTTAGGACAGTTGGGATAGAAGCCTCTGGAATATTTCGTCCTTCAACTGCCTCCTTCTAGATATTTTGGTCGTTCCAACCGATTTGGCTCGGATGGAAGGCCTAACTGAACTTCAATTAAGACCGTAGGTCATAGTTGCGGTCTAGACTATAGACCGCAGGTGTCAACCGTGGTTTAGACTGGAGACTGCAGGTCTGGGCTGCGGTTCATACTGCTTAGGCTAAAATGCCTAAATTGAGTGGTTAGAACCACTACTCTATCTTGGAGTCTGTCCAAGATCCTCCATATGGTATTGTAGCATGTCCATATGAGTAGTCGACCTCAACATGACGTGTTTTAGGTGTCTACAGATGCCTACAGACTAAAATAAGAGAAATGTTTAACAAAATGATGGTTAGATCTAAAACTATAGAGCATACAATTACATGCTTAGTTAGGATCATGAAAATAAAAAATTAATGATAATGGATAAAAAAACCTCAATGCTGATATAAGGGTATCACCAGGATTTCAAATGCAAGATGCCTCCTTTTCTTCCTTTGGAGAAAAATCGTTGGTGACTCCATAAAGGAATTTTGGCAGCACTTTGTTACTTTCTTGGTTTGCTTACGATTTTAGAAAACAATTGTTGCGAGAGAGAGTTATCAAATGCTTCCTCAAGGGACCAATTTATAGCAATTGACCCTTCTAAAGTTTCCCAAATGGGAGAGGTGAGGTGGTTGGCATGCTAGTTTGTTTGGTTGGTTGGTTGATTGCCTTATAATTGAGGTTGATTAGGGCAAGTTGGGAAGGGGAAAGAGATCCATCCCCTTCCTTCCCTTCTGAATGATCCTCTACACTTACATGTAGTTAGTTGAGCAAGAGTTGCACCCTAACATACCTCTATAGGTGTTATTTAGAGTTTCACATTTTAAGTATGAATATGTTGCCTAAACAAATATGCTAGTAGGTGTATTCGTGATCAGACGTATTCACATTTTTTATCGTTAAGAGTCAAGTTTTATGAGGGTGGGAAGTATGAATTTGTTTTATAAATATGCCAATATGAAATCATATTCACTTCAATGCATATTATCTCTAAGTTGGAAAATTCATATTTGCTAGATTTTATCTGTAGTTCTTGGGGTCAGGCTAATTATCATGGTTAATTTAATTGTTTTATCGGTTTGCTTCGAAGATTGATGTAAATGGTGTGGTCTAATTTTAGGTATCTATATTTACCCCCTTTTTGATGCATAATAAATTTTAATAAATACGTCAAAAATAGTTTTAGACACCTATGTTTTTGAAAAACTCATGATGACTAGGCTTCGATTGACCACTACAAGGCAAAATGCATTGAAAATTTGTGTTTAGTGGAAGTGAAAAAGTTTCAAACTTTTATTGGATAATTTTCTTGTTATGGCTAACACAAGGGTTTTTAAACTAGTTCTTTTCCCTATCTTAGGTGACCCCTCAAGTTTCCAAGGGACAAACAAGAGTAACGAAGGAACTCGAATGGGCTATAAAATGGTGCATTAGGGATGACCAATTCACATATTGGATAAATTTTGAGGACGAGTAGACCCAAGTGGAGCCCTGATAGAGGTATGAGTTTTTTTTTTCATTATTATTATTATTTTTTATATTTTTAGTTTCGTGATGTTGTCTTCGATGTATTCATCCCATAGGCATGAATATATTGACTCAAATACACCATGAAGGTGGCATATTCATGAATTTTGTAGGATTTATGGATTTGTATTTGTTCTACATATTTATTACTTGACGAATTCACTCATCGATGGCGTATTTGCTAAGAATTTAACATATTTTTATAGGTTGACTACTTTTGATTTTTCTATTGTTACTTTTCCTTAGTTGCAGGTGTTAGACGTGCTTGAGTGCCAAGAATGACATCCTCGTACTTTATGATCTATAGTGGCTACTATAATCCCTATAGATTAGGATGTATTAGATTCACTGGGGCTAGTGCATTTAGAAACCATGCCTACCATTGATCTGGACCATGCCCTTTTGACTACTCTGATTGAACGACGACATTCAAAGTGGTACATTTTTATTGCCTACTAGAAATATGATAATTACTTTGGAGGATGTGTGGAGGATTCTATGAGTGCCTATCTGAGGTGCTAATATATATGAGCTATAATTAGGTTCAATCTATTTCCAGGCTTACTTATGGGTACTATTTTGAGCTAAGGTACTATGGCATTGACATCAATACTATGTTCTAGGAAGGTTTACTAGATCAGTTGATAACGTTACTATGCATTGTGGTTTTGGGCTTCCTAGTTGGTGATATCAGCAAGAGATTGTTGTACTAGGGGTTATTTAAGATCATCACTCAGATGAGGAATGATCATGTGTGATTTTATTTGGGATATTTTATTTTGTATAAGACTCTATCGTATTTCCATCTTATGGCTTACAAATCTTGGTCTGTTATCTTTTATTACAAGACTAGGCATAGGAGAACATATTTATGAGGCATCCTATTTGGTTACTTGTGGTTTCAGTAAATCTAGATGTTCTAGTAGGTTTCTAATGGAACCATTTCCATGAGATATGTGGGAGAGCCTTTAGGGGAGTGATGATGCTATGTCAGAGGATGATTGATGACCTCTAGCCTGATAAGATAGTATGACACCCTTGGAGGGATTATGTAGGGTGGGTAGCAGATGGATTTGAGTTAGATAGGGTATGAAGGATTAGGTGGCTATGGGAACCATGTAGAGAGTTTGAACTTTATTGTCCAGAGAGGGTTCAAAGATAGTTTGGTTTGGTCTAGGGGATCCTAATGGTGGAGGAGTATTGGTTCCAATAGGTCACATATGAGCAATGGAGGGGCTTTGATGATCTCCTAAAACTTAAGGTTGTTGTTGAGGAGGGTGTAAATGATCCTCCAATTATGGATCCTAATTTGGATGATGTAGGGGTTGCTCTATGATACCTTTAGTGGTACCACTAGATTTGCCTTGTATGGGTTACATCGATCATGATGCAACCATGGATGAGCCTTGGGTTAAGGAGAATGGTTTACCAATGTGTCTAGATGGCACATGAGAGGTTATGAAAGAGATAGGAAGATGGATCAATATCATCTCAAGCATTGATCATGCCTCCACTAGCCATGAATTGACACTAGGGTAGGCACTAGTAGGACCATGGAGGAGGGATGCTAATAGGAGAGGGATGCCATGGTAAGGAAGATAGATCTATTATAGCGTTTGTTGGACCAGGCCTTAACAACATGGGATACAACTATGGCAAAGAGAAACTAGGCTATACTAGAGATAAATTAGGCTAGGGCAAAGAGAGATCAAACGAAGATCGAGCAGGATGACACCATAGCCATAGCGACTTTTGCTAAAACTGGGAGTATCGACTTTGTTGTTAGAGGATTGTTTAGTTAGATAGCTACTCTTCAAGAGTTGCATACTACAAAGGTGATGAGGGGCACCCACTACCTGTACTATGGAATTGTTCCTCCCTAACAAAGATAATTGTCTCTATTGAGGACTCAGTCTTGTTCTTACTCTAAAATGATATTGGTGGTAGGACCATCACAATAGTCAGTCCAATTTCCTCCACCAGCTAATGAGGATGAGAACTGAATTCCACCCAGAACCATCCCCCTAAAACTTTCAAGTGTAGCCTCTGGTCTGAGGTAAAGTGGTAGCCTAGCTGGATGATGAGCCCCAATGGTAATACTATGATACAAAACAAAATTCTTTCCTAGCACACTAATATTGTGGGCGAGGGTTACAAGCAGTTGAAGTCCTAAGAAAAAGAATGTTGTAGAATGTTGTTGGCAAGGTGGGGAGGGCGACAACTGAGCCACAGTGGAGGGAGTATTTACCTAATAATCCAACATAGAAAAAAAATTCCATAACTATTTTTTTATATGTATTAGCATTTAGATTGCATCTCCAAGAAAAACTATAAACCAATAAAAAAGTTGTGACCTACAAGATTTAAAAAAATCATGAATCCATTTCTATGCTGCGTGAGCCCTAAGACAATTCCAAAAAAGAAATGTTAAATAAATTCTCCACAATGAGGAAAAAAATAATTATAAATATGCAGTCCTAAATAAAGGTGGTGTTCTCCTACAAAAACAAGTAAAATGTATAAGTAAGCTACTTAAACTCCAAAACAACATCCCAATAAATGTAAAATCTATTTTACCATAGTTACCCAGATTCTCCATCTATTTTATCATAGTTTACCTATATTCTTCATCGCTTTTGGGGAACATGGGCATTTAATTTTAATAGACACTGCTAAAAAATTTAGAGCATACCACGGTCATTTAATTGGCATCTAATTTGGAAAGGCACTGCTAAACATTTCGAGTATACGGCAATCAACTTTCTGAAGTGCCTCGTAATATTTTAGTGTTAAGCACCATTTTAACTTATATATATGCACATCAAGGGCAATTCATTTATGAGCCGCGCCACAGTAGCTTAAGATTTGACGTTCAAAATCGACGTTTTCCAGTGTTTTGAACGTATTTTACCGGCTTAGATAAAATGTAGCAGTCACACAAGTTCTTTCCCTACAACAAACTCTCATTTTTCCCATATGCCTGCAACTCCTACCTTTGCAGAGCTCCCTATTAGTCAGAATCGGGTAAAAATTCTCCCACTTTTCACCAGTTTGTCCCTTAGAAACTCGAGGGGTCACCCACATATGCTCTTGCCAGAGCGTTTGTTTTAAGACCAGCCCACGCAATGATTAGCCAGTACGGAGATAAGTCAGGAATGATGTGTGGGAATGATTATCGTGACAGTAACAAGTCCCTTTCTCTACATTTTTCATGGGATGGAGCACGTAGACGGTTTATAGCCTTGCGTTTGAATTGGGTAAAGCTGACATTCATTAAATATTTGTCGCTCACCACTCTCCCACCGGTACTGGATGGGAAAACGCCATGTCAAGGCATCCAAATAATATATATATGCGTCAAATAATATGGTAGAGACAACAAAAGAAGAAGAGGGGTAAGCCATATTTCTTATCGTTGAAATGTGTCTACCTTTCTGAACTTGCTGCCTCGACCCTTCCTGTCTACTAGTCTTCTAGTAGCTGGTAGCAGCAAAACCTTCAACATATTCCACTAGAATCTTATCTTCATCGGACGTCTAGGGGGGAGGCCTGGACGCCTCATGAGGATAAGACTCTAGTGGAATATGTTGCAGGTTTGCTGTTGCCAGCTCCCGGCTAAGCAAGAGGACCAGTAAAATTATTCCTGTCTAAGACAGAGAAGGGTCGAGGCAGCGAGTGCAAGTTCAGAATGGTAGACACATTCCAACGAAGAAGAATGCAGGGCTTCTTTTTCGTTGCGGGAAGAGTTGCCACCTACGCTGGACGAATTATTTGAGACCTAATATAAGGCGAGGTTCATTTGCACCAGAAAAGTTTCCGCCTGCGCTGGACTATTATTCAGGTCCAATTGTACAAGTAAATGCAATTTCGATATGTCCAGATTGTGGTTCCCTCAGAATACGCTTTTATGCTGCTTATTCTTTTTCTATATTTGTACAGATGGCCCGTCATAGCCTCAAAGCTGCCGGGGAGGACGGACAACGAGGACAACGAGATCAAGAATTTCTGGAACACAAATCTAAAGAAAAAGCTGCTACGGATGGGACTCGACCCCTCAACCCACGCCTCCAGATCGGAAGTCAACGGCGCCAATGGCCGTCAAGGATGATGATGCAGAAGCCAATTCCAGTGCCAAGGCACCCTCTGACTTTTTCTTAAAGCTATGGAATTCAGATGCAGGCAAGGACTTCAAGAGGAGGCCATAATTAAAATTAAATGCGTATTTCACATTAGAATGATTGACAATGGCTCAACGAACTAAATCTTCTTCATTTCCTTCAATTCAATGTAATTTAAAGAAGTTGAACAAACTTCTGTTAAATTTTCTTAATATTCTACCCTTGATGTTGAGCGAAGCGTATGGTCTTTTTGTGTTATGCTACAATGTGAACATTTTATTTTGTTAGTTGGCATAATGAAAATTTATAACGGTGTTGACAGGCAAGTGTAAATCTGTTGGCAAAAAAAACGAATTTGTTTAGGATTAAAGGAAGATATATGTGTGGCGGCTGATGTCACCATCTTGTACATTCTCCCCGCTTGAACCTTGTTGGAAGTTCTATTATCTCGAACGCAAGTAGCTTATTTCTCAACTGTTCTATTATCTCGAACGCAAGTAGCATCGGTATTAGTTTTAGGTAAGAATTTATTTCTCAACAATTCGGGTTTGGTTTAAGGTTGATTGATTTTTCATCGATTGGAGAATATAAAAATAAAGAAATAAAGACCGTATTTGCAAGATAACGGCATGCCGTATTTAGTGTAGTTGAAGGATTTTTTATAGATTAGTTGAATGGTAAGTTCTGGTTTTTATTATAAATAAATTTAAATTTAAAATTTGGGGATACTTTTGTTTGTACAGAGGTAGTAGTTTGATTTGTGTTTGTCAACTGTTTATTCTGTGTTTACTGATTATTTATAAACTATCTAAGCTATCTATTTTGTTGAGTATCTGACCCAATTCCAATCCCAAAACGATAATATTTTTACTCAAAAAAATAATAATTAGATGGAATAAATAACCTATCTATTTTGTTAAGTGTATGTACCAATTCCAATCCCATAATATTTTTACTCAAAAAAATAATAATTAGATGGAATAAATAACCTATCTATCTATTTTGTCAATGCTCTTCTTTTTTTAGTTGGCCCAATGGATTATTTAACATATTTATTGAGTTGGTCGAATAACCTCTCTTCAATATTGAAATAAACCTCTTTTAATATGGGCATTGTTCCTCTATCATGGGCCTCTCTTCTCAATATATGGCCTATTGGACCTCTTCAATAGTATAGATCTCTTGAGTTTTTCTAACTATAAAATCTTTTTTGATTTTTTCTATTTTTCTTAAATATAGGCCTTCTTGACCTTTTATATATCTTCAACAATAAATAGGCTTCTCTGGCCATTACTATTTCTCTTACAAATATGTCAAGGTCAAATTACTCTTGACCTAATTCTTCTTTCTTCTATTCTACTTTTTTTTGTGCTTTCTTCATTGTTTTATTTTTTGATTTCTTCAAAAGTTAAAATTCTTCTCTATCTTTTGTAGGAATCTTCTCAAACCTCTATGTTGTACTTCTTATCTTCTCTATTATATTTTCTAAAATCTTCAATGTCTTAGGTTGCGCATAAGAACTCAATATGGTTCTCCCCTTACTAGAGAACCCAATATCAATGTCAGGATAGCTATTTTCTGAATGATAAACTATCTCTTGAGATGATTTTACCTCAATTTTTAATTTGCAAAATCTTGCAAATTTTTAAATCTTCAAATTTAAAATTCTAAAAAATTAATGTTAAGGTGGATCTTCATCGAGTGGCCAATTGTTTTTTAGGTTGGTTCAGCCTATCAATTAGTGTACAACTTGTCTTCTAAGTTTGTCTCTTTTAATTAATATATCTTAGTCTTCACTAGTTTTCATTCAACCTAGTGGAAAGACCCTAGCCTTTTCTACTCAATATGAACTTTAAAATAGAGTCCAAGTCTTCATTTCCTTTAATGTGGACAAAATCTAAATAAAATTTATCAAAATGGACAAAGCTAATTAAGAATGGTGACTACAATAAACTCTATCAAACTGGACAAATCTTGGTTGTAGCTCTAATATCATTGTTGGATTTTTAAATCTTACTATCGCTAGATATCACAAGTTATCTCACAATATCACATAGGTCCCAAATTTAAAATAGCCACAATAATAAAGGTCAAAGAAATAATATGATGAGTAGAATAATATGAACAAATTAATATGTATATAAAGGCTTATATAATAAAGAAAATAAAATTAATTTATATACTGAAATATGGATGTAAATAGCCTAAATAATTCATGTACTATGCATGAAGAACAACTAATAGTATTAATTGATCAAAACATATAAACGATTTATTGCTCCTCTTTTATGATATAACTTAGAATATGAATTATTTATTTGTATTATATTCAATTCATTCTATGGAACATTCTCTCCATAATATAGCCATAGTAATATGACTCTTCAAGTACTTGACTATTGATGTCCATATGCCAAGTCTCATGACTCTTGGCTTATCAACTTGCCACTTCTATATTTTATGGACACTTGACTCTATAATAATTGCATATATATACATGAATCTTGGACTCCTACATGCACTCCTAAACTAAGAAACTTGTGCACATCCTCACATTACATATTTTCTCTCTTATATACAAGATACTTATGCACATTCTCTCTTACATGACACTTGTACATTTCTTGCACATCCACACTTACATAAGGGGAATTATAAATCATATGCTAAACTATAGACTCAACTCTAATCCTTATTACACCTTATGACTCCCTTTTAAATTAAATTTCAATACAAAGTATTTTTCCCCCTTTTATATTCAACATACACAGTGAACGATTTTCCTTTAATAAAAAATTTTAATCAAAATTTATTCATACCTTTCACCAAGCACACAATTTTCCTTTCTAGCCACCAAGTGCATGATTTTCCTTTCTCACCTTGCAAAATAATGCTCATCGAATTTGACCCTACGGCCTCCTTCCTCACGGTGCCCTAGCGCTAGCTAAGCATCCATTTTGGCTACCCCTGTGGGTAGTCACCTCCATGCAACATGACGATTTTATGGTCTTCCCCTTTTGATCAAAATATGTTCTCCTTGCTGCCATAAAACAAGACCCATCGAATTTGACCATGCAACCTCCTTGTTCCTAGTGCCTTAGTGGTCACTCAGTGATCGACTAGGCTAGCCACCTAGTTGGGATACACATTGCAACACTTTGCCTTTGTACTCAAATCACTATTTCATCGAAAATCGTGTCCTCTTCCTTTTGCAATTTATCAATTTTAGTGCACGAGGATAAATTAAATTTATCACACAAAAATCATAGTCTGCCAATCGATATTGGTGGTGTATTTATATCTTTTAGCCTTCCTCTTCAACGACATCGGTGCACATGGGTTTTTCGAATTTCCTTTGCTCTAAATTAATTTTTGGCACCTTGTCTTTTTAAAATTTCTTGATATTATTAAATATTATAACTTTCGCCTTAAAAAAAAGTTTCCTCCATAAAAAATTTTGCTTCAAGCATTTACAAATCTTTTCATTATAATATATAAATATTATAGTTCTTTTCTTTTAAACCTTGGCCTTGTCTTTTATTTTAACCCTTGGACTTCTCATTTAATTTTTTAAACCTTGCCTTCTATTTTAAACCTTTGGCCCAATCCACTTTGTTCCAAGTAACTCTCAAACCTCTTTGTTCTTCTTTATAATATTTAAAATAAATATTATAAACCTTTTCTTTACAAAAATTTTACTTGCTTTTAGATATACCTTGGGTATATTTATGCTTTGAATACCATGCAACCTTTTGACATCAATACTTTGACATCAATGACAACTCTTGACATCAATCATTTGAAATCAATGACAACTCAATACACTCAATATTTCCAACAATCCCCCCTTTGTCATTGATGGCAACCCTTAAAAAAATATTCCTTTTACTAAAACTGGATTCCCAATTTTCTCCCCTTGACAGGCTGCTCCCCCTTTGACGTCAATGGCAAAGGGCTTCTTGGGGCTAAAGATAAGACATTTAGCATAGCCCCCTCATCACATTATTTCTTGAGGTGATCAATTTTTGGATGGGAGTAAACCTACTCCCAAATTACAATGCTCTTCTTCTCTTTCAATATTTTTCCATATCTCTATAGTCATACCTATTTGAACCTTTTGGCTATCCTTATTCTTTCTTTTCTTTGGAAGTTCTGAAAACACTGTTCTATACCACTTTTATCTATGCCCATAATTATTGCAATTGTAACATTTGATGTTGTAATTATTGAAAGGTGAAACTGAATCGAAGTTCCTCTTGATGAAGCCAAAATCATTCTTACCATAAACCCTACAATGTATAGCTCTATGACCAAAAATATTACATGAGTAGAACTATCTTTGGAAGCAATATTTATATTGCCTTGGAGGATGTGATCTCATGGTTATTTCCTTGTCTTTTCTATGATGATCCTTGTTACTTGATTGTGCATTATTTTCTTCCTATTTGATGCATCTACTTATTAACTCATCAGCAAAGGTTTTAGTTTCTTCTTTAATCACTTCCTTTAAAACTTCTTTTTCTTTTAAGCTTGACTCCCTTTTTTATATCTCTTGGCCTTATTCATAACCTAGTCTTGTCTTGATAAATAGACATATCTATATTTTGATAATGTCATCCAATGTTCTTGAGCTTTCCTTAAACCTAGTTAACTTATAAAGATATTTTACAAGTCCTTTCTTTAGAAAGATAACTTCATATTCTAGCTTTTCACACTCTATCTCTTTTACCTCTAACTGTTTAGCCATACCTTCTTTAATTCTTCTTGCCTCTTCAACCTTAACTCTTAAATCAGTGAGATATTGTAGAAGCTTTGCCTTTGTTTTCTCTTCCTCTTTTACTTGAGCCTTCAATTTTAAGTTCTCCCTTTTCAACTCATCAATTTCCTTTTCCATATATTTTGTGGCTTCCTCTTCCTTTTCCAAATATTTATCCTTTTCTTGGTCATCAACTATAGGAGCACCTTATTTCTCTTCTAATTGGTTTTCAATAGGAGTATTCTCTTATTATTCTACTTGGTCTTCAATGGCAGTATCCTCTTTCTCTTCTATTGCCAAAAATAGAATCTCTTATTTTTCATTTTTTGAGAGACTTTCATCACTGTCACTTGAAGCACTTCTTGCTTCTTCAACATAAAAAAATTTCTTGTGCCTTTGAAATATCTCCTTCTCATGCTTCCCTTGACCATACCTGTTTTTATTTTCATAACCAAATTTTATTTCTTTCTTTTTCTTGTATTATTTTTCATCTGCACTGCTACTATATCCATTTTATGTATAATAAGCTTCATAGTGACCAATGTTACCACAGCTAAAATATTTCACGTTTTGCATATTCTTGTGTTTCCTTGGATCCTTCTTATTTCTTCTTATAAAATTAGCCTCTTCTTCACTGCTTGATTCATCACTTGATTCTGATTCTTTATCCTTTGTCTTATTTGAATATTTGAATGATGCCTCCCTTTTGGATGTTTGATATTTTTCTGTTCTCATCTCATAAGCTATGAGAATCCCATGTAGTTCATCTATCCTCAAAGTTGCAATATCCTTCAATTATTCTATTGTTGAAACCTTTGCATAATACCTCATGGGAAGTGATCTTAAAATTTTGTGAACAATAGTAGAATCCTCAAATTTTTCTCTAAGTCTACAAATGGTATAACAACCTCATCAAAACTAAGTAAGTATCTAGCAATATTTTCCTCATATTTCATCTTCAATTCTTCAAATTTCTTTCTGTGAGTTTGAAGTTTTGCCATCTTAACCTTGTCATATACTTCATATGTATTCTGTAGCTTATCTCATATTTATTTTTTTGATTTGCTATGCATGACTTTTACAAACTCAAATTCATGTAATCCACTTAAAATTGTATTCATTGCCTTGGTATTATTTTCATATAGTTTCTTACTAGTTATATATGTGGGAGGTGTTGCAGGTGGTGTGTACCTATTTTCAACTGAATACCATATATCAAATCCATGTGCCATCAAAAATATCTTCATCCTAGCACTCCATAAAGCATAATTAGTCCCATAAAACAATGGATCTCTATGTGTTAAAAATCCTTCTTGATTAGCCATCTGTGTTCCTGTAAGATCTTCCTTCAAGCTGTTAGGCTTCCTTGAAGGAACCCACTCTAATACAAATTGAAGAACACAAGCTTATACTAAGAGTGGGGTGAACAGTATAAGATGCAAATTTTTACTTTTATTTCCAAAGTAGTACTATCCAAGGTTATCAATTACAATAATGAAATAATACATTTATCATCACGCACATAAGAGACACAAATTTAATGTGGTTCACCCAATGTGGGCTACGTCCACAAAGAAAATATTTCTTATAAATTTTCTCAACAAATATCTTGGGAATCAATTTCCTATTACAATTTTTATGGACACCAACCCAAAGGAGACACCAATACCCTATGCTCAAGTTCATGGACCACTATCCACTAGAGACACCAATCCCTTTTACTTTGGTTTGTGGACCTCTATCCACATGAGTCATAAATCTCCTTTGATCTTGTTTGTGGACCTCTATCCATAGGAGACCTCAATCCCCTATGCTCTAAGCCTTTACACAAGGCTTGTTCAAATCTACTCCAAAACCTGCTCTCAACTCTACTCAAATCTACCCTAAGCTTACTCATGAAGCTTGCTCAAATTTGCTCACCAAAACTACTCAAATCTACTCACTATAATTACTCAAACATTATCATAAAGCCTTCTTAGTATAACTCACAAAACGTACTCAAATATGCTACAAGCCTACTCACAAGGCTTGCTCAAATCTTCTCACTATCATTTCTCAAACCTGCTCATATAACCTACTCAGTCCAGCTCATAAAACCTGCTCAAATTTACTCCAAGCCTACTCACAAGGCTTGCTCAAATATTCTTCACCAAATCTGCTCAAATCACTGCTCTAACCTACTCATATAACCTACTCAATCCAACTCACAAAACTTGCTCAAATCTACTACAAGCCTACTCACAAGGCTTGCTCAAACTATCTCACAAAACCTGCTCAAACCTACTCCAAACCTTCTCACAAGGTTTGCTCAATTCTACTCACAAAAATTGCTTAAATATGCCCAATTCTTGCATACAAACAATTTCATATATCTTTCCCAAGTGCTTTATTTAACTAAAGTAATTCAGACATATTCTACCCATAATTCTTTTTCTTCATGAACATATAGAGAATGATATGCATTACAAAAAATCAATATGTTCTTCTCGTATTCATTAAGTCTGTCATTTTCACATGTCTCACATTTATTTTCATTCACAAGATAGCTCTAGTCTAGCACTTGATAATTGAACTTCTTATGTACTTCCAAAACCAATCAAATTAATGCATAATTTTGCTTCACAAAATTGGTCTATAACCCTTGCAAATTTACTCTCAATATTAATCATAGTAATACATAAATTTTCTTCACAAAATTGGTCTATAATCCTTGCACATTTCCACTTCAATTTCACTCAAATCAATGCACAATTATGTTCTCAAACACTTGCAATTTTATTCCCAATATCATTCAATACTCATGCACAACTTCCCTAGCTCATATATTTCCAATGTCAATGAAGGCAATGTACAAATATTATCAAATTCAATCAATAACTAATGCGCATCAAATCAATACTTATATCTCCACCATATGATATCAAAAATATTTTCCTTAAACAAAAACCACCTTGAGAAATTAATCAAATCACCATACCTCTAAGGTTGCCCTGATGATAATCTTCTATGTGTATTGACTTCTCAAAACCTGTCTTAAACTAATTCCCTTTCTTTTATCACTTCAAAACAAGTTAGCAAATATTCTTTTTAAATCATGCACATTAAAACCCTTCTCAAGAGATGTGCACAATAAGGCTTGAAAATAATACTTGATAACTTCTATTAGTCTCACAAAATAAAGCTTGTAATCATGACTAAACCCTCAAATTTCCTTTTCTAAGATGTGCCAAAAATACAAACAATAATAGTCACGGAAACACCTTATTTCATTTCTAGAACATGCAAAAATTATAGATCACAATAATCATAAACATACCTTATGTCTCCTCTCTAAATATGCAAGGTCACAACTTTCAAATAATACCGACCTTATGTCTAATTACATCATACAAACATTACAATATTAAGTAATAATCCTTATTACACCTTATGACTCCCTTTTAAATAAAATTTTAATACAAATTATTTTGCCTCCTTTTATATTCAACATGCACAATGAACGATTTTCCTTTAATAAAAAATTTTAATGAAAATTTATTCATACCTTTCACCAAGTGCACGATTTTCCTTTCCAACCACCAAGCGAACGATTTTCATTTCTCACCTTGTAAAACAACGCTCGTTGAATTTCACCCTACAACCTCCTTCCTCACGATGCCCTAGCACTAGCTAGGCATCCAATTGGGCTACCCCCATGGGTAGTCATCTCCATGCAACACGACGATTTTATGGTCTTCCTACTTTGATCAAAATATTTTATCCTTGCTACCAAATAAAATAAGACCCTCCGAATTTGACCCTTCGACCTCCTTGTTCGCATCACCTTAGCACTAGCTCAATGACCGACTAGGCTAGCCACCTAGTTGCGATAAACATTGTAGCACTTTGCCTTTGTAATCAGATCATTGTTTCATCAAAAATCGTGTCCTCTTCCTTTTGCAATTCATCAATTTTATCGCTTGAGGAGAAATCGAATTTATAACACAAAAATCATAGTCTGTCAATCGATTTTGGTGGTGTATTTATATCTTTTAGCCTTCCTCTTCAACGACGTCGATGCACATGGGTTTTTTAAATTTCCTTTGCTCTAAATTAATTTACCTAATAATCTAACATAGAAAAAAATTTCCATAACTATTTTTTTATATGTATTGGCATTTAGATTGTATCCCCAAGAAAAACTATAGACCAAGAAAAAAGTTGTGACCTACAAAATTTTAAAAAATCATGAATCCATTTGTATGTTGCTTGAGCCCTAAAACAATTCCTAAAAAAAATGTTAAATAAATTCCCTACAATGAGAAAAAAAATAATTATAAATGTACAGTCCTAAATAAAGGTGGTGTTCTCCTATAAAAACAAGTAAAATGTAAAAGTAAGCTACTTAAACTCCAAAACAACATCCCAATAAATGTAAAATCTATTTTACCATAGTTACCCAGATTCTCCATCTATTTTATCATAGTTTAGCTAGATTCTTCATCGCTCTTGGGGAACATAGGCATTTAATTTGAATAGACACTACTAAAAAATTTAGAGCATACCGCGGTCATTTAATTGGCATCTAATTTGGAAAGGCACTGCTAAACATTTCGAGTATACGGCAATCAACTTTCTGAAGTGCCTCGTAATATTTTAGTGTAAAGCACCATTTTAACTTATATATGCACATCAAGGGCAATTCATTTATGAGCCGCGCCACAGTAGCTTAAGATTTGACGTTCAAAATCGACGTTTCCCGTGTTTTGAACGTATTTTACCGGCGTAGATAAAATGTAGCAGTCACACAAGTTCTTTCCCTACAACAAACTCTCATTTTTCTCATGTGCCTGCAACTCCTACCTTTGCAGAGCCCCCTATTAGTCATCCCGAATCGGGTAAAATTTCTCCCACTTTTCACCAGTTTGTCCCTTAGAAACTCGAGGGGTCACCCACATATGCTCTTGCCAGAGAGCGTTTGTTTTAAGTCCAGCCCACGCAATGATTAGCCAGTACGGAGATAAGTCAGGAATGATGTGTGGGAATGATTATCGTGACAGTAACAAGTCCCTTTCTCTACATTTTTCATGGGATGGAACACGTAGACGGTTTATAGCCTTGCGTTTGAATTGGGTAAAGCTGACATTCATTTAATATTTGTCGCTCACCACTCTCCCACCGGTACTGGATGGGAAAACGCCATGTCAAGGCATCCAAATAATATATATATGCGCCAAATAATATGGTGGAGACAACAAGAGAAGAAGAGGGGTAAGCCATATTTCTTATCGTTGGAATGTGTCTACCTTTCTGAACTTGCTGCCTCGACCCTTCCTGTCTACTAGTCCGTCCTCTAATAGCTGGCAGCAGCAAAACCTTCAACATATTCCACTAGAATCTTATCCTCATCGGACGTCTAGGGGGGAGGCCTGGACGTCTCATGAGGATAAGACTCTAGTGGAATATGTTGCAGGTTTGCTGTTGCCAGCTCCCGGCTAAGAAAGAGGACCAGTAGAATTATTCCTGTCTAAGACAGAGAAGGGTCGAGGCAGCGAGTGCAAGTTCAGAATGGTAGACACATTCCAACGAAGAAGAATGCAGGGCTTCTTTTTCGTTGCGGGAAGAGTTGCCGCCTGCGCTGGACGAATTATTTGAGACCTAATATAAGGCGAGATTCATTTGCACCAGAAAAGTTTCCGCCTGCGCTGGACTATTATTCAGGTCCAATTGTACAAGTAAATGCAATTTCGATATGTCCAGGTTCTGGTTCCCTCACTTATGCTGCTTATTCTTTTTCTATATTTGTACAGATGGCCCGTCATAGCCTCAAAGCTGCCGGGGAGGACGGACAACGAGGACAACGAGATCAAGAATTTCTGGAACACAAATCTAAAGAAAAGGCTGCTACGGATGGGACTCGACCCCTCAACCCACGCCTCCAGATCGGAAGTCAACGGCGCCAATGGCCGTCAAGGATGATGATGCAGAAGCCAATTCCAGTGCCAAGGCACCCTCTGACTTTTTCTTAAAGCTATGGAATTCAGATGCAGGCAAGGACTTCAAGAGGAGGCCATAATTAAAATTAAATGCGTATTTCACATAAGAATGATTAACAATGGCTCAAAGAACTAAATCTTCTTCATTTCCTTCAATTCAATGTAATTTAAAGAAGTTGAACAAACTTCTGTTAAATTTTCTTAATATTCTACCCTTGATGTTGAGCGAAGCGTATGGTCTTTTTGTGTTATGCTACAATGTGAACATTTTATTTTGTTAGTTGGCATAATGAAAATTCATAACGGTGTTGACAGGCAAGTGTAAATCTGGTGGCAAAAAAACGAATTTGTTTAAGCTTAAAGGTAGGTATATGTGGCGGCTAATGTCACCATCTTGTACATTCTCCCGGCTTGAACCTTGTTGGAAGTTGTTCAATTATCTCGAACGCAAGTAGCTTAGGTATTGGTTTAAGGTAAGAATTTATTTCTTAACAATTCGGGATTGGTTTAAGGTTGATTGTTTTTTCACCCTCAAAGTAGATTAGAGAATATAAAAATAAAGAAATCAAGACCGTATTTGCAAGATAACGGCATGCCGTATTTAGTGTAGTTGGAGTCTTTTTTTTTTTATAGATTAGTTGAATAGTAAGTTTTGGTGTTAGTGGGTGGGTCTAGGTGGATTGGTAAGTTACAGAGAGGAGACTTAGGTTCCAATTCTACGGGCTTGCCCATGCACAGACAGTAACCCAGATTCGATTCCTCTGAGTGGTGCGCCAGATTGATGACGACGGTGCAACCCTTGTGCGTCCGACGGTCCCCATCTCACGTCGGGTTACCATCTACCGAGACGGTGGAAGTCATGGGAGCCTTCGTAGATATTAAAAAAAAAAAAAAAAAAAAAAAAAAAAAAAAATTAATTGGTGTTTATTATAAATAGATTTAAATTTAAAATTTGGGGATACATCTTTTCCCAAGCCCATAATACTTTTTACTCAAAAAATAATAATTAGATGGAATAAATAACCACCACCCTAAATTTAAATCCTAATAATAATAAAAAACAATTAATGTAATAACACAAAAAAAACTAGACAGAAAGTATGTCAAATTTAAAAAGAAAATTATAATAATCGAGGTGATTTGAATCTATCTAAACAACAATAATATTCAATAACACCAAATTTTATGTTTGTATAAATTTAAAGGTAAATTGGTGGAGTTCAAATCCGGGTATTAATGATGATCCCTTAGGTGATGATAAATTTAGCGAGTGTAATATCTGTTCAATGGTTTATTATAAAATGGTATTATTTTAATGTAAAAAGTTTGTTAATATTAAATTTATAATTATATTAAAATGTAATTTGATAATTTTGTTTTAATATAAAAGTTTGTTAATATTAAATTTATAATTATATTAAAATGTAATTTGATAAAATTTTATTTAAAACAATGTTAATCTTTATAATAGTTTTTTTATATATATAAGGGAGTTGGTCATATCCATATTATTTTTAGTAATTGTTAAGTGCATGGTTCAAACCACATGCGTTACCTTAACAAGCCTATATCACTTCGTTATTTTATAACTTAGCATGAAGAAGCCTACCGGTCACTCGGGATTTGTACCGTCGTCGTTGGTCTGATGTGCACTAGAGGACTTGGAGCATACTACTAACTTTGCAAATAGGCATGTCTTCAAGGTCTGAACCTAGGTCTGTTCTGAGTAAGTGCTTGGTATATATTAGCAATATTGAGGGAGATAGACCCTGTGAAGTCAACCATTTGGAACAAGGGTAGTGACGATTCTTCAAGTTGCAAAAAACGAAATTGCAAAGTGTGAAGCATTGGGGATTTTCCCTAAAAAAAATGTCTCCTATTTTCCTAAAAATTTATAAAGTTTTTATCAAATATTATATTTGCTATAGGACATTGAGATAAATTTCATTAGATTTTGAGTTTTAGTTTCCTTTCCATGGATCAATTTATAGTTAAATCCTTAGAATCATCCCTAGTGGTAGAGGTTAGTGAGTGCACCTCAGAGAGATCCTCATTGCTCCAAGATAGGGCGGTTTTTGGTAAATTTAATAGTTATTGACCAAGGGCTTTAGCCTTGAGAAATTGGATTGATATGAGTTGGAAGTCTTAGGAGTGATTCTATAATTTTTGGTTATTGACCAGGGGCTTTAGCCTTGAGAAATTGGATTGATGTGTGTAGACACCAAAACAACACCAATCCGATTATGTGACTGCAAACACTGATCGCTTTGACAAACATAGCCCCCAGGGCAGCCCTCAGAGGTAAAACAGTGGTCTTAACCACTTTCATAGCAATTTTGTAAGGTCAAGAAGCAATTTTGCACACTTAGACACTTTGCCTAGTAATCGTCTCACCCAGGGACGATTGCTAACTTGAAATCGTCTCACCCAGGGACGATTTTTGAAATCGTCTCCAGTAAGGACGATTTCCAAGTTTAACGGGCAAAAAGACAAATGAGGCCAAGTGGCAGCCCAGAACAGTCAGTTGATGACTCCTGCCTCGCACGCATGTGTGGGTGGACAAATAGGCCGTTTGAGGACTCGTCACAAGGGCGATTATGAAAGCCTAAGTCAATGGAGGACTCCCATCCCTCATGGGAAGACAAGATTGCCACATGGCGCCTATGACCAACACATGGCATTTGTGCTTCCCTCCCAAAAGAGACCCCATGGGTCTATAAAAGGTGGGACTTTTCTCACCCAAAATATACAGGTTGAAGGAGATTTCAAGCAACGAAGTGCTGTCGAGTTGAAGACTCACTTGCATCCCCTTTGGTTCACTTTCTCACATCCACCAATCTCTTTTGCAAGGGAGGTTGTTGGGTGGCTTTTGGAAGCTTGAACCTGACCCAAATCCAACACATGGACACCTCAACCAACCAATTTGCCGACCCCCCAATCCTAAGAGGTTTTGGGCCCATCCCTAGTGGATTGGCACCGAAATCAAGTTCCAACGGTGGGAGGCCCACTTGGGCACCCCCGCACTTCTCAAGTTCCATTATTTTTAGCATTCTAGATTATTTGTTTACATTGCATGTTGTGTCATTCTTTTTGGTGAACTCATAGCTGCAATTTCATAACTTTTGATCAGATTCTAGTATGTTTTGTGTCGCTTTGTTGTTTCACTGACTTGCAGGAGGCGATATCAAATTCCCAAAGATAGAGGCCAAATTGGGAGAATCCGACCATCTGGGTCATCCCAAAATGGCCCCAATTACATAACCCCTCTATCTGTAGGTGTTTTGGAAGTCTCGGGAGTCGACATTGGAGCAGATCACTTCGACTTTTCCAACACAGAAGGAATCGTCTCACCCGGGGACGATTAGCAGTCAGAAATCGTCCTGCCCAGGGATGATTTCCAGATGAAGGCAGATTGGCCGACTGTTTCAGTGGCAATGGCCTTCTGGTAATATCTTCTATCTTCTGTCAGGTTTTCAGGCCATTTGGACTCATTGTACTTACTGTTTCAGGCAAATGTTTGCATGCATATTTCACTAATTTTAGAGAACAAACACCTTTTATTTGCAGCAGGTGCTACTGACATATTCGTTGTTTCTTTGTTCGTAGGAAAGAGCAGCAGAAGTCAAGGACTCATCAACATTAGCGGCGGCAGTGTCTTGGCCCGCCCATTGCAATCGTGGGCACGCGAAAAGAGGAACATTAAGTGATTGTAATCGAATTCTTTTAACGCTCCTAGCCCCTAAAAAGGGAGGAGGCGTCATTGTAACAGAGATCAAGAGATTTTAATGAAAGGGCTATGTTTTCTCCATTTGCTTGTGTCTCTTCCAATGCGTTTCTTTCATTTCATGCAATTTACATTTCTAGGACTTAAGCGTACTTGATTTTGAATGCAATCACAATTAGTGTTTCCTTCACCCGGAATCTCGTGCTATCAGTGGCGATCACGGTGGGACCTGTTCCCTATTTTTTTTTTACGATCACAGAAAACTAATCAGATTTTTGTGTTTTGTGCTTGATAGGTACATTTTGTATTGCAGACTATTAATCGTCTCTGACTGTTATGAATACTCTACTAGAAATCGTCTCACCCTGGGACGATTTTAAAATCGTCTCTGCAAGAGACGATTTTAAAATCGTCTCTGCAAGGGACGATTTCTGTTCTGTAATTCGTCTCACCAAGGGACGATTTTCTGTCTGTAAATTTTCAGAGCAGAAATTCAGAAGCAATCGGAGCAGGCAGAGAAGAGGTAGGGATTTTCATAATCTCTGTTAAATTTTTTGTTTCTGTTTCTGTTTCTTTTTCTGTTTCTTTGACTATTTTCATTTTATCCTGCATTGCTTAGGGAAAAGTCATTTATGCTTGTTTCATTTTCACTAAATAAAATGAATCTCACACACTCCACGCAACAATTTTAAACCAAGGAGCTGGTTGTAAGACCCCAGACCTTGAGCAAGACCAACGGTGGGTTCATCACCACCTTGGCTTAGCTTTGCATCCATTTCCTGATTGTCAACTGTTGTTAGGCATAAATCCCGACGAAAGCAGACCGAGTGTCGCTGGGGTGATTCCCATGCGCGCGAGGATAAGTTTTCTATGGTAGGTGCCATTAACAGGATAATCCCCCTTTCGTACCGCCTACGTACCACGTACCTTCTGCTCTCACGTACCTATATTCTCCCTCTCGTAAGGGCGGGTATATAGAGAGGTTGGTATATCATCCTGGTTGGTATATTGAAGGGGCTACCATTTTGGGAGTTATATGAGCCATCATAATGCATTTAAACGATCTTCAAAACCTACCAAAAACAAAACAAAACACCAAAATACACTAAACCAGTTTAGGGCACACCAATAATCCTTAAAAGAGATAATCATGATTTGTGTATGCGTGTGTTTATTTTTTCTTAGTGTAGACAAAAACAAAAATCATCATAAAAGAGATAAAAATCTGTTTAGATAGCATAGAAGCACCGCAATGGTGTACACCTACAGCCAATCCCAATCAAGGGCAGAAGCTCCAGAAGGCACACAAGAAGCAGGCACAAGTTGCCTTCGCTTCAGTCTTGAGGATTTGGTCATACCGCCTTATCGGTCCAACCTACAAAAGAATCCAATTTAGAATCCTCGATGGGGTATGCCCATTCAAGGCAACCCCTTTCGAGAAGACGCCCTACATGTAGACCTTGATATAAATAGAGAATCGCCTTCTGAGGTTAGACATGAGTGGCCACGATGCGATGAAGCGCTAGATAGGTACACCATCCATTTAGAGGGACAACGTGGATATGGTATCCCTTCTTTACCTCCCATCAGAATAGAGAGACAAAATCCAGAGCGTAGGGCTCCTTACATAGGGTGACCTAACTCCGCCCACCCCCTTCACACCTATGAGAGGGAATGCGAGGAAGATCATCGCATTCCTCAAGGACAACAACATGCAACGCGGGAACCTTGCGTTTCCGCACCAGCTGGACATCATGATCACCCCTTGAGGCCAGGACCTCGAGTACATGCCGCATACCTCGACAGAGGGAAGCGACCCATTGGAATTTTAGATCATCAAAATCAAGATAAACACATAGGGGAAACATTCGAACCTCCTGAGAAAAATAGGGTAGACCAAATTGACCCGATAGTCGCCCAACATGCCGCCCATCAAGCCCAAATCATGCGGCTTAAACAAAGTCATCAGGAGATAGAGTATCGACACCGCTTGGATAGAGAGCGCATGCAACGCGAAGTGGATGAGCTACGCTATAAACTACCTGAGAGGGAGCCAACCCCTCGCATCCAAAGGGCTGAACAGTATGAGAGGCATAATCCATTGGTACAGGATAGGTCTCCACGACCTCGCCAAGCTTTGCCTCCAAGACCTTATAGACCCAAGAGGGAGGCCACTCGCCGAAACAACGATGGGTACCTTCAGCAAGGACTCAATCAGGGTTATAGGTCTCGCCCAGAGACGCCTCAAGAATTTTACGAGGAGTACGAACCAGAAGTAGAATATGTTGAAACTCCCCATCAAGGCAGGAGGGCTGCCAATCGACCACCCCTCCATAGGCCTCCAGTTTACCATAACTTGCAACAGGAGCGAACAAGAGAGGAAGAAATAAAATCTTCTGATGCATACTAAGCGCTATTGGAGCATTTGGAGTCTGTGGAAATGAAAGCTGCTAGGCATCAAAAACCCACATTACGTCAACTCCATAGTAATCCGGTGCATCCCTCAGTGCCTACACCTCTTTACCCCGAGCACTTCAAGTTGCCTCAATTGGCAATCTTTAAAGGTGAAGAGGACGCACAAGAGCACGTTACAAGATTTCTAAGTCAATGCTTCGCAATCCAAGATAATGATGCATTGCTGCTTAGAACATTCATAACCACATTTGCAGGCCCTACCTCGGATTGGTTTACACAACTACCCAAACACAGCATAAGCAACTTAGATCAATTAGTAGATGCGTTTCTTGAACGCTTTGCCTTCAACACAAGGAAAAAGACGTCACTAAGTGATCTGGCAAGCCTCAAGCAATTTTAAGAAGAAACAATGGCAGCATATGAGAATCGATGGAGGGCTTTACTTTCTAAGCTACCCTATCGTCCCCCTATGTCTGATCTCACGTAGATGTTCGCAAAAAGTTGCTTAAAATCAATCTCTGGTCTATTGTTGCTACGGCAATATGACATCTTAGAAGAAGCTTTGGCGCAAGCCAGAGTTATAGAAGAGATTAAGATAGGCGAAGGCGCAATTGCCAAGCCTAAGAAGAAAGAGTGGAATAAAACCACTAAAACTAGGACAACGCAACCGCAACATGCTGCAGTTAACCAAGTTGCAATAAATGTTCCAGCGCCTATGCAAGAAACGTAGCCTCAAAAGGCTAATTACCAGGCAGTGCCTCCGGGTTATGAAAGAGACAATAGAAGACAAGAGCAAAATTACCCGCGTCGCCCTAGATGACATTTCACCCCATATGCGGAGTCTAGGGATTCCTTATTTGACCGCTTGTCAGCGGAAAATTTAGTCACTCTGCCAGAAATTCAAACTATAGACCCTAACATTCCCAAGCCTAGGGGGTACAAAGAAGAATTGTATTGTAGATTCCATAGGCGCAGAGGACATGACTTGAATGGGTGCTGGAAATTCAAAGAACTAGTCCAGGATTTGATCGACAATAGAACATTGGTCGTGGACAACCCCATCACACCAAACAACCAACACATGGGGGTATTCAAGGACCCCTTGCCTGCCCACGAGGCACAGACAAAACCACTCCATATTAACGAGGTGCGACAGGATCTTCTCACGCAGGGATTTGTGGGAATGATTAGCATAGTAACAAGGAATAGAAGGTACCCAGCAGTTACCCCCGAGGTAGCTACGAGGGAAGTTTCGACAACATCGTAGCCTCAACAACGCCCAACGCAGTTGCATCCGCCTAGACCCGAGGTCACAATACGAACCAAACTCACGCAGAGTTTGCAGACCACATCGGCTAGGCTGTCCATTTACGAGCTTATTCAACAGTCAGAACCCCATAGAGAAGCTCTTATGGACATTTTAAAATCCATTGAATTATAGCCCCACGAAGCAAATTCTTTCAACAAATTCATAGGACATGTGAAACGATGTACGGAGCCGGTCATCACATTCAGAGAAGATGAGGTCAAAACGATATCGAATGACATGGCAGATCCACCCCTACACGTCATCGCGCGGGTCAACGGGATTCCGTACAAGAGAGTGTTGATAGATACTGGCTCGTCCAGTAACATCATTACCACTGCAGCCTTAAAACATTTGAAGCTTCCAGCCTCTCACATCACAGCCTCCACGTACACACTGCGAGCTTTTAACGATGTAATATGCTCGACAGTCGGCATAGTTTTTCTGCCTGTCCAGGTAGGACAAAAGTCAATGCCTACACTGTGCCATGTGCTGGAAGGCGAAATGGCTTATAATATACTGTTAGGGCGGCCTTGGATCAGGGACATGAAGTGTCCCTTCGATCGCCCACCAGTGCTTGAAGTATGCTTATGAAGGAGAGATCCATGTAGTCCCAATGGACTTAGAGCCCTTCAAGTATTGCAATGCAGTACAATTCATGCCTCAATCGACCCTCCCTTCAACACATTTGGATTTCCAGTTAAATCCATCTAAACAGGGTCCAATACCGCAGGCATCACTGGTGACCAACAAGGCAAAATCCTAGCCAGGTGAGACTTCATCACTTGCTCCTTCATCATCAACGCCACCTATCACGGCCCAATAGGACAAGGGAAAACATATCATGGAAGAGGTTAAGCCTCTAGAAGAGGGGTGCCCAAGCTTCAACAATATCAATAGAGGAAAAACCCAACACAACAAAACAGGACTCTTGAACCACCAAAAATGGAATGGACTCGGGGAAGGACTACCGTTCCTCCCACCCAATCATCAACAATCATTGTTGGAAATGGCCAGATGGGCCCCGGGGAGTACTTAGTGCAAAATGTTGTTGCAACCCCTACATTGGAGTCAGTACAGGACATGGGAAGACCTCACCTTCCCATAGGAACAATTGTTCCTCTAGGCTACCCACCAAACCAGACAAATTTTGTGTATGGGGGCCTTAATCATGGTCTTTGTTGATAAGCAACACACCCCCACTGAAAAATGAGATTCCATCCTTAGAAAATTCTGAACTTTCATTTTTTGCAGCAGGGACCCTCTTGATCTTTTCAGGTTTTAAATCCAAATTTGCTTGCCTCCTTTTTAAAGTTGTGCTTTTTCTTGCATTCTAGCTGTGTTATCCAAGAATTCACTTTTTACATGCTAGAATCATTCATGCACAAGCAAAATCTTGCACCGGTACCGAGAAAATCCAGAAAACAGTTGCATAAATTCACTAAAAATCAAACTTTCCATTTTTGGTAGTGTCGCGATATCGCGACACTTCCATTTTTCGGAAATGTCGCGATATCGCGACAGGTAAGTCAAAATGCGGCTAAGTGCCAGAAAGGTCGCGATTTCGCGACATGTCGCGAAATCGCGACAGTTTTTTGGAGAGAGAAGCAAGTTGTACGGAGGGCGCGATTTTGCGACATGTCGCGAAATCGCGACATGTCGCATTTTCGCGGTAGGAGAGAGAAAGTGGGCTGCAGAATGAAAAATCGGCTAAGTCGCAAACATGTTCCAAAATCGCGGTCAACGCGGTCAACGCATGCAGTTGGGGTGGAACCGTCGCGATATCGCGACGTGTTCTAGAATCGCGGCTGAAAATCGGGATGGTTGTACGGAGGCCAGGAGGGTCGCGATTTCGCGACACGTCGCGAAATCGCGACATGTCGCGTTTTCGCGGCCGACGAGGGAAGAAGTTGCCGATGCGCTGGCAGGGTCGCGATTTCGCGACATGTCGCGAAATCGCGACATGTCGCAGAATCGCGGTAGGAGAGAGAAAGTCATAAGTTGACCTGAAAGTGCATTTCGACGGGAAACAGAAGGCATCCTGGGGTAGCGACACGTGTCAAAGCGTGAATGAGACAAACAGAAGCCGACATGCAAGCTTATTTTGCGGTTTTTAATCTGTTTTTAATGTTTTAAGCTTCTGATTTAATTAAAATGCTAATCTAATGCATCTTTTTGTCTTTCATGCAGGATTCCACCTGGCACTTACGGGACAACCGGGAAAGACCATAAAGGCAAAGATAAAGTGCGGATTTAGTCAAGGACCGCCATGCTAGAGGAGAAGAAGCCGTAAAAGCATTCAATGACAAATTTATTGCAGACTTGATAGCATGAAGACAATTTCAACACAGGGATGGCTTTACGGAGATCAAATCTGAGAGAAGTGGTGACTCATCCGGCTCACCAGCAGAATTAATGAAAGCATTTATTTGCAACATGCGGATGAATGCAAGTTGCATTTGATTTTATCTTCTCCATTTATGGCAGCTGACTGCATAGATTTGCCGAAGGGTTAAGTTCTATCCGGACTTTGATTTTTAAATGGATTTTTATTGTAAAACCCGGGTCCTAGGGTTTAAGTGCGATAAGATTTAGGGTTTGAGCAAGATATTTTGAAAAGATCGTGGTCTCGTCCCGAGTCTATAAATACAGATTCTAAATGTAATCGCGGGAGGCGGAGACTTAGAAATAAAAGGCTTATAAGCAATTTCTTGCAAATTTTGTGAAATCCTTTGTTTCTCGGACTTGGAGTTGATGTGCTTTAGCTTTTCTCGTGATAGCATGGCCGGGAGCCTAATATTTTGCAAGAGTGTGATAAGTGTATCTTCTTTTGTTATCCGTTCCATTTAAAGTTTATTAGATATATGCCGTAAATCCGAGTTATCAAGTTTAAATATGTCGTTAGGGCTTCAGCTTGTTCTCTTGTCTCGCTAGGGGAAATTACAGATTTCAGGTGTAAGTTTGTTCTAATTGCTCTGTCTTCACTCGTGTGAGCTAGGCCGCCGGTGAAAGATACCAGCTTTAACCAACTGCCCTTGGATTTATAATTTTCTCGCTAGATCTGTTTCACTCGCCTTGTGCTCTTAGTTGAAAGTGATCTTAGACCGACTGGACACTTTCTTCTTTGATTTGTTCTCGTTGTGAAGCTGATAGCATAGATAAGATTGACAGTTTTGGGTTTTACAGTTGATGTTTGATAAACTTCTCTTTCTGCCTTACCCTACCCTCTCTTTTCTTACCGTGAATGATCCATTTTTATTTTCTTTGTTTGTCCTTTATTTAAATCTCCTGACCCATGAGAGCTAGATCTAGAATTCAAGTTAAATCTGATTGTCAACAACTTTTGCAACTACCGAACAAGTTCAAGAACCCCCCGTAAGGTAACAGAGCAGACCCATATTGAAATCTATTCCGTAAGTGGAAAAGAGTGAATTGGCATTCGACCCAACTCTGTAACTCGCACCTTGGATAACCAGCTAGATCCTAAAGATGAGTGGGATCCGTCCCGTGGGTGTCTCCGGAGCTTTCCTTGCTTCATCCTTTCTCGAGGTGTGCATGAAAGCCGGACCAACAACCTAATTGGCGCTAGAAGGAGGGCCCCGTCTGCCGTAGCCTTTTCCACCGGGAACTCGTATTTATCCAAAGTCCGTACTATTTTCCCTCCTCCTCACCAACAACCTAATTGGCGCTAGAAGGAGGGCTGAACTCAGTTCAAGTATTGTAAGGGCATAACAACAACATTTGAAGGACCCACAAGAACTCCTGACAATTTTGTAAATTGTCAAGCATGTTTTCTAAATTGTCAGTGCAGTTTTTAAATTGTCAGTACAGCTTTTGAAAGTTGTCAAAGCTTTTAAAATTGCCAGAGAAGGCCTTAAGTTCAATGGTTTGTTAAGAACAGTTCTATCATCACTTGCAGTTATCCAATTACAAATCGTAACATCACTGTCGACCAAGTAATAATGGCAAATTGGTTGGGCCCCACCGCTTTGAACATTCTGGGTATAGCCCATGACCTCGCCCAGAAGCCCGAAAAGATATCTCCCTAGGTACAAACATGATGGGACAAGAACTGCAGAAGAACATCTGCTAGCTTTTAAAAATGCTTTAAGATTGTTGAATATACAGCATGAAGATGTTGCCTGCAGATTGTTCCCATTCACTCTCCAGGAGGGAGCTTATGACCGGTTTTTAAACCTCACCAAAGAATTCCATTACTAGTCGGGATGATCTAGAGAAAGCTTTTATATCACAGTTCGGTGAAGTGATAGATCCCAAGATTTTATATCAACAATTTTCCAAAGCATCAAGAAAGAGTCGGGAGAAACTGTCAGGTCTTTCAATATGAGGTTCCAAAGAGCTTACGGTAGAATGACTGGCCATTACATCCCAAATGCAAATCTGGCCTTAGAAATCTACAAGAATGCATTGGATTCGGTGACCTCTATTTTCCTCAAGAGAGACATCAATATCACAACCCTGGCAGGTGCTTATAAAGAAGCCTTAATTCTTGAAAGACAGCTAGGGCCTCAAATTCTGAGCAATCCTTTGATATCCTATGTTACACGTAACATGCCTGTTCCTGCACCCCATTCCACATCATGAGTTAGTGCCAACATGTCATGCTCTACCCAAGGAGACTCCGTTAACCGTGACATCCACTCAAAGATGTGCAAAATACAGAGAAAAGTTCCGACAAATTCAAAGTGCAAGTGCTTGAACCGAACAGCTATGATCCGGCACCACCCAAATCAAGTTTTTCCCGGTGAGTTAAATTTTCCTAGAGATCAAAGAAATATTGATATTTCTAGTTCACCCAAAAAAAGTACAACCAGGGTTTCGTATTCTTTCACTTTTCCCGAAGAGACAGAAAGTCTTGTACAGACTCCGGTGGATGAAATGCAAGATTTTCAACAGCTCAAAATGGACAGCTATGACTTGAGATGTCGGAGTCCGTAACCTAATAATGATCCTTCCTCATCGTAGGATGATGAAAGTGAGATTCAATCTCACTATGCGTAAGTAACTCGAGGAGGATAACATCATTGAGGATATGAGGGAACTTAAAGCCGACATCACCCTCTATGAACCCGCCTCGCATTGTTGAACAAAAGGTTAACTTGATTGAGGCTTACTCTGGACCACCTGTTGAATTTCAAGAAAAGGAGGAAAAGATAGTAAATATGAATGTGGTCACCCAACTTGGAATTGATGAACTGTCTCAACATAAGCCTGCAACTTCTGAACATAATGTCAAAGAAAAGGCTATAAACTGTGTTGATGCAGATATTGGAGTTTATAATTTGGCAACTGAGAAGGTGAGAACAGTTACAGCTCTAATCAATCACAACAATGATGTTTGGACATTGCACATTGATGAGGTTAAATCTAAGCAAGGCTCAGGTGAAAAGGAAAATTGTAAGCATTCTGCTAGAGGGATAAAAATTGAAGTCCCGGATATTGAAGCAAGACAAAGAACCACAAAATGTTCAAGTTGTTAAGAACCAGGGCATACAGATAAAACATGATTTCTTTCAGCTGTCACATAATTTTGAAGATGTGGTGGTCTCGGGTCTCGTCAAGATTTTAAGGTATTTGATCCTCGGGGTTTTTTACATTCAAATCCTTTTGAAAGAACTCGCAAACCCTTCAATTAGAAGCATAAACATGTTATCATATGATTTGTTATTATATGATTTGTTTAATTTGAAGGAGTTGCAGATTTGTTTTTCAAATGGGACAGGGAAGACAAGAAACCCAAGTCTTTCCCATATAGCAAATTTTTGAAGCACATTCTGGAGTGCATTTCGTCAACAGGACCTGAAAGGTAATTTTTTTTAAATTACTTGCATGGTCAAAAAAATTTTAAGGCACCATTTCTCTGCTTTCCCAACTGCTGCATTTTCTGAGTATGAAGGGAAGTTGTAACATATGTATGCATTGTAAATAAGCTTTGAAGTTTTTCGCTTTTATTTCTTTGTCGTGCGCTTTTATTTCAATGTCTCTGCAGCTTTAATCTGTTTCACTTAATTTTAATGCTCTCAGCTTTAATTTATTTGTTTTTCATTATTTCTTTGTCTGCGCTTTATTTTTAAATGTCTCGTACAGCTTGCTTTTTCGCTTTTCTTTAATTGTTTTTCAGTTTTAGCTTGTGCGCTTTATTTCTTTTGTCGTTGCTTTTTATTTCCTTTCTTTGTCTTTTTATTTTAGCTTGCTTTTATTTAAGTCTCGTATGCTCTTTTCTTTATTGCATTTCTTTTTCTTTGTCTGTCTCGTACAGCTTGCGCTTAATTTATTTCAAATTGCAGCTTTTATTTGCTTCAGCTTCTTTTAGTTTATTTCTTTTATTGCCTTACAGCTTTTATTTTCTTCCTCGCATTTCCTTTTCTTTGTACTTTTGTTTCAGCTTTTTTTTTTTCCCTTATTTTATTCCTTTGCCACTTTTAGTTTATCGTTTTATTCTGTTTTGCTTTAAAGCCTGTGCCTGTCCTTGGAAGCCTGTACAAAGTCCTTTGGCTTCTGAAATTTTCTGTCCTTTGCCTTTGCTTGAGCAATCAATGAAAAGTCACTGCTGAAAATTGTTTATTCTAAGTCGATCAATCCACAATCCAGTGCCCCCATGCTGTTCACCATTCTAATTGAGATAGTCTCGCTTGCACCGAACAGAGAACTATTTTGTTATTCAGAACAAAGGTAGAGAGATGATTGGATCTTGTGTCTTACTTGCCACAGTTGTTTTAATGATAGAAAAACTGCTATGCTGTTTAGTTGGAGGAACTCCTGGGGAATCCAAGAAAAGCCAGTTATGAGAGGGGACTATGGTTCATGCAATTATTTGGGTGTCACCAGAGGCTATCAATGCCTAGACTGAAATAGCTCCGATTGATCAAATGTTAAAAGAAAATTGTAATTTCTCTAAGGTCTTCCGGATAGTGATATATTTCAAAAAGAAGAGAGAGAAAAAAAAAAAAAAAAAAGAAAAAGAGTTGACAATTAAAAGAGGCAACCAATATTAGATTCTCGCTCTACAGCTTGTAAATTTGGGTCGTGTAAATCTAAAGGGTAACTCTGTCTAGGTCGTAAAAGGCTAAACTAGTAAACAGAGCTCTACTCGGTTTCCCTTTTACAATCTAGAAAAGTTGATTAATCCAAGTTTATCATTCAATTCACTCATCCTTGAAGAAAGTTTTATACCCTTTGAAATTGCACATCGAAATCTTCCTTGAAGTAATCCACCCTAGTATGTCCTTGGAAAATTTTAACAACTTGCAGCTAACACCAATTTATTGTGAAGAATGTCTCGTGGCAAGGCATGATGCATGGTCTTTTTGTTTTGAAACCGGAGTCTTGGGTTCTAAAATAGTGCTACTATTTTACCCGCAGATATCGCCATTTGTTGATAAGCAACACACCCCCACCGAAAAATGAGATTCCATCCTTAGAAAATTCTCGAACTTCCATTTTTTGCAAATAGGGACCCTCTTGATCTTTTCAGGTTTTAAATCCAAATTTGCTTGCCTCCTTTTTAAAGTTGTGCTTTTTCTTGCATTCTAGCTGTGTTATCCAAGAATTCACTTTTTACATGCTAGAATCATTCATGCACAAGCAAAATCTTGCACCGGTACCGAGAAAATCCATAAAACAGTTGCATAAATTCACTAAAAATCAAACTTTCCATTTTTGGTAGTGTCGCGATATCGCGACACTTCCATTTTCGAAATGTCGCGATATCGCGACTGTAAGTCAAAATGCAGCTAAGTGCCGTAAAGGTCACGATTTCGTGACATGTCGCGAAATCGCGACAGTTTTTTGGAGAGAGAAGCAAGCTGTACGGAGGGCGCGATTTTGCGACATGTCGCGAAATCGCGACATGTCGCATTTTCGCGGTAGGAGAGAGAAAGTGGGCTGCAGAATGAAAAATCGGCTAAGTCGCAAACATGTTCCAAAATCGCGGTCAACGCGGTCAACGCATGCAGGTACGGAACTGTCGCGATATCGCGACGTGTTCTAGAATCGCGGCTGAAAATCGGGATGGCTGTACGGAGGCCAGGAGGGTCGCGATTTCGTGACATGTCGCGAAATCGCGACATGTCGCGTTTTCGCGGCCGACGAGGGAAGAAGTTGCCGATGCGCTGGCAGGGTCGCGATTTCGCGACATGTCGCGAAATCGCGACATGTCGCAGAATCGCGATAGGAGAGAGAAAGTCATAAGTTGACCTGAAAGTGCATTCCGACGGGAAACAGAAGGCATCCTGGGGTAGCGACACGTGTCAAAGCGTGAATGAGACAAACAGAAGCCGACATGCAAGCTTATTTTGTGGTTTTTAATCTGTTTTTAATGTTTTAAGCTTCTGATTTAATTAAAATGCTAATCTAATGCATCTTTTTGTCTTTCATGCAGGATTCCACCTGGCACTTACGGGACAACCGGGAAAGACCATAAAGGCAAAGATAAAGTGCGGATTTAGTCAAGGACCGCCATGCTAGAGGAGAAGAAGCCGTGAAAGCATTCAATGGCAAATTTATTGCAGACTTGATAGCATGAAGACAATTTCAACACAGGGATGGCTTTACGGAGATCAAATCTGAGAGAAGTGGTGACTCATCCGGCTCACCAGCAGAATTAATGGAGGCATTTATTTGCAATGCGGATGAATGCAAGTTGCATTTGATTTTATCTTCTCCATTTATGGTAACTTGATCGCACGGATTTGCCGAAGGGTTAAGTTCTATCCGGACTTTGATTTTAAATGGATTTTTATTGTAAAACCCGGGTCCTAGGGTTTAAGTGCGATAAGATTTAGGGTTTGAGCAAGATATTTTGAAAAGATCGGGGTCTGTCCTGAGTCTATAAATACAGATTCTAAATGTAATCGCGGGAGGCGGAGACTTAGAAATAAAAGGCTTATAAGCAATTTCTTGCAAATTTTGTGAAATCCTTTGTTTCTGGACTTGGAGTTGATGTGCTTTAGCTTTTCTGTGATAGCATGGCCAGGAGCCTAATCTTTTGCAGAGTGTGATAAGTGTATCTTCTTTTGTTATCCGTTCCATTTAAAGTTTATTAGATATATGTCAGTAAATCCGAGTTATCAAGTTTAAATATGTTGTTAGGGCTTCAGCTTGTTCTATTGTCTCGCTAGGGGAAATTACAGATTTCAGGTGTAAGTTTGTTCTAATTGCTCTGTCTTCACCGTGTGAGCTAGGCTGCCGGTGAAAGATACCAGCTTTAACCAACTCGCCCTTGGATTTATAATTTTCTTGCTAGATCTGTTTCACTCGCCTTGTGCTCTTAGTTGAAAGTGATCTTAGACTGACCGGACACTTTCTTCTTTGATTTGTTCTATTGTGAAGCTGATAGCATAGATAAGATTGATAGTTTAGGGTTTTACAGTTGATGTTTGATAAGCTTCTCTTTCTCGCCTTACCCTACCCTCTCTTTGCTTTTCGTGAATGATCCATTTTTATTTTCTTTGTTTGTCTTTTATTTAAATCGCCGACCCATGAGAGCTAGATCTAGAATTCAAGTTAAATCTGATTGTCAACAACTTTTGCAACTACTCGAACAAGTTCAAGAACCCCCCGTAAGGTAACAGAGAGTACCCATATTGAAATCTATTCCGGAAGTGGAAAAGAGTGAATTGCCATTCGACCCAACTCTGTAACTCGCACCTTGGATAACCAGCTAGATCCTAAAGATGAGTGGGATCCGTCCCGTGGGTGTCTCCGGAGCTTTCCTTGCTTCATCCTTTCCCGGGGTGTGCATGAAAGCCGGACCAACAGTCTTGAAACATGCCAGCAAAAGGAAGCAGACGAGGAACCTTTTGTTGAAAACATCAACTATCTGTCAAACCTAGATTTTGCCCTAAAATATCTCGACCAATGCAATTGGCATGGATACGGGCTAGGCAGATATGAGCAAGGGATGCGGATCCTTTTCCAACCAAGATATCGTATGCCATATGACAAGTCGGAGTAGGGTTCAACCACCCCCTGCCCTTAGACATCTTGGTTGAAAATATGCAAGGCCTAGAAATAAGCAACAAGAGGGGATTGGCACAAGATCCATACGCCAATCCGAATACAGAATACACATTGGGAGACTACCTCCCATGGTCAACGAATACCCCTGGCAGCAACAGTAATCCCTCTCCTTTGCTAGAGAGAGGTGAAAGTTTAGAGAATCATCCTCAAAGAGAACAACAAAGGCTGCCAGACATCTTTTTGAAGTTGTTCCCCTTAGAGGTTCCAGATGAAACAATACAGTGTCAAGAGGATCAGGTCCCTCCACCAAGAGTGGAACAACAACAATGGGACCAGATCAACTTACTGGAACAAGGAGATTCCTCAACATCGCAAGCAACAGTTGCTGAAGAGGATGAACATTTTTGGGTGTTCAAAAGTGATTCCGAAGATGAGACTGAGATGGACTATCTTAGACATGCACGATGACATCACCGCGCTTTAACTCATGAAGATCTAATGGGACATATGGGCATACTGTTAGGACATGAATGGCAAGTAGACCCAGCGAGGTGGGACCAAGTGTTAGACCCATGGCTCCAAATTCAAAATGAGCATCGTCCACCTCGAGATCCCATCATGACAGCAGTGCCGAGGGAAGACCCCGCCCTCCTTTTTGCAAAATTCACACCTAGGGAAGATCCATTCGTGCCCGTTCCCATAGAGCCAGATCCAGAGTATAGGGAGAATCTAGAAGAATCAAGTAATCACACCCGTGGTTCTGGAGACCAAATTCATTCCATCCACATGATCTCCATTGATTTGACCGCACCCATCCGCAATCCGGTCGATCCATCACGGTCATTGCATCTAGACATAGATGCCATCGACTGGGATCATGTCAATTCACTGTTATCACCATCAGAGTACTGGCCTTTCGGTGAAATACTTCATTTTACCCCAAGGACAACTTAGGATGTCTTTCAAGCTGAAGAGGGACCCGAGGTTCCAAACGTAGATCTAAACTCAGCTAATGATATCCACTTGATCCCAACTCCACATCAATTGGAGGACGGATCCCACATGTCAGTCGAGGAGATGACTGACGTAGATATCGGCACAGATACAAAGAATCCACAAATTATCAAGCTGGGGGTAAGCTTATCCCCTGAAGAGCAAGCCGATTACATTGCCCTTCTCAAAGAGAAGAAGGAAGTTTTTGCATGGTCGTACAAGGATATGCCAGGACTAGACCCGTAGCTAGTCACGCATAATTTAATGCTTGATCCGACAATCAAGCCTGTAAAGCAAAAACTACGCAAGATGCACCCAACAGTGGCCTTGATGGTCAAAGATGAATTACAAAAGCTGTTGGATGCATAATTTGTCATCTGTGTGGATTATCCGCCATGGTTGTCCAACATGGTTCTCGTCAAGAATCCCGATGGGAGGATTTGCATATGCACCGATTTTTGAGATCTAAACAAAGCGAGTCCTAAGGATGATTTCCCCTTGCCCAGCATCGACGCGTTGGTAGACGCTACAGCAGGTCACGAAATGCTCTCCCTAATGGATGGTTTCTCATGATACAATCAAATTTGTATCAATCCTGAGGATCAACTCAAAACGACATTCACAATGCCTTGGGGGACATTTTGTTATAAGGTCATGCCTTTTGGCCTTAAAATCGCTTGCGCTACATACCAACGTGCCATGACGTATATCTTCCATGATTACATGCACAAAACTTTGGAAGATTACATGGATTATTTGTTAGCAAAATCTCTTTTGCACTCAGATCATCTCGGTGACTTAAGCAAGATTCTCGATCGCCTCATAGAGCATAAGGTCAGACTGAATCCCAAGAAGTGCGTATTCGGCGTCACATCTGGAAAACTCTTGGGTTTTATAGTCTCAAAACGAGGCATCGAAGTGGACCCAAACAAAGTCAAGGCAATCCTTGAAATGGCTCCCCCAACCACTATCAAGCATCTCAGAAGTCTGCAAGGAAAGGTCACGTCGATTAAACGCTTCATAGCGCAATTATCTGACAAATGCCGACCAATGAACAAATTATTGCACAAGGGGGTCACATTTCATTGGGATGACGAGTGCCAATCGACCTTTGATGAAATCAAACAATACTTGGCTTCGTCACTAGTATTGGCACCACCTATACCAGGAGTGTCATTCTACTTATACATCTCAACTATCGAGGTGGCACCGGGAGCCATGCTAGCCCAAAAGAATGAACTTCACAAAGAACAGGCTACTTACTATCTTAGCCGCACCCTGGTCGATTATGAACTTAACTATGCATACGTTGAGAAACTATGCTTGGCAGTGGTGTTTGCTACCAAGAAGCTATGCCACTACATGTTGAGCAACACTACGTATGTTGTGTCTAAGGAGAATCCATTGCGATACATGATGAGTCGTACTTATCATAGTAGTCGCACGGAAAAATGGATCATGTTGTTGACGGAATTTGACATTGAGTTTATTGGGCAAAAATCTATCAAAGGACAAGTCATAGCCGATCAACTAGTAGAGGCTCCTCTTGAAGACGATCAGCCTCTAGTCATAGAACTACCCGATGATGGGGTCTTCCATGTCTCGTAATCGCCAGATTCTGATGAGCCTGAGTCACAGGCCGACATAACCCTATTCTTCGATGGTTCTAAATGTGAGCAAGGTGGTGGCACGGGAATTGTATTCTTCACACCGCAGGGCACTCCAATGCCCCTGTCATTTAAATTAAACTTCCAATGCACCAACAATAATGCAGAATATGAAGCCTTGCTCCTAGGTCTTCAAACAACAATCGCCATGAACATCAAAATATTGAACATATTTGGTGATTCGTTGTTAATCGTCAATCAAGTCAAAGGGGTATATCAATGCAAATGCCCAGTTCTGAAGGCCTATAAAGCCCTCGTGGACAAATTCCTGGCCAAAACTTGAATGGTATGACATCGAGGCACTCCCTCGATCATCGAATCATTTTGCGGACACAATGGCCTCCCTGGGGTCACTAATTCCGCAAGACCTTTTCGGTGATATGACAACCATCCAAGTCAAAACCTTATCGCAATCCGCGATGGAGCATGCAAGCCCAGACTTGATGCCAGGAATCCACATGATCCAGATCGAACCATCCTCGGATAAGTTCTTTCGAATTCGAGATCATCTGAAATGTGCCAACTGGGGGTCCTTGTTTTCCCCCACTCCCACTAATAGCAACACAATTCTATTCTTACAAGTTCTATCAAATTCAGCATTTGTTAGGAAAGAACTTCAGAAGGGATTGGCTATTCATACTGTCGAAGTTTCCAATCAACAAGACTGGTATTTACCCATAAGAGATTACCTCAAGTTAGGTAATCTTCCCTTTGGATTGACGCATGCCGCAAAACGAACATTAAAGCAAAAAGCGGCTAAGTATGTCTTGATAGGAGACATTTTGTATCGTCGCAACTATGACGGAATTCTTCTTCGTTGTTTGGACCAGCAAGAGTCCACTTGGGCAGTCGCCCAAGCGCACGATGGTACATGTGGCGGCCACTTCAGTGGTATGGCCATTGCAAAGCGCATTCTCCGCATGGGCTATTATTGGCCATCTTTAGAGCGAGATTGTTGCGAGTATGTCAAGAAGTGCATGAAGTGTCAACATCATGCCAATTTGATGCACGTACCTTCCCGAGCCCTGCGAGACAGTCCGATCCGCTTGGCCATTTTCGCAATGGGGCCTCGATCTAATCAAAAATATCTCCCCTGCATCATCAGGCCGTCACACGTTTATCATAACGGCCACAGAATATTTTACCAAATGGGTGGAAGCAATTTTGTTAACCTCAACGAAAGGACCCCGCATTGTGGAGTTCATCTTGCATAACATCATATGTCGTTTTGGTATTCCATCCAAAATAATCTCAGATAATGGGCCATCATTCAAGAACAAAGACGTCCGTGCTTTGACCACAAAGTACAAAATTCAGCACAGCTTTTCCACGCCCTATTATCTGCAAGCAAACGAGCAAGCAAAGGCATCAAACAAAACACTAGTCGCCATCCTTAAAAATACATTCGCAAACAGTCATAATAATTGGCACATACAAATCCCACTTGCCCTTTGGGCTTATCGCACTAGCATTCGGACACCAACTGGGGCAACTCCGTTTTCGCTTGTGTATGGTGCAGAGGCAGTAATGCCTCTCGAGTTGGAAATTCCTTCCCTGCGCATATCAATGTAGGAGTTCATCGATGATGACACTGCGCGGCAAGCCCGGTTAGACCAACTTACGTTGCTTGATGAACGACGCGTTAATGCTCTTGAGCACCTACGTATCTATCAAGAGCGGCTTAAGAAAGCTTACAACATGAAAGTTCACCTAAGGGACTTTCGGGTTGGTGATTTGGTTTTGAAGGAAAACCAACAGAACTCAAATTTTCCGTCCCACCTGAGGGACAAATTCATGGCAAATTGGTTAGGTCCATATGTCATTGATAGCATAATAGGACCCGGGACATACCGGCTAGCTTCTCTTGATGGTATCAAGGAAACAGAACCCTTGAATATCAGTCATTTGCGACCATTCCACATCTAAGAAAGCCATATCCTCAAAAAGCTCCAAGGATTATCGAAATCACTTGGTCAACACAAAAAGCTCCAAGGATTATCGCAATCACTTGGTCACCACAAAAAGCTCCAAGGATTATCACAATCACTTGGTCAAAACAAAAAGCTCCAAGGATTATCGCAATCACTTGGTCACCACAAAAAGCTCCAAGGATTATCGCAATCACTTGGTCAACCCAAAAGCTCCAAGGATTATCGCAATCACTTGGTCAAAACAAAAAGCTCCAAGGATTATCGCAATCACTTGGTCAATCCAAAAGCTCCAAGGATTATCGCAATCACTTGGTCACCACAAAAAGCTCCAAGGATTATCACAATCACTTGGTCACACCAAAAAGCTCCAAGGATTATCGCAATCACTTGGTCAAACCTAAAAAGCTCCAACGATTATCGCAATCGCTTGGTCAAAACAAATTCATCAATAGAGAGTTCCTCTAGCACCGCATATTCACATTCACAAAATCAATCCATCAAAAATACAAAAATACGTAGCTGCATTAAGCATTGCATCCATACATTGCATATTTGTGGTCGTATAGGTCAAAGGCACCATAGGCTGTAATTGCTCTGCTAGTCCATCTTGTTTCGCATAGATCCATTTTACAAAAACAACAAAAACACCATGCATAACTTTTACCACACTACAGTCAGTGGTCTTTTAATGTATCAAGAGCTTTCGTGATTCAGTCATCATTTTCCTCTTTAACCATGTAATGTATCAAATCGAACAGATTTTACGAAGGTAGAGTCATACTTGAAATACACCTTGTTACGTAACATCCCAACACAAATTAAAACACTAAAAAATTCCCAAGTTGTGTGAACGAAAGATGAAACCTGCACAATAATCTAGGTCACCATAAGCGAAACGGTTATCTTGCTCATCCCCCTGTGCGAATGACCCAAAGAATGCTGAGAGTTGGCAAAAGGACAAGCATCCTCCCTACCCAATTCCCTAAGAATCCCTAAAGTTCTCAATAGTTGCAAAACATCAAAAATTTGCAAAACGTCAAAACATCAAAATTTGACATCCTACAGTGCACACATCAAATGCACAAAGCAACAGTGATTTTCGTCACTCCATATTTCCAATCCCTTGCTCAAAAGAAAAACAAATCAAAATAAACAGTGATATCATCACTAAAAACGAGCAAGTATCCCAATATAAATGAAGAAAAGAAGGGAGTTGACCTTGAATCCCTGGAACTCTCAGCATTCTAAAAGGTCATGAGGCAAGCCTCAGTACCGATTTGGTTGATAGCCTATCGATCACTGGTGGTAAACTTCTCGCATGACGATATATCTATCACATTAACTTGTGTATAGATCAATGTTTGCATGTGGATGAGCTAGCTTACGGTATCCTGGATAACACTGTAGATTAATCTAACAAAATACAACAAAGGAGTTTGTGGAGCTAATTAGGTGATCCTCAGTACAGGTTCGGTTGAAAGTCCATCTGGCACTGGCGGTATCCTGACAAATACCACATAAATGAAATCAATTGCACACATAGGGATGTGAAATAACTTGGTCAAAAACAAGTCCGATTCATACCTTGGTCAAAAGTCTTATAAGATAAAGTATAGTCATGGCTAGTGAGCTAAAACCGTCTGAGTCTCAGAAAACCTTAGCTACATTTCTAAACCAACTGCGCTACTTTTCATCTTTGCAAATACCATCAAAAAATACAAAAAAAGAAAAAACCATGTATACATGTAGAGCCATACATCACAACAATCACCTAAAAACAAAATAAAGAGCATCTTAAACAGCCTATGGTGCCATAACCAATCACCACAAATGTCATTCATCCATTTCACCTTGCATCTCACATAGAAATCAAAAACATTTGCATTCATCATAACATTGGCATTCATCAAAATAAATAAACATGCACAACAAAATCACATCATCACATGTACAAAACCATAATAAAATCGGTATATATATATATATCGTCAAAAATATGCCCGTAGGCTACAAAAATGGTCCTCAGACCCCGCAATCATACCCAAAAACCCACCCTAAGGCGTCCACCAACATGATCACGTAGGATCGGTGCGATGGGAACTACCCCCCGTGGTATGGGTCCTATGGGACCTTGCAGGGCGACTACTGCCAGCCCCTGCATCATGCCTACTACCACCTCCCTCATCTAACCACCTTCGACGAGATGATGCTGACTGCTCAGTCAGACTATCCCTCGTCCGACATAAAGATCCACTGATCGAAGGCTCAGGTAGTCGCCCACCAAGGCGGATGACCTCCCTCTCCAAATCTATCCGGTGCAGACACCACTATGCCTCTCGTCGATGATAGTAAGACAGTGCATCATCGCGTTGTGCCAAAACCCTATCCCGCTCCGCTAGCTGGGCACGCAAGAGATCCCTCTCCCGCAGCGCATCCCCCAGCTCCCGCCTCGTGTCCCCCAGCTCTCGCCTCGCATCCCCCAACTCTAGATCCCGTATTCGTAGTAGCTCTGTAAGACGTGCATCTTCAGCACGTACCTCAGACTCCACCTCCTCTATGTCTGCCTGACGAACAGGACCCCCTAGAACAGCAGCCTGCTCTGGCTCCCACCGCTCCTCCACGCCCTGCATGTCCGGCTGATCCGGAGCGCCCAAGTCTACATCCTGATCCACCACATCCACCATGTTCGCATCATCCAGCGGACCTCCCCAATCATCCCAACCGCGCCTCAGCACCCGCCAACCGCGCCTCAGCGAAAGCGGCAGGTACATGGTACCGGCTCCTAACCTGCAAAAGAAAACAATTCAACCAAAAAAAAAAAAATTAAAAATCATGGAAAAGAACTGTACAGCAATGACAAAAGCAAAAAAATCAAATAAACAAAACAAAAACGATCTTCAGTTACAATATTTCTAATCTTAACTGATTATTACAAAAACAAACACAAAATTCAAAAACAAATACAAATGCTAGAATAAACTCTAGGGAGGACTTACGGGTTTCGTCTCCGCTCCGCCGCTCGAACCAGTTTGTGCACTCATGATGGCAGAGAGAATTCCGACAGCTCTTCGCTTCGCAAAATTACCTCCTCCTCCCAGAGCTCCCAAATCGCAAGAAAAAAAATGACACAAATGAGCCCAAATTCAAGTTTTGGCCTTTAAATAGGCCTTTAAACTGAAAATCATCCTTGGCTGGGACGAGAGCTCTAGATAGCGCTCGTCCCACCTAGAGACGATTTCTGCAATTAGAAATCGTCCCACCCTGGGACGATTTCCAGCCAGAAAATTCAAAACATCAAAAAAAATCAACAAAAATGCACTAAAAACAAAATTAAAATTGCCTAATAAGAGTGTTGTTGCACTTGACATCCCGGGCATTCAAAATCAACGTTGGGGTCATATATTGTCATTATCCTACTCCCTAAGAAGGCTAACATAGCCGGATCGCTCCACAGGTAGACGGATTGCCGACAATTTAATCACCAAATGGTGTCACAAAAACAACAAAAACAAGAAAAAATGCAACAAAATCAAACAGCAATAACATTGCCGGACAAAAGTGCTCATGCACTTAACCTCTAAGCAAAGAAAATAGATGTTGAGGTTCAAATTATCACTCTCCTACTTCCCCAAGAAGGCTATCATAGCCGGACCGCTCCACGGGAAGATAGGTTTTCGATGATTTCGCCCCATTCAGGCATCACCAAAAGGGTTAACACCCACCAAAAATAGGTCCAAATGTTGGAAAAATTGCACACGCTTAACGGTAAACCCTCTAAAGGCACCCCTACACAAGTCATCTTGGGTCAAGCGACTCGTCACTTCTCTCACGAAGGTCATTCCCTCATCGATTCATCGCTTGAGGGGGTAGTCACACTTAGTCACCAATCAACAATCACACACCCAAATAAGGAAAAAGACATGCATTCAAATAATCATTCACAAAGACAATCACGCTCCTGCTTGGGGCAGTAAACAAGCAACAATAAAATCGATCAAACACTTGGCATTTCGTGAATCATGAACACAAGGTTCCCCCTGAGGATAAAATGTCCTTCACCTATTCATGACTGATCAATGTCTAAGTTCAAGTCACACCTCACCAAAATAGGTTAATACTTGAAATCAAATTCCTTAGCTCGTCAGAAGCAAGGATTCAAGAATGCATGCTCTTTCCATTCTTGGGGCATCAAAAGTTGGTTAGGTTACCAAGAAACCCCAATCATTAGTGCTTTGGTTATCTATTTTTGCTCAGCACTGCGTCACCCGTAGCGCTTCCCAAAAAGGGGCATCTGTAGACACCAAAACAACACCAATTCAATTATGTGACTGCAAACACTGATCGCTTTGACAAACATAGCCCCCAGGGCAGCCCTCAGAGGTAAAACAGTGGTCTTAACCACTTTCATAGCAATTTTGTAAGGTCAAGAAGCAATTTGGCACACTTAGACACTTTGCCCAGTAATCGTCTCACCCAAGGACGATTTCTGAAATCGTCTCCAGTAAGGACGATTTCCAAGTTTAACGGGCAAAAGACAAATGAGGCCAAGTGGCAGCCCAAAACAGTCAGTTGATGACTCCTACCTCGCACGCGTGGGTGGGTGGACAAATAGGCCATTTGAGGACTGTCACAAGGGCAGTTATGAAAGCCCAAGTCAATGGAGGACTCCCCTCCCTCATGGGAAGACCAGACTGCCACATGGCGCCTATGACCAACACATGGCATTTGTGCTTCCCTCCCAAAAGAGACCCCATGGGTCTATAAAAGGTGGGACTTTTCTCACCCAAAACGTACAGGTTGAAGGAGATTTCAAGCAACGAAGTGCTGCCGAGTTGAAGACTCACTTGCATCCCCTTTGGTTCACTTTCTCACATCCACCATGCAAGGGAGGTTGTTGGGTGGCTTTTGGAAGCTTGAACCTGACCCAAATCCAACACATGGACACCTGAACCAACCAATTTTCTGACCCCCCAATCCTAAGAGGTTTTGGGCCCATCCCTAGTGGATTGGCACCGAAATCAAGTGCCAACGGTGGGAGGCCCACTTGGGCACCCCTCGCACTTCTCAAGTTCCATTCTTTTTAGCATTCTAGATTATTTGTTTACATTGCATGTTGTGTCATTTTGTTTGGTGAACTCATAGCTGCAATTTCATAAATTTTGATCAGATTCTAGTATGTTTTGTGTCGCTTTGTTGTTTCACTGACTTGCAGGAGGCGATATCAAATTCCTGAGGATAGAGGCCAAATTGGGAGAATCCGACCATCTGGGTCGTCCCAAAATGGCCCCAATTACATAACCCCTCTGTCTACAGGTGTTTTGGAAGTCTCAAGAGTCGACATTGGAGCAGATCACTTCAACTTTTCCAACACAAAAGGAATCGTCCCACCCAGCGATGATTTGCAGTCAGGAATCGTCCTTCCCAGGGATGATTTCCAGGTGAAGGCAGATTGGATGGTTGTTTCAGTGGCAATGGCATTCTGGTAATATCTTCTGTCTTCTGTCAGGTTTTTAGGCCATTTGAACTAACTGTACTTACTGTTTCAGACAAATGTTTACATGCATCTTTTGATGATTTTAGAGAAAAAAAACTTTTTATTTACAGCAGGTGCTACTGACATCTTTGTTGTTTCTGTGTTCGCAGGAGGAGCAGCAGAAGTCAAATATTCATCAGCGTAAGCGACGACAACATTCTGGCCTGCCCATTCAAACGTGGGCACGTGAAAAGAGGAACATTAAGTGATTGTAATCAAATTCTTTTAACGCTCCTAGCCCCTGAAAAGGGAGGAGGCATCATTGTAACAGAGATCAAGAAAGTTTAATGAAAGGGCTGTGTTTTCTCCATTTGCTTGTGTCTCATTGCAATGCGTCTTTTTCATTTCATGCACTTTACATTTCTAGGACTTAAGCGTACTTGATTTTGAATGCAATCGCAATTAGTGTTTCCTTCTCCCGGAATCTCGTGCTTTCAATGTGAGTTGGAAGTCTTAGGAGTGATTCTATAATTTATTCTTAAGGTTTCTTCCTAGCCATTTTTTGTTTTAGGGAATAAAGATAAATAATGCTAAAAGGGGGTCCTTGTTTTATTAGAAGATGCTTCCTAGCCATATTTTTCCTTCATAAATTTTAGAAATTGAATACTTTGCTCTATTATTAGAAGATGCTTCAAAAATAATTTTTTAAAAAATATTGCCTAGTATGAACAATAACGCCCTTTCAATCTTCCACAATATTTTTCTTTGTATTAACAAAATGCTGGAGAATGAGATTTTCTTCCACAATATTTTTCTTTGTACTAACAAAATGCTAGAGAATGAGATTTTCTTCCACAATATTTACAATAGCTACACTTCAACTGAATGTAATGTATTTTCTTCATTGTATGTTTCCTTGTTAGTGCTTCAAGATATATTATTTCCTTAAGAAAACAACGTAACCATTTATTTATAACTAAGGCTATTCTTTCTTTATTTTTCTTGTATATAAGTTGCAAGATCTTATAATTATGACATTCTTAGTAGTCATAGATTTTGTGATAGAATCTATTTTTGATCTACCATTAGATTGAGATTTAGTAGCAACAAGATCTAATTTTGAGTTCTCAAGGGTATTTAGTGATCTTGTTATTTTCTTCTTTTTATCAATCGTCTATCAAATTTTGAAAATATAGCTTTAACTTGTTTACTATTTCTTCACTATCTTCATTGAATACATTTCTAATAGTTTCTTTCATGGTATGCAATTCAATTTTATGATTTATTTCCTCTGAAGTAGTAATCCTTATAATTCCCTAGTTTAGAAAATAAAAAACTTAAATATAAATTTTGCAAATTTTTGTTTTCTAATCCGTTGATGTTGAAAACCTTGTAACTCCAAAATTATAAATTTGCAAAAATTTAAAAGCCATCTAATATATATTTATTGTTTACAATTTTTCTTAAAAACAAATCTTCTACTTTAAAAAACTTTAAATAATCAAATTAACTAATCCTTATTACTCCGTATCTTTTTTTTTTAAATAAAAACTTAAACTTAAACGTAACCCTTATAAATCCTAACTCACTTATAACTCAATTAAATTAAATTCCTTTTAGACTATATAAACATCTTTTTTGCTATTAGGTTCTAGCCTCTTCTATTGTTGGTCAAAGTATAGTTGTCTTCTTTAAACTCAACATCCCATATATTATTGTTTTGAATAAAAACTAAGAAATCTTTCATACTTTAGGTTAAATTTTTAATTCCCCAAATTTTTCATATTGCAATCTAACCTTATATTCCACCTTACGCAACTTGATCTTTGAATTGTGCTCTGCTTGCACATTGATGTTATACAAATCACTTGCTCACTAATGTTCTCTGAATTGTGCTCTAAATGCACTCCCTCTGCACATCTATTTAAGTGAATCCACTTTGAGTGTATCAAATGATGAATATCATCTATATGGAGCTTTGTATTCATTTAGAAAACACTTTATTTCCTTTAGTTCTAACATTAAATGCGTTACTAAATTATTATACCATAAGCATTGATGTGCTTGTCTACACTGCGATGATGCACTCATATTCATAGTTAGACTCCTCTCTTCCTCACGTGTCAATGATGAATGTTTCACCTTCCTCCAACACTGAATTCTTTACCTTCCTACAATGCTGAATGCTTCACCTTCATCCCATGCTAAATAATTTTCCTTCCTACAACATTAAATGTTGGTGTGTTGCTTCTATCCATCCTTCAATATTGGAAGCTTTGCTTTTGCCTTACATGCTAAAAAAATTCTTTTCTGTGGGTGAAATTTTGCATCCATTGATCCAAACTCCATAGCGTTGGGAAGTGGATGCTGATAATGAGCCTCTAAGGTGTGAGCAGTGTCGAGATAGGATCCAATGAAGGCTAATTTTTTTTGTAGTTCTAAGAAGGGCAGAGAAATCAGTCAACTTCAGTCATCAATAAAATCCCAAACGTTTACCCGATGAGGCAGAGCATATATAACCATGAAGTAATCTTGAGGTCCTCATCGGCTTAGGCACACAATTTGGTTGAGTGGTAAGGCGAGCAAATAATTGGGTGTTCAAAAATTCCAAGTGGGTCCCAAAATCCCACCTCATAATAAGGGTATAGAAATGGGATCCCAAGTGGACACCACATATGTAGTGGGAAGATAAGTGGGAGAATGACTATCCATGGTCAACTCTCGAAATGCTACCCAAAAGCAAGGCAGATGGTCATCCAAGTTTAGAGCCCAACGAAAAAATGAGATGTAAGCAGAACTTGACCAAATATCGAATCCCCACTACAAAAATTCATCAGGATACCTAAGTAAAGGAACAGGCAGAGGTTTGAGCATCCCTCATTCCCCTAAAGAATCTCCAAAGTTGTGCCAAATATGGAAGGTGATGCGGAGCCTGAAATCTCATCCTAAAAAGGATGAAGCGTAGTTTGTAGAGTTTTGGATTGGTAGCAAGTAGTGGGTGAGCCCCAAAAGTCTTCCCATCATAGAATTATTACCATATCAAAGGACTTCTATAAGAAAGAAGTAGTGTCCTTATTTATTAGGGTGCATGATGAGTAGCTAAAAATTAAGAGGTTTGGTGCCCAACCAGTGGGTGGTAGCAGGTTGAGTCTTGGATCCATTGAAGCTATTGGCTTTAAGAGGATTGATAGTGCATTTAATGACCTTCTTCAGAAAGTAGGTGGATAAATTTATGATTCATCAGATCAGTCAGGAAAAGCAAAATTAATCAAGGATCTATATTCAAGATGTACTACCTTCCTCCTTCTGGCAACCACCCTCTACCATAGTCTACAAAATATTTGAAGAGATTTGCAATGTGGTTACCCCTATTGGTGCAGCCACATTATCTCATACACCACCCATCATATTGAATGTAATATTTATTATAAGGTCTATATATACTAGAATTTAATTCATTCTAAGGGGTCAAATATTTAGCCATTACAACTCATATGTAATCTTTTACTATTTCAAGAAATACATGTTTATTACTGTTTGGTATCCAATTAGGCTCTTGAATGTGTGAATATTGAATGTTTATTTCTGCTAAAGCTATTTGAAAAGATGTTCTCTAATTATGCAATCTGGATTTCATGCATTTCATTTGATATTTTTGGAATTTGCATTCAATCATGTATGTTAGATGCTAAAAGAGAGTGAGGATTGGTTGATCTGTTAGGTGGTTCATCTATGTTTCCTGCAATGGTTCAAGTTTGCTTTGCATATGTTTTCATGCAGCTGAATCTGTCCCCTTTTAAGTTTTAGCTTCAACTTCTTTTTCTCTTTCAGCCCTCCTTTTCCTGCATCATTGTTAGCTAGGACCCCTAGGAGCTAGCCTCCTCTAGAGATCGATCGTAAAACCTATGATTTTGCAGCCCTTCAATGTTTATCGAGGTTCACGAGCGTAGAACCCTTTTTGTTAGACCAAATTTTGAGACCAACACTTTATTTCTTTAGATGCTAGATATCTGGTTCACTATTATACTTCCATAACACCTCCTTAATATGTTGTGATATTGATCTTTGTGCTGGTTTTGATCTTCAAGTTGGCCTCATTTGTTTTTGTAGATTCATAGGTCACTGTACTCTCATGATGTTCGTAGCTCTCAATGCTATATGACTTATGGTACTTCTATATAACAACTCTTAACCATTTGGATTTTTGAATGCTATTTTATTTTCCTTTATATTTTTGCTATATTGCTTCCTTTGAATTGGTCAAATGGCATGTTTCTTTATTGTATAGATAAATGGCTAATCCTTTTTTATATGGTCAAATGTGCCACTTTATATTTTTTCTTAAGTTGGTCGAATGGGCCTCTCTATATTCTTTCTTGAGTTGGCCAAATGGGCCTCTTTTTATTCTTTCTTGAGTTTTCCGAATAGGCCTCTCTTCTCTTATTTCTTAAGTTGGATGAATGGACCTCAATGCTCTTCTTTTTTTAGTTGTCCCAATGGATTATTTAACATCTTGGATTATTTATCTTCTCTATTCTATTTTCTAAAATATTCAATGTCTTAGGTTGCGCATAAGAACTCAATATGATTCCCCCCTTACTAGAGAACCCAATATCAATGTCAGGATAGCTATTTCCTGAATGATCAACTATCTCTTGAGATGATTTTACCTCAATCTTTAATTTGCAAAATCCTGCAAATTTTTAAATCTTCAAATTTAAAATTCTAAAAAATTAATGTTAAGGTGGATCTTCCTCGAGTGGCCAATTGTTTTTTAGGTTGGTTCATCCTATCAATTAGTGTACAACTTATATTCTAAGTTTTTCTCTTTTAATTAATATATCTAAGTCCTAGTCTTCACTAGTTTTCATTCAACCTAGTGAAAAGACCCTAGCCTTTTCTACTCAATATGAACTTTAAAATAGAGTCCAAGTCTTCATTGCCTTTAATGTGGACAAAATATAAATAAAATTTATCAAAAAGGACAAAGCTAATTAAGAATGGTGACTACAATAAACTCTATCAAACTGAACAAATCCTGGTGGTAGCTCTAATATCATTGTTGGATTTTTAAATCTTACTATCGCTAGATATCACAAGTTATCTCACAATATCACATAGGTCCCAAATTTAAAATAGCCACAATAATAAAGGTCAAAGAAATAATATGATGAGTAGAATAATATGAACAAATTAATATGTATATCAAGGCTTATATAATAAAGAAAATAAAATTAATTTATATACTAAAATATGAATGTAAATAGCCTAAATCATTCATGTACTATGCATGAAGAACAACTAATAGTATTAATTGATCAAAATATGTAAACGATTTATTTCTCCTCTTTTATGATATAACTTAGAATATGAATTATTTATTTGTATTATATTCAATTCATTCTATGGAACATTCTCTCCATAATATAGCCATAGTAATATGACTCTTCAAGTACTTGACTATTGATGTCCATATGCCAAGTCTCATGACTCTTGGCTTATCAACTTGCCACTTCTATATTTGATGGACACTTGAATCTATAATAGTTGCATATATATACATGAATCTTGGACTCCTACATGCACTCCTAAACTAAGAAACTTGTGCACATCCTCACATTACATATTTTATCTCTTATATACAAGATACTTATGCACATTCTCTCTTACATGACACTTGTACATTTCTTGCACATCCACACTTACATAAGGGGAATTATAAATCATACGCTAAACTATAGACTCAAATCTAATCCTTATTACACCTTATGACTCCCTTTAAATCAAATTCAATACAAAGTATTTTCCTCCTTTTATATTCAACACACACAATGAACGATTTTCCTTTAATAAAAAATTTTAATCAAAAATTTATTCATACCTTTCACCAAGCACACGATTTTCCTTTTCGGCCACCAAGTGCACGATTTTCCTTTCTCACCTTGCAAAAACAATGCTCATCAAATTTGACCCTATGACCTCCTACCTCATGGTGCCCTAGCGCTAGCTAGGCATCCAGTTGGGCTACCCCAGTGGGTAGTCACCTCCATGCAACATGATGACTTGATGGTCTTCCCCTTTCGATCAAAATATTTTCTCCTTGCTGCCAAGAAAAACAAGACCCATCGAATTTGACCCTGCAACCTCCTTGTTCCTAGTGCCTTAGTGCTAGCTCAATGACCAACTAGGCTAGCCACCTAGTTGGGATAAACACTACAACACTTCACCTTTATACTCAGATCACTATTTCATCAAAAATCGTGTCCTCTTCCTTTTGCAATTCATCAATTTTAGCGCACGAGGAGAAATCAAATATTTCACTCAAAACCATAGTCTGCCAATCGATTTTGGTGGTGTATTTATATCTTTTAGCCTTCCTCTTCAACGACATCGGTGCACATGGGTTTTTCAAATTTCCTTTGCTCTAAATTAATTTTTGGTGCCTTGTCTTTTTAAACCTTCTTGATATTATAATAATTTAAATCAAATTTAAATATTATAACTTTTGCCTTAAAAACTTTATCCTCCATAAAAACTTTTGCTTCAAGCATTTACAAATATTTTCATTATAATATTTAAATATTATAATTCTTTTCTTTTAAACCTTGGCCTTGTCTTCTCTTTTAACCCTTGGCCTTCTCATTTAATTATTTAAACCTTGCCTTCTCTTTTAAACCTTTGGCCCAATCCACTTTGTTCCAAGTAACTCTTAAACCTCTTTGTTCTTCTTTATAATATTTAAAATAAATATTATAAACCTTTTCTTTACAACAATTTTCCTTGCTTTTAGATATACCTTGCCTTGAAGAATATTTTTGCTTTGAATACCATGCAACCTTTTGACATAAATCCTTTGACATCAATGACAAATCCTTTGACATCAATGACAACTCAATATGCTCAATATTTCCAACAATCTCCCCTTTGTCATTGATGGCAACCCTTATAAAAAATATTCCTTTTACTGTAACTGGATTCCCAATTTTCTCCCCTTGACAAGCTACTCCCCCTTTGAATTCTCTCCCCGTTTGACATCAATGGCAAAGGGCTCCTTGGGGCTAAATATAAGACACTTAGCATAGCCCCCTCACCACCTCCTTTCTTGAGGTGATCAATTTTGGGATGGGAGTAAACCTACTCCCAACTTACAATGCTCTTCTTCTCTTTCAATATTTTTCCATATCTCTGTAGTCATACCTCTTTGAACCTTTTGGCTATCCTTCTTCTTGCTAGTCTTTGGAAGTTCCTAAAATTTTGTTCTACATAACTTTGCTCTATGCCCATAATTATTGCAATTGTAACATCTGATATTGTAATTCTTGAAAGGTGCAAATGAATTGAAGTTCCTCTTGATGAAGCCAAAATCATTCTTACCATGAACCCTACAATGTATAGCTCTATGACCAAAAATATTACATGAGTAGCAATATCCTTGGAAGAAATATTTATCTTGCCTTGGAGAGTGTGATCTCATGGTTCTTTCCTTGTATTTTCTGTGATGATCCATGTTCCTTGATTGTGCATTGTTTTCTTCCTCTTTGATGCTTCCACTTCTTAACTCATCAGCAAAGGTCTTAGTTTCTTCTTTAATCACTTCCTTTGAAACTTCTTTTTCTTTTGAGCTTGACTCCCCTTTTTGTACCTCTTGGCCTTCTTCATAACCTAGTCCTGTCTTGATAAATGGAGATCTCTGTATTTTGATAATGTCATCCAAGGTTTTTGAGCTTTCCTTAAACCTAGTTAACTTATCAAGATATTTTCCAAGTTCTTTCTTTAGAGAGATAACTTCATCTTCTAGCTTTTCACACTCTATCTCTTTTACCTCTAACTGTTTAGCCATACCTTCTTCAATTCTTCTTGCCTCTTCAACCTTAACTCTTAAATCAGTGAGATCTTGTAGAAGCTTTGCCTTTGTTTTCTCATCCTCTTTTACTTGAGCCTTCAATTTTAAGTTCTCCCTTTTCAACTTATCAAGTTCCTTTTCCATATCATTTGTGGCTTCAACTTCCTTTTCTAAATATTTCTCTTTTTCTTGGTCATCAACTATAGGAGCATCTTCTTTCTCTTCTACTTGGTTTTCAATAGGAGTATTCTCTTTTTCTTCTACTAGCTCTTCAATGGGAGTATCCTCTTCCTCTTCTATTGCCAAAAATAGAATCTCTTCTTTTTCACTATCTGAGAGACTTTCATCACTGTCACTTGAAGCACTGCTTGCTTCTTCAACATAAAAAATTTTCTTGTGCCTTTGAAATATCTTCTTCTCATGCTTGCCTTGACCATGCCTATTTTTATTTTCATAACCAAATTTTCTTTCTTTATTTTTCTTGTATTATTTTTCATATTCACTGCTACTATATCCATTTTATGGATAATAAGTTGCATAGTGACCAATGTTACCACAACTAAAACATTTCACAGTATGCATATTCTTGTGTTTCCTTGGACCCTTCTTATTTCTTCTTACAAAATTAGCCTCTTCTTCACTGCTTGATTCATCACTTGATTCTGATTCTTTATCCTTTGCCTTCTTTGAAGCTTTGAATGTTGCCTCCCTTTTGGATGTTTGATATTTTTCTATTCTCATCTCATAAGTTGTGAGAATCCCATGTAGTTCATCTATCCTCAAAGTTGCAAGATCCTTCATTTCTTCTATTGCTGAAACCTTTGCATCATACCTCATGGGAAGTGATCTTAAAATTTTTTGAACAATAGTAGAATCCTCAATATTTTCTCCAAGTCCACGAATGGTATTAACAACCTCATCAACACGAAGTAAGTATCTAGCAATATTTTCCTCATATTTCATCTTCAAGTCTTCAAACTTCCTTCTGTGAGTTTGAAGTTTTGCCATCTTAACCTTGTCATCTCCTTCATATGTATTCTGTAGCTTATCCCACATTTCTTTTGTTGATTTGTTGTGCATGACTTTTACAAACTCAGATTCATGTAATCCACTTAAAATTACATTCATTGCCTTGGCATTATTTTCATATAGTTTCTTACCAGTTATATATATGGGAGGAGTTGCAGGTGGTGTGTACCCATTCTCAATTGAATGCCATGTATCAAATCCCTGTGCCATCAAAAATATCTTCATCCTCACACTCCAAAAAGCATAATTAGTCCCATCAAACAATGGAGCTCTATGTGTTGAAAATCCTTCCTGATTAGCCATCTATGTTCCTGTAAGATCTTCCTTCAAGTTGTTAGGCTTCCCTGAAGGAACCCACTCTGATACCAATTGAAGAACACAAGCTTATACTGAGAGGGGGGTGAACAGTATAAGATACAACTTTTTACTTTTCTTTCCAAAGTAGTATTATCCAATGTTATCAATTGTAATAATGAAACAATACACATATCATCACACACATAAGAGACACATATTTAACGTGGTTCACCCAATGTGGGCTACATCCATAGAGAAAATATTTCTTATAAATTTTCTCAAAAAATCTCTTGGGAACCAATTCCCTATTACAATGTTTATGGGCACCAACCCAAAGGAGACACCAATCCCCTATGCTCAAGTTCATGGACCACTATCCATAGGAGACACCAATCCCCTTTGCTTTGGTTTGTGGACCTCTATCCACAGGAGACACCAATCCCCTTTGCTCTAGTTTGTGGACCTCTATCCATAGGAGACCTCAATCCCCTCTGCTCTAATATGCTCCAAGCCTTTACACAAGGCTTGCTCAAATCTACTCCAAAACCTGCTCTCAACTCTGCTCAAATCTACCCCAAGCTTACTCACAAAGCTTGCTCAAATATGCTCACCAAAACTGCTCAAATATGCTCACTATCATTGCTCAAACCTGCTCATAAAGCTTGCTCAGTCTAGCTCACAAAACCTACTCAAATATCTACTCAAACTCTCTCTCACCTCAAATCATTACTCAAACCTGCTCAAATCTGCTCCAAGCCTGCTCACAAGGCTTGCTCAAATATGCTTCACCAAATCTGCTCAAATCACTGCTCATAAAACCTACTCAATCCAGCTCACAAAACTTGCTCAAATATGCTCCAAGCCTACTCACAAGGCTTGCTCAAACCAGCTCACAAAACCTGCTCAAATCTACTCCAAACCTTCTCACAAGGTTTGCTCAAATCTGCTCACAAAAATTGCTTAAATATTCCCAATTCTTGCATACAAACAATTTCATATATCTTTCCCAAGTGCTTTCTTTGACTAAAGTAATTCAGACATATTCTACCCAAAATTATTTTTCTTCATGAACATATAGAGAATGATATGCATTACAAACAATCAATATGTTCTTCTCACATTCATTAAGTCTGTCGCTTTCACATGTCTCACATTTATTTTCATTCACAAGATAGCTCTAGTCTAGCACTTGATAATTGACCTTCTTATGTACTCCCAAAACCAATCAAACTAATGCACAAGTTTGCTTCACAAAATTGGTCTATAACCCTTGCAAATTTACTCTCAATATTAATCACAGTAATGCACAAATTTGCTTCACAAAACTGGTCTATAACCCTTGCACATTTCCACTTCAATTTCACTCAAAGCAATGCACAATTATGTTCTCAAACACTTGCACTTTTATTCCCAATATCATTCAATACTCATGCACAACTTGTTCTCAAACCCTAGCTCATATATTTCCAATTTCAATCAAGGCAATGCACAAATACTATCAACTTCAATCAATCACTAATGCACATCAAATCAATCCTTATATCTCCACCATATGATATCAAAAATAATTTCCTTAAACAAAACCACCTTGAGAAAGGAATCAAATCACCATACCTCTAAGGCTGCCTTGATGATAATCTTCTATGTGTATTGACTTCTCAAAACCTGTCTTAAAATAATTTTCCTTTCTTTTGCCACTTCAAAAATAGGTTAGCAAATCTCCTTTTCAAATCATCCACATTAAAACCCTTCTCAAAATATGTGCACAATAAGGCTTGAAAATAATACTTTATAACTTCTTTTAGTCTCACAAAATAAAGCTTGTAATCATGACTAAACCCTCAAATTTCCTTTTCTAAGATGTGCCAAAAATACAAACAATAATAGTCACAAATACACCTTATTTCTCCTTTCTAGAACATGCAAAATTACAGATCACAATAATCATAAACACACCTTATCTCTCCTCTCTAAAGATGCAAGGTCACAACTTTCAAATAATACCCAAATCACCTTATGTCTATTTACCTCATGCAAACATTACAATATTAAATAATAATCCTTATTACACCTTATGACTCCCTTTAAATCAAATTCAATACAAAGTATTTTACCCCCTTTATATTCAACACGCACAATGAACGATTTTCCTTTAATCAAAAATTTTAATCAAAATTTATTCATACCTTTCACCAAGCGCACGATTTTCCTTTCCGGCCACCAAGTGCATGATTTTCCTTTCTCACCTTGCAAAAACAATGCTCGCCGAATTTGACCCTACGACCTCCTACCTCATGGTGCCCTAGCGCTAGCTAGGCATCCAGTTGGGCTACCCCAGTGGGTAGTCACCTCCATGCAACACGATGACTTGATGGTCTTCCCCTTTCGATCAAAATATTTTCTCCTTGCTGCCAAGCAAAACAAGACCCACCGAATTTGACCCTGCGACCTCCTTGTTCCCAGCACCTTAGCGCTAGCTCAATGACCAACTAGGCTAGCCACCTAGTTGAGATAAACACTGCAACACTTCACCTTTATACTCAGATCATTGTTTCACCAAAAATCGTGTCCTCTTCCTTTTGCAATTCATCGATTTTAGCACACGAGGAGAAATCAAATATTTCACTCAAAACCATAGTCTGCCAATCGATTTTGGTGGTGTATTTATATCTTTTAGCCTTCCTCTTCAATGACGTCGGTGCACATGGGTTTTTCAAATTTCCTTTGCTCTAAATTAATTTTTGGTGCCTTGTCTTTTTAAACCTTCTTGATATTATAATAATTTAAATCTAAATATTTAAATATTATAACTTTTGCCTTAAAAACTTTGTCCTCCATAAAAACTTTTGCTTCAAGCATTTACAAATATTTTCATTATAATATTTAAATATAATATTTAAATATTATAATTCTTTTCTTTTAAACCTTGGCCTTGTCTTCTCTTTTAACCCTTGGCCTTCTCATTTAATTATTTAAACCTTGCCTTCTCTTTTAAACCTTTGGCCCAATCCACTTTGTTCCAAGTAACTCTTAAACCTCTTTGTTCTTCTTTATAATATTTAAAATAAATATTATAAACCTTTTCTTTACAACAATTTTCCTTGCTTTTAGATATACCTTGCCTTGAAGAATATTTCTGCTTTGAATACCATGCAACCTTTTGACATCAATGACAACTCAATATGCTCAATATTTCCAACACTCATAAGTGCTCTAAGGCATGAGTTCACTTTTCATCAAGCAACTCAAGATGACTAAGATATGCATGGTGATATTATTTGCTAATTTATGCATTATTTAGAAGTATCATAAGGTATGGGAATTCTAGTTTGAAGGGTAAAATGGCCTTATTCTTGTAAACCAAGGCATAGGATATAACTCCAGTTGGATTTCGAACACTGGTGTGATATGCCCATAAGACAGGATAGAGATGTAAATGCCAATCCATATTGGTTTTACTTACAAGTTTCTTTAATTTTTTTATTAATGTCTTGTTATAATATTCAACCTGACCATTACCATATGGGTAATATGGTGTTGACCATTTATGTTGAATTTTAAATTTTGCATAGAGCTTGGTGACATTATTTCTTTTAAAAGGAGTGTCCTTTTTTGAGATAATTATGTTAGGAGTATCATACCAGGATAAGATCTGGGTTAGGATGAATTTGGAGAATTGAATGTTGATAGAAGAGGATAATGGCATAGCCTCTACCCACTTATTAAAGTATTCAATTGTTTTAATGATGAAATTATGCCCATAAAAAGACATTGGATTCATATTTCCAATAATATCTAGCCTCCAATAGAGAAGAGCTAGGATGAGGTGATTTATTTAACCTCTTGGGATGATGCATGAATCAGGTCATCATATTTTTTATATTTATCACATTTATGCATGTGATCATGGGTATCTTATTCCATAGTTGACCAATAATAGCCCATGCAAATAAGCTTTTTACAAATTACTCCATTGAAATATCCACCACGAGCCTGCTCATGGGCATCTTGAATAATTATCTTAGCTTCATCTAAATTTAGGCATCTCAAAATAATACCATCAAATATCTATCTATATAGGATATCTCCTATTATTACACAGTGAAAAGTGTATTACCTAAGGTTCTTTCACTCGTATAGTTTAGTCCTTTAGGTAAAACACCACTCTTAAAGAAATCATATGTTTCCTTATACCAAGAATTAATGACAGACACTTATTCTATGGCAAAAATAGTTAATAGTTCTTGACTAGATTGCAAGGTTGTAGGTTTCTAAATCTAATGAATGACGCTTGTTTCTTCTTTGTCTTATAACTCTAGAGGCATAAGATATTTGGTTACCACCATGGAATCCATTTTTTGGTTGCTAGAGAGTGGAGTAGTATCAATGGTTATCTTTTCAAAAGAAGCGATCAATTTATCCACAATATATTTCTATGCTTTAAGTTTATAATTTTTGGTTTTTTAAACTCCATTAACTTCATTAACTATTAGTTGGGAGTCTCCAAAGATATAAATACTAGAAACTTTTAGAGCTAGGGATACTTGTAGCCCAAGGATGAGCTCTTCATATTTAGCTATGTTATTAGTACACAAGAACTAAATTTTGAAAGACGAGGGAATTATAATTTGTTATGATGATACTAAAATGATCAATACTCCTACTCCTTTAAGGCATCTCATGCCATTGAAGAAAATATTTTAGAAATCTAGTTGTGATGCCTTAGGAGTGCATAACATCTCATCAGGATAATTGATCTCTAAAGGATGATTGGATAGTAAAGGGGCTATGACTAGCTGATAAACTCTATCTCTTAACCAATTTTTGGCCAATGAAATCAAGATCAAATTCATTAAGGTCCATGATCCACTTGGCTATCCTAAAAAAATGTAGGGTTTAGACATTGGGTATCTCAATGGATCAACCTTAGCTATAATAATTTTTTTTTGACATAGCATGTAATGGCTCAACTTTTGATAAGCAAAGACTATTTCTAAGCATATATTTTTCAAAGGGGTATAGCTAGTCTCATAGCTATTGATATTCCTACTAATATAGTAGACCACCCTCTCTCTATGTTGCTCATTGTATTGTACCAACATGGCACCTCAAGCATGAACTATTACTATGATGTAGAAAAACAATGGCTTAAAGGGATTGTATGGAATAAGGATCGAAGGAGATGGTATATTTTCAAAGAATCAAAGTATTTTTAAAAATTTTCATCCCAATTGAATTCAATCCCTTTTGTTATTATCTCAAACAGGGTTGGTATTTGTCTGTCAATTGGGATATGAATCTTCATATTACTTGAAGTTTACCTTACAAACTTCTAAGCTCTTTTATATTTGGAGGGATGGCATGTTAGTTACTATTGATATTTTATTAGTATTTTGAGTTATGAGGTATAGAAAAATTGGTTTGACCAAACCCTATAAGGGGGTGGAGGTCCAAGGTTCAAATATTGGGCCTCATCAAACTGAAAATGTGTCCCTTTCTTGGTGCTTTCAACAACGTAAAAGGTTTAAAATGATTGTGGCATGGTGGTTATAGGGGTGGACTACATGAAGATATGTGTGGTGGCTTTTGAGGCAAATATTACAGAATACTGTGGTGGCCATAAAAGTTAGACAACCTACCTAGATTCATGGTGGCTATCGATTCCACCATGTAAATTAAAAAAAAAGTTCATTTCTAAGCATATATATTACAAATGGGTATACCTAGTATCATAGCTATTTAGGTTCCTACTAATATAGTAGACCACTCTCTCTATGTTGCTCATTGTATTGTACCAACATGGCACCTAAAGCATGAACTATTATCATAATGTACAACAACAATGGCTTAAGGGGATTTGATGGAACAAGGATCAAAGGAGATAGTAAGTATATTTTCAAATCATCAACGTATTTTTGAAATTCTTCATCCCAATTGAATTCAATACCTATTTTAATAGTCTAAAAAGGGTTGGCATTTGTCCATCAATTGGGATATAAATCTTCAGATTGCTTGAAGTTTACCTTACACACTTCTAAAATCTTTTATATTTTTATGGGATGGCATGTTAGTTACTATTGATATTTTATTATTATCTATATAAATACCTTGCTTGGAGACCATAAAGCCCAATATTTTATTGAATGTTTACTCCAAATACACATTTGGAGGGTTTAAGATAAACTTTGTACTCTCTAAGTCATTCAAATATGTCTTAAGTCTATGAAATGATCTTATATTTTCATTGATCATCCAATAAGATCATCAATATAATATTTGATAATATTAAGCATCATATCATGAAATATATATGCCATAACGCATTGATAAGTTGTGCCAACATACTTCAACCTAAAGGGCATAACTTCATAACAGAAAGTATCCCAAGGAGTAGTTAATGATTTTTTTTTTGGTCTTTCGATTCTATTTGAATTTTACTGTAACAAAAAAACCCATCCATAAAGGATAACATTTTGTAACCCATAAATAAATTTACTATCATGACTATGCTAGGTAAAGGAAAATCATCCTTAGGGTAAGCTTTTTAAAAATCTTGAGTCTGTGCAGACATGCACACCACCTTATTTCTTGGCAACTAGGAAAATGTTTGATATCTGATCAAAAGAGTCCAAAAATTTGATAAACTTGACTTCCAAAAGCTTTTGGATATCCTCATTGACCAAAAGAGCTATTTTAGGGTGAATATTTTGTAATTTTTGCTTCATTGGCTTAACATTAGGCTTGACATCTAAGTGGTGAACTACTAGGAATGGATCCAATCTAGGCATGTATGTGTAGTACCATGCAAATATATTATAATACTCTATTAGTAGTTCCATATAATATTATCTTTCTTCTATAGTTAGAACATTTCCTAACTTTATCATCCTTAGACTGTTTCTTGAACCTATATTTACATCTATGGTCTCTTCTATTAGGATGTTGGATTTGTTCTCATAATGTGGAGGAGTAGGTATGACTCATAGACTTTTAAGCTTATTGACATCTAAATTCCATTGCTCAATGTTAAATAATTTTGAGGGATGTGTAATCAAAAAAATATCATCAAAAGGAGAAATATCATTAACATCATCCCTAAGAGGTGAGTGAGGTAAAATATTGACCTCACAATAATTTGTGTGCAATGTAATTACAAAATTTTCTATTGGTTGAGATATAGTATTGGTGTATTCTTGTGATGGAGTTAATCCATGCTCGTTGTCAATACTACCATTGGAGTCTTGCTTGATCTCTTCAATAGGTTCAATTCTTACGGTGTTAATCTATGCACATTGTAAGAGGATATTAGAATAATATAAATGATGAGGCTCAATTTCCTCATATTCACTCCAATATAGACCTATTATCAAGGTTACTTCTATAGAAGGTTTGGATGAGAAAAGACATACATCCTCATCATCACTTTCCTAAGAAGAGGAGAATGCTATTTTATTATGGTTAGGAAATTATCCCAACCCACAATATTTAGGATAAGTTTTATTTTCCAAAGGCTCCTTGATACCTTGTTGTTGAATTCCTAATACATTTTATTTATATCCAAAGTTACAAATAATTTGCTTGGGGATATGGTAAATATTAGAAAGAAAACATGAAGAATACCTCCACTTTATTGATCATAGATCAGTTTTACGTATTCTTTATTCATTTGTTGTTACTACAAATATGAAGATGCAAGTTCCTATTTGCATGATCATTTCTCACTTGGAAGGTAAAATAAAAGTGTGAGGTAATGGTGGAAACCTAACCAATTCTAAGGTTAATAACTTATGGTATTGGTTGTTAAGGTTGATATTGTGGATATCTTCTATCTTTTCTTTTTCCTTCAAGATAACTTGACTATTGGTTCCTTCTTCTTGATGGATGCTTGTTTCTTTAAGGGAATCATACCTTAAAGTATCATCTATAAAAGGATGAGAAGCATTCAACAAGGTACAAATTCATGCTTTTGGGTTTTTTAACCAAATAGTTTGGAAATATGCAAAAGGATCATGGTCAACTACTATGTTGTACAACTTACCTTGATATTCAAATTTGATACATTGATGGTAAGTCGAAGGGATATCGTGCATCACATGAATCCATGGTACTACAAATTTGTAGTTCATCTCACAAGTTAACACATAAAATAATGTGTTTAAAACATGAGGTCTTGGTTTTATAGGTAAAACTACAATTCTAGCAACTTCATGTTCTTCATTATCAAAAGCCTTTATGATAATGTTCAACTTTTTAAAATATTCTTTATTGAGACCTGTCCTTTGGATAAATCTAAGGCTATAAACATTGATTTATGAACCATTATCAATGAGAATTCTTTTTATGGATTAGTTTCTAATGTTGTAAATGATATACAAGGGAATTTCCCTAAGCATAGAAGCAAGTGGAATATTGTCCTTAAATAATGCTATGGCCGTATGGTTCACACTAAGGGTTCCTATTACATTAGCTAAATAATCAAGAGTGATGTTTATAGGTACTATTTATTCACTTAATATCTTGAACAAATTCTCTCAATGACTTGAAGAGGTTTACAACAATTAGAGTATGGAAATTTTAGCTGGTGTGTCCTCTAATTGCTACTAAAGGATAAACATAATTTTTTTTATTCTTGAGGATTTAGAAACAATGATATTTCTTTAGGTGCATTTGTACATTTAGACCATAAAACTAAATGAGGTTCAAGAGTTAATTAAGAAGTCTGACCCTTATCTTGAGCATATTGTATAGTTATAGTGCCAACATGAATCATCCCTACTATGTTATGATCTGGTAGAGGGATCTTCTTATATTGTACTTGATTGACATATTTTTCCCACGTTTAGGTAGGGGGTCTTGGAATATCCCCAAATATTGTTTGGAGAATTTTTCTTGTTCAAGACCACCAACCACTAGGTGACCCACATTGATGAGGTCTTGTGTCACATTTTTAAGAGTTATACATCTTCTTATGTGGTGACCATTAGTATGATGAAAAGTGCACTACTGGTCAGCCTTGAACCAAGTAATATTTTTCCTTTCAAGGTCATGCTACCTTATAGGGGGTAGTTCTATCATATTAGCATCCAATAGCTATGTCAACAAAAAATATATAGGTTGGTTTAACTAGATAATTTTTTTGGGAGGTTTTTCTTGAGTTTTAGCTAAGTACTACAATAATACTAACATTATCTATTTTAGGGTAAACATTGGGGTGAGAGTTAGTTAGACCATCACTCACAACATATTTATTTTTACGTTGTCCTTTAGTTTTGTAAGGGGATGATTTCTCATCTTTCTTCTTAATATTTAGTTTCCCTCTACATTGAAGGGCAATTTCCATTTTATTTATGAGATCAATCACATCGTCAAATGATATGACATGAGTCATATCTAAAGTATATGACAAATGTTCTTGCAAGTTACATATGAAAATACACAATAACTCTCTAGGTGGTAGATCAAAAGGTAGTTTTCTAACTAGCTTTCACTATTAGGACAAGAATTCATTGATATATTCATTTTTCCCTTGTTTCAGTTGATATAAATAATCAATTGTGTACTTTTATATGATATAAGTGATGAAATGTTGAATGAAAATTGTATCTAGGTCAAATACATTCTTTATCAAGTGATTGGGTAGTTGATAAAACTATTCTAAGGCCTCACCACCAAGACTTACGGGAAAAAGCTTTAATAATAATATTTTTTCATACTTAATTTCATGGCTTGCTACTATAAAAATTTGAAGGTGCTCTATGAGATCACCTTCTCCCTTATATAACCAAAACTTTGATAACACAAATATCAGAAGATAAGACCTATTTGTTAATTTTTTTATCTACAGGTTTGTTGCAACAATATTTGTGAGAATACTTCTTAGGTGTGCCTCCTTGAATGGAGGCTAATTATTGTTTGAACTTGGAGTTTTCTTTTGCTAATTATTCTAGCCAATCCATAATGCCCTAGAATATAGGATAAGATATTAAAGGTACTATGGACTGATATTGAGGGTTAACTGAAGGATAGTACTGAGCACTATGATGGAATGACAAAGGGGATCACCATGTTATTCATTCTAGGATTACCTTGACAAGGCATGTTAGTAGGAGAAATGTTTAAAAATAGGATGTTAGATGGCATATGCATGCTATATAATGGGTTAAAATTAACCACACTTGAATCATGAGGTATATTTGAAAGGGTGTTCACATGTTGAAATTGTGTATGGCTTATGTGTTGAGAGATAGGAGGACTTAGCCTAAGTGGCTCTATGTTGGGAGCTATAGATCCCAAGTTCCTTGAAGATGATGGGGTACTTGGTAACCTCCTTTCTAATGTTGTAATGATAATTGAGTCTCATTTTTGAGAACTCATGGGTTTTAACCTAGGTTGGTGTAACATTTCCAATGGAGGTTCTTCAATGGTAGAATGAAGCATCTCTTCTACCTTAAAAGTGATTTTTATGGTTTCTTTGTTTCCATGTAGGAAAGCAGTAATATGGTCCATGGATTTAAAAAATATGTCTCCTTGTTCATTATCAATAGGAGAAAGGGTTTTGGAAGGAGGATATTCTTCCTCATAAATAAGGTTTTCTATCAAGATTTGCTTCTTTGGAAGTTCAGATGAAGCACTAAAATTTTGTGCCATTTGTTGCACAACATTTCAAATGTTAGGGGGTTTAGACAAGGAAAAGAAGGAGTTCAATTTATTAAGTTTTATTTTGAGAGAAATTATGGCAAAGAAGAAAAATATGTTTGATATACTTATGTCACCTTGTGAAATAACCCTCCTTGTGACTCATGTTATTCCACCATGATATACTAGCCAAGAAGGATTTCCTGAAGAACACAAGATTATACTGAGAGGGGGGGTGAACAGTATAAGACCAATTTTTACTTTCTTTCCAAACCAATATCAATTAATGTCCTTAATTGCAATAACCAAAAATAGCAGTGTGCATTAATAACTCAGATAACAATAGTAAGCAAGAGCACAAGTCACCACACACAATTGAGACACAAGATTTAACGTGGTTCCCCCAATGTGAGGTACTCCACGGAGAAAACATTTTACTAAAACTTTCTCAATCAATATCTTTGGGAATCACTCCCAATTACAGTGTTTATGGATCTCTGTCCAAAGGAGATGTTGATCCCCTAATCTCAAGTTCATGGATCTCTTCCATAGGAGAAATATTTCACCTTCTGCTTTGGCTATGTGATCTTCTAGAAGACTTTGTCTCTCTATTGCACTGACTGGTGGACCTCTCTCCACTTGAAGACTCCTCACTAAAATATGTCTTCTACTGTGCTGGCTACTGGATCTCTATACACTAATACTATGTCCTCTATACTTTGTTACCTCCAAAGATTTGTCAATAGGCTCACTAAGAACCTGCTCAATATGCTCACACAGAACCTTCTTAACGAGCTCACACAGAATTTGTCAAATATGATTAACAAGCTCACACAGAACTTGTCCAAATCTGCTCAAGCAAGCTCACCAAGAACTTGCCAAAATCTGCTCTAGCAAGCTCACCAAGAACTTGCCCAAATCTGCTCTAGCAAGCTCACCAAGAACTTGCCCAAAACTATCCATAAATTTATCCCAACACTGTCCTCAAATATATCCCAAAGGCCTTCTCAAAGGCTCAATCAATCATGCTCAAGTAGTACTCAAAATGAACTCAACAATGAATGGCAATGCCAACTCAAATTAACTTCATAGAAGCATAAAGAGAATTGTTAGAGACTCATTATGTTCTAATCTCACTCTCAACCCAAATAAATATCAACTCAACTCATAGAAGCATAAAGATAATTGTTAGAGACTCAATATGTTCTAAACTCACTCTCAACCCAAATCAATATCAACTCAACTCAAATCAACTCATAGAAGCATAAAGAGAATTGTTAGAGACTCAATATGTTCTAATCTCACTCTCAACTCAAATCAACCTCAACTCAATTCAATTTTTATAGAACCATAAAGAGAATTGTTAGAGACTCAATATGTTCTAACCTTAATCTCAAATCAACATAGAATGATGGAATAGTTTGTTTCATAGAACTTGAACAATCACTTCACACATCACTTGAATAGGCTCAATCAAATCAACTCAACCAATCATCACAAGGAGCAACTCTTTCTCACACAACCCTAGTCCAAGTATATATCAACCAACTCAAATATTTCCAACAATGCTCAACCACAAATCTCACATAACAATGATACTCATGTTCTTTTCTAACTCAAGTTCTTTCACAACCAATGGGCTTCAACAACTATGCTTATCAAACAAGGTTTAGACACAACTCTAAATTCAAAAAACATTGAAGCATTCAACAAACCACTTTCGAAAAGGAAACCATAAACAATCCTTTTCCCTCCAATGATATTTCAAAAATCAACCACCATAAACAATCAATAGGAGAATGTGCCCATACATTTTATGAAGATGAAAAAACCTCTTTGTAAATATGCCACAATCACAAAATTATTTTGCCAATATTCACAAGGGTTAGTAGATCATAAAATAATAAACATTACTCCACTTTTCAATAATCATCACCAAGGCCTTTAATTGCAAAACATCCTTATCTCTCCTAAAACCACTTGTACCATAAAATAAAATAAATCAAAACATTGCATAACATTTTCACTCCCAAAACAACTTATACCATAAAATAAAATAAATCACAATATTTGCATACCTTGTCACCTCATGAAAGAATTAATCCTCTTGAAAAAGAACAAGGCAAACTTCACTTTTCGAACCCATTTGTAAAATTATAAAAATCTCTTTATAGGAACCTTATTTCTCCTTCTAAATAAGTTAGTCAAATAGCCCTCGAAATAAGCTTTCCGACGATATATAATATGCCCCATTTCCTAAATAAATTGAAACCTTTATATATATATATATATATATATATATATATATATATATATATATATATATATATATATATATATATATGCCAACCTCCATTAATTGCACATAGGTCGGCCCTCCATTAATTTAAAATTTAATATCTTCATCACCGAAGGTCCTTTTTTGATGAAACAAAATTCCACCTTGGCTTTTAAGAAAAGCCCTTTCCACATAAGCCCACCATGGTTTCAAATAAAACCTTTTATTTTTCCTGCCTTGGTTTTCATAAAAACCTTGTATATATCATGCTCTCCAAAATATCATAGATGAGTATCTATGAAGTACTTTTGCCACCAAAACTCAATGTGACATCAATGATCCATGTGACATCAATGACAACATAAAATAACTCAAATTTCCAACATTTTCCTCAAAGTTTTGTATGTCGATTTAATCAAGGGGCTGTTAACCTTCTCCTAGTGGTACTAACAATGGTTAGGTTCATATTAACTTGATCTAATCTGATTTAACTAATCAAAAAAGTTTAAGTGATCTTAATTAATGTGTAAACACTTTTTATCTTAGTTAAGGATAAAGGGCTAAGTCAAAAAAATTTGGATATAGAGACTCATGTGATGTGTTCACATCAAGTTCACCAAAGATGTGAGATGCCAAAAAGGTGTATCAGTGGACTGGCCCTAAATGCATTTTCTCTTGAGTCATCCATAATCATATGAGATAGCACTACTACTAATCCATTGTTTGTGAATGTGCTTTGCATGCAATGGTATCATTGGTGGAAGAGATTGGGGTTCACCAAGGGATTTATAGATTCCCTAATCTAGTTTGATTTATTCAATTTAGAAAACAACTATATTTTGTTCTATTATAGAATCTAATATGCAAGTGAGGGTATAATTCATTTCAATGTGAAGATAGTGATGCAAAAGAAAAAGTATTATCATATATGCAATTTCGATTTGATGGATGCTAACTACAATAGAAGTTATAGGAGAGATATTTTTCTTTTTCTTTTCTTGAGAGAAAAAGTGCAAGATAGATGTAAACACATAAATTAACCTAGTGCAATACTAAATGCAATAGGTATTTCAAATTTCTAAGAAAATGTGAGAGAATGTTAAACTTAAACTAGACACACACACACACACACACACACACACACACACACACACATATATATATATATATATATATATATATATATATATATATATATATATATATATATATATTCATTTTATTATACTAAAGGGAGAAACAACATAATAGAACAAATAGAAATATCTATACTATGAACTAAAAAACCAAAGGATCATAAGTAATTACCTATTATGGTGTATAGTGTGAATATGTCATCTAGAATTGAATACTCTTCCTATGTGAATATATTGATTAGAAGTTTTACAACTAGTGGTTTTGTGCAAACCTATAAAAGAGAGAAAAATATGGGGATTATAATTTGGATGCATGCCAAATAGCAAGAAGATTATTTCTTCTTAGTTTGCACATTCAAGCCCTCTATTTATGCAAAAATCGAGGTGCCTTGCCTTGGAAAATAGATGTAGAGAGGTCTATAACGAATACACCAACAAGATATCTTATAGTCGACGAATTCACTATTATGACTAAACTAAATTGATAATTAAGTATTTTGAAAAATAAGGGTCTTCTATATTATCAAATATGCATAGAAATTAAACACATCAATTAACCTAATGCAACACTATATGCAATAGGTATTTCAAATGCCTAAGAAAACGTGAGAGAATGTTAAACTTAAACTTATATATATGTATATATACATGTATATATATGTGTATATATATATATATATATATATATATATATATATATATATTCATTTTATTATACTAAAGGGAGAAACAACATAATATAACAAATAGAAAGATCTATACTATGAACTAAAAAACCAAAGGATCAGAAGTAATTACCTATTCTAGTGTATAGTGTGAATACGTTATCTAGAATTGAATATTCTTCCTACATGAATATATTGATTAGAATTTTTACAACTAGTGGTTTTGTGCAAACCTATAAAATAGAGAAAAAAATGGGGATTATAATTTGGATGCATTCCAAATAGCAATAATATTGTTTCTTCCTAGTTTGCACAGTCAAGCCCTCTATTTATGCAAAAATCGAGGTGCCTTGCCTTGGAAAATAGATGTAGAGAGGTCTATAACGAATACACCAACTAGATATCTTATAGTCGACGAATTCACTATTATGACTAAACTAAATTGATAATGAAGTATTTTGAAAAATAAGGGTCTTCTATATTATCAAAGTGATATGATCAATGTTGTAAACTCTCTTGGCACACATCATATCACATTCTCGGATGATGATATTTCTTCCTCAAACCTACATAGGGATTCTTCTCTCTATATTACTGCATTTATTTGAGAAAAATTTATCAAAAGGGTTATTATTGATAATTTTTCTTCCCTTAATTTATGCACATATCAATTTCTCCAAAAGTTTGGATTAAAAGAGGAATATTTAACTAAATCCAATGCAATCATAAAAACATTCAACAAAGAGTCCCAAGAAGCTTATGGCATCATATCCCTTAGAGTTGGGCCCAAGATATTAGATACATTTTTATGTGGTATATTGTCTTGCATATTTTAATCTACTTATCATACGTCCTTGGATCCATGTGATTAAAGCCATCCCTTCTACTCTTCATCAGTATTTAAAGTTCAAATTTAATGATCAGCTTGTCACCATTCTAGGTGACACTCATCCATTAGAATATTTTTTGATGGTTGGACAAGCTTTGTTTGGTCTTAGTCTTTGTCCTTTAGTTTCATCATCTATTTCTCCAAGTTTCTCATCTCAAAATATAAGCAATTCAAAAATATAGAAGTGAGTGAGGAACCTCTAATCAAAGTTTCATCATGGGATCAAGACAATCAGTTTCTTCAAGAACCTCTTTTGGATATATCTCATCAAGGTTTGGAGCAGAGTAATGACAATGAGGACCCCCCTTATCCCTCTAACATCTTGTTTTATAATATGATAATTTTTTTGTGTTCTAAAGGTAAACCATATTCTTCTCAAAGGGACCCTACTTCGTTATCTTATAAAGATCTTGCGAAATTAGGGATTGCCCCTCCTTATGTTAAGAAATATGGTTTTGCTCAAGAATGTATAGATTATCATGTTATGGATGCCAAATAAAAGGCTACGAAGGAACCTCTCCATGATTATAAACATCGAGATGGATTACCTTCTAGATTTTTCTTTGATAAAGCAATCCCATGCATGCCTATTCTTTTTTTCAAGATAGGAGGCACAATTAGAATGTGTGTCAACTATTGTTCTGATTGCTGGTTTAATAAAACATAAAATAAAATAAAATCAATCATTAGTTAGGTATGCATTTTCATTTTCATTTTCATTTAATTTCTCATATTGCATTATTGTCTATCATATTTTGCATAGTTGCCTAATATTTTGTTCCTCTTGCATTTATGCTTGTCATAATTGCATTGTTGCTTGTTCATGATTGCTTGATCATATAGATTTATGGATATTTTATGATAATGGCGTGTGATGATATATAGTTAGGTCGTAGCTCACATGCATTGCACTCTCACTAGGGTTCTTATGCCTAGCGAACCCCCAACCTAGGGCCCATGCATTTTCATCCCTTTTCTCTTCTTGTCTTCCTTTGCTCTTTCATATATTCTTTCTTATTCTTGTATTCCTTGAATTTGAAAGTTTTACAATGACTATCATTTCTCTCCAAAATCAAGGAATTCAATCCTCTTTTGGAATATCCTTGTATTTAAAATTATTATTTTTTATCCTCTGTCTTCTTTGTTCAGACAAGGATATCCATTCTTCTCTCCTCTTCTTGATTGCACATTTCCTCCTTGAATTTTCACTAGATAAAACTTCAATTTGGGGGTACACATGTATAGTTCTTTGCTCCTCATTTTCTTCCTCTCTTTTCTTCTAGCACATGCACACACTCACATTGTGTTATGCTTAGATTGATTGGTCTATATATTCTTACACACCCCTATTGGGTAGTACTTGCTAATACATCATACACATCAGCAATAACATATCATCCCTATCAAGTTATGCTTCTTTTGACTCAGTAGGCTCTACACCCCATTACAGGACAAGCTCCTTGACCATTTTAGTACGTCTCGATATACATCCTAGTGGATAGTCACCCCATAGCAATCACTAGCGAGTAATCACCCATAGTGGGTTACACTCCATTTTAGCGAGAAATCACCCATAACGGGTTACGCTCCATATTTTTCCCATGAGTCCATATCAGCGAGTACTACATCCATAGTAGTTTTTCACTCCACACCTGGATCTTCTTTTGGATATAACACCCTTCATTTATGGTTCTTGATCAAATTCTCTCGCTTTTTGTTGTTGACCTTCTTTGGAGATGTTCTTCTTATTCTTCTTCTTCTCGATCTTCTTATATCCTCTTCTCTTATTCTTTCTTCCCCTTTCCTATTCATCCATGCATTTCATGCTAGCTGCATTAGATTCATGTTGTACCTAGTGATCATTGCTCTATTGTTTGTTTGCTTGATTTTTTCTCTGTGTTTCTATGTTTTGCTTTTCTTTATTTTTCTTTTTCAAGTTTCCTAAGGAATTTTCATTCCTTCCAAAACTTGAGGGGGCACCCTAGCCATAGAGGCATTAATGGTATTAATGTCTCACCTTGTGTGCAAAATTCCAGAGTGTCCTTCGTGATACCCTTTTGCACCAGCATTTTGTCCAAACTTGGTCACCTCTTCTCTGTGTTTGTTGTATTCTTACCCATAGGATTCTACATATTTATTTGATGCATTCACTTGGCCTTAAATATGTCAAAGAGGGGGTAAAATGTAGACACAGAAAATTGACCCACTAAGGTGAGTAATTTTCCCTAGATCCCTTGTTTTCTCCTTGGAAAATTTGGGTCATCTTTGATCCAAATTTTCCCCTACCAATTCTTCTCCTTTCCCCTAAAATATTACATCATTGGATTGGGCTTAGAAAGAGCTTTCCAAATATATATGATTTATACCATTCTAACTCGGTTTGACCCTCTAAAGTGCATTAAAACTTCATAGGGATCTAGCAGTTACGAAATCGTGGTCCACTTTTGAGGGGCACGATTTTGCAATGCAAAATCACGATCGGTCTTGGTGGGGCATGATTTTACATTTTAGGGTTTTCTCTCAAAGAAACCCTAATTTTCAAAGTTGATTTCTTTTGAGGTCAGATTTTCTTAGTTTTTTTACCCATTTCTCTTTCAAATCCGCTATAAAAGGAGGGTTTGAAGTTCATTTCTTATAACAATGTTGAGTGGTATTTTCACCCAATTGTGAAAGTACACTCTCCCTTAGGATTTGGGTTCCAAATCCCCTCTTTCAAAGAAGTTAAACAAACAACTTCTCCAAGGTATCCGTTGTATTAGCATTTGCATATGTGTATTAGTAATCTCAAATAAAGATATTCAATTTAAATGCTTGGAACACCTTAGTGATTGCAAGTAACTGTAAACAAGGGGCAATGTTGGTTTATTTTACCATGAAAATTTAGTGATTGTTCATTGAACCAAAATAAAGCAAATGTGAGTTGGCCCTCATATGACCTTCAATGTGATGCTCAAATTACCCCTCTTTCGTAAAATCAAAATTTTTATGAAGAGAGGGCAATTTTAGGCTCCAAAAATGGAAATTTGTGAAATGCCATAAAACATAACTCCTTCGATGAAATTGGAATTTTCATGAAGGGAATGTCATCATAGGCTCATGAGTGCAAAACAGAAATGAAAAAAAATGAAATTTGACCTTAAAATGGAAATTTTCTATTTTTGAATTTTTAAAATCTGTAATAAAACAACTTCGATGAATTTTTAAAAATACTAAACAACTCCGAAAATGAAATTTCAAATTGCGTATTGGAAGTATGAAGTATAACCTACGCAATGGTTAAATTATTTTTGGATTTTGACTTTTTTAAATGTTTATTTTAATGCCTGAAAATTAAAAAAATTAAAATTTCTGAAAATAAAATGCAGAAAAATGAAAATGAAATGCAGAAACTGAAAATAAAATGCATTTAGTATGATGCTATCCTATTTCGACAAAACCGAAGATGTGAGGTTTACATGCATGCAACCTAACTTATGGGACTTGCAAAACAAGCACAATCCGGATAAGCTAAGTGCTGGCTCCTTGGGTTTTAAATGAGGTTTTCAGATTTAAACATTCGCATGAAGCAACCAAGAAAACTTGCATAAACTCCATTTACAAGCTTAAAATCTGAAAAGGGGAAAAACAGACATTTAATCTTGCATGCAGAAAATGACTCCTTTCTTTTCCATAAGATGCAACTTTCTGAAACTTCTTGTATTAAAATTTTGTCATTTTACAATAACAGAAATTTTTGGTTTTCCCAAACCAGTCCATAGAAGAAAAACAGCCCAAACAGGTCCAGAATGACCCTCTTTCCTTCAAATCTGCAACCCTGCTCGTAGCAGTTTCCAACCTCCTAAAACATCCTTGCCTGGTGTATTTAAAATTTTTAGGAAGCTTTTCATTTCATTTTCCAATGGCTGTTCGTTTCATTTTCCAATGGTTGTTCATTTCACCTCCCTTTGTGCATGCATGTGTTTAATGACCATCTTAAATGATTTCAAATCATTAAATATTCCTTATGTAACGTTTTTTCTTATTCAGTAGATTTTGTCCTTATGTCCACGTTACTATGCAGTCTTCAGTTTCACTATCCTGCCTACCCCTTTTGAGTCGCAAAAATGCAACATGTCGCGATATCGCGACACTTTTGCCTCCTTGCTCTCTTTTGTTGCTTTTAGCCATGAAAATGCAACATGTCATGATATCGCGACATCTTTTCTTTCTTGTCTTTTGGCTGTGAAAATGCAACATGTCGTGATATCACGATACTTTTCTCTTTTGGCCGCGAAAATGCAACATGTCGCGATATTGTGACACTTTTTCTCTTTTGGCCGTGAAAATGCAACATGTCACGATATCGCGACACTTTTCTCTTTTCGTTTGGCCGCAAAAATGCAACATGTCGCGATATCGTGACACTTTTCTTTCTTCTCTTTTGGCCGCGAAAATGCAACATGTCGTGATATCGCGACACTTTTCTCTTTTGGCCGCGAAAATGCAACATGTCGCGATATCGTGACACTTTTTCTCTTTTGGCCGTGACAATGCAACATGTCGCGATATCGCGACACTTTTTCTCTTTTGGCCGCGACAATGCAACATGTCGCGATATCGTGACACTTTTTCTCTTTTGGCCGCGACAATGCAACATGTCGCGATATCGCGACACTTTTTTCCCTTTTGGCTGTGACAATGCAACATGTAGCGATATCGCGACACTTTTTCCCTTTTGGCCATGACAATGCAACATGTCGCGATATCGTGACACTTTTTCTCTTTTGGTCGCGACAATGCAACATGTCGTGATATCACGACACTTTTTCCTCCTTGCGGTGTTTTGCTTTTTCTTTGATCTTTAGCATATGGGCCACTTCGATCTTCTTGGAAAACATGCAAAAAAGGTGGGTCCCCAATTTTGGGGTACGTTGTGGAGCAGTCACAACAAACAACAACAATCAATTTTCAAGTTCTATTCTCTTGAGATCTTCTTCTTTTGCAAGCAAGATAACTCGCAAGTGTGAAGTGTGATCTGTTGAAGCTTTATTTTTTGTTGCATTGGATTGTGTGTTGTTGCCCTTGGTGGACAAGTGTTGAAGCCCTAAGGAGAAATCTACTACCTGGAGGTCTCCGTCCCTTTTGCTTGCTTCTTTACTACCACCAGGTTATTTTCGCTCTTCTGTATTTTGCATATAAGTTAGGTTTTGATTACGCATCTATCAATTTGCATTTTCTAAGTTTTCTCCTCGCTTCTATGAAATTGTGCCCAATCATTTCAGGGTAATATTTCATTGGTTTGTGAAATCCTGGTTGCTCCTTACAAGGTGTGATTTTGTACAAACCACGTTTGGGGGTAAGCTGATATCCCCAAACCCTAGATATGTATTATAGACTGCATTTAGGCCATATTAAGGCATTCTGTACTTTATTTTATCATTTTGTTCTACTATATTCTGTTATGCTTGTTCATCTTCCAAAGTTCAACTCTCGCTTCTATTTTCAAAGGTTAGCTAAAAGGACCTAGGGGGCAAGCTGCTACCCCTAAACCATAGATCTATGTTATAGACTATATTTAGGTCATATTAGGGCATTTTGTACTCTATTTTATCATTCTATTCTATTGCATTTTGTTATGCATGTTCATCTTCCAAAGGTCAACTTTTTCTATTTTTAAGGTCAGCTAAAAGGACCTAGGGGGTTTGGTTGCTACGGTAAGGTGACTAACACTATGTAGACCTCAAAAAATCATTCAATTAAGAAAATAATGGACTTAAAACAATTCCATGTGCAAAATATATGACCTCTAGAATATTTGGTTGAACTAGCACTCAAATTTTAAAAATCAAATGCCAAGCCTTAGAAAAATTATATTAAATCAATAATTGTCACTTGTTATCACAAGATTGGTGTTGTACTAGCAAATTAGAGTGTGCCACTTGACTTGATATGTTGGAGGATTAGTCATGCTCATATAAAAAAAAAAAAATTGATATGGATTTGGAGTCAATGGTACTCAAATGCAAGAGCCCTTATGAACAAGCATGAGCAACCGATGTGTCATGTGAATTCATTAAAACCAAAGTAGATCAGGTTACATAAGCCATAATGTAGAGGATGCCTTACCTAGAGCAGTAAAGAAAAAGGTATCAGCATCAAGCTTGAAACCCGATACCTCCATCCCACAAGCTAACTAGCCAACCACTATGCAATACAATAGGTTGAGGCTTTTGAAATATGTCCTTTCCCTTAGCATGTATACCATCCAATTAGTTGGAAGAGGTTGAAAAAAGAATGCGTATGAGATTTGACCTACTAACCTCCCTACTACAAACAAGGTGTCCAATTGCTACACCAACTAGGTGAATGTGATGAAATGAAAAGATTCTCTAAATATTGTACTTATTAGGAGATAGTTTGGTCTTTGATGCCCTAAGTGTCAAGTAATCATCTTTACCACATTAGGATTTGCCCTAACATTTCATATTTGGTGGATAATAGTAGTGGAGTTCATTCTTAATTGTTCTACTTCATTTATTCTTGGATTGAGATAGTTTTCAGCTCTTATTGTTAATTTATTGTTATACTATCTTGACTTAAGCTTTGATTTATCTTGTATTAATTTGTATAATTGTATGATATATCCCCTATTTCTCACAAATAGTGGTCAAAAAAATCCTTGATACATCATAGATACATACCAAATGGGTACTCACTACTCATTTGGGTCACCTCCAATTTTGACAAGATTTTTTGATATAGATAGGGTAGATGATTTGGACCAACAATACTCTATTATTGGGTTCATATTTTATCTTGGCGCTAAATTTGTTTCTTTATGTTATAGATAATAATCCACCATATTTACCCAAGTGTTGTAGGTGAGTTGGAGAGGAGAGGACAATCCTCCAAGGGAGGTCCCAGGTTCAAATATCCACCCTACCAAAAAGCTGAATTGGGTATCCAAAATCCAATTGATAATGTTGGTGCGAGTAGGGTCGGGTGCGACTCTCGGATGACTTTGACGGTGTAGAACCCCCTGTTCGTGGTCTCTCAGACCAAGGCGGCACTGCAAGGGATTTTTCGCTTAAAAAAATAAAAATAAAAATAATCCACCATATTTCAATTTTTATAGAAGTTGAATATGATGTTGATAATAACATTGTCAAATATATTTGATGGATACTCGTGATTTTGGAATAGTTGAATATTACTCAAGACTTTCAAGTCATATTTCATTATGACACTCAAAGTTCCATCAAGCTTATTAACAATCCAATTTTGCATCAATGTACTAAGAAAATTGAGATTTGAATGCACTATATTTGATGACTTCATATCTATGGGATGCTTAATCCAGTCTATATAACATTAACCAAGTAGACAATGGATATCCTAAGGTGTCTTTTATGTAATTATGAAAGCATATTAGAGTAGGAGAGCCCCTTAAGAAGAGACTAATGATAAGTGCATATCTTAATATTCCCTATTCAACTTATAAAGGATGTTGGAATAGGTGGTTTTAAGCCTCACTTAAGGCCACAAATGAATTTTGTATTATATTTATTGTGCATCCTTGTGGGTTTTTTTACACATTGTATAGGTGTATTTATCATATTATTTTAATAATAAACTTTAACGTTCGTTCTTTAACCTTGACCTAAAGTTGCATGTAATCGACTATTTATACCCTTTAAAACCAACCATTTATTTATTGGTTGGAGTGATATTTGTTTCTTTTAGTGAGATCCTTTTGGTGTCCACGAGCAACCTTCATATTACTTTGTGTTCTTTCATTGAGTTGTATTGATTTTGTTCATTAATAGAAAACATTATGAAATCCAACTTTAATTTTAATTGATGGAAATTTATAAATTATTCTTAATAATATCAAGAAACATAAATGCAAGAATTGAATGAAAAATAACATTATTGTTGGAGGGCTCTGGTCCCTCCCCTGCTCACCCTCCCATGGCTCCTGGTTCCTGCCTAGTCCCTAGCTCAACCCAGGTCATCCCTCCCGAGGAGTGGTTGTTTGCAGATGATCTCCTGGGGGGAGATCTTTCTCCACTATCTGCGCCCCTCCCGACCGGCTAGGGTTTCCTTGGTTGTTTTTTCGGACTGGTGCTTCCCAGGGATCCCTGTTTGGTTGGGGATCCCTTCCATTTTTCCCTTAGGCTTCCCCCTGGGATTTTTTGTAGGTTATTCGCGTGGATCTGGTCCCCTGCATTTCTCGGTGCGGTGGAGGTGATGGTTTAGGGTTTGGACAGCTTCCCCCTTTTTCTTGTGAATCCTCGACGGGCTCTGTGCTTGGACGGGATTCTTGGTCCCTGCTGCTGGGATCCTCTCTTATTTTCCCAGGGGGGGTTCCTTGTGGTGCAACTCTCTAGTCACTTCCTGATGGGCTGGATCCTCTCTATGCTATCGGCTTGCTTCCTGCAGGATGGCTCTCGCTGAACGGAATGTTTTCCTAGTTGGCGGGATGGTTTCTCCACAGGGCGGGATCCGCCAAATCTGTCGGTTTTCTCGCGAGGCGGGATCCTTCTTTTCTGCTGGTTTCCCGGATGGTGGGATTTCCCTGTTGCTTCCCGCTAGGTGGGACTGTTTGTGGTGGTTTTGACTACTTCCCGCGAGGCGGGATTTTATTGTAACGGTTTTTCTTTGCTTCCTGCTGGGCGGGATCTTCTCGATGGTGGTTTTTGGCTACTCCCCGTGGCGGGATCTCCAAAACTACTTTCTTTCTTTTTTGTTTGTTTCCTGCTGAGAGGGATTGTTTCATGCTTATCGTTACCACTGGGCGGGATTTCTGTTTTGGTGTTCAGTTTCAAGGGATTGATGCCCTAGGCCCATTGCTTATGTAATCAGGTTTTGGGATCCTTGTTAAAACCCGCTGTAAATACAAACACTACTTACCAAAAAAAAAATAACATTATTGTTAATAACCCACGTAATACGGATGAAGGCAATATCCTAGAAATGTTAGTATATCTGTAAAGAAGGATATGAGATAGTTGATAATTTAACCAATTGTGTTGTTGGTATTTATCTTAATAAAATTTAAATTTAAATTTTAGAAGGTAACTTGTCCGTTAATAAAAATGTAAAGAGAAACATCATGAATATAATTAATAAATAGCTATGTTAAAAATGGTATAATTAACCTAACCTAAAATTAAAACAAATCAATATAATTTTATATATAATGGGGATAGTGCAACGGTTGAGGCTTTAGCTCTTCTTCAGGAGGTCCAAGGTTCAAACCGTCGCATGGGTGAGTATGTGATGGGGTGGGGGTGTGGTGGTTGTGTGTTAAATTCTCTATTGATAAGCATAGCTCTCGACTTTACGAGAGGTCATAGTTGGGAAGAGACTGCTCAACCAAGTACTCACACTAAGCAAATCAAAATATTTATGTATATAATTTTATATATAATTAAAAATACATATGAAAAAACTATTATAAAAATTAACATTATTTTAAATAAAATCTTATCAAATCATATACATATCATTATGCACCTGGGGGTGCAACGCAATGGTTTGAGCTTTGGATTGGGAGAGTGTGTGAGGGGGTGGGTGTGTGGTGGCTTTGTGTTAAATTCCTTGTTGAAAAATATAGCTCTCAACTTTAAGAGGGATCATGGTTGGGAAGAGACTGCTCAGCCATATACGTGGGTCATAAGGGTTTCTCACACTAAGCAAATCAAAATATTTATGTATATAATTTTATATATAATTAAAAATACATATGAATCCACTCATGTAGAGGAGTTGTAGAGCAAGTGGGTAGTTAAAACTCTCTAGTTATCAAGAGGCCTAGGTTCAAATCTCTCCCCTCACATGTTGCGGATATGTTGTATATTAAAGGTTCCTCATCAAAAAAAAAATACATATGGAAAAACTATTATAAAAATTAACATTATTTTAAATAAAATCTTATCAAATCATATACATATCATTATGCACCTGGGGGTGCAACGCAATGGTTTGAGCTTTGGCTCTTCTTCGGGAGAGTGTGTGACAGGGGTGGGTGTGTGGTGGCTTTGTGTTAAATTCCCTATTGATAAATATAGCTCTCAAATTTAGGAGGGATTATGGTTGGGAAGAGACTGCTCAGCCATGTACCTGGGTCATAAGGGTTTCTTACAATAACCAGATCCAAATATATATATGATTATCAAATCATATTTTAATATAATTATAAATTTAAAATAAACTCAAAATATTTTATTTAATATTTTTTTGAAAAATAATTTGCAAAAACTTGTATTAAAACAAAGATCATTTACAAGTTGGGATGAGACTTTTCTCAACCTTAGTCAAAGAGAACACATGTTTACAACAGTAAAAGAAGATTTGCATTGGAGCCAAATCTCTTAAACCATATTTTTACAATAACTGTTTAGTTGTTTACAACTATAAAAGAAGATCTACATTGAAGCACAAATCTCCTAAACAGTATTTCTGGAATGATTATTCAAATTAGCTAAGCACTAAATTTACTCACCAACTTACCTAATAATCTCATCCTCAATAACCATACCCCTACCTCCTTCTCAACATCTTTTATTTAATATTAACAAACCTTTTTATATTAAATTAATACTATAATAAACCATTAAATAGGTAGTAAACTCACTATATCTAAACAAGGTATCATTATCATCACCTAAGTGACCATCATAATATCTGAATTTGAACTCCACTAATTTACCTTTAAATTTATACAAATATAAAATTTGGTGTTATTGAATATTATTGTTTTTTAAATAGGTTCAAATCATCGATTATTATGCTTTTCCTTTTTAATGTGAAATAACCCTCTCTCGTTCGTGGACCCTTTCGCTATTTTTTTTTTTTTTTTGGGTGTTGTTTAAATTCATTGTAGTTTTTATTTTTTATTTTTTATTTATTTTTTAACATGGTGGAATCGGTAGTCTGCCACGAATCCAGGCAGGCTGTCCACACGAATCTAGGCAGGTTGTCCAGATTTTTATGGCCTCCACAGTATTTTGTGTTGTCTGTGCAGTCCACCCCTATAACCACCATGCCACAATCATTTTAAACCTTTTACGCCGCTGAAAGAACTAAGAAAGGGACAAGTATTTAGTTCGACGAGGCCCGAGATTTGAACCTTGGACCTCCGCCCCCCTTATGGCGTTTGGATGAACCAATTGGTCTACACCTCGGACCTATTGTAGTTTTTATTATTGCTAGGTTTAAATTTTAGAATTGTTTTTACTAACATTTATTTTATATTTACAATTTTTTTATTATTAAATAGATTTAATTTTTTGGGTTGGTTTTACCAACATTTATTTTATATTTACAATCATTTTCTACTATTAAACATATTTAATTCCTGTGGCTGTCCTTACCAACACCTATTCCACCTTGTTTTTAGTTATTATTTAAACAAGTCCTTTTCTACTACCAAACAGAGTTCAAATCTTAAATCTTGGAGCTGCTCCCACCAACATCTACAGGCCTTTTCTACTACCAAACCAAGATCTTAAAAGGATTCAATAATAGAATACACAACTAAGGGAACAGATTCAAGATTTTGAATCAGTAAGAATTGAGCTTTTGCAAAGGCTAATAGAAAGTGAAATGGAAGTGAAAGAAAGAAGAGAAATTGAACATAAATTAAGAGATATGTTGGAAGCCAAAGAAGCAAGACTTGAGGGAGTGCCAGCAGAAATTGTTATGTTAAAATGCAAAACTAAAATAAACAAGAAATTAATTCAGAATGAGGTAGAAACATCAAGCAAAAATAAGGTACCCCACCATAGCTCCAGAAAAGAAGATCACAAAGAAAATAATACCATATTGAGTCCTCATAAAAACAAGTTACAAAATTTCTTCCATGGACATTGTTTCTCTTGCAATAAATATGGTCATAAAGTTGTGCATTACATTAATAGAGACTATGATAGTAGTAGTATGGATTCTCTTGTATCATATATGGATGATGATGTTGAGTGCTACAAATGCAATAACTTTGGGCATATAGCTAGAAGATGCAATCTAGAAAATTCTAAGTCTAGTAGAAAGACCACAACTCAAACTACTAGGAAATAAGAAAAAGGAAAAGGAAAATTAAAATCTTTGCTAGTTCAAAAAGCATTGCATGCTCAGGATAAAGAAGAGAAATGGTTTCTGTATAGTGGGTGCTCTAGACACATGACAGTAGAAAAATAAAAATTTATAACTTTGAAATAAAGGAAATAGAGGGTCAGTAAAATTTGGGGACAATGTTTCAACAAAATTCAGTGGAAAAGGAACTCTAAGTTTAGGCAATGGGAAAGCAAAAGCTGAAAATGTTCTATATGTGGAAGGCTTGAAACACAATCTCTTGAGCATTAGTCAACTTTGTGATCAAGGTCATATGGTAACCTTTCATCAAGATCGATGTGAAGTAAGAAATTCTAAAACTAGAAAACTGGTAGCAAGTGCTATAAGAGAAAGAAATCTTTATGTACTCAATAAGATCAAGAGGGTAAAATGTCATTTATCCTAAAAGAATGAGGATCGATCTCAACACATAATATTGGGTCCAAATGAGAATCTTCTAATGGTTTTGGAAGATAAATAATTGAGTGATCCCATAGAAAGCAAGTCAAAAGAAAGAAATAATATGGAAAAAGGCAAACAAATAAAGGATTACTCAATAGAGAATGGTTTTGATCTCAAAGGTGAACTTATCTATGCTCTTGACATAGTGAAGAAGGTAATAAAGCAACTCTCTAAGCTTGAAAGTCAGTTTCAAGAATGTGATGAAGAAATATTATTGCTCATAGAGGACTTAGAGAAGTCAAAGGCCAAGGCAAGTAAGTTTAGAGAAAATTTAGAAGAAAAAATATTGGAATGTGAGAAGTTAGCACAAGAAGTGGCTACTCTAAAGAAATATTTACAGGACTCCAAGATCAAGATGAAGAGTTTCACAAATAGCTCTAAGAACTTGGATAAGTTCATTTGTGGACAACAAAGAACATCATGTTCAACAGGTCTAGGTTTTGGAAAGAAATAGGAAAAGGCCAAGTCTACTCCAAGTATTGAAGAAGAAGAAACAACATCAGAAGAAGATACTTCAGAAGAGGGATTCTTAGATATAAGTGAAAGTGAAACTTCTAAGGATGAGTCAGATTGTAGTGAGTCCAACAGGGACAATAGGCAAATAAGATACAGATGGATAACTTATTGGCATCAAAAAGGTATGGGCACATTCTCCTATTGATTGTTTGTGGTGGTTGATTTCTGAAATATCATTGGAGTGAAAAGGATTAATTGAAGTTTCCTTTGTGAAGATGGTTGGTTGAATGCTTCAAGGTTTTTCTGATTTGTGATTTGTATTTAAACCTTGTTTCATTAGCATTGTTGTTGAAGCCCATTGATGATAAAATGAACTTGAACATGATCTAGAAAATAACATGAGTATCATTATTATGTGATATTTGAGATAAAGCATTGTTGGAAACATTTTGAGTTGGTTGATACATGCTTGAACTAGGGTTTGTGAGAAAGGGTTGTTCCTTTATGTGATTGGTTGAGTTGATTTGGTTAAGCCTAGTCAAGTGGATGTGTGAAATGGTTGTTCAAGTTCCATAAAATAAACTATTCTATATTCTGATTTGAGTTGAGATTGAGATTGAATAATAAGACATATTGAGTCTCTAACAATTCTCTTTATGCTTCTATTGAGTTGATATTGGGATTTGAGTATAGAACATATAGAGTATCTAAAAATTCTCTTTATGCTTCTATGAGATTGATTTGAGTTGAGATTGAGATTTAAGAATAGGACATATTGAGTCTCTAACAATTCTCTTTATGCTTCTATTAAGTTGAGATTGGGATTTGAGTATAGAACATATAGATTCTCTAACAATATGCTTCTATGAGATTGAATTGAGATATTGATTGTACTTTGAGATTAGAACATATTGAGTCTCTAACAATTCTCTTTATGATTCTATGATATTGAACAAGTTTTGTGTAAGCTTGTTAAGTAGATTTGAGACAAGTCTTTGAGAAGGCTTGTGGACTGTTTTGAGTTAAGCTTTTGTGAAAGCTTGCTTGAGCAGATTTGAGCAAGTCTAAGAGAGGACTTATTGAGTAGATTTGAGCAAGTCCAAGAGAGGACTTATTGAGCAGATTTGAGCAAGTCCTAGAGAGGATTTGTTGAGTAGATATAGAGGATTTGTTGAGCATATTTAGACAAGTTTTGTGTGAACCTGTTGAGAAAATTTAGACAAGTTTTGTGTGAACCTATTGAGCAGATTTAGACAGGTTTTGTGTGAACCTATTGATCATATTTGAGTAGGTTCTGAGAGAACCTATTGAGTAGAATTGTACTAGACCGACTGTACTATGTTTAGTGCAAGAGATTGAGCAGAACTGTGTTAGACCGACTGAACTATGTTTGGTAAAGTATTGATACAGAGCTTTGGAGGTGATAGAGTATAGAGGACAAAGTCTCAGTGGATAGAGATCCAACAGCCAGGACAATTGATGACAATATCTGAGCGAGAATTCTTCAAGTGGAGATAGATCCATCGATCAATGCAGCATAGACACAGAGTCTTCTAGAAGATCACTAGCCAGAGCAGAAGGGGAAATAGTTCTCCTATGGAATATATCCATAAAATTGAGATTAGGGGATCAACATCTCCTTTGGACAGAAGTCCATAAACACTGTAATTTGGGAGGGATTCCCAAGAGATTGATTCATAAATTTTTAGTAAAATATTTTCTCTGTGGAGGTAGCTCACATTGGGTGAACCATGTTAAAATGGTGTCTCTTATGTGTGTTATGCTTTGTGTGATGTTTATGGTTTCATTAATATTGATGCTTCTATTTGGAAAAAAGTTTTATGTTATACTGTTCACCCCCCCCCTTCTCAGTATAAGCACATGTTCTTTAGAAGTTATACAAAAAATACATGTAAATATGACAAGCATGATTATGAAAGGGAAAAAGTATTTTTAAGACAAAATGAAGTTGCTATTATTCAAAGATAATTTTTAAAAGAAATAAAGTCTATAACACATGCAAAGCAAAATAAAATGGGATGAGGTGGCTTTCCACATGGGCAAGTATATAACTAGAAAAGGTCACTTTCTCCTCTTTTTTTGTGTATCTAAAACTACTACTTGATCTATGACATGATAAGAAGGTAAGCATCCCTTTCTACCTTCTAAATCGTTTTGAGAGAATGATAGAGGAGTATGAACAAGGATGAGTGAGAGCTTTAGCTCACTATGGAGAAATAAAATTGTAAGTATTATGTATGTTGAAGAAAAATAGGCGTAGAGGGTCAATTGTGTTAGAATATATTACATTATTTGAAATGTAAAAGATCAAGGGTCATTTGAGGAAGACCAAATGTCATTTGTAAATATATATTATGGACTCGTAGTTCCATATTTTATTTTACAAGTTATTACAATATTAAGGAGTATTATATTTGTTTCTCATGCGCTTTATTTTTGCTTTAGTAATTCATTAGTTCCAATAATTATATTTCACAGCCCTTAGTTAGATAAAAGAGTTCAATGTTTATCAGTGGGATCAAAGCCACAAAGGAATTTTATGGGAGATAGAAAGATCTCCATTATAGATTTAAAGGTTTGGAAGATAGAATATTTGAAGAAAGTTTATGACAAAAGATTGCAAGCAAGGATAAACTTTTGATAAGAGGAATTTGAGATAATTTATGCCATCTGATAACAAACCCAAAAGGAAGAAGGATTTGGGAAGAACTTTTCTAAATTTTGAGAAGAATTGAAGAGGCCACAATTTTGAGAAGTTTGAAGACAACCACAAAGATTTTAAAGGCTGATTTCCAAAGAAGAAGGTTACTGATTTTTGAGACAAAAGTTGAAGGATCGTAGGATAGTAAATTAAAGAAGATATAGAGCTAGATATTGGAGAATATTTGGGCATATTTTGAAGATCCCTTGAACAAACAATTGAAGGAAGGCTTGACGGCAAAAGAAGGTAGCAATTTGAAGGAGATAGAAGAGATTCTTGGACAACAATATAAGGGGGAGAAATCAGATTTTTGAAGCAACAATTTGAAGATATTTGAGCTATAAAATTGGGCAACATTATAAGGAGAAGAGAGAGTCGTATTTTGGATAAATTTGGGGTATATTTGGAAGAGTTTTTGGATAGTGAGAAAGCTAATATTTGGGCAAAAATTAGAGTTACAAAATTGATAAGTTTAGAGTAGCAAAGTGAAAGGAAGTGAAGCTACAAAATTTACAAATTTAAGATAGCAAAAGGGTGAATCAAATCACCAAGGAGATTAGCTACAAATGGAGGTCAAAAAGGTATGTGATATTGGTGCCACAAAATTTTATTATTCAAGTATTAAAACTATTCTAAGTTAAGTATTTGAGAGAAGCATATTAGCTTTATTAAATTCAGAAAAAATAAGTTGAAATAGAGAATCTTCAATCAAAAGAAGGTGGTAGCATTCTTGTCCTAAAATCTGCAAAAATAAAACAACAAAGATCAAAGTTAGAGTTTTCTTGAAAAGGAGAAATAAGGAGGAAACAATATTAGTATTAAATATTGTTTTTACAAGCTTATAAAAGTGTAGATTTATTGAAGTGAAAAGAAACCGAATAATGGCAGATTTACTAATCAAATAGAATACCAAATAGGGGCTCAAAATAAAGAAAATTGTAGAGTGTCTAAAGACACTAATGGAACCATCAAGTAAGAAAAGGAGGAGGCATCGATTTGAATAAGTAAAAACACCATCGAGTTGGAAGAACCACCACAACTCAAGAAGTGTAAAAAATAAAAATATGAACCATGTAAAAGCAAATGTGAATAAAGAAGGAAAAGATGTATTAAATTATGTCTTTATCCTCTTTTATGATTATAATGAGACCCTCGAATGGGTTATACAAGTGTGGAGGGATTGATTCCTTTTTATAAATAAAATGGTGTCTATGTCCTTTTATCGCTACAACAATTGAGGGGGCGGGTTTGTTGTGACGGTCACTTTGTTGTATCTACGTATGCTAGAGGTAATGGATATGTATTTGCTATGATTTGTGTCTGGGTCTAGTAGGTAACATCTAGATTCCAATCATTCGAGGATCTAATGATCAGGCATACTGACCATCTAAGATCTAGGTAATCATGGAATGCAACCATCTAAGGTCAAACGATCGAGATCTGGATTCTGTTGCTATTGTTAAAGGTTGAATATGATGATTGATTTTGTGTTGGATTGGTTTGGATCGATGTTTGGTTTGTATTCTTGTGCACAAATAAACTACAAATAGTTAATAATAAATGTCGAGCCTCCCAAAGTGAGGCTCAAATTCAAACAAATAAACTAAGAGTAATAAATAAATGTTGAGATGTGCAAGGAAAGTGAAAGAGATCAACATTACCTTCCTATATTGTTGTTTCTACTGCATTGTACTATTTTCATGTTGTTTCTAGACTTCTTCGCATAGGTTGGATGTCGACCATATGAGTAATTGATGATTGCAAACCGAGACCATATAGGGCCAGACGTTCATCGACTATGGCATCTAAATATTGTAAAAATATATATTTAGACTTGTGAAATTACATGATCTATGTCTAGCACGAGATGAGGATGGTGATGTGTGCTAACTCAAGCTATTGATGCAGGGTCATCTCGTAGTTTCATCAACATAATTTTACGTATTCCATCCTTATGCTTCGAAAAGGAGGATCGGTTGCATTTATAGACTTCCCAAGGGGAATGGATGAGGAGTTTGCTCAATTAGTTAAGTGGGATTAACTGATGTTTCACCTCTACATTGATTTTATCACTGAAGATGCATGCTTGTAAAAGGAGGATAATTTTACCTCATAATTATCACCCTTGCACACAACTCAGAGTTATTATCAAAATTGTCGTGCAATTTCATCATGTGTGCTTTCTTTTGGATTTTTCATCAAATAAGATATGCGTAATAAATTGAAATATTTTGTTGAACTAAAAATGCATGTGGATTACCTGAGTTGGAGAGGAGATGGCAATCCTCCAAGGGAGGTCCCAGGTTCAAATCTCCACCCTACGAAAAATTTGAATTGGGTACCCAAAATTCAATTGATAATGTTGGTGCGTGCAGGGTCGGGTGTGACTCCCGAGTGACTTTGTTGGTGTAGAAGCCCTTGGTCGTGGTCTCTCAGATAAATGCAGCCCCACAAGGGTTTTTTTGCTTAAAAAAAAGTGCATGTGGATTAAATATGCATATCAAATTGAATATGCATGTTTATCCGTATATCCATGTTTGAAATTGTTTGTGCATGCTTGAATTGTTTATGTATTTAAATTAAATATGTTTATTTAATTTAAATGTGCAAGTTGAACTATGAGTGCATGTTGTGATTGTTTATGCATTTAAATTAAATATGTTTATTTAATTTAAATGTGCAAGTTGAACTATGAGTGCATGTTGGAATTATGCATATTGGAAATATCCAATGTGCGGATGAAGGTGCAACTACAAGTTGTGATATGTGTAGTAAACTGAAGTCCATTTGTGGCAAAGGGTGATCATTTTCTTGCACACGATTGGAATGGGGGTGGGAGGTGGAATTGTAGTGAACTACAGGTGATGTGGTCATGGGGGATGAAGGGGTGAATGCTCCTATGGGGAGGGGTGAGTGGTTGTGTAGCCTAGGTAATAATTAATCAATTATTTAATAAATTAATTAATTAATTAATACTTTAGACAAATAAACATTAATTTAATATTAATTAATTTAATTAATATTAAATATACTAATTAACTAGTATTTATTTTTCTTGATTATGGTGTCACCCTTTTTGCATTGTTGTGTGAAAATACAATACGATGCAAAAATAAATGACACCTATAATTGTGTGGAATAATGATGGATTTTGTGCTTAGGGATTTGATGTTTGATTGTCCTATATCAAGAAAAATGTAGGATGTCATAGTTATGGAGGCGACAAATGTTTACGAATCTTGCCATTGACAAAATGATGAGTGCTTTGATTTTGGCAAAAAAACTAGTCATATGGTAAGTGGTCTCATGTGTTATCCTCAATGGTCGGTCACCTTCACCACATACATTAAAAAATCGACATGTAAACCCTTATAGGCATCGACCTGTCACATTAACCTTTTAGATTTAATTAGAGTTTGTGTGGAGAAGAGAAATTTTGCATTTAGACCCGATAGATTAGGGTGTATGATTAGTCATAGATAGGGTTCTTGGAAAAACATTGAGCCCAAAATGGGTGTTTGATTATTGATCTTGATTGGGGTGAAATTTTATTGGTATTGTCTACCCCCTCAAGTGATGAGTTGGTGAAATATAGAGTGGATGACAGTGATGCGATAATTGACCTCAGCAAAATTGGAGATGGACTGGATGGATGAAGTGTGGTTGGTGGTGGTTTTGATTTTTATGTTGTGTTTTTTTATGGAGGATGGATGGAGTATAGGACCGATCAGTAACATAAGTTACCCTTTCATATTTTTGTTTTGGATTAAAATGAACCCAATTGTGTACTTGATTGCTCGTAGTTGCTTTTGTTGTTGCATGCATGCTTTTGATTGTGTTGTTGAAAATGTTGTTTGTGTGTGTTTGCTCATGATTTTTTGTTGTGATGTGTGTGCAAGTGATTATTTTTATTTTGTGTTTGAAACAAGTGTCCTTATGGTAATCTACCCATCCTATCGGATTGCATGGATAACCAGTAGTTCCAACCACTATGATATAGAACCTAAAATGAAGTTGATTATTTATTCAGTATTATGCAATATATAGTACAAGAAAAGGAAACCAATAGTTAGAGGGTTATAACAACCTGCAACAATATGCTAAGTAGGGATAACCACTCAATAATAAATGGAATGCAAACAAGCTAAGAACTGCTAGAAGACGAGTGTAATATAATATTCTAACAAATAGCATCCTTAAAACTGACCAATGCAATCCCACGTGGGCATACTATGCCTCACATTCTTACAATGCATGAAAAATATAATAATAAAATAATTAACTTAGACTTAAATGGATAAGCCTAAGAATCCTCAACACTCCTCCCAACCATAGAAGCATTGGACCCCAATACTCTTAATAAATATGAAAATTCATGGGCCATAAGATGGTGAGGAATCCATAAAACCATATGTGGAAAGTGATTGTGGCGGGTGATAAGGTAAGAAGTGGAAGAACCTTGTTGAGTGTAATGAGTCTTCATCTTCAAAACTCTATCTAAAATGAGTGAAATCTAACAATCAGGTGTCACTACTGCTGTAGGGTTGCTGACAGGTTCAGGTACCAAAGGAGGGTCCTGATATGGTGTCTTTGGAAAACCTCACTTATCTAAATGAAGCCAAACTCTATCTCCAACCTAATATGAGTGAGGGTTGTGATTCTTGCACAAAACTATCTGCTACTCCTGCAGAGTCTCCTACAAGTCCCATGTTGTCTTGCCTTGGAGGCTCTACCGATGTTGAATGAAGGAAGTGACCTTAGCTTTCTCCTCCATGTGTGCAATGGTGGGAGGGGGCAAAGCCAAAGGTAACTTCTATGGAGCAAGTGGTTGTGTGTCCAAAGGTGTACCCAAAATGATACCAATAGAATGAATGGAATCTTTCTCATAAGTGAGAGTGATGGGTTCCTTAACCACGAGCTCTTGTGATTGTTAATTTTGTGGAAGTGAAGCTTCTTCTTTATCATGTGCCTTTGATGGGAATTGTTATTCATCATGTGTGGAACTTATGCAAGTAGGAGGCAAAATAAGTGCTTAACTTAATGGCTTACGAACTTACCTACAAATTAGCATCAAATTAGATGTGGATGTAGTGTTTTGTATCAAGTAGTTTTTATCATGTAAATCCAATGTGTATGTATTATTTTTAGCATGATATACAACATTCCTATAAAATTGATAGGGTTTACCAAGAAATAGTCCACAACAATCCATCTCTATGACATCACATCTTACTTTATCCACAAACTTATCATCAAAAGAAAAATTCAAGGTGCAAGTGTGTGTGATGTTAGATGTGGAGTCTACATCCTTCCACCCAAGTACATAGGGTTGGTGATGTGGATTTAGGTAAAGCTTCAACTTCTCTACAATGGACTTCATGATGAGGTTATTTTTTGAGTTGTTATCTATGATACAATCCACATAAAATCATGTGTAAGGTGGGCTCTAGTGACAAACAAATGGTCATGATCCCCTTGTGCAAACACATTCGTCATGAGGATAACTTTGTTTTGTTTACCTTTTAAGGCAAGATATTCTTCTTATGTCCCTGTAGTCACAATGGGACCATCTTGTGGTTCCTCATATGTAGGTTGTACAATTAGGGACTTCTTCTTCTTTGCTCGTTCAAGAGCATAGCATTTAGCCTTGGTGTGACTAGGCTTCTTACAATAATTACAATACATTGTAGAAGAAGAAGAAGAAGGAGAAGAAGAAGAAGAAGCTTTAGGTTAAATTGGAGGAGAAGAAGAATAAGGGGAAGAAGAAGATAAAGAATTCTTCACCTTTTTTTGATGTGACCCTTCTAAGCTCTCCTATGAGGATCGAGATTTTTGAAAACCACTAACTTTATCCTCCACTAGGATGACATTCTTCAATGTCAATGATAATAAAACAAATGGAATGAATTTCACTTCTCTTATAATAGGATCATGCAAACCACTTAAAATTTTTTTAATAAGCTCTAGATTTGAAGATGTGATTCCAAAAAGAACTCTAAGCTTATTGAACTAAAAAATCTAATCAGAAAATGGCATATTAAAACCTTGCTTCAACCTATACCATTTGATCCTTGGATCACCTTGGTAGTTAGGTGAAAAATATTTCTTTCAAGAGTGCCACTAATTCTTTCCAATTGTTGACCTTGGTTGTACCATCAAAAACCAATATTTTTTCTAAACCTGTAAGTATTACCCTTGCTAAAGGTAATTTTTCATCTTCTGTGAGCTCGACACATGAGAACCAAGACTCCATATCCAAGATCCAGGTAGATAACACAAGGATTTCTGGATCCATCATAAGGTTTAACATCACATTTTATTTTTTTGGCAAATTTATTGTTGTAAATTTTGACATTTCCTTGAGGAGGGACATTCACAGAATTATACTTCACTCTATCCATTAAGTTGCAAAAAATAGTGGTATTTTTGGCTACTTGTTGTGTAATATTATTTACCATTTTTTTTCTAGTGTATGCCAGTATAGGTTTGAAAATATTGACCAAATCATAAATTTTACCTCTTGAAATTTGCAAAAATAGGGTGAGTTTAGTGCTTTACAAAATCAATTCATTTTCCAATTTCACAAGCAAAATTGCACTTAAACTCTAAAATTTTAACCCTATATGCAAAATATTGACCTATGGAGTGAAAAAATGGCAATTTTTGCAAAACAATGAGGGTAAAAATGCAAAAATTGGGAAAAAATCACCTCTAGGTCAAAACATGGTGAAGTTGACTTCTGCAACAAAATTTGGTGGGACTAATTGGGCGGTCAACTACCCGAATTCAACAGTCAACTAAAAAGTCAATGTAATATGCCTGACAATGACAAATTCAACAACAGGTCCATGTAGTCTGTCAAACGATCAACTGCAGCTAAGTCAACGGCCTGCACAACGATTTGGAAAGTGTTTCATCCAATGCACCACCAACCGATGTCTGCACACACCCAAGCGAGTGGTACAGCATGCCAAGCAAAGTTAGGCAATCAATTATATGCATGCTCGTGTATATGAATGTCCTATTGGCTCCCCACATGGCCAATGTGGGACAAAGTGCAAGTTTTAACTTGCACGTTCCCCTCTTATGGTCGTCGGTGGAATTCGGTGGTGATAGAAACTTTTTGCGACGGTCAAATTTTTATAACCTTCCCATATCAAAAATAATTCATGCTAGGGAATTTGTGAACACTAAAAAAAACTTGGACATCTCAATTCTCGTCAGGTGTAGATTTTTGTATACCAAAATATGATGTGGTGGGGTGTAGAACACGTCGAAAGGATCTAATACCATCAAAAAACAACACTCACTACCAGTGTAGAACATGCTAGAAGGATCCCCTACTTGTCCTCATTGTTTGTTAGTTGCCTCCAAATCACCAAGGATTGAGGAGTCATCGGCACTTCAAGATGTTGCCGAAATAGTCAAAATTTTGAGCCAAAAAAATTGGTTTACGAACACTGAGAGGATATTAATTTGGCCAAAAAAACATCATGGCTCTATGAACTACTTTGTACCATCAACGAATGAGTGCACTAGTGAGTAGAGAGAGTACGATCGTTCCAGAATCTATACCAAAAAATAATACACTTGGATCCCGTCAATGCCACCCATTGCAATTGATTCACCACATGTTTAATGTGGGATTTATGGTATTCTACTTATGCCTGACATGGTTAATAAAAACCTTAGGTCATGTTTTAATTTTCACCTACCATGAAATTTGCCTTCTCTCTGCAATTGTGGTCATCACCTGCAATCGAAGTTGCGCCACTACGATAACTATTGTTGTAATTACTACGAGCGGTGCCTGTGCTCGGGTTACCTCCTTGCCAATGGAGGTAGTCACAGTAGGAGTGGGGAAAAAATATTTCCTCCTTCACTTGATCCTTATGTTTCAATATGCAATCAACAAAGGGGGGAACTAGATATTTTGGTCATCTCTGCAATCAATTTCAATCACCGCCTGCAATCAAGCTAGAGAACTGTACTTTTTAAAGGTGTTATTGATGATCTTTCAATAATGTAATTTGGTTTAGACTGCAATGAGGCAATGGAGGTTACCCTTCCAGGTTAACCCTTTGACATTTCATCAAGAAAATAGGTGTAAGGGAAGAGTCTATCCGATGTCACCTTGAGAGCTTCATCAAGACGCTACGACTGGCTTCAAGCCAATTTTACGTAATCATCAATAGGATTTATTTCCTTGTCTCTGATACCAGTTATATAGAACCCAAAATGAATTCTATTCTCTATTTCAATATTATGCAATATATAGTAAAAGCAAAGGAAACCAATATTTAGACGGTTATAACGACCTGCAACAATATGCTAAGCAGGGATAACCATTCAACAACAAATGGAATGCAAACAAGCTAAGAACTGCTAGAAGACAAGTGTAATCTAACAGTATAACAAATAGCATCCTAAAAACTAACTAATGCAATCCCACGTGGGCATACTATACCTCACGTTCTTACCATGCATGAAAAATATAATAATAAAATAATTAACTTGAACTTAAACGGATAAGCCTAAGTATCCTCAACACTCCTCTCAACCATAGAAGCATTGGACCCCAATACTCTCAACAAATGTGGAAATTCATGGGCCATAATATGGTAAGGAATCCAATAAGCCATATGTGAAAAGTGATCGCAGCAGGTGATAAGGTAAGAAGTGGAAGAACCTTGTCGAGTGTGATGAGTCTTCATCTCAAAAACTCTATCTAAAATGAGTAGAAGCTAACAATTAGGTGCCACTACTATTTTAGGGTTGATGATAGGTTTAGGTACCAAAGGAGGTTCTTGATATGGTGTTTTTGGAAAGCGTCACTTATCCAAAGGAATCCAAACTCTATCTCCAACCTAATATGAGTGAGGGTTATGATGTATGTACAACATTCTCTACTACTCCTATTGAGTCTCCTGCAAGTCCTATTTTACCTTGCCCTGGAGGCTCTACCGGTGCGAAATGAAGGAAGTGACCTTAGCTTGCTCCTCCATGTGTGCAATAGTGGGAGGGGGCAAATCCAAAGGTAACTTCTGAGGATAAAGTGGTTGTGTGCCCAAAGGTGTACCCAAAATGATACCAATAGAATGAATGGAATATTTCTTATGAGTGAGAGTGATGGGTTCCTTAACCACGAGCTTTTGTGATTGTTCATTTTGTGGAAGTGAAACTTTTTTCTTTATCATGTGCCTTTCATGGTGTTTGTTCTTCATCATGTGTGGAACTTATGCAAGTAGGAGCTAAAATAAGTGCTTAGCTTAATGGCTTACAAACTTACCTACAACTTAGCATCAAATTAGATGTGGGTGTAATGCTTTGTATCAAGTAGGTTTTATCATGTAAATCCAATGTGTATGTATTATTTTTAGCATGATGTACAATATTCCTATAAAATTGATAGGGTTTACCAAGAAATAGTCCACGACAATCCATATTTGTGATATCACATCTTACTTTGTCCACAAACTTATCACCAAAAGCAAAATTCAAGGTGCAAGTGTGTGTGATGTTAGATGTGGAGTCTACATCCTTCCACCGAAGTGCGTAGGGTTGGTGACGTGTATTTAGGGAAAGATTCAACTTCTCTACAACGGACTTCATGATGAGGTTATTTTGTGAGTTGTTATCTATGATACAATCCACATAAAAATCATGTGTAAGGTGGGCTCTAGTGACAAACAAATGGTCAGGACCCCCTTGTGGAAACACATTCGTCATGAGGGTAACTTTGTTTAGTTTACCCTTTAAGACAGAATATTCTTATTTTTTCCCTGTAGTCACAATGGGATCATCTTGTGGTTCCTCATATGTAGGTTGTACAATTAAGGACTTCTTCAAGAGCATAAAATTTAGCCTTGGTGTGACCAATATTTTTACAATAATCACAATACATTGTAGAAGAAGAAGAAGAAGAAGAATCTTTAGGTGAAATGGGAGGAGAAGAAGAATGAGGGGAAGAAGAAGATAAAGAATTCTTTACCTTTTGTTGATGTGATCCTTCTAAGCTCTCTTATGAGGATCAAATTTTTTTAAAACCACTAACTTTCTCCTCCGCTAGGATGGCATGCTTGAATGTCGATGATAATAAAAAAAATGGAATGAATTTCACTTCTCTCATTATAGGATAATGCAAACCACTTACAAATTTTTCAATAAGCTCTGGATTTGAAGAAGTGATTCCAAAAAGAACTCTAAGATTATTGAACTAAAAAATGTAATCATAAACTGGTATATTAAAACCTTGCTTCAACCTATACCATTTGATCCTTAGATCACCTTGGTAGTTAGGCGAAAAAATATTTCTTTCAAGAGTGCCACTAATTCTTTCCAATTGTTGACCTTGGTTGTACCATCAAAAAACAATATTTTTGCTAAAAATATAAGTCTTACCCTTGCTAAAGGTAAATTTTCATCTTCTATGAGCTCGACATATGAGAACCAAGTCTCCATATCCAAGATCTAGGTAGACAACACATTAGGATTTCTAGGTCCATCATACGGTTTAACATCACATTTGATTTTGTTGTAAAATTTGTTGTAAATTTTAACATTTCTTGGAGGAGGGACATTCATAGAATTATCCTTCACTCTATCCATTAAGTTGCCAAAAATAGTGGTAATGTTGGCTACATGTTGTGCAATTTAATTACCATTTGTTTTCTAGTGTATGCCAGTATAGGTTTGCAAAATATTGACCAAATCACAAATTTTTTTGTCTTGAAATTTGCAAAAATAGGGTGAGTTTAGTGCTTTAAAAAATCAATTCTTTTTCCAATTTCACAAACAAAATTGCACTTAAACTCTGAAATTTTAACCCTATATGCAAAATATTGACCTATGGAGTGAGAAAAATGATAATTTTTACAAAAATATGAGGGTAAAAATACAAAAATTGAGAAAAATTCACCTCTAGGTCAAAATAATGGTGAAGTTGACTTCTACAACAAAATTTGGTGGGACTGATTGGGCGGTCAACTACCCGAATTCAATAGTCAAATAAAAATTCAATGCAATATGTCTGATCAATGATAAAGTCAATAGCAGGTTTGTGCACCAATTCAAACAGTCAACTATAGCCAAGTCAACAGCCTGCATAACGATTTGGAAAGCATATCGACCAATGCACCACTAACCGGTGCCTGCGTGCACCCAAGTGAGTGGCACAGCATGCCAAGAAAAGTTAGGAAATCAATTATATGCATGCTCACGTATATGAATGTCCCATTGGCTCCCCACAGGGCCCATGTGGGACAAAGTGCAAGTTTTAACTTGCACGTTCCCCTCTTATGGTCATCGATGGAATTCAGTGGTGACAGAAACTTTCTGCGACAGTCAAATTTTTATAACAACCTTACCATATCAAAAATAATTCATGCCAAGGAATTTGCAAACACTGAAAAAAACTTAGACATATCAATTTTCATTGGGTGTGGATTTTTGTATACTAAAATCTGACATGGTGGGGTGTAGAAAGCATCGAAAGTATCCAATACCATCGACGAACAACACTTGCTACCAGTGTAGAACATGCCAGAAGGATCCACTTCCCGTCGTCGTTGTTTGTCAGTTGCCTCAAAATCACCAAGGATTGAGGAGTCATCAGAACTTCAAGATGTTTTCAAAATAGTCAAAATTTTGAGCCAAAAAAATTGGTTTACGAACGTCGAGAGGAGATTATTTGGCCAAAAACACATCATGGATCTCCAAACTACTTTTCACCATCGACGAAGGAGTGCACTAGTGAGTAGAGAGACTGCGATCGTTCCAGAATCTATACCAAGAAATAATACACTTGGAGCTCATCAATGCCACCCATTGCAACTAATTCATCGCATGTTAAATGTGGGCTTGATGGTATTTTTCTTATGCCCGACATGGTTAATAAAAACCTTAGGTCATGTTTTAATTTTCACCTTCCATGAAATTTTCCTTCTCTCTGCAATTTTGGTTTTCACCTATAATCGAAGTTGCACCATTACGATTACTGTTGTTGTAATTGCTGCGAGCGATGCCTGTGCTCGGGTTGCCTCCTTGCCAATGCAGGTAGTCACAGTAGGAGTGGGGAAAAAATATTTCCTCCTTCACTCAATCCTTATGTTTCAATATGCAATCACCAGAGGGGGGCACTGGATATTTTGGTCATATCTGCAATCAATTTCGATCACCGCCTGCAATCAAGCTAGAGAACTATCCTTTTTAAATGTGCTCTTGATGATCTTTCAATAATGTAATTTGGTTTGGCCTGCAATGAGGAAATAGAGGTTACCCTTCTAGGTTAACCCTATGACATTTCATCAAGAAAATAGGTGCAGGGGAAGAGTCTATCTGTTGTCACCTCGATAGCTTCATCCAAACACTATGACTGGCTTCAAGCCAATTTTATGCAATCATCAATAGGATCTATTTCCTTGTCTTTGATACTAGTGATATAGAACCCAAAATGAAGCTGATTTTGTATTTCAATATTATGCAATATATAGTACAATCAAAGGAAACCAATAGTTAGAGGGTTATAACGACCTGCAACAATATGCTAAGCAGGGATAACCACTCAACAATAAATAGAATGCAAACAAGCTAAGAACTGCTATGATACAAGTGCAATCTAACAGTCTAACAAATAGCATCCTAAAAACTAACAAATACAATCCCACATGGCCATACTATACCTCACGTTCTTACAATGCATGAAAAATATAATAATAAAATAATTAACTTGAACTTAAATGGATAAGCCTAAGTATCCTCAACACTCCTCTCAACCATAGAAGCATTGGACCCCAATACTCTCAAAAAATGTGGAAATTCATGGGCCATAATATGGTGAGGAATCCAACAAGCCATATGTGGAAAGTGATCGCAACGGATGACAAGGTAAGAAGTGGAATAACCTTATCGAGTGTGATGAGTCTTCATCTAAAAAACTCTATTTGAAATGAGCAGAAGCTAATAATCAGGTGCCACTACTGTTGTAGGGTTGATGATAGGTTTAGGTACCAAAGGAGGGTCCTGATATGGTGTCTCTAGAAAGTGTCACTTATCCAAAGGAATTCAAACTCTATCTCCAACCTAATATGAGTGAGGGTTGTGATGCTTGTACAACATTCTCTGCTACTCCTATTGAGTCTCCTGCAATTCCTATGTTATCTTGCCCTGGAGGCTCTATCGATGCTAAATAAAGGAAGTGACCTTAGCTTGCTCCTCCATGTGTGCAATAGTGGGAGGGGGCAAATCCAAAGGTAACTTCTGATGAGCAAGTTGTTGTGTGCCCAAAGGTGTACCCAAAATGATACCAATAGAATGAATGGAATATTTTTTATGAGTGAGAGTGATGGGTTCCTTAACCATGAGCTTTTGTGATTGTTCATTTTGTGGAAGTGAAGCTTCTTCTTTATCTTGTGTATTTCATGGTTTTTGTTCTTCATCATGTGTGGAACTTATGCAAGTAGGAGCTAAAATAAGTTCTTATATTAATGGCTTACAAACTTACCTACAACTTAGCATCAAATTAGATGTGGGTGTAGTGCTTTGTATCAAGTAGGTTTTATCATGTAAATCCAATGTGTATGTATTCTTTTTAGCATGTAAATTTGGTGGGACTGATTGGGCGGTCAACTACCTGAATTTAACGATAAACTAAAAATTCAATGTAATATGCTCGATCAATAACAAATTCAACAATGGGTCCATGCACTAAGTCAAACAATAAACCATAGCCAATTCAATGGCCTACACAATGATTTGGAAAGCATCTTGACCAATGCACCACCAATCAGTGCCTATGCGCACTCGAGCGAGGGGTACAACATATGAAGAAAAGTTAGGCAATCAATTATATACATTCTAACGTATATGAATGTCCCATTGGCTCCCCACAGGGCCAATATGGGATAAAGTACAAGTTTTAACTTGCACGCTCCCATTTTATGATCGTTGATGGAATTCGGTGGTGACAAAAAAAATTTACGATTGTCGAATTTTTATAACAACCTTAGCATATCAAAAATAATTCATGCCGAGGAATTTTCGAACGTCTAAAAAACTTGGACGTCTCAATTCTCGTCGTGTGTGGATTTTTGTATGCTAAAATTTGACGTGGTGGGGTGTAGAACGTGTCATATGGATCCAATACCATCGATGAACAAAACTCACTACCAGTGTAGAATGCGCTAGAAGGATCCACTAACCATCATCGTTGTTTGTAACTTACCTCAAAATCACCAAGGAGTGAGGAAGCAACGACACTTCAATATGTCACCAAAATAGTCAAAATTTTGAGCCAAAAAAATTGGTTTACGAATGCCGGGAGGAGATTAATTCAGTCAAAAACATGTCATGGCTCTCCGAACTGCTTTTCACCATCGATGGAGTGCACTAGTGAGTAGGGAGACTATGATCGTTCCATAATCTATGCCAAAAAACAATACACTTGGAGCTCGTCAATGCCACCCATTGCAACTGATTCACCGCGTGTTCAACGTGGGTTTGATGGTATTCCACTTATGCCTATTATGGTTAATCAAAACCTTAGGTCATGTTCTAATTTTTACCTACCCTAAAATTTACCTTCTCTCTACGATTTTGGCCATCACCTATAATCGGAGTTGCACCACTACGATTGTTGTTGTTGTAATTGCTATGAGTGATGCATGTGCTTGGGTTGCCTCCTTACCAACAAAGGTAGTCATAGTAGGAGTAGGGAAAAAATATCTCCTCCTTCACTTGATCCTTATGTTTCAAGCTGCAATCACAGGAGGGGGTACGCTGGGTATTTTGGCTGTCTCTGCAATCGATTTTGATCACCACCTGCAATCAAGCTAGAGAACTATACTTTTTAAATGTGCTATTGATGATCTTTCAACAATGTAATTTTTTTTGGACTACAATGAGGCAATGGAGGTACCCTTTCGGGTTAACCCTCTAATATTTCATCAAGAAAATGGGTGTAGGGGAAGAGTCTATTCATTGTCACCTCGAGAGCTTCATCGAAACACTACGACTGGCTTCAAGCCAATTTTACGCAATAATCAACAAGATCTATTTCCTTATCTTTGATACCAGTAATATAGAACCCAAAATGAAGCTATTTTTTTATTCAGTATTATGCAATATATAGTACAAGCAAAGGAAACCAATAGTTAGAGGGTTATAATGACCTGCAACAATATGCTAAGTAGGGATAACCACTCAACAACAAATGGAATGCAAACAAGCTAAGAACTACTAGAAGACAAGTACAATCTAACAGTCTAACAAATGGCATCCTAAAAACTAACCAATTTAATCCCACATGGGCATACTATGCCTCACGTTCTTACAATGCATGAAAAATATAATAATAAAATAATTAACTTAGACTTAAATGGATAAGCCTAAGTATCCTCAACACGCTATATGACTAGAGTAGATCACTAGGTACGAGGTTCACTCAAAGATATAGACTAGCTAATTGACAACAAGAAAGGAAATCTAATCTATGAAAGCAGTAATGACATAAAATTAAATCTAACTTATGAAAACAAAAAATTATGTTGTAGGAAATCTAAACTAGAAAGCAAGTAAAGGACATGAAAGTAAAGCTAATCTATGTCTCTACTTTTTCTCGAGCAGAATTGGATTGTAATCAGATCTAATCGATGAACATGAAAGGAAATCTAATATATGGCTCTACTTTTTTCCTAGAAAAATGGGGTTGTAGTCTAATCTAATCGATGAATATGGAAGGAAAGCTATTCTATGAAAATAGGAGTCATGCATTATTGATTTGATTGATGATCAATAACGAGTTTCCTTATGGTAATCTACATAGCCTACCAGATTGTATGGATAATTAGTCACTACAACCTCTAGGTAACTAGAGTAGATCACTGGATATGAGGTTCACTCAAGGATCTAGGCTAGTGAATTGACAATAAGAAACCTAATATTATGAAAGCAAGAAATTACATGAAAGTAACTTTGATCTAAGCATGAAAGTAAATCTAAGCTATGAACAAGAAAGTAAAGGCTAGTTTACAACTCTACTTTTTCTTGAGCATAATGTGACTCTAATCTACTCTAAGATATAAATATACAAAGAAATTCTAATCTAAGGCTCTGTTTTTGCTCGAGCAGAATGGGGTTTCTAAGCTAATCCTATTTATGAACATAAAAGGAAATTTATTCTATTGTTATTGCAATGAGTGTCCTTATGGTAAGCAACTCATCCTATTGAATTGCATGGATAACTAGTTGTTGCAACCGCTAGGTGTCTAGAGTAAATTATTAGGTACAAGGCTCACTCAAGGATTTAGTGTAGTTGATCTAGGAAAAGAAAGCAAACCCTAGGCTAAATATAATCTAGGATAGGAAATAAAATCCTAAGCTATCACAAGAAAGAAAAGCTATTTTAGATGTTGGTGCCATTAGAGATTTTGGATTGAAATATGGCCAATGGATTTTTGTATATTTGGGGCTTTTGAATTGAAATGTGACCAAAGGGATTTGGTGCCTTTGGGGTATTTGAATTGATATGTGACCAAAGGATTTTGGTGCCTTTGGAGCTTTTGAATTGAAATATGACCAAAGGGTTTTGGTACCTTTTTGAACTAAAATTGAATTGTGACCAAAGGGGTTTGGTGTCTTTGGAGCATTTGAACTTGAGATGGCGAGGCAAAGAGTGCAACCTTTGATAAAAGGATACAACCTTTTGAACCTAGTATTTTATGTGTTGTGAGATGTAAATGCAAGGAAAAGGACACAACCTTTTGAACCTAGCAATTGATGTGTTGTGAGATGTGAATGCAAGGCAAAGGGTGCAACCTTTTGAACCTGGTAGTTGATGTGCTATTGATAGTATGCTAACATTGATAAAATCATGCTAAAGAGTTGATGGTGAGGAAAAGTGCTTGATTTATTGATTGATTATTTTGATGGGGAAGTTGTGATACCTTGAACATCCACAAGGTGATTGATAATTGTTTGATTGCTTGATGAGAAAGGCATGATACCTTTGAGCATTCCCAAACTAGTTGATTGCTTGATTGATTGTAGAATAAGGTGTGATACCTTGAACATCCCCAAGGTGGTTGATGATTTTTTGATTGCTTGATGGGGAAGATGTGATACCTTTGAGCATCCCCAAACGAGTTGATTGCTTGATTGATTGTAGAGGAAGGTATGATACCTTGAACATCCCTAAGGTGGTTGATGATTGTTTGATTGTTTGACGGGGAATATGTGATACCTATGAGCATCCCCAAACTAGTTGATTGTTTGATTGATTGTATGGGAAGGTGCGATACCTTGAACATCCTCAAGTTTGTTGAATATTGTTTGATAGCTTGATGGGAAATATGTTGTATTGGTGGGGAAGGTGTGATACCTTGAACACCCCCAAGTTAATTTGTGGTTTACATGTGACTAATGGTAAATATGTGATACCTTGAGCATCCCCAAGTTGTTTGATTCCTTGATGGAGAAGGTTTGATACCTTGAATACCCCTAATTTAATTGATGATTTGCATGTGACTAAGGGGGAAGGTGTGATACCTTGATAATTCCCAAGTTATTTGATTGTTTTATGGATTGAGTCGTGTGTTGAATTGGTGGAGAAGGTGTGATACCTAGAACATTCACAAATTATTTTATGTCTGAATGTGACTAATAGGGAAGGTGTGAAACCTTGAGCATCCCCAAGTTGATTGATTGCTTGATGTATCTTGTATGTGCTTATGATGTGAGAAAATGATGTGTGAAATGATTGGATGTGATTTATGTTTTATTATCATTCAAAAAATACCTAGACATGTATCATTATTCAAGACTTTAATCAATTAATCATGGGCATCAACCTAAGGATACTAACATACATGTGGAATGGATGTGAGTGGATGCTATGTAATGGTTGGCAAAAAATTTGCTACTATGGATACCAATATGACATGACTTGTTCTCTCACTTGTTCGAGGAAAGAAGAATCTGAAAGTACTTTTAGGAAGCTCAAACACCCTAGTGACATCAATCAAACTCATCTACTGATAAAATAGACACTTGAAGATGCTAAGACTAGCCAAGTTTTTCAAGTTGCTCAAAGACCAATGTATGTGTAGTGTTTTATTCATTGCTAATTTTGGACGAGGTTGGACTCATCATTTATGACTTATGCTAATAAGCTAGCTCATCCGTGAGCGGGCATAGATCTTTACAAAAGAAGGTTGCTAATGTGACAGACGTGTCGCCATGCAAGGTGTACTCCACTACCAATCAGGCATCTATAGCCTCAATGGAGGTTAACCCCATGATCAAAGTACCTAAGAATTCTAGGGATTCAAGCTTTTACTAGCTCTTTTTTTTAAGATAATTTTATTTTGGCTTTGTGCTTGTCCTTTTTCCAATTCCCAAGGTAAGCTCATCTGCATGATAGGATGAGCAAGGGAAACTATTCGCTTTATGGAAATAGTGACTCATGAGTTCATTTTTCCTAGGCACAAAAATTTTATTTAATATGTGATACATATGCGAGGTCTTAGAGAAAACTTAAGGTCACCAAAAATACTTGTAGCACTTAAGGACTAATGACATTTAATGTAGGTTGAATGAGACACTAGGTATGGCTAAACAACCGAAAGGACCTAAAGAATTTTCAAAGCAAAGACTTGAAAAAGATAAAATATATTAGGGTTTTTGTGGGTGAATGATGTAGCATTAATGTGTACAATGAGAGATAATGCAAAATAGATACCATAAGGAAGATGCCCTTGATGAATGTGATAAAATCAATCCTAGAAAATGGATAAAAGCATGCATCGAACGATAACCAAAGTATTATTGGTGATGATGTGAACTGAAATAATGAGGTGTGTGTGAATGCAATGTGATTTGCAGCAGTGTGTGATTTTTGTAGATTGTGTTAATTTTTTGTGATTTTGTGATGTTTTTGAAATTTTGAATTATTTTTATTTTTTTTGTATTTTTGTTGTTTTGACTATGGGGAAGGTGTGATACCTTGAGCATCCCCAAATTGCTTTGTGTTTGGATTGATGTGATTGATGGGGAAGGTGTGATACCTTGAGCATCCCCAAGTTGTTTTGTGTCTAGTGACTATGGGGAAGGTGTGATACCTTGAGCATCCCTGAGTTGTTTTATGTCTATGATATGGCCGATGGGGAAGGTGTGATACCATGAGCATCCCCATTGTGCATTGTTTTTGATGTGATATGATTTATTTGATAAGAAGTGATGGAATTTGATACCTCATGTTATGGTAAGGGTTTCCAGTATGTATCAAGATTTTTATGGGTGTGGTGAGTGGACTATCTATGGGAATGGTCCCCCTTTTGATAAGGTCTTGGACCACATTTTAAAATGTGATGTAGTCATTGATATCATGGTCCTTTTATCAGTGGTAGACACAATAATGATATTCTTTGTAAGAATTGGGTTTAGGTCTATTGGGGTCCTCTAGTTTTATTTTTGGCAATATAATTGCTTGCGCATCATATAGCCTTTGAAATATGACTAAACAAGGCTCAAAAAGTAGGGTGTAATTGCAATGGGGTCTAGCATGATGCCTAGTGTGGTTATCTAGTTGTGGATGATTTTGAAGTTGTGTTGGAGGTGGAGTGGCATGGTATGTGGGTTGCTGAGATGGATGTTGAAATTGTTGAGGTTGTTGAGATGGAGGTTGATGAGGTTGTTGATGACTCAACTATAGCTCAATGTTCATGAGTCAATTTAAGATTTGTTGTATAATTGGAGTGTGTTGACGACTCAACACCATCTCAACATTGGCTAGTCGATCCAATATTTTTTGGTATTTTTGGTGTTTCTGGGGTGGCTACTGGTATTATTGTGGAGGTGATCAGTGGTATTATGGAGTGAGAGGAGGTTGGTCGTAGGCCTTGGAATTTGGTGGTGGTTAGATGGATGCTGATGAAGTTTGTTGGTGGCTGAGGTGGATTTGGTGGTAATGGGAGAGGTGTTAATGTTTCTATCGTAGGTGGTAGGGTGGCCCATGATGGGGATTGAGTGAAGAACAATTCTTGGACCATTGTGGAAGATGGGGGGTTTGGCCCTTGCAGTGGCGGTTGGAACATATGGGATGAAGTGAGTGAAGTAGATGCTGGAAAATGAGATACCACATTAACATAGGCCCAAGGATATTGGTTTGGACCTGGAAATGTGGATATGTAGCTCACATTACATTGGGTATCATATTCCTCAAGTGGAAAGAATTTAAGGGGCATGCCATAATTTAGTACGTCGAGAGGTAGATTGGAATGATGATTTGGTCGAGCATAAGTCTATTCTTGGGGTATGGAGGAGACCAAACAAGGTGGAATGGTTAATGATGGTAGGGATGGATGTGTTGAATATTGCGAAGGAAAGGGACCACCCTAGAGATCATGTGCAACATCAATTTCAATGAGGGTGAGGTGGCTCATGGATGTAGGGGTCCTTGGACCAGTGGATTTCAAAATGCTGGTGGAGGTGTGGTAATATATGGTACGTGAGGTATGTACCTCTAGTGGATTGGAGGTGAGTTGTTGGGTGTAGCTAGACTAGCTACCTTGGCATGGTTGTGAGGCTATCTCCTGTTGAGTTAGAGGAGCAGTGGATGGATGGGAAGTTTGACCAAATTGGTCCATTGTGGCTTGGGCTACGACTTGGGCTTGAGCTTGGGCTTGGACTTGACTTCAAGTCAAGACCATAATTTGAGTGGGTAACAGATGGAATGAAGGTTTGGAGGTTTTATGGTGATAGTGTTGGGCGAATTTCTCTATCTACATAAACAAGCAAACAAATAAACAATAGTTTTAATGTTCTTTGTTTCAATGTGCTAATGGTGACATGTTTGTGAGATTTTTTTTTGACCTATTTTTGGATTTTTTTGTAGTATTTTTTATTTTTTTGGGAATTTTGTTTTATTTTTTATTTTTGTTTTGTGTGTTTGATGAACCTAAACCTAAAACTATGAATGTGGTGGTGGAATGTAGTCTAATGGGTGTGTTTATGCCCACCTCTCTTACGAGAAGTGCAAAAATGACTGAAATGGCTTCCTAGGATGGTTATGGCATGAGGTATCCTAGAGGGGATAAAAAAACCTCCCAAAATAAGTCATGTTGTCTAAGTATTATTGGTCTACCTCGACTTTCGCTTCACCCTCAGGTGGGCTTGGACAATAACGATAACCATAAGTCCACAAATTATTAAACCCCATGAACAAAGGGGTATCTAACCTAACCCACCCTGAGGTACTCTCAAGAGTGGGGTATTTCCTGGTGATAAAGTCCAAAACCACTCATGGGGGCTACTATGGTGTCTAGGGAGTGATCCAATGGAAAGAGGTGAATTCCAACATCTTGGTCTCTATCGATGATTGGTGATGAAATCCAACTTTGTCGATGTTTTTATGGAACGTGCATGTGTGTGTAATGCAATTTTTTTTCTTATTAAGTTTTGTTTATATTTGAAGTGTTGTTTTGTTTTAAATGCCTAATGCAATTTTATCAATGCTGAGAAATGAATGCTAGTTCTAAAATGATTTTTCACTTTTTTTTTAGAATGCCTAAATGCAATTGTTATCTAAATGTAATGTTTATGAAAACTAAATGCAATGACAACAACCACTAGTTCTAAGAATGCTCTCTTTTTTTATAAGATAAATGAAACCATAAAAGCTATAAAAAAAAAAATTGAAACTTTTTTTTAAATAAAAAATTAAAAAATAATTAAAATTGTAAAAGCTATAAATTAAATAAAAAATGAAACCCCCTTTTTTTCTTTAAATAAAAAAGAACTGTAAAAACAAATAAAAATAATAAAACCCCTACCTACGGTCTTGCGTTGTGTTGAATATTGACAATTGGAGATGTCTATGTTCTATGACCGTTTGAAGTTAGATGGTTTCTATTCAAGGTTGTCTATATTTTGACGGTTGTGTTTTGTGGACATCCTTGGTTGGATGGTTTCACCTGTGTACGTTGACTACAACCTGTGTAAAATATAAAATATAAAAACTGTTAGAAATGATAGAATGCAACAGAAAAATATGTAATAAGCATTAAAAAAAACAAACAACTTGAAATGATGTGCATATAAAATCAAAGGGAAGGCCCCACCATGATCGTAATCTTGTAGATAATAATATGTACCATGTAAAAGTAAATGCAAATAAAGAAGGAAAAGATGTATTGTATTGTACCTTTGTTTTGTTTTATGATTACAATGAGACCCTCGAAGGGGTTATACAAGTGTGAAGGGATTGATTTCCTTTTACAAATAAAATAGTGCCTATGTCCTTTTACTGCTACAATAATTGAGGGGGTGAGTTTTTTGTGACTGTCACTTTGTTGTATTTGTGTATGCTGGAGGTGATGAATCTGGACCTGCCACATCTGTGTCTAGGTTAGGTGCATAATGTTTAGATTCTAACCATTCGAGGGGCTGATGACTAAGTGCAGTGATCATCTAAGGTTTGAATGATTGCAGAATGTGACCTTCTAATGTTAGATGATCAAGATATGGATTATGTTGCTACTATTGAAGCCTAAATATGATGGTTGGTTTTGTTTTGGACCTGCTTGCTTTGGATCGACGTCTAGATTTGTATTCCTACACATGAATATACTGTAAATATTTAATAATATATGTTGGGCCTCTCAATTTGAGGCTCAGATTCAAACAAATAAATTGAAAGAAATAAATAAATGTTGAGATTCAAACAAATAAATTGAAAGCAATAAATAAGTAAAATAGATTGACCTTGTCTTCCTATACTATTTTTGTTGCTACATTGTACTATTGTCATGTTGTTTCTAGACTTTTTTGTTTAGGTTAGATGTTGACTGTCTGAATAGTTGATGACCGTGAATCAAGATTGTCCGATGTTAGATGATTGTCGACAGAGGCATTTGAATTTTGTAGAACGGTGGATTTGGACCTAAGAAATTGTGTGATTTATGTGTAGCACAGGACGGGGACGGCGATGTGTGTTAACTCGAGTGATTGATGCAAGGTTAACTTAGATTTTCATTAGCGTAAGTTTACGTATTTAATTCTCATGCTCCAAAAATGAGGAGAGGTTGCATTTATAGACTTCTTGGGGGAATGGATGAGGAGGTGGCTCAATCAATTAAATGGGATTAACTAATGTTTCACCTCTACATTAATTTTATCACTGAATATTCATGCTTGTAAAAGGAGGATAAGTTTACCTCATGATTATCACCCTTGTGCACAACTCAAATTTATTATCAAAATGCACGTGCAATTTCATGATGTGTGCATTCTTTGGATTTTTCACCAGATAATATATGCATACTAAATTGAAAGCTTTTGTTGAACTGAAAGTGCATGTGGATTAAATATGTATATGTTGGTCAAATATCTACCTAATATACAAACATACGTTTGTGCACCCTAGACACGACCAACATTGAAAGGTCGGAGGAAATAAATGTCCTCCGTGCCAATCTCTAGAGAGGGTTGGCTCCCTTACTAATCCTACACTGGTTTAAGACTAGAGTTGCAGGAAAGAAATTGGAAATAACGGAAAGAAATGGGAAATATAGCCATAGGCCAAAGATGTAGGATTGGGGATAGACTAGCAGTAGGAATTCCAACCAAGTGTTATAGCAGCATAAAATAGAAAAGGAGGCAAGAGAATCCACTTACAGTTCCTTGGAGACAACTTCCAGAATCGCATTCCAATACTCACACTTACACCAACAATGCCCAAATCCAGGTGCAGAATTTGAACTTAACAACAGATAGCAAACATGAATATGAAATAGAAATGCTTGAATAGAAAGAAATCACACAAGAGACTACTTGCAAAATTAGAAGCCAAAAACTTCTTCTATTTACGCAGAGAACTTGAATAGTTTTTCTATAGAATGTCTATCCTCCCCTTTTTTACAATGGAAATTGAGTAGTATTTATAGAGGAATTTCGCCTCTATCATTTAATGCACATATGACAAAATGTTTACAGATCAGGAACCTCTGTGAGGAAATTCCTCCTTGGAAGTCCTTGAAAATCCATCCTTTTGAAACGGTGATCCAGCTTTTAAGGAAATGCCTCCAGGAAAATAGTGCATTCGGGTGTCGGTGCATGAAAAAATGCAAAGCTGGTTGTTGACTTCTCCATCGCTCCTTGGAAATTTTCCCTTGTACAGGATGTCTTGGAACTCATGAAAATCACCCTGTGATTTTAATACTGCAACTCCTTTAGCTCGAATTTGACAATTCCGGTCACCTTTTCACCCCAATCATTAAATATTCTTCATTCATTTGACCCGAGCACCTTCAAAAGTCTCCACTGATGCTTAGAATCGAATTCGCTCGAAATAGAGTAATGAGCGAAAATACTCCTTTTAACCTTCATCATTTCTTTCTTAGTTGTGTCTCTTTTTTTAGAGGATACATTCTAACACTCATAAATTTATTCATTCTACAGTTCTAAATTGTGCATTTCATTGTTTCTCATAATTCTAACACCAATAGGTGTCATGCACAACATCAAACCTTACTCGATTTCAAATTCTTTGTACTGCATTAACTTCTTGTCATGGAAGAAGACAACCTGAAGACAATCTGGATGAAAATGGCTCATCATACACTTCTAAATTTATGCTTGACATTTTGAATTATTTTTACCTTCTCATCCCTGAAAGAAGTGGCAAAGAGCTTTACTTTCTCACCGGAGTGAAAACGTTTTACGTAAAGCATATTTTCCTCTTAACATATACGTTTACCCCCAAAAAAGGTACAAGGCATTGTCACCCTTTACCTCGGGTGAACATATCTTTGATTTTTCAATGCCCTCCTCTTAGCACTCTCCCAAAGCAAAAATAAAAACCTTGACACATTGGTGGAACCGCTTTCATAGGCATGGACCCTACCCCCCTTCTTATCTCGAGGGAGGGGTGAATGGGACTTTCACCTCCTACTTGGGGTGAAAGCATTTTCACTAAGGTAGGGTCCATGCCTTACTTTTTAACCATGCATTCTCCTAAAGGGAAGGCGACTAGCATGTTCACCCTACTTCAAGGGCAAATGAAACTTTGACTAATCAACATTACCTTAGCACCCATTTCTCCTTAACAGTCACCCAAACTTATTATTGTCATGCTTTCACCTCAGAGAGGGATGAAAGAGAGTTCCGCCCCTCACCTAGGGTGAAAATCCTTTTTGACTTGTCAATGCCTTTATTTATTGGTGACATTTGCCCCAAAGTGGGGTGAACATTACTTCGCCCCAACATTGGGGTGAATGCACTTCTTTATGCTGCTATTGTGCTTCAACCTCGAGCCCGCCTCAAACTTAGTTATTTGAATGTGTTTTCACCCCTCTAAGGGGAAAAAGGGGCTTTCACCCCTCATTTGGGGCAAAATTCATTGTCACACTTATCATTTTTCTTTTCTTTTTACATTCACCCCAAAGTGAGGTGAACGAGTCTTTCACCCCAATTTTGGGGTGAATGCAATTTTACCCTTCCTTTCGCTCAGCAATGAAACTTTCCAAAATAAATATGCCTTTGCCTTGGGGAGGGCAATAAGAGTTTTCAATATTTGTTTAGGTGAAAGGGCCATTACATTTTCTTTTACCATTGAATTTTCAAGCGTTGTTCTCCTTCAACGTCCTCAGGTGATATTTACTGATTCTTCACAAACAATTTGACTTGCAACACCCATTATTTTCAAGCATAAAATTTATGAAAATGAGAAAGAGGATTAACACAAAAATATTGTAACACATTATATAGGCCAAAAATACTGCATCATAAATTAATATATATGTCACTTTTACAATAAAAAATCCTTCAACAAAATTTGATCAAAATTTTAATGTGGCATAGTGCAAAATTGCCAATATTTTTGGTGGCTCATGGGGTATCCAACTCGCATGGATGCAAGAGATCCCAAGCCTTTATCCATTGGGCTCCTTATTGGGTCTTCTTACCGATAGCTTTGGTTGATGCTTCTGGTTTGGATGCTTCTTTTTACACCTGCTCAACTACTACCTTTTCAACTGCCTCTACCTCTACAGCTATCCTTAGTATCTCTACTTACTCTACTACTACTGTTGCTTGCTCTATGATTGCTTATTTTTCTACGGCCTACTCTTCCTACTCCTTCAAAATTTCATAGGTGATCTCATAAACTATAACTACATCTACCCAAGCATGCATGGTAAACATGGAGGGAACACTAAGTGATTCATAGATAAACCACAAGTGTTCAACATCCTCCAAGCTAAGGCGTTTAGCTCATTGGGCCAACTCAAACAAGGACAACTCCATACAGGTGAACTTCTTCATAAGCGGTAGCACCTGTTCCTCTATGATGGGCTCCTCCCACTTATCAATTTTGAATGTGTCCTCCACAAAATTCTTCCAAGTCACTTCCAACTATTCCTTTGGAAGAGGCTCACCCCATTCATTAGTGAAATCTAGAAATCCCATATCAATGAGAGCATCAAAATGGAACATTGAAATAGTATGCTCCCACTCCATCATGTTGAGAAGCTTTCTACCTTCTCTCACCAGATCCAACCACTAAAAGTAGCTATGCAACATGAATTTGGTGGTAGACCAAGCTCGGTCCATCTCACTCATGGGGTGAATGTGCATATTGGACTGAGCCAGGGCTTGGATTTTCATAGCCATCTCCAGGTGAGGCTCCAACATCTCCTCAATATTATCTACTATCTATTGGCTCAACTAAATCTGAATCCGAGCCTCATAGAGATACTACAAAACTTGGACTACTCTAGCTACCAACTTCTCATAGCTTTGAGCCAAGTGAAGGTGGGCCTCCTTAACTATTTTATGGGAAAATCTTACAACTTGTGTGGCCTTCTCCGCCAGTTGATTATGTATGGACTCAAGTTACGCCTTCAATGCTTGCACCTGCTACTCCACTGCATCCTTTTCCTTTTGATGCACCCCTACCTACTGATGCAAGTGTTCAATTTCTATCACCATCTTCTCTTATTGCACTCTACTTGCTGCCAAGGCATCTTCAAGTTCGATAATTTTTGTTTTGGCATCATAATATCTTTTCTTATAATACTCATCATGTAGATAAACCAAACTCATATCAACTTGTATATTCCCCATTTTCTCAGTTGGATCAATCCTTGTTAGGTCCTCCATCATGGTCTCATAAGCGTAATCACTTGGTGTCATCTCTCCTCATGGCTTCTGGACCAGGGGAATTATCTTAGTTGTGTGAGCCTCCATAGCAACTGGATCAAAGGTGACTTTCTTGAGAGGCCTAGCTGGAGCAAGTGCCTCTTTTCTTCTATGACTCTTCAATCACTATGATGAACTGAGGTGAGCTCGATTAATATTTTCTACATCGGGTTGCTTAGGCATCACCTCGAATTTGGGTAGTACTTGCAACTCCAAAAATGGTGTGAAAGGAATTAAAATTTATGAACGATCTAGCTCAAAGGAAGAAGAGGAGATAAATATAAGAGGGGGACCAAAATAATAGAGTGGATGGAAGAACCTAGTTCGATTGTAGTTATGCTCACTCTTGGAGGAGCTTGCATACTTATAGCCTTAGTGGAAGTGGTGGTAGAAATGGAAGGGGAAGGGCATGAAAATGGATTTGACCCTGATGCAAATGAACTAAAAGAAAGGGAGGTCGAAGAGAGGGGAAGAGAAGGAGCAGTAGTGACTTGTGGGTGAGAGGAAGGGAGTAAAATGGATATGGAAGGTATACCAAATGGAGGGGTGAAAGAAGTAGGGACTGATGGAAATGAACTAACAATCACTACATGCTTCGAAGTAGAAGAAGAGGGAAAGAAAGATGTACCTTCGGGTATGGGCACCATGTGTCTTGGTGATGGAAGTGATTGTATAATAATTTCTTCATGTTGCTCCTCCACTTCCACTTCAAGGTTAACAATTTCCACCTACTGGTCCATCGATTGCTCATGAATTAATGGGAACATTTGGGCAACGCTAATCGGAGCAATCGACACCAACAGGGACAGAGTAACAGTCGTTGTAGCAACTACAACTATAGAAACTACAACAACTAAAATTACAATAGTAGATGAAGAAGTAGTACCAGTTCTTGGCCTCTTTGTAACTTTTAAAAATGGAAGCACCTCTCAAATAGTTTACTTCTCCAACAAAGGTACCTCATCTATATTTTACTTCACCCATTATGACCTTCGTTGAAACACATATTATTGCTCTTCTTCCTCAAGTGTCTCTTCCTCAACTACTAGGTGCTCTTCTTTAGCCATAATTTCACCATTGTCAGAATGTTGAAAACTTTGAGGCACAACTTTGGCAAAAGCGATGGGTTGATAGATATTAACAAATTCATCATATGCCTCCAAAAATACCCCATCCATATTCAACCCATAAGGTGATGCAATTTTTCCTCTATGGACCCGCATTATCCACCAATTCATAATTTTCTCTTCAATCCAGGGCAATTGTTCCTTCATTTGGCCAAATAGCCTTGATGGAGGAATGTGATCTCTATGCACTATCGGGTTGTATTCAACCTCCTACTCATAAAATTCATGCCATGAAGGAAGCGACATCATATCTTCAATATGCCACTCTAAATCATGCCCATCAAAATTATTACGATTTTCCTAGATATCGGGTCATGGACAACAATGAAAAGTCTTGGCCTTGATTATTTCTAAAAATTTACCCAATGGGTCATATCTCCACCATTGTTGCAATAGCTCTATCAACCCCAGGTCTTGAAGTGCCTCTATGAGTAGCTTGTTTTGCCCGACCTGGTTCACCTCTATACTGCCAAACTTGAACGACATGGTGCAAGTCATTCTCTTGTCATGCCCTGCTCCATACACATCATTGGTATAATCTGTCTGGTGCACCACCTCCATGGAAAAAATATGCTCGGTGGTGAAGTATGGGAGTAAGAATGGCTTACCCGTGAAGCCATAAATTCTTACAACCACTCCTTGAGTCAACAAAAATATGTCACCCTTTTTGGTTGTGACAACCGCCTCCTTCATTGCCCATGGCACTCTCTCACTTTTGTCGTAAATCAACTCAATTGTAGGCCCCAAAAATAGGTGGTTAAAACTATAGTATGACTCCCTCCTCGATAGAGTGGGAGTCCACATATAAACAGGCAATAATTCATCCTTTTCATCAACCTGTTTTATTGCAATGAATGAAAAATATTGGTGCAAATGAAAGAAGAAATACCAAACGAGGAAGGATGTATGCTTGAATGAAGTCTCTTCTCTTGTATGCATTTTCTCCAACTGGACGTGCATATTTTGATAAATGAAATCAGCCCAATCAAAATAAATTGGATTTATGTCCCTTCTCATGGCCCTTGGAGCATAAAACTCCACTTGAGATATACATTGCACAAGCACCGCTTACCACTTGTGAACTGTAGAATCTACTGAAAGACCAACAACCCATGCCAACATAAAAAATAAGTTAGGGCTCTTGAATTTTGATAAATATTTTGGTAGATTTGGAAGTTGCCCTAACTATGGCTCCTTAATCAACTATGTTTCCATAAACTGGCGCATTGTCACCATAGAAACATATCTTTCTTCTTGCTCATTGATGTGCAACTTCTTAAAAATCATATCAGATGGGGGTTTTAACCCACAAGCAAATGCTTCCCTCACTTCAGCGATGGAGATAGAGAAAAGCACCTCCCCATTGGCTTTTCGAACAGCCCTGGTAACTGGATTATAAAATCTGGTAATTAATTTTACCAGCTTTGGGCAAGGGTGTACGGGCGTACACAAATACCAAAATAACTATGCATGAAATGACATAGTCAGAGGGCTCTCCATCGTCAATCCTTGACTTACTATAAATTCTACATCCTACCGAAGCTTTACCATACCCTTGTTGGTAATCACATAGTCTCCAACCTCTACCATAGTGTTAGAGTACGGGTCCAAATCTACATTCTCATTTCTATAGGCCTTCTTGGATTTTGACCCACCTTCTACTTTCTTTTTAGACTACTTGGGCTCTATAGTTTCTTTAACTTCTTTACTTTTCTTACCCATTCTGCAAACCTTGACAACTCTAAAAGTGCTCTACAACTTTTGCAATAAAAAGCTTGAAAATACACCAGCGAAAAATTTTAAAATTTTAACCTTTGAGCAAATTTACCTATGCTCTATTTATAGAATGCGCTCCAACTACCAGAGTAAATGCAATAAATTTTCTTGGTGAATTCGGGAGGAGTTGCGCTTTACTTCCATAATGGGCACTATTCCCAATACTATAATAGCAACTAATTTTAATTCACCATAAAATCCTTCTTAAAAATGTGCCCTTCTATCATGTAAAACTTTGAACAACATGCCCTGGCTACTAAAACTACCTTGGAAAAATAAATTCACCACCTAGGGACCAATGAGCACTTTTGCTTTCATCGATGTGAGATTTCATTCCTCGAGAATGCCAAATCACCTCCCAACACAAATCTGGGTGCACATTTTAAATTAAATACTCAAAAATGTGTCATTAACATGAATGCACACCTCCAAAAACCACCACATGTCGGAGGGCAAAATCACTTTAGAGGTGCTCTTAAAATTTGATTACACTTAAAAAATCCTCACCCCCAAAAAAAAGGGACACTTTGGGCACTTGTTTTCTTCTTTCGCTCCAAAATATCTTCAACCTGCTTGATTTAATTCATGGTGAATGTCCTCCTTTTAAAACACTTTCAAGCCTTTCTTTTTCTCCCATATTTAGAAAAGCATGGATTTTCTTAAAAAACTCCCTGATTTTAGGGTTTTTCTCTTTTTTATTTTTCTCTTTATTTTCGCCATAGAAAAGAAAATCAAATTTAAAATTTAATCCTTGCATTTTCTCGAAATATTAAAATAAAACTTTTACTTTTTTTTTTCTATTTCGCTTCATTCCACTTCTAATTTTATAGAAACTTCACTAAAAACCTCCATATTTTATAAGATCTTCATAACATTTAGCTTGATATGCTTTCACCCCATTTAAAAATTTTGACAGAATTCCTTGTACGCATAGTCACTTGAAAAAGCCAAAGTGTGTCCTTCGCATTTTAAAAATCCTCATATATTGTTTTACCCCTATGAGAGGTGAACGGGAGATTCACCCCTCACATGGGGAGAAAAGCCCTTTTTTTTTATGCCTTCCCATTAGGAGCTGAATGGGCTTTCACCCTTTTTTTCCCAGGAAGACTTCTTCCTGGTGAAAGCACCTAAAATCAGGCCCTACGCTTTGATTTTTCAACTAAGGCACTTTACTTGTGCTTCCAAACATTTTCATTTTGTCTCTTCAAATCACTTTCCCTAAAACATTTCTCTTTTTAACTTGAAGACTTGCAAAGTAAAGCAACCTCTTAAACTTTGAAGCTTTTTGAAACCATTAAAACTTTTCTGTGCAACCATTAATTCTGCCCAAAATTGTGATCATGTCCTCATGGAAATATTTGAGGTGAAATTATTTTTCTCAGGGAGCAATTTTCAAAGCAAATTTTTTCAAGGAAAGCCTGGCATCTTCAGTAGAGTCCACACCATACTCTTTTTTTTTAAATATTATAAAACAAAAAAGTGCTTATAAATAAAATATATACATATTTACACCTGGTACCTCTTGATATCATCATTGAAAATAGGCCTTCAGATGAAGACCATTTAACTAGAATTAGAATATCCCAACCATCCATATCTCGAAGATAATATGCATTCACCAAATTCACTACAAAAACTTGAAATGGACCTTCCCAGATCGCATCAAACTTGTGGTGCTTCCCTAGCTTGGCTTTGTTCTCATTCCATTTGAGGACTAGATCTCCCACCTAAAACTTGCATTCTATTGTCTTCTTTCCAAACCACTTTTGCATCACTTTAGTGTGTTCAGTGAAAGCTTCATATACCTTTTCTCTCTCCTCCTCTAGTTACAACAATTGAGCCAACCTTGCACTCATTGGATCAAACTCATCATCTTCATCTTTGAACAACTGCAATGTTTGGAGGATAGGTAGCTCGATGTGAGTGGGTAGAACTACTTCTTTCCCATACACCAAAGAGTAAGGAGAGGCTTTAATAGACTTCTTTACTGATATTCGATCTGCCCATAGAGCCTAATTTAACAATAGGTGCCAACTTCTTTTATTGTTTCCCAATGTCCTTTTCAAGATCCGTAGCAAGTTTTTGTTTGTGGATTCGGCCAAGTCATTTCCTTATGGGTAATAATTGGAGGATATCTTGAGATAAATCCCATACTTGCTTGTAAATTCGATGATATTGGCCCCAATGAATGGAGTCCCATTATCTATTACAATAGCATCTAGAACACCAAAATGGGTGATCAGTCCCTCAAGGAAGGAGATAACTGTAGCCTGATCTACTTTTTTGGTTGGGATGGCCTCTACCCACCTGGTAAAATAATCAGTCATTATCAAGATATATTTGTGTTCGATAGAGGAATGAGGATCAATAACTCCAATGAAGTCTAGTCCCCACTACTGAAAATGTGCTTCCACTTGAATCGGGTGCAAGGGCAAAGATGCTTTCTTATTCCTGCCAACATACCATTGATAATTATCACAACTTTGGCTCACCTTGTGTGCATCTGCAAAAAGAGTAGGCCAAAAATACCCAGCTCGGATGATCTTCAAGGCCATAGGCCTTCCTGCATAATGTCCACCAGATAAGCCAGAGTGGAATTCCTCCAAGATTTTTTCCTTCTCTGACTCCTTCACACATCTGAGGAGTACTCCATCTATATTCTTATGGAACAACCCACTTGGCAACAGGACATACTTGAGTGCTTGTAGTCTGAATCTTCGATGTTGTGAAGCATCAAGATGTGATGGACATTTCCTAGAGGTAAAGAATTCGACAAGGTCCTCTATCCAATCATGATCACCTGTAGCTCGATTTGCACAATTGCTTTCGTTGATATCCTCATTCTGTACTGGAGCTAGTGATTCAGAAGCTGCACTTTTGGCCAGTTCTTGGTAGAGAGCTCATCCATGAACCAACTTAGTCGGTCGGATCTCCACATCATATTCTTGAATCTTTGAGACCCAACCTGCTCTCTTGTCACCTAATTCTCCTTGAAGAATGAAATTTTTGACATCTGGATGTATGACATAGATGACTGTCTTGCTCTATGAAATGAAATGTCAAAATTTCTTTAAGGATTTCATAATTGCATACACCTATTTTTCAATAAAATTATACTTCTCCTGGTGTGGTGATATCACTTGACTCAAGAAGGCAATCGACTTTTCATCTCCATCTTCTTACTTCTGTGTGAGAACAACAGCGTAACTCTCCTATTCACCTACTACATAGAGGATGAAATCTTTTGAATAATCTGGGTTAATCAATACTGGCGCTTGAGTGATTCTCTCCTTGATTTCTCAAAAATCCTATCTTCTCACTTCCATCCATTTGAAGTCTGCATTCTTCTTCAGAAGTTCGGTCATTGGCTTCACAACTTGAGCAAAATCAGCAATGAACTTTCGAATGAAGTTGATCTAGCCAAAGAATGATTGCAGATCCTTCTTGTTAACTAGTAATGGTAATTTCAAGAGAGCCTCAGCTCTTGTAGGATCAATCGCTAGTCCTTGTGAAATCACATGTCCTAAGAGTTTTCCCTCTTTGATAATGAAAATGGATTTCTTCGGGTTAATGGAAATTCTAAATTCTTGATATTTTTTGAACACTTGCCTCAAATGAGAGATGTGCTCTTCCCTACGGTGTGAGAAAATAGTCATGTCATCAAGGTAAATCACAATAACTCTATTCAACAACTCATCGAAAGCAATATCCATAGCTCTCTGAAATGTAGCATCGACATTGGAAAGACCAAATGGCATCCTCTGATAGGTGAAAGTGCCCCATTTTGTAGTAAACGTCATCTTGTGTTGGTCTTCATCCTTCACCCAGATCTGGTTATAACCAGAGAAACCATCCAACAATGAAAACCTCTGTGCTCCAGCAACCACATGGAGAATTTGATCAATCTGTGGTAGGGGGTAGTGATATTTTAATGATGCCTGGTTCAGATTCCAAAAATCCATGCATAGATGGATATCGCCATTCTTCTTTCGAACTGGCACCAAGTTTGCTACCCATGTTGAGTGCTTGATTGGATAAATTATTTTTACCTCCAACATTTTTAATAGCTCTACTTTCATGAGCACTTCAATTTTTGGATTGATAGGTCATTGTTTCTATCGAAAAGGTTTTACTCCCTCCTACAATTCAATAGTATGTTGGATTACATTTTTATCATATCCTTTTAAATCATGGTAGCTCCATGCAACGATGTCGAGGAACTCATAACACAAATTTTTGATATCTTCAAGTTCTTCTACCATACAATCTATTTCGACTTTGATAATCTTCTCAGACTCTAATTGCATTTCCTTATATTCCTTCACATCAACCTTGATCTTATGTTTCTCCACCCTATCATTTTGATCAAACAAACTTTCAAGAGAAATCAGTCCCCTAGGAATGTGATTATTCTTCAATTGAATCATTCCTTCCATTTCCTCCTTGACCAATATTCTATCCTCTACACTTGCAGCTTCCTTAATAAAAAAATTGATTATTTGTTCATCATTATCAAACACTTGCCAATAAAGGTTTTTATCAAGGACCGAGGGTCTATAAATTACCCTCACAGTCTTGGGTTTCCTGACTACTTGCTCTACAGGAGAGAAATTAGCACCAAGAGAAGCTAAGATATCTGCATGTTTGTTCTGCTCCCATGAAATTGCTTGAATGTTCAATGTTGTAAAGGACTCAAACAAATCCCATACCTTGTTATGGTAGGCCTTCAAGTAGTGTTGCTTTGACACACATTTGTTTGTAGTCTAGTTGATGATGAGCTCAGAATCTCCAAATATTTATAGCTATTTTATGCCCAACTTTTTAGCTTTCTTCAAACCAAGGCACAATGCTTCATATTCGATGGCATTATTCGTGCAACTCCAAGTTAACCGATATGAATAGGTTTTCTGCAACCCTATAGGAGAAACAAGAACAATACCAGCCCCTACACCATTCTTACACCTTGCACCATCAAAATATAACTTCCATAGCTGATCAGAGATAGGGTCTAGGGAATCAGAGACTTCTTCTTCAATCTGCTCAAGTTTAGTTATGGTATAACAACCGATGTTAGTTTCGACCATCACATTGAAATCCATCAATGAGAATTCATCCTCAAGGTGGAGCTCACCAAGAGCTTCTTCCATCAAGTCCACTTCTTGTAATTCCTCTATCATCATGTTGACTGCACCAGTGGGCTTTTCTTCTTCTTCCAATTTTTCTATATGAAAAGTGGATGGCTTTTCATTATAGATGTGGATTCTTCTTCCCTTGAATGGGATCTCCAAATGTGAATAATCCAAGGAAAGGTATCCTCCTAGTTTCGCTATGAACTCCCTCAAGAGGCACATACTAAAGTATGGTTCCAAGTCAACCACCACTACTTCTTGAATGACAGTGATTTGAGGTATGTTATGTAGAATGATAGGAATATCCTTGATTACTCCCACTATTTTGATAGGGGTCCCATCCAACTACAATACACTTAGACTAATTCTTGTGTATTCCATTCCCATTACTTCACATACTACCTTTGGCATGACAGTAGTCGTAGCACCGAAGTCAATCATACAATTATGCATGATCCACCCTTCCATTCTGAGAGACAAATAGAATGGAGGTGGTCTATTCTTACCAGTGGTGAAAGTAGGCAGTGTCTATGCTAACACTATTTGGGAATGACTTTTCTTCTGATCTTTTGTAGATTTGAGAGATTCTTGCAATAAGTCAACTTGTCCAGGTAACTGTAATGCATCATATAAACTCACTTTTTCATGAATCTTCTTCATTTCCTCCACAATATTATAATAAGAAACACTAGGAACCTTTTCTTCTACAACTTGCTCATACTTGTTTTGATATTATTGAGTAGCTTCCACCCTTTACCGCTTAGTCAATGATGGGTATTTGAGGTATTCTTTAGCTTGCTCTTTTACCTCCATTTGCACTTGAGTAGTTATAGGCTATGAAGTTGATGCCTTTGTCTACAACTTCTCTTGAGCTTGCTTGGGCAATAGATCCTTCAATAAGATAGAATCTTGTTACTTTATTGTCATGCTAGGTACCTTCACATTAAGTGCTTTTGCTTGTGGTTGTACCTTTTCATTTTGTACCTTTTATTCAGTAGGAACTTTCAGAGGCTCCATTTTTACTAGATCAATAGTCACCAACTTCTTTCCAACCCTTGTGAGAACTAAAACTTGCTCCAAATATGGGACCATAAAGTTATGATCAACTTCCATTATCATATTAACTTGTCCACCGATAGAAATTTTTGCTAATGTCTGTACATAGTTCAAATGAACCATGCATGTGTCTTCTCCATGAGGATCATTACAGGTGGAGCACCAGTATGCTTTCTTCGATGTACTAGTTTCTTCATTTGCCAACATAGTTGTGTTCCTCTCAGGGCCTTTGCTAGTGGTTGCTTGCTCCCTAGTAATTGGTGGTGTTTGAAACCTCCTTGACCAAAAATCAGCTTTAGCTTGTTTCTTCTTAACTACCATGATTTCATTTGACATTGTCCTTACAATCGAATTAATAGATTGTATTTCTTGTAATAATTTCATGTAAGGATCAAGATTTGAGGGTACAGGAGGTGTTGGTAAAGGTAGAGGTATTGATGGAGCAAGAAATGGTAGTGGAATAGGTGGCACTAGTAGCACTAGGAAAGGAACTGATGCTGGTAACTATGGAACAACTGGTGCAGGTAATTATGGAATACTTGGAGCAGGGAGTTGTGGAACTAGGATTGGAGCAATTTGAGGTGGACCCGAGCTCCATGAGGGAATTAAGTACATAGAAGGCATAGGCTATGAAAATGCACTTGAATACAAATGTTGTGGAAGATCGAGAAGGATGGGCATGGTTACCTTCGGGGAAACTTACCTATGGTGATCAAATCTGCTTTAGCCTTCTATGCTTGCATGTACAACTCTGGAAAAGTATTTACATTGGCTTATCAGACAGCCATACCAATATCTGAGTTGAAAGCCTGGAGATAGTAAAATGTAGCTTGCTCATGCGTGGGCCGAAGGCCATCAAGAACTCTCTACCAACTTTGAGTGAATCTGACATTGAAGTCCACTATCTCCTCCTATGGATGTCTTTGGATATTCATGAATTGATGCAGCAAGGAGAAAGGATCAGCTTGCTCATGAAAGTTCTTGATTAGCAATTCTACCAATTGATCCCATGTCATAATAGTGGTGGGTGGCAAAGATCGATACCAATATAACAATTTCCCTCTGAGTGACAATACCAACAACCTTACCATAATATCTTCATCAGTAATGCCATGGATCATCACCAAAGAAGCCACATCTTGGATATGCTCATAAGCGGTCTTACCAGTACCATCATAGGTAGGCAAAGCCTTCAAAGTTGCTTGAGGAACTAGATTTTGTGCTTGTAAATTCAAAGCTCCTAAGCTATTCCATGCTGGGAACTACCTTGGTGGTTGTGGCTATTGTGGTGGTGGGTTCTGAGCCATTTGAACTAGTGTATGAGGTTGAGGAGGTGGGATGCTAGTAGTAGTACTAGATGGACTTGAAGGAATGGAGAACACAATAGCTAATTGTGAGGATGTTGTGGATGATGTATGAGGTAGAGTGACTAATCTGGGGTGTTCTCCTAATTTTTGAGTGTCAAGTTCGTAGAACTCGATGGGATCTTCAAAATTTTTGGCCTTCAATCTTGTGATCATGAAAGCACAACTTTTGTTGCCTTCAGGAGGCTTCTAGGTATAACTGAGTCACCAGATGTTCTAACCATACAACATGAAGGTGAACATCAAACCTCAATACTGTTGAAAGTGGAACTTTTGAGGTCCCACCGGGCATGCCAAAAATTGTTGGTCAAATATCTGCCTAATATACAAACATACATTTGTGCACCCTAGACACGACCAACATTGAAAGGCCGGAGGAAATAAATGTCCTCCATGCCAATATCCAGAGAGGGTTGGCTCCCTTACTAATCCTACACCGGTTTAAGACTAGAGTTGTAGGAAAGAAATTGGAAATAACAGAAAGAAATGGGAAATATAGCCATAGGCCAAAGGTGTAGGATTGGGGATAGACTAGCAGCAGGAATTCCAACCAAGTGTTATAGCAACATAAAATAGAAAAGGAGGCAAGAGAATCTACTTACAGTTCCCCGGAGACAACTTCCAGAATCGCATTCCAGTACTCACACTTACACCAACAATGCCCAAATCTAGGTGCAAAATTTGAACTTAATAGCAGATAGCAAACATGAATATAAAATAGAAATGCTTGAATAGAAAAAAAACCACACAAGAAACTACTTGCAAAATCAGAAGCCACAAATTCTTCTATTTACGCAGAGAACTTGAATAGTTTTTCTGCAGAATGTCTATCCTCCTTTTACAATGGAAATTGAGTAGTATTTATAGAGGAATTTTACCTCTATCATTTAATGCACATATGACAAAATGTTTACAGATCAAGAACCTCTGTGAGGAAATTCCTCCTTGGAAATCTTGAAAATCCATCCTTTTGAAATAGTGATCCAGATTTGTAGGAAATGCCTCCAGGAAATCAACACATTCGGGTGTCGATGCATGAAAAATTGCAAAGCTGGTCGTTGACTTGATACCTCCATCGCTCCTTGGAAATTTACCCCTGTACAGGATGTCTTGGAACTCATGAAAATCACCTTATTCTTTTAATTTTGTAGCTCCTTTAGCTCGAATTTGATAATTCCAGTAACCATTTCACCCCAATCATTAAATATTCTTCATTCATTTGACCCGAGTGCCTTCAAAATTCTCCACTGATGCTTAGAATCAAATTCACCCAAAATAGAGTAATGAGAGAAAATACTCCTTTTAACCTTCATCATTTCTTTCTTAGTCACATCTCTTGTTGGAGAGGATGCATTCTAACACTCATAAATTTATTCATTCTGCAGTTCTGAATTATGCTTTTCATTGTTGCTCATAATTCTAATGCCACTATGTTTCATGCACAACATCAAACCTTACTCGATTTTGAATTCTTTGTACTATATTAACTTCTTGTCATGGAAGAAGACAACCTGAAGATAATCTGGATGAAAATGACTCATCATACACTTTTGAATTTATGCTTGATGTTTCGTATTATTTTTACCTTCTCATCCCTGAAAGAAGTGGCAAAGAGCTTTAATTTCTCACTCGAGTGAAAACGTTTTACGTAAAGCATATTTTCCTCTTAAAATATATGTTCACCCCCAAACAAGGTGCAAGGCATTGTCACCCTTTACCTTGGGCAAACATATCTTTGACTTTTCAATGCCCTCCTCTTAGCACTTTCTCGAAGCAAAAATAAAAACCTTGATGCGTTGGTGGAGCCGCTTTCATGTAGCTTCACCCGAGGGAGGGGCGAATGGGACTTTCACCTCCTACCTAGGGTGCAAAAGCATTTTCACTGAGGTGGGGTCCATGCCTTACTTTTTAACCATGCATTCACTCGAAGGGAGGGAGACTGGCACGTTCACCCTACTTCTAGGGTGAATGAAACTTTGACTAGTCAATGTTACCTTAGCGTCCATTTCTCCTTAACATTCATCCGAACTTACTATTGTTGTGCTTTCACCTCAGAGAGGGGTGAAAGAGAGTTGCACCCCTCACCTGGGATAAAAATCCTTTTTGACTTGTCAACGAGCATACGGGGTGCATTATCTTTTAAAATGTGAGGACATTCACTCCAAAGTGGGGTGAACATTACTTTCACCCCAACATTGGGGTGAATGCACTTCTTTATGTTGCTATTGTGCTTCAACCTCGGGCCCGCCTCAAACTTAGTTATTTGAATGTGTTTTTGCCCCTCTAAGGGGCAAAAGGGGCTTTCGCCCCTCATTTGGGGTGAAAGTCATTGCCACACTTATCATTTTTCTTTTCTTTTTACGTTTGCCCCGAAGTGAGGCGAACGAGGCTTTCGCCCCAATTTTGGGGTGAATGCACTTTTACCCTTCCTTTTGCTCAACAACAAAACTTTCAAAAATAAAGATGTCTTTGCCCTAGGGAGGGCGATAAGGGTTTTCAATATTTTTTTGGGTGAAAGGGCCATTACATTTTCTTTTACCATTGAATTTTCAAGCGTTGTTCTCCTTCAACGTTCTCGGGTGATATTTACTGATTCTTCACAAACAATTTGACTTGCAAAACCCATTATTTTCAAGCATAAAATTTATGAAAACTAGAAAGAGGATTAACACAAAAATACTGTAACACATTATATTGGCCAAAAATACTGCATCATAAATTAATATATATGTCGCTTTTACAATCAGAAATCCTTCAACAAAATTTGATCAAAATTTTAATGTGGCATAGTGCAAAACTACCAACAAGTATATCAAATCGAATATGCATGTTTATCCGTGTATCCATGCTTGAAACTATTTGTGCATGCTTAAATTGTTTATGTATTTAAATTAAATATGTTTATTTAATTTAAATATGTAAACTAAACTGTAAGTGCATATTGTAATTGTTTATGCAATTAAATTAAATATGTTTATTTAATTTAAATGTGTAAGTGAAATTTCAGGGTTGGATTAATTCAAATTTTTATAGTGAATATCTTAATGCATGATTCGAGGTACCAAATATAGAAATTTTGAGTTTGATTTTGAAGAATGCATGAAAGATGAATGAAATCAAGTAAGCACATTTATTAAATTACGAGTGCAATAAAGGAGGAGATATTCCATTTGGCTCATGCAATAGGGTCATCCAAGAGGTGCCAACGAAGGAAGTTGAAGGGTCAAACCCAATCCAAAAATAAATCTACACAACTATCACTACCACTACCACTTCTACTACAAAAAGGCTAACATATTTGAGTTTTAATTCGAGCACCTTGAAAATATTGGGAGGTCACTTGACCAATTAAAAAGGAGAGAGAGCCACTTTTTTGAAGCAATCCAAAGTACAATAGATAGGAGTAAGAGCTCCATATGTGCAATAGAGAAGGAGCATCGATCAAGTGAAGGTTAAAAAAAATTGACCAATATAATTTTCACCTCAAGATTGGAGGTAATTTATTTTATTTGAAATTAATTATATGCCCAAGATAAGAGTTATAAGGTTGGATGAAATTATTATTTTCTAAGGTTAAAGTGAAATTATTTTATTTACTTTATTATTGGAGAGATAAGATATTGAAGTGAAATTTGAAAGTTTTATGAAAATTTGAAAGTTTTATGAAAATTTGAAAATTGATTTGAATAATTGAAGGAATTAATTTGAAGTTTTGTAATTTGATTATTTGAGTTTACAAAAAAATTTGAAATATTTTCAATTTGATAAGTTTGGAAAAATAAGGTTTCCTACATTAAATTAGGAATACAAAACTTGCAAATAACTTTTTTATAGAATTTCTAAATTTGGAGTTATAAGGACTTCAACACCAAATTAGGGTTTGTGAAATTTAGAACCTATAAATTCATATACTTGAAATTTAGGAGACATAAGGTAGTCAATTTCTAAAAATTAAAAAATTAAGGATTATGGATTATTGGTATATAGACTCAGGAGCAAGTAAACATATGATTGGAAACAAAAAATTATTTGAGTCTCTACAAGCAAAACATGAGAAACTAGTTGCAATAGCAGACAGTAAGACTTATGGAGTAAAAGAAATAGGAGATGTTCTAGTCAATCTAATAAATGGAAAAGGAATAATTAACAATTTTTTATATGTTCTTGTATTGACTTCCAATCTTCTTTCAATTTCTCAACTCATGGATCAAGATATGATAGTAGAATTTAAGGTCATCAAAGGAAGAAAACAATGTCATATTGTCAAACAAGGAAAAATGATAGCTTCAAGGTCTTTTAAAGAAAGTCTATTTATTCTAGATACTACTACAAATTTGGCTCTCTCTCAATTAAAACATCAGGAGCATTATGGCATAAACATATAGGACATACTAGTGCATCATATTTAAATGAAATGGTCAAATATCAAATGGTCAAAGGAATACCAAATATTTCTTGGGAATTTATAGTTTATCTAGAATGTTTAACAGGAAAACAATATAGAATACCTTTTGAAATTTATCAATATAAATCTCAACAACCACTATATACATATTTATGTGGTCCAATTAATATTACAAGTATTGGAGGACATAAGTATTTTTTATTATTTGTTGATGATCACACTAGAAAAATGTGGGTATAGTTCATGAAATACAAATCAGAAGCTTTCATCTGTTTCAAACAATTTAAATTTCAAGTGGAAAAAGAGTTAGGAAAGACTATCAAAACTCCTTGATCAAACAAAGGAGGAGAGTTTATGTCACAAGAATTTAATCTATTTCTAAAATAAAATGGAATAGAGAGATAACTTAATACAACATATTCACCACAACAAAATACAATTACAAAAAGAAGAAATAGATCTATAATGGAAATGGTAATATGTATGATAAAAGAGGCTTATATTAATAATCAATATTGGGCAAAAATAGTTTAAACAGTAGTATATTTATAGAATAGATTACCTACAAGAATACTCAAGAATATTACTCCAGAAGAAGCATGGTTAGGACAAAAACCAAATGTTGAAAAGCTAAGAATTTTTGGATGCAAAGCTTATATGCATATTCCAAAACAAAAACGAATAATATTAGATGAAAAAAGTATGGATGGTATATTTTTTGGTTGTAATGATGAATCTGTAGGATATAGAATAATTGATCCAAGTACAAATAAAGTGTATATAAGTAGAGATGTAGTTTTTGATGAAAAATCAAAGTTGAAACTGAAGAAGAAAATAGTGATTTAAAAGTTCATCTGAATTTCTTAGAAGAAAAAAAGTGAGAATTTCAAGATGAAATACAGTTAGAGTTAGAGTATACAGAAACTTCTACAATTCCTCCAAGGAAGGAACCAATATATCTTAGGAATACACTCAGAGAATCAAATTTGGAACAAATGCTAGATATTACTACTACAATACCTCAAAATTTTAGTCAAAGCATAATGAATAAAGGATTACTAAGTGTTACAGAAGAATCAACAACAACACTTCAGGCTCTAAATCACTCACAATGGAAAACAACTATGGAATTAGAGTACTCATCACTACAAAAGAACAAAACATGGAGTCTAGTAGAGTTACCTCCAGGAAAGAAAGTAGTAGGTTGCAAATGGGTTTATAAGATTAAGTATAGAGCAAATGGAACTCTTGATAAGTACAAAGCTCGACTAGTGGCCAAAGGATATACACAAACAAAGGGAATTGACTATGAAGAACATTTACACCAATAACTAGAATGACTACTATCATAACAGTATGTGCCTTAATAACTCATCATGGTTATAAACTTCATCAAATGGATGTCAAAAGTGCATTTATTAATGGTGATTTAGAAGAGGAAGTCTTCTTGTCTCAACCAGAAGAATTTATTGCCAAATATCAAGAACATAAAGTTTGCAAATTAAACAAATCCTTATATGGTCTAAAGCAAGCACCAAGATAATGGAACATAAAGATTAATAATCATTTGTTACAGCATAGCTTCAAATGAAGTACATCATATCTGGGTTTATATACAAGAAAATTTGGGAATGATTTATTAATTCTCATACTATATGTTGATGATATAATAATTACAAGAAGCTCTAAAAAGCTAATAAGTGAGATACAAATTGATCTTGAGAAGGCATTTGAAATTACTGATTTAGGACTTATAAATTACTGCCTTGGTCTATAAATTCTTTAAAATACAAACAACATTACAATTACATAGACAAAGTATGCAAAAGCTCTACTGGAGAAATATAAAATGGATAATTGTAAACCTAAAGATACACCTATGGAACAAGGACTTCAATTATCCAAAAATGATGGTACACCTTTAGTTTCAGCTACAAGATATCATCAGTTAATTGGAAGTCTTCTATATTTAACAAACAATTGACCTGATTTAGTTTTTGCTATAAATCATCTTTCAAGATTCATGCAAGAGCCTAGAGAAAGTCATTGGAAAGCTACAAAAAGAATATTGCAATATATCAAGAAAACTACATATTATGGACTAATTTATATGAGGCATATTATTGATTTTTGTCTACAAGGATATTCAGATTTTTATTATGTTGGATCTATTAATAATAGAAAATCTACTTTTGGATACATGTTTTATCTTGGGTCAAGACCAATTTCATGGCACAGTAAGAAACAACATACAGTAGCACAGTCATCCACTGAAGCAGAGTATCATGCAACTAGAGATATAACTTGTGAAGTTGTATGGCTACAATATATATTATCTAATATAGGAAAAAAAAGAACTCCAACTCTAATCCATCGTGAGAATAAAGGAATACTCAATCTGATAAAAATCCCAATTGTACATGAACAAACAAATAATATTTAGACCTAATGTCATTTCATTAGAGATCATTTTTAGAACCATCACATCAGTTTAAAGCATGTTCTTACAGAAGAATAAGTGGCAGATATATTCACAAAATCTCTAGGTCAAAAAAAGTTCTAAACTTTCAGAGATCAGTTATGCAGATCAATAAAATATCATCTCAAATAATGTAATACAGGGGTGGTTAGAATATATTACATTATTTGATATGTAAAATATCAAGGGTCATTTGTAAATCTATATTATGGACTCTTAGTTCCATATTTTATTGTACAAGTTCTTACAATATTAAGGAGTATTATATTTGCTTCTCATGTGTTTTCTTTTTGGTTTAGTAATTCATTAGTTCTAGTAATTATATTTCATAGCTCTTAGTTAGATAAAAGAGTTCAATTGATATCAAACTGGAAGGAATTAATTATCAACCCACAACAAGAACACAAATATGAAGAAGAGGGATCTTATTCTCCATGAAAATACCCCCATTCACTCATGACATAGGTTTAATAGCAAATTCATATGGAAATTGACTTTGTTGAGAAGGTCACCCCATAACAAATTCTTGTTGAAGTGTCCTTTATAAAGGAAGCTATAGAACCACCATCTTTGTCGTCATCGAGGTAAATTTCCCTTGAAGTTTATCCTACTCCTATTGTAGTAAGTCCTTCCTATCCAAAAATTAAGGCATCCAAGAGATGTCAATAGGAGGTAGATTTCAAAAAAATAAAATAAGAGAATTGACCTATTCTACAACAAGGCCTTTGTAGTAAGAAGTGTCCCCATTATAGTTGCATACTATTCCATATAGACTCAAGCCAAATAAATAGAAAAATAAGGAATAAGAGAAGGAATTACATTCCTAATATATCAATCCATCCTCATTCATAGAAATCCTTTCTATGAAAGGAAATAATGCATCAAAATGTAACAATTTTCTACTTAGTCCAATGAGGAAAGTTATGCTAGTTGATTAGATCTAAACTTAGAAAGAAATTTGGAATATAGAAGAAGATAAGAACACAAGATATACCCTAGGAAAACCCATGAAGGGGAAAAACCTAATAAGGAGATAGTGCTAATGTATTATTAGTTATGAGGCACCAAAAAGGTGCATTGGGGTGTTGGCTCCCAATGCATTTCTTCTCGTGTCACCCACACTCATACAAGAGAGCATTGGTGCTAATCCATAATTTGTGACTGTGCTTTGCATGTAGTGTTATCTTTGGTATTTAAGTATTAAATAGCTTAATAATTTTTAATCTTTAAGAGAAAATATTCAAGTCAATTAATTGATTTGGAAAATCTTTAATGGAATATTGAAGTTTTTGGTTTAATGAGCATAAGTGTAGCTCATTAATGAGCATGCCATCCTATTAGTGCCTAGGGTGGCGAACATCTTTGAGATAACACCTTCTTGGACATCACAAGGAAGCCATCTACATGTATGATTAAGGTTCTTCCTCCATAAGCTTCTTAAGGAGGGTTGCAACTAATTTTTAGGCTGGCATTAAAGGAAGAGAATTCAGGTAGTGGAAGGGCTAAATTTTGTGAGGAGTGCAATATTCCCTTGGAGAGGTGAAGGCAAGCTTAATGGAGTCCAGACGCTATTTGAGGTTGGAAACTTAAATGTATTTAATTTTATTTATCATTGTTGCTTGAGCTTTGTTGTTCTAATTAGCATGTGGTTTTATGTTTGTTGTCAAGTGCACCTTGGTTTGAATACTTTATCTTGTTGTTGTTTGTGTTCTTTTTTTTTGTATCATTGGGGTATCCTTGCTATGTGGGTGGGTTCTATTTAGATGTTGGTTTTAGAGTGTTCTAAGCTCTTTTCTTCTCCATCATTTTTTGTTGGTATCTCTCCTATATGCACCCTCTATCTCAGATGTCTTCTTGAGTGTCAGTTGCTAATTGAAACCTATATACCCAATGGGATTTTGTGGATGTGTAAGATTTTGTTAGTTTATAGGTTGGAAAGCTCTTAGTGGTTCACCCTACTTTGCCTTCTTGGAATGTTACCATCCATTGTTCGACCGGGTAGAAGGGAGGGCTTGGGCGGTAACCTTTATTGGAGTTCATTTATAAAGTAGTTCGCTAGTGATTTCGACGTTTGTTGAGGTTGGCCAATGTTATCTTCTCCTTGATATTTGGTTGCTATGATTTGGACCTTGGTTTTTAGGGTTGTTGGCCTTTTGTTTACTTCCTTTACGTTTTTGGGTATCAATTTTGTACGTATTTCATTTTGGACGAGATGCTTGACTTTGCTTTTGATTTTTTTAAGTTGTGGTGTTGAGTATTTTAGATTATTTTAACTTAATATTAATTAATAGCTTCACCTATTAGCTTAGGGTAATTTGTGTATTTCTAGATTGGATCTATGTATTATTGTAATTAAAGAAAGGAACCCTTAAATAGGTTGTTGCTTCATATAGAATTGTGATTGTGAGAATCTTGTATTGTTGTGAGACATTTTAATTGATTTTGTAAGTGAATTTATTTATAATGATTCTTGAGATCTATGTGGATTAAGGGATCATTATAAAGAGAAGTATGGGCTTCTATTTCATTATTGTGAAATGTTTAATTTGGTTGGTAAAAGAACTTAATTATAATTATTCCTAAGATCTATGTGGATTAAGGGATCATTATAAATAGAAGTGTGGTCTTCTCTTGCTTTGATATAAATTGTTTAATTTGGTTTTGTAAGAGAAATTATTTATAACGATTCCTGAGATATATGTGGATTAAGGGATCATTATAATAAGAAGTATGGGCTTCTCCTGAATTGATATGGATTATTTTAGTATTATTTTATTTAAAAAATGATGGGTTCATTTTCAAGAGAAGTAGAATTCTCTTCTTATAGCTTCCTTGTATATGCATGGTTGTTGCATAATAGAGTAAGGCATGATTTAAGTTGCGTTGCATTTAGAGTTGTTTTGATCCCTAAGTAAACTTCATAAATGGTGGATGGTTCTTCCCATAAAAGAACCTGGCAGATACTTAGCTGGATGGAGGTATTGAATGATGTTCTTAAGCTCTTCAAAATTTTATTATTTTAAATAAGCAAAGGCTTGTATTGCTTGAAAGTTGTAATCTTGACTCTTGTTTCCAAATATTATTCTATGATGTTTCTTTATGCAATGAATATTTGTTTTAATATTGCTAAATGGTGTTGTTTTAATTATGGAAATTTGAGGCCTTATATTGATTAAGTTAAGCATTAAATATTGATTATTATGCAATTGAAATATTATGTTGTTAATGTTAACTTGTAGTTGCACTCCAAGTAATCTCTTGAGATGGTTATTATTGTGTACCTTTAACTATTTAAAATGTATGCTTATGTTAGAGATATAGGTTATCTTGCTAATGCAAAAAATTTTATGGGAAGCTTTTGAGATTCAAGTTTTGATAAGAGCATAGTTGGTTTATGGATAGAGATGAATATTGCAATGTGCTTTTATCCTAAGTGCTTTGGTTTAGTTTTTTTGTAAATGATGATGTTATCTATCCTTGGGGTGGGTAGAATTTTCTATTGTAAACCATGAAATCCAATCCTAGAAGGAGTTTCATGAATGCAATAACCAAGTAGTCAATAATCCTAGAAGGAGTGGTGAGAATGCAATAGCTAGGATCTCATAAAATTGGAAGGAGTTTTATATATACAATAGCCAGGGTACTTGTGAGTAGTCACACCTTGATCGAGTGTGTGGGGAAAACTATTAACAAGACAACAATGGTGACTCCTTGATCATGAGGGATTTGGAGATCATGTTAGTTGTCATTGAAGTGGAAATAACCTTAGTTAGCCCATAGATGTGTGGTAATTAAGAACCAAGGTTCTACCTCAAAAAACCTATCTAGGAGGATCTAGAGTCAGGTTAGGTAATTAGTGTCTCCATTTAAGTGTTATGGGCCTTAAAGGGTAATATCTATGTTGTGGTTACATGGTCCTATACTGATAAGGGTATAGGTAAGGTAGGGGGACCACTTATGGTATCCTTCTAAACATGTAGGTTTAGTAAGGTGAACCCCAGAGGTTATGGGAGTTGGCCCCTCTTGTCCATTGAGTTTCATTTGTGGTGACTTGGAACTCAAATTTGGTGAAGCCTTGTATGCTAAAATAATTATTATAAGGGTATATCCCTTGAGAGCTACTTGTTTTGTAAGTGCTCTTCAAATTTTGGGGTGGGATTGGTAGTTTTGGGTTATTACAATATGACAATATTTAATATTGTCAAAAAGGAAAATTTACCATCATCAATAATCAATAATTCAAAAGCATCATTTATCTTACATCATAAATCCTAAGCAACATCAAATTTGTCTATCACAAATTTAGGGCATGAAAGTTAGTTTTTAAAATATTCACCATTTGATAAATACATTAAAAAGAGGTAAATGTAGACACCCAATTTTAAGCACATCGTTAAGTTTTTAAAACTTACCATCATCTCTATCAACCAACCAATTAGATATCCAAATCAAGTCAACCATATCAAATATCAATCCAAAAGCATTTATTTCTCCAAAAGAAAAAGCGTTGAGACTGAAGCAATAGTGCTAGCGATACTTTTGCTTGCTTGGTTGTGCTTTTGCAAAATTTCAAATTTTGTCATTTATTGTCTAGTTAAGTCTTACAATGATTATTTGGAACTAGAATAAGATCTTTAGCACCACCAATGCTTATGATCATAGCGCTATTGATTGTCAATAACAAAAAAATAAAAACATGAAAAGCAAGCCACCCACTACTCGTGAAACTTGGATTTGGTCATGCTAGCTACGTCTACCATCCCAACACGTCTTGGTCTTGGATTGATTTGAGCCATGCAGGTGATGTCACTTATCCATTTGTTGATCTTGGTAGATTCCCTAGAGAATCCCCTAAGAGAGTCTAAACTATTAGATTTGGAGTATATTACATAATTTGGCTCATGTAAATGTACCACCTTTCATACATAGTTAGAGTAGGAGATTACTTTAGGGGCAAGTTATCTAGTTACTTCAAGCAATGTAATAATACACAAGTGGCAATGTGCAAGTTGTAACGTGCAAGGTGTCCCCTTGTATAGCTAGATAGAGTGTTGGCCAAGAAATCTATCCTCCTATATAAAGGGTCTCATAGTGGTAGATCTGATATCAAGTTCTTATCAAGTGTATTATAGTAGATAGTAGTAGTGCTCCTGTGTGGAGTACAATGTAGCTCTTTAGCTCATATTAATGGAGTGACAATTTCCTCCATATTACATTGTATTTTTGTCATTTCTATTTATAGTATATTTTAGTCATATTACAAACTCACTTGCTTTCATATTTATTGCATCTTATTAGGACCTATGTTAGATCTCTTCCACTGCATATATCCTCAAAATCTAACAAGTGGTATTAGAGCCATGGTAAATCAAGATAGGAGGACCTACATCCATCGTAGTTCCTCTTTGCATTTTTGTATACTGGATTTGCTAGTGTGCACTACCACTTACAAAAGGCATCACAAGAGAGGTCCAGTAGGTCAAGAGGAATATGGAGAGTCACAAGTGAGAACTAAAATAAATCTCAGTTGCAAAAATTCTGAGATTATATTTGGCTATAGTTTGTCCACAAAGTTGCAGAAAAACTTGTGAAGACTAGGACTCAACATTCAAGCCACTAGATTGACAAATCAACTAGTGAAGATTATTATCTTCAAAATTACAAATTCTTCAATTCTAGTTTCTAACAGCTTGTTGCAGGGAAAGGAGATTCATCAAAAGGTTAGAAACCTTCATACAAGAGAGTTAGGAAGAATATCTTCTTAGAATCATTCCAGCCCTTGCAAAAACAAGGAAGAATATTGAATATTTCAAAGATATCGAGAAATATCCCATTACAAGAGTTGCAATCCTACAAAGTGTGGAATTGAAGAAAATGCCACAATAGCCTTATAGCATACTCAAGGAAGAAGAGACTCCAAAAGTTGAGTCAAAGAAGGAGATAGGATATTGGTGATATCCATTTAATATCAATACCTATAGAGTGCAAAAGTATAAAAGGCCATAGAAACCTTGATCAAGAAGAAGGATATAGAAGCCTTAATTATGAAGAAGACTTTAGAAAAGAATTCCTGATTCAAAAGATAAATTCTTGATTTAGAATAATACTCCAAAGAAGATTTCCTAAAGAATGCTTCAGAAAAGAATTCCTGATTTAGAAGATAAATTCCTTATTCAAAAGATAAATTCCTGATTCATAAGAATACTCCAAAGAAGATTTCTTGAAGAAAACTTCAGAGAATATTTCCTCATTTAGAATAAAACTCCATAAAGGAGTTCCTAAAGAAGACTCTAGAGAAGAGTCCAAGAAATAGGGGATTGGTTGTCTCCTTTACTGATTAAATAATTCCTTCAAGAAGGAGTTGAAGAGATCAAGAGAATATCTCATTGAAGAACTTCCATTCTTGTAAGAAAGAGAAGGACTAGGAGAGTCCTATACAAATCCAAAAGCAACAGAATCAGGGATCCAAGAAGAAGATCTCATCACCAACACTTCCAGAAGTAGAAGGTTGAAAAAAGGTCTCAGTTGGAAGACCAAATAAGTTGCAATATAGAAGACCTTGGAGAGGTCTCAAAAAAAATGAAGAAGGCTTGGAAAGCATTGTTGCAGAGCTCGTACAATCACCATAAAAAAGGGTTCCTAGGAGAACTCGTTGGAGAAACCCACTGCCAAGGAGAAAGCACTTGATAGTGAAGGACTTGGGACAATTATGGCCATCCAACAACAAGCCCAAGAGAAGAAGAATTTGGAAAGGAGTGCCAAATTCCAAAAGAAGAATCCAATGAATACCTCAAGAAATTTAGAAGCTTGAGAAGAAGAAGATCCTATTTGAAGTTAGAATTTGACAAGAAGTTTGAAGGAAGATTCAGACAGAAGAAGCCTACCAAATCCAAGAGATTTGGAGATTACCTCTCATAGCAATAAGGCATAGTTTAGAGAAAGGAGTTCTCTGAATCTACAATAAAAATCAAAGATCACTGGAAGGATCAAGCCACCAAATCCAAGGCTCAAGATAGAAAGTTCAAGACTACATTTTGGTGAAGCAGGAAGTTGTTTTGAACAACCAACAAGAAGCTGTGAATGCAACCTATAAATCAAATATTGACAACACTAAGATAACAATACTAGAATCAACACAAAATATATTGCACAATGAAGAGATAATATTGTATTAATATGGTGGGAGCCTTGATCTCCAATAGTACAATACAATATGCATTGATACAATAGTTACAATGAGAGGGGTTTTGAAAAACCCTTGTTCACAATGAATATTTGGTGTCTTTTGCATCATCTTCACTCCAAATATATTTTGGGTGGTGTTGTCGCTGCTCCACAACTAGCCCCAAAATAGGGAACCCACCTTTTTGTTTGTGTTTTTGAGGATTTTGGTATCCCTGGGGAGATGATTTTAGAAGGTTCTATTGTTGATATCTGTACTTCAAGTCTCAAGGTGCCTTATTGAGTAGCGTCTTCTTGACTTCTTTTGTCTTCTGTGGAGTTTTGGTAGACTTGTGTGTCTCGTCCCTCCTTTATTTTTGTTGAATGCGTTTTGAGTGTCTTTTGAAATTTATCAATAGTTTGGTTAGATTAATAGGTTTTATTAGTTGTGTTGATTGTTGAAGTTAGTTTTAAAAGTTTGACTTTTATTTTAAATCTCAATGGTTAAAACTTTTAAAACTAAGTGATTCACATTTTGAAGTAATAAAAAATAAATATATATAATTTTTTAAAAGAAATTTATGTATATGTATTTATATACACATAATAAAAATTTTAAAAAAAGTAAATAAAAATAAAAATAAATAAAAGAAGGTATATATATATATATATTAATAATAAAGTAAAATAAAAATAATAATAAAAAGGAGACGTATTTTTATTATGTGCTCGATAGTTTATTTCCTTTTAAATGTTTGTATTATGAGTTTTATTGTTCTTATTATTAACATTTGCTCATTGCTTTTGACGCAGGAGCTTGTCGCCATGAGGGAAGATGACCATTGGCGGGTCCACCATACATCCAAGATGAGACCGTCGTGTTTGAACGACAACAGAACAATGGACCACGCGGGCGCACGGTAAACAATGGACTACGCGGGCGCGGATGTCTACATGGAAGGCTAGCTATTGTTCGTAGTAGGTCCAAGATGGGACGGTAGCAGGCAACAACAGCACTTTCATACACTCAAAGACAAAATCGTGAAGCTAGCGAATGTCGAGATCGTGGGTGCATTTACGAAATGAATGGTCACAATATTTTAGCATCGAGGAAATGTCATGATGTGGATGTGCGACAATAGAGGGCGCCGGATGTGTTCTCCATTTGAGGTGGACGTGATCCCATAGGGCATCGCATATGAAAGCGGTAAACCGTGTTGTGACACAGTGGACATGGCAAATAGACGGTAATCATGGGGTGAATTAAAGGGTGAGTAAGTGTACTAAAGATGCGCAGTGAGGTGTTGTTTATCATTGACAATGATGAAACAGTGACGATTTGAGTGAATGCACAAAATGGTATCAATACACAACAGATAAAACAACATTTGGGTAGTTAGAAGAGGATCGACATGGTGATTCAAACCCGCATCAAGGACCTCCATGGAGAGCTTGGCGAAGTGTGACAGGCTTGACGAAGCTAAGTTTGAACAGCTTGGTAATGACGACGATTGACGCCATGACATACTAGTGATAAATTGGATTGAAGCCCCATGGATGTGGATGAAAACACTATGGATGTGCTCAGTGTTTGAGGCAAGCGCCACATGCGGGAAAATAGTGCAAACCTATCATGTTCGATGTGACCAATGTAGACAAACAATTTAATCAGATAATAATAGAAACAGTGCTGAAGTTTTGAAAATGGATAAGATTTAAACATTTTGTGGCATCGAGACTGTTGTCGGCCGGTACAACATTGAATCTTCATCTGGCTTATGACTCGAGTGGCAACCATGCTTACTGGATACGCTAACATGATATGGAGATTTCCAAGTCTACACGGCGAAGCACAGGGATGATTGACAACAGCGAATGGTGGTCAAATGCACCATAAAATTTGGTGGTTCCTCTTGGAATCATTGTGGCGTTGGCACATGATGGAAGGGTTTTTGGGATGGTTGCTGCATACACGAAGGCAGTAGAATAAAACACATCAACATAAAGTTTTGAATGCGCTGGAGGTTCTGGTGAAACAGCTCAGAAGCAGTAAATTAAATGTTAGTCGCACCGAAGGATGAAACACGGTAATCAAGTACTGGTTTTGTTTGTCAGATATCAGAGGATACCTTCACGGAGCATAGTGTTAAATAGTCTGGCAAACGGATTTGCAGGAGATGTGGTTGGACCCCAGAGGCAGCGGGCGGCATCGTATCGGCAACACCAGTGCATAACATGGGAGTCAAACGCAACATGCACTAAAACCCGGTGGATAGAATATCAGGAGATCTACGCAGTAGTGATAGTGGGGAAGTTTAAAAAACTTGGTAAAGCTCGGATGTCATGATCATATAGGGAATGGAGTAGCAGTAGTTTAGCACGACAATGGTAAGATTACAAACGTATACGCGCAGCACCGAAAGACATTTTTTAAGGGTCAGAGTAGACATAGGAGTCATGTGGCGAATCACACGGTCAAAGGATAGTGCACTGTTGGAGGATTTGTGCAGCATAGCAAGAGCTTGGAGGTCAGCGGACATCAGGTCGACGATAAATTGAACATCATGTAATCTTAAATGACGAGGAAAATTCCCCATATAGACCAGCGATGGCGACCAGATTACGACATATCTGGATGGGATACGACAGTGGTGGATTGAAGGCTTTTCTCGACCAGCGACAGAGATGGTAATCCTCGGTAGCATCTTATTGGTAGTGGATCTCGCAATCGAACCTGATATAGGGTGAGTGTGATAACCCTATGAAGATGGGGCTTCCATAGTCGGACGTAGTGGGGGCCACCTACCGAAATTTAGGCCACATAGGAACATATGGATATAACCATAAGGGGAGATGTTATAGCATAGTCTGCTGGGTCTATGGTGTGAGAGATCAGTTGTGGATGAACGAACACGGCATTTTTTTGGGTCAAACAGATGCAAGCAGATGAAAAAGGAGCTATGCAAGATGCGTAAGTCAATGGTAGCTAGTTCGAAGTGGAGGTGAAATCTTGATGGCCAGCATGGAATACCCGAACACTACAGACTTGTGGCGGACGTGGACAGATTGGTCGTGGGAGACGTGGACCTAAGGTTATATTTGAGTTGCTCGTCTATTTGGGGCATGATGAATAAAGCCAAAAATGGTCATGATTCCCTCTATGTTGTCATGGAATTCACAAGGGATGAAGTGACGTGGTGAATTGGCGTTTCCCAATACATTTAAGAGGACCATGTCATAAGGAGGTTGGTGCTTTAAAGCCATGGGGGTATATTAAAATAATTACCTGCTTCATGGTGTTTCATTTCATTGATTACCGTCATCCATATTCAATAATGCTGTGATTGATAGCGTTTATAATGGATAAACTTTGGAAAGTCATGCATACACAGCGGGAAGAGAAAGCATATGGCATAAGTGTTATCTTCACATAAATGGAAAAGTAACAAAAAAAAAAATCATCAAAAGACGTTATGAAAATAAAACAAAGCCCAACAAACTGAAAATGAACAGTACGAGGAAAACCAGAAGGATTGGAAAATCAAACGATGAAGGGGAGTGAATACAAAGGGTCCAAATGTAAAAAAATGAAAAGTTGCATGAAAAGCTCAAATACAGGATCAAAGGTGAGAAAAAGGAGGCTAGTTCTTTTTGCAAGACCATAGATGCTGCTGAAATATCAATGTAAACATCATTTTAGTGCAAGTATATTTTCAAAAATTTGGGCTTTATTAGCAAAATAGGAGGAGAATGTTTCACATGCTTGGATTTAATTTTTTATCTTTCCCTTTTCAGATTTCAGATTTATAAGTGATGTTTAATGCATTTTTAGGGTTACATCAATGAATGTTTGAAGTCTAGAAATTATTTTCTGTCCCTAGAAGCTAGCACTTAGTTTATTTTGATTGTGCAAATGCAGGTTGGAATAGATTAAGTTGCATGCAAGTGTTTCTCACATTTTCAATTTTGCACAACATCAAACTAACAAAGCTTTGCATGTTTACGTTTAACGCATTCAAGTTTATTTCAGATTTTATTTTTAATTTTTCTAACTTTTATTTTGTAGATTTTTTTTAAACTTCAGCCCTTAAAATAAAAATAAAAAATTAATAAAATCACAAAAATAATTACATGGGTGTGAAGAATAAGATACAATCTATCATACGAAACAAAATTCGAACTCATTCCGAAGTCAAGTTGATTTTATAAAAATTGTTGAAAATCACTGTTTTATGCAGATTTTTATAATTTCGGAATTTGATATTTCTACTTTTGGAGGCAAATCAGATTTTTAAACTTCGCATTTCCATTCAGAAGCATAAGATGACCTTTCCTTTATGAAAATTTTAATTTCATCAAAGGGGGTTAATTTTTACGACATTCCATAAGCTATCATTTTTGGAGCAATAAATGCACCTCTCTTTACAAAAAGTCTGATTTTGTTAAAGAGAGGTAATTTATACATTACATCAAAGGCAATTGTTTTAAAGCACTAAACTATTTTTTCTTTATGAAAATTAATTTCATTAAAGAGGGATAATATATGATGACATTTGGAGGCCATTATTTGAAGGCAATAAATTGTTCTCTCTTTATGAAAATTAATTTCATCAAAGAGGGATAGTTTATTAATTATATCAAAGGCTTTCTTTATCTTCATGATAGAAGCTACATTTAATGAATTATTTCATCATTTGAAATTCATATTTAGAGATAGGTTTTAATCTTCTATTTCATGCTTAAAGTAGGATTTAATGCAAGATAAAAACTTGTTTAAAATCTACTTAATCCAAAGAAGATAAAATCTACCTAAAAATCCTTCAAGATAAAAAGAATTAAGGCTACCCAGGTGTTGTAGGTGAGTTAGAGATGAGAGGGCAATCCTCCAAGGGAGGTCCCAGATTCGAATCTCCACCCTACCAAAAAGTTGAATTGGGTACCCAAAATCCAATTGATAATGTTGGTGCGGGCAGGGCCGGCGCGACTCCCGAGTGACTTTGACGGTGTAGAACCCCCTATTCGTGGTCTCTCAGACCAAGGCAGACCCGCAAGGGGTTTTTGGATATAAAAAAAATAAGGAATTAAGGCTACATCATGGTCATATGAGGGCCAATTCACATTTGCTTTTCTTTAAATTTGATGAACAATCATTAATATAGCATGGTAAAATAAACCGACACATGCCCCTTGTTAACAGTTACTTGCAATCACTAAGGTGTTCCTAGCATTGAATTGATATATCTTCATTAAGATTGCTAATACACATGTGCAAATGCTAATATAGCGGAGATCTTGGAGAAGTTGTTTTGTTTTAACTTCTTTGCAAGAGAGGGTTTTATGATCAAAATCCTAAGGTGAGTGTGGTTTTGCAATTGGGTAAAATTACCACTCAACATTTTGGCACTAGAAGGAGGGCATGAATTGGTATTCATTGATCTAACACTTTTGGATTGTTCATACAGAAAATAACATGATATTTGTGTGACCTTGAGTTTTAATTGCTAAATATTTCATGTCTTTTTGGACTATTATCTTAGGCCTCTTTTAACACTCAACACTTTGGGAGCTAAGAAGGCCTGAATTGGTGTTATTTTATTTATGCTAAATTGTTCATTGTTATTTCAAATGCTTTTGACTTGTTCATGCAATGGATAATGTGATTTGGTATAACTTTGAGAGTCTTGAATTGCTAAATATTTCAAGTCCATTTGATTAGCTTCTTTGGCAATATTTTAGCACTCACACTTTGGGAGCTAGGAGAACTTGAATTGATTTATCTTATTGCTATCTAGATTCTAATTTTTTCATGTTACTTGAAATATTTATTCATAAACATTGGTCTTGATTAATAAGGTTTTGTTTCCCTATGATTACTCTTATTGATTCTAACATTCTCTATTTTATGATGTGTAAATGTTAATCCTTTTTGTCAAATTTGAGAATTATTCTTCAATGTCATGGTTTAATGGATGCATATATTTTTTTCAATGCTAACATGATGATTCTTATGTTAAACATTTGAGATTTGTTAGTCATTACATGCTTCTTTGCAAGATATTTTTATTTGACTAACAAAATTGGTACTAAAGTTATATCTCCTTGACTATTGCAATATTTACTCCAATGATGGCAAGTAGTCCTTTAAACATACCTGGGCCTTCACATGAGGTGCCTATGGACCTTGTGCCTTATCTACCTCATTTTAAGTAGGAGGGAACTAGGTCAAAGTACACATTCATGCATTCAAATACTATATGAGTTTGTTCCAAATAATGCATGAAGATGTTGGATGTGAACTATTTTCACACACATTAGATAAAATTGTGTGTGAATGGTTTATCAATATTCCTGTAGCTTCCATCACTTCATGGGCTCAATTAGAAGCAATGTTTCTTGACCATGTTGGAAATCGAGTTGACCCTGTTGTATTAAAAAATCAATTTGACTTTATCTGCAAAGAACCTAATGAATCCATGAGTCAATTCAATGAGAGGTGTCATGATTTGCATGCTCAAATGAGGGAAAATTTCAATACAACAGAAGAGGAAGCTATTCAAGTATACATGGGAACCATACCTCCCATATTTGCTACACTATTAATGGAAAATCTTGATGACCCATCTATGCATAGAATCTATGAGGTCACAATTATGGCAGAAAAATGGTGTGTTTCAAAAATTGAAGAAGAGGCACAACATGTTCCCATGAGAGATTGTCCTTCTAGAGTTATTGATGCCAACCTACACCAACCATCGAATATAGCACCCTCCACTCCAATTATGCCTAAGGTGAATGATCAAGGGGATAAATTTGAATATCCAAATTTTATAACCACCCTAGATATCATCCAATAGGAGGTGCAAGTTACCAAGCCAACATCCATCAATGAGGATTGTGTAGATATGGATTCATTTCTAGAAGTGCATGAGTATTCAGATAATGGAGGTGTCATAAATATAATTAGTGTTGAGATATGTGATAAGATAGAACCTACCATATAATTGAATAAAGTGGTTGAATGTGAAATTGAAAGAGAATCAATTAATGAATTTGAAGACATAATAGAATTTCACCACTGGTTCTCAAAATACACTTTGGATGAGACTCTTGAAACTGATGATCAAAAAAATCTACACCTTTCAAATTGTGATAAAATTGAATCATGGGTTACAAATGTTGATTGTGATAGCCTTACGAATTTGAATACAAAGAGTAGCCCACTTTTGGAAATCATTGAACCATCTAAGGAAGGTGAAGATGAATTGGAAGAAAAACACCTTAATGAATTGGAAGATGTTGAAGAAGTAGTTGAGCATCACCATTTTATTTTGGAAGATTATTACTATTATTCTTGAAAGAAGTGGGAAGAATACACTCACTCCAAACCTTCTAATGAAACTTTTGTGTCAATTGATATGTAGGATGATACAATCACTTTTTCACATGAGGATATTACAAGTCCTGTACAATTTGAGAATGTTTTGGAAGAAGGATTGGAATCTCATCAAGTGTTAGAAGATGATAATGATTCTACTACCAAAGACAATGAAGAAAAAGAATTGAAAGATGAATCAAAAGATCATGTCACAAATGCAATAGAGTTTCATCCCACGAATTTGGATGACAATTTTTACAATGGTTGGGGAAGATATGAATAATCATCTACTTTTCACACCCCTATCGATGAGATTTCTATTGACATATAGGATGCTAAAATCACCACTTCACATGAAGATCTTACATTTGCAAGGATAGAGAAGGTTACCAAATTAGATCATGGTGAATATGAATTTATTGAAGATCTTGTTGAAATAGAAAGGTAAGAAATGGTAAATATTTTTTATGACTCATCTATTTTAGATGAGGAAGAGATAAAATCTTCTATTTCATTCTTGACTATTGAAAATTTGGATACAAATTTGCATGATAATTATGAGTATTCAAATGGAGATAAACCATTGGTATTTAACAATAAATTAGAACCAAATGATAAAGAGCTTGATCTAGGTGAAGCAACTCAAGTGATAGATCATGGTGATGGGCTACTTGACACATACTTTGACCAACAAGATTTAAGGGTTGAAAAGGATGTACATGTTTTTAATTGGGTGCCTAATTTTGGTATGTTTGATGAACAAGTAATCAATGAAGATGAAATACTACAAGATGATGAAAATGATAAAGACCATGAGGTAAAAGAGGGAATTGCAAATCCTCACCAAGCCTTGGTAAATGAAAATCTGCAAAAGGTAGAATCTAACCATTTTGTGTCCAAGCATCCAAGCATTGGAGGTGAATGAAAAATTTGAGTTGATTTCTATCCACACCTCTAAATGCTTTGTTGAATGAAAAAGAAGTTGATGCACTTGAATTGTTAAATCAAATTCATCGACTGATAATAGAATCTAGGATACAAATTTATGATGATCCTCATTTAATAAATATCCTAGATGCTTGCAAATTTTTGCATATTTTTCATTGTCTTAAAAACATGACTAATGAATTGGCTTTGAAATTTGTAGAAATAGGCTCCTATTTACAAGATTTCATATTTGAAAAGGATAGCCTAATTCTAAATCAAAAATAAAATTGTGAAATTGACATCTTAAAGAATAGGCAAGAAAGAATTGAAAATAAAATTTTGTCTAATCAATTTAATGATTTGAAGCTCACCTATAGGTTCATTAATGAAACTAAATCAAATTGGTGGGGTGAGAGAGGCAAGTTGAAGATCATGGCATCATTTGGCCAAATCTTGTTTTTGTTGGATTTCTGTAAAACTTGGTTTGAATATCATGTTATATGTCTTTTTAAATGTGCTAATCATGTGTGGGATCTAGGGAAGTGATAGTTCAAATCTTTGCACCATCATGTACCATATTGTACATTTGTACATAGTTTTAGGTTTGGATTTTGTTTTGTTTGTATTTTTAATGTTGTGATTTGGGTCATCCCTTGTTTTGAGGTGATGTTTCATGGTCACTAACTGATGGTCTTTGGCCTATTTTTTTTGTGTTTCTTTGCTTAGTAGGTTGGAATATCTAATCTGAAAGTAGGTGAACTCGAGAAAATGGGGATGAGTTATTTTGTGATCATGCTCAAATTTTGGGACTAAGATGGTGGAGAGTAGAATGATGAAACATTTCGCTAAATATCCACATGTAACTCACACATTAAAGGGTATTTCTAGAAATTATGAAGGATGAAGTTGTCTTGATTTGCAGATTAAGGCAAAAATTCAACATGCTCTATCTCTATGCTTCCTAACCCTAGTGATACATAAATGTTTGCAAAGCTATAAAAAAAGAGAAATAAAAAAGAGAAATAAAAAGAAAGAAAACGAGCACTGAAAAGTTTGATCAAATCAGTCACAAAATCTAGATAAACCCTACTGGGGCTATGAACGCCTAACTGGCAGTAGGGTTGTGTCTAAACATAGCTCGAGTATAAGAAAGGCTTTGCAAAGTATTAATAAAGACACAAGGGTAAGTTAGTGTTATAATTTCCCAAGAATAGACATGCAAAGCATTACAAGAACTATGAAGAGAAGAGTAGAACTGATTGATTATTCCATGGGATCAACTTTGTATAAATAGCAAAGTTGATCATTGAGAGTCGTTGGATTACAACAACTCAACAAATCTGAACTAGTCTAAACTGAGAGTTCACCTGACTCATGGAAGAGTGGTAACTCAAGTAAGTCTATCCTAGTAGAACTTAAGAGAATAAATATTTATTCTAACACCCCCCTTAAGTGATACTAGGGGTGAATGTAACAACAGGAGATGAGTCCCAGAAATAGGGCCTGATGAGGTACTCATGTACAATGATTCTTATTGAAGAGATGGTAAAAAACCACATGGGAAAAATCCATATTTCAAAAAATAAAAGAAGAAAAAGAAGAGGCATGTCTTCGGATTGCGAAGATTGTCCTCTATTGAACACCCAAAAAAGAAATGAGTCCCGACAACTGGGCCTGATGAGGTACTCATGTACAATGTACTTTTATATAGGATAGATGGTGAAAAAACCACATGGGAAAAACCATCTTCCAAGAAGAAAAATAAGAAGAAGGGAGAGGTGAAAACCTTTGTGCACCCTTCTAATTCATCTGCCTAACCCCAAGTTTCTCTCGCAACTGAATGTAACGCGGAGAAGGAAAGGATTTGGTGAAGATGTCTGCAATTTGATTTTCTGTGGGAATGTAGTCCAAGTGGATATCCCCTCTCTGAATATGCTGCCGAATGAAATGCATGTGAATTTCAATGTGTTTGGTGCGTTGATGCTCAACTGGATTATGGGCAATATGAATTGTGCTCTGATTATCACACCAAAGGGTAATAGGTTTGTCATGGAAAAAACCAAATTCCCTTAGTATCTGATGAAGCCAAAGAGCTTCCTGATTGGCCAAAACTGTTGCCCTGTATTCTACCTCTGTAGATGATAATGCTACTGCTTGTTGTTTTTTGCATGACCAAGCAATAGGTGAAGAACCAAGACAAAAAACATAGCCAAAAGTTGAACATCTGTCTTCTACTGAACCTGCCCAATCAGAATCTGTGTAACCAATGATTTCCTTGGATCTGCCCTCATATAAGAGCCCAAAGTGAGTAGTTCCTTGCAAGTAGTGGAGAATCCTCTTTGTTGCTAGCCAATGGCTGAAATGAGGTTGATGTGAGAATCTAGATATTAAGCCAACAACATATGAAATATCTGGGCGAGTATGAGTGAGGTATAATAGACTTCCTACAAGTTGTCTGTAGAGAGTAGCATCACATAGAGGGGTCTTGCAGGAAGTACTTAGAGTGACTCCAGACTGAAAAGGTGTGGAAGAAGGCTTACAATCAGTCATCTTAAACCGTTGAAGAAGGTCTAGAGTATATTTCTGTTGAGACAATGAAATTCTTGCATTTGTTTGAGTTATCTGAATGCCAAGGAAGTAATGAGCTAAACCTAGATCAACCATCTCAAATTTCTCAAAAAGGGAGTCTTTGATAGTCTGGATGTGAGAAATGTCACTACCAGTGAGAAGTAGATCATCAACATAGAGAACAAGTATGGTGATTTTTTCTTCGTCTCTCCAAATGTAGATTGTGGCATCAGACTCACAATGAGAAAATCTTGAGGAAAGAAGGAAGGAGTCCATTTTTTCATACCAAGCTCTAGGAGCTTGTTTGAGACCGTAGAGAGATTTTCTTAGTCTACAAACAAGGGAGGAGTCTTGAGTGAATCCAGCAGGTTGTTCCATGAATATTTCCTCTTTTAAGTCACCATGTAAGAAAGCACTTTTAACATCCATATGAAATACAGGCCATTTTTTGGAAGCAGCAAGTGCAAGTACCAACCTAATAGAATCCATTTTTGCAACTGGTGCAAAGGTTTTAGAGTAATCAATACCTTCAATTTATGAGAAACCTTTAGCTACCAAGCGAGCTTTGTGTTTGTCAATTTCTCCATCAGGTCCATACTTAGTTTTGTAGATCCATTTACAATGAACCAACTTCCTTCCTTTAGGTAGAGGGACTAAATCCCAAGTTTTATTTTTGATTAAGGAAGAAAATTCATTTTCCATGGCATCATCCCATTATTTTATACCAGTTGCTTCTTTGAAGGATTGAGGATCTATGGAAATGGACTGACAGAGAAGATTAGAACCCATGGAGTTGCCTAATCTGGATGATGGGAGATTTTGGATGTAAGGAGTGGCTTCTTCAACTACGGTGCGGGCCCATTTTGGCATTGTGGAAGGAGTAATTGGTGTGGCAGGACTTTGAGTTGGAGTTTGGAGTATAGGATCCTCAGTTTGGTCATTTATCTCTAGAATGGGATCATCATTATATTGAGGCTCTAATATTGGAGATGGCTCAAGAGAATTAATGTTGGAAGAGGATGGTTGAGGATATTTATGAGGGAATGTTTCATCAAATTGAACATTTCTATGAAAAAAGACCTCATGAGTTGTGGGATCAAGGAGCCTGTATGCTTTCATTTCCTCACAATAACCAACAAAGATGAGTTGCTTGCTTTTCTTATCTAGAGCCTTCCTTTTCTTCTTTGGGATATGTGCCCAAGCAGTACACCCAAAATTTTTGAAGAAAGAGACATCAGGTTTTGAGCCAGTCCATGCTTCCTCGGGAGTAAAATGGCCAAGAGTTTTATGAGGAGTGTGGTTTTGAATATAGTTCGCATAGTTAATTGCTTCAACCCAAAAAACTATTGGAAGATCTCTTGAGTGGAGCATGCAGTTTGCCATTTCCTTTAAAGTTATATTTTTCCTTTCTACAATGCCATTTTGTTGTGGATTATGGGAGACTGAATGTTGATGAATTATGCCATGAGTTGAGAGAAAATTTGAGAACTCATTACTGAAGTATTCCCCCCATTATCTGTATGAATTTTCTTGATTTTGCAAGTGGCTTGATTTTCAACTAAGGCTTTGAAGATTTTGAAGTGGGATAGAACATCACTTTTGTATTTTAGAAAGTAGACCCAAGTTCTTCTGGAAAAATCATCAATGAAGGTTAAGGCATATTTTGCTCCTTTGAAATAAGGTTCTGGGAAGACCATCAAGTCACTATGGATTAACTCTAGAGGGGATGAGGCTCTTTGAGAACCACTTGGGTGGAAGGGATCTTGATGTTGCTTTCCAAGAGCACATCCAGGACATACTCCATCAATAGAAGAGACTTTTGGCAACCTTGTTACCATTTCATGAGTGTTTAACTCCTTTAGATAGTTATAACTGAGATGCCCAAACCTTTCATGCCAAATTTTGCTTTCAAGATCTCCATGTGCAACAAAATAGGAGGCCCCTTCTAAATTTTTGAATCCCTTGAAGTGAAATAGGTGAGTGTTATGATCAATATCTCCTTTTGCTATGAGAGAGTTTGGTTCTTGAAAGTCTCTTATCTCAACTCCTGTTGGTGAGAAAAGAACTGTTTTGCCCTTTTCAAAAGTACAAATCTGATAGATGGAGAGGAGATTTGTAGCTATGTTTGGGACATAGAGAACATTATTGATATAGCCACCTTCAATGGATATGTCACCTTTTCCTTTGACCGGGATAAAGGATGAGTCACCAACTTCTATGCTACATGTTGAACTTGAGGAGATTGAAGTGAATGACTCATCTGAGGAGGTCATGTGATGAGTTGCTCCTGAATCTAGAACCTAGTATTTTGATGAAGTTTTTATAGCTTTACCTTGAACATTTAAAGCTTTTCCTATCTACTTCTTAATGTCTATCTTGTGATCCTTCATTGTTGCCTCTAGTTGTTGTAGTCTTTTCCAACATTTGTTCACAGAATGACCATCCTTTTTGCAATGTGTACAAGTTATAGGACTTCTTTATTTCTTTTTGAATTTTTCTTTAGTGGAGGTGGATGCTACTAAGGCTTTTGAGGAAGAGGGAGAGATCTCATATTTTGCAAGTTTTGTTTCCTCTCTAGTTAGCCTATCACAAAACTCCTCTAAAGAGGGCATTTTAAAACTTGTACCAAGAGCATCTTTTGTAGACAAAAAAGTGGTTGCAAAAATTTGAAATACACCATTTAATTTAGAAAGAATTAGATAGATGCATTCTTCTTCTATTTTATTCTTGCCACTGCCTTTGAATTGAGTGAGGACTTCTTTAAATTTGGTGAGAAAGTCAACAATATTGTTGAAGTCTTCAGGAGATAATGTTGTTAATTCTGCCTCTAGCTGCATTGACCTTATTTGATCCACTTTTCCAAACAAGTTTTTTAGTTTCTGCCAACTCTCAAATGGAGTTTTACATTCTGAAATGTGAAACCATAAGATTTCATTTACATTTGTGCTTATAATACCCATTGTTTCATACATCTTCCCTTTATGAACAAATATTTCATATTCCTTTTCAAATTCAGGTTGTTTCTCTTCTAGCAAGTGTGTGAGCCCTTTTTGAGAAATGAGATTTAATATTTTTGGTTTCCATGTGTGATAGTTATGAGGGGTGAGTGGATCAATTGTATTCATTTTGTCAAATAATAATTGAAGTGAACCAATAATCCCCCCATTTAACTTCAAGAACTTCTTTAGAGAATACAATGAATCTCTAGAAAAAACACCTGTTTATTGAAGGCAGCAGTAGCCCGACCTTTATACCAATTTCTTCAATTTACCCACCCTTACGAGAGGGAAACTATAAGTAAATGAGGAGAATTGATACGTGGAACATAGGCATATGAAGCAATAATAATCAGCCAGACCTTTATACCGATTCTTCTCAATTACCCACCCTTACGTGAGGGAAACTATAAGTTAATGAGAAGACCGATACGTGGAACATAGGTGATTATTTAAAAAATTTATGTGTTCTTTGGAAATATTTTAAGTTTTGCTTGCTTGAGTGTACAAATGTTCATGTGTTTTTAAAAAATAGTTATGCAGGTAGAACATTTAGAAGATGTTGAAATTGAGATGTAAGCAACAATACCAAGTGGGAATAAAAGTTCCACATTTAGGCTCCACCACCAAAATTTCCTCCTAAATCTGCCTACTTAAAGGGATGTAGCAAAAAAGGAATGTGTGAACAAAGCTAAGGACCAAAAAAGGATGCAAGGACCAGCACTAACAACCCCCCTGAAGTCTTGAAAATAGGTGCAAGAAGTTGCACCTCAAAAAAACCCCCCAGAAAAGATATTTCATTTAGATGTTACAAGGAGACCCATCACTCTCTTGCCTTTATACATTAGGGAGAGAAATAGTGAGAGGGGCCTTTAAACCACGTAGTTATTTTACAATATTTGAAAAAATATATTTAAAAAAGATAATACAATGACATTAAAAGAAATGTCTATGTAAACCATCAACGGACTTCTGAAATGGTGCCCTTTGTTCCCTGCATAGTTCAATGGATTAAAAAAATCATGCAGTGATCTCTTGATGTGGTGATTCTTTCAACATGCAAGCTTTCGAATGGATTCGGGTCTGTTGATGCGGCTACTCCCCTCGATACACAAAATGTTGGGTGACCAATATTTGGTGAAGCACATCAGCACGCAGTCCTTCAACGTTGTCTTTCAAGTTTCGAATGCAAGTCGTTGTCTTCAATGTAGTCCCTCAACTTTGTATCCCTAGAGGAGTCTTAAGGCAATGCAGGTCTTCAAATTTGAATGCAATTTGTTGTCTTCACTCTGGTTTGCGTAGCACATCAACACAGTCCTTCAATGCAGTCCTTCAAGATTTGAATTCAAGTCATTGTCTACACTTTGGTTTGCGTAGCACATCAACACGTAGTCCTTCAACGCAGTCCTTCAATATCCATATGACGGTGCCAAGTATGTACGTCTTCGAACACCAAACAAAGGAACGCAATCCTTTGTTATATTCTCTGCACTCTCAAAGCCTCCAATCGCCAGTAGATAATTTCCAATCTGCACAATGAAATAAGAAAGCAAAGGAAGGCTTTCTTATAAATAAAAAAGGTAGACGTTAGCTTGGAAATCATGAAAGGAATGCGATATCCATAAAATCTCAGAGAATATTTGAGATTAATGGTAAATTTTAGAGTGCAATGGATTTAAGTTGTAGATTTCTTCATGAAGGAGAGCACCAGCTATGTCAAGTGTAGTGAACATGATCGGATCCGATATTTACTCGAAGTGAAACGCTTCGTATCCCGATAAGGGAACAACGTTCACAACGTATTAATTTTGGAACAACGTGCAAAAGAAAGTGATGAACACCGAGTATTGCAGTTTCCACCAAATTTTACGTAAGACTCCCTCGTAAAGGTGAAGTACACACGTGGTCGTTGGCCAACGTGTACGAATTGGCTTCATGGACGATGGCACCTTCGGTAGTCTCAACAATGGAGACTGTATATGCTAGATGGCGTACGTCTCAGCTTCGTGGTAGATGGCACCTTTGGCTTGCTTGAAGTGGAGAGCGATGGATGTTGTAGTCCCCTTTGGAGAGGGGAGACAAAAATATGGTGGGCACCGAGGCTTCAAAAAGTGGCCTGAGATTTCTGAAATGTCGCAGAGAAAAAAAGGTTAAAAAAATAATTTGAGGCCAAGATTGCGATAGCAATTTTTGGCCAAAAATTTTTATAATTCACTAAAACAGTAGTGAAGTTCTCCCTTTTTTTTGCAGATATTTGAAGAAGACAATAACATTCAGAAGAAACCCTTTTTACATATATTTCAAAAAAATATAGTTAGAAAGAACTATATATAAAAAAATTTGTAGACTTGAACAAATGCAGTGAGTAGTCTACAAGAGATACAATGAACCAGCTCCTAGAAACTTCAAGAGAGAATGCTAGCAAAATCTATCCTACTCTGGTACCATGTTAGAATTTCCCAAGAATAGACATGCAAAGCATTACAAGAACTATGAAGAGAAGAGTAGAACTGATTGATTATTCCATGGGATCAACTTTGTATAAATAGCAAAGTTGATCATTGAGAGTCATTGGATTACAACAACTCAACAAATATGAACTAGTCTAAACTGAGAGTTCACCTGACTCATGGAAGAGTGGTAACTCAAGTAAGTCTATCCTAGTAGAACTTAAGAGAATAAATATTTATTCTAACAATTATATAAACCCTATCAGGGTTATAGACACCTGACTAGCAGTAGGGCTCTGTCTGTAAAAGCTTTATTTTATGAGTCGTGCTTCATAGTCTAAATGTGAATCAGATGATGAAATTCGAAAGGTTTTCAGAGATGCAAGAATGAATCACTTTTTCACACACTAAGCAAAGGCATATGGATTAGTTATTTTTATTCAAATTTGTTTACCCCCACCTTCTTAGGACATCACTAAATAATTATATTTCAATGATATTTTGTGTTCTTGTTTCAGAGTTGGGTTCTTCACCTAAAATGTTTAGGAGAATTTCCTAGCAGAGTCACTATTTGTTGTGGCTGCTCCACAACTAGCCCCAAAATTGGGGACCCATCTTATTGTTTGTGTTTTTGAGGATTTTGGTATCCCTAGGGAGATGATTTTAGCAGGTTCTATTGTTTACATTTGTACTTAAAGTCTCAAGATGCCTTATCGAGCAGCATCTTCTTGACTTCTTTTGTTTTCTGTGGAGTTTTGGTAGACTTGTATGTCTCGTCCCTCCTCTATTTTTGTTGAATGTATTTTGAGTGTCTTTTAGACTTTATCAATAATTTGGTTAAATTAATAGGTTTTATGAGTTGTGTTGATTGGTGAAGTTAGTTTTAAAAGATGAACTTTTATTTTGAATCTCAATGGTTAAAACTTCTAAAACTAAGTGATTCACATTTTAAAGCAAAATATATATATATATATATATATATATATATAATTTTTTAAAATAAATTTATGTATATATATTTATATATACATATAATAAAAATAAAAAATAAAAGTAAATAAGAGAAGGTATATATATATATATATATATAATAAAGTAAAATAAAAATAATAATAAAAAGGAGACACATATATTTTCATTATGTGGCCGATAGTTTATTTCCTTTTAAATGTTTGTATTATGAGTTTTATTGTCCTTTTTATTAAAATTTGTTCATTGCTTTTGACGCAAGAGCTTGTCGCCATGAGGGAAGATGACCATTGGCGGGTCCACCATACCTCCGAGACAAGACCGTCGTGTTTGAATGGCAATAGAACGATGGACTACGTGGGCGCACAGTAAACGTCGAACCAGACGAAATATGAGGGTGTCTACATGGAAGGCTAGCTACTATTCATAGTAGATCCAAGATGGGACGACAGCAGGCAACGACGGTAGTTTCATACACTCAGAGACAGAATCGTAAAGCCAGCGGATGCCGAGATCATGAGTGCAATTACAAAAGGAATGGTCGCAGTATTTCAGCATCAATAAAATTTCATGATGTGGATGTACGGCAATAGAGGGCACCAGATGTGTCCTTCATTCGAGGCAGACGTGACCCAGTAGGCATTGCATATGAAAACGACAAACCGTGTTGTGACACAGTGGACGTGGCAAATAGACGGTAATCACGGGGTGAATGAAAGGGTAAGGAAGTGTACTAAAGATGCACAATGAGGTATTGTTTATCATGGACAATGATGAAACAGTGACGATAATGCACAAAATGGTATCAATACATAGTGGATACAGCGGCATTCGGGTAGCTAGCAGAGGATCGACATGGTGATTCAAACCTGCATCAAGGATCTCCGTGGAGATCTCGGTGAAGTGTGAGAGGCTTGACGAAGCCAAGTTTGAGCAGCTTGGTAATGACGGCGATTAACGCACGACGGATTAGTGATAAATTGGATCGAAGCCCCATGGATGTGGATGAAAGCATTATGGACATGCTCAGTATTTGAATCAAGCGCCACATACGGGAAAATAGTGCAAACCTGCCATGTTTGACGCGACCAACATAGATGAACAATTTAATCGGAGAATAGCAGAAATAGTATCGAAGTTTTGAAAATGGGTAAGATTTAAATATTTTGTGGCATCGAGACCGTTGTCGACCGGTACAACATATGGATATACCCATCAGGGGAGATGTTATAGTACAGTCCGCTGGGTATAGGGTGTGAGATAGTAGTTGTGGATGAATGAACATGGCATTTTATTGAGTCAAATGGATGTGAGCAAATGAAAAAAGGAGCTACGCAGGATGCGTAAGTCAGCGGCAGCTAGTTCGAAGTGGAGGTGAAATCTTGACGACCAGCGTGGAATACCTGGATACTACAGACCTGTGGAGAACATGGACAGACCAAATATGGGAGACGTGGACCTAAGGTTATATTTGAGTTTCTCATATTTTTGGGGCATGATGAATAAATCCAAAAACGCTCATGGTTCCCTCTATGTCATCGTGGAATTCACAAGGGATGAAGTGACGCGGTGAATTGGCATTTCCCAATAACTTCAAGAGGTCCGTGTCATAAGCGGGTTGGTTTTTTAAAGCCATGGGGGTATATTAAAATAATTATCTGCTTCATGGTGTTTCATTTCATTGATTACTGCCATCCATATGTCAATAATGTTGTGATGGTTAGTGTTTATAATGGACAAACTTTGGAAAGTCATGCATACGCGACGGGAATAGAAAGCATATGGCGTAAGTATTATCTTCGTATAAATGGAAAAGTAACAGAAAATCATTAAAAGACATTATGAATATAAAACAAAGCCCAACAAACTGGAAATGAACAGTACGAGGAAAACCAGAAGGATTGGAAAATCAAACAATTAAGAGGAATGAAGACGAAGGGCCCAAACGTAGAAAAATGAAAAGTTGCATGAAAAGCTCAAATACGCGATTCAAAGGTGAGAAAAAGGAGGTTGGTTCTTTTTGCAAGACCAGAGATGCTGCCGAAATATCAATGTCAAAATAGAAACATCATTTTTAATTCAAGTATATTTTTAAACATTTGGGCTTTATTAGCAAAATAGGAGGAGAATGTTTTGCATTCTTGGATTTAATTTTTTATCTTTCCCTTTTCAATTTTTAGATTTATAAGTGATGTTTAATGCATTTTTAGGGTTACATCAGTGAATGTTTGAAGTCTGGAAATTATTTTGTGTCCCTAGAAGCTAGCACTTAGTTTATTTTGATTGTGCAAATGCAGGGTGGAATATATTAAGTTGCATGCAAGTGTTTCTCACATCTTCGATTTTGCAGGACAGGGTACCATCAAACTGACAAAGCTTTGCATGTTTATGTTTTCAGCATTCAAATTTATTTCAGATTTTATTTTTAATTTTTTAACTTTTATTTTGCAGTTTTTTTAAACTTCGGCCATTAAAATAAAAATAAAATAAAAATAAAATAAAAAATAAAATGACAAAAATAATTACATAGGTGTGAATAATGAGGTACAATATATCATACGAAATAAAATTCGAACTCATTCCGAAGTCAGGTTGATTTTATAAACATTGTTGAAAATGACTGTTTTATGTAGATTTTTATAATTTCGGAATTTGATTTTTTTACATTTTGGAGGTAAATCAAATTTTTAAACTTTGCATTTCCATTCATAAGCATAATATGACCTTTCCTTTATGAAAAATTCAATTTCATAAAAGGGGGTTAATTTTTATGGCATTCCATAAGCTATCATTTTTGGAGCAATAAATGCACCTCTCTTTACGAAAATTCTGATTTTGTTAAAGAGAGGTAATTTATACATTACATCAAAGGCAATTGTTTTAAAGCACTAAATTATTTCTTCTTTATGAAAATTGATTTCATTAAAGAGGGATAATATATGATGACATTTTGAGGCCATTATTTGAAGGCAATAAATTGTTCTCTCTTTATGAAAATTAATTTCATCAAAGAGGGATAGTTTATTAATTATATCAGAAGTTTTCTTTATCTTCATGATAGAAGCTATATTTAATGAATTCTTTCATCATTTGAAATTCATATTTAGAGATAGGTTTTAATATTCTATTTCATGCTTAAAGTAGGATTTAATGCAAGATGAAAACTTGTTTAAAATCTACTTAATCCAAAGAAGATAAAATCTACCTAAAAATCCTTCAAGATAAAAGGAATTAAGGCTACATCGTGGTCATATGAGGGCCAATTCACATTTGCTTTTCTTTAATTTTGATGAACAATCATTAATATAGCATAGTAAAATAAATCAACACAAACCCCTTGTTAATAGTTACTTGCAATCACTAAGGTGTTCCTATTATTGAATTGATATATCTTCATTGAGATTACTAATACACATGTGCAAATGCCAATATAGCGGAGACCTTGGAGAAGTTGTGTTATTTTAACTTCTTTGCAAGAGAGGGTTTTGTTGTAAAAATCCTAAGGTGAGTGTGGTTTTGCAATTGGACAAAATTACCACTCAATAGGTGGGCTTGAGTATCTCGACGAGACCATCCTAGCTGCAATAGCCTTCAATAATAGGTCTCCTATAACCTACAAATAGATCAACAACACCAGATAATTCAATAGCATATGTGAGGGCTCCACTGTGTGAGACCCTCTATAAAATCAAATCTACTAAAACCCTAGGTGCAAAAATCATGAAATGCAAGTAAAACACAGGAAACATAAGTTGTAAATGCAAGAATACCTTTTACCTTGTCAGAGATACTTGATTTATTTGATCCATACTTTTGCTTTTGCTTCTGTGATCTGATGGCGTACGAACTCCCATGAGCATTCGAGGATTTATCGATGGTAAATTGAAGGTTGGAAAACATCCTGGAGCATTCTAGAAGGGTTGTGAATGCCCTACAACATTCCTAGAATGCTCAATAGCATTTGTGGGATGTTGGGAGGAATTCTTGTTTTATGGGGAGTGATCTACAAAACTAGATTTGTTCATAGGGGTTTTGGGTGAAAAAGATAGGGGATATGACAACGACGAGGAGTGAGGATGGTAGTGAAATGCTAGGGTTTTAGGTCACAATGGATGTGAGAGGAATCAACAATTAAATTGACATGCGACATTGATCAAGTTGAATGGATGGCTAAGATTAAAACGTGATGGATGTTTATGATTTATATATATATATATATATATATATATATATATATATATATATATATATATATATATATATATATATATATATTTAATATTTATATTTATATATAAATATACATATATAAATAAATAATGGACGGTTGTGATTGGATAATGCGGATGGATGACAAGTGGTTAGGTTTTGGTGTCTACAGATGCCCCTTTTTATATCGCGTTGCATGAAACACAATGCGGTGCAAAAACAAGAGACACATGGTTTGAATGAATTGGATTCTTTCCCTTGATGCGCAAAAAGATCTTGGAGACAGAAGTTGTTGTAGCTTCTTCCCTCAATTGGTGAATGAGTGAGAAATGAATCCCATAATTCAATTAACAGAATTGTGGGTGAAAATGTAGATGAAAATGTGGGTGTATGATGTATTCTATTTTTATCCCAACAGATGAAAGGGTTTTTATGATGTGGATGATATGAATGATGTAAATGTGGGTGACATAGATGATGATGCAATGATTGATTCTATTCTTACCCTAACATAAAAGAGGTTTTTGCCAATTATGTGTGATAGTGTGGGTGTAAATGTGGGTGACATAGATGATGATGCAATGATTGATTTTGTTCTTGCCCTAACAGAAAAGGGGTTTTTTCCAATTATGGGTGATAGTGTGGATGTAAATGTGGGTGTATGATGTATTTTGTTTTTTCCCCAACATATGAAGGGGTTTTTGTGATAATGTGGATGATATGAATGATGTAAAAGTGGAAGGGAATGCCTTCCCTAGCCTCTATGACAATTATATTATTTTATACTCAGATGCACACAATGTATAACAATAATGTGATACGCACAATCAATCAAATCCAAATGCAAGAATCAACATTAAATCAACAAAAATATAAATCTCTTACCTCTTAAGGAGGGCATATCACCATTGCAATGGGCAATTTATAATGTGAATACACAAATGAAGAATTGATGAAATAAGATGAGATAATCTTACGCTTGGATAACTAATTATCTAAATATGAAATAAATGATTTTAAATATTATAGCCGAAGGCTTATAATATTTGTATTGCAACATGGCTACATCCCTTAAAAGCTTTGTCCTCAAATCTTGGGAAGGATTGGAACATATTCTCTGTCTACTTTGTAGCATTGTCTTCTAGAAGACCCTACCATTGAATTAGGAACTTTTGAATTGAGCGGCCACAAAGATGGGGTATTTTGGATGGCAGTATTATTGGAGTTATGCAACCTTTCTTTGATATCTTCATCATGCTTGGTCAGTGTATAAAATGCAAATTGGATTGAATTGCAATGGTCTAATTTTGAATTGCAATGGTCTGGTTTTGAATTTCAACTCACCTCGGTCCTCTTTTCCTGCTTTGAACTGCAACGGTTACTTGTTAACCAAATTATCACTTAGCAATTGCTTGGTAGAAACGGTTTCTTCGTGGCCAACAGTCACTTGATGGCCAAATTCAATTTTGAACTGTAAAATTTGGTAGTGCAATATTTATAATCAACTTTTAACTCCATTAATATATCTTTAATTTCAACTTTTAATTTCATCCAATAATGTATCGTCTTTGAAATATTTATAATCCTTCGTTTCCATGATATTGAAATTGCACCATGTGTAGCGTTTGTTTGTTTGGTTGAAAAAAAATTATGTTGGAAACCTCCTTTGAATGCTGGTAAACCAATGTTGTTGCTTATCGATGCCTAAAACCTAAAATTATCGAAATGCTAGTAACCAAGAATACTCGATAAATACTATCATTGCTAATAACCCTAATATCAATTGCCAAAAATACCAATAAATTGTAAACTACCCGAATTCATCGATGATTAGACAATGATAACCAAGTGTCACTCAATGGTTGGAAGGATTGATTAGGGTTGCATATGATTATTTCTTTTGACCTTGGAAAAAATATTAATTTCCTTTATTCTTGTCTGTTTCCTTCTGCAACTAATTTGATTAGGGTGATTCAATGAGCGAAATGTGACTTTCTGAGTGTATATTTTACAGCATTGATATCTTTTACCTGAATAAATTTTAATTTAATTTATTGGTGATCACTGTCATGAGCAGAATTAATTCATCAAAGTGACTGCGTAGAGATAAACTTTATATTTTGATCCTATGTAATCGTAGAGCTAGTAAAACAAAAATAAATGGTTATGCGCTACTAATAATAAGGATTTCCAATCGTCAGACAAATAATCGGTGGAACCTTATAAGATTTTGATTTGAAATAATTTATTTCCTTTTTGGTTTGTGGATTTAATTCGTCTTGACACCCGAAAGGATTCCTTAGGACCAATGGAAATTTATCACTCGCTCGTTTTTGGAAAGAAAAATAATTTACTGCCAATGATGACTCAAAAATAATTTAAGTTGTGACGAATACGTTTCTAGGAAGTCTTCTGTAGGTTGCTTCTGCCAATGAATAATAATTGCTAAGGTAGACGAAAGCGATCAGACGGAGGTTGAATATGAAAATGTGATATCATGATTTTTAGTTGAATTTATTTGACCTAAGTTGCCCTTAATGTCTTGATTGTTGTCTTAATGCATATTTAAAATGAGCATGATAGGAATTTAATTCGTTGAACGTTGGATTCACAAAAAAAATTAGGATTCCTAATTCGTTGTGTATGAGTCGTGTATCCCAAAGCCTTATGCTAAATAGTTTAGTTCCAATCGAATAGTCACGCCAAGCTGCCAGGACTGCTTTCGTTAATTAATCATAAGGTTTTGAAGTGTGATACCAACGCTCTCTACGAAGTATGATTGTTCGTTGCTCCATTTATTGCATGATTTTTAATGTTCATTATGCAGACTGTTGTGGGTGCGCCGTGTGAAGATAGATGTAGTTGTGGTGCATATGGTTGTATGGCCTTCTTCTTTTTGCCTGAATGCTAAATTTTTAATTTACCATTCTACATGCACCGGCTGCCCAGTGTTACCTGAAACCTGAATCTGATACCACTTGGAAGGGAATGCCTTCCCTAGCCTCTATGACAATTATATTATTTTATACTCAGATGCACAGAATGTATAACAATAACGTGATACGCACAATCAATAGAATCTGAATGCAAGAATGGAAATTAAATCAACAACAATATAAATCTCTTGCCTCTTAAGGAGGGAAGATCCCCACTGCAATGGGCAATTTATAATGTGAATACGCAAATGAAGAATTGATGAAAGAAGATGAGATAATCCTATGCTTGGATAACTAACTATCTAAATATGAAATAAAATGATTTTAAATATTATAGTCGATGGCTTATAATATTTGTATTATAAAAAATATATGTATCCCAATGTGGGAAATCAAAATCAAATTTGGTTATCCCAAGTTCTGGGGTGGTCCTGTGTTGTCTAAGAATGTGCCTTTGAGCATCATTGAAATGAAAAGTTATGAAAATGCAAGATGACATGGGAGAATGTGACAAAATTCCCTAAATTAAAACCAATCATCCTACTGGTATGTATCCCAAATTATTGTAGGTGTAAAAGAGATTATGTACTGAAATTTATCCATGTTTCAAGCCCCACAAACAAGGCCATTAATGACAGTGTTGGAGCAAATTAATATGAGCATAGTCTCACTCGAAAAATTAGGGATCAAATGGATTTTGATTTAGAACAAGGGGATGTTGGATGATGATATGAACAAGTTTCCTTATGGGTATCCATCCATCCTACCAAATTGCATGGATAACCAATCGCTGCAGTCACCAAGTTAAATAGAGTAAACCACTAGATATGAGGTTCACTTGAAAATGTGAGTGGAATTGGCAAATATTGAATGGAAATGTAATGATAAATGTAATTGGTAAAGTAACATGATGATGTATGATGTTAAATGGAAATACATTGATGAGTGAATTGGATGATTTTGTGAAATTTTTGAATTGTTTTTTAATGTTTTTGAATCAATTTTGGACAATTTCATGACTTTTTGATTGTAAACAAAATTTAACCACCCAAATCAATCCATGTTATCACAAAATGTGATGAAATGTTGTGATGAATGACTAGGATGATGAAAATGGTAGTTTTGTGAAATTTTGGGTTGTTTTGAGGCTTTTGTATGCGATTTTGGCATTTTCATGACTTTTGGTTACAAACAAAAATGACGCATCCAAATCGATTTGTATCTTCACAAAACATAATGGGATGATGAAATGGATGCATGGATGAATTTTGGAGTGATTTTGTATGGGTAAGCTATATTTTTAGGCCTGTTGAGTCCTTTTTGTGACATTCTAGAGCCAGACGTCGGCCAGTGTCCACACCATGCACAGGTGCGGGAGAGTACCACTTGGCAAATGTAGGGGAGCATTTGACTGCATTATCCAAAAACCCTAGGGTATTTGAGTGCACCAAAAACAACTATAAAATGTCTACAGGGGTGAATTTAGATTCATTCTTGTGTTTGCGAGTTCTAGAAACAACGTCTGAGGTAGAGTGAGTGAGTGTGAAGGAGTGTGAAGGAGTGTAGTAATGGCAATGGAGGGGGTGGATGCGGTAGTAGGCGTGGAGGCATAGGTGGTTGAGGTAAGTGCCCTTGGAATTTTTTTTTGGAATTTCATAATATTTTTATGTAATAATGTGCTAGTAATGTGCATTTGCATGTTGTGTTGTGCTGCAATTGAGTATTTTGAAGGGTCAACATTGATTCTCGCACGTCATACCAGGGGTGAGAAAGGTCTTACAAAAGGTCGATTAGGATTGGTTGGAGGATGTGGGGTTGGCTAGGGTAGCACGAATTGAGGTGGTGAGGGCGGATGTGGGGTATCTCTCAACCTTGGCTGAGAGATGGGATCCGAATAGAGGGACCTTCCATATTCCAATAGGGGAGATGACAGTAACATTGGAAGATGTATATCGCATCTTTCGAGTGCCAATGGAGGGGTTGCATATCCAAGTTAGGCACGATAGGGAGTATGAGATGAGGTGGATATTTAGAGATGGGTGGAGGGATGTGAACATCTAAGGTGGAGGGATATGATATTTGGACATGTATGTGAGTCAATATTTGGAAGCATTACCTACCTTGGTCATGTTCCTACTGGCCAACGTATTGGTGCCTAACAACACTGAATGTTGGTTCCCATGGAACATGATTCAATTGGTGTACAATATGATCGATGAGCCTCGGGTGTATGCATGGGCACCTATTCTATTGGCTTAGATGTATGTGGATATTTATAAGGTGAAGAGGTGGGGGAAGAAGGGGTTGGTTGCAGTGTGCTGCTATAGTGTTAGGGCTAGGAGCACTTCAGTGTGGCTCGTCCCATGGGCTTACCTTGCGAGGAGTGGGATAGGGATAAACCCTATGTATTGAGATGGTGGGTGGTTGAGGAGGTTCAGTCGATCCATCCTGGTCATAGTTGCTATGAGTACAAAGACTTATGGATAGGATTGACACCTTATCAGGTGTATTGGAGGCCATGGTAAGAGGCTAGGTGGCCCTCGAATAGAGATCAGTTGTGACATGTGAGGTAGGCCAGATGGGTGGTTGGGTGACATGGGAGTGATGTGAAGTTGATAGTTCTCTTGGGTGTTACAATAGTTTAGGCAAATGCAAGGAGTACATGAGGCTCCTATGCTCTATAGGCATCGATTCGATGAGTCAATCCTACCCTGCATGGAGGAGTGGTGGGTGGAGTATCAATATGATGAGGAGATAGACCTCCCAAATGTGGATGATGCGGGACCACAGTGGAGTATGATGCATGGTTCACTTCATAGCCACCATGGGTACTGATTCAGGTGGTTGAGAAGGGTGGTAGGGATGATAAAGAGGTAGTGGAGGGTACAAATGAGGCTCCATGATGTTAGAGACATCTTCGATCTAGTGGAGGGAGGTAGGCGAGGGATGAAGTAGAGAAACCTTTAGATATTGGAAGAGATAATAGTGGTAGGGATGATATGGAGGATGTTCTAGAGAGACCTCCTGGTTAAAGTGAGGAGTGGGTGAGGCTCGAGGTAGAGCGAGACCAGCATTAACAGATGGTGGTAGAGAGAGATGCAAATATAGCTTGGTTATGAACAGAGATAGAGGTATGAGTGGTGACAAGTGGATGCGAGGATGTGATAGAGAGGCTCCAAGCATAGTTGAGGTAGAGGAACTCTCGTTAGAGGTATGATGTACTACACCTTCAATCCTAGGATAGATATATCCAAAATTTGGAGGATCTGCTCATGCAGCACCACATTGGGCTACCAGATCATCCTTCTTCCTTCATAGCAGGTTCTGTTAGGCATAGTATCTCTAGATCTAGGGCTCCTTCAAGGTCACAAGGGTCTGCCTACAGGTGCTAGTTAGTTCTTAGATGCACTTTTTGTATATGAGCCTTGGTGCTTCATTGTATATGGTCTTCGAGCATTCATTATACATGTGATTTTATATATACATGGTTATGACTTTTATGTTATGAATTTGTGTGGATGTTTGTGTGAATGCATATGTGTGTGATGGATGTCAATGTAATGATGATGTGTATGCTTTATGATGATAATGCAAATGAACTAACACATTAATGATCATTTGTAGTTAAAATTGTTGCTTGACCATGTGTATCGTTGTTTAATCAGGGGCACTGAAATGGTGGTATATGGAATGGAATACTTGTAATTATGTGGTAATGATATGGATAGTGCTTTGGCTTATGGATGGTTGACTTGGAATTATTTTGTAGAGACTCAAACATACTACTGATATCAAACAAACTCACTAATTTATGTCTAATTTCTTTAAGACCAAACGTGTGTGCATTGAAATGTTCATTTACCAAATCATGAGCATGGTGATTACCCAAGGCAATCAAGAACCAATGTGTGTGCAAGTGATTTTATTAACCCATTGTTGGAGCCAAATTTGACTCAAACATTGAAATCCCAAAATTTAAATTTTTGGTTTCACCAAAATAAGCAAGCATGGTTGGTCTTTTTGCATCTTGTTAGAGAAGTTGGTTTTCCACAAGTTTAACTTTAAACATTGCTATTATGGATACCTTTGAAAAATTGTTATATCCTAAGATGATTGCCAAAGTCAATCCCTCTTAATAAAACCCGACCCTTAAAGAAGACAAAGTTAGTCCCCCAAATTAATTAACATATTCTGACCGAAGTCAAAGGTTAAATCTTTAAGTCCTAAAGTATTCAAAAGTAAGGGGAAAATTTAATAAAGTACCTTGGTCTAAAACCCGAAAAGCATAAGTAATGTCCAAAAATTTAATTAAGGTTTAAGGGTACATGCCTCTTTGTGTTAAAAATCGAACACCTTAAAACGAATCTAACGATAGCGCTTCATCAGAGCAAAATCCGATGGATGCGCTCACCTCAATTAATCAACCTTTTAAAATAATGTGGCCAAAGAAATTAAAACCTAATGTTTCAAAAGAATTATTAATAAAGCCAAGGAACATGCACCCCATAAACATCGAGCTAATTGGATGAATCCAACGATAGCGCTCGATCCAAATCTGATCGGACGACGGTGTTCACATAAAGGTGCCTCAAAAAAGTAAAAGACTGCAATAATTAATTAAATCTATTAAAAGAGATTAGCGAGGGTCTAATGCATCAGATAATTTTCCTCATTTCAGCTTAATCAAAGTTTAAAATCATGCGCCCCTTGGTAACTAACCTCGCAGGTTGATCGATATCAACGACCACGCCAACATTGATCGAGATCCGACGGCCGCGTCGAAGTCAAAACCCAAATAAGGGAACAGTAAGGACATTGGGTAAAAATGAAGGTAAAGCCAAGATTAATTATGCATTATTGAGGATATAATACATTGCTAATTACTCCTTTTTGGATTAAACCAAGATTAATCAAATGTAGTAATGCGCCCCTTTCAGCTATCGAGTATGCATCTTGCAAGAGATCTAACGACAGCGCTAGAACCAGCTCAAATATTGACAGACGTGATCCATTCCATGATTTCCTTTTATCATACAAATATTTAAAGTAAAAAGGGAATCAATGGATGCGAAGGCCCTTATCAAGATCTGATGGCGACGAATAAGTCAAAGTCAAACAAAGGGATGAAACAACACAAAGATCTGACGGCAGCGCCCATCTCCACCCAAATCCAACGGTAGCATGTTGTTAAAAATGATCGAAGAGGTTTGATACATAGGTAATCTTCCCCTTTTCATTATTGCTAAACCTGGCTCATATACGAGGAATCCAATGATTGTGCCCCCATCATTGTATGATCTAACAGTGAGCGCATGGAGAAGTGAACTGATTTTACAATACCTATATTTAATGCTATATTGTTAAGGTTTTAATCACTAGATTAACCATGGTAAATCACGATACTATGAGGATTAATGCATAGCATTATTTTAAATTCAAATAAATGATTGTATAAACTTTGAGCCTAAGTATCATTGAATGAATTATTACTAATCAAGAGTTTTCAACTTTATAAACATGATTAATCTGATTAACCTGGCATAGGTTTATATAAGTTAGTGGACTAAAAATCATGCAGGTTCTTGGACATCAACGACTACGTTAATCCTCCTTAGGATCCGATGATAGCGCGCAAGTCAAAAATCCAAATAATGAAAAGATCGTGAATGTCTTCCAGTAAATCTGATGGTAACACTCCATTCGGATTAAAAGAATCCAATGGCAGCAATCAAGCCAATGTCAAAATGATAAAGATACAAGCAGGGTTAATCCAATGGACATCTTCTAACGAATCCAATGGATGTGCTCCCTCTTGAAATAATCCAACAGCGACATACGCTTCAAAGGTTATAAAGGAACCCATGGCTGCAACTACACCAAGACAGATCTAACAGGTATAATTATCTCAATGAATGAATCATATACAAGGAAATTGAGTGCCATGTTAAACCTTCCTAGATCCAACGATCGTGAACCAATCATACAGACCTGAGTGCTGAGACTAGACCAAAAAAAATCACAGAGATCAATGGTCACGTTTTATCCAATCAATCTGGCAGTAATCCACTGATGAAGTTTAAAAATACTAAAATCATTCATGCGAAGCTTACCCAGGAAACTGTTAGGACCTGTGTTGATCCCAAACTAGCAGAATCATCAGACTCATGTTCTGAAGGGAATATTTGACAATCTAAACTCCTAAAAATGATGATCACTTCACAAAAATACCCAAAACATATATCGAGGTAGAAAGCAAAGAGGTGACTTATTCACAGCAAGGTATGTCAAAAGATGCTATGAAGATCAACAATCAAGATGAATTCAAATAGTACACATAAGCACTATGAATCCAGAAGGATACCTAGGGAAGGAAAGATTTGAACAATCAAAGTAAATCCCATGGACAATACCTTAATAAGGATAATGCAGACTAGCCAAAAGACAAATCCTGATGCTCAAGCATGCAACCAGATTATGTATATCTCTTGGGAATAACAATGTACCACAAAATAAAATAAGACTGCAAGGCATAGTCATAGCTTATAAATAGAGACAGTGAAGAAGAGCTAAAAAGCATCAGTGAGAAAAATAATAGAGTACAAATAATATAAGTGTATTCATTTTTTGTTCTACAAATACTTAAGACGAATAAAGTGCATGAAGAATAAAATATGGTTTCACCTTGCAGAAAGTCATTTAGTCCATGCTTCGATGGAATATAGTTACAAGGGGAACACTCTGATGGATTATAGTTATGGAAGCAGCTCATAGATGCTTCCAGATCTTGTTTTCCATTCTCGCCTTCTTTCTACTTATCACTACTTCCCTCTTTCTAAGAATTCTTCCTTAACCATCCTAACATTTTTCTTAACATTACGTCATCTCATCACCTTTCATTGTGTGAAGCCACCCCCTTCACTCTTTTCTCCCTTCACTCTATCGTGTGATCAATGATATTCCATCTGTTTGCCACTAGCACGACACCTCTTCTCTTCACCATTACGTCAGGTCCCCCTCCATCCTTCATCTAAATTTCATGATAATAGCTTGGTCAATTTTTAACAGTAGACCATAGTGACCAGGACAAGAAGAACAAAAGTGAAATATATAATAATGAATTCTTAATTTTCTAGGGCCAACAAGAAGAGCAAAACGGCCAAATTATTTAGCATAAAAGCTCCCTTCAAACCAAAAATGAACTACAACATTCAATACAAGGCCCTGCCAGCTGGATAGCATACAGAAGGAATTCAATCAAATGTTGATAAGTGTAAGGCTAAGAACTGGCTAACAATAATAGATTCAAGAACCTGGAGCTATAAAGATAGCAGCTATGGTCAGAATCTGCATCAAGCAATTAGAGAATAGCATTTTTTCTAAGAGGTATACTTGAGTGCCCTTTAGAGTTGTGTTGTTGTATCTCCCTTTTGTGTCTATTTTTCTCATTCATTCTTCTTTCTTCCATTTACTATGTAGGATTTTTATAGGAAAGTGCTCAAGAAGTTGAGATTATTTCCTATCCTATTGAGCCTGAGATTCAGAGACTCTATTGTTACCAGATTGGAACAAGGAGAGTAGGAGAGACATGTTACATTATTTGAACAGAGTCTTCTTCATTGTATTGATGTATTTCTTTGAGATAGAGTTAAAAGGAATTTTGCCCACTCTGCATGTAAAATTTTATGAAATCAATACAATTCTAAGTTTCATTCATGTTATATCTTTGTCTTGGTATTGTGTGTCACTGTATAATGGATTACATTATTTGAATGCATTATATATGTTTCTTTCATTGGTCAACTTTTAGTTTTATTACGATATTTGAATAATTCTAAGAGCACCAATTTTCTTTTCCCCCTTCTCTTTGTTCATGTCAAAATTGTTGTTAAATTGCTATAACAGCCCAATGAATCTAAGCATCAGTCTACATAAGGCATAACAACTGGTTATTTTCTTGCTTGGTCATTTTAATACATATAGTGTTACATTAATCTAGAGCATGTAATCAACATTTTATCATATAATTACCATTGGGGTTTCCTTACCCGTTATATAGTTTTCCTTTATCAATAACTGTGTTTATCAGAACGAAGAGGCAGGTTGACCAGAGCCTGTAATAGCTCATTGGTTTCAAACAAATTTTTGCAGTGTGATAATCGAATCTTATGGATGCAAGAATTGGTTCCAATAGTTTTTTGGCGTCGTTGTTGGGGAGGACTTGATAGAAAGATTTAATTATCTTCTTAATAGTTTTCTTTCAACGATTATTTTTAATCAACGGATGACCAGTCAAAATAAAGAACTAGCGTCTTTAATTTTTACATTTTTAGTGTTCTTTATTTGTTATGTCCGTGATTCTTGTTTTAAAATTACTTTTTGAAGTAAGTTTCTACGTTTCTTGATTTTCTTGAATTATCCCAAGAACCGAATCCTATGAGGATGAGTGTTAATATCAAGCATTCTTGATAAAGTATATGTTGTTCTTTCTGCACCCTGGTGTTGGTGACTCTGTTTGAATGAACCCAGAAGATTAAAATAAAAAATGAAAGAGCAGAACATGTTGGTGAACACTAGGAGAAGCGACAAGGAGGTATTCCCGAAACTCAAGATTCCAGAGGTATTTATACATAATTAGAAAACTCCACTTTTCAAGAATACTGTGTATAATATTAGATCAAATTCTAGTAGTAAAAAGTACATAAAGAAAATAAGGATCAGAATACTTTTACTGTTGATACCACTATAGATGAAAATTTGAATCATGTTATAGAAGGTACATCTGAGTATTTTCATTGTTTGATTAATAGTAATACTGAGGTAGATAACCCCTTAGATTATATTCAGGCTACCCAGACCCATATCCTTATAGGCGTTGTTGCTGCAAATCTAAATCCCATTATACCTACAGTAATAATGGCCCAGGCAAATTAGGTAAATCAACAAAATTAGGCTAATGTCCATTTATGGAGGACTAATAGGTATAGGCCTTTTGTGTTACCTACAAATTTAAATGCCTTGCCTAGTAAAGCTCATAAATATCTTCTAAAATTCTTAGGAAATAGTGCAATAACTGGAGAAGATCATATTAAGAGTTTCCTGTATGTGATGGATAGTATAGAGGTTGAACACGAAGATGTAGTATTGAGACTATTTTTACAGAATTTAGAAAAATATGCTAGAGAGTGGTTCAATTCCCTTCCTGATAATGATATCCCAAACTTCACCAAAATGGAAGCTATGTTTCTAAATAAATATGGTGAAAGAAAAAATGAACAATCTCTATTAACTGAGTTAGCCACTATGAAGAAAAAAGAGAATGAGGTTGTTAGTGACTTTAACAGAAGATTTTCAAAGACCAAGAACAAAATCCCTGCCAACCTTATGCCTAGTGATATTCAGTCTATTTATTTTTACAAAAATGCTTTTCAAGGAGAGTTTAACTATGAGCTGAGGCAAGAACAAGCCACTACCATTGATGGTTGTATGGAAAAGGCAATGGATATAGAAATAAATATGCTTGGTAGTGGTAAGATAAAGCCTTATTCTCTAGAAGTCAACCTACCTGATAGAAAACCTAAAGGAGTAGAATTTGATATACAAAGAAGAACTAAAATTGATCCATTGGAGAAATTGACTAGTCAAATGACTGAGATGCTCAATAACATGAACAATAGAATCAAAAGAATCAAAAGAAACAATGGTACTAATGGTGAATCTCCACAAACAAAGTGACCACATGTTGACAAACATCCTCCTTTTAAGAAAAATTTTAATAGGAATTGGGGAAACAACAATGGTTCTGAAGAAGGATATAGGAATAGGAATAATGGTAACAATAGGTAGAAAAACAAAAATTTTGATAGAGATTAGAACATTGTTCCTAACCCCATACCATCTACCAATGTAGCAGAAGGCTTTCCCTATTTTTTCTCTACTTATGACACACCTCATAACCCTGACGCATATGGAATTCACCTAAGTGATTAGTGCAATGTATATTTACATGCTAAATCAAAAGAGGATATAAGAATCAATGCTTGTTGGTCTGTTGAATATAAATCTAGAGAAAGGTTGTTTGAATAATATATGGATAAATATGCTTCAAATCATCATCCTCAAATATTAGTAACTGAAGGAACTAAAATCTTGCAAAAATTACATGAGTCAAGATATGACAAGATGAAGCAAGGGAAATTAATCCCCATTGCTCAAGAAGTTGAAGAATTAGAGGCTACCTATACTTTGAATTTAAGAAAAATGACTGTCCCAAATAGGATAGAGAAAGCCCCTACAAGTGAAACAAGAAAATAAACTTTCACAAATAATAATATCAGTAAAGAGAAAACAAATAGAATCCTCAAAAATATTACTCCTAAAGTAATAGAATCAGAGGAAGAGATTTCCAAAGAAGAAAGTAATAGACCACTAGATATAAAGAAAATAGAATTTGATGTTTGGTTCAGAACTCAGTAAACAAAAGGTTAACATCACATTTGGAGAACTTATGAAAGTTCAACAATACAAAGAACAAGTCTGTAGAGCATTTGGATTAGTGGAACAAAAAGAAGACCCAACTTGCCATGCTGCTAGACAAAATCAACATGATACAAGATCACCATCCTCTGTCAGACCCTTCTATGTATCATTGAGGTATAATTCAGATGAAGGGGAAAGGTATGTGATTCATAATTGCATGGTAGACAATGGAGCCTCACACAATATCATGCCTAAACTAATAGCTGATCAAATGGGATTAATTTGTACCAGAGATTCTACCCTTGTTTTCGTAATGGACAGCAAACAAATTTGATGCAGGAGCATCTCGGGCAGTGTAGCAATCTTGCATCACCAAAAAAAAAAAAAAAGAAGTTCAAAGTTGAAAAAGTTCAAAATTTAAAAAATGACCAAGTGTAAAATTGGTCGCGATATCGCGACACCAAAGTTGTCGCGATATCGCGACGTATTTCGAGCACCGTGGCCGAAGCGACAAATGGTCGCGATATCGCGACGCAAATGTCGTCGCGATATCGCGACGTATTTCGAGCACCATGGCAAATACAACTCTGGTCGCGATATCGCGACGCAAATGTCGTCGCGATATCGCGACGTATTCCGAAGCACCATGGCAAATGCAACTCACGGTCGAAAGTTAAAAAAAAATTGCAAAAATGACTAAGTGTAACTTTGGTCGCGATATCGCGACACCAAAGTTGTCGCGATATCGCGACACTTTGGCCGCCAAGGCCAAAGCACAAAGAAGTGTCGCGATATCGCGACACCTTGGCCGGCAAAGCCAAAGCACAAAGAAGTGTCGCGATATCGCGACACCTTGGCCGGAAAAGCCAAAACTCAAAGTAGTGTCGCGATATCGCGACACCTTGGCCGACAAAGCCAAAACACAAAGAAGTGTCGCGATATCGCGACACCTTGGCCGCCAAAGCCAAAACGCAAAGAAAGGTCGCGATATCGCGACACTTTGCTGTCAAAGCCAAAAACGCAAAGAAAGACAAAGCCAAAGTAGCAGTTCCAGGTGGCGTTCCAAGTGGCAGTTCCAGGTGGTGTTCCACGTGGCAGTTCCGAGTGGCTGTGCCTGAGATCGTGAAGGTCGTTCCAGCGGCAGTTCCCAAAGGCCGTTAAGGCCGTTCCATATGACCGTTTCAGAAACCGTTAAGGCGGTTATGAACGGCGGTGCAGCACGAACCATGGAGAATAAAAAGGATTTCTTTGACGGATTGAGGACGCTGGGGGAGAGAAAGGAAGGCTGCGGCTGTATTTTACGTTTAAAGCACTGTGTATGTTTTTCACGGCATTTTATTGTAAAAGCTCCCTGTTTTGAAATTAAGAATACTGCGACTTTCAAATAAAATTGCGTCATTTTATTTGTGGTAAATTGGCTCCCCATCAAGTGGTATCAGAGCCGTAAGATTCTGAGCGTGTCGAGCAGAAGCGCCGAACGGGAGGCAGCTCACACCAGGATCGGGGTTACGGGTTTTTTTGAGAAACGTGAGACAGAATGCCGCCGCGTAGAAATCGTGGCGCTGGAAGGAACGTGGTTCTCGAAGGTGATTTTCGTGCATTGCAGCGACAAGTGTTAGCATTGCGGGGAAGAGTTGCGTAGGGGAATAGAGCCAAGAGGAGAAGATCACAGACGATGATGACGGTGTTGAAGATCCGTCCGAAGCGGAAGAAGAGGAAATGAGTGCCGCAGAATCACGAATGATAAAAGCCATTTCACAGATTGGAAAAAGACCGAAAATTGACGTGTCTACGTATGTTGGAAATTTAAATCCAGAAGAATTAATCGATTGGATTAATGACATGGAAGAATATTTCGATTATGAGGACGTTGAAGACCCTCATCGAATAAAATTTGCGAGAACAAAATTAAAAGGACATGCTGGCATTTGGTGGAAAGGAGTGCAATTAGAAAGAAACCGTAGAGGCAAAGAGAAGATTTCCGGATGGGATCGCATGGTGGAAAAATTAAAACGGCAATTTATTCCGATGAGATTACGAATTAGATCCGCTACGAAAAATGCGAGAGTTTCTGACAGTCCGACAAAACTGTCAAAGAGTATACCGAGGAATTTTTTAAAATTTCTATTAGAACCGGTCATACGGAAGCAACTAAGGAAAGAGTAGCCCGTTACATAAATGGGTTGCGAACCAGCGTGCAAGAGGAATTGAGTTTGGTTAGAATGAACAGCATTGAAGATGCTTATCAGTTTGCTCTGAAAATAGAAGAGAAACTGAATCGCAGATTTGACAACAAGCAAAGAGGAAGAGGTCATGAGGTGGAAGAACCGGTGGAATTAAATATGATGATCGGAAACAGAATGGTGAAACCGAAGCAACCGCCGAGAACGAGAGGAGGAGAATGCTTACGGACCCCGTAATCGGAACAATGATTATCAAAGGGGCGAGAGGTAGAGGTGGACGCGGATATGGCAGAGGCCGATTTCGTGGAACCTATTTTAATTGCGAAGAAGAAGGGCATCGATCGTATGAGTGTCCCAAACACCAAGAAGCACCAAACAGAAGGCCTGAAGGAAATGCCAGAGCTGCAGTTGCTGAGGATGGTGTTGAATCCGAGCACTCTGAAGAAGCCGAGCACGGAGAAGTGATGATCACCAGAAGAACTTTGTTGAATGAAGAGAAGGAACCAGATCAACGGAAAAGCCTGTTCCGCACAAGGTGTAAATGTTCAGGTAAAATCTGTAATATTATTATTGATAATGGTAGTACAGATAATTTGGTTTCCGAGGAAATGGTAGCTAAATTAAAGCTAGAAAGAAAACAGCACCCGCATCCATACCGGATTGCATGGTTGCAGAAGGATCATAGAGCATTGGTCAGTGAACAATGCTTGGTCAAGTTCAAAATTGGAAGGTACCGGGATGAGGTCCTGTGTGATATTTTGTCGATGGATGCTTGCCATTTGTTGCTTGGAAGACCATGGCAATTTGATAGACGTGCGGCGCATGATGGACATGCAAATACCTATTCCCTGACAAAAGATGGAGTACGCCACAAACTGAAGCCATTAAAGGAGGTTGAGGAAAAGGTATGCAATAATGCTAGAATTTGTTTAGTAGATGGCAAAAAAATTTTGGATGGTATGAAGAGGGATTCAATGTGTTATGCATTAATTCCTAATGTAAAAAGAGAAGATACTACTAACATTCCCACAGAAGTTGAACATCTGTTAGTAGAATTTCTCGATATAATATCGAGACAATGTGCACGAGGGTTTGTCGCCTATGAGGAAGATTAGTCATCAGATTGACTTAATACCAGGATCTAGCTTACCCAACAAAGCAGCTCATAGAATGTCTCCTGGTGAGAATGAAGAATTGAACCGACAAGTTCAAGAATTGTTGAGGAAGGGTTTGATTCGGGCAAGTTTGAGTCCTTGTGCAGTGCCAGCAGTACTTGCACCAAAGAAGAATGGCGAATGGCGAATGTGTACTGATTCCCGAGCCATTAATAAAATTACTATTAAATATCGCTTTCCATTACCCAGAATGGACGATATCATGGATTGCTTGAGTGGAGCTAAATACTTCACTAAGATTGATTTGAAGAGCGGATATCATCAGATACGTGTTCGAGAGGGTGATGAATGGAAGACGACCTTTAAAACCGAGAGAGGGTTTGTATGAGTGGTTAGTTATGCCGTTTGGATTGACTAATGCACCCCAGTACATTTATGAGGTTGATGAATGAAGTATTGCGTGACTTCTTGGAAAAGTTCGTGATAGTGTATCTAGATGATATTCTGATTTTTAGTACCACATTGGATGAACATTTGTTGCATGTTCGGACAGTTTTTGAAAAATTGTATGAGGAGCGATTATTGATCAATATACAGAAGTGCGGTTTTGTACAGAAAGAGTTGATATACCTAGGATTTGTTATCTCAGAGGAGGGTCTGAAAATGGATCCTGAGAAAGTGAAGGCTATCCTTGAATGGCCTGCTCCAAGGAATGTGACAGAGGTAAGATCATTTCATGGTCTTGCAAGTTTCTATAGAAAGTTTATTAGAGACTTTAGCAGTATTTGTGCACCCCTAACAGAAACTATGAGAGGGGATAAGAGAGAGTTTAAGTGGACTGCCAAAGCAGATACCAGCATGCATATATTGAAGAAGAAAGTGACAGAACAGCCCATTACGGCACTTCCGATTTTAATAAAGTGTTTCAGGTTGACTGTGATGCCAGTGGCAGTGCCATTGGAGCTGTGTTGAGTCAAGAAGGTAAACCTGTTGCATATTTTAGTGAAAAATTGAATGATGCTAGAAAGAAATACTCTGTTTATGATCAAGAATTCTATGCTATAATTCGGGCTCTTAAGAAATGGAGACATTATTTGCTAACCAAAGAGTTTGTTTTATATCTTGACCATCAAGCTTTGCGGTATATCAATAGTCAAGGTAAACTTAACCAACGACATTTGAAGTGGGTTGAATTCTCTGCAGAGTTATACCTTTGTACTAAAGCATAGAAGTGGCAAATCTAATAGAGTTGCAGATGCCTTGAGTAGAAGGCATAATTTGTTGATGGAAATGAGAGTGCAGGTTGTTGGGTTTGAGGAACTCAAGAGTTTATACCCAACAGATCCAGATTTTGTAGAGGCATGGACCGCATGTGTGTCTCCTACTACCGTGGATCGCACTAAGTGGTTAGATTTCATGATCCAAGATGGGATCTTGTTTTGGCGAGAATCGGTTGTGCATTCCAGAAGTTCCATGAGGGAGAATTTGATCAAAGAGAAGCATAGTGGCGGACTAGCGGGGGCATTTTGGCCGTGATAAGACCATTGCTCTTGTTAGTGAGAATTACCATTGGCCACGGTTGCGACGAGATGTGACCGGATTTGTGCGGGGGTTGCGAGTGTGCCAGATGGCCAAAGGAGTCAGTCAGAATACAGGAATGTACCAGCCATTGCCTGTACCAGGAAGACCTTGGGAAGATATTAGCATGGATTTTATTCTTGGTATGCCAAGAACACAACGTGGAAATGATGCCATTTTTTGTTGTTGTTGACAGGTTTTCGAAAATGGCCCATTTTATTCCATGTCAGAAGACAAGTGATGCGGTTCACATTGTCGGCTTGTTCTTCAAGGAGGTAGTCCGACTTCATGGTCTACCCCAAAGCATTGTTTCGGACGAGAGATACCAAATTTGTGGGTTATTTACGGAGGACTCTATGGAAGAAGCTGAAAATAGACTTGAAATTCGAGTTCTGCGTACCATCCGCAGGTCGATGGATAGACCAGAGGTAGTCAACATAAGTTTGGGTAATCTTCTACGATGTTTGGTAGGAGATAAACCGAAGGGATGGGATCTGATTTTGCCCCAGGCAGAGTTTGCTTACAACAATTCTATCAATCGCAGTACTGGTAAATCACCATTCCAGATTGTGCATGGATACAACCCTAGAAACGCGTCTGAGTTGAGACCGATGGATAAAACAGGACAAGTGCGATGCTGAAGCTGAAGACTTTGCAGCACACATGAAGACTTTACATGAAGAGGTACAACAGCATATCAGTCAAATGAATGCTACTTACAAGGCCAGAGCAGATCAGAAGCGGCGTTTCAAAGAATTCCAAGTAGGAGATGAAGTCATGGTTCACTTACGTAAGGAACGTTTTCCTAAGAAAACTTACAATAAGTTGAAGATGAAGAAGTTTGGACCATGCTCGGATCATAGGCAAACGAGATTCGAGGCAATGCCTATGAAGTTGATCTCCCAAGTGAGCTGAATATTTCACCTATATTCAATATTTCAGACTTGGTTGAATATCATGCGGGGAAGTTGTAGTGAACCACCCAGTCCGGATCTGTGGAACATTCCTGCATCCACTTCGGACAAAGAAGAAATTGAAGACATACTCGACACTCGTGCAAGCAGAAGTACCCGAAACAAGCAATATTCGGAGTATTTGGTCAAGTGGAAGAACAGACCTGTCGAAGATGCCACATGGTTGTCCAAATCAGAGGTTGATCGTTTGGGTTTTCCTCTGACCATCCAGAAGTGAGGATCACTTCTAAACATCTACCCCGGGTGTCTGATGCAGGAGCATCTCGGGCAGTGCAGCAATCTTGCATCACCAAAAAAAAAAAAAAAGTTCAAAGTTGAAAAAGTTCAAAATTTAAAAAAATGACCAAGTGTAAAATTGGTCGCGATATCGCGACACCAAAGTTGTCGCGATATCGCGACGTATTTCGAGCACCATGGCCGAAGCGACAAATGGTCGCGATATCGCGACGCAAATGTCGTCGCGATATCGCGACGTATTTTGAAGCACCATGGCAAATACAACTCTGGTCGCGATATCGCGACGCAAATGTCATCGCGATATCGCGACGTATTCCGAAGCACCATGGCAAATGCAACTCACGGTCGAAAGTTAAAAAAAAATTGCAAAAACGACTAAGTGTAACTTTGGTCGCGATATCGCGACACCAAAGTTGTCGCGATATCGCGACACTTTGGCCGCCAAGGCCAAAGCACAAAGAAGTGTCGCGATATCGCGACACCTTGGCCGGCAAAGCCAAAGCACAAAGAAGTGTCGCGATATCGCGACACCTTGGCCGGCAAAGCCAAAACTCAAAGTAGTGTCGCGATATCGCGACACCTTGGCCGGCAAAGCCAAAACACAAAGAAGTGTCGCGATATCGCGACACCTTGGCCGCCAAAGCCAAAACGCAAAGAAAGGTCGCGATATCGCGACACTTTGCTGTCAAAGCCAAAAACGCAAAGAAAGACAAAGCCAAAGTAGCAGTTCCAGGTGGCGTTCCAAGTGGCAGTTCCAGGTGGTGTTCCACGTGGCAGTTCCGAGTGGTTGTGCCTGAGATCGTGAAGGTCGTTCCGACGGCAGTTCCCAAAGGCCGTTAAGGCCATTCCATATGACCGTTTTAGAAACCGTTAAGGCGGTTATGAACGGCGGTGCAGCACGAACCATGGAGAATAAAAAGGATTTCTTTGACGGATGGACGAGGCTGGGGGAGAGAAAGGAAGGCTGCGGCTGTATTTTACGTTTAAAGCACTGTGTATGTTTTTCACGGCATTTTATTGTAAAAGCTCCCTGTTTTGAAATTAAGAATACTGCGACTTTCAAATAAAATTGCGTCATTTTATTTGTGGTAAATTGGCTCCCCATCAAAATTCCTTGTGTAGGGGTGATAACTGGACTATTGGTTTTCTTAGATCAACACCCCAAAAATGGCATAGTCATGGATGTTGTAGTAGTTGATGTTGACCCATTCTTCTCACTATTACTTAGTAGACATTGGGCAGAACAACTAGGAGGTTCAATTCAATTGGACTGGTCCTATGCTATAATCCCCATATCAGATAAGGAGAATATAATTTTATGAAGATAACCATTTAACAAACACTCTGTAGAATTAATTCAAACTGATGAAACAATGATAAACTTAGTAAAATCTATGGAAGAAAAAGGTATGGGAGTTTACTCCATATGGCACAACCCATTCCTAGTGGAAGTACCAGAAGCAAAGAACATAGATCCAGAAGTTACGAAAAAGGTAGATGCTGAATCAGATAGAGTATTAACCCAAGAAATGTGGACCATGTCTTTTGATGGAGCTAAATCCCAATCTAGAGTAGGTGTAGGTATTAATTTGACTAATATAAAAGGAAATTACCTTGGTATTCCTTACAGACTAGAATTCCCTTACACAAAGAATGTAGCTGAGTATGAAGCCCTACTATTAGGGTTAATAAAAGCAAAAGAGTTAGGCATTAACTACTTGACTATAATAGGGGATGCAGAGCTTATTATACAACAAATCAAAGGTAAATATTAGACCAAACACCCTAAGCTTAAACAATATAAAAATGTAGTATTGGATGAAATTGATAAATTCTTGGTTTTCAATATCTCATATATTCCAAGAGAACAAAATCATGTTGCAGATATTTTAGCTATAAATGCCTCAGGTCTAGATCACCCAAAAATAACTACATAATATATGGACAGATTCCCAACTATCTCAATCTATAAGCCTTCTATGCCATATAACATAGTCTATCTACATGTCTTTCAAGATGATATAGATATTAAGGATTTTATGACTTTGCAAAATCAGTATGCAGATGTAATCTGTGATGAAAAATATGAAGACAAGCTAAAAGACCAAATAGGAGAGCCTGTAGAAATAATCCAGTTAAAAACAAATAGAATACCCAAAGGACTGGTTTCTCTAGAGAGTCTATTTGATTATTTTGACAAAGCTTATAAACCTTTAAGCAGAGAGGTAATATCTGAAGAAATTAACATTGGTTCAATGAAAGAACCTAGAATAGTGAAAGTAGACATGGCCTTACCTGCTAAAGAAAAAGTTGGATATATCAGTTTCTTTAAAAAGAACAAAGAACATTTTGCTTGGACTTATGAAGATATTAAAACTTTCCAAACATATATAATGACACACATAATACCCCTAAAAGAAGATTCCAAACCATTTAGACAGAAATAGAGGAAGTACAACCCAACTTTGCACCCAATAATGCAAAAAAGAGGTAAAAAATTTGTTAGATTCCAAAATAATCAGAAAGGTAAGATTCTCTTCTTGGATATCTAATTTAGTACCAGTCAAAAAAAAGAACAAGGATATTAGACTCTGTGTAGATTTTAGAAATTTAAACAAGAGTTCAATAAAAGACAATTACCCATTACCCAATATGGAATAACTATTACAAGCAGTAGTTGGTTCAACTAGATTGTCTCTGTTAGATGGATTTTTAGGGTACAATCAAATTCATATAAATCTAGAAGATAGGCATAAGACAACATTCACTACGCCTTGGGGTACATTTGAATATTTAAGAATGCCTTTTGTACTAATGAATGCATGTGCTACCTTTCAAAGGGCAATGGATTTTGCCTTCAAAGGATTAATGTTCAAAATTATAGTTGTATACCTGGATGATATCACAGTATTTTCTAAAAATCCAGAAGATCATCTAGAACATTTGACTGCAGTTTTTGCTCAGTGCAAGGAACTTAGAATTTCTTTAAATCCCAAGAAATGCATATTTGGGACTACACAAGGAAAGTTGTTAGGGCATATAGTTTCAGAAAAAGGAATAAGCATTGACCCATAAAGAATTGAAGCTATCTCAAAAATTCCCCCTCCCATAAATTTAAAAGGTGTCAGGTCATTATTTGGCAAGATAAACTTTATTAGAAGATTTGTCCCAAATTTTGTAGAGATGACCAAACCCATAAATGATATGGTTAAGAAAACTGGAGAAATAAAATGGACAATAGAGAATATGGAAGCATTTAACAATATCAAAGAAGCCATATCAACCACTCCAGCCCTAAACTGCCCTGATTATGCAAAAGATTTTAATATCTTCTCTTATGCATCTGAACACTCCATTGCTATAGTTCTTTCATAGAAATATGATGAAAATAATTAAAGGTCAATAGCCTTCATGAGTTCATGCCTGAAAGGAGCACATCTCAAATATACCTTGTTATAAAAACATGTTTATGCAGTCATCCAATCTTTAGAACATTTTAAAGGTATATTTGGCTCAAATAAGGTTTACTGCTACATCCCTTTTATAGTAATAAAAGATATTTTTTCTCAATCAGAGCCATTAGGAAGACCAACAAGATGGATGGTAAAGCTTCTACAGTATGATGCTGAATTTAAAATATTAAAATTGTCAAAGGACAAGGTTTGGCTAAACTATTGGCTAACAAAGAAGAAGGATTTGAAAATGTTCTCACAATAGATGAAGCATATGATGTCAAAAGAATCAATAATACTGAATGCAAATGGTATGAATAAATTTTGTCATACTTACAAACCCTTTCATTCCCTAAAGATATGTCAGTAAACAGAATGAGGTCAGTCAAGCTTCAAGCCTAGAAATGTTATATACAGGATGACATGCTATATTGGAAACACCCTGATGGAGTATTATTAGTTTTTTTGTATGAAAGTGAAGTCCCAAAAATAATTAATGAATTTTATGATGGTTTCTATGGAGGACATTTTGCTCCAAGAGCCACAGCTAATAAAATTATGAGAGCATGATATTATTGGCCTTCCATTTTTAAGGATATATAAATATGTTAGGAACTGTCATAACTGCCAAGTTTTTGCAGAAAAAAGCAGCTAGCAGCCATGCCTCTCAAGCCAGTAATCATCGAAGCACCATTCACCCAATGGGGCATTGATTTAATTGGAGAGATCAAACCCAATTCATCTGGTCAGCACAAGTGGATCATAACTGCAACAGATTACTTTACAAAGTGGGTAGAAGTTGCACCTCTAAGAACATCCACTACTACCACTGTCATCATATTCTTGGAGGAAAACATTCTGACTAGGTTTGGAGTTCCTCACAAACTGGTTACAGATAATGCGTAGTATTTTGTTTCATATGAAATGGTAGAGTTTTATTCTGAATATGGAATTGAGTTGTCCCATTCTGCTAATTATTACCCCCAAGAAAACAGTCTAGTTGAGTCATCAAATAAGAATGTAATAACTAGAATAAAAATATCATTAGGAAAGAACAAAAGAGGGTGGGATAGTGAATTTAAATTTGCTCTATGGGCTGACAGGTTGTCTGTTAAAAGAAACACAGGAAAAACCCCCTATGAGATGGTATATGGAGAGAAAGCCTTATTACCTTCAACAATAGAAAATTTGGCACTTTCCCTCTTATTGAAAGACCATGAAGACCCCAATCCCATACATAGAAGGCTTGACCAAATTATCCTATTAGAAGAGCAACGAAGAGAGACCCTTAATAGAATTATGGAACAAACCCAGAAAACTATGAAATTATTTAATAAGAAATCCAAGGGTACTCCTTTTTCTCAGGGAGATATAGTCATCTATTGGGATCCTAAAAATGATAAGCATTGTGAAAAGGGTAAATTTGAACCTAAATGGATTGGTCCATACTAGATAGCTCATGTTATAGGGCAGAATACTTACAAGTTGCAGACTTTGCAGGGAGAAACAATAGTTATCCCTATTAATGGCCAACACCTTAAAATGTACAATCCCTATTGAAGGTGAAAAATAAAAAATATATGTAAATATAAATAAATAGAAAAACAAAAACCCCAAAAACAGAGTGATGTATTTTAAGCTTTTATTTTCCTGTTTGGTTTAGTTCTGAGTTTACTGTTACACATGATATTCTTAGTTTGATGAGTATACATTATTGTTGATTCCACCAAAAATAATAAAGAAAAAATGAGATTTATTTTAGACTCTAATGAAATTTACAATTTTTAAAATATGAGTGTTTATGCAATAATTATCTGATATGAGATAAAACAGAATGAAAACAGAGTTGATTGAAACATCATGTCAAAGCCTCACATTACAAATGATACTTAAGGTGACTTCAAAGTTCCAAAGAACCGAGTTATCTTTGAGAGGGTAGTTGAGAAAAAAATCATTACACTCATCCTTTTAGCCAAAAACTAATCCTCAACTCAGGCATACTCATTACACAATTTGCTTATATATCCAAGTACTTCTCAAACGAGAAAGAAAAATAAAAAATAAAGTAAATTCAGTCACTGTCTGAGATATCTTGAAAAACCTCTACCGGAACTATAGACACTTGACTGGCAGTAGGGTAAAACCGGATGGGATTAGAAGCAACTCCACCGGGGCTATAGACGCTTGACTAGCAGTGGAGCCCTGCAGAATGGTGAAAATTTTTAAAGAGTGAAATCACATATTAGGCTTAACTGTTTTGCTTAGATATGGCAAAGTTCTAAAAGACTTAGAAATCAAAATAAATGCACAAACACACACATGGGCTTAAACATGATGGAGCAAAAAGTCTTTGACAAATTTTTTATAATCATATCTTATAACTTAGCTAGAACAAGCATTACAATATATCTCAAAAGCTCATCTGTTTCTAAAATTCTGGTCCTATTTTTCAAAAAGTGAATAAAAGGAAATTATAGTTTTTCAATACTCAATTACTTTGATGTCATGTCATTTGTACAGTTTTTCAATTTTAAAATTGTAATGTTTTGTTGTTTTTAAGTTTTGTTTATCACTCTTGATGATTTGAATTAGTGTCCAAATTGTAATAAAACCAGGAGATTCTATGGTTCTCAAGTGCCTCATGTTTTCAGCGCATTGTCCCAGATAGAGCCTATGATGGAGCCAAATTTGACTCAAACATTGAAACCCCCAAATTTAAATTTTTGGTTTCACCAAAATAAGCAAGCATGGTTGGTCTCTTTGCATCTTGTTAGAGATGTTGGTTTTCCACAAGTTTAACTTTAAACATTGCTATTATGGGTACCTTTGAAAATTTGTTATATCCTAATATGATTGCCAAATTCAATCCCTCTTAATAAAACCCGACCCTTAAAGAAGACAAAGTTAGTCCCTCAGATTAATTAACATATTCTGACCTAAGTCAAAGGTTAAATATTTAAGTCCTAAAGCATTCAAAAGTAAGGGAAAAAATTAATAAAGTACCTTGGTCTAAAACCTGAAAAGCATAAGTAATTTCCAAGAATTTAATTAAGTTTTAAGGGTACGCGCCTTGTTGTGTTAAAAATCGAACACCTTAAAACGAATCTAAGGGTAGCGCTTCATCAGAGTAAAATTCGATGGATGCGCTCACCTCGATTAATCAACCTTTTAAAATAATGTGGCCAAAGAAATTAAAATCTAATGTTTCAAAAGAATTATTAATAAAGCCAAGGAACATGCACCCCATAAACATCGAGCTAATTGGATGAATCCAACGATAGCGCTCGATCCAAATCTGATCGGATGGCGGTGTTCACATAAAGGTGCCTCAAAAAGGTAAAAGATCGTAAGAATTAATTAAATATATTAAATGAGATTAGCAAGGGTCTAATGCATCGAATAATTTTTCCCCTTTCGGCTTAATCAAAGTTTAAAATCATGCACCCCTTGGTAACTAACCCCACAGGTTGATCGAGATCAACGGCCACACCAACATTGATCGAGATCCGATGGTCGCATCGAAGTCAAAACCCAAATAAGGAAATGGTAAGGACATCGGGTAAAAACGAAGGTAAATCCAAGATTAATTATGCATTAGTGAGGGTATAATACGTTGCTAATTACCCCCTTTCAGATTAAACCGAGATTAATCAAATGTAATAATGCGCCCCTTTCGGCTATCGAGTATGCAACTTGTAGGAGATCTAATGGCAGCACTAGAACAAGCTCAAAGATCAATGAACGCGATCCATTTCACGATTTCCTTTTATCATACAAAGATTTAAAGTAAAAATGGAATCAACGGATGCGAAGGCCTTTGTCAAGATCTGACAGCGATGAATAATTCAAAGTCAAACAAAGGGATGAAACAACACAAAGATCTGACGGTAGAACCCATCTTCGCCTAGATCCAATGGCACGTCATTAAAAATGATCGAAGAGGTTTGATACATAGGTAATCTCCCCCTTTTTGTTATTGCTAAACCTAGCTCATATACTGGGAATCCAACGATCGCGCTCCCATCATTGTATGATCTAACGGTGAGCGCATGGAGAAGTGAACTGATTTTACAATGCCTATATTTAATGCAATATTGTTAAGGTTTTAATCACTATATTAACCATGGTAAATCATGATTGTATGAGGATTAATGCATCACATTATTTTAAAGTCAAATAAACGATTGTATAAACTTTGAGCCTAAGTATCATCAAATGAATTATTACTAATCAGGAGTTTTTGACTTTATAAACATGATTAATATGATTAACCTGGCACAGGTTTATATAAGTTAGTGGACTAACAATCATGCAGGTTCTTGGACATCAACAGCTATGTTAATCCTCCTCAGGATCCAATGACAGCGTGCAATTCTAAAGTCCAAGTAATGAAAAGATCACGAATGTCTTCCAGTAAATTTGACGGTAGCGCTCCATTGGGATTAAAAGGATCCGATGACAGCAATCAAGCCAACATCAAAACGATAAAGATACAAGCAGGGTTAATCCAATAGATATCTTTTGACGAATCCAATGGATGCGCTCTGTCTCAAAATAATACGACGACAGCACATGCTTCAAAGGTTATAAAGTAACCCACGACTACAACTGCACCAAGACAGATCCGACAACTACGATTATCTCAAAGAACGAATCATATACAAGGAAATCGAGGGCCACATTAAACCTTCCTGGATCCAATGACCACAAATCAATCATACAGATCTAAGTGTCGAGACTAGACCAAAACAAAATCATAGAGATCAATGGTCAAGTTTTATCCAATCAATCTGGTAGTAATCTACTGATGAAGTTTAAAAATACTAAAATCATTCATGCAGAGCTTACCCAGGAAATTGTTAGGACCTATGTTGATCCCAAACTAGCAGAATCAACAGACTCATGTTTCGAAGGGAATATTTGATAGTATAAACTCCTAAAAAGGATGATCACTTCCTAAATACCCAAAAAATATATCGAGGTGACTCATTCACAACAAGGTACACCGAAAGATGCTATGAATATCAACAGCCGAGACGAAGTCAAATAGTACACATAAACACTGTGAATCCAAAAGGATACTTAGGGAAGGAAAGATTCGAATAATCAAAGTAAATACTATGGACAGTACCTTAATAAGGATAATGCAGACTATCCAGAAGACAAATCCTGATGCTCAAGCATACAACTAGATTACGTATATCTCTTGGGAATAACAATGTACCACAAAATAAAATAAGACTACAAGGCATAGTCACAACTTATAAATAGCGACAATGAAGAAGAGCTAAAAAGCATCAGTGAGCAAAATAATGGAGTACAAAGAATATAAGTGTATTTATTTTCTGTTCTGCAAATACTTAAGACGAAGAAAGTGCATGAAGAATAAAACATGGTTTTGACTTGCAGAAAGTCATTCAGTCTGTGCTTTGACAGAATATAGTTATAAGGGGAACACTTTGATGGAGTATAGTTATGGAAGAAGCTCATAGATGCTTCCAGATCTTGTTTTCCATTCCCTCCTTCCTACTTATCACTGCTTCCCTCTTTCTAAGCATTCTTCCTTAACCATCCTAACATTTTTCTTAATATTGTGCCATCTCATCACCTTCCATTGTGTGAAGCCACACCCTTCACTCTTTTCTTCCCTCACTCTATCGTATGATCAGTGTTATTCCATCTGTTTGCCACTAGCATGCCACATCTTCTCTTCACCATCACGTCGGGTCCCCCTCCTCCTTCTAAATTTCATGATAACAGCATGGTCGATTTTTAACAACAAACCATAGTGACCAAGACAAACAGAACAAAAGTGAAATATATAATAATGAATCCTTAGTTTCTAGGGCCAACAAGAAGAGCAAAATGGCCAAATTATTTAGCGAAAAATCTCCCTTCAAACCAAAAATGAACTACAACATTCAATACAAGGCCCTACCATCTGGGCAACATATAGAATAAATTCAATCAGATGCTGACAAGTGTAAGGCTAAGAATTGGCCAAGAATAATAGATTCAAGAACCTGGAGCTATAAAGACACCAGCTACGGTCATAATCTGCATCAAGCAATTAGAGAATAGCATTTTTTTTAAGAGGTATACTTGAGTGCCCTTTAGAGTTGTACTGTTGTATCTCCCTTTTGTGTCTATTTTTCTCATTCATTCTTCTTTCTTCCCTTTACTGTGCAAGATTTTGATAAGAAAGTGCTCAAGAAGCTGAGATTATTTACTATCCTATTGAGCCTGAGATTCAGAGACTCTACTGTTACCCGATTGGAACAAAGAGAGTAGGAGAGACATGTTACATTATTTGAACAAAGTCTTCTTCATTGTATTGATATATTTATTTGAGAAAAATAGAGTTAAAAGGCATTCTGCCCACTCTACATGTAAAATTTTATGAAATAAATACAATTCTGAGTTTCATTCTTGTTATATATTTGTCTTGGTACTGCGTGTCACTGTATAATGGATTACATTATTTGAATGCATTATATATGTTTCTTTCATTGGTCAACTTTTAGTTTTATTACGATATTCAGATAAGTCTAAGAACGCCAATTTTCTTTTTCCCCTTCTCTCTGTTCATGTCAAAATTGTTGTTAAATTGCTATAACAACCCAATGAATCTAGGCACCGATCTATACAAGGCATAACAAATGGTTATTTTATTGCTTGGTCATTTTAATACATATAGTGTTACATTAATCTGGAGTGTGTAATCAACATTTTATCATATAATTACCACTGGGGTTTCCTTACCCGTTCTGTAGTTTTCCTTTAGCAATAATTGTGTTTATCATAATGAAGAGGCAGGTTGACCAGAGCCTGTAATAGCTCATTGGTTTCAAACAGATTTTTGTAGCATGACAATCAAATCCTATGGATGCAAGAATCGGTTCCAACACCCATCTTGAGTAAATTGAGATGAAACCTATCATGGAGGAGACCAAGAAGCTAGCTTGTCCTTATGTGCGATTAGAGGTCTCTTCAAGAGAGACGTGTCGCCACGCATGAGCATACTCCACTACCAGTCAAGCATCTATAGCCCCGATGGAGATTAGCTCCATAGTCCAATGATTTGATCTCTAAGCTTTGGGGATTTGGACTACCTAACCATCTGGATGGAAATGTAGTTCTATCCTTACAACTTGAGGATATGTGGTGTGTGATGTGTAAAAGAGTTAGAGCTTTGGGGAATCAGATTCTCAATCGAAGTGTGATGAGAATTTTACCCTATCCTTACTACTCATTATTTTATTTTGGAATTGTGAGTAGTGGTGAAGACCATTGTTTTTTTATTTTGGACTATGTGCATAATGGGACAAGCAAAGATGACCTTTTTCGCTTCGAGGTTCAACCCAATCATGGTGTTATCCCTCTTTGACACAAGATGTTTTTAATATGTGTGAGATGTGGTTGGTTCAAGAGTGTTAGAGTCAATCCTAGAACTCAAGATTTTCTTTAGTGAAAATGTGCCTTGGTCCTAGAGAAAACTCGACATGTATTGGAGGTTTCTTGAAACACTAGGAGTGGCTGAGTGACCAAAAACACCTAGGGATAATGAAGTGATAGTGCAAATGGTAAATTGACTTGTGAAATGGTGTAATGAAATGGATGTGAACTTGGGGGTGCCCCTGATTAAGGCAACAAGATTTATTGGATCAATTATTATCTAAACTTAACAAATGACCCCTAATATGGTGGATGAAATGCATCGAAATGACAATGAATGTGATTGTGAAATGCAATGTGTGAAATGTAATGTGTATGAATGATTTTTTTGTATTAGCCATGTATATATATACATATATGTAAATCACATTAAGCATAGAACGCTCTCAAGTGGATGATGTTAAGTGGTTCGGGCTCTTCTTCTCCCTCTAGACTGGCAAGTCTATATGTTCCTTGACCCACTTTTTGGGTGACAATGTATGGACCTAACCAATTAGCCATAAATTTATCATGAAGATGTGGTAATGCATTGGTGTTTTGTTGATTTTCTTTGAGGACAAGATCTCCTACTTGGAATTCACGTAGATGGACTTTGGCATTGTAAGCACGCTTGAGATGATCTTGATATACTTGTAAATGTTCTAAGGTATTAATTCACCTTTCATCAAGGAGTGTAAGTTGGTCAAGATGTGCTTGTCTAGCAATATCATCATCTATGAATTCCTATAATGAAATTCACAATGAGGGGATCTCGAGCTCAAGAGGTATGATTGCTTCGACACCATAGACCAATGAGAATGGTGTTGCCCTAGTAGGCATGCAAATGCTTGTTCGATAAGCCCATAATGCCAAGGGGATCTAAGTGTACCAATCTCGATGATTTTCTTTGACTAGTTTCTTGAGAATAGCAATCAAGGTCTTATTGGTTGCCTCAACTTATCCATTTGTCTATGGGTAATAAGGAGTCGAGAAACTATGTTGGATATTATATTTCTCGCAAAGTGCTCGAACATCCTTGTTCTTGAAAGACTTGCCATTGTCAGAGATGATTTTTGAGGGAATGCCAAAATGATAGATGATATGTTGAAGTATAAACTCCACAATTCTAGGTCCTATCGTACTAGTTAGAGGAATTGCCTCAACCCACTTTGTGAAGTATTCAGTGGATGTGATGATGAATGTATGTTATCCTGAGGAAGGAGGTGAGATTTTACCAATCAAGTCCAAACCCCATTGTGAAAATGGCCAAAGACTTTGAATAGGTTGCAATGCTTGTGATGGTACATGAGTTAAATTAGCATGTTGTTGATATTGTTGATATTTCTTGACATAATTGCAACAATCATGTTCCATGGTGGGCCAATAATAACCCATGCATAAAATACGCTTTGCGATGGCCATTCCACTAAAATGACCACCACAAGTACCATCATGAGCTTCTGATATTGCTCTTTGGGCCTCGATAGGCTCGAGACAATGAAGGAGGACTCCATCATAACCACGTCTATACAACACATCCCCCAAGAGAGTAAAACGGGCTACCTTTTGCTTGAAAGTGTATTTAGAAGTCCATGACATGTCATATGGGAGTGTTCCAAACTTGAGGAAGGCTTTTATTTGGCTAGACCAAGGCTCATATGACTCTGCGTGGATAAAGCAAACATCCTTCTCATCTTTAGACTCAGCATAAGAAATTGTAGATTTAGAGATTGTTGTGACAATTAATGGTTGTACCTCTCCTTCAGAGTTCTTTGGAATCAATGATCCTAGAGAGGCCATCACATCTGCAAATCTATTAGTCGATCTAGGCAAGCTATCAATTTCATACCAATCAAATTTTGCAAGCAATTTCATTGCTACTTCATGATAAAGTTTTAAGACTAGTTCTTTGCATTGGTATTCTCCATTTACTTGATGAATGACAAGTTGAGAATCACCAAATATCCTGATACACTTTATGCTCATAGCTAAGGCTGCTTGAAGTCCTAATATTAAGGCTTCATACTCTACATTATTGTTTGTGCATGGAAAATCGAGTTTGAATGATAATGGGATAGGTACCCCCTATGGTGTATGAAATACGACTCCAGCACCTTGTCCATTTGTGCACTTAGAACCATCAAAGAATAATGTGATATTGACATCTTCCTCTAGAATGACATCTTCTTCTTGTTCAGTGATAGTAAATACTGAATCATCTAGGAGCTCAATAATCAAGGGTTGATCACTAGGAAGTGGAGCTTCCGCAAGATGATCGGCTATGACCTGACCTTTAATGGATTTTTGGCTAATGAACTCAAGATCAAATTTAGTTAGAAGCATTATCCATTTTGTGGTGTGGGTGTTATTGTAAGTGCGAGACATCATGTAACACAGAGGATTTTCGTGAGCTATGACATATGTTGTGTGGCTTAGCATGTAATATCTGAGTTTCTTAGTGGCAAAAACCACTACTAAGCATAATTTTTCTACGTAAGCGTATCTGGTTTCATAGCTTACCAATGTTTGACTAATGTAGTAGACAACTTGCTCTCGATTGTTTTCATTCTTTTGAGCAAGCATTATCCCTAAAGCAAAGTCCATTGCTAAAACATAAAGATGGAAAGGGACCCTCAAATGAGGAGGAGTTAAGATTGGTGGAGAAGCCAAGTATTTCTTGATGTCATCAAAATCTTTTTGACATTCATCTATCCATGAAAATGTCACCCCCTTTTGTAGTAGGTGATTGAATGGCTTGCATTTGTCTGAGAGTTGTGCAATGAAGTGATGGATCGATTGAATCTTTCCTTGTAAACTACGCAACTCTTTCAAGTTTGTTGGGGGAGGCATCTCCATGATGGCCTTGAATTTGTTTGGGTCCACTTCAATGCCTCTTTTGGAGATAATGAATCCTAGTAGTTTGCCTGAGGTGACACCAAAGACACACTTCTTGGGGTTCAACCTTACATTATGCTCTAGAAGTCGATCAAAGACTTTTTCCAAGATACCAATGTGCTCTTGTCGAGTTTTAGATTTTACCAAGAGATCATCCACATAATCTTCAATGATCTTATGCATGTAATCATGGAAGATGTATGTCATGGCATGTTGATAAGTAGCACCTACATTTTTAAGGCCAAAGGGCATCACCTTGTAACAAAAAGTCCCCCAAGGTGTAGTGAATGTTGTTTTGTGTTGGTCATCAAGATTGATTTGAATCTGGTTGTATCCTAAAAAACCATCCATTAAAGAAAGCATTTCATGGCCAGTGCAAGTGTCGACAAGAGTATCGATGTTTGGTAGAGGAAAGTCATCCTTAGGACACACTTTGTTAAGGTCTCAAAAGTCAATGCAAATGTGTATCACCCTGTTAGGCTTGCGAATGGGTACCATGTTTGAAAGCCACTCAGGATAGTCAATGGGTACAATGAAACCCACATCTAATAGCTTTTGAAGCTCTTCTTTGACCATGAGGGCAATGGTAGGATGCATCTTTCTTAGTTTTTGTTTGATCGGCTTAGCATCGGGATGCAAGGTTAAATTGTGGACAACCAAGTTAGGGTCAAGGATAGGCATGTCTTTGTAGGACCATGCAAATATGCCCTTCTTCCTCTTGAGGAGAGCAATCAATTGCTCTTGTTCATCAATGGATAAAATTTTTCCAAGTTTGACGATTTATGGATTGTCTACATCTGAACTAAGGTTCACATCAATGGTATCTTCAATGGACATGTGAGAACCTTCCTCAAGCTGATGGGGTATTGGGATCAGATGAATGTCATCAATGACATTATCAAACTCTTCTGACTCAATCTCTTCTATGTCTGCCTGGAAAACCTCAAGATCCGAGGGTGAAGGTGAAGGTGAAGGTGGAGGTGAAGGTGAGGGTGATAGAGGAATGTAAGTGGTGGAAGCTCTTAACAATTCCTCAGAAAGGATAAATTTGGCAAAGGATGGTGGTGATGAAATCCATTCCATATCAATGAGGCTAATATCAATTGGAATTGGTTTTGCCAAATCATATGGATTACGGAGTGGGGTGAATAAGTCAATAGGATTCATATTGACTTAGTGGGGAGTGGTGGTTGGCAATGTGAAGGGTGGGTTGGTCTTATTTACTGAAATCGATGAAGGAACCTTGGAATCCTGAACAACAACAAGCAACACTTGTAAATGCAAATGACAAAAGGCCATGCACATGCAATGCAATTTTTTTATTTTTGAATTTTTTTATTATGTACATATGTTACAAGATATTTTGGTGAAGTGGATGAAGTGGAGGTGGTGGTTCACCGATTGGTTCAACTCGCTCCCTAGGGAGGAGCAAATAGAATATGGGTTGATGGATGGGGAACATTCTAAGGTAATGCTCATCCTATTCGATGAATGGAGTGATTGGGATTGATTCCTCTTTAGATTCATCTGAAGCTATCGACATGATGTCGTATTCATCATCAAATTCCTCAAAGTCATTGTTGTGAGTGGTTTCCTCTTCTAAATTTAAATGAAGATTTTGAAAATCTTGTTCAAGAGAGGAAGTGGAAGAATGAGAGTGGTAGCCCAAACCTGAATGGTCATGTGCTTCTCGATATGGAGTGTCAATGATTTTATGCATACCTTGTTCATGTCATCCTAGGCCATATCCTTACCAATTGACTCGATGAAAGTATCATGAAGGAAAACCTATCATGCGCTCTATGTTGGCAAGGACTAGTTGTGTAGGTTCATCTAGGGAAGGTGGATCGGATGATGAATCAACCCCCCCATATATGAAATTGATCCTATTAGGTGTTGAACCCATATTATACATTGCTCCTATGGATAAGGGTGGGTCACATGGATGATCATAATCCCTAGCAGTTTGGATGTTTAGCGGTGTAACAGTGACATCTTGGACCATGTATTCACCAATGCCAAGATTGGTGAGGTGGACTACAACTTGTGAGGATGTGGATGAGGTGGATGGAGTGGATGTGGAAGTGGAAGGCTCATGGATGACTTGTGGCTCAGGTAGTGGGAGGGATGTATGGTGAAATGGTATCTCACAATCCATTAGATCGACTTGTGAGACATCTGCTGGTGTGGATGAAGATGGATTTGGTTGAGGGGTTTGATGGATGGTTGATGATGTTGATGTGGATGGAATGGTAGTGGGTGTAGGTTGGATAGGTGATGATGAATGAGTGGTGATAATGGGTGATGTTGATGTTGATGATGTGGATGGTGTGGATTGGGTTCGACCACATGTACATGTAGTCGGTTGTGATGAAGGTGGGGTGTAGAAGTGGAAGTTTGATGTGGGGTAGTGATGGGAAGCTCCTCAAGAATAGGAGATTTAGATGAGGAAGTGGTGGATGATGTGGTTGATGAGGTGGTTTATGGGGTTAGGAATAGGTGGGTGGATGGAAGTGTGGATTCATAGGGATTTGAGATGAAATTGTAATACTTAAATGGTTCGATGTCTATTGGTATGCAATGAATTTATCCCTCATGTACATATTTTAAGCATTGATGTAGTATGGAAGGGACACATCTCATATCCCTAATCCAAGGGCATCCAAGGAGTACATTGTAAGCCATGGACCCCTCCAGGATGTGAAACATGGTATGCAATATTTTTACCCCCACTTCTATGGGTAAAACGATAGTGCCAACTATGGAACAAAGAGCATCATTGAATGCTCTTAAGGTGAATGTGGATTTGGTTATGTGTGATGGTGGAAGGTTGAGATGTTGAAGGGTGGATGTGGTGATGATGTTGATGGAGGAGCCAATGTCAATTAATACTCATTTAAATGGCTTCCTATCAACTTGAGCCATAATATGTAATGGAGGGTCCACCGATTCTGATGAAATTGATTTAATTTCAAAATCATAGAATGTGATGGAAGGCTCCATGCACGTTTGAATACTCCCCATAAAATTGTTGAAGGCATTAGTGTCTTGGGATTGGAGTTCAATGGATTTTAAAATTTCCATTAATGCCTCATGATGTGGGGGAGATTGTTGAATTAGCTCATAGATAGATAGTTTGGCTGAAGCCATTTTGAGGCTAGTTGTCAACCGACTACTCAATGAGATGATGGGTCTTTATGAATGGTTTGGAGGATGAATTGGTTGTGATGGATGACTTGGAATATGGATTGGTTGGGATGAATTGGTAGAAAAATGGATGGGTGATGATGAATTGGTAGGTTGTGGAGACACACTTGCTTGAGGTGCTATAGGAGGTTGAACTACTTGTTGTTGTTCATTTTATCTATTAGTGCTTCTTTGTCCTCGGGTGACTACATGAATAGCCCCCATAAAACCTTGATATTGTTGCACATGGTTGACTTGATTAGGAGGAGTCTTAATGTTTGACCCCCCTATTGTTTGTTGTTGTTCCTCATGATGAGGAAGTGGTATTTGGTATATACCAAGGTTTTGGTTTTGTTGGGCCAAAGGACTATCAAACTTGATGGCCCCTAGCTCTATCAAATCTTGCACCATATGTTTAAATGACTAGTAGTTGTTAATGTCATGCCCTTTATGTCGATGAAAAGGATAAAATAAGTGCTCCTTATAGCCCTTGCCATATTTAACTTGATCTTCTAGTATGATTTTAGGTAAGGCAATAGCATTGGTGTCATACAACCTATGAAAGAGGGAGGCGTATGATTCAAGCAAAGGTGTGAAGATGCGATCTTGTCGAGCAGATTGTCGATGTTGGTGATTTTCCATAGTTGGCACTATGGCATGAAGTTGGTGAGGTGGGGGAACCACTTGATAGGACACTTGTTGTGGTTGTTGTTGCATTGGTTGTTGTTGTTGTTGAGTCATTGTCGGTTGACTCAGGACCACTTGATTTACTTGATTTGGTTTTGATTGGCCAGAATAATTTCCTTTTGATTGGCCCTTATTTTGCCATTCTTTCTTCTTAGGCTTTATCTCACCCTCTTGGATTTTTATCTCTTCAATGACATGAGCTTGGGCGAGAGCTTCATCGAATGTTCTATATTGTTGTAGTTGTAATAACAAAGAGATGGGTTTTAAGCAACTCCTTGTGAACATTCGGGTCAATTCTTCCATTGGTAGGGAGAATGGCAACTTAGTGATAACTACCCTCCAACGGTTTCTAAAATCATAGACTGACTCTTCTTCAAATTGTCTAAGGTTGTACAGGTCAGTCAATGTGGTTTTCTTGTGAACATTGAGGGAAAATCTCTCCAAAAATTGATCTACCAATTGTTCAAATGTGTAAATGTTGTGGTGAGGCAGATGGTTATACCAGTCTTGAGTGTCTCCCCCAATGTCTGAGGAAAAGTTTTGAGCATCAAAGCATCTTGATCTTGAATCCGAAAGCATGAGTGAATAAATGTGCTGATGTGCTCTCTAGGGTCCTCAGTCCCTTTAAATTTATCAAATTTTGGTACTGTGAAGTCTATCGGATATGGCGATGATGGTACCAAAAAATGGATAGGTTGATTGATTAGTTATCTCAAGGTAGGCTTATGGTACATCATACCAAGAGTATGCAGAATCAAGCTATCAATATGTTGTTGCATTGCTTGGATTTTAGGGTCTTCTCCATGTGTGTGGAAGCCCTAAATTATTTGATGATTATGTGAAGGTGGGGTATGTGGAGTGGTGAATTATTGTGAGGGAATGTGATGTTGATGGCTTGATGGATTGAAGGGTGCTTGGTGATGTTGGGCATGTTGTTGGACTTGGTGATGGAATGATTGTTGTTGATGAAATGGAGGTGAGGTTTGGGGAATGTGAATGTGTTGGGTTGTGGAAGTGGGGTTGATATGGGTGAGTGGAGGTGTGGGTATAGCAACCTGAGAAGATGGTGATACCCAGGATAAGTCAGGTGTGAAGTAGGTGTGTTGGCTTGGAATGGAATGGGGTTTGAAATCTACTATTTATGTTTGTTGTTGGGAATAAGAATGAGCATCTTGCTAGCCCATGAGCAGTTGGTTGAGGTGTTGCCATGCTTGTTGTATGGCAATTTTTGAAGTAGATTGTGTGGGTGTGATGGAGGTGGATGTGGGTGAGGTGTAGGTGTTTGCAATGTTGGTGGATGTTGGTGGAGGGTAAGTTGTGAAAGGAATCACAATAGAATGAGGAGTAGTGGATGGCATGGTAGATGGAATGTGTGAAGCTGCATTGACATGTGCTTCATAGAGTGGATTGGTATAGGTGGTAGTGTGGGTAGATGGGATGGAAGTTATTTGGCTATGTTGTGGTGGAGACATGTGATGTGAAGGTGCGGATGATACCTCAAAGAGAGGGTTGGTGTAGACTTGGCTGAAGTTGGTTGGATGTGAATGGGCAAGTTCCTACTAAAAAGAAGGAACTTGGCTATGTGGAATGTTAAGTTGTTCTAAGACTGGTCTGGTTGGTCTTAAGTAAGCTCCAACTTTATCCATGTCTATGTATGTGATGCAGGTATCAGTGGGTGTGGAAGGCTCGATATCTAGGATGGAAGTGTGAATAGCCCTTTCCATCACATCTGCATTTGAAGTAAATATAGTATGAGAGTGTCCTATAGATAAATCAAAATAGCTTGTCTATGTTACACTTGTGGGGTTAGCCATAAAAGTGGTTGAGGTAGAAGTGGAACACTCCATGGATGAAGTGGGTTGGTTGGTGGATGCTTGACTCATGATTCTAGCTTGATTTTGAGTTGAAACCATAAGCTAATGAGCCAACTAGGGTAGTGAATGTGGGGAATGTGTGTGAAAATGTGGAATGATAATGAAAAGCACATAGAATCAAACAAACAATTGAATCCTATGTTTTGCAACAATTTTTTATTTGATTTTTTTTATGCGGTTTGTGTGTTTTGATGTATGCCTAAGCCTAGACTACTATGCAGGATGGATTCCTAAGGTGAATGGAAAATGAGGATTTTTCTAGTGATGAAATCTAAAAAAATCTCTCATGGGATGCTAAGGTGTCTATGGGGCAAGATAGCGGATGGAGATGAAGCCCACTATCATTGGTCTTGATCAATAGTTGGTGATGAAGTCCAACTCACTGATGTTTAAAGTGAAGCATGCAATAGTGTGTGATTCTTTTTAAAGTTTAGTTATCTATGGTGTTCATACAATGCCAAGAAACTCTCTTTTACTCAACTAAGATAGTGACCAAGAATATTAATACCAAGTTCCTCAAAATAACCTAGGGTACACCGCTTAAGATCCACCCTAAATCATCAAGTGATTCCAATAGTGGAGGGTTCACCTAGTTCTTCCACCCTGAATCATCAAGTGATTCCAACAGTGGGAGTATGCTCAAATACCAATGGCTTGTTCCAACTTAAAAGAAGTAAAGGTGGGAGACTTTAGCCTAAAATGCAACTATTTATGCTTTTTCATTTTTATTGCAAACAACATACAAGATAAAAGGTAAAAACACCACAAACAACAAAAACTTAAACCTAATGTAATGAATGTTTTAATGCAACTAAGATGGATGCACAAATGTAGATCTATCCTATGTGCAAACTATATGAAGAGATGTTTTATAAATGCCTAAGATGCAAAATGAGTTGCTTTTTAAATAGAAAATAGATATCTTCTTTTCAATCTCTCTTTAAAAAGCAAAGAAAAATGGAGGTGGGGTTTGATTAAGACTTACCAGGAAGCCTACGTATTTCTTCCCAACCCTCCTGGATGTGATGCAGAGTCTCCTAAATATGGTGAGGCATCTCTTGGATGCGGTGGGGCATCCCTCAAATGCGGTAGGGCATCCATGCGACCACAAATCAAATTTTGCTGCTCCTAGAAACCCTAGTTTCATGATTTTTGCGTGATCGAATCTCTGAAAACCTACAACAAAACATAAAAAATGTAGATCAGAAGACAAGGTAAGTTAAAATATAGAACCCTTTGGGGGTCCCACCGTGATCACCATTTTGTAAAGAAAAAATCGACAACACCAAGATAGCAATAAAAGAATCAACACAAAATATATTGCACAATGAAGAGATAATATTGTATTAATGTGGTGGGAGCCTTGATCTCCAATGTTACAATATAATATGTATTGATACAATAGTTACAATCAAAGGGTTTTGAAAACCCTCATTCACAAAGAATATTTGGTGTCTTCTACATCATATTTCACTCCAAACAAGTTGTGGGTGGGCTTGAGTATCCCTACGGGACCACCCTAGCTGCAACAACCTTCAAGAATATATCTCCTATAACCTACAAATAGATCAACAACACCAAACAGGTCAATAGCATATGCGAGGGCTCCACTATGTGAGACCCTCTATAAAATCAAATCTACTAAAACCCTAGGTGTAGAAATCATGAAATGCAAGTGAAATACAGGAAACATAAGTTGTAAATGCAATAATACCTTTTACCTTGTCAAGAATTCTTGATTTATCTGATCCACACTTTTGCTTCTGTGATCTGATGATGTACGAATACCTGTGAGCATTCGAGGGTTTGTTGGTGGTAAATCGAAAGTTAGGAAACACCCTAGAGCATTCTGGAAGGGCTGTGAATGCCATGTAGTGTTCTTGGAATGCTTAGTAGCATTTGGAGGATATTGGGAGGATTTCAAGGGTGATGGGAGAGTGATCTACAAAACTAGATCTGGTTTGCAGGGGTTTTGGGTGATAGAAATGGGGGATATGATGGCGGTGAGGAGTGAGGATGGTAGCGAAATGCTAGGGTTTTAGGTGAGGATGGATGCAAGATGAATCAACAAATACATTGCTTAACCATTTCACTAATCGCTTAACCTTCATTCACAAAAGTGAATGATCTTTTATAACTTACCTTCCACATGCTAGGGTTTTGATGACACCAATGGGCGGTCAAGATTAAAACATGATGGATGGCTAAGATTATAACTTTGATGTGTGACATGGATCAAGTTAGATGGATGGCTGAGATTAAATCGTGATGGATGGTTGTGATTTATTCATATATATATATATATATATATATATATATATATATATATATATATATATATATATATATATAAATATTTATATTTATATATAAATATAAATAAATATACATATATAAATAAATAATGGATGGTTGTGATTGGATGATGCGGATGGATGACAAGTGGCTAGGTTTTGGTGTCTACACAACCAATACAAGACAACAACTTGGTGAATCAAAAACACCAAGATCTACATCTACTTTAGAAGCCATAAAAAGGTAAGCAACTTGGGTGCAATTAGGTTTATTGATTAAACTGCAAATTGGATTATTATCAAACTTCGTTAAGGCACCATACTTAGATTAAAATTTGCAGAAAGATAGAATGCATTATAGTCTTCAAGAAAGTGCAAAAAAGGAGAATTCATTTTAAAGTTTATTTGCACATTAAATAGGAGTTGGATATTTTTGAAATAATAAAAATTATCATCTACCTATTTTCCATCTAGAAAGTAAAAAGACTATATCCTACAATATTGATTGTAGTAAAAAATTGCAGAGTATCCATTAAGGGTTCATTACAAATTACTCTTGAAAATTTGTAGTAATTTATTAAGTGCATTTAGAAATTATTTTGAGATTTTATTGGAGTAATAAGGTGAAATTATTGCTACAATTAAAAGTGCAGTGAAATTGGAAGTATTGTTAAATTCATTTGCACTATACTAATTACTCTAAAAAATGATTAATTTGTGTTCTTTAAAGAAGGGCACAAAATCATATTGTTGTCAAAGTATCTAGAGACACTATTGGTACATAAAACCTACAATATTTAGTGACCATAGAAGCCATCTAATTAGATCAGTTTTCTCCAAGGATTGGAGAAGAAAGTAACCACTGAAAATCATAAAAGAAGCTTCAAATCGAGACTTGGTGAGTCTCAGATTCAAAGTGCACAAAGGGTTAACAAAATTGCAAAAAATTACATCTAAAAAGAGCTTCTATCTACATGATTACAAGCTTGGGTTCATTAGAAAAATATCCAAGCAAAAGGAGAGAGGTGTCTAATCAAGAAGACAACCTCAAAATATGCCATTACCTATAAGGAAGTTGTCATAAAACCAGAAAAAAAATCAAATTGCAAAAGGAGGTGCAAAAAGGTATTTTATATACAAAGATTTTTACATTATACTGCACTATTCTAATCTACCATACACAAGAAAAAAGGTAAGGTTTAAAGTGTCTCAAAGGCACATTCTTCTTAGGGTAAAACAACCCAAGGTAGTCGTATAATAACACACTCCACGTAAGGGAATAGAGCCTCCCAAAAGGCTCATATCTTCTACAATTTGGACAACCGAACCTGCAAGCAAACAAAGCACAAAATATTATGCTAGACGTACATTCAAGGAGCATCATTGGAGTATTTCAAACTCCACCATAGCATTGCTTGAAGCCCTCAAGATCCTTGTCTAGCTCCAAGTCTCCAAATGTGTTGCTCTCCACTCCAGCTGGAACCAACTCATACCAAGCACCATCGAACAAAGGAAGAGTTGGTTGTGTTGCATTGTTAATAAGGATATTGCAAAGATATGTTGAAGAGGTGTTATGTAGAAATCTCATGCACAAAGGTAAGGTGACACTTGTCACCTAGAAGGAAACACTAACGTTTCCCACATGAGTGCCCATCCATTACAAGTTTGACCAAGAAAATGTTACAGGTAAGAAGGTTGGTGTGTTAGAAGGAAGAAGACATGTATCATCAAAAAGAATGAGTTCTCATCCAAGACTGTAATGCTCATCCTTTACTTGGCATAAATCTACAAATGTCGATAAGCATCTTATCCCTCAAGCGCTCAAAGATAACCGTCGTGACACTTGTCACACATTTCAATATTATGTCTCTATATTAGGCACCAAAGACCAAGGAGCAGTAGCAATTCAAAGCCAAATTCATAGAGCAATTTAGCCGAATTTGTAGCAGCGTTTGTAGCTGAGTTCATGGTAGATTTACATAGAGCAACATCAACATTCATAGCACATTCGTAGCAGCCAGAGTTACAGCATGGAAGAAAGGTGAAGAGCATTAAATGCTCTGGTCAAGGGAGGCCAAAGACTTCAAAATTGAGGTGCCACCATCCAAGCATTGAAGCCAAGGAAGAATCAAAGCATTCCATTAGCTATAGCACCCAAAGAAATGACATAAAGCTTGTTGTCATCTATGACCAAATTTAGCACCAAATATTTTGGGTTTGCAACATTACAAAGGTAAAACTATACTTTATTCTAATTTGCTTTCATTAATAGGGAATTATAAGGTATAATATAAGGTTGAAACATTAAGGGAAATCAACCATATTTGAAAGCAATATTAAAAGAGAAAATATATTTTAATAGCTTAATATTTGCAATCTAAAATATAGGAGAAATAAGGATTTCTACCTGGATAAATTAAACTTCTATTATTGCAAATATCATTGTTTTCTAATATTCCATATTAGGGATTTATAAGGAATACTACACCAAAGTAGGTAATTGGAATATAGAAACATTAAATATCAAAATATCAAAGGCTATAAAAGAAGGTTCTATAAGGAATATCAAGAGTTGGAAACTAATTACTATACTTGTCTCAAAATTATATTGAAGGGACAAAAGAGATCCAACTATTAGAACCTCATCAAAATTGGGAAATGCTTTAGTTCAATAGGAGAAATAAGGTGTAAAAGAAGTTGATTTTTTCTATTCACAAAACTTTACAAAATCAACCCAAAATTGAACTATTATTCTCAAAAGCACTTTATCTATCATTTAGCATATGCAAAATTACTAGGGAGACATAATGCATTATACAAAACTTGATAATAATAGCATTCATTCAAAATTTATCAAGTACTCAATTCATTTGGGAATCATAAGGTGTCTACAAATCTTACAATGATTTTATTAAATCACATCTCTTAACTAGGGAGTCATAAGGAAGCCTACAAAAACCTAAGCTCTAAAAGGGTTTTTATCAAAATCAAGCTCATACACTCTAGAGTAAGGAGTTATAAGGTAGACTACCACAAAGGTTCTATTATACGACAATGGAAAGAAGAACACATTTTCTCACAAAGAAAAAAGAACAAGGCACACACACTACATCAATCCACAAATGCAAAAATAATTCAAACATGGAAAGTTCAACAAAGTAGAAAAATACATGGCACATTGACTTAGGAGCTAGTCATCACATGACTGGAAATATACAATGGTTTGACTGTCTTGAAAATACTAATGGTTACAGACTAAGAATTGCAGATAGCCAAACTTATCCTATACACGGATATGAATGTGTAACACCAATTAAATCATTTCCAAACTTTCTACTAAAAAAAGTATTTTATGTTCCTGAATTAACATTTAATCTCATTTCAATAAGCAAGTAAGTAGAAAGCAATTGTATAGTCAATTTCAGATATTTAAATGAGATCAATACATGCCTTATCATGAACCAAAGTGAGATAGAAGCAACAGGATCAATCCATGGAAATACATATATCCTAGATTAATGGAAATATCACAAGACATTGTTGTATTTCAAAATGATACTAACTCATTTCCTAAGGAACAGGTTGAAGAAAATGAAGAACCAGTACACCATAATGGTAAGCATAGAAGAATCAAAATAAAAAAGATGAGAGGTCAACAACACTATGCTCTACTCAGCCAATCTGAAGAAGCAATAGAACCAAATGAAGATACACACAAAGAAGAAAACAAAGGAGGATGGATAGAAGAAGAAGATATCTTTGAGCAAGCCAAAGACTATTCTCAAGAAGAAGATCCATATTGAATATTGAAATCTTCAATACCCAAATAATGTAATACAGGGGGTGTTGGAGTTAGAGTATATTACATCATTTGGGTCATGTAAATGTACCACCTTTCGTACATAGTTAGAGTAGGATATTACTTTAGGGGGAAGTTAGCTAGTTACTTCAAGCAATGTAATAAATGCACAAGTGACAATGTGCAAGTTGTAATGTGCAAGGTGTCCCCTTATACAACTAGGTAGAGTGTTGGCCAAGGAATATATCTTCCTATATAAAGGGCCTCATAGTGGTATATCTGATATCAAGTCAATATCAAGTTCATATCATGTTCTTATCAAGTGCATTATAGTAGATAGTAGTAGTGCTCTTATATGAAGTACAACGTAGCTCTTTAGCTCATATTAATGGAGTGACCATTTCCTCCATATGGCATTGTATTTTCGTGATTTCTATTTATAGTATATTTCAGTCATATTGCAGACTCGCTTTCATATTTATTGCATATTATTAGGACCAGTGTTAGATCTCTTCCACTGCATATATACTCAAAAGCTAACATAAACATCTTATAAAGCTAGCTCTCAAGGAAACCAAACATGTGAACATTTTTCAATAGCGAAGCTTTGCAAAAATTATATTTTTTTCAATGAATTTACACAGGTTTTTATGAGGGATCTTCGTCCCCTCATATTGAGTGGGGTTTGAATTTACACAGGTTTTCTCAAAGACTTGTTCTACTGTACCTGCAAGAGAAAACACCATAGGATTGCTCTCTCAACGAGGCTACTATGTCCTGTTTTTGCTACAACAAAAATTGGGACTCTAAAGTCTTGATCTATCACAAAGAACAAAAGCACTGCTAGTTGGTAGAAACATTGAGGCACTATCACTCTCCACTATCATAATTGTAATCCTTTGTATTGACTCAATCTATTTCTTGGACAAGGTTTTGATGATGGTCAATGGAGGTATACATTCTCCACTGATTTAGGCAAACCCCTATACTACTAAATATATTTTTATTTGTTTTTGTAGGTTTCTAGAAAGGGGAAGCCATCAATAAAAGCACCATCAGATGATGATAACATTGATAAAAATAGGTAAAATGTTCTAGTTTTGTCTTTGTCATTCTAAATTGGGTAACGCTGATTTTTGTTTGTTTTGCGTTTCCATCTATTGTTCTCTAGATTCTATTTTACTCGTTAAAGAAAAAAAGGAAAAAGGAACAAATCATTATCTTTAATAGCATTAGGAACCAATCATAGCCTTGCATCTCATTAAAACTAAAGTGCATGTAGTTAATAAAACTTGTTTAACTGTATACATTCTCGAACCCTTGTTTTAGCACTATATGTTTTATGTTTATCATTAAAATATTGAAAAATATATAATTCATAGATAAGATCTATTATATTTGATTGATGCATTTGTAGTTAAGATAAAATCAAATTATTAAAAAATATTTTAGAAAGAAACATATGCATTCTTTTAATTAAATCCATCCAACATAAACTCAGACCTACAAGTATTTTATCTTTAAGGCAAAATGTTAAAATATGATACCTGGAAATTAAGAACGCCAATACACTTATCCCACAAACCAAATCATTAACCCTCCAACTTTCAATATCCTCACACCTTATTTAAAATTAATTTATGCATTAAAAATATGTAACACCATTCACACCTTGTTTTATTAATTACGGTCATAGGCGTCCTACAATGGCATCCAGGAAGGTTAGCCACGCCATAAACAATATTAATATTTTATTAAAAAACTGACATTAAGAAAATTATTCGTCGACATTAAGGATTACGATGGATTTAAAATATTTAAAATATTTAAAGGGTGTGATAGATAGGCTCTCGGTATTTATAGATATATATTTTATATATCTAAACTAGTTACGTCAGACGTCCTACAATGGCAGCCACGCCGTAAATAATATTAATATTTTATTAAAAAAAGTCGACATTAAAAAAATTATCCGCCGACATTAAGGGTTACGACATTAAAAAATTATCGGCCGACATTAAAGGTTACGGTGGATTTAAACTAGCTTAGATATATAAAATATATATCTATAAAAGCAGGGAGTTATCAATAGATAGGCGCCTCGAAATTGATAACTCGAGGCGTTTATAAATATATATGTTACCCAAGCCGAAGCTAAACATGCTTTCGTGTCATTTTCCTCACGCTACCGGCAGTCTTTATCAGGGGAAGGCTTTAAGAAGTTAAGATTTCAACGACTTTCTAAATCAATAATTTAGATCCGTTGATCGACAATATTATTGAGTTCTTACTGATAAACCGCACCCAATAAATCTCACACGGGATACATCAAATCTTTGTAACCTACGATTGCATGTAAACACAACCCCATTCTTTGACAAATTTATTAGGGTTTGGCAGGCAAATAAGAAACAAGCCGTCGATCTCCCTCGCATAGGTAGGAGCGGCGGAGTCCTCTGCCGTTTGGCCAGGCCTGCCATGGCTACCGTGAGAACTAATTTTTCTATCTTTAAAGAACGCAGGTTTTCTACGTTGTTATTGCAAGGTATTTTTGTGGAAGTCCGGAATGGGCGGTATTGGAAAAATAAGTAAGCAATGTTAACTCCGCAACTAAAGTTATTGAATCAGGAAGGGTTTATACTATTGCTTGCAATTTTATTTATAAATTTTTGACTTTCTGCAACTATGAGTAGAGTTAATTAACCTTTAATTTCGCTATGCTGTCCCCGGGAATTAAAGGTAAACCTTACTTTAGCTGCACTTCTAATCTATATAATTTCTTATGAAACAATATGAAAACTATGGTTTAAATTTATCTATCCTTTTTTTAATTTTTATTTTAAATTATTTATTTCATCATGAATCACTGTGGAAAACTATAGTTTGAACCTGCCTTCAAAGAAGCCAGATCAAAACCAAATCTAAATTACATTCTTGATCCAGTTCTTTGTATGTTGCTTAAGCTCTGAAATTACGCGTAATTCCATCATTATTCTCTTCAACCCTGAAATATAAACATGGTCTTTCCAGTTCTTCCACGAGCTCAAACCTTTTTCCACTTCAGTTTTTTATTCTTTTTGTTTAGGAGTTTCAGGACATGTCTTGTTGAATGGATTTGCTGAAGGCTGGTTTGAATGGAAGGTAGAATTTTAATGTAAGGGAGATGGTTGTGATGAAAATGGTCATGCAACTGAATAAAGACTCCCAGTCTTTGCAATCCCCTTATCAACAATTCATGTTCTGCTGGATACTGATAGAAATAGAATTATGAATAAAATAGTGTTCTTTATATTGCAGCCTTTGGAAAATACAGTAGTTTGTTTAGAGCGACCAATCTCATTCCTTGAATGCATTTGTTTACTTTGATTTCTTGTTGTGCGCAGTGGGAAGGGGTGATATCCTATCTAAGGAATAAAAATGATTATCATCTTTCATTGAGCAGTCCAGTTATATGTTAACAAATCCTATGTCTTGACATATTTTATTGAGGAAAGACACTCCACATTGGGCATTTGATTTTTGATTCATAATCATATTATATATTAACATATGTTTCTCTTGACATTTCTATTGAGGAAAGTCACTTCAAGTGCATTTCATTCTTGATTCATGAAGGTGTAAAAGTAATTTTAAATCACAAAATATCATGGAAAATGAAATAAACATAGACAGGAATGATCTTAAGATAACATGGATTTATATGAGAATGTCTAATGAGTATAAGGTTTACCACTCTATAGGTTAAGAAGATATACTATTAATAGATTTTTTTTTTACATTTTTGAATAATGAATGTACGAGAAGAGATAAATCTTCACAGGAAGGCAATGTTGAGGTACACCTTAAATCAAGGACATCGAAAAACTAAACAGTATTATACATATAGCTTGTTCATACCTGTTGAAGAGGCCTGTAGAAGAGTCTGTAAATCATACTTATTAGAATGTTGCATGCCCTGCCAGAACTCACAGGTCTACACGCAGGTTACCAAGGTGAACACATATTTATCTATCTGTCTATCAATATATGTTTCCCCTTATTTTCAAGTTTTTTTCCTGAAGTGTTACCTTGAGCCAAAGTTCCACTAAAAAGATAGGCTTGCCAAGTTCCAGACGAGTGGGAGCCTTAATACCATAGAGATCCTCAATTTATGCTCAAAATGAGGGATGGCTTCACCTCTGTGTACGCTCTCCATTAACTGAGCCCTACTTACTAAAGTCAGCATTTTCTCCTATAGTTGTAACTTAACCAGCAAGTTACCCATCCACATTCTTTTAAATATCATTGAGCCATTTCACAAATGTCAAATATAATAAAATAATATTCCAACAGTATCCGTATAGTCAGGGATACAAGGCAAGATTATACATATTCCAATATTCCCCTGTCCTCCGTTCAACCTCTATCTTTTTAAGCCTGACTTATCGACCCATGACAGGATTACCTTCTAATAACAATTGTCTAAAATTTTAAGTGGCGATGTCGTGAAAGCCACTATTGACTTTGGATGATTGTATCATGCAACTCCACTCAATAAAAGATGCACCCAATTTTTAATCCATACCATTAACAATTTTTAATCCATACTATTAACAAAATCTTGGAATTTCAAAAGTTCAAAATAGACTTAAATGTCTAACATTTATTTCTTTTTATTGTGTGCAGTACAAACAAAGTAAGTCAGAAAAAGGAAGTGCAATTTCGTAAACAATTAAATGTGTTGCGGCATTCTTGAACGAGCACATAGAAAAGACAGGCAACAAGGTACTGGTTTTTTAATGTTTGGGAAAAGTTGACTTTTCATTTTCATGAACAGAGTGTTTTTTTTTTTGGAAAAATAGATTTTTAAATTTTTTGAACAAAGTTTTAACAAGCGTGAAAGAGTCGTTTCAAAGTATATTTTTTAGAAGAATATGAAAAGTGTCTAACAACACATTGGAAATTTGTACTGTTTGTCTTGCCACCTGCATTAATACATTTGCCTTGCAGGTTTGAAGTTTTGCGCTTCCCAATTACATTTTAGGGACTATGCGTCGATGATGTGCGCTTGTCAATTACACTCTAGTGGGTGCACATTATCGATGTTTGCTTCTGTGAGCTTTTCAATTACATTCTGTGACTCCACAATACAATTTTTTGAGAGGTTAGATGATTTATATTTTTGTTTAGATTTTGTTATATATTGAATAACATTTAAGGTCTATATATTTATCAAATAGCATGATCTCAACCTATTAAATTCCTTGACTTTCAAGGAGACCCAGATTAAAATGTTATGAAGTGACATATGCATAATTGCCCAGCTGTTGTGATACCACTATGTGGTTATGATGTAATGCAAGTGGGACCAGTTTCTATTCCATATAACCAATTAAAGAAAAGGTCAATGTTTTTTAAAATTTATATATTTTATTTTATTATATTTTGAATAGTTATTCAAAAGTTTAGGGGTTCTAAATTTGATAACTTAAACAACATTAAAAGATTTTCTGCTAGTTTTAAGGAAATTTTCAGTGGTTCCTCAATTTTTGAATCTTATAATAATGAAATATTGGTAACGTTATGTATTTCTTTAGAGATTTTAATGTGCAATACTCTCTACAAGAGAAAGGTTTAAGGAAAGAGGTATTCCTCTCACTATTTGATGGTTTGTGATTCAATGTGCAAGGGTTGAAGAAGAGAACTCAAATGCATTTGTCCAACCAACTGTTTTCAAACCAAAACTATTTTCTTCAAACATTAAGAATTTTGTTTCACAGGTTTTGTAACAATCTGTATTCAATCATTGATATCCATTTAAAATATTAAGTGAAGTGCATCATATATGAGCACTAGCTTCTTGTTAGAAATAAATTACATGTAAAGAACTACTGCACAAAAACTGCTTGCATATACAAGCATTCTAAAGATGACTAGCTTTTACCTATATGAAAGAAATTTTTTTACCGCTATGGTGTATTATGAACATCATTTGAAATTGAGTATATCAAATCTGTTGCTAGGGTTTTGATTAGTTACGAGCTGCAAATGGCCTTGTAAAGGCTATAAAAAATTATAGTTCTTCTAAAAACATTAGACATAACATTCCTCTGATTTGATCGTGTTATTATTATGTGGGGTTGACTATTTCTTTTAAACTTGTCTCCCTTCTTATGTCATGACATGCTCAGGTTTTGCTTTCTTTTTAAGGTTATTTAGTGCTACTTTAGGTTTAAGAGGGATTTTTGTGCCTTCTAGCCCCATTTTTTGCTTTTTTTTTTAGTGATTAATCTTTGTGTGTTTCCTGTGGTGCAGTCTTATATTTTTAGTGATTAATCTTTGTGTGTTTCCTTTGGTGCAGTCTTATATTTGCATCAGCCATTGCAGGCATCAAGTGTCGTAGTTTGCTGTAAAACGGTAAAAATGCCATTAGAACATTGTGTTCAATATTTTTTTCCTTTTTCCTTGCTACTTGATGTCAATCAGATGACATAGAATTGCACTTTTTCTTGTTTCTGAAGTTGCATTTTCCTTCTCATCTTAAAGTGCACCAGTTAGCCCCTTGATATATGGAGTGATATATATCAAGAAAACTCTGGGAAAAGGTTAAGAAGGTGCTATATTAATCTCTGAGGGCTGTTTGATACCCATGGCTGGTGAAGCTACTTAGCCATGGCCCTTCACCACCAAACAGTTTTTTCTTTTGTTATTCTCAAGTGTTCTGATGGGATTGTTGCTTTTGTAGATCTTGTGTAATTTTTTTAATAAGTTTAGACACCTAGGGTTGCAAAGTGAAGCAGTTTAGATCTCAATGTAGGTGGTTATAGGAATGGAAAATTTAGACCAAAATTATGATTTTGTTAACTGACTCTTTAGGTGGTTATAGGAATGGGAAATTTAGACCAAAATGATGATTTTGTTAACTGACTTCTGATGTGTACAAAATTCGATGTCTTCCAAGTTTTCAGATTGCCCTATGTTTACCTTTTCCTCTATGTTCAGATGTCTCTTGAGTTCATTCTTATGTTGGTGGGTATGTTAAATCTTCTTTAATGGGCTTTGGCTGTCGTTTAAGCCAAGAGCATATTATTAAATCTATTGTTTGCATAAATCTATGATTTTTGAGTGAGAAACTTAAGTGAACAAGGTAGAGGAGAGGCGGAAAAACTCAGTGATAGGCACAGGGTTGTTTAGTGGTATTCTTTTGATAATATAAAAAATATTGGAAAAAATGCATTTTTCATTTTTTATTCATCTAATTTTTGAGAAAAGATGAGTTGATCGTACAGAAACAATAAGATTATTTAATTGTGTAAAGCGGAGAATAATTGAGTCCTAGTTGGTAAATTAATCAGATCAATTTATTTAACAATTCAGAGTCCTTATTCTCAGATCAGTCTCATTCCTTGAAGAACATTTGTGAATCTTTGTCCATTTTTGTAAGACTAAAGGGCAGATTAAATGAATTGAGCAAATGATTAAATTTTGATGGAGCTTGCTCTGAATGATTTTTGATTTCTAGTTGTGATGGAGTCAATAATGATGTGTTCGCCTCATTCGTTGAAATTTGATGAACAAATGTGAAGCTTTGTCCATTTTTGTAACATTAGAAGACAGATTAAATGAAATGAGCAAATGATCAAATTCTGATGGAGCTTGTTTTCAATGGCTTTTGATTTCTAGCTTGACCGTCTGCTTAATTTTTAAGTTTTTCCTTGCATGAGCTTGATAAGAGTATATGTTTATGGCTTTGTTTGTCTATTTTTATTATAACTTTTGTTCTGGTAGACATTAATAATGTTTGGTGGATAAATTGATTGGGCTTCCCCTCTGTGCTCTTTTGCCTGATTTTTTGAGTTTTTCCTTGGACTAGGACTATTTGTTTATTGCTTTGCTTGTGTAGTTTGCTATACTTCAGTTTTGCTATGTTAGTGCATAGTAAATTTTTAGTGTCATGATAATTTTTTCCATATTGTCATGAAATAAGTCCTAAGTTTTAATTTTCTTTGTGAAAAAATGTTTGTTTGTAAAATTAGAAGAGTGATAAAACATCATTCTTCAGATTAATACACAAATTTCCCACAAGGATAATTTGAGTTTTTTACTTGGAAAAAATGAGACATTTTATCACATCTCCTTTAAAACTTCCTTTCCAAAAATCCCATAGTGACCAACTTTTGTTTTGCAATTGGCTTGTTGGGATGGTTTGAACCTTGCACTTACCAGTTACTAAAAATATTGACTGTAACCAACTCCTCAATGTAATCATAAAAAAAAAAAAGACTATTGTTTTGCAATTGAATTTTTGATCCATTGAAATGGTGATCCAATCTTAGTTGTAATTTGGACTGAATTTTAATAAGGAAACCATGATATGGGATGTAAAGGGGAACTGCCAAATGAAAATACTTTAATGCTAGAATATGCTTTGAATGTTAGAACTCAAGGGGTCCATTTCCACTAAGAAACAAAAGCAAGGTAATATTTCTAACAGTATAATGCATAATCAAATATATATTGTTTTGTTTTTTAAATAAACTATGTGTGGTTTCTATTGTGGCCACTTTCATTACAAAAATAAATTATTAAACAAATTATCACATAACTTCCATTACATTTCTATCAAATCAATCAAACCATATCTAACCAGATTTTATATTTATAAATATATTGTTTATAACAATGGGAGAGTTTCTTAATACTTTTTTTTAGGGTTTTTATTCATGCCCTTAATATTCCAAGATATTATTTTCATTGTAATCTTTTGTTTTTGTTTGTGGGTTTAGCTCCACTTCTTAACACTAATTGCTTTTGTTTTCCTATATCAGTAGCCCTTTGGGATTTTTTTTCTCTTTGTTTTTGCTTCTTGAGTCTTTTTGTTTTTTCCATTTACACCAATACTTCTTTTTTCATCAGTCTCTTCCATCTCCCCACATTGCTCAAAGTAAGACTTATCATCTATAGGTTTGTCTTGTTGTGAAGATTTGTAGAGCAAGGAATAACCTCAAAAGCATATTCTTCTTTATATTGCCCTAGAAATGCTAAAGTGCAAGGATGCTTTCCAAAGCAATTACCTTTTTATTTTCTCCAAAAAATCCCAAATTGTTATAGACTTCCTCCATCCTCGGTTTTTTATTATGTTGCTCTTGAAACCCTAAAATGCAAGGAATAACCACTGTACGACTTTCACTTTTATTTATTTATTTATTTTTTTTTAGTAATACTTCTTATACACATCCACCATGGGGATTGAACCCAAGTCACATCACCGATAATGCAAGTGGCGTAGAGAGGATTCTAGACTTCCTCCATCCTCATTTATTATGTTGCTCTTGAAACCCTCAAGTGTAAGGACTAACCACTATACCACTTTCACTTTTATTACCCGAAGAGGATTCTATACTACTAGAAAAAAATGAAGATGATTTACCTGGGAAGGTGTTGACCTCTTTTGTTGTTTTTGTGTTAGGATTTTCTTCTACATCTTTCTTAACACCTTTAATTCCTTTTGAACTTGAACTTACATATTGTACTTTCTCATTCCTTATATCCTTTTTTGTGTCTTCTAGTGGTTGATCCAAATGAATTATGGCGGTTTTGTTTATAAGATGTAGATAAGCTTTTTTGGCCCTTCCTTTAAGAGTGGAATATCCTTGATCTTATGTACCTTCTAATAATGTATGATTTCCTTGCTTTGCCTTGAAGTTCATCTTATGACTATTGTCTCTTTCTTCATAATAATAGGTAATATAGCAACAATTTTTCAAGTGGCTAGTCTCATAATAATTATAGCAACAAAATGTGATGTTTTCATAATCCACTTGTTGATCCCATTGTCTTGATTCAAATTAATCTTAATAGATTGTGGTAAATATTTTGAAATATCCATAGCAACACATATTCTTGTATAAATAGCATGCTTTTGCTCCTTAATAGTTAGTCCTTGATGAATTCTCTTAGGTTATTTTCAATATTCTTAAAAACATCCTTATTGATAAGTTGAACCGAAAGCTTCTTAATAGTTTTTGTTTCAATAGAAAAAATTTCATTCCATTGTCTTAAATAAAGGACATCTCTCCCTCTAAACCATATGCCACCACTCAATATTTTGTCCGTGATTTTTGAATTAGAAAAGATGACAAGGAAAAAACTCTTTAGGAAGAAAAGCCATAGAGTAATTTGAATTCAATCCCTACTTCTACTTGATCTAATATTGAATCTTCAAAAACCTTGGCCAAGATCTATGGAACTTACATAAACCCTCTACTTTTCAGAAGTGTTATATCATTCTCAATCATCTCATCCTTGATATTCACGTTTGGTGTAACATTTGCTACTTGGATCGAACTTGCCATATATTTGCTCTTCCACTTATCTTCAACTTGGGCATCCATACTTCCATCTAGGGCATCCTAACTTCCCATTAGGGCTTTCAAATATGACTTTACTTCTATATTAGATCAAACTTCTACTTATCCAATATTGAATCTTCAAAAACCTTAGCCAAGATCTATGGAACTTACATATTAACCCTTTGCTTTTCGTAAGTGTTATATCATGCTCATCCTTGATAGTCACTTTTGGTGTAACATTTGCTACTTAGACCGAACTTGCCATATATTTGCTCTTCCACTTATCTTCAACTTGGGCATCCATACTTCTAGCTAGGGTATCCTGACTTCCCATTAGGATCTTGACTTCGTATTAGGGCTTTCAAATATGACTTTCCTTTTATACTAGCTACTGGGGCTTGCTCCTAGCTTGCACTCCCTCTCACTCAAATATGACTTTCTTTTTATACTAGCTACTGGGGATTGCTCTTGGCTTGCACTCCCTCTTAGCAAGCACTTCCTCCCGATTCACACTTCCTTCCAGTTCACACTTCCTCTCGATTTCAACTCGCTTCGCACTCTTCTTTCTCTCGATGTTTCTTTACTTTGACAATTTTTTAGAAACAATATTCATTGCATTCATGGTAAGTATTTGAAACATTGATACACTCCAGGTGAACTCATTTCTCTTCCATTATATTTGAAGATCTTAAGATTGCAAAAAGAATTGAATCCCTCCTCCACTCTAAGTAAGGTGAAATTTTCCCATCGTACTCTACAACTCCTAGAGTTTGTTGTTTACAAATTCTCTTTCGTTTTTGGTTCGTTGGCAGCCTTTAGACGACCAGACTCTCCACTTCACGCATCATGGCTCAAGCTTCACCCGTAGTTCTCTTGGCAAAAACCACACAAGTTTAGCGTTTTGCTCTTTGCATCAACACAAGCACTTCTTCTAGTGCCTGTTGGTTACAAATCAGCCACTAGGAAAGGATTTGGTCTTTTGCGCCCTAGACCCGCCCAAGATATTGAAAGGACGAAAGGACGGGATGCCTTTCGTACCAATCTCTGGAGAAGGCCAACTCCTATACTACACTACTGGGGTTTGAGATAAGAGAACTAGAAAGAGATTGAAAAATGCAGAAAGAAATATAAATGACATTGCAATAGTGGTGGGGAAGAACAAACAACACAATCACTAACTAATACCCAAACCAACAACAATCAAAACAAAACATGTAATAGAAACTAACTATGCGATTCCTTCCTATGTATCCTTCAACGAGAATTCCAGATTCACTTAATTGCCAATGCTCTAATCCAGAGTGCAAAATTACTGCAATCAAAAAAATAAATGAACATGAAGTAGAAATACTTGCAGAAGGCAACATAAAAGAAAGAGAAGAGTTAGAGCCAATGATGCCTTGTATTGAAGCAAATGTTTGTTTACAACAACTCTTTTAGCAATATGTTCCCCCCATTTTACAATGAAAGTCGACTACTATTTATAGCAGAATTTTTTCCCCAAAATACATTGAAGCATAAAATCCCAAAACTGTGACAGTTGCTGAGATTTCACCCTTGCTGGCCGTGAGCGTACCTGCAACACGATTCTCTTGAGTTTGGTACGGTCTCAAAAAGATCTGGTAGTTGAGAAAGCACATCTCTTCAATGCTGCAGTACAATCTACCCCTTGGGATGTTTAAGGGTTTTGTCAAGATGTCCTGGGGTTGAAAACTGAGCTGGCACTCCATTAATATAGTCTGACAAGCCACCTACCTCTGCTCCCTTGTCCGCTTAAAAAACTGCTAAGGGTCGCAAAACCCTGTATTGGAGCTGAAAGTCGCAGGCAGGAAGGAGCGATGCTGAGAATCACTCAAGGTTTGAGCAAACTCGGGGGAGCCGAAATGGAAGGAGGATGCTTTGAAAACACATCGTTGTTCGCTGGGTTGGATAAGCGATGACGGGAGTCGCTGTTGGATGGAGCGAACCCGGGAGTCGCTGCTGGGTGGAGTGAACTCCGGCGCTGGGATCATGCCTTAGACAAACTTCATTTTTGAATTGGTCGGCGATCACAGAAAGAGGAGGCAAACCTGGGAGTCATCAAGCATCAGGGGCGACGACGAGTCTCTTCGGAATGGAGCAAACTCGGGCTCTTCAACTTAGGCGTTTTTCATCCCCTGCTGCTGTGGTTCGCTAGAGAATGGTGCGGCTTCTGGAGTCGCTCACTGGCGATCGCTGGGACTTGAAGTGAAGCTGAGGCCACGTTGAAAATTAAGCGACATTGGGAGTCGCTCGTCGGCTAAGCGAGGACGAGGATCGTCGAAGAACAGGAGCGAACTCGGGCAAGGTCCATTCCTTAGCCATTTTTTTTGCTTTTTTAATCCTGTTGACGGTCGCTGAAAAGCGGAGCGATGACGGCGGTTGTTGGGGGAGTGCGGTGAGGACGGGAATCACTCCAGAATGGAGTGACTCACGGGAACGCCATGCCTTAGAAATTTTTTGCGTTTTTTGCTACCACTTGCTGCCACTGAATGCTGATAGGAGTTGCCTTGGAATGGGGCAAAGCTGAGAATCACTGCAGAAGTGGAGCAACTCCCGAAATCGCTCAAAAAGAGTGCGACCTAGGACTGCCTCTGCCTTGGAATTTTTTGGGCGTTTCCTAGACTTCACCGAAGCTTGCTGAAAACTGGAAACTTGAACCTAGAAAATCTAAACCTACTGCACCTGAAAATGCAATCCCAAGGATCGCCTGGATTGATAGCTTGGAAAGGAGGAAAGGAGGAAAGGAGAGGATCTGATCCTAAAAATGCAGCAGTTTTTTCAAATTTTCAAAAATTTTACTCCTTAGCCAAATGTGGCAACATTCCTGGCGGCTCGCGGGGTATCGAGCTCGTCTCGATGCAAGGACCCATGCCTTCATCCCTTGGGCCTGGAGTCACCCCTGGTTTATGTTTCTCCTTGCTGCTCTTCTTTCTGTTGCTCTTCTTCTTCGTTGCTGTCATCATCAGATTCTTCTTCAGTTTCTCCTAACTCCGTTTCACCTTCAGACTGCTCATCGCCTTCTTCCTCTTCCTCTTGTTCTGGGTTAGTATCCGGGGAAGCAAGGCGATCACGAATGCACTCACAGGTAGCCTGAACCTGGGTCCAGGCCTCCTCTTGAAAGGGCTCGAGATCACGGAGATCTTTTATTGAGCGCCTGAAGGTTTCAATTTGGAGCATATCAACCTGGTTGACCCTTTCACTTAAATCCGCGAGGCAAGCGCTAATCTGGCAAAACCTGGAAATCAACTATGTTACCTGTGCCTCTAGAATTGGATCCACCCAGTTGTCAATCTCTGTAGTATCCTCTTTGAAGGCATCCCAGGCCAGCTTTAGCTCCTCCCTGGGCATGCAGTTCTCGCTGTCATCTGTGAAGCTGGGAAATCCCAATGACGTAAGGGTATGAAAAGGTGCCAGGCAGATGCTTCTCTCCTTTTCCAGTGTGTCCAACAATCTCCTGGCTCTCCAAATTTTTCCAAATTTTCAAAATAAGAATGCAAGGTTGCCCTTGCAGTATCCCAATCACGAGCAATCTGAGTCATGGGGGGATTTGGAGGTCCTTGTGCTCATAGCTCTCAACTTTGATAGCCAAGCCGAGCTAGTGCTCTGTTTGTCGTTCGGTCTCCTCTACCATAAGCTTACCCTAGGCAGACGCTTCCTTAACCTCGCATACAAACATGAGGACTGAAAGGGACTGGAGGTTCTGGTTCTGAAACTTTTTAACAGGCCGACGTGGATTTCCTTGATTCGGTCCCTCGAGAAGACCTCAACCTATGCTGCCCTTTCTTCCAGCTGCTACTAGGCTTCCTGAAGTTGGCATTCTAATTCGACTATCCTGGCTTGTGCTTCCTCGCCCTCCCTAGTTCGACATTCTATAGCCTCTTTCTGATCAACCACTTCCCTCTCCAGAGTTGTCACTTTCTGCCTCAGCTTCTTAGATTCATTCTAGGAGTCGTCTAGCTGAGTTTGCATCTTTGCCATGTATTCTTGTAGCTTTAGCTTCTCATTTTTCGTAGCATAACAACATTCTTTCAGTTGGTGATGATGCACATAGAGCGCGTCTGCTCTCAGATGAATGGCCCCCACCTTGTTTTCTATGTTGATTGTGTTCAAATCTTTGGCTACATGGTGGTAGGTGTAGTCATCGGGGGTCATGTTCTTTAGGGGCTTCTTGACCTTGGGAACCCTCTTCTCTTTGTGCAACACCATATTATCCAGGTCAAACCTGGCGTGCTTCTCCACTCCAGTAGACTCCTCGAATTTTCTCTTCTTAATGCTCTGGATCCATCAGAAGGAGCTCTGCTATGCCTGGGCTGCTACGGGGCAATCCTCCATTATTTCTAGTTCTTGCTAGATGAGCTCCATCCCTCCAAACATGGGTTTGATTAGAGATAGATCCCGCTGAGGCATATGCTCTCCTGCAAATAGACAAGGGAAAGTGGAGCTTGGGAACTCGGTCACCTTTGGGGATGACATAGTTTGAATAGAGGTGGGAGAATTATCAAAGCTCGAGGGCGGATTTTCAACTAGTGCCTCAGCTGAAGGGGATGGACCTGTGGGAGTAGCACTTGGTCGAATGTGGGCGAGGGCTTCAAAGGCATTAGGGTCTTAAGAAAATAGGCCGAAAGCCTACTGGTCTTGTTGGGTGGCTATGGAAGGCTGGGCTTCTTCGAGAACAGAGTGCGATATTGCAATGGGAATGGCGGATGCTGGTTCGTTGCCTAAAGGAACAACAGTGAGGATGGGCTCGGTAGCGGTAGTGGATGGTGTCATGGGCAGTGGTTTAGAAGATTGATGGAGAAAAAGATAATGTGTACCTGCATGCTAGGCTCGAGCTGGCGTGTTGAATATTTGAGTCACCCACGCATCCTCCTCCTGTGGGGTGTCTTCTTCTATAGAGATAATTTCCTCGATGGGGACTGTGGGAGCAACCTTCTTCTGTGGCACAACCTCTTTCTTTGGCGCAACTTTCTTTTCCTTTGGTTGTGCAACCTCCCTTTTCTTCTGGGGCACGACCTCCTTTTCTTGGACAGCGGCTGGAGTGGGTGCACTAGGGATCGAGTCTACGACCTTTTTCGAAGGAGCCTTGGGTGTTTTTATTGTGACCTTCACATTTTCTTTGGAGGCGTCAGAGTTGCTTGCACCACTTCTGCCGACCGTTTCAATGATCCTTGCTGCTTTTCGGAGGACTGTTGTGCCTTGGGCTCTGCCACTTGACTCTTCTCTGCCCCACCGCTAGATCTTCTGCCAAGTGTAAGTGGCTGCCTAGGTGGGGCTTGTGCCTTTTGTAGGCCTTGGACGTATATAGGGATACCCAAACGGGCCACCTCGTAAAAGCTTAACTTCGGCACCAATCCACTGGGGATGGGCCCAAAATCTGGAGAATCAGGGTTGTCGTCGAATTGATGGACTCTGTGTCCAATATCGTATCTGAAGATTCAGATGACTGTAATCAGGCGTTTAGTTTAACAGCACTTCGTTGTGTTTCCAGAAAATGCTTCCGTCTCCCCCCTTTTTACATTGTATCGAGCCGGTTTTTATAGAGGATTCGGCCTCTGAGAGCATTAATGTTAAAAAAACCTAAATTCGCAGGCACCGCTCAAATTTGATCCTTATCGGGTCATTATGAGGCATGGCTCGTACTGACATTAGAAGTTATGAGGCGTGGCCTTGGATCGGATATTTTGCTAACACCGCTTGTCTCATTAATGTAGTCGATAAAATCTGCCATTTTACAGACCCACGGGGTCTCTTTAAAAGGGGGCACGTAGGGGTGCCACGTGGCGGTTATTCATTGGATGTGGCGGCCACGTCAAAGTCCACCTTTGACTATCGTAAGTATGCCTTCGTTGCAGGGCGTATGGTGAGCGCTGTCACGATATCGCGACGGTCGCTTTTTGCTCTTGCCTAGATGCTTGCTTTTGCTTACTGCTTGCCCAAGGCTTAAAGTTTGGTGAAGTTTTTGAGGGCTTGCTTAAGTTTTGCTCTTGATGACTTAAAGTTTGGAGTTTGTTAACGGTTTTGACAAAACGACCAAATCTGCTCTGCTCATTTTTCGACCTTCCAAACTGCTGTGCAAGTGACCAAGACCACTGTTTGACCTCTAAGGGCTGCCCTGTAAGCTGTGTATGTGTATGTGATCAGTGTTTGTAGTCACTTAATTGAATGGTGCTGTTTTGGTGTCTACAGATGCCCCTTTTTGGGAAGCGCTGCGGGTGACGCAATGCTGAGCAAAAATATACGACCAAAGCACTAATGATTAGGGTTTCTTGGTAACTTAACCAACTTTTGATGCCCCAAGTATGGAAAGGGCATGCATTCTTGAATCCTTGCTTCTGACGAGCTAAGGAATTTGATGTCAAGTGTTAACCTGTTTTGGTGAGGTGTGACTTGAGTTTGGACATTGATCAGTCATGATTAGGCAAAGGGCGCAACCTTTTATCCACAGGGGAAACCTTGTGTTCATGCTTCGAAAATGCCAAGTATTTGATCAACTTAATGATTGCTTGTTTACTGCCCCAAGCAGGAGCGTGATTGTCTTTGTCAATGATTCTTTGAATGCATGTCATTGCCTTGATTGGGTGTGTGCTTGTTGATTGGTGACTAAGTGTGACTACCCCCTCAAGCGACGAATCGATGAGGGAATGACCTTCGTGAGAAAAGCGACGAGTCGCTTGACCCAAGATGACTTAAGTTAGGGTGCCTTTAGATGTTTTACCATTTGAGCACGTGCAATTTCCTGACATTTGGACCTGTTTTTGGTGGGTGTTAACCCTTTTGGTGATGCCGTAATGGGGTGAAATCATCGAAAACCCATCTTCCCGTGGAGCGGTCCGGCTATGGTAGCCTTCTTGGGGAAGTAGGAGAGTGATAATTTGAACCTCGACATCGAATTTCTTTGCCCAGAGGTTAAGTGCAAGAGCACTTGTGTCCAACAATTTATTGTTTCTTTTTGTGTTGCATTTTTGTGATGTTTTTTTTTTGTTTGGATTGTCTTTCTTTACGTAGATGTCATGATTTTATGCACAATGATTGATGTTGGTGGATGCATGCTACTTTATATTGATGGATGCATATGGTATGATAATTACCAATGTTGTATGTTGATTTAGTTTGATGGATGCATGAGGAATGTAAATGCATGTGATATGCAGAAATGAAATGGATGTATGGACTTAGTGATATTTGGTTATGGCACCATAGACTGTTTAGAACTCCATTACTTTGCTATGTACAAATGTGGTGTTTCTTCTTTTTGTATTTTCTGATGGTATTGCAAGGATGAAAAGTAGTGTAATTGGTTTAGAAATGTAGCAAAGGTTTTTCGAGACTCAGACGGTTTTAACTTACTAGCCATGATTGTACTTTATCTTACAAGACTTTTGAACAAGGTATGAATCGGACTTGTTTTTGACCAAGCTATTTCACATCCCTGTGTGTGCAATTGAGTTCATTTATGTGGTATTTGTCAGGATACCGCCAGTGCCAGATGGGCTTTCAACCGAACCTATACTGAGGATCACCTAATTAGCTCCACTAACTCCTTTGTTGTATGTAGTTAGATTAATCTGCGGTGTCATCCAGGATACCATGAGCTAGCTCATCCACATGCAAACATTGATCTGTACACAAGTTAATGTGATAGATATATCGTCATGCGAGAAGTTTACCGTCAGTGACCGATAGGCTATCAACCAAACCGATACTGAGGCTTGCCTCATGACCTGTCAGAATGTTGAGAATTCTAGGGATTCAAGGTCAACTCCCTTCTTTTCTTCAATTGTATTGGGTACTTGCTCTTTATAGTGATAATAATCACTATTTATTTTGATTTATTTTTCTTTTCTCTTGAGCAAGGGATTTGGATATGGAGTGACGATAATCACTATTCTTTGTGCTTTTTGAGATGTGCACTGTAGGGTGTCAAATTTTGAAGTTTTGACATTTTGCAAATTTTTGACGTTTTGCAACTTTGGGATTCTTAGGGAATTGGGTAGGGAGGATGCTTGTCCTTTTGCCAACTCTCAAGCATTCTTGGGGTCATTCGCACGGGGGGATGAGCAAGATAACCGTTTCGCTTATGGTAACCTGGATTACTGTGCGGGTTTCATCCTTCGTTCACACAACTCGGGAATTTTTATGTGTTTTAATTTGTGTTGGGATGTTACGTAACAAGGTGTATTGCAAGTGTAACTCTACCTTCGTAAAATCTGTTTGACTTGATACATTTCATTGCTAAAGAGCAAAATGATGACCGAATCACGAAAAACTCTTGATACATTAAGAGACCGCTAACTCTAGTGTGGTAAAATGAATGGTGTTTTTGCTATTTTTGTAAAATGGAACAGTGTGGAACGAGATGGACTAGCAGAGCAATTACAGCCTATGGTGCCTTTGACCTATACGACCACAAATATGCAATGTATGGGTGCAATGCTTAATGCAACTACATATTTTTGTATTTTTGATGGATTGATTTTGGTGAATATGAAGATGAATTGCGAGAAGAACTCTCTATTGATGAATTTGAATATGCCTAGAAATGAGATGCAAATTTTTGTTGTTTTTGGTGATTTTTGTTGTTTTTGAATTTTCATGATTTTTTGACCAAGTGATTGTGGAAATCCTTGGAGCCTTTGGGATTGACCAAGCGATTGTGATAATCCTTGGAGCATTTTGGTTTGACCAAGCGATTGCAAGAATCCTTGGAGCCTTTGTGGGATTGACCAAGCGATTGCAAGAATCCTTGGAGCCTTTGTGGGATTGACCAAGCGATTGTGATAATCCTTGGAGCATTTTGGGGGATTGACCAAGCGATTGCAAGAATCCTTGGAGCATTTGGGTTTGACCAAGCGATTGTGGAAATCCTTGGAGCATTTTGGTTTGACCAAGCGATTGCAAGAATCCTTGGAGCCTTTGGGATTGACCAAGTGATTGCAAGAATCCTTGGAGCCTTTGGGGTTGACCAAGCGATTTTAAGAATCCTTGGAGCTTTTGGGGTGACCAAGCGATTGCGATAATCCTTGGAGATTTTTGAGATTGACCAAGCGATTGTGGAAATCCTTGGAGCATTTTGGTTTGACCAAAGGGTTGATGGACACCTTTGGAGCATTTGGTGTAATCCACTTACTCTTCAGGGAATAGAGGTACCCCCAGCTTGACAATCTTTGTGCATCGGATCTGGCTCTGTAGGAATTGGCACGAATGGATCGGCCTTATGCACGGATAGGAGGACAGGGTCTGCCTTCGGCACTGATGGTGCTATGATATTTCTGGGTGGAAGTTGTTCGCAACCTTCCCAAAGGAGTGGGATCGACAGGTGATGCTGGTGGGCTGGGTCTATGCGCCACTCATGCCCTAGTATTATGTTTATCTGTTGACATGCTTCATCGATATTTACGGGATGTCGATGTTGTCGTATGTGATTGCTTTGAGCTATCTCTGTTTCATTCTCACCTTCGGACAATGTGTATAGCTCATCAAAATCTGGAGATTCTGAGATATGGAGGACTGTATCATCAGGTAGCCCTACAACCAGGGGTTGATCCTCTTCGAAAAGAGCCTCATGTAAGTTGGGCATTGGGAGCTCCAAAATCTTGGTCTCTAGCGACTCTAAGTGCTCCAATGTTTTGCATGTATCAGGGGATTTAAGCTCCTCCTCTTTGGTTGGTTCTTGTTGAGGGACTTGAGGCCTATGAAGGGGTGGCTCGATGGCACCCCCCATGCCTTGACAGGGCATTTCATCCCTCTCTTCTTCTTGATTTGATTCCTCAGAGGCTTCTTGATGAATTTCTAAGGGTGGCCCATGAACCTGAGTGGGTTCCTCGAGGAAGGGGCCCATCATTGGTTATAAGATTAACCCCCCGCTCATGTCTGGGAGGCGTCGGGGGCGATGCTTGATAAGGTCGCGGAGACTCGTCTCGGCGCAACTTATCCGCTTTGCGCTGCATGTATAAGTATTCTAACTCCTGACGACCTTGCTCAAGCCGCGTGGTTCGAGCTTGGCGGGCAGCTTTTCTGGCGACTGTCGGGTCAATTTGGTCTACCCTATTTTGCTCAGGAGGTTCGGATTTGTGCCTCTCATAATGTTTTGTCTTATGTGTGTGAGGGGTTGGAGTCCTTTCCTGCATAGTGTGTTGGAACAACTCCTCTTTCCGGTATGCGAAGTCGCTCTTCGTTAATATGATACAGTTCCTCTAACGATAGTCGGTCTCGCTCACGTTGCGTGAGTTGCACCCGATGCCCGAAATGCTTGACAGATTCTAAGATGGTTGGTCTTGCCTTCCCATGTGTAGAAGGGTTAGACACCTCTCTGACATATCTATCTTGGTCGTAGTGATCCAAGATCTCTAGAGGCCGTCTCTCTCTGATGGGGGTGGCGACATTTATTTGAGGTACTGGCCTTAGAGTGTGACCATGATATCTAGCAGGTGCGGAGGCGTATTGCTCCCGCGATGTGTATTGTTTTTGAGGAAGGTAGGAATCTTCCTCATGCTCTCTTTCATAAGTGAGCACGATTTGGCGGACGGAGTTGGCTTGGCCTGCCTGAGGAGCCTTGTGCTCTAAATTTGTCCTTGTAGTCCTGACAACTGGAGGGGTTGAAGGAGGGATAGTGTAACCATGTGGTTCCTCTCGTCGAACCCTAGGTTGACTCAGCGCTTCATCGTGCGGTGACCGCTCATAACGAGCATCTAAGGGAGCTCTCCTATGGATGTACCCCTCATGGGAGGATGTGTGTTGAGTGCTATGCTGAACAGGAGTGCTCCTAGAAGGGGTACCCCCATAGTCCTTATCTCGTTAAGGTGTGGAGGGGACTACCCTGTGTGTCAGGCCGCCAATGTGGTATGACCAAATCCTTAGGGTTAAAGCGAAGGCGACTAGTGCCCTCCCTTTGTGCACCTTCCACAGCGTCCGCCGTTGATTGGGCTTGGCTACGAGTGTGCATCGTCGTGGTGCTCTCTACTGTCTAAGCAGATTTTATCTCGTTTATGATGATTTGTCTTTTTTTGTCTACACTAAGCAGAAATGAACACACGCACACACAAAACCGTGATTATCTCTTTTAAGGATTAAATAGTGTGTCCTAAACTGGTTTAGTGCATTTTGATGTTTCGTTTTGTGTTTGCAATTTTGAAAGAACGTTTAAATGCATAATGTTGGCTCATATGACTCCTATAAATGGTCGCCCCTTCAATATACCATTTGTCGGACCGATATACCAACCTCTCTATATACCCGCCCTTACGTTTACGACCAACGCCTTGGTTTAAAGTACCACGTGGTGTGTGGGATTCATTTTACTTTGCAAATTTGAAACAGGCAACCGAAAAAGAAATCTTTCCCTATGCCAGACAGACACTACAAACCGGCAAACAGCAAGTGAAAAATTGAAAAGAAATTTTCGACCTTTCTTTAACAAAATTTTTTAATTATTAAATGAATAATTACGCAGATAACTACATAATTAAATAAAGCAAGAAAAATCTTTAAGAAAAATTTCTCTACCTTATTTTAATAATTAAAAAGATTTAATTATTAAATGAATAATTACGCAGATAGCTACATAATTAAATAAAGCAAGAAAAATCTTTAAGAAAAATTTCTCTACCTTATTTTAATAATTAAAAAGATTTAATTATTAAATGAATAATTACGCAGATAGCTACATAATTAAATAAAGCAAGAAAAATTTTTAAGAAAAATTTCTCTACCTTACTGTAATAATTAAAAGAAATTAAAATGACAGTAAATGAAATAACCCGAAACTTCGCAACAGAAAATGATATGGACGGCTAGAACCGTTACCTCCTTTCTACCCGAAATTGCTGTTTCTGACCTCCGGCTAAAAAGAAGTACCTGTTAAGCACAAGACACAACAAGTTTAATTAACTTCTGTGATTTTTAAAAATATGGGAACCGGTCCCACCGTGATCGCCACTGAAAGCATGAGATTTCGGAAATAAAACACTGAGATGCAAATAAAACAGAACTAAATCGAGGCATAAAATAACACGGATAGAATTAAATTAAAAACAAGAGCACAACCCTTTTTATTAATGTAATTCCGCTCGGTTACAGTATCTCTCTTCAGTTACACGTTCTCGGTTACAACAGATGAACAATGATCCCCTTCCGCATGCCCACACGTAAAATGGGCGGGCTGTAGTGTTGCCGCCGCTTGTGATGATGAGTCCCTGCTTGCTGCTGTTCTTGCTGCAAAAGAAACAGTAAACTGTTAATAGCACCTGCAGTAAGAAGTCGAAATGTTTGTCTTTGTGAAACAACGAATAATGTATGCAAACATTTGATTAAATGCATAAGTTAAATAACTCTACGTAACCTGCTACTTTTATAAAGAACAGAGAACAACAGGCATTCGAAAAAACATGTATTTGCCAATATAAGACGTAAACTGTTATTTAACACATTCGAAGACAGCATACATTATAAAAACATGAACTGTTTTAACATGTATTCGAAAATAGCATATACTACAACAAGTGTTTTTGAAATAGCATAAGTCAAATTAACTAGGGAACGTATATAGGGATACCCAAACGGGCCACCTCGTAAAAGCTTAACTTCGGCACCAATCCACTGGGGATGGGCCCAAAATCTGGAGAATCAGGGTTGTCGTCGAATTGATGGACTCTGTGTCCAATATCGTATCTGAAGATTCAGATGACTGTAATCAGGCATTTAGTTTAACAGCACTTCGTTGTGTTTCCAGAAAATGCTTCCGTCTCCCCCCTTTTTACATTGTATCGAGCCGGTTTTTATAGAGGATTTGGCCTCTGAGAGCATTAATGTTAAAAAAACCTAAATTCGCAAGCACCGCTCAAATTTGATCCTTACCGGGTCATTATGAGGCATGGCTCGTACTGACATTAGAAGTTATGAGGCGTGGCCTTAGATCGGATATTTTGCTAACACCGCTTGTCTCATTAATGTAGTCGATAAAATCCGCCATTTTACAGACCCACGGGGTCTCTTTAAAAGGGGGCACATAGGGGTGCCACGTGGCGGTTATTCATTGGATGTGGCGGCCACGTCAAAGTCCACCTTTGACTATCGTAAGTATGCCTTCGTTGCAGGGCGTATGGTGAGCGCTGTCACGATATCGCGACGGTCGCGATATCGTGACAGGCAATTTTTGCTCTTGCCTAGACGCTTGCTTTTGCTTACTGCTTGCCCAAGGCTTAAAGTTTGGTGAAGTTTTTGAGGGCTTGCTTAAGTTTTGCTCTTGATGACTTAAAGTTTGGAGTTTGTTAACGGTTTTGACAAAACGACCAAATCTGCTCTGCTCATTTTTTGACCTTCCAAACTGCTGTGCAAGTGACCAAGACCACTATTTGACCTCTAAGGGCTGCCCTGTAAGCTGTGTATGTGTATGTGATCAGTGTTTGTAGTCACTTAATTGAATGGTGTTGTTTTGGTGTCTACAGGTTCCTAGAGGCACGAGATCCCTGAATACGATGGGCCTCCATGTGGCATGGTGATCATCGTAAAGTGCGGAGAACTGATGGTCACCATCAAGGACCTTTTCGAAAGTCTCCTTCTTGGTATGGGCCCTCATGATCCACCATTCTGCAATCTTCTCCGGCTTCCATCCCATATTATGCAATTTTGGCAGCATCTTCTTGAAGGATTTGGATTCACGGTTGTGGGCTGCATTATTAACTAGGTCATACACTGCTTTAAAGTAATAAAAATCATGCCATGGTGGGAAAGACTGCATCTCCTCTATGTTCCATTCAAGGCCTCCTCTCGACGAATTATTGCATTCTCCCATGATCTCCAGGCGGGGACAGGCGTGGAAATTTTTCATCTCTGTGAAATCCTTCACTATGTCGAGGAGATCATATCTCCATCGCTAAGGGAGCTCAACCAAGCCGAAGCTTAAGAGCGTGGCCGCTAAGGATTCATTCTGCCCAGTTGTATTGACCTCAATCTCTCCCCACGTGATCAGGAACTCGAAAATATGCCTTCATATTCTCCCCTGACCGTATTTTTGATCAGTGTAATCCATTTGTCGCATCGCTTCCAGGGTGAACAAGTACTTTGTGGTATAATATGGCAGGAGGAAGGGTTTACTGGTGAACCCAAAAATTCTGATGACGAACCCCTGCGTCAATTGGAAAGTGTCGCCCAGGTTACGCCGTATCACCTTGTCTCTCATCTGGCAGGGAACATGTGGGCAAGAGCCATGAAGAAGCGCTAGGGCAGGGCCCAAGAATGTCTGGTTAAACTTGTAGTAGGAATCCCTTTTCAAAAGTATCTGGGTCCACTGGTATACTGGGAGTGGCGTGTCCTTCTCATCAGTGCGCCAAATAGGAACTGACTCTAACTTGGTGTGCATGTGGAACAAAAAGAGCCAGGCCAAGAATGAACATAGCTGGAAAGATTGGCACTTCCCCTCTATTAGGTCCTGTAGGCGCGAATGTAGACTGCACGCTATCCAATTCGCCCAATTAAAGAACACCGGCTTGGTTTTCGACCCCATGGTACTGGGGTCGTAGAATTCCCCGTGCAAAATACATTCTGCAAGGGCAACCTGGTAGGGGAAGACTACAACATCTGTGCCAATGCCTAAGACCCAGGCCAACATAGTATATATGCCCGTGCTCTTGAAGTGCCTTAGGGACATCGGCAGTTTTGGCAAATGTTTGGGCGGTAGCGGGTTGTGCAGCTGGGATTCCATAAAGAGTCACATATCTGTCAGCCTGCTCTTCGAGGTTAATATGTCTGATGGTGTAATATTTCTCAGGCAGTTGATTAGGTGCGAAGGCCGCCTGGAAAGTGTCAGAGAAAAGGGAGAACATGACTTTTCCTCCTATGTCCCGGACTTGTTTGGTCTTCGGGTTGTAATACTGGTCAATTGCTGCTATCAGCTCTGGATAATTGTGCACTGACGGGCATAAGAACTAGTATAAATGAGAGTGGTATGCTGCAACGTAGGTATTTGAGGCAGAAAATTTCCCTCGCCAATCATCTATAATGCGCCATAGCTGCTCGATGTTCTGGGAGTAGGTGCCATCCCAGTATTTTATCCAATTATCCACAGGTGGTTGGATGACCACTCTTGCTGGCCCCGGTTGGGCTTTCTGCCCTGTCGCTTTTTTTGGCACTTGCTCTTTCTTCTTATCTTTTCTTTTTTTGGCTTCGACCCTCTTTTTACCGCTTTCTAATGTGCCTAAAGCTGCTTCTCTATGTGCTTTGCTCTTCTCCTCTGTGCTTTTCTTGCCCATGGCGATGAAATAATTTGGGTATGTTGTTGTTTGCTAATGAGTCTCTCTAAGTTTGACTCCCGGTGCAGCTTAAAGTGAGCTCAGATTTAATTGATAGAGCAAATTGAGCGACTGTGCTTTTTATGGGAGTGGGCATGAGGTTAGCCATTAATGGCGAGTACCTAAGTTTAATGTTGGGAGCACGGAGTGTGTGAGTGCAGTCGTTATCCCTTGGTGGTCGTGCGTAGGATCTTCCTTGAAAGCGCAACTCCTCGATTGTCGATCCCAAGTTTTTCTCCCTTTTTTCAAAATTTGCTTAGAAATGCATGCCCGTCACTCATTTATAATGTGTGCCTCAAAATTTTAACCTGTCGCCCTTTTGATGCGCATCCCAAGGTTCATCGCGGCTAATTAATACATTGGATGAGGTTCGTCGAAGGCTGAGGATGATTATCAGAATCGCTCAGGAACTGAGCGACTTCTAGCATAGGTACTTTGGGTGAGTGACCATCGTCTAAAACACTTAGAAAAATGTTAACCTTTCGTCTTTGAAGTCACCCATCCTGCTTGACGATCCTTGTCTTCGCTCAGAAGATGTGCGATCCTTGGCTGCTCCCAACTTAGCCCGACTTAGAGTTCACTTAAAATATGGGCAATTCCCATTATCGCTGGAAAGCACATGCGATTCCTAGAATCGCTTGTTGGTGGGGCGACTCTCGACGCTTTTGGGCCTGGACGTATCTCGCTTGATAGCAGGGCGAACCTCGAGTCTTTATCGATCCTTAGCATATTCTGTAGTTTGCTTAGGAGTCGAGCGATTCCTATCCTCGTTGAGAAACATGGGTGAGCCCCAGGGTCGCTAAAAATCTGAGCGACCTTTGGCACTGCATCGTGACTTAGTGAATCTCTCAATATTTCTTACTTATCTCTGGCACTAGGGGGTCCCGTAGTTCGCATCGGACTTGTGCGATTCTCGAAATCGCTAGAAACTATGAGCTATTCTTATCTTCACATAGGATTCACGAACCTTCGACTTCTTCAAACTTAGTCCCAATTTGGCATCTCTCCAGGGTTCGCTTGGAATTTGGGCGAGTTCCATGTTCGCTGAATGCTACGAGCGATTCCCAAAATCGCTTTGGTGTGGAGCGACTCTTGACGTGTTCCCTGACTTAGTAAATTATTTCGCTCTTGAAGTTCATCTGTCCCTCGCTTGCAGGCTGAGCAATTCCCGATCTCGCTCAAGAGTCTGGGCGATCCTCAGGGTCGCTCAAAGGTTGAGCGAACCTTGGCACTGTGGGAGTTAGAAAATTTTTCCACTTTTTTGCCTCCTCCTTGCCGTTGTGCCTTGCAATGCCCTTCCTCGCTCTAGAGTTCATGTGATTCTTGGAATTGCTCAAAATTTGAATGAACCTCGTCATTGTTGCCATACCCGAGCGATCCTCAACAAATTTCACTATAAAGGGACTTAGAAAAATTTTCAATTTTTTCTGACCTTCCATCCCTTGCATTACACGTAGCCTTTCTAGTCGCCCTTTTCCATGAGCAACGCTTGCCTTCGCCTTAGGAACCTGAGAACTTCATCGTGTTGAACTGCTAACAGGGGCTAGCCTTTTGCGTGAGAAACTTGGCTCTACATTTTCTAGAACAAAACTGCTCGACTTGAAAGCCGAACACCTGGGCTTAAAGCAGGAAAAGCATATTTACATTCCAAAAGACAATAAAATTGCAGAAACAAAATTATGTACATAGAGAAACTTCATGATGCCTCTTAGTGGTGATAGGTCTTTATATGAAGGTCGTTGACTGGTATGGGGAGAATCTATCCCCCCATGTCTCGCAATATGAATGAGTTGAACTGGTTAACCCGGGCAACTTGAAAGGGGCCTTCCCAGAAGGCATCAAACTTGTCATGGTTCCCTGGTTTTGCCTTCCATAAATCCCATTTCAGCACTAGATCCCCGACCTTGAAGACTCTGGTTGTAGTCCCTTTTGCAAACCAATTTCGAGTGGTCTCCGTGTGCTTCATAAAATCTTCATAAGCTTTTTCTTGTACTTCTTCTAGCTACAACAACTAAGCTAGCCTTGCATCAATAGGATCTAGGTTACCCTTTTCATCGTCTAGCAGCCAAAGTGCAGACATCTCAACATGGGTGGGCAAAATAGCCTCCTTCCCGTAGACCAGCACATATGGCAATGTTTAGATAGATTTTTTAACAGAGATGCGGTTTGCCCATAGTGCTTGTCCAGGTGCAAGTGCCAGGATATTTTGTTCCTCGCCAGAGTCCTTTTTATGATCTTCATCAGATTCTTATTCGTGGATTTGGCTAGGTCGTTTCCCTATGGGTAGTAATTGGAGGACACCTTGAGGTAGATTCCATACTTGTAGGCGAAATCAATAAGCTTGGCATCCACAAACCTCGAACCATTACCTGTCACGATTGCTTCTAGATCCCGAAGCGGGTTATCAAGCCCTCTAGGAAGGTGATGACTATCTCCTGGTCGGCATGCTTTGTAGGCACTGCTTCGGCCCATCGGGTGAAATAATCGGTGGCAATTAAAATATACTTATGCCCCGTCGAGGAATTTGGCGATATCACTTCGATAAAGTCTAACCCCCATTGCTGGAAGGGAGCTTCAACTTAAATCGGTTGGAGAGGCATTGGTGCGTTCTTATTTTGGCCAGCGAACCTCTGACACTTATCGCACTTCTGGAAGACTGCAAAGGCATCGACGAAAATAGTGGGCCAATAGTAGCCCACTCTAATCATTTTCAAGGTCGTTGGCCTTCCTGAAAGGTGTCCTCCTGACATTTCAGAATGGAATTCGTCAAGGACCTTTTGTTTCTCTGTTCCCTTGACACATCGCAAGAGAACGCTATCAACATTTTTGAAAAACAGCCCCTTAGGACGCAACACATACTTCTGAGCCTGGAGCCTAAATCTCCTCCTCTGTGAGGTATTAAGACAATATGGACATCTCCCAGTGTTGAAATACCAAATTATTTCACCAGTCTAGTCGTTGTCTTTCGCGGCGGTACTTCTCGCTAGCTCTTGGCACAGTGCCCGACCTCGAATTAGCTTGGTGGGTCGAACCTCTATGTCAAACTCCTGAATCTTGGCGATCCATCCAGCTCTCTTGTTACCCAGTTCTCCTTGGATGATAAAAATTTTGACATTTGGGTGCACCACGAACACTGTCGTCCTACTATGGGAGATAAAGTGCCTGAACTTCTTCAAAGACCTCATGACTGCGTGTACTTGGCACTCAATGAAGTTGTATCTCTCTTCATGCGGTTGGATTACCTGGATCAAGAAGGCTATTGGCCGCTCTTCTCAATCATATCCCTTTCGTGTTAGGACTACCACATAACTTTTAGGTTCCTCGACTGCATATAGGATGAAATCCTTAGAATAGTCTAGATTGACCAGCACAGGTGCCTGGGCGATCCTAGCCTTTATATCCTCAAATGCCTTCTTTCTCTCCTCATTCCAGAAAAACTCGACATCCTTCTTCAGAAGTTCGGCCATTGGCTTAATGACTTGAGCAAAATCCAACACGAAATTTCTCACAAAGTTAATTTGGCCGAAGAAATACTGCAGTCCTTTCTTGTTCATTGGATTCAAAATTTTAAGCAGAGCCTCTGCTCTGTCAGGGTCAACTGCCAACCCCTTTTCAGAAATGACATGGCCTAGCAGTTTCCCTTCCTTCACTGCAAAGACAAACTTTTTCGGATTGATGGATATGTCGAAATCCCAACATCTCGCAAACACTTGCTGCAAATGAGAGGCATGTTCTTCTCTCTTGTGTGAAAACATTGTCATGTCATCCAAATAGATGACAATAATTTTGTTCAACAGCTCACGGAATGCAATATCCATGGCTCTCTAGAACTTGGCCCCTGCATTGGACAGGTCGAAGGGCATACGTTGGTAGGCGAACGTCCCTCATTTGGTGGTGAACGTCGTCTTGTGTTGGTCCTCATATTTCACCCATATCTGGTTGTATCCAGAGAAACCATCCAGGAGGGAGAAGCGATGTGCTCCTGCGACCACGTGAAGGATCTAAGGAGCTTGGCGGTGAACTCCCTCGAGAGGCACATGCCAAAGTAGGGCTCCAGGTCAACGAACACCACTTCTTGTATTACAATGATCTGAGGAGCTTTATGCAGCCGGATAGAAATATCCTTAATGACACCCACTATTTTCATAGGAGTGTCATCAAGTTGGAGCACACCTTGGCTGCTTCACATGTATTCCATGCCTATTTCCTCGCAAACCACCCTAGGCACGATGATGGTTGATGCCCTAGAATCAATCATACAGTTGTGCACCACGTACCCTTACATCTGCAGAGACAGGTAAAACGACGCCGACCTTTTTTTCCTCGTGATTGAAGTAGTCAAGGTCTGAGCTAGTACGGGTTGTGTCGGCTTCCCCTCTTTAACAATTTTCAATGATTCGCGCAACAAGTCCACCTGCCTAGGGATTTGCAGAGCATCATACAAGCTTATCTTGGCTAGGGTCCTCTTCAACTCATCGACATTGTTGTAGGCCGAAGTAGCAGGTACATGCACCTCTATTTCTTTTGCAATCTCGTACTTGGAACGGTACTGCTGCATGGCCTCAACTCTCTGCCGCTTCGTCAATGAAGGGTACTTAAGTTTCTCTCTTGCCTGCTCCTGGGTTTCACCCTAGGGTTGCACTGCTGGAGCTTTTGTCGGGAATGTCTTCTCTTTTATCGGCGGGAGCAAAGGGCCTTTGTCAGGGGTCTTCACCTGAGGTTGTTCCTTTTCCCGTCGGGTGTACACCTTCAGAGGTTGCATGTGAGCCGCATCCACCTCCATTGGGTTTTTACCATCATTGGTCAAAATTGAAACTTGCTCCTCCTCTAAGATCGCGAGATTGCAATCTGCCTCCCTAATCATGTTAATATCATCACCCGAGCTGCTGCTTGTCAGCGTTTGGGCATAGTGTTGATGAAGCATACAAGTGTCTTCCCCATGCGGGTCATTGCATGTGGAGCACTAGTGCACGTAGTCTGAAGTGCTCGACTCTTCATTGATAGCAGCATTCCTCGCGAGAGCTCTATTGGCTTGAGTCGCTTGGTCTCTTGTAAGCACCGAAGGAGGATAGGGTCTCCTAGGTATGAACTCCTGCTAAGCCTATTTCTTCTTTATAACAACCATGTCGTTGGACAACGTTCGGTAGACAGAAGCAAGAGTCTGTACTTCTTGCAGTAACTTAGCATGCACATCAAAGGCTGGAGACACCGATTGGGCTGGTGGGGGCAATGGTGCTAGTGGTGGGATCGGGGGTAATACCGGGTATTGTGGAGGAGCAAGTAGCGTTGGATACTACGAAGGATATGGAAGTTGTGGTGCCTGCGGAGTGGGAAAATGTACTTGGAGAGCGGAGAATTGAGAGACCACTAGTGCGGGATTCAAATTCCATGATGGAATCTGGTAGGTGGAGGACGTAGAAGGTGGTTGGGCAGAGGCACTAGGATACTATGATTGAGGGAAATCAAGGAAAATCGGCATCGAAATCCTAGGCAGAAGTTTACCAATGGCAATCAAATCTAGCTCCGCCTTTTGGGCCAAATCGTACAACTTAGGGAAAGTGTTGACGTTGGAGAACTTAATGATCATACTGATTTCTAAGTTGAAGGATCTGAGGTAATAGTAGGTAGCTTGCCCGACGGTCGACCGTAGTTCGACGGGCACCCTTTTCCAGGACCTTGCGAACCTTACGTTAAAATCAGCTATCTCCTCTTGCAGGTGTTGTTGGATGTTCATGAACTGATACAACAAAGACCACAGATCTTTGAACTCATTGAATCCTTTCACTAGCTACCCCACCAACTGATCCCATTTGGTGATGGTGCCAGACAAGAAGGATCTATACCAATATAGGAGCTTTCCGCGTAGAGACAGGGCCAAAAACCAGACCATGACACTTTCATCAGTGATGCTATGAAGCGCAGCCAGGGAAACAATGCCTTGAATGTGCTCATAAGCTGTCTTCCCAGTACTGTCATACGTGGGTATGGCCTTCAAGGCGACAACTGGAACCTAAGCTTGCCCGACTAGATTCAGTGGTCCAAAGAAATCCTAGGCTGGAAACAACCTAGGCTGTTGGTTTTGTTGATTTTGATTTGGGTTCACCATATTCACGTTTGAATTCGACTGGTTAGGGGGCGACAATGGCGGTGGTGACAAAAGATTCAGTCGAACAGGCATCCTGAAAGCACCTAACTGCAAGTCGGGTTGTACTGGAGCGTCCTGATGGTCTGGGGAGTTCGAAGGATTCAGAGGGTAGCTAGTCGTAGTGTTGTCTGAAGCTAGATCTTGCTCAACAACCACGATTTCTTGTGATGATGCTTTGCCCAGAGAGATATTAGACCCGACTAGTCTGGGGCGTTCTCCGAAGGCATTGATATCAAGCTTGTAGTATTCAAGATCTTCCTTCGCGTTTCTAACTCTCCATCTTGTACGCATGAAGGCTTAATATTCTTGGATCGGTCCTTGAGCACTTGAGACGTCCGGGTATCAGCAGAGTCGCCAGATGTTTTGATTCGACAACACCGAAGCGAACATCACTTCTTCAATACTGCTTATGAGGTGGAAAACTTCGGGTACCATCGGGCGTGCTAGAGAAACTGTTGGTTACGAATATGCCACTAGGAAAGGATTTGGTCTTTTGCACCCTAGACTCGAAAGGATTTGGTCTTTTGCATTCTAGACCCGCTCAACAGATTGAAAGGTCAGAAGGAAGGGATGCCTTCCGTGCCAATCTCCGGAGAAGGCCAACTCCTATACTACACTACTGGGGTTTGAGATAAGAGAACTGGAAAAAGATTGAAAAATGCATAAAGAAATGTAAATGACATTGCAATAGTGGTGGGGAAGAACAAACAACACAATCACTAACTAATACCCAAACCAACAACAATCAAAACAAAGCATGTAACGGAAAGTAACTCTGCGATTCCTTCCTATGTATCCTTCAATGAGAATTCCAGATTCACTTAATTGCCAATGCTCTAATCCGTGCAAAATTACAACAATAAAAAAATAAATGAACATGAAGCAGAAATACTTGCAGAAGGCAGCATAAAAGAAAGAGACAAGAGTTAGAGACAAGGATGTCTTGTATTGAAGGAAATGTTTGTTTACAACTCTTTTAGCAATATGTTCCCCCCTTTTACAATGAAAGTCAACTGCTATTTATAACAAAATTTTCCCCCAAAATACATTGAAGCACAAAATCCCAAAATTATGATAGCTATTGAGATTTGACCCTTGCTATTCGTGAGCGTACCTGCAACACGATTCTCCTGAGTTTGGTACGGTCTCGGATAGATCTGGTAGTTGAGAAGGCACGTCTCTTCAATGTTGCGGTACGATCTACCCCTTGGGATGTTTAAGGGTTCTGTTAGGATGTCCTGGGGTTGAAAACTAAGCTAGCGCTCCATTAATGTAGTCTGACAGGCCACCTAACTCTGCTCCCTTGTCCGCTTCAAAAACTGCTAAAGGTCACAAAATCTTGTATTGGAGCTGAAAGTCGCAGGCAGGAAGGAGCGATGCTGAGAATTGCTCAAGGTTTGAGCGAACTCGGGGGAGTCGAAATGGAAGGGGGACACTTTGAAAATACGCCACTGTTCGTTGGGTTGGATGAGTGACGAAGAGTCACTACTGGATGGAGCAAACCCGAGAGTCGCACCAAAATGGGAGCGATCCCAAGAGTCACTTCTGGGTGGAGCGAACTCCGACGCGAGGCTCATGCCTTAGACAAATTTCATTTTTGAATTGGTCGACAATCGCAGAAAGGGGAGGCGAACCTAGGAGTCATCGAGCATCAGGGGCGACGATGAGAGTTACTCCCAAATGGAGCAAACTCGGGCTCTTAAACTTAGGCATTTTTTCATCCCCTGCTGCTGTGGTTCGCCAGAGAATGGTGCGACTCTGGGAGTCACTCGACAGAAGGAGCAAACTCTAGCGCGCTGGTGGTCGCTGGGACTTGAAGTGAAGCTGAGGGTCACACTAAAAATGAAGTGACGCCAAGAGCCACTCGTCGGTTGATCGAGGACGGGGATCGTCGAAGAACAGGAGTGAAATCGAGCAGGGTCCATGCCTTAGCCATTTTTTTTGCTTTCTTAATCCTGTCGGCGGTCGCTGGGGGAGTGCGGCGAGGACAGGAATCGCTCAAGAATGGAGCGACTCTCGGGAACGCCATGCCTTAGATTTTTTTTGCGTTTTTCACTATTGCTTGCTACCACTAAATGCTAACGGGAATCACATTGGAATGGGGCAAAGCTGAGAATCATCGCAGAATGGAGTGACTCTCAAAATCGCTCAAAAAGAGTGTGACTCGGGAGTGCCCCTGCCTTAGAATTTTTTGGGCTTTTCCCAGACTTCACCGGAGCTTGCTGAAAACTGGAAACTTGAACCTGGAAAATCTGAACCTACCAACACCTGAAAAATGCAATCCCGAGGATCACCTGGACTGACAGCTTGGAAAGGAGGAAAGGAGAGGATCTGATCCTAAAAATGCAGCAGTTTTTTCAAATTTTCAACATTTTTACCCCTTAGCCAAATGTGGTGCCAGGATTTTGTGGTGTATAATGGTAAACGCTATTTCATAAATTAAAACATGGGTTCCTTGCACTCTACCCTAGATGTCCAGGCTCCAACTTCACCCGTAATTCCTCGTGCTCTAGCTCACCCCAACTTGCACCCCATAGTTACTTGCGCTCCAACTTCACCCGCAGTCATAATAAAATATATATTGTTGCATTCTCCTAGCTTTGCATTTCCATGGCTTTTGTAAGCACAAAAAATGTTGGTTATTTTTGTCTGTTCCATATGAAATTAGTTTCAAATGAGAGTGTTTTTGATAAATTATACTTTTGGCTCTTACACATATTTTTGATGAAGTATATTTTTGGCTATTTTACAAAACATAATTGATATTTACTTAAAACCTTAGTTATCAAGTTCAAGCTCGTGTTCGAGTTCGACATTCTTGAAGTTCGAAAGAAATTCAACATGTTTAAAAATTCGAAATAAAATTCAATATATTATAAATGTACATATATTCTTTAATGTTATGTAAATAAATTATCAATTAAAAAACTCAAACGAAGACTTGAAACAAACATTAATAATTCCCTTGTCATATATTTCCAAGCTTCTAGAGTAGATTTTAGTGGTGCCATTTTAAATAGTTTTTCTATAAAAAAAATACCATTTAATTTTACTTTCAACATTTATATATAAAACTTTATTTAAATGTATTAAAAGAATGTAAATTTTCTTTCTACATTTTTAACATAAAACTTTTACTCAGTTGCATGCGCCTATTGCTAAATTCCAAGATTTTTGGATGTTATAAATGTTTCTAGAAATAAAATATAAAGACAAAAAAATCAAATATAAAGGGAAAACACATGCAATTTTTTTTTGCATGCATTTTCTCCTTCCCTGCCTTGCCCAATTTTTTCCCTACCAAATTTAGGGTTGAAAACACATGCGAAAAATTTCTCGCATGCATTTTCCCCTGCCCGCGTGCATTCCCCACTTGTTTTTTGCCTAATTTTTTTCTTTCTGAATTTAGGGTTTATTTACCAAACTTATTCGTTAGGATTTTAAATTCAACGAATTTCGAATTTTATCTAAAAAATTTGATGAATTTGATAACTAAGCTCAAAACTATTTGCGAGTTATTCTCGTTAGTTGAGAGGAACTTGTGAAATGTCTTAAAATCAAAGTTTATGATTACATTTCAATGGTCTTTGTCATACATTATAATTAATAAGTGATTTTAATGATATGATCTTCTTGCTAATCTCATTGACTATGAAATATATCCTTCGTAAACAATCTTAGATTGTTTAAAATTTCTCAGATGTAAAGGAGTTGTTGTTATTTTTGTGATGGTTAAAACTGAATTTTGAAGTGTTTTTTTTTTCTTTTTTCCTCTTTAAAATTGTTTTTCCATAACTATTGTTATAGGTATTTTTATTTTAATTCATTTTAATAATTATATAAAAATATTTGCAGGTCTAACTGGTGAATACATTGTGATAACAAAGGCCCACAATTGCTTTTGTTGTTTTATTGAGACATAATGTGTTTTTTGCAGAACATAAAGATAGTTTATATAAAGATCTAATAACTTTAGAGAAAGTTGTAGCTACCTTGAAATCAAAATTAATTGAAACAAAAAAAGCTAATGGTTATTAGCTCTTGAAATAAAGACAAAGTATCACTTTTAAGGGTCTTGGCACTTAAATTTGATTTTAGCTATAATTGGAATGCCTTGTCTAGATAACTAGATAATAGGAGGTTTGAAAGCTCTTTATGTCATGTTAATAACAAGGTGGAATAGGTGTTGTTGGGGGCAGCCCCATGATTTGAACCTTGCTTAGTAGTAGAAAAGGACTTGAACGTTACTTGTAGTAGAAAAGGATGAAAAGGACTTGAACGTTGCTTGGTAGTAGAAAAGGAATGTGGATGTAACCAACTCTCCTATGGATAAAAAAAAAATTATGGATGTGGATATTAGAGAAGTTACTTTTAAAAACATTGTATAACATAATTTTAACTTCTAAAAATGTTTTTTTTTTATAGGTTTGGGGGTTAAGGTTCAAACTCCTTACCACATGATATTAAGGAAATATGAATGTTTTGTTACAAGAAAAATTCTATCATTATTTATAATAAATATTCATATCTTTTTTAAAAGAACTTGATGATCACGTAAAGTGACACTTGTAATTCAAGAGAGAGGGATATCAAAACAACATGAAATGGATTAAATTTTTTAAAATTGATGAAGTGATTTATGAAAGGATTCATCTATAATTTGAAACTTTATTTAAAAATATATTCTTTGCTAAGACCCTAGTGAAAAATATTAAATCAATCCAGAAGGTACCTACAAAGAATAAAATCACATTCAAGAGGATTTTTTAATGTAAACAAGGTATATTATTAGCCAATTTAGACCAGGTTTTTCATCATCTTGCAATTGAAATAGGAAAATGAAGAAATATTAATAGAGAAGAATGTGTATGTCTACCTTGCAAGTAAAAAAAAAATTGAAGATGAGAAAAATATAATAATATGTTGTTTTATATGCTAAAATCTAAGACAAGTTGCAACATAAAGACTTGAACAACTTATACAACATATTAAGTTTACCATCTACAAGAATGGTGAATATTTTTAAGATGTTTTCATACATCAAATAATGAACACATAGGATATGTGAATTTATTTTTCACATAGTATTGAAATGTAGTGAAGTTGTCGAACAAGAGAAACAAATATATATATCTATTTTTTAAATCGTTACATCAAGTTCTATAATGCATTTAAAAATTTTATTCCACTTATATTTCTCTATATGACATTTTGTTCAACAATATATTTGAGGTATCGAATCTTCATCATGCCAAATGAAGACTTTATCCAAATAAACATATAGGCAGTGTCTTTTGAGAGTTTGAAGTGCTTGTTGAACATATTGTAGATATCTTACTATAGATGAGAATGCCATCTAAGTAGACTACCATAAATGAGTTGGTGTAGAGACATCATAATCATCATCCTCATCATCATGAATGTGGCAAGTGCATTGATCAAGCCAAACAACATATCCGACCACTCAAATAAATCCAATCATCATCCTCATCATCATGAATGTGGTCGGTGCATTGGTCAATCCAAAAGGTATAACCAACCACTCAAATAGACCCTCATTGGATTTGAATGTAGCCTAGTTGGTCCAACAAGTCATCTATTTGAGGGAGTGGATAGTGGTTCTTCACGGTTATTTTGTTCGAGGCTTCCATATTTCTTTAGAGCCAAAACAATTGGACTGCCACATGATGAAGCACTTGGTATAGTGTAGCTTAGGACTTTGTTTTTATCAATTAAATAAGTGTTTGAAATATTAAAGGGAGAACAACAATTTCAACAAACAACTTTGTCATAGACATAGTTGCTAATAAATTTGTGGAACAATGCTTCGAAGGCCCTTAAAAATGCAAAATAAAATATTTACTATAAATAATATATATATTTAAAGATTTTTGTAGCTTAGTCATGTTGACACATAAGTGGAAGATAAAAAACAAAAGTACAATTCATGTATATGTAATTTTTAATTAATATGTACATTGTAACTTATGGAAGGTGGACCACCACATTTCATATAGGTGACCTAATTTAAGAAAGGTGAACCATCACATTGCCATGTGGGTGACCTTCCATATTCAATATAATGGATTTCCAACACACCAAAAATATTGTATAAAGAGAGATGCACCTCTGACTATAAAAATAGAGATAATGGATGCAATGTTATAGCCTCACATCTCTTCTCAGAGATTGCTTGCATTTTAATTTATTTTTTGAGCAATAAAATCATCTTATTATTTTGCTTATAAATATTCTTGATCTTTCTTAAAATTATTTAGATCAAATTTAATTGGATGTACATGCCCAAATTTAACTCATCGACACTCGAGACATTTGCCACATATACTAGTACATCCTTGTGTCTTGATCAAAAATATAGTGGCCATAGATTCACTACAAGTATTGTATCTCTAGGTGACTAGATTATGATACACATTGTACTTCAAGGATTGTAGTCCTTAGATTGTCAACATCTGACACATATATATAACCTCTAAGTCTCAAAAGCCCATCTCTTTTTAAATGATAACTTTCATAGTGTGTATTTTGGGCATCCACCTTTAGGGAAATTTTCACTCTCTAGAAATGCTCATGCTCATACAAATGTCTCAAGATCCTCTCTCTAAAGAATGATTAGAGAGTAATCATGGCAATAATGTGCTATCCATGATTGTGTATTTGTTATTTGATTTTATTTTCCTTTGATGTAGCTAATGTCAAAGTTGTACTCACATAAAAAATCCAACCATCATCATATCGAGAATTAAGTTTCGATGAGTATAGATTTACCAGAGTCTTTGGTGACTAGTTTTTAATTCAAAGGGTTTTCCCAAGAGATATTGCCTTCACATCTATAAAACATGAATTATTGTTGTCGGTTCTAGATCATGCAGTGCATAGTTCTACTCATGTTATTTAAATTTTCTAAAATCATAGGCTACGACTCGTCCTTCTTGCATCAAGGGTCTCCTTAAGCCTTCTTCTAAGGCATCAATAATCACAAAGAATTTCCCTATTTGTTTAGGTAACTTGAAAATTGATCATGTTGTTAACTTCTCTTTCAACAACCAAAATGCCTCCTCACACTTCTTAGGCCATACATATTTCGTTCCTTTCTTTTGAAGTGAGGTGATGTGATGTGCTATCTTTGAACAATCCTTCAAAAAACCTTTTATAACATTTGGCTAAGCCCATGAAGTTGCAAACTTCATGCACACTGTAAGATGTTGGCCACTCCATAATGCCTTTAATTTTTACCTAATCAATAGAGATAACTTCTACATAAATGATATATTTTGAATAATGCACTCTTTTATGAAAAAAGACACATTTAGACAACTTCCCATATAGCTTTTGCTTTCTCAATATTTGCATTACCATTTGTGGATGTTCTGAGTGCTCTTCCTCATTTTGGGAAGAAATCAAAATTTCATCTAAGAGAACCAACACAATTTGTCCAAGTAATATTTGAGCACATTGTTCATCAGGTTCATAAAAGTAGTTGGAGCATTCATGAGTAAAAAAGAACCATGATGAACTTGTAATACCCATATCGAGTGTTGAAAGTTATTTTTTTTATATCCTCTTCTTTGATTCTTAGTTGATGATATACTGAAAAAAGAAAATATTTGAGAAGACAATTGCCTCTTGTATTTGGTGAAATAGGTCATCAATCCTTAGAAGAGGGCATCAATTCTTAATCATAGCCTTGTTCAACATTCCATAGTCAATACACAACTTGAGAGTACCATTTTTTTATTATACAAAAATCACTGATGCACCCCAAGGTGATACACTCGGCCAAATAATCCCTTTTAACAATAATTAATTTAATTACATTTTAAGCTTGAATAACTTAGTGAATGGTCATTTTGTTGAGAGCCTTAATTGTGACCTAGCTCCTTGAAGGACTTCTATTGAAGAGTCAAACTCCCTTCTTGGAGGTAAAGGTAAACCTCGAAACTCTTTAGGGAAAACATCCTAAAAAATTCTTAAACAAGGGATATTCTTCAAGATTTGGTTCCTTTTCAACTTATATATCATTAATATGGATTACATGTAGTACACATCCATTTAATTAATCTTTATTCAGTTGCATAGCTAAAATCTATCTCAAACTAACATGTTTTTGACTTTTTGGATGGTGGTACTATAACCATTATCATCAAGGTACTCAACCACCTTAACAGAGCAATCAAACTTGGACCTATGCTGCTATAATCGGTTAAATCCAATAATCACATTGTATGATATTAGAGGGGCCACATACATGTCTACTTCAGTGGTGAAGTTGAGAAACTCCAATCAAATATTAATCTACTAGATTCTCAACCCAGTACAAATGTACTTCATGAACTTAGATTTTCTTTTAATTTTTCCTAGTACATGTAGATTCATGAAACATTCAGTTTTCCAATATTTATCAAAATATTTACAAGGCATCCATGAATATTACCTAAGTTCTAAATAGGAGCTTTCTAATGCTCCTCTTGTTAGTTATCAATTGTTGCATGATTGTGTTATTAAGGCTAGTTAGGTTGTAAAGGCTATTTGATGGTAATTTTATTTCCATGCTTAGGACATTGATGGGCATAATCATCTCCTCCATAAATTAACATCCATCCTTTGGTCCCTTCTTGACTTGATTACCTCCATTCTTGTTCAAAGGTCTTTTCTATTGAAAGTCTTACTTATGGTTGTCCTTAAAACACCTCTTCTCAAACTTTCCTTTTCCTCTGTTTATAGGTTTTTCTTTTAATTTTTTTCTTCATATTAGGTACTAGTCAGAAATATTTCTCCTGTAGTTACTAGGCCATGGACATCCACTATAGCCTCTATGTTGAGGTTCATAACATCATAACATTGTTCTCATCCATTTGATACTAAGATATGTACTTTAGGAGTCTAGTAAATGTCTTATAATACCAAATCATAGTCTTATATCCTTGCATAATGTTTTGGAATTTAGTCATTTCTTGTCAAAGTACAATTATAACAACCACCTCTATCAAAGAATCTTCAAGTTTATATAAAGACAAAAATAGGACAATTAATATCTTCATGCATTGGATATCCTCAACTATTAATTATCCTTAACTATCATTTCTATTATCGACCCTAGAGAACTAACCCTTCAATAAGGAGATTAGATTTAGAGTATTAGTATGCCAAAAAATGAACTCATGGATGTGCTAATCTATTTACATAATCCCACTCATACCATACATATTAACACAATCAATACATTCTAAAAACATAAATTTTGGATACACATATTCATGCAATCATCTCAATGCATCCTATCTACCTAAAGAATTTTACTCAAGTATAATATGGACACAATGATTAATATAAACATAGTTTACCCGAATTTTTTTTGGAGCAAGTCCACCTAATATGTTCCTTGGGGCTTAATTTATATTAAATAGTTCAAGCACATGTCAATGCCCGTCCTTGACATTCCATCCCTATGAAGAACCTATTTTGTAAGTACCATATATAAATCATCCATGTCCTCCTATATCTATACACATCTTCCTTTCCATCTTACCAAGTCAAAGATTCCATTTTATTTCATAGTGACTTCACAAGATAGCCTCACATAGGTAAAACAACAAGCATGAAACAATGATCCATTTACAATGGTGATATGGAAAAATATACTTCCATCCTGATAACTCACTAATATAAGACATTATGCTATCTATAATGATTCGACCAAACATCCATTAATCTTGGTAAGGTATTAAATTTAGGATAGTGACTCATAGTTGTTGAGTCCTCCTTGATAAAGTACCCTTATATGCTATTGAACAAGATCTCCTTCCCACTTAGAGTGGTAATAAAATATAACATTTATCTCACACTTAATGATTGTTCATCAAGGTAACACTCCAACTAGTCTTGTGTCAAGTGTAGATCATATAATTTGTTTGTGATAATTGTTTATTATGGAATCACCCAATTAGACAAGTAATACACAAAGGTTTCCTATCAATGCAATATTCATATATGTAAACACATAGTTATTGTTCAAATAATACCTTAGTAAGGATTGGATTTTGTTTGAGCAAGTATAGAATCACCCAATTAGACAAGTAATACACAAAGGTTTCCTATCAATGCAATATTCATATATGTAAACACATAGTTATTGTACAAATAATACCTTAGTAAGGATTGGATTTTGTTTGAGCAAGTATAGAATAAGAATATCAATGCATGTTTTCAATTTATCAAAGTGCAAAATAAGAAAATTAATGCATATTTTCAACTTATTCAAGTACACAAATAGAACAATCATTTATGTTTATAGTCAAGAATTCTTCTAGGTTCATCCAAGTATAAAATAGATCTATATTTTTTTTGGTAGGTTATATTAAAAGTGGGTTTTTCCCAAGGATCCCAAAACCTGATTACACAGGATCAGATTACAACACAATAGATCAGAATAAAACAAAAGGAATTTGTCCAAGTATGGAAAAAAGGATAGGCAGGTACAACCAAAAGGAATAAAATAAGGAACACACTAGAGGAAAAAAAATAGGGAAAGGAAGGTGCCATCCTTTGCACCAAAGAAAGACGTTTTCCTTTGCACCCAAGGAAAAATGGGCAGGAAGGGAAAGTCCACCAGAAAACCAAATTTGAATCAAAAGGCGCCAAAAAAGAATTTGAAGTAAATAAAGGGTGGTAGAAAGTGCCAAACCACCCCAACCACTAAAAATATTTTGAAACTTTCCCATAGGCGATAAAAGGAAACAAAGCCAGAAATTTAAAATTTGAAACATCCCAAGGGCGGGAAAACCAGAAACCACCCTTGGGAAACAAATATCTGAAGAGAACCAGCATCCCATGCAGGGGAGCCCAAAAAGAAGCAAAATGGAATAATAGCCTAAATATGGTATTGCAGTGGTTCAACAACAAAAGGAACACCCCAAGCCACAGGGTCCTTATGCAGAAAAGGAAGCCTTTGAAAACACCTACCCAGTAGAGGAAACAACAGTAGTAGAACAACACTTCTGAAGGAAAGGATGGGAAAGTGCCACAAGAATTCAAAAGGAAGGAGTCACGAGGATGCATGACTATAGACGATAGAGCACAAACCAAAAAATAGTAGCCATTCATCCCAGACAACCTTCAACAGCAGCTTCAAGGTCACAAAAGAGGAAGTCCCGCAAGGAATCAACAACAAGAAAAACAGAGGCCCCCGGAAGCCACAAAAGGAACTGAGAACTTGCAAGAACCACCACCTCAAACCCAAAGAGCAAATTCATAGTAGAAAGCACATGGGCAACCCCTAAGCCCAAAAGGATGTTGTGCAAAACTGTTCATGAAGCCAGAATTCCTCAGACCCGCCAACAAACAAATTCAAGGAAACAAGGAGGAAAACCTGCAAGGATTCAACAGCAAAAAGACCAGAGGCTGCAAAGCCACGAAAGGAACTAAAATCCTGCAAGACCCACCACATCGAATCCAAAGAGCTGAGTCACAGTATAATGCACGTGGTCAAATCTAAATAGAGCTATATTTTTAACAGTCAAGAATTCTTCTAGTTTATTCATATATATATATATATAATCAAGAATTATTCTAATTTGTTGAACATATAAAAATATGACAATTATTTTTTGATGGACAAGACTTCTTCTAGTTTGTTTAACTAGAAATATAGGACAATTATTTTTTTGACAGTCAATAATTCTTCTAGTTTGTTCAAATACAAAAATAGAAATATATATATTTTTTAATTAGGAATTCTTCAAGTTTATATAAAGACAAAAATAGGACAATTATTTTTTTTGATAGTTAAGGATGCTTTTATTTTTTCCCAATACAACATGATCATTAAATCAAAAGTGAGAGTAAGAATATAACTTAGATTTGATAACAAGAATAACAACTCAAGTTTTATGGCAAGGTCAATATTGATAGTTCAATAACCATTCATGTCACAATAAAGAGGGGGTATATATGCACCCTAGCTATTGAGTTCATTAGCTTCCAAGCTAACCTCACACATAGATTTAAAAGTAAATACTACTTACAAACAAGTAGAGAGTCAAATCATAGTTTTAGAATCACAATTCCTTGCTTTGTTGTCTTTCCATCCCATGAGCTAAGTTGTAGCTCCTAGGTCAATTTCATGGAAAAGGTATATGGATTAAGGTGTACATAGATTTAGTCACTACTTGGCTACTATTTTATTGAAGTAGATATAATTTGATCTTATCAGGCCAAGGGCAAAACTGTTAGAGAGTGATTATAGGCACTACTAATGTAGCCTACAAGCAAGTATTAATGTAATCCTATGGGTATTTTTCATGTAATCCTACGCACATCACTTATGTGAGCTTTTGGGCATCATTTATGTAAGCCTATGAGCAAGTTTGATGTATTCACTCTTAGTGATATTGACTAAACTACCAATGTGGTTAACCTTGGTTAAAGGGTTTAATACACTTATTATATTGTAATTTAACCTTCAAGTCAGGTTATGTTGGCTTCAAGTTAGTATCTAATTGGGGATTTGGTATCACTATAAATACCCCCAATAACTGATCCATTGCATTTATTTGTGATATGTGAGATTTTGGGGGTGCCTACGAGTACCCACCTCTTATTCCTTCTATCAGTTAATGTTCTCTCTCTCTCTCTCTCGCTTATCATGCTATATTTAATTTCCGTTTGTATCTTTCTTGCTTATGATCATGGTGAGTGTATGTTTATGAATGTTTTTAGAAAGTATTGTGAATTATAACATATTTTAAATGAGAATGAAAACAACAAATTCCTTTGTTTTTTAATTGGAAAAAGTTCTATTATAGACATGGACAATTTTTGTTTGAATACCATTGTCAACAAGCCATCAAACTATTACAACATTAGAGTTGGTTTTACATAAATTCAATAGCAAACACAAGCCAATTCAAAAGAAAAATAAGCACAATCAATTTTCTTTCCTTTTTAATTACATTCAAATTTGGCACTTAACTTTCAAAAAAATATTCATACTTAGGTTCACGCTAATTTTCTTACAGGAAAAAGCAAATTAGAAAACAACAAAGCATACTAAAATTATCACTTTCTCAAGGGTTAGATTAGAAGAAAAACCTTACAAGGTGAACTTCCATAAATTTGAGGATGGATGAAAGTTGCAAGACAACTCTACTAGGTTTTACTTCTTCTACACCATAAAAAATTTGAGATTATCATATAAAAACTATAATAAGCCATATTGTTTGCTTTGTTCATATCAAATTTTCAGTATGCTTGGATTTTCATGGACTTAAAGCATATAGTTCCTCTTGTATAATGATTATTCCATCAAGGATTTAATTGCTACAAAGAAAATCACTTTGTTTCTTTGTGATAATATAATCTAAAATTTATTTAAATCTATTTTTCATAAATTTAATTTGTAGGAAATCATGTGATAGAGGCTTATTAATCAACAAAAATTTCTAAAAATATTGTTTTTATCACCTTAGGAATTGATGAAAAAATTATAATTTATCTCACTTATCCTATTCTTATTTTTTCTAGCCTCTTCTCTTCCATTCAACACGTCACTCTTTAATATCTCCAATATTTTTTAAAGGAAAATAATAGGATATCCTTAATTAATAGGTGGTTTGTCAAAGTCAAAAAAGAAAATTTCCTCTTGTCGCTTCTTGATCAAAATCTTCCTCATCAAGATTTTATTCTATCTCTACATAATAATTGATGGCATATTTTTGTAAAGGATCACCTTGAGCCTCTTTATCCCTTCCAACTTATAGTAGAATATATTCGAAACAATTGATTATTTCCTTATTGATCTCTTTTTCTTTTTTATTGTTTCTTCCATCTTGAGTCAAAATATTTTTGATAAGAAGAAAGGATAATAGGTTTTGATAGTAGCATGGAAATTTTATTATTTTTATCATCTTTATTAAGCCATCTCTCTGAAGGTTTTTTGGTTAGATGTTACTTTTTATTTTGTAATATGTTATAATTATCAACAACTAGTTAATTTTCTTACACATAATTGTTGGTTTATTCCATTGAGTTCCATTCTCTTATAGATCCTTGATCTTAACCTATATTTTACATATATACCAAATGTTTTAATATTTTAGATCTTCACCTATTTCTTTAGATATTTTGGATTTTAAATAAATCTATATATACATTATCCTTTAAATTTTGCTTCCCTCACCGCAGCACAACCATTTGAAAGAAATTAGGGTCTTAGAGTTGCATGGACTGAAAATGGAATGACATTGGATGAACATTATTGAGTATATTATATCTCAAGAGAATTGATTTGTGATTTGATCATGTTTACAACAAAATATTTGAACATATTGTATGATTTGCTTATGAATACCTATTAGATAAAAAAAAACTTATCCAATATTTTTTATCATATATTATATCCTAGTACACCTATTATTCCATGTCTACTAAAGCTTGAAGAAAGAGTATTCCAAAGGTATGGCTTCGGGTTCTCATATGGGAGACCTAGGTTCAAACCACTACACAATGTCTGGGATCCTTTAAAAAACCCATGCTTTTACCTTAAATTTTTTTATCCAAAATGGATAGGTTATCGGTAGCGGCCAGTGCTTGTTGGTGGGCTATCCTAGTTCGATTCCCTAGACGGTTGGGACTCACGTTGACTTTGTATTTACCCAATGAGATAAAGTTTATAAAGGTTCCCCCAATTCCAAAGGTCATTTATATCGAAAAATAAATCCAAATGCCCCGTTGATCTAGACCAACCATGATTCCCACCTTTCTTTTCTTCAAAAGATATAACTATGTTGAAGTTCCCCCAAGAAATTTAGACCTCATAATTGTGATTTATGCTTGAATTTGACATAAAAAAATTAAAATCCTTCTAAAATTTACCTTGAAGAGTAAATTTATTTGGGGCATATGCATTTATGATTCTAATTTTCATACATATTTTTTACTTTCTTAAAACAAATGACCAACAACCCGATTAATTACTAGCAATCATCCATCCTATTTGTGATTGTATCACACCACTACAATGCCTCCCAGAACTCATAGAATAAAACATTCTAGATAATCTTCTATTTTACATATATTTTTTAATGAGTTCTTATACCTTCCCTATCTATATTTGTTTCCTATGTTAAAATAAGTTTAAGGTTATAACTATCTATTATCTTCTTGGAGCTATATTCATACCTCTAATATTCCAAGATACTATATCTATCATCATTTATTATTATTATTATTTATTCCAAGATTTCCATATAATTCTAATAACAAAGAATCCAAAAATCTTAACAAAAATCGAACCAACAATGAGAGAGGGAAAATCCAACCCTCTCCATGCTCTTTGGTTTAAGGGAAGACTAGAGGAAATGAAATGTCAAACCAAAAATTTCCAAGCTTCAAATCCTCTTAGAGCCCTGACCACCCACTTAGAACATAGAGCAATACCTTATCATCTACAGTCCAACAGATCCATTCTGCTAGATTCTATGGGAAGATAGCAAATATCCCAAACAACTTTATGAAATCGCTTTGTTTTAGAAGAATTATTCTAAAGAAAATCCTGAAGAAGTTTCTCAAGCTTCTTATAGAAAGCTTGTGAAGAAACCCAACAAGAGGAATAGTATACATGAGTGGCAACTAAAAATTTAGAGAAAATATAAAATTTACCTGCTAATGACAACTTCTTAGTAACCCATAAATCAAGTTTCTTTTCAGCTCTTTGAAGCACATAATTCCAAAGCTGAGTAGGGGAGCCTTGAAAGGCAAAAGGAATACCAAGAAACTTAAAACTTCTCCAAGAGGGATCCAATTCCAATGATACCCTTGAAGCCAAGGTGACATAGGTAAGGGAGACTGTCTAAAGCAAGAGGTCTTCCTCCATTGTATTCTAGAACCAGAGGTTGTGCAAAAGGTGTTAAAAAAAATAGAGCATTAGAAACAAATTGCTCCTCTTCCCTTATAGTAAGAAAGGAGTCATCAAAAAAGTGACCATTAATAAGTTGTCCCTGATCATTTGAAAGAGCAATTCCTTTAATAAAACCTGCATAAGATTGAGCAGCTAAAATATAGTTGAAGGCTTCAACAACAAGCACATATAAAGATGGAGCAACAGGACACCCTTTCCAAACATATCTAAAAAGGCCCACTACTTCAGAATGTGAATTGTTCATATTTAGAATAGTCGAAGCATATATGAATAAAATAGCAATAGTTTGAATGAAAACTGACCCAAATCCTAAAGCTTTGAGCATAGCAAGAATGAATATCCATTCAATGCGGTCATAAGATTTCTCAAAATAAATATTAATAAAAAGCATATTCTAGTTTGACATTCGGGCCCATTCCATGCCCTCCCATACAACCAAAATATTATCAAGGATGTACCTTCCTTGAATAAAGCCAATTTGCTCTTATCAGACTATCAAAGGAAGAAGAGGTCTAAGGCGAAGAGCCAAAGCTTTGGCAATGATCTTGTAACTAACATTCAACTAAGTAATAGGCCTCCAATTAGTGATCAACTTAGGGTCCCCTTGCTTGGGTATGAATTTGATATTGCCCCTATTAGTAATTGCTCCCAAAGAGTCCACTCGAAGAGCCTCCAGATAAAATTTATGCAGATCAGGACCAACTAAGTCCCAAAGACCCTTGTAGAACTCACAAGGAAAGCCATCCAGACCTGGTGCTTTATCATTTTCCATTTGAGACAATGCATCCTCCAGATCTATAAGGGAGAGTAGTTTATCACACCCTACTCTTTGAGACTCTGAAACCTTAACTGGTACAACTACTATACAAGCTACCAGTGCTTACTCCCACTTAGGAGAATAAGCTTGAGTGACAAAAAAAATAGTATAGTGCTTGACAAAAGCATCAATCATCTCAGGAAGATAAGTAAGCCTTATTCCATTATCTTGAATGGCCTTGAATTTAGTAGCTTTCCTAGGAGGGTGAAGCCTTTGAAAAAATTCTTTAGTGACCCTATTGTATCGCTCCAAATTTTTTGCACCCTTACCTTTAGGCTATAGGATCCGTGCCTAGAAGGGGGATGTGAAAAGGATGGGACAATACCTCGGACTGAGAGGCCCTTTGAAGGTCCCGCCTCTTGGGGGAGGGGTATAAGGGTGAATTTTCGATGGATGGTGGGTTCACCAGGAAAATTTTGAATGGCAGTTTCCATGCCTAGGTTGACAATGAGTTTGATGTGTTCATTTTGTGCTTTAATCATTCAACTCCTAGGTTTGGCCAAATATGAATCTAAACTATTCTATATGCCAATGCTGATTTAAATGAATACAGAAAGTAGAAATGAATGCAAATAACAGAGAATATGCTAACTAGAAGGTGTCACACCTGATTTTGTATGTCTGATGAAGATTTTGAGTCTTGTAGCAGTTCATATTGTCTCAATTTGTACGTAATCGTCTAAGATCAGACAGGATCGTCTAAAAACTGATGAATTCGTCAGACGAATTTGTCAGAAACCTGCAATCACAAGAATAGATGCAAAATACCAAGTATGCAAGTGCAGAAGCAAAGGACAATGGTAGAAATGACAGCAAAATGCCTAAATAATGGATTCCAATAACAAATAAGAAAATGCAATAGATTTAATGATTGATTTTAACCTTACCATGCGATTATGCTAAATGAGGTGAACGCCAAGATGCAAAAAACACAATAATTCAAGACAGTGCAGAAATACAATATGAAAAATGTAGAGAAAGTTAAGAAAATGCAAACTCTAAACTCGGACTGCCCCCAATCTTAACTACAGTCAGGATCGCCTCCAATCATACGATATCGTCCGCAATCGTTCGAGATCATCTACGATGATCCAAGCTAGCTTCAACTGAAAAACAGTAGAGTTCCTACAGTAAAATGCAAAAAAATACTGAAAGCAAGCAATAGTGCGAGGGAATAAGGAGCTAACTCTACAATGAAATCTATCAACTAAGGGGTTAGGGATTCAGGGAGAATCAGGATCAATGGGAGTCAGGGGGATAAACTAGAAAAATCCTAGTTTATATAGGATTAGGAGAAGGCTAGGAGGTTGGGGATTATCCCAATCTAGGAGATCTCCAACAGGGAAATCGCCAACTACGCAGACACGCTTCTGCCTGATTTGGAGAGGCTATTGAAATAGAAGCTAATTATGAAAATTTGATTTTGGGACGAAATCGTCTGGACGTTCTGTTCCAGAAGAATTCGTCAGATCGGGGACGATTTCGTCTAATCTGCGACGATATCGTCCAACGATCAAAACAAATCCTAAAAATGGCATGGAAAATGGGGAAAGCGGGTAACAAGCGGTTTAACGGGAAGTTTGGGGTTGAAATTCAAATTTTAATATTTTATCTTTTTACTAAGGTTTTAACCGTGCCAATTTTAGGGTGCTACACCTATCACCAACTTTAAGCCAATGAAGTCGGGCCTTAATTTGAGCTTCCCAAGCATCATAAAGTTCATCAAGTTTAAGTTCATGCCTCATTTGGGCAACATGAGACTGAATTTTAGGATTAAACAGATAAGCCTCAAGCTTGAGAGAAGCTTTATCAAGCTCATCATGAAGAAAAACATTGGAATATATTTTGAACTATGCCACCTTTTTTCCTAAAGTATGGAGCAAGACAATTGTACAAAAAATGGCATCATTCCACCATTCTATCCAACCCAACTCTCAAGTAGGTCTAGGAACTAGATTCCATACTTTACGGATATGATAGAACATGGAAGGGTGCTAAAGAAAGGAAGTATTGAAAAAATTTGTGATTTGTAGTGTCTCTGAGGTAAGGATTTCATCATCACATTAAACATGATGGGTGAATGGTTGAAAGTAGTGGTACCAGGAATGGTTTCCACAAACGGAGCTAAAGCATTTCTCCTATGAAAGAAAAATTGCACATGATATGAAAGCATGGCTTTGTCCAGCCTTCTTAGACTTCTTGCATGGCCAACTTGGAAATTGGACCACGTATACCACAAATTTTTAGAAAATTTCTTAAGAGAAAAACAAGAATTGGGGTCTAACAAACTCAATTTGTTTTTCATGAAGTACCAGGTCTCTCTTTCCCCAATGGACCACCACATGGAAAGTTGTTCTATCTTGTCTACAAGATTTTCAGTCATTAAAATCTCTGCACATAACCCAAACAATAAATGGTAAAGAAAAAACACACCACCACTAGAGGCTACAACACTCTTGAGCATCATTGGATGCATAGACATTAATAATGCCAAAATATAGCCCACCAACCTCAAGTAAAATCAAAATTGTGTGATTGGAGGGGTCCACACCCCACAAGACAAAACTGTCTTTTCACCTAGATGCCAAAAGAATGACATCTCCCTCTCTGCTAGGGGAATGACTGGTGACATAAAAAAGTAACCTAGCCAAAGAAAATGGCAAGTACATTGCAGAATAAAGTCATAATTTTAATCTCTTGAAGATAGAGAAAGTCAGGATTACCATAAGATTTGGAGCATAAAGCAATCTCATCTTGGATCAAGTATTTGTGGACTGGGTCTGTTAGCCCTCTAACATTCCATGATAAAAAATCATGGGGATCAATAAAGACTCATATGTACGACTACATCTTCAGTATCTTTAAGGTTTGAAAGAGAATCATAAATATTACTGAGAAAATGCTCTGAATTGCCTTCCAAAACTTCGTTTGACACATTTTGTCTTGGTCCTGGGATGGGCTATGGGATATTCGACCATTGACAAAATCTCGTTTAAGTTCAATGAAGCTTGAGGAAGACTACCCATTGATATGCAAAACTAGAGAATCTGAAGACTGAGTAGGAGCAGAAGAAGTAACAATTTTGGCAAAGGAAGCACTAGTGGTGAGGAAGACTACCCATTGATATGCAGAACTAGAGAATTTGAATACTAAGTAGGAGCAGAATAAGTAATAATTTTGGTAAAGAAAACACTAGTCGATGGTACATTAGCAACCATTTTTGAAGCCCTAACAGTATCACTGGTTGCATGGTATGCTGCTCCATCACCACACCATGCCCAACTGGCACAAAAGATACAAGGGGTTGAGATGAGTTGCTAGGAGCAGCCATAGGGTTTACATTTTTCCCATTATTACCCTTCTTCTGGACTACTTTTTATGATATGGAACACCCAAAAGATATCACCATCAAGGTGCAGGACAAAGGAAAGAAGACCACAGAGAAAAGAATTTTGATTGTAGATACGTTTCAAGTGCCCCTAAATGAAGTTGTAGTAGTACAACCAAAGTTTCCCAGTAAGAAAGTGATGTGACTAAGGTAAAAAATAAATGGGACACCTCTAAGTAAACAATGTTTGATACTTGACCTAGAATAACTAGAGTAAGAAGAGAAGGTCAAAATCATCTCCCAAGATACCCCTCCTCAATATCTAAAAATAGATACCAGATTTATCATCTAGACATAGGAGGAGGTAAATTTTATAGCAAAAATTGTAATTAGAGCATCATTTTCTACTGTCACCCAAAAATATAGTTTATATGGGGTAAGAGAAACAAATAATAGTGTCTCTAAAATGGATCCATTCACCAATGAAATCATTGTAGTCATCATTAAAGTTCTAGTTTGACAAAATATTTTAGACCTATTAAGAAAGAGTCTCAATTCCATGATAAATTCAGATAATATTCCTTTGACTTTACCCGCAAACTCACCCATACAAGGAAAAACAATCCCACCTTCTTTAGGAACCCCAACATCATTAGCCCATGCTACAATAGCCTCATTTTTCAAACCCTTGATTGCATTTCCATAAACTCTAGGGTAGTAGGAAGGATCACAAGGAATAACACCAAACTTAAAAGCATTGGAGAAACTTCAAATGATCCAACAACAAACAAAGTTACATAATCTAAATAAATAAATAATATCAACACAACTACCGATGACTACCCAACTAATGTGTCATTTTGCCCCACAAATATGGACATTATTATTCTTAGAAAATGAGTCATTGGTTTCCAAACAAAAAGGAGAAATGACAGGGAAATATTGGTAAGTAGTGATAGAAAGGCTCAACTTAAGAGATATCTAAGCCAAGGATAAAGTACAAATCACACAAGAAACTGGAAATATTATCTCATACAATTATGAACACTAAATTGAAAATTGGCCAAAAAGGAGGAGTTGGCATATGTGAAGACTACTTTGAGCAATTCTTAGGCAGAGGCCAAGGCACTTCAAAAATAGATAAATATGATGACTAAGTGTTTAGTGGACCAACCTTCAAAATACCTCCTACAAGAAAAATAAGATCCAATTAGAAGCCTCATAGAGATAATTGTTGAGAAAGAAGTTGAATTTTATCTAGAAGAGAAAATATTTAGAGGTAATTAAAGGAGCTACATTAGATAAGTTAGAAGAAGCAGTCAAAACACCAAAATATTGATAAAAAAGATAAGTGATAGCTATTGGGATGAAATTTATAACATAGCACTCTCGCTCTTTTAGTTGTTCAAATTTCTTGAAGCAACTATTGTGGAAGGTGCCCATATAAATCAAGAAGTTGAGATAAGCCTTGTTGTGGAAGCTACAAAACTAGTTGAAGCTCAAGTGTATAGGGTAAAGTTGGCTATTGCATCAAAATTTTATCTAAAAATTGTTGAAATTTAGGATATAATAGGTATTGCATAAAAAATGATGGCCTTCTTGCAAAAGGAGTAGGTCACACAAAAATGCAAGGCTCAGACAACCACCTCAACTATACCAAATAAAAGCTCAAGGGGTTGATTGGCTTGTTATTATAGGAAGTATTTCCTTATTATGGGATAAATATGGTAGAATTATTTTAGAGAAAGAGTACTTATGATTGTTGAAGTAATATAAGGAGGATGCCTCTCCTTTTGAATCATGGTCAAATCCTCTCAAGGTAGAGGACATTGATAAGGTGATGGCACCACTAGCAACATTGGTGATCCAATCTCATAAAGTTACCTACAACATGAAGGATTTATCTTGTGTTGATTTATTTGAATTTAAGGAAATCCATGGGAAATTCATGTAGATCCAATACCTTTTTGATAAGGAGTGGGAAGAAATAAAGTAAAAAGTTGATAATATGTCATTCTTGTAAAGCATTATGTATATCTTTTACCTTTTTCTTATATTTATTTTTGTATATTCCTTCAATTTTTGACTTTGCATCCAAAGATGAAAGCAGTGATTCTGAAATTCTCCTCCAGTAAGTGAGAAGGCCCACATTATTTGTCAGAACTATAGTGATTCCCACTACACTTATAAGTTTTGGTTTAGGTATTTTTGAAGGTAATATGCAAAGAAGTTTCATTCAAGAAGACTAGCACTAATTTGTAAAAGTCTTAACCAAATAAAAAAGAGAAAAGTACCGATAAACCATGTTATTGACCAAATCTCTAAAGGATGCAAAGAGGAGATCGAAGATTCTCAAAAACTCCAACCAAGATAAGTAAATAAAATTTTTGACAACCCACTTAACCTGAGGATATTAAAAGACAAAGAATGATGAAAGTTCCAAAAGACGCGGGAAAAGTGAAATATCTAAAATTAAAAATTTTAAACATTGTGAAGGCCAAAGTAACCAAGAGTTCCAAAAAAAAGACCAACCAAAAAGGTAATGACAATAAAGAGGTCTCTCACAATTTTTTTTTGATAAATACCAACCTTGGCACAAAGAAATATGCAAAAGTTCTGATAAACTTCCATTATGAAGAAATAAGATAGCACACTATAGATAATGAAAGAATGGAAAATGAGTGTAAGTTAGTTTAGAAGTGGAGTGCAATGTAGGAGCAACCAACAAGAGATAAAGGATCAGATTGGGATTCAAGAGATTAATGCTAAGACATTAAATCCAAAGAAGGGTAGATGAACTAAGTTAATGAGCCATCAATAAAGAGAATTAAATATTACCTAGTAGTGTTGCTTTAGTTGGGTAATTATGAAAAGCATAACCATGGCAGTTGTAATGGTAGAAATCTCAAGCCTAACAAATATTAACTAAATAAGGTGTCTCCTTTCAATTTTTTTAGATCCTTAGGCAAGGCAAATGAGATTGTCAGAAAGCTCCTACATAGTTTTGGAGGGAAATTTCCTCAATCGTATCTATAAATATTATTTGTTTTGGCATTGTAAAGAATTAGTGAGTTGTATAACTTTCCTTTCATTTCTCTATATAGCAACACTCAAACCCTAGTCATTTTATGGATATATTTTTAAACCCTCACTTTTAGTATGATATACAACATGCATATCCATATATATATATATATATATATATATATATATAATAGGTCATGACTATTTGGTTCTTTCTATCCCATTTCTTATATATGCTTAATTAATGTGTTGAGAAGAGAAAGTATTCCTTGAGCATTGTCCATGGTGATTCATGTGTTTTTCATATTTTTATATAGATGAATCTTATGATCTTGGTGCATCATCCCCTATTAGCTTAGTATTTTTTTACTTTCCACTATCTTTGTTTTCTCTTTCCCTTTTCCTCTTGAAGTTGGCTATATTAGGATAGAGTAGGAAGTGCACTGAAGATCACATATTGAAAGGATTTGACCTTGTCAAAAACCCTAATTACACCCAATTGAGTCAAACCCCATACTCTTTGAGTTTCCCTATTGTATCGCTCTATGTGAGGCATGATAGTACCGACCATATGGTCCCAGCATTTGGTGGCTAAGGTAAATATAAAGGGCAACAATAATGGAGATGGATTAGTAGCAACACTTAACTGAGGGTTCATAATGGACAAAATGAGAAGTGTAGAACTAAGTAATGATGTGTTTTAGGTAATATACATTGCATATGCCATTAGTAGGGTAGGAGGTAGCCTTCCTACCCTAATCAAAATGTCTCCCTCCTAAGTTGCTTCTTCAAAATCTATAGACAATGTATAATGATTAATAACACAAACCATCAAATCTAGAATAGATTATAAATCCTTGATGTAACAAGACAATGATTATTCTTCATTTGACCTAACATTCTATAGAATTAAATTTAAGGTTCTCAAGAATCTAGTATTAAAATCATGTATGTTTTCCTAAGGGTACCTTTATATTGTGTTCAGTCGAAACAAAATAGAGTATTTGTTTTGTGGCCTAGGAGGTACCCCAAGATTATTCTATTAAGGAGGGGGTTAACCATATTACTAATGTATATAAGGATATATTGTATAACTATGATGCTATGGTACCTAGGGATAGGTATAAAGGGATATGATATTATATTGTATATGATATTATGCATAGTTGGTATGGCCCATACATAACCCAAGGTTGATTATATTGTAATATTATATTATACTATTGGGTTGAATAAGGGTTTAGGATTTGGATAGGGTTAGGGTTATACCCTTCCCAAAGTAGCATTAGAATATGGATATATAAAGAAGGGATATTATCATTGGGTATAATGGTTAAACTTTGGAACTCCAAATAGGATGTTTAAGGTTTGAATCCAATTGGGGGTAGAATTGTATACTATACTTCAACAACTAAAGTTTGGCTGGATAAACATATATCAAGCAAATAACATCCTCTACAAGGGTCATTTCATATGTCATATGGTCTCATGGACATTAAAAACTACTTCACCTTTAACTTTTATTGTAAGAAGTGTCACTCATATCAAGTATTACTTATAATTGTCTTTACCCATGAAGTGACTTATGGGACTCTGCCCTTTGTGGTGCTCTCATCTTGGGAGATATTATGAAGTTATTCATTCCTTAAGAAGTGTTATTGGTGTTTCTCTACCCTAAGGGTATTATCTATGTTTGTCTTATTAAATGGATTGTTATTGTGTATAATTATTTGTGGATGGATTATTTGGCATTTTTATATAATGGTGAATGATTTATATTTGTGAGAATAAATATTTAAAACAAGTGGTGTGAAAGCAACAATTATGTCAAAGTGGGGATTGTTTTTATGGATTGCAATATTTGCACAATTAAAAAAGACTCTCATCTTTCAAGAGTTATATCATTACATAGAGTTATCTTATTCAATTGATTCTTGTGCCAATTTTTTAAATTTGAACATCTTCAAAACGTGTGGTCATATGAAGGAATTTAAGCAGTATTGAGGACCGTATGACCTTGTAAACTCAACAGTCTAGAATAGGGGTAGTGATATTTTTTAAATCAATTTTTTTTCCAAAAAATAAAAATTGATATATCTCTCATTTATGGTAAGCAAGTCATATCTTATTTATTGGTTTTTTAATTCAATTTTTGAGGTGTACTATTTATGTGTATTTTAGCTTAAAATTAGTGGGGAGATTTATTTTTTGAATTCTTAGTTCATAGAACCCAAGTTTTCATTATCCTTTTTTGTTGGAGTGTGACCTCCTGGAGTTAACACCTTTTTTTGGGAGAGGATATTGATGTTAGAGATTGGTTGAAATTATACATGCATTTTATGGTTATTTACATGAGAAAGATTTGTTTTGGTATCAATTTTTGCTATGGCCTATAATTATAACCAGACTTGGGAAGAAGTAGAGCAAGCATTTTTAAGTACATGGGAACTAAAATTAAGGATATATGACTTGAGGTTGAGAATTCTCAAATTATTGAAGATTTTAAGATCACCATGGATAAATACGTTTTACATTTATATTTTATGCTATTGAGATTGATGATATGGATATTATTCTTGGTTATCCTTGGTTGAATTCTTTAGGTATTATTAACATTGATGTGCAAAAGAAGTTCATGAAGTTATGGTATAGGAAAAATAAGATAATACTATAGGATATTTCTCAACTTAAGGAGTAAGGATCCAAGGATAAGTAAGTAGTTATGGTAGAGGAATAAGTTAAAGAACCAGTAGAGGAATCAAAATTCGAGTCTACAGTAGAGGAGATAATAGAGTCCAAGGGAGAAGCAACAACAAAGTCCAACAAATTCCAAGGAAGATCTAGTAGAAAAGCACAAGGATGCACCAAAATAAGAGCAAATGAGAGAAGAGCATATGGAAGAATTTAAAACCAATGGAAAAAATATTAAAGAGAAAAAACAAAGTATGGGTTACGGCTGTAGCATATTTTTGTTAGAATATTGTCATGGTTAAGCTTCTCTTGAGGAGATGGCTAACTAATTTTCCTTGCATTTGTTGTATTTTCTCTTTTGGTCTATGTAAACCATGGAAAATGTACCTTTGTAATTTTTTGTAATATTTTATTCCTAAAGGTTAGTATCACAACATTAACCTAAAGGCATCATGTATTTGGGTATAAATACCCCTTCATACCAATATTTTTTCCATTGGTTGAAGTGTAATTTCATTTCCTTTAGTGAAGATTATTTGGTGTCCATGAACATCCCATCATATTCTATGTTCTTTTAGTTCTATGCATTCCTTTTGTTAAGGAATACTAGCTAATGTTTGATTCCATTTGTTTTTGGAAACTATTATGAAATATGACACAATATCAAAGTGGGTGTGAATCTTCATTATTCAATTCCTTTCACTAGTAGGATTTTTTTTCTTCTAGATTCTCTTGAGGGAAATTTTTATAGGAAATAGCAAAGGATATTTTATGAAGGGTGTTACCAAAATAAGGGTTTTTAATAAAAACCTTAGGTGAACTTGGATCACAAGGATCTCATAGAAATCAACAAATTTTCTTTAGGAAAAAGATTCACTAACATGTTCCTTTTCCTCTCATTGGTAGTCAAACTTGTAATTTAAAAAAAAAAATTGACTAGATGCATTCCCTAGTTTAAGGTTGGGTTTGTTGAATTTTTTTAGAAACCTTATTTGTCTATGATTTTTTTCAAAAAATTCATTTTATTTTCTCTTCTAGCATTTTTTCGTCTAACAGTAGTAAATATGAGAGGGTAGTGTTGGAGAATATTATATTATTTGGTACATGAAAATGTACACCCATGATACCTTTATGGTACAAATGTAAATATGTAATAGATTAGGATTTGATTCTATAGTTTAGGTGACTGATTTATATTTCCCCTTTATGTAAGTTTCTATGTGTAGGATATGCACAAGTATCATGTAAGAAAGAGTGCAAGTGTATAATATGTAGGATATGCACAAGTGTCATGTACGTAAGTGTGCAAATATGTAATGTCAATATGTGCACAAGTTTTATGTATTAGGTGTGTATGATGAAGTGTAAGGGTCATAGTGTTAAGTGTGCATGTAAGTAGAGAGTGAAGAGTCATGTGGCAAGATGAGAAGCCAAAGGATATGAGAGTTGTCATATGGAGAGCAATAGTCAAGTACTTGAAGAGTCATATTCTATGTCTATATTATGGAGAAAAAGCTCCATGTATTGTATTGGAAAATGGTTTGAAAGAGATCACTATAGCAATATTTTATAATATTGAAGCTTGTATACATTTTTTGAGCAATTCTATTGTAAGTACTTTTTCATGTTACTTACATGAATGATTTTGGCCATTTACATTCATATTTTATATTATTGTGAATGTTATTATAAATTATATTGGCTAGTACATATTTTGATTGCTCTTATATTTATTTTTTCTCTTGATTAGTTTTATTGGGACCTAAGATAGTTTGGCTTAAAATCCAACCAGTAGACTACTTGGTCATCATAAAAGAAGAAAAGGAGAGGTTAAATATTTTTAGAGATATTCTTGGTACCAAATAAGTCAAAGGTAAGCTTTCATTCTTAACAAATACCTTCGAGCTACTTGACAAAGTTGTAAAAATGGTTTGGCAACTTTTTTGTTGGACAAGAATGAGAGGATATTATGATTGGTTATGTTTGAAAAATGGTTGTGTAGGGAAAAGTATAAGAGATATGGATAAACCATTAGTATTTTCAAATTATTTGTAAAACTTTAGTGGGGATCATGGTTCAACACTTTTTCTAGTTTTACCTCCAAGTACCCTATTTTTTGTTTAAAAAACTATTTTTCAACAAGGGAATATTCCCTAATATGGTAGTTTGGTGGAGCGCACATTCTATATCATTCTCTATTAGTGCAAGGTACTAAAGGTAAAGTGTCAATATTTATTGGTTTATTTAATTATCTTTCTTAGCCTTCCCCTCACAAGAACTACACTTAAAGGGTTTACTAGCCAAAGCCCTCTAAAGCCTTGGGGTATGGGAGGTCATGAGTTCAAATGCCTCACACTCCAAATATTTTAAAACATAGTGATGACATTGGCATTCACTCAACATATGATGATGTGGCAAACCTTGATACATGACAACCCTTAATTATATGGTAGATCATATAGGGGATGTGGCAAGATACATGACAATGAGTGAAGGCATTGACTTAGCTAGAGACGTGACATGAATTATAAGGTGACACATGGAAGAGTTTGATTGGGATGATGTGGTAGGTTGTATAGTGGTTAGTATGGTAGATCGTATACCACTTGGTGCATATATATACAGGTTTAGCCAATCACATTTTACCTACTCATCAAACTTTATAAATATCTTGTACAATCAACAACAAACTTGGTGATGCATGAATTTCAAATCAAATTAGAAAGTGATAAGTGGTACAACATGGTTCATAGATTAGGTAATAAATCAGATAATGATAAGTGGTATCCCATGATTTATTGGTACACTACACAATTAGTACATGTGTGGAACCCCCTCAGCCACCCATGTAGTGACACATGGCTTACTAAAAAAAATAAAGTTTTCAAAAAAATTGAAGGTATTTTTTCAATTTTAGGGAAAAAAATCATATTTTTTTCAAATTGTATAATTTTTCGAGCTCTTTGTATTAGCAATGTCATTTATATTCATAACTACATGTAGATCACTGTATTTTGGTAGAATAGTTATGGATCATCATGTTCCCTTGTTGAGTGTTCCTAACTATTCTACATATGAATTTTACAAAAAGAAAGGTCACAAGATAGAATTCTATAAAATTTGAATCAAGAAACTTGAGAAAACAACAAGAAAATGGATGCTCATACTTTTAACTTCTATGCATAAGGTGAGGATAGTTTTTATGAAGAAAACTCATACATATTGGACATCCACTTCTTCAACTGAGTGGATAGTAGATTTATGGGCAACTAGGCACATGATGATCACAATCATCTTCTTTAGGGATACAAAAAATTAATATAGGGGAACATATTGTGATTAGAGATGATTCTTAATTGAAGGTTCTAGGAAGTGGAGATATCAGCATTGGATGTTTGTCATTTGATGAGGTTATTCAGGTTTCTAATGTTGGCCCTAACATTTTATCTCTTTATCTCATTACTCATACAAATAAGAAGGTAAAATTCTAGCATAATATATGGGGAATTAAGGATATAGACAATGGATTCAAGACTATTGCTTCTAGTTATTGTGATGTGATTGACCATATGTATAAGTTGGGAGAAATACCTACCTCTTTTTCCACTCTTTCTAGGAAGAGGAAGAAAAACTTTGTTTCTATGATTGCACATGATGATAATAAAGTTAGATGTGGTATCGTAGTCTTGGGTATTGTAGCTATGGTTCTTTGAGATATATGAGTCATCATAAGATGAATATTAGGCTTCCACACATATCTCCTCTAAGTGGTGTAGTGAGGGGTGTGTTTTTGGAAAGCATCATAGGGAGACCTTTGTAAAAGGGGTTTCAAGGCAAGCATCTCATCCCTTGGATATCATATATAATGACATTTTTTGACCTATTGGTGGACCATATCTCTTAGAAAATAGGTATTTACTTATTTTTATTGATGATATCTCTAGATATATGTGATTGTATAGTATTTTTACTAAGGATGAGGTATTTGAGAGGTTTAAGGCCTTTAAATATCTTGTTGAAAATTATCTAGATAGAAGAATCAAATGTCTAATGACAAATAGAGGTGGCTTCTTGTGGGATTGCATATCATAGGATTATTCACTTTACAACTTAAAAGAATGGTCTGGATGAAAGAAAAAATAGGGTGATTATAGAAATGGTATGATGTATGATTCATGCCAAGGGGATGGATCATACATTTTGGAGTGAAATTATCACTTTTGTAGTATACACCATTAATAGAGTTCCTATTAGGGTAGTTTAGGTATGACACCTCTTTAGATATTGACACGGGATAAACTAGATGTGTCTTGATGCCATATATTTAGGTCTTTAGCATAGGCTCACATAGCCAAGGATCCTTGGAAAAAGTATGCATCAAATATTCATAAGTGTATCTTTGTGGGATATTCTAATACCTCAAACATGTATCATATTCATAATCCTTAGAATCTTGAGGTTTGATTTGGAGAAATGTCATCTTTAATGAGGTTCTTCTATGTACTCTTTTTAATCTACCACCAGAGTTTTTGGTTACTAATTATGTTTTCTATTTTACTATTGTAGATCTAGTAAGGTTTTATGTGATTATGGTTGGCTCTATTCCTATTAAAGGATCTTCTTATTCATAATCATCATCTTCTTGTAGTGGGTTTTATTTTACTATCAATTTGACCCCTTCAAAGGCAACTTCCTCTTCTCCAGAAGTAGGGTAGGATGAGTAGGATACATCATTTCATAATACTTTAGTCTTGCATGATGATGTGAGTGGTGATGAGTTGGATTCTTTAGTTTTAATTTATAATCTTGAGTTATCATAATATACACATGATTATTTAATTTTTCCATAAGAGGGTTAAAATGCTTCTAAAGGATGATAATCCTACTCTATCTCTTGAGCGACATCAGAAGGCTCCTTGAGATTTACTTTAAAAGATAACCCATTCTCAAGATACTCTCACATATTCTCAGGCTAATAGCAATCCAAAATGGGAAGATGCTATGGTGGTAAAGTATGAGGTATTGATAAAGAATAGGACTTGGGAGTTGGTCCCTCTTCTAGAAGGAAAGAATATTGTTAGATGCAAATGGGTCTATAGGAGCAAATTCACATTGGATGGTAAGGTAGAGAAGCACAAGGAATGCATTATTGCTAAGGGATTCTCTCAACATGAAGGAGTGAATTATTTCAAGACTTTTGCACCCGCGACTGGGATGGACTTAGTTAGAATGATTATCTCTATTGTTGCCTCCTATGGATGGAAGATATATCAGATGACATAAAGAGTACCTTTATACATAGGGAGATTTAGGAGGAAAACTGCATACAACAACCACTTGGATTTGAGATTGAGGGACCCACTTCATTGGTCTATCATCTAACTAGGTCCATGTATGGACTGAAGCAATCTTGTGTATGGTATGAAAATATCCATTCTTTTTCTTAGTCGTGGGTTTCAATGATGTGATGTTAAACATGATGTTTACATTAAACATTAGGATGGAGAAATATTAGTGATTGTGTTATATATTGATGATCTTCTCATCACTGCAATCTCATCTACTCTGATTCAATATATGAAGTCATGGTCTTGTTCCACCTTTGGTATGATAGATTTAGGGCTATTACATTATTCCTTAGGGATTCAGATTGATCAAACAAATTTCTCAGCATAATTATGCTTTAAATATTCTTTAGGGGTTCAAGAAGGAGGAATGTAAGGCTACTCAAAACCCTTTTGCCTTAGGTCCAACACTTCAAGTTGATTACACCACACCTTTTGTTGGTACCATGTTGTATTAGTCTCTTGTGGGATAAGTTCTATTACTCACAATATATTAGATAGAGACTGTATTGTTATTTGTTGTTCTAGATACATATAGGCACCTCAAGAGAGTCATTGAATCGTAGCTAAGAGAATTCTTAGATACATCAAAAGGATCTATGAGGTAGCCATTCACTATTCCAATAGCTCCCCTTCAATTTTAACAAGTGTTTTTAGATGCTAATTGGGTAGGTGACTTGGATGAGAATGGTCCACCACAAGATTTGGATTCTACTTGGTACCTAGCCCGATTTCCTAGTATTCTAGATGCCAATCCACCATTTCTTAGTGCTACCAATGAGGCAGCTAAGCATCTCAAATGGATGCTAATGATTTTGGAGGAAAAAGGTATTTCTCATAGCTTTCTAGTCACTCTTTGTTGTGATAATCACAACATTGTACAACTTATCCATAATTCAGTCTTCCACCAATAGACAAAGCATATTGATATATGGATGCATGTTATGATATATCTTCATTCTTATGGGATGCTAGATCTAGTTTGGTACTAAATAAATGAGGTACCAGACACAATAGAGCAATAAGATGTACTTAGATGTACCTACACAAGAGTGATGCTTACATAGGCAAGCTACCTTCTCTGAGTTCTTAGTCCCTTATCCCTATCTTCCTTGTCTTGTTATCCCTTTCACTCCAATCCTTATCCATGTCAGACAATTAAAAACTTTACAAATGATTCATTTTCATTTCTTTGTGCCATTGATATGGGGATCACCCTGGCAAATTGTAAAGGAAGATCAAACAAGATAGCAGATATTTTGACCAAGACCATACCTGAGATTATTTTTATGTGCATGCAGGACCTTTTTGAAGTTGGAGAGTGACCCTTAAGGGTGGATGCAAAGTAAGGGTCTCCCTTTATGTCCTCCATTTGGAATATATGGTGGTTAAGCTTCTCTTGAGGCCATGATTGCCTATTTATACTTGCATTTGTTATATCTTCCCATTGGGCCCATATAAACCTTGAAAAATGCACTTTTGTACTTTTTAGAATATTTTATTCTTGAAGGCGAGTCTCACAACCTGGACCTAAAGGCATCATGTATTTGGGTATGTTGGCAATTATGCCAAATTATCTCACAGGTAAATTTCTCCAAGGTCATACAAAATAATGCTCACAATATTACACACAAAATACTAAATTATATTAATTAAGTCTACTATAACATGTATGAAACTATACTAGTTCGATACATTTTACAATGCTTTGTCATCAATATATAATTACATGTGACTCTCCACATACATGTCTCATGACCTTCTCTCTTCTCTTCTCTCATAATAACAAAGTTCCTCATCATTATATAACTCTTACACATAACTTACATGACTCTTCATCTACTTACATGACAACCAACACTCACAACTCACACTTGCACTCTTGACACCTTACACTCACTCGTACACACCACACTCAAATATTAAACACCCCTCTTAAATATTAATTACACTCCCCAAATTAAACACCCTAAACTATTAGATAAGCAAATAATATAATACTGCAAACACCAACACCCTTATTTGGTGCAAACACCAACACCCTTATTTGGTAAATAAGGTATTTTACCTTCATAAAAATTATAATTTTCAAATAAATCAACCGTATCATGGAATATTCTCAACAAAGAACGGAGTGATTATAATTTTTTTTTTTTTTTGGTCAATTTTCCTTGGAAATATTTAAAACTTCCACGAAGCAGATTTATTTCAGAACCTGCTGAGTCGTTTCCTTTGGACTGTTGCAGTTCCATCTTTATTCTGCTATTGCCACCAAATTTAGTAATAGTTGACCTAGCGTACAACACCTCAAACGAATACACATCAGATTTCTCAGTGAGATTTTTCTGGTAGAAATACAAAGAATCTAGATAACCAAAGTTTCCCTTCACAAGCGTGGCCACGTGAGTCTGCTCTAAATTGGCCATGGTTTTGGAGAGCCCAAAATCCAAAACCTTAGAATTAATTTCAATTGTTTTCAAGAAGGATATTTCTACTCTTCACATCATGGTGGATGATGACCTGGACCGCTCCCGAATGAAGATAAATTGAGACCCTTGGCCACACCAATGCATATCTCTAGCCTTAAATGAAATATCCTGTGGTCATATATCTTTGTCGCCTCAATGTCTTCTAATTCTTTCAGCCAAGCTGTGGTCGTCTGCGATCTGTCCTGTCCATGGCTTCTTGTGTGGTGCTAGAGCTGGCGCCTTCAAATTATCTTTTTTGGTAAATCGATTATCATTATCATGTGGAAGGATTTGGTCATCCGGTAACATAGTGTTGCCATGCATGAGTGTCAAAATTCTCTAGCTTTCCTTTTTTCTAAGTTTAACTCTCTGACATGGATCAAAAGATGGTTGTTTCTCTGTTGAATCGTCTGTGATTAATTTCTTTTTCCACTTCATCTTCATCACTGCAGTAAGAATGGTTTCAAGCTTCGTCTCTCTTTTCTTCGCAATGTTTAACTACAATCTTCTTTTCAAATATTTTATTCTCGAGAAGTATTAATTCTTCTTCCAAAAACTTTCTAGTTCTTCTTATCAATTTCAAAACTTCCTAATTTTAAAATTTTAAATCTTCTTTCAAATTCAATCAATTCTTCTTTTTTAATATATTTAAAAACTCTTACAAATTTCTCCTCAAAAATATTCTTCTTATTTCTTCAATATTAAATTTTTCAATCAATTAATTCAAACTCCTCAAATAAATTTTATTCTTCTTATTTCTCTAGAAAAAATAACTTTTCAAATAACTTTCTCAAATAAATTATGCCTTATCTTGACAATTCTTCTCCAGTTTTTTTTTTTGCAATTTGGACGAACTTAGCCCTTCAATATTCAATCTTTTGGCTTCTTTCTTCTTCCTTCTTTCTTCTCTCCAATTTTTCACATCCAATCTTAAACCTTTTTTAAAATTTAAATAAATGGGTAAAAATTTATTGATAAAAAGTCTGGATTACAGAGTACAATTGAGCTTCCAACCAAGACTCAAATAAACAGCCAAACAGACTAAAACCACTAAACTAGAATGACACCCGAAAAAGACAACAAGAAAAAACCACATTAAGTCTGTACATCCTTGTGGATCAACTCCCACAAGCGTTGAAAGTCCCCAGACGGGAGACTCTCCCAATTATCGATACTCCAAGGATCCAACGACTCAGAAGCCCTTTTGGCCAGGTAATCAACAACCACATTCCATTCCCTTGGAATGTGCACAAAGGATATAAATTCAAACTCTTCACTCATTTTGAGAATCTGAATGGCTACAGAGGCCAACTGCCAATTAACTTCCTCCACCCTTTTACTGTTTAAAATATTAACCATAATTTGAGAGTCAGACTCATAGATAATCCTATGCCAGCCAAGATAAAACCCCCTCCGTAAGGCCTCAAGAATCGCAAGAGCTTCCATAAAATTGTTGGAGTGAACACCTTTATAAATGGAAAAGAAAAAATTGACACCACCAGTAGAATCTCTCCCAACACCGCCAATGCCAGCATGTTCAGGATTACCCCTGGACGATCCATTAGTATTAATTTTTAAAACTCCTCTATGGGGTGGCCTCCACCTACCATCTCTCCTAACCTTCTTGCTAAGCTGAGGAACCCTACTAGGGCTAGAAGAGTTCACACCATCCCCAAAGAGACCAAGGGCTTGTTGTACCTTCTCCTCCCTATAATCCAAAAGAGGGTCCACATCACATTTGCTATGGATGGTTTCCTGTACCATATACAGGATCCTTTGCCAGATCTGTTGAACAGCCAAATAACTGCCCTGAAATATGTGTCGGTTCTGCTCGAGCCAAATTTGCTAGATGATGCAAGAAGGGCCCAAATTCCAAGCCACCCGAAGGAAGGGGACCTTAGTCAGAGGTCTGCCTAGACTACTCCAAAACTCCACCAACGATAGCACACAAAAACATGGATGGTTCCAGGCACTCCACCAATGGTGCCAAATGTCTCTGGAAAAGGAGCATTGGAAAAATAAATGAGAAGAGTCATCCTCATTCTTATTGCAAAGGACACAAAAAAATGGGCCTTGAAATCCCCTCTTCCTCACATTATCCCAAGTGAGACATTTATTACGAGCTACCAACCAGAGAAAGAAGTTACATTTTGGCCAGGCAAATTTGTTCCACACCTTTTTCCACCAAGTGACAGGAAGACTCCCATACTTTTGCTTATCAAGAACCTGATAACCATAGGCTACCGAGTAGGTTCCCTTAGGATCAGGGTTCCAAGCCAAAATATCTTTACCCCTCAATTAAGAACAAGGTCTCCCTATAATAATAAGAGCAAGCACCTCTTTGTCCTTGGCCAGTCCCCCTGGGGTCATTCTTGCAGATATTTCCACCTATACATCTCCATATTTCTAAAAGACTGGATTTTTTTAAAGTCCACACGAGACCAACCTGCTTTCAAGAAAAAAATGCTTACGAAATGTAACCTAGGATATTGATTCAAGATAGGAGGGTGGCCATCCCAAGAATCCTCCCAAAAAAGAGCATTTGATCTCTGATTGCAAATCCAAAACAAACCCTACTTTATTAAATTAGCTCCTCTTTTCAGAGTGTCCCAGATAACTGAACCTTTCCCAACCAAGCTTACTCTAGGGATATCAGCCTCAGAAATACCTCTCAAGTATTTACAAGATAATATTTTAGCCCAAATTTGATCTTGAGAGGTACACCATCTCCAATAAATTTTTGTAGCCAAAGCTTGTCCAAAAAGAGTTGTCTGTCGCAACCCAAGGCCTCCCTCTTGCACCGACCTACATATAGAATCCCACCTAACCAAACTCAATTTAGATTGATCAAGTTTTCTAGAGCATAAAAACTATCTTGACAAAGCATCCATGTCCTTGATGAAGTAAGAGGGAGCTATTTGTACAAAACATCTATAAATGGGTAAAGCTTGAACAACAAATTTTAAAAGCAACACTCTACCTGCAGTGGATAGCCATCTGAAAGTCCAGTGATTCACCTTCCTTCTAAACTTATCAAGCATAGACTGCCAAGAAGATCTAGGTAGAGGATGAGATGAAATTAGAATACCAAGATAAATGAAGGGGGAGTCCCAACCTAGAATCTTAGAATGCGAGAAATCTTGGCTTGAATAAGAGGAGGGGTATTGAAGAAGAAAATAGAAGACTTGTCCTCATTAATCAACTGTCCAGAAGCACCAAGATATATGTCAAGATACTGTCTAATATTTCCAGCTTCCCTGATAGTGGTAACTCCCAACAAAGTAGTATCATCAACAAATTGAAGGTGGGAAAGAGGTGGCAATCAACAAATTGAAGGTGGGAAAGAGGTGGCAAACTACTATCCCACTTCCACCCCTGAATGCGACCCTGCATGACTTGATACTTGAGCAATCTTCCCAACCCTTCCGCCATAATGATAAAAAAATAAGGAGATAAAGGATCTCCTTGCCTCAATTCCCTTGAGGTCTCAAACAACTCTGATGGCTCATTATTAATAAGAACAAAGAATGAGGAAGAAGAAACACAACTCATCACCCATCTAATCCATTCCTCCTCAAGTCCAAAAGCAGTAAGAAATTTCTAAAGAAAGGACCATCTGACCCGATCATAGGCTTTGGCCATGTCCAACTTAATGAACATAGTTTTCTCCTTAGAAGTTTCCATCAAGTGAATAGATTCTATAGCAATAACAACCCCATCCAAGATTTTTCGGCCAACAACAAACCCTCCTTGCTCCTCAGAGATGATTTTTCTCAACCATATCTTCAACCTCTCAACAATAATTTTTGTGATGATCTTATACACAACATTGCAGAGAGCAATAAGCCCGAACATATCCAAGGAATTTGCTCCCTCTTTTTTGGGTATAAGCACCACAAAGGTAGCATTTAGGGCCCTTAGCATCTGTTTGTTATTTTGGGACTCATGGACCACCTCCAAAAGATCAAATTTGATTAAGTCATAAAACTCCTAATAAAAATCAATCGGGAATCCATCTGGGCCTGAGGCTTTTCCTTTTTTCATCTTGAATACAACATTTTCCAACTCCTCAAGGGAAATTGGACCCATCAAGTGCTCATTCATCTCTTTAGAAATAATCGTTGGAATACAGTTTAGAATAAGCTTTTCATTATCATCATCTGATAGGGAGTCCTCCTAGAAGAGAGGAAAAATACCTCGTAGTCTCTTCTAAAATATCCCTGAAAGAAGAGAGCAGGGCACTTTGAGAATTCACAAGAGAGGTAATCAGGTTACCATTATGGCGAGCCTTAACTGAGTTATAAAAGAATGTTGTGTTCCTATCCCCTTCCTGAATCCAATCTACTCGAGCTTTTTGTTTCTAAAAAATTTATTCCCTCAGTTCCCATTCAACAAGGTCTTTCGCAGCCTCAGATTCCTCAACAAGAAGCTCCTTCGTGAATCCCTGATCTCTAATATTCCTTGAAGCTTCTTCCATCCTCCTAAGAGCTGCCAACTTAGCCAAGGAAAGGTTCCCAAAATTTAGTCTATTCCATATCTTCAATTTATGTTTTACAAATTGTAGTCGCTTCATAAAGGAATATATAGCGCTGCCATGAGGAGGTTTGCCAGTGGTCCACCAACCTCGCCTGAAATCATGAAGCTTAGGATCATGAAGCCACATAAGTTGAAACTTAAAGGAGGGATTATTTTTTATCCCTAACTCCAAAGCAGAGTTTCATAGGCCAATGATCAGATCCCCTACCCTCTATAATCACAGAACTAGCACTTCTGTTATTGCTCATCCAATAACTAGATATCAAAAACCTATCCAGTCTCTCTGAGATGGAAGCTTCCCCAAACCTTATATTATGCCAAGTAGAGATCCCATTATCTGGCATGATGTCAACCAATTTTAGGGCCTGGATATGAGCATTGAAGACATAATAAAAATGCTCGAGACGGTCCACCCATCACGTTTCTCCTCCAGACAAGTGATAGAGTTGAAGTCTCCAGCCAAAATCCATGGGTACAAGGGAACCAAACTTCTCATAAAGCAAATGTGCTCCCACAAATGCACTTTACCATTATAGTCAACAGGAGCATACACATTTGTAAGTAGGATGGTTTCACCAGATTCATTATCATGCTCAACCATCGAAATAGACCATCTGCTGGAAATCCAAGTAAGAGGGGATATCTTAACCGGATCCCATAAACAAGCGACACCACCAGCATATCCACATGCACCAATACACTAGCATTACCCTTCTCCACAACTTGGGAGAAATATTGAAAATACTATCAATAGCCAATTTAGTCTCCTGAATAAACACCACATCCGAAGAACGCACTCAGACCAAATCATGAACAAATTTTTATCTAGGGATGTTGTTCAACCCACTTACATTCCATGAGAGGATAATCAATTTTGGGGTTATAAAAATGGGAGTCCAATGTTCTCACCAAGCCTGACTCCACCAAAGTGTCACCCATTAACTTAATTTTATCCTAGTCCTTCTTCCAACCCACCTTCATATTATTATCCGAAAACTTTTTTTTTAATTATTTTCTGCTGCAATTCCAACACCGTAGGAGTTTTGCAATCCAAGGATGACTGCATCAGTGCCTGAGTAGGAGAGGGCATAACTAAATATGTACCACTTTCCAAAATAGTTTTCATTATAGGGCTATACCCATCCATGTCCCCTATACTTAGATCCAAAGCCCTTTGTTCTTCATTTAAACCCCCTAGATCTGATTCCTTAAGTTCCCCCTCAAGAAGAGACATCTGATTTAGCCTTGTTATATTTACATTAGGTAGCGACGTTTTAGGTATCTCCATGCACTGATCAAGATCATCTAATATTTCAAAACGATTGAGTAGAGCATCTGGCTAGCTATCCTTAAGGTCTTTGTTTGCCCTTCGTCCTTTGTTTTGGGCTTTTACCGGAATAAAACCTTCCTTATCCCATTCCCCTTCCTTTATCGGGGCTTTTCCTTTATCCAAAATTTGTCTAGATCGAGAGGACCCAGGATTTGAAGCCACAGGAGGGATAAACTTAGGGCATTTTCTTTGCAGGTGGCCATATTCACGGTAAATCCGACAACAAAATGGAAGAGCTTCATAGTCAAGTTTTTGAACCCATGTAGTTGATCCAAATTGTATTTCAATAGAATCTAGAATAGGATTATTTAAATCAATTTCAACACAAATACGAGCAACAGAGATTACCTTTTTATCCATTGTCTCGTTGTGACGGTCCAACCGGCTTCCCAAGCAAAAGGGCAATCTTATGCAAGATATCGCTTCTTCAGAATTCCAATGGGAGCCATGGAAGTTGCACCCATACTGGAACCCGTGATGATTGCTCCTCTGATGGGTTGAAACCCACATGCCAAGGTTTAAGAAAGAGTCCCACTTGGTTATAGAAATAAGGATCCCATTCAAATGCTTTGTTACGATCTGCAATACAAGAGAAAACCACCATAAAATATTTGTTCACACTCAGCATCACCTCCACATCACCTTCAAGATTCTAAGTCTTCCTGAACCAAGCCTCCACAAAGGGAGAAAAATTTAGATGAACAAAAATTTGCCAATAAGGGCATGTTTGGTTAGATACTCCACATATTCCGCCATCGAGTTTGGTTGAACCACTAGAATTGGTCTGGCTTCACATCGTTCCAAACAACCACTATTCTTTAACAAGCGGTTCCCGACATGTACTGGAAAATCTTGTTCCTTCTAGTAATTTTCAAATGAAAAACATCACGACCCTGCACTCTCTGTGTCGAACCCGATGCCATCACGACATTCCTCCAATTTTTTAGACCTCCTTCGAAAGCTGTTGTCATCCCCGCAGAGTAGTTTTTCTTCATCAAACCCTAGCAGAGTAGTTTTTCCTCATCAAACTCTAGCAGATCTCCAAAAAAAAATTGATCGATATTTATTTTCGTCCAATATTCAACCTTTAATCTTTGTAACTTCAGTGCAACCGCAAACCTTTCTTCTTCAAGGCATGGTTTCTTGCACTTACAATTTTCTCATCACGAGTCTTCCTTTTTCAAGGCGTGGCTTATTACAAGTATAATATTCTCACTGCTTGTTTTCAACTATGGTTCTTCCTTCTATTAGGCTTGGCTCTTTCAAAATACACAATCTTCTCAATTCTATCTCTTTCAAATTTTGTAATATCTCACCGTAGCTTCTCTAATCTCATAATCAACAATCACTTCTCATAATCAGCTATGAACCAATATTGCTTTTGCCAAGATGAACCAATATGGCTTTTTCCAAGAAGAGTCTTTGATACCACTATTGGAAATTATGTCAAATTATCTCACTTATAATTCCTTTGATGTATTAAAATATTACTTAGAGGAAAATTTGAATCCTTGGAGGACAGAAGGATTCCGCAGAGGATTCAGGAATAGGCAAATCCTCAAAGGAAGTAGAAGATGAACAAATCAAAAAGGACAAAGCTTTGGAGCAATTCAAGGGGTTTTGGGGGATGAACCTCCCAATAAACATATCCACGAAGGCTTTGAGAGACCCGCACAGGAAAAGGTTTCCTTTGCTAATGCTCTCAAAGGTGGTTGGACCAAGCCCAAAGTGTCTTCGTCTAACCTAACCCCTGATGGTTGGAAACTAAAAATTCCTAAAAGCTATCACAACCCAGAAAATACACAATTTTTTTTGTTTAAATTGTTTGCTTTACCCCAACTCAATGTTAGTCAAGGCATAATTAATCCACACTTCAAGACTAAATACCACTGCATCTGGTGTCTTAAGTGTTCAGTATCGGCCATATTCCCGCAAGAACTCGCCTTTTTAGATCTTATCTCCTTTCTTGAGTTTTCATAAATCCTGGCGTGGGATTGTCCTTTCAAGGCCCATACACCTAAAAGGGTGAACACTGTAATCCCCTGTACAAAGCACAAGGATTTCCCAATCCTTGTCCATAGTGGTCCCCTGACGTTTTGCTTTAGATCCAGCGTTATTATGCTAGTGCTAGTCATTGACCCTCTTCTAAGGTTTAACTAGAGTCTGCCATCGCATGGCTATTGGACTAAGTATCCAAGATCCATTTCTGATCGACGGTAATGTTGCCCATACCATCTACTGTTGGATCCACCATCAATATAGATAGCCCTCTATCCATATCATACTTTGGTATTTCCCCAATCAAAGTGGACTGTTGAATACCTTCACTTCTAACCGACTGCTTTCCTAGAGCGACGTCCCATACCACTGCTCTTTTCTCTCATTAGCTGGACCATCGTCCCAATAGCTAGATATATGGATAACACAATCACACATTAGTCGCCTCTACGACCTAATGGGGTTGGGTGAAATTTGTCCTAGCTCGACAAGTCCCAATACATACTGTAATCCATACCCTTATCGGTTTTCGGATGTATTTTATATTTTGGATTTGTAGATTTACCAGGAAAAATAAAGAGATCTTTAGAATAACCACATAAAAAAATCCATTCTATAGTTCTACTATAAAGGTATATTTTAATAAAGAAACAACTACTTTTTATTTTAAAGATTTTTTTTTTTGATAATATTAAGAAATGGGATTTTGACCAACAATCCCCAACCTGTTACACCAAATCCACCAAGGAGACACACCCACCCACCCCCTCACACTCTCACCCATGCCACGGTTTGAACCTTGGACCTCCCGAAGAAGAGCCAAAGCCCAAATCGTTGGGCTGCACCCCTAGGTACAAAATATTTTTTAACTTTTTTTTTTTTTTTTTATGATTGGGTGGATGGGATTAACACACCCTAAAGAGAGTTACAAACTCTAATTAAGAGAGAAATCCATTTACTAATAATCATTAGTAATATATTATCTCTAAGTTCTAGTTTCTACTATGCACTCTTATTGTTATTATTTTATTTATACTTATAAAATCCAATGTTTCTTTATTCACCATAGTCTTGGAAAGTTTCTAAGTAAATCCACAAGCACAGTTCCATTAGTCAAAGATTCGAAAGAAAACTATTTAATTATTAAATACTCTTAAATCAATCATGATAAAAGATAACACTTTGAACAACACCATAACATACGAATCCATGCTTAAGACATAGGCCTAAAGGCAAGAAGCCAATATTATTTATATAAAAAAACCCTTTAAGTTCGAATCCCTTATTTTTTACTATCATTTCGGCAATGAAAAAGTGGCGCAATAGTATTCATAACATTTTGAGTACCTACATGAAAGTTTTGATTCACTTCCTATGTCATACGCAGACCAGATTTGTATTAAAGGGTTTTAAAATGATCAATTGTTCACAAGATTCCCGCGACTCTATATTAATGAGGCACTCCGTCATTGAGTAGATATTGGGCAAAGTTTATTTTAAAAATAAAACAGAACTGCAGCAAAAACCTACAGGAAAGCTTATGCATATATATTTTTTCGTTCAATGTTTTAACACCGCCGTCCCTACTATGTGACATTCAGCTAAGAGACGCGATAGCACTGGCGGTTCAATAAATTGACAAGCAGCTTAAGCTTAGCATGGGGCCAGATAGCAATGATACCAGTTAATAAATTTATATTTATGTTTCCTTTACTTATAAATTCGGGTTTATCAAAAATAAGATACATTACTTTTTCAACATCTGGACTCAAGATACTCTTTTCTGGCCAGTTAACAAACTATCAAATTTTTTAAAATACTTTGACGCCAGCCAACCGAATGCAAGGCCTTTTATTACGCTGCTTGGAATAAAATAGTCGTCAATTCTCTTGAGAATATGTACGCGGCAACAGCTCAACAAGAATGTTTGGTCACTCAGCCTGAATAATGCTTAACATTCACCCACCCGGAGCAGAGAGTTGGAAAGGTTTGTACATATGGAATCAGCTTGGCCCATACAAAAACAATTCTACATGCATTTCAATAGTCAAGCATGCATCGCTAGCCTATGCAACATTCACAAATCATTGTATTTATTAAAAAAATATAAAACATAGAGCCTATTGTCAAACAGAGTCGCAGCCATTACAACAGCTTTCTTAACTAGGATTAACATAATCTCCTTTAATCAGACGTGTGGAGAGTATAGTAGCAACATATTTTTTTTTATTTACTCTATTATTTAATAATAACCATCGACATTATGTTTTGTTTAGTATTTTACTTTAGCTTTCCCTAAATATCCATATATAATAATTTTAGGTTCGTGCCATGCTTGTTTCCAATGCAAGCATTACCATAATGTTTTTTTTACATTATGTTATTATTCCCTTTTTAGATATTATTATTATTATTACTTTATTAATTACTTTTATATTATTATTTATATTTAAATATTTATATTTTTATTACTATATTTTTTATTATATTTTATTATATTCTTTCCAAATTTCTTTATGTACATATTGATTATGATCATTATTTTTATTTTATCATTTCATTTTTTTATTGTATATTTTCAAGCAATATCGAACAAAACGATTATCAAGCAGACAATGCAAAGGCAGTTCACACAATAAACGGATATACGAGTGCAATGGATGCATCGACAAGCAGGATGATCTTTATATGCAATTCCTATGGAGGGCTTCCATGTACCCTCGGGCCAAGGTGCACGAGGCACGACATCATATCCCACTCACCTGACGCTTTCCAATTCTCTCTTCGTCAAGGGTGGATGTCTTCTTCTGCTTTCACAAATTCACCTGCACCTGCACCACAAAACTCATCGCAGTATCAACTTCTTCAAAACAAAACAGCGAGAAGTAGCGAGGTTGTTACAAAAGCATAATTGCAAATTATATTTCCATGGAGGTTTTTTCCCTAGTTGGAAAGTTCATAGGCAGAAGACCTGACATGGAAACCATTAGAAAATGGGCATTTTCCAAATGGAATATTTTGAGAAGCATGGAGATAGTGGCTCTATCCAGAGGTTTTTTTGCTATTCGTTGTTGGGCAAAACATTGATTAGTTTTTTCTATGGTTCAATTAATTGCGTCCATTTAATTTTCCAACCTGGGGTAGCTCGTAGTCTTGTGAGCAGCCATGCAAAATCAATGCTTGTAATTTCTCCTTCAGAGATGATTCCCTTGGATTATGGTTTGAGGGATGTTTGGTGTTCGTTGAAGTTCATGTTTTAAACCAATAATCTCATGCTAAGTCTAACAAATAGGATTGAAAACATTCAAAATCTAAGTAACTACTCTGCCAGTAATTAGTAAAAATAGGAAAAATAACTGGAAATAAATTAATCTATTAAAAAAATCACAAAAAATAGGGAAATAGGGAAGAACTTTGTTGTAAGTGGGCCCATGCTTCTAGCAGGTGTTCTGTCCATGGTAGAATAATTACTGGGCACTTAGAAGATGTTTTTATAGGAACAATGCATAGATTTATTTAAGAGTTTACAACAAAAGAAATTTACATAAAAGTCTAGGAGGTCTTCTTCAAGGGTGGCTTGCATATTTATAAGGTATGCGACCAACCCTGTTACAACCATTTTCTTAATTATAGGAGTTAGGCAAAATATCATGATATTTTAACGTATTCTGTTTCCAGAATATGTTGATATTTGATTTACCCAACTTACAAAATCAATTTACGTATCAGCTAAAAAATAGGTGATGAGTCACCTTTGACATTGTCCCATGTTTGGTTGTGATGCTGGAAATCCCTTCACGCTAGTTGTCAAAGTGTTTGCTTTGTTCTGTCAACCGTAGAGTCGTGTTGAAGTTTGGTTTAAATGGAAATCAGGCACCGCAGTTGAAGAAGTTGAGAAGTAGGCACCTTTCATCGCATAATGGGAAGCATACATCTTTTATCGTACAATGGGAAGTAGGCGCCTTCCACTGTACAATGGTAAGCAGGTGCCTTTTGTCGTACAATGGAAAGCAGGTGCCTTAACGGAAAGCAGACGCCTAACAGTTAAGTGCCAAACAAAATTCATGCGCTTCAAAGGACTTAGGCACCTGACTTCGTATCTTTTTATCGATATTCCACAAATGTTTTTCATTCATTAATTTGTAAGTGCCAAGTCCGAGTTAGACCTCGACGAAAACATGCCAAAATGCAACGATTTCCACTAAATCTACACAAATTACACTTAAAGACAAATATTAGAGAACATGCAAAATAAACTATCAATTATATATATAATTTCCATAAAACATTTATATCTACAAGAATATATGTCGTACATTATGGGGAAAAAAGTACAAAAAATGAGTAATTTTATGTCTCATCATCCCCCGATGCTTAAGGGGTGATACATCCCTATGCCACTTTGAATTGGTAATTACCAGTTCTGTTCACTTCATCCCCATAGGTTCGGTTTGTCCGTGTTCTCTTCCTCTTAGTGGCATTTGATTTCTCTTGGTCCCAGGGCTTTCACCCCTTTTATGTTATGGGAGCTATTATCTCTTGTCTCTACTACTTCTGGCATTTGCTGCATCGAAGTGGTTCACTTGGACCTGCTCTCTTCTTGGGTGGTTCTTTGGTCTAGGCCACCTTGCCCTTATCAACATTCAAATAAAAACCAAAGAAGCTGATGACATCCTTATGGAATGTAGGCTCAGCCATTTTCTAGTACTCGTGGTGAGGTGGCAACTTCTCACCCAAAGGTACTGATTCCTTATCTCTAAATGGAATGCTAGATTCCTTAGCAACCCTAGTTGTGGGTAAATCTACCCCTGTTGGGTCAAGCTCATGTTTATCTTGGACCTTTATTTTTGACATAGTGGGAGTTCTACTGCTTCATGTCGAATCTTCCTTCTACACAGGGCCTAGAAATACCATCTGCCTAAAATATGCCTACATCCTCTACGACTTTCCATCCTCTAACCCATACAAATTCTAGAACTTCTCAGGTTGAGCAACTGGAATATTCTTGCAAGGTCTGCCAGATTGTTTTCTAGCTTCATTTTATGCTTCCTTGAAGGCTTTCTTGGAGGCCTTCTTCCATTTATTGTTATATGCCTTTATTTCCTCCTTAAGCTCCTCAATTTGTTTTTTCTGGCCAACAAACAGATTCTTTGCTGCCCCCCATTCCTCGTCAGAATCCAGCTCTAATTCCTTGTCAGATTCAATGCCCAGAGCCTTCAAATATATAACTTTTACTCTGGTTCTGGGTCATCACTGAGATGGCCTTATGGCCTTTTTTTTTATCTCAACTTGATACTCTATACCCTAGGGTATGTTGGTGCAACTGTTGTTTCCTGGTGTATGAGGGATACAGACTACTGAGCCTCCTAGTCCTTTGCATCTACTTTTTGCACATTAGGGATTGTTTATTTTTCCTCTGTGGCTTCTTCTTGAGGTTGATCGATCCCTGTATTAATTAGAGAGTGCTTTGCCTCTCCCTATTTACCTATAATTTGAGGCTCTTCGTCCTCCATCTCCTTTTCTCCATATTCTCCCCCATTTGTAGGTTGCTCTGCATTTTGAGGTTCTTCAATTTCAATCTCATCCTCCTGAATTACCTGCTCTACAGAAAGGGACGTAGATTAGGGCCACTCTACTTCCATTGTGGTAGTGTCTCCCTATTCTATTTTCTTGTCAGTAGGGGATACTTCTATTGCCCCATTGGTCTGCACTGTTGCATCAACTCTAGTCGGTTGCTCAGCTCCTCCTGGTCTGCCCTACAACTGCAATTGTATTTGTAGTTGTCGAATTGTTTGATATAATTCATGTATTTTTAAGGTGGCTTCCTTTCTGGACTCTTCAAATAGAGCTTGTTCCTCTTTAAATTTGGCTTCCCAAGTGGAATCTTGCTCTTTCAAAATCTGCAACTACTACTATAGATCATTCACCTGGCCTTCTGGTGGCACATCTGACATGGCTGCCTCCTGTTGAAGAGTTGGCCCACAGGAAATGTTCTATAAAATGTGGACCAAATACTCCTTTTTTATCTCATCGATGGGTGTCTCCTCGTCGGATGAGCTCGAAATCACCCTCGATGCCCTCATTCTCTTGATTTGCATCCTGGTAGAGATAGACATAAAATTTTGCTCTACCTCATTCTCAAATTGAGGTGTAGAAGGGGATGGAACCTGCCTTTCTTCCTCCCCAAATTGGGAAAATCAGGGAATGAGGCCTGTCTTGCTTTCCTTGTATTTCCTACAGGCTAGAACACAGATGCCATTATTTCTCGTTCTATCGACTCCTGGGCTGACTATTCATTTTGGATGGGCACCTCCTCTTCTTGTGCCCTTGTTGCCACAATAGTACCCACAACTTTCTTAGTTATCATATTTTTATGTGACTTTGCATATCTCACCAAGGAAAAAATTAAGCCATGGTGAGCTAGTGCAGAGATGGTACTTTCCTGGTATCTCCTAGTCTCGTCTTTCAAGGTGCATGCAAGGTAGTGGGGATGTTGATTTTATCCCCATATAGAATATGATTGAGGAAACATAAGTGGTTGGCATTCAAGTGGGAGTACCTACCAGAACATGTGAAGAAATGGATGATCTATTTGAAAATGGCCCTCCAGAGCTTGGGAATGTGCTATTTTGGCAAGCCAATGCACATTAGGTACTCGGTTGGTTATCCAAAAAATATTTGCACACAGAGGATAAGGTTATCCTCCTTGTATGTGTGCTCCCCTGTAAGAGAGAGATCCATAACTCTGGTGATGTAGTCCTCAGTGACTAGGATCTCCAGCCCTCGTATGCACATGAAACCATCGCTCATAGACATCACAAATTCGTTTGCTACTGCCACATCCTAGCCCTGACTAACCAATTGATAGTAGTACAACCATTTTGCAGTGTCCAACTATGTTTGGACATCTACAGAAATTCTCGAGCAATCAATCGACTCACTCTTCTTAAGGTCATGATTTTTGACTTTCCCCCCATGCTTTTCCTCTAGTTCACAATTCACTCAACAATGTTACTGTCTCCCCTTCGAATTACCATTGTGACTTACTACTCTATGTTTTCTTGCTAAATTTGGTTGCACAGTAGCTAGTAAATAACTTTTAAAAACAATTGCATTCATGTACGTAGACAGTTAATTACTATAATCAACTGTGATTATGGTTATCCATAGTATATTTCCTTTGAGCATGTGCCCAATTTTGTGAAAGTGATAACCATAAACTATCGACCAATCAGAGGTGTGCCATGCAACACCATGACAAGTGGATTTTTTCAAGTGGTTAAGGTGATAATGAGGGGTTGTGCTGACACATTTCCATAGACACACATGTTCATGAAAACAATATAGACAAGAAATAGAAAATTTAAACATACACCTAAATTTATTTTTTCTTGCAAAGTGGCCACCACAAGGTTCATCATGACAAGACTTTAGTATTTCAATTATTTCTTCTCCAGCAACACATCTTCTCATGATTTGATCAGGTCCTATTTTGAACATGCACTCATCAATCCATGAGAAATATGCACTTTTATCAATTAAAGGTTATTTTTCATGAGGTAAAAGTGCAGGGGATACTCTACTGGTGGCTAAATAATTAGCCATATCTGTGTACCAAGGTATCTAATCATTTAGAGAAAACAAATGTTCATCTAGAAATTTTTCTTCTGTAGTTGCATAGTCTGGAGGTGTCAATCTGGATAGGAAATCAGCTACCACATTGTCCTTTCCTGGCTTGTCTACTATTGTCACATCAAATTCCTACAAGAGCAACAACCATCTAATAATTTTACCACTAATCCCAGGTTTATTTGTCAAGTATCTAATTGTTGAGTGGTGAGTGTGTACAAATACCTGATAACCTATAATATAATGATGAAATTTGTTAAGAGCATGTATTACTGCAAGAAACTTTTTATCTATGACAGTATAATTTACTTCAGAATCTATAAGGTTTTTACTAACATAATAGATGGCATAAAAATCATCACCATATTTCTGTCCTAGTACTGAGCCTATTGCATTGTTAGATGCATCAACATATATGTGAAAATTAATGGTCTAATTTGGACCTTTCAGCATTGGAGTAGTAATCAATTTTTCCTTCAGGGTGTTGAATGCTTGTTCACAATCTTCATTCCAATAAACTTTGCATATTTTGTTAACAATATGGTAAGAGGTTTAGTAATTTTGCTAAAGTCTGATATAAACCTCCTATAATAATCGGCTGATCCTAGGAAACTACAAATGTCCTTTTGTATTTTGGGAGTAGGCAGGGTTTGGATGACTTCAATTTTCTTTCTATCTACCTTGATCCCTTCTGCAGAAATGTGATGTCCTAAAACTATCCCTTCCTGCATCAACATATAGCATTTCTCATTGCTTAAGGACAGGTTAGTTTTCTCACAACATTTAAGTGTCTTTTCCAGATCTTTTGTGGAAATTTCAAAAGTCTCACCATATACAGTGAAATTATCCATGTATACTTCCACACTCTCTCCAATCATATCTAAAAAAGTGCTAAGACTGCCCTTTGAAAGATGGCAAATGCATTGCAAAGGCCAAATGGTAAAAATCTATAAGCAAATATCCCTCATGGACAAGTGAAGGTAGTTTTGTCTTGGTCTTCCTCCCCTATTTGAATATGATTGCATCCACTGAACCCATCCAGGAAATAAAAGTACTTATATGCTAAGGTGTCAAGGACCTGATCTATAAATGGTAAGGGGAAGTGGTCATTTTTAGTTTCTTTATTTAGTAACCTATAATCAACACAAATTCTCCACTTGCCATTCTTCGTAGGCACCACTACTAATGGTGATACCCACTCACTATCTGAAATGGGGTAGATGAATCCAACTATGAGTAGTTTTTGTAACTCTATTTTGATAATTTCTTTCATAGTTGGGTTCATTCTCCTCTATGGTTGTCTTACTAGTCTGACCTAGTCTTTCAGATATATTCTATGTATACAGGTCTCGAGAGCTATTACTCTCATGTCAGAATACTCCCAAGCAAAGGCATCTTAATGTTTTTCCAATGTATGCTTCAATTTGGTTTGTTGTTTAGCTATCAACTTGTTATCCACATTCAACATTCTACCAAGTGCAACTTCTATTTGTTGAATATGATGGTCTATTCCTCCTACCAATGGAAACTCGGGAGGAGGATAAGAAGGTTCTCCCTAAAAAAAGTGGGAGATCATCTTATCCTTATCACTTTCATCTTCTAATTCCTCTAGTGTTATCAGAGGTTGGATCTTTTATAGACCTCAATATTTTGATTTTCATCCTTAGGTTCTTCCAAAAAATCTACAGACTATGTAGGTGGATGTATGATTAGTTTCTTTATATTTTGACCATATGAAATGGTCATTTTCCCATCTCTATAGCTTATGCAGGCATCAGATATTTCCAGCCAAGGTCTACCTAAGATTAATGGGCATCCACCTAGTCCATATTTAGATTGCAACACTAAGAAATCTATTGGATACTCCCATGCATCTACTGTAATAGTGATATCTTCCAATATTCCATCAAGAAGTACTGTAGACCTGTCTGCCAGCTACAACATAGTTTTAGTGGGCTTTAGGTTGGTCAATTTCAGTTTTTGCATGGTTTCCTAGGATATGACATTGATGGAAGCCCCCAAATCTACTAGTGTGTTGGATAAAATACAACCCTCTATTTTTACAATCAACACAGGGCTTCTTGGATATGAATACTTCTAGTTGTAGGTATTGCCTAAGGTCAACTAACTAACCTACCAAACTGATTTATTTAGTTGGTTTTCTACCTGGTTTCTTGAGGCACAATTCTCTTATGGCCTTCCCATAAATAGGCATGTCTCTAATGGCTTGAAAGAGAGGAATTATGACTGTTAAGTTATTTAAACTAGAGAGGATATCAAACTCTTTTTGTATTGGTTTCTTGAGTTCCTGCAACCTTTGTGGAAAAGGTGGAACCTCTTCTTTGTTATTTACAGGTGTTGATTCTTCTTCTATATCTTCTATAAGGTGTGATTCCCCTTTCTATAATTCTATTGGTTCCTCTTCTTCCACAAGAGGAGTGACTTCTACACCTACTTGCTTTCTTGACCTTAATTGGATAGGATCCTAATCTACCTTGATATTATACATAGGGTACATATCATTTTCCATATGATAGGTTTTTTGCTAGTTGTTTGGGTTTGTTGTTGGTTGTGCTGGTAACTGAGGAGTCCTTGGAGTAGGTAATGTTGGTAGGCTTGGCTGTGGTGGAACTGGAGCAATGTGTTGTGGATATTGATTCTAAGCATTTTGATTTCTCCACTACTGCCTAGGCTACTGATATTGGTTCCAAGGATAAGGGTTGTAATGATTTTCTCCTTGGGGAAATGGATTCAAAGGTTTTTACCATACCAATCCATGTTAAATGGCTGGTTTTAACCTTTTTTTGGTAATTACTGCCCCCATGGGATGCCATTTTTTATTGCATATTGTTACCCATAGGGGATTGTTACTAGTTCCTCCTATTACCCATGAAGTATGCCTCTGCTACTTTGGGTTCCTCTTTATATTTCATTAATTGTGGACACAAATTTGTTTTATGATCCTTCTTACAAATAGCACATACACGAACTTTGTTTTCTAGGCACTCATTTATGGGGTGTTTGCCTCTGCATTTGGGACAGAAGTAGGCCAATGCTGCCTCATTCTCCTACTTCTTTCTTTTAAGCAAAAGCGTATCCATTTGAAGAGCCAAATATGATAACATCTCACTCTTAATGTCTTCTAGCATGTTGCCTATTTCTATTTTAGTGACAGTGGATGACTGGTTAATATTTCTAGAGGTTAATTTGTTGGACATTTTGAGTCCTCTAAGTCAAATTTGTCATTGTTGTCACCTAATAGAGTTATCACTCATCTAAAGGAATTCGATAAGAAATAAAGTCACCCAAGTCATCCAGGAAAAAGCTTCATCAGTGCAAAAGTAAAAGGAAAAAAGCTCCATAATATTTTAATATTATTGGGAGCACAAGTTAAGTGATTGGTTTATAAAAGCCCAAGATGGGTTATTGCAAAGGTTAAAAGGAGGTTTAATAATTATTTATAAATTATTTAAATTCACAAGGAATTTAAATTTTATAAATGATATTTAATTAAACCTAAGGTTGGTTCTTTTTAATTTATAATATTTAAATTTAAATTAATTATAAATTAAAAATCACGTCGACGTTGAAATTATTTGAAGCATTGACGTGATTGCAAAAGAGGTCAAAGGCATTATATAAATGCCATCAAAAATATTTACCAAGGCACCCCTTGCAATTCTTATTCGAAGCGCATGCAAAAAGGTTTTGTTTTTCAAAGGCCTTACGATTTACTTAAAGGCTAAATATGTGAAGGTTCAGAGGCTTTAAGCGCAAAGGCCAGCGTGGCCTAGTGGTATGTTGGCTTGGGACTAAGGAGGAGGTCTCGCATTCGATTCGTGTGAGATCTTTTAGATTGTAAGGAAGAAGTGCTTGAAAGGCTTGTTGTTTTTCGGAGGAGTGCTATTCGCGGAAACTTTATGGTAGACGTGCCCTTTTTGACACTTTAGGGCATGTGGCCCAATGTCAGCTTGACTGCGGCTAAGGCATTGGGAAGGAGGACGTCAGGGGATCAAATATCATCGAGGGCAAGGCAAGTGGATTTAATTTTTGATGTTGTATAATATTATAATTTTTGCCAAGGTTGCCTAAGGAGAAATAAGGATATGGTATGCCCTAGGAAAGATAGAGATTTATATTGATTTTATTTTTGGAAGTATATCATATTATATATCATTGGAAAGCTCTTTTCGAGAGCTACTTTTTTAGATTGATTAGAGGGAGAAATAAGGTGTGTGTAAGGAGATATTTCTGGTAGGATCTTCCTTCAAGCTGTTAAACTAGCTCTTCCTTCAAGAAGTTTAACAGCTTGAAGGAAAATATCAACAATATTTTATTTCTAAAGGAGATATTTCTGGTAGGATCTTCCTTCAAGAAGTTTAAAAGCTTGAAGGAATATCCTACCAGAACACAAATGACAAAGAAAGACAGGAGTAGAAGCATGAGACACAAGAAGAAAAGAACACCTATGGTCATGAAAGAAAAGGAAGATAAGTTTAATATTGTTGTTTTGGGAGGAAAAATGGAAATAGATTCAAGAGATGAATCAAGTAATGGAGAAATATCCAGACTGATAAAGTTTTGTACTAGATGTGGGAACACAGGTCACCATGTAGCTTATTGTCCACAAGAATTTTTTGTTTGTGGTCAACTTGGCCATGATGCAAGATATTGTAATGGGTTTGGTAGCAGCGAAGATGAAGATGATATTCTTGAAAATGAAATCCTAGAAATTAGTTCAAGAAAGGATAACAGGGACAATCAAAACATGTATGAAGAAGAAACTCTACTTTCAGTAATAGAAGAAAAAGAAGATGCTTTAGAAAAATAAAAAGGAAAATCCACTCTTAAGGAGCTTATTGAATTGAAAAGAGAGAATTTAGAATTGAAGTCTCAAATATAAGAAGATGAGAAATGTAAGACAAAGCTTCTACAGGATATCTCTGACTTGAGAGATAAGGTTGAAAAAGCAAGAAGAGTTGAAGAAGGTATGATTAGACAGTCAAAGGTAAAAGAGATAGAATGTGAAATAATTATGATTACTCTTGAAGAATTAAAAATGGAGAACTCGGGATTAAGGGTTCAATCTCAAGAATATGAGAAATCAAAAGCAAGGTTTCTACAGGAACTCACTAACTTCAAAATCAAATTTGAAGAGATATGAAAAATTGAAGAAGGTATGACAGAAAAATTAAAAAAAAAAGATGTAGAGTGTGAAAGATAAGATCATGAGATAGTTTCACTAAGGATGGAAGCAAAAGGTTCTAAGGACAAGCTACACAAGTTTGAGGAAAATTCAAAGACCTTGGAAAGGATTATCAATGCACAAAGGTCATTAGTCACTATAACAGGACTTAGTTCTAAGGATTATAGAAGTAAGTAAAAGAGAGAGTGAGACTTCTAAGGATAAATTGGAAAATAGAAAGTTCAAAAAGGAAAGGTACAATGCATAATTAAGGAACAGATGGAAAAAAAAATAGGTAGAAGAGACTAAGAGATCAATGGGGTCTAGGCAAGGTTTCTTCAATGGAAGATGTTTTTCATGTCACAGGTTTGGGCACATGGCTTCACAGTGTAGGACACATGAAAGACAGGAATATGGAAAAGGATAGTTTTTCCAAGGATATTGTTACTCATACAATGAGTTTGGTCACAAGGTAATGAATTGCAGGGTTCATGACAGAACAGGATATGGCTTCACTAGGAGAAGTTCTAAGATAGTTGCACCTCCAAGGAATAATAACATTAAGTGTTATACATGCAATAATGATGGTCACATAGCAAGATGGTGTAGAGCAAATATTCCAGAATCAAGCATGAACAAAAACAAGAACATGGATGAGAACCAGAATAGGAACATGAAAAAGGATGAGAATAAGAACAGAAACAAGAACAGGAACATGGATGAAAACAAGAATAGGAACAGGAACAGAAGTGACAACAGGAACATGGATGATGACTTGGAAAGAAATAGTGAGAGGATTCAAAAAAATCAGAAAATAAGAGAGAAAGATAAATGCATAGAACAGTGCTTTCGAGGAGTAGAAATACTCCCACCCTATAATTAACCACCTCATGTGGAGGTGGAGGAGGGGCTAAGCTAAGAGGCTCATTATTAGCCCCAATCCCCAAATGTGACCTTTTGCCATTGATGTCAAAGGAGGAGAGATTTGTGTATTGAGGAGAGATTTGATATTTTACAGAGCATTGAGCCAGGGGGAGCAGAAAAGGAGGTCAAGTTTCAGTAAAAGGATAAGGGTTGCCATCAATGACAAAGGGGGAGATTGTTGGACATTTTGAGTCCTCTAATTCAAAGTTTTCATTGATGTCACTTGATAGAGTTATCACTCATCTAAATGAATTCAGCAAAAAATAAAGTCGCCCAAGTCATCCAGGAAAAAGCTTCATCAGTGCAAAAGTGAAAGGAAAAAGGCTCCATAATATTTTAATATTATTGGGAGCATAGGTTAAGCGATTGGTTTATAAAATCCCAATATGGGTTATTGCAAAGGTTAAAAAGGAGGTTTAATAATTATTTATAAATTATTTAAATTCACAAGGAATTTAGATTTTATAAATAATATTTAATTAAACCTAAGGTTGGTTATTTTTAATTTATAATATTTAAATTTAAATTTAAATTTAAATTAATTATAAATTAAAAATCACGCCGACGTCGAAATTATTTGAAGCACCGACGTGATTGCAAAAGAGGACAAAGGCATTATATAAATGCCATAAAAAACATTTACCAAGGCACCCAGTGCTTTCGAGGAGTAGAAATACTCCCACCCTATAATTAACCACCTCATGTGGAGGTGGAGGGGCTAAGCTAAGAGGCTCATTATTAGCCCCAATCCCCAAATGTGACCTTTTGCCATTGATGTCAAAGGAGGAGAGATTTGTGTATTGAGGAGAGATTTGATATTTTACAGAGCATTGAGCCAGGGGGAGCAAAGTCCCAGGGGGAGCAGAAAAGGAGGTCAAGTTTCAGTAAAAGGATAAGGGTTGCCATCAATGACAAAGGGGGAGATTGTTGGACATTTTGAGTCCTCTAAGTCAAAGTTTTCATTGATGTCACTTGATAGAGTTATCACTCATCTAAAGGAATTCAACAAAAAATAAAGTCGCCCAAGTCATCCAGGAAAAAGCTTCATCAGTGCAAAAGTGAAAGGAAAAAGGCTCCATAATATTTTAATATTATTGGGAGCATAGGTTAAGTGATTGGTTTATAAAAACCCAATATGGGTTATTGCAAAGGTTAAAAAGGAGGTTTAATAATTATTTATAAATTATTTAAATTCACAAGGAATTTAAATTTTATAAATGATATTTAATTAAACCTAAGGTTGGTTATTTTTAATTTATAATATTTAAATTAATTATATATTAAAAATCACACCGACGTCGAAATCATTTGAAACACCGACGTAATTGCAAAAGAGGTCAAAGGCATTATATAAATGCCATAAAAAACATTTACCAAGGCACCCCTTGCAATTCTTATTTGAAGCGCATGCGAAAAGGTTTTGTTTTTCGAAGGCCTTACGATTTACATAAAGGCTAAAGGTGTGAAGGTTCGGAGGCTCTAAGCACAAAGGCCATCATGGATAGTGGTATTTTGGCTTGGTACTAAGGAGGAGGTCCCGCATTCGATTCGCGTGAGGCCTTTTGGATTGCAAGGAAGAAGCACTTGAAGCGCTTGTTGTTTTTCGGAGGAGCGTTGTTCGCAAAAACTTTATGGTGGACGTGCCCTTTTAGACACGTCAGGGTGCATGCCCCAACGACGTCTTGGCTATGACTAAGGTGTTGGAGAGGAGGACATTGGGGGATCGAATCCCGTCGAGGGAAACGCAAGTGGATTTAATTTTTTATGTTGTTTAATATTTTAATTTTTGCCAAGGTTGCCTAAGGAGAAATAAGGATATGGTATGCCCTAGGAAAGATAGAGATTTCTGCTAATTTTATTTTTGGAATTATAGCATATTATATATCATTGGAAAGCTCTTTTCGAGAGATACTTGTTTAGATTGCTTAGAGGAAGAAATAAGGTGTATGTAAGGAGATATTTCTAGTTTTGTAAAGGAGTTTCAAAAGTAAGTTTGATTCATTCTTTTGAGGGTTTATTTCTTGCATAAGAGGATATGGTGCATTTTATTGAGTAGGACTAATAAGGTGTTATTGAGATATTATTTTTATTATTGTGTTATTACTCAAGACCTCTAACCCTTGTTGAGATTGGAAAAATAAAATGTGTTGAGTGTGGCAGATTTAGTGGACAACTCATAAGGCATCAAAAGGTATGGGCAATATTCTCCATTGACTTGTTTGCGTGATTGATTTCTGAAAATATCATTGGAGAGAAAAGGATTGATTGTGGTTTTCTTTCCGAATGTGGTTGGTTTAATGCTTCAAGGTTTTATGGATTAAGAGTTGTGATTAAACCTTATTTTATAAGCATTGTTGTTGAATCCATTTAGTCATGTGAAAAACTGAGTTAGGGTTTGAGAAGAACATCAATATCATTATTATGTGAAGAATGTTTGATAAGAATTGTTGTTGAAGCCAATTGGTTATGCAAAGAACTTGAACTTGAGTTAGAAATTAACATGAGTATCATTGTTATCTGATATTTGTTGTTGAGCATTGTTGAAATTTTTTTGAGTTGGTTGATACATTTTTGGACTAAGGCTTGTGAGAAAGGGTTGGTACTTGAGGTGATTGGTTGAATAGAGTTGATTGAGCCTAGTCAATTGATTGTGTGAAGTGGTTGTTCAAGTTCCATGAAACAAACTATTCTATATTTTGATTTGAGTTGAGATTGAGATTTGAGAATAGAACATATAGAGTCTCTAACAATTCTCTTTATGCTTCTATGAGATTGATTTAAGTTGAGATTGGGATTTGAGTATAGAACATATTGAGTCTCTAAAAATTCTCTTTATGCTTCTATGAGATTGATTTGAGTTGATATTGGGAGTTAAGTATAGAACATATTGAGTATCTAACAATTCCCTTTATTCTTCTATGATATTGATTTGAGTTGAGATTGGGAGTTGAGTATAGAACATACTGAGTCTCTAAAAATCCTCTTTATGCTTCTATGAGATTGATTTGAGTTAATATTGGGATTTGAGTATAGAACATATTGAGTCTCTAACAATTCTCTTTATGCTTCTATGTGATTGGACAAGTTCTGTGTGGACTTGTTAAGCAAATTTGAGTCAAGTCTTTGAGAAGGCTTGTGGACTGATTTTGTGTAAGCTTTTGTGGAAGCTTGCAATGAAGATTTGAGAAAGTCCTAGAGAGGACTTATTGAGAAGATTTGGACAAGTTTTGAGTGAGATTTTTGAGCAGATTTGGACAAGTTCTAAGTGAGCTTGTTGAGTATATTTGGACAAGTTCTAAGTGAGCTTGTTAAGAAGATTTGAACAAGTTATAAGTGAGCTTGTTGAGAAAATTTGGACAAGTTCTGAGTGAGTTTGTTGAGAATATTTGGACAAGTTCTGAGTGAGCTTGTTGAGCATATTTGAGCAGGTTTTGTGTGGACCTGTTGAGCATATTTGAGCAGGTTCTATGTGGACCTGTTGAGCAGATTTGAGAAGGTTCTGTGTGGACCTATTGAGTAGATTTGAGCAGGTTCTGTGTGGACCTATTGAGAATATTTGAGCAGGTTCTGTGTGGACCTATTAATCAGAATTGTGCTAGACCAAATATATTGTGTTTAGTGCAAGAGATTTTGTAGAGCTGTGATAGACCGACCAGACTATGTTTAGTATAGTATTGAGATAGAGCTTTGGAGGTGATAGAGTATAGAGGATAGAGTCTCAGTGGATAGATATCTAGTAGCCAGGACAATTGAAGATAGATATTATGAGTGAGGAGTCTTCAAGTGGAGAGAGATACACCAGTCAGTGCAGTAGAGAGACAGAGTCTTCTAGAAGATCACTAGCCAAAGCATAAGGGAAAAGAGTTCTCTTGTGGAAGAGATCCACAAAATTGAGATTAGGGGATCAACATCTCCTTTGGACAGAGGTCCATAAACATTATAATTGGGAAGGATTCCAAAGAGATTATTTGAGAAATATTTAGAATCAATATTTTCTCTATGGAGGTAGCCCACATTGGGTGAACCATGTTAAAATATATGTCTCTATTGTGGATGGTGTTTTGTGCATTGCTTTGGTTATTTCTATTGATATTACCATTGATTATATTGATTAATACTGTTTAGGAAAGAAAAGTAAAAATTGGTCTTATACTGTTCACCCCCCTCTCAGTATAAGCCTATGTTCTTCATAATTTACCCTTTATTCTTAAGAAATTTTGACACAACTATCAATCATCAACCATTTTGTGTTGGTAAATATCTCCCTCAGAGATCATGTTTATATCTTCCAAGGATTTATTTGTTAGTACTTTTATAAAAATGCTTTTTAGGGACCTATCTCCTAGTTTTGAATGGGGTGATCTTTGCAAATTGAAGTTGAACCTATCCTAGTATTATTCCATGGATTCCCCTTTATTTTGGGTCATATCTAGGACTTCCTCTCTTGCATCTCTTGCTCTGTCAAAATCCTGATACTAATCCAAGAAAATTTTCTTCAACTATTCCCAGGTAGTTATTCGTTTATCCCCCAAGCTGATGAAACGACACAAAGTTGAATCATCAAGGGTGGAAGGAAATAATTTTAGTTTCTGAGGATCTATGGTGTAATCCATAGATCTACATAAAACATCAAATTTGAATAGAAATAGGTTTGGATATTCTGTTGGTAGTCCTCTAAATGTTGGAATGTGGGCACAAGAGATGTGTTTCATCTTATGATCTCCTCTTGCATCTCCTATTGGAAAACTAAAACTAGTGGATGTTTCCTCTAGATTTTTTGCCATTTTGCCTACTACCGATGTTTCTACCCTTACTTTGTTCAAAGTAGCTATAAATACTTCTAATTCATTTATTTTATCCTTTAGAAGGATGGATAAGTCTGTGTTTGAGGTAGTTCCATCTAGCATTGCTTGTCAATATTCATAATTCAATAGATCCTCCTTAGATTGAACTCTACTTACCTCTGATCCTGTTCTAAGATTATGCTAGATTGTTTCAGAAGGATCCTATGCAAATAGTGGGTGTTATTTCCAATGCACAGGTGGATATTGATATGGTAAGAGTTTATTATCAGGTTGAGGTTCTATTGAAGCAAAAGTATTTTGAGAAAAAACTTCTTTGTTTTTGACAAAATGAACGTCTGGTACCATGTTCTTAGGTGGACTCATAGAAAATTCAGATGAAATTTTCTTAAAGAAAACACTCTAAACTACTGTAACTATTATTTATTCAGAATAGGAAATTACAATGGCTACTCCCTAGAAATGGTGCCAAAATGTTGGGCAAAACATTGGTTAGTTTTTTCCATGGTTCAATTAATTACCTCCATTTAATTGTCAACCCGGGGTAGCTCGTAGTTTGGGGGGTGTTTGGTGTTCATTGAAGTTTATGTTTTAAACCAATAATATCATGCTAAGTCTAAGAAACAGGACTAAAAACATTCAAAATCTAAGTAACTACTTTGCTAGAAATTACAAAAAATAGGGAAAATAACTGGAAATAAATTAATCTATTAAAACAATCATAGAAAATAGGGGAAATAGGGAAGAAATTTGTTGTAATTGGGCCCACGCTTCCAGCAAGTTTTACCTTTGGTAGAATAATCAATGAATGCTTAGAAGATATTTTTATAGGAACAATGCAAAGATTTATTTAATAGTTTATAGTAGAAGAAATTTACATAGAATTCTGGGAGGTCTTCTTCAGGGGTGGCCTAAATATTTATAAGGTATGTGACTAGCCCTATTACAACCATTTTCTTAATTACAAGAGTCGAGCAAAATATCATGATATTTCAACGTATTATATTTTCAGAATACACTGATATTTGATTTACCCAACTTATAAAATCAATTTACGTATCAAATAAAAATAGGTGGCGAGTCACCTTTGATATTGTCCCATGTTTGGTTGTGATGCTAGAAATCCCTTGATGTTGGTTGCCTAAGTGTTCACTCTGTTCTACCGACCATAGAGCCATGTTGAAGTTTGGTGTAAACGAAAATCAGGCACCATGGTTGAATAAATTGAGAAGCAGGCACCTTTCATCACATAACAAGAAGCAGATGCCTTTCACCGTACAATGGGAAGTAGGTGCCTTTCACCATATAATAGGAAGTAGGCACCTTCCATAGTACAATTGGAAGTAGGCACCTTAACGAAAAGCAAGCGCCTAATAGTTAAGTGTCGAATGGAAGTCAGACGCTCAAAAAGACTTAGGTGATTGACTTCATATATAGATGTCTTTCCTTCATTAATTTGTAAGTGCTAGGTTTGAGTTGGACCTCGATGAAAACATGTCAAAATACAATGATTTCCACTAAATATACACAAATTACACTTAAAGACAAATATTAGAGAACATACAAAATAAACTCTTAATTATATATATACTTTCCATAAAATATTTATATCTACAAGAATATATGTCACACATTATGGGGAAAAGAGTACAAAAAATAAGCAATTATGTGGCTTATCATTCATCTCAACAACCACGATTATGCAAGTTGTATCCTCACTAGTGACCCATGGTTCCTTGGGATAAGGAGCCTCTTCATCCGTAGGTGGGCAGAGAATTTTAATCCAGAAACCCAAAGCATAAACTATGCGTCGATCTGGGTTTGAATGCCTAATTTTCCTTTTTAGTTTTTGCATGAGGACATCCTCAAAGTCATTGTAAAAATGATTGGTGATCTAGTTGCTATTGATCATTCAACTCTTTCTCGCTTAAGAATGACACATGCTAGGATTTTCATAAAAATTAACCTGGATTCAAAAATTTCTACATTTATCTAAATCGAGTATGGCTCTTATTATCGATGCCTACCTCTCAAGTATGAAAATAAACCTACCTTCTATGTGGAGTGCCACATCCAAGGTCATCTCAGAAGCCAATACCCTAGTATGAAGCCTATGAACATTGGAAGGAAGAATCCTGATTTTAGAGGTAATTCATCCAACTAGAATCAAGGCACCAAAACCCCAGTTTAAAAAGGGCTCTTTAAACAACCTAGAAATAGATGGTACATACCATTAAATGGAAATGGATCTTGACAAGTTGGGATAGGGCTAGCAACCTGGCCTTCTTTGAAAAAGGAAAGCAGACAACTATCTCTCCTTCAGAACAGGCTATGGTATGTTCTCCATTTTCTAACCCAAATACATATCAGATTCTTTTGAATGATTCAGTACTCCAAGAAGATGATAGAGAAGGAATGATGGGTCCTAAGCTTGAACTCCCTAATAGCATAGATTCCCCTCAAGATCAGGGTCATACCACATTCCCCTAGATTGTCCTTCATAAAATCCTAAGCAAGATGGGTCTGGTAGGCAAAACCCCATTAGAGAACAAGTAATGTTGAAAATATCTAGCCTTGCTAAGAACCAAATCAATGTTGAATGTTCTAGCCTTGCTAAGAACCAGACCAATGATGAATTTTCTAACCCTTTTATTGAACAAATTATTCCATAAAAATTTAGTGCCACGTAGACAAGAAGCTCCATGAAGTCACTCATTGATTGTGGAAGTGACAAGAAGAGAGGAAAAATTTTATCTAATGAATAGTGGTGTAGCACCCTAAAATTGGCGCAGTTAAACCCTTAGTAAAAGATAAAAAATTGAATTTTAACTCCAAAATCGCCCGTTACCCCCTCCCCTCGTTTTTTGTGCCATTTTTAGGATTTGTTTTGACTGTTGGACTATATCGTCGACGATCAGACGAAATCATCCCAGATCTAACGAATTCGTCTGGAACAGAACGTCCAGACGATTTTGTCCCAAAACTAAATTTTCATAATTAGCTTCTGTTTCAACAACTTCTCTAACTTGGGCGGGAAAAGCGTGTCTGCATGGTTAGAGTCTCCCCCGTTGGAGATCTCCCAAATTGGGGTGATCTCCAACCTCCTAACCTCTCCCTAAATCCTATATAAACTTAGGATTTTTCTTGACTTCCCCCTGGCTGATTTTCCCTGCAACTTTAGTTTCTCATGCATTAAAACACCTTCCCACCATTGTTGCATTGTGTATTTCAAGTTTTTCTTGCAGGAATTTTACTGTTTTTCAGCTGGAGCAAGCTCGGATCGTCGCTGACGATTCCAGATGATTTCGGACGATCCTGTCGTAGATCGATGATGATCTCGTACGATTGGAGGTGATCTCGACTGCAGTACATATTGGGGGCAATTAGAGCCCGAAGTTTGCATTTTTTTATCTTCTCTTTTCATTTCCTTATGCATTAACTTAGTTTATTCTATTTTTGCATTTTGGAGTTCACATCATTTAGCATAGATGCATGATAAAGTTAAAACAAATTATTAAATTAATGCATTTCATTTAATTGTTATCTGGATTTATCATTTAGGCAAGTTTACTATCATTTCTATAATTTCCCCTTGCTTTTGTAGTTGCTTTTTTGGTCTTTAGTATCTGTTTCTGTGATTGCAAGTTTCTGACAAATTCGTCAGGTCAACGACGATCTTGTCTGATCTCATATGACTGAATATGATCTGAGAAGATTCTGTGCAATTACAGATGATTATGTAATATTGGAGATGATATGGACTTCTACAAACCTCAGAATCTTCATCAGACATCCAGAATCAGGTACATTTTTTCTTATTTAGCACACTTTCTGTGTTTAGCACTTATTCATGCTTTATGTATCCATATAAATAAGCATCGACATATAGAATAGCTTACATTCATCTTGGCCAAACCTAGGAATTGAATGATTGAATATAAAAATGAACACATCAAACCCATTCTGAAACCTAGGCATGGAAACTGCCACTCAAAGTTTCCTGGTGAACCCACCATCCATCAAAAATTCACCCTTATACCCCCTCCCCGAGAGGCGCGACCTTCAAAGGGCCTCCCAGTCCAAGGTATTGTCCCATCCTTCTCGCATCCCCCTTCTAGGCGTGGATCCTATAGCCTAAAGGTAAGGATGCAAAAATTTTGGAGCAATACATTTTGGTGAACCCGACGTGAAAACTAAAAACCTTTTGAAAAAAAAAAAAAAAAAAGGAGAAGATTGTTAAGATTGCATATCATATTTAGATGGTAGATTATAATAAAATATGAGTTGTCACCATAAATGTTGAAAATCAATTAGCAGCCATAGAGATTACTTCTTTGCTTAGAGTATCTCAAACATATAGAGTCCCACCTTTATGGGACGAACTTAATAGGAGATTGGGTATTATTTCATCTAGGTCAACAGAACTTAGGCAAATTAAGAGGTTTGTCCTAGATAGAATCTTGGATCCTGATCAGGTGACTTTGTACCATGAGCTTCAGAGAGCTTGCCATAGGTGGTTAGCATATAAACGAACACGTGTATCTTCTGAATTGTACACCTTTGAGGAATACCTCGACAACAACACAGTTGTAGTACATAAATTTCTATCTCATATAGAGGATCAATAGGTCGTTCTTACGGATAGAAAGAGATGGAATAGAGTTCCTAGAGCTGTGTTATATCAAGAGTATTGCCATGAACTTTATTTCTACAGGTCAGAGTCTAAAACATATAATATCACCATAGCACACTTTGTCAAATTCTTGAAAAACCATTTCCAATTTGAAGAGGAGCATTTCATGACTCTTGATGAACTTGATCCTATTAATGATATCCATAAACTATTTATAGAAAACTAAGACATTATTTTATTATTATTATTTCTTGCATTTAGTATGATGTTTGTTGTCTTTATAATATTATTATAAAAACATTATAAAAACAAAACAAAAACAAAACAAAAATATAACAAAAGTCAAAACATTTTCTTTTAAGTATTATAGTAGGTATATAATTAAAATATATACCTCCCAAACTTGTCGCAAATATATATATATATATATATATATATATATATATATATATATATATATATATATATATATATATATTTGCTAAAATCTAAGTTTAAGCATAATGACTAGACTTAAGAATGGAAAACAGACTGAAGTAGAAGAATATTGGTTAAGAAAACCATCAAATAACCCAGATATCCTTCTTGAAGACCCAATTCAGGAAGAAGGAACCCTAGACCAACAAGAATAAGATTTTGCTGAAGGAAATGAACAAAGGGAAACTGTTAGAGAGGAAGGATCCTCATCCCCTAAAATGTCTCCGGGAGGAGTCATTACTTTTGAGAACATGGAACATTTTTGGAAGTTCCTCAATACTAATATTGGCACTCTTAATAGAGCAATCCATATGGAAAAGGATCAAATTAGTGACACTCAAGCAACCCTAGAAGAAATATATCACACACGCACTAATCCCTTGTCCTTCGTTGATCAAGAAAGTGATCAAGTTGGACCATCCAATTTAGATATGTTCGCTATAATCCAGAACATGCAACAACAACAGGTTACCCAACCACCTAGAGTGCCTGTTACCAAGCCTAAGTTATTACCACACAAAAGAAACCTTCATTCACTGCTCTATTTTGCCAAGTTATTGATCAACATACCTCAAATCAACAAAAGCCCAAAACAAAACCAAACACCAATTTCCAACAATATGGGATACAACATAATGCTACTACAAATCTTCTTCATAATACTCTCCCTACCAACCATTTGCATAATAGCAATATAGCATCTAATCCTTATGTCACGTCATCATACGCTCACAAATCCAATACTCATGTACCACCAAACCAATATGGTGGACAAACTAGTAATCTGGAAGCCATGGTGAAACAGTTAGTCTCCCGCATGGACCAAATAGATCCCTACCGTCCCTCGTACAATTATCAAGAGATGTGTATTTAGACTTTAGATCCTATAGTCGTAGCATAGCCATATCCTAAACACTTTCCTATGCCTGTCCTACCTATATACAAAGGAATCGAAGATCCCATAGAGCATCTTTGTATGTTTAGGATAGCATGTCATGATATATCACATGATGACTTGTTATTACTAAAAATGTTCCCAAAAAGTTTAGGAGGAATGGCATTGGAGTGGTAGCATCAATTACCCACTCATTCTTTGAGGAATTTTGAAGAAACAGTCGATTCTTTTGTTCATCAATTTAGTGCTTACATCGAAAGGCATGTAACCATTAAATATTTGTACAACTTAAAACAAGACAAAGATGAATGTTTTGCTGATTTCCTAGCTCGGTGGAGATAGTTGATAGGAAAATTACACTTTGTGTTACCTTATCGGGAAATGCTAGATATATTTATCAATAATTTACAAGAACAACTATCCTATGAGTTATCAACTACTACCCTGACCACCTTCGATCAGGCTATATACTTAGCCCAAAGAGTGGAAGATGCTCTCATTAGGAGAGGACAGCTTAAAAAGAAAGATGATGAGAAAACATCCAGAAATCAATATAAAAATAAACAAGTTGTGGGTGATGGAGTCACTGATAGTAGAAATATTGCTACTATTAATGTTGTGAAGACAACAAAGAATTTTATACTGAAACCTCCTGATAAACCACCTCGAGAATTTACTAGGTTAAATCAACCTCTACCAACCATTCTATCGCAATTATTAGAATGAGGTTTGATCCAATTACCAAACATCCTGGAACCTAATCCAACTATACCTGGATACAGACCTGATTTACACTATGATTTCCATAGAGGACCTGGACACACTACCAACTCTTGTAAAATATTAACACATAAAATACAAGACCTGATTGATAAAAATGAGATGGAGGTGCAAGCCTTTCAACCTAAACAAAATCCCCCTAATAATGCTCAAAAGAACATCCTCCAAAATCAGAATCAGAATGCCAATCAATCATTAGACATATTTCAACATCCTCTACCAAAGCATGGTAAAGAGGTGGCTAATAAAATTGAGCATCATAATGTTCCCCCTCCTACCCGATATGTAGGGACTATTAGTGGACATTCACCTGCTCATGATCTACAAATCTTTGACACAACTTTATCCATGGTTACGACCAGACCTCTATATAATATTCAGACACCTAATCTTAGTGATACAAAATATGAGACTAAAAGTGACATGGAAATCACCTCAAATCAATCGAATAGTTCTGAAGATGAATCAGATGCTATTCAACCTATCACAAATTCTATGGTTTCGAAAGAACCATTTCCAAGAAGAGTCACTACTCGACCATCATCTCACCAATTAATTTCTAATGAACAAGCCATAAACGCTAGACCAAGACCCATTCATCATCTATAAAATAATATTGTAGGTACCATCGAAGCTGTTACTCGACAATAGGCTCAAAATTCTCAACAAGATCAAACTCAGAATGATGGATCAGCTCCGTTTGTTTTGAAAGTTCCTAATAAATGGAATTATGTGCCTAATGTTCAACCTAAACCTCCTTATAATATTAATGAACAATTATCAAATACTACAGCTAGAATTTCCCTTTTGGACTTTTTAAGATCTTCTCCTACACATAGGGATGATTTAATGCTCACATTAAGCCAAATGATGGTACCACAAAATATTCAACCTGAAGCCATGGCCAATACTATCATAACTCAAGAAGTCAATTGTATTGACTTTCGAGATAGAGATATACTGCAACATAGTTTACATAAGGATAACCCCTTATATATTACTGCCCTAATTGGAGATGTAGCAGTTAAACGAGTCCTGATTGATAATGGTTCATCTTTAAACATTTGCACTTTTGACTTCTACCAAATATTTGGGTTTAGAAGTGACAAAATGAAAAGAACTGATATGATCATAAAAGCCTTCAATGATGAAACACAAGAAACATGTGGAGTTATTACTATCCCATTGCAAGTTGGTCCAAGAACCTTATACATGACCGTGTTTATTGTACATTGCCCTGCACTATACAATATACTCTTGGGTCACCCTTGGATCAACGCAATGCGAGCTGTTCTCTCAACTTTACATCAGTGTGTTAAATTCAAATTTAAAAATCAGTTGGTTACCATTCATGGTGATCCCAGACCCTTTGATATGTGTGCTTTGGCAGAACCTATTGGAGTTCAATTTTGCCCTGCTCTGTCATCCACACACCCTAATTCTCATTATCTGTCTAAACGTGTGAAACACACACCCATAACATCATCTACTTTTTCTCCATCAACTCCACCTCTATATATAGTTCAACCATATTCTGACCTCAACAAGATCCTAAACCCACAACCAATGCTTCTTGTTTTACTCCTATAACTTCCATACCTATAGACCCATCCATTGACATCCCTACAACATCTACACCTACCAAAGGCATATTTTCCACATCCGAAGATGTAGGAAATGTTTCTTCTATCTCTTACACTCTTACTGATGAGCTCTTACCCAATTTATCTAAAATTCTTATATCAGAAAAAACAAATGCTGCTATGCAAGATTCCCTTATTTTAAATAATTTGCCACCCTCTCCTCGTACCTTGGCTCTCCCACAGCCTATGGGAAGTATTTACCAGGTTGGGAGTTGTGCTTTTATTTATAAGGGATATGACTGGGGAAGAATACCTAGAAACATCAAGACACATTATGATGGATATGCTCGATGTTATTTTACTAATGAGTATATTAAATCTAAGCCTATAATGCTTAAATTGGGATATAAAGGGAAAGGTTTGGGACCTTTCCAGAATGGTATGAAAGAACCTTTTGAGGTAGAGCCGTGGCCCGCCCGATGTGGTGTAGGCCTATTTCCTAGTAAGGGTCAGCCCTTCCCATTTGAGGATGATGACCATCTCATATGTTACCAAGATTATTTGGATAAATGTGATGCCTTGCGTTTAATGAATAAGCCATTTACATGTAATATGCTATCTATAGCTTACCATCAGATGATCGCTGAATCCGATGATGAGTTGGAGGGAGATATCTTCCATGATGTCTCCATTGAGGAATTATTACATAACGGATTTTATTTCGATGGCTCTATACCTAGTATAGCCCAGCTTGAGGCCATGACTCCTCAAGACGAATTATCTAAGCTAACCTCGGAAGAATTACAAGAATTGGGCGTTTCACATGCCCCACCTAATTTTGAGAGATATCTACACATGGAAGTAGAGAATGTCATAAAAATTAACATTGGAACCAATGATAACCCTCACATAATCAACATTGGATCAAAATTGAGTCAAGAAAAATAGGATAAATACATTGCATTTCTTAAAGAATATGAAGATGTCTTTGCTTGGACATATGAATATATGCCAGGATTAGACCCTTTTGTAGTTATGCATCACCTAGTAGTCCATCCGAATGCTAAACCTGTTAAACAGAAACTTAGAAAAATGCATCCTAAAGTGGCCTTACTAGTCAAAGGGGAGTTAGAAAAACTCTTGAAGGTTATTTTTATACAATCCATTGATTATGTTGAATGGATCTTGAATGTAGTTCCAGTAACTAAGAAAGAATCTACCAAAGTTAGGTTTTGCATAGACTTTCGAGATATTAATGTTGCATGCCCTAAAGACGATTTTCCTCTTCCCAACATGGATCAGATCATTGATTTTACTACTGGGAGTGGAATGATATCCTTAATGGATGGATTTTCTGGTTATAATCATATCAGGATAGCTCCTGAATATCAGGCTAAAACAACCTTTATTACCCCTTGGGGGACATTTTGTTGGAAAGTGATGCCATTCGGTTTGAAGAATGCAGGTGCAACATATCAACGAGCCATGACATATATTTCATGATATGATGCATGATATTCTACATGATTATGTAGACGCTATTATAGCTCATTCCATAAAAGAAGATGATCATTTAGATGACTTGAGAAAAGTATTTGATTGGTTAAGGGAATATCTTATCCGACTAAATCCAGCCAAATGTATATTTGGAGTTAAGTCTGGTAAATTATTGGGGGTTATAGTTTCTTTACATGGCATTGAAATTGACCCTCTCAATATTGCGGCTATCACTGATATGCCCGCACCCACAAATATATCTGAATTACAAAGTCTACAAGGTAAGCTTCAAGCTATTCGTCACTTCATCGATAAGCTAGCGGATAAGACCGGACCCTTTCTTAAGCTTCTTAAGAAAGATATCTCTTTTCATTGGGACGATGAATGTCAGGAAGCATTTGTACTCCTCAAACAATATCTCCTTAACCCACCTGTGATTTCACCACCTAGATATGATCGCCCATTTATCTTGTATATTTTTGCTTCATATCTTGCCTTAGGATCTATGTTAGATCAATTTGACGATGAGAAGAAAGAACGTGCTAATTATTATATCAGTAGAACCTTAATTAGTTATGAAACCTGCTACACAAAATTAGAGAAACTATGTCTAGCAGTCGTATTTTCTACACAAAAACTACACCATTATATGCTCAGTCAGAAAACATATGTTATTGCTAAATTCGATCCTTTGCGATATCTCATGAGTCGACCGTACTTATCTGGTCACACAGCAAAGTGGGTTCTTGCGCTAAGTGAGTTTGAACTCACGTTTATAGGACAAAAGTCTGTTAATGGTCAAATCATAGCAGATCAATTAGTTGCTGCACCTTTAGAGTCTACCCATCCCCTCATCATTGAGTTTCCTGATGAATGCATTACAATAGAGGTAGACCATCCAGCGCAATGGTCCTTATACTTTGACGAAGCCTGATGTATGAGTGGTGCTGGTGCAGGTATTATTTTAATATCTCCGTAGAAACATCTTATACCTATGTCCTTTAAATTAATGTTTTATTGTACTAATAACACTGCTGAATATGAGGCTCTAATCCTTGGATTACGAGCTACCTTGGCACTGAAAATTAAAAATCTATTGGTTTTCGATGATTCTCAACTTGTCATAAATCAAATCAATGATGTTTATCATACCAAATATGATAAATTACATCCATATAAAACATATGTCTTACAATTAATATATTTATTTGATCAAGTTACCTTGGAAGCTATTCCTCAAACTAGCAACCGTGCGGCTGACGCTATGGTTGTAGCTGCATCTCTTTTGCCCTTGGAGTTAGATGATGAATATGCTACCATCATTATTCATTGACTCCAGGAACCCGCTTCAAATAAATCATGCTTAGAACCTTTGGATGTGTTTCTAATCAACGAAACTACTCCTGAACCTTGGTACACTGATATATTTAATTTTTTTCAAAATGGGACCTTCCCTGAAGGTTGTAATAGCAACCAGCGTCGGTTATTACATAGACGAGCAAGTCACTTCGTAATTATTGGCAATATGTTGTACAGGAGATCTTTTGAAGGCATCCTATTGAGATGTTTGAATCTAGAAGAATTTATATTAGCTTTGAGTGAAGCCCACGATGGATCTTGTGGGGGACATTTTAGTGGTAGCGCCATTGCTAAGAAGCTTCTTAGGATAGGATATTTTTGGCCCACCATGGAGAATGATGCACATGATTATGTGTGCCATTGCAACGAGTGCTAGAAACACGTTGACCTTTTCCATGCGCCTGCACAAGAGCTACAAGCTATTTCATCTCCTTGGCCCTTTTCAAAATGGGGCTTAGACATCATTGGAAAAATCAACCTTGTGTCATTTGATGGACACAAATTCATCATAACCGCCACCGAGTATTTCACGAAGTGGGTTGAAGCTATGCCCTTAGCTTCTTGCACTGGAACCCAAGTTTCCAAATTTATTTTTAATCAAATTATTTGTAGGTTTGGAATTCCTACAAATCTCATCTCAGATAATGGAACTTGTTTCAAAAATAAAGATGTCAAAAAATTATGTCAAAAATATAAAATTCAACATCGTTGGTCCACTCCCTATTATCCTCGGGGTAATGGCCAAGCGAAGCATCTAATAAAAAATTAATTAAAATCCTCAAAATACTGGTCAATAAATTTGGCCGAGATTGGCACATTCAATTATATCCTGCTTTGTGGGCTTATCGAACTAGCATTTGCACTCCCACGGGCACTTCACCTTTTGTTTTGGTTTATGGTGCTGAAGTTGTTTTTCCCTTTGAATTAGAAGTTCCTTCTTTGGCTCTACTACTTCAATATACTGAAGTAGGAGATGAATATCCTACTGGCAGACTTAGTTAGTTGGAACTCCTAGATGAGAAGCGCATCAATGCTTTGGAACATCTTCATGCCTACCAAAACAAGCTCAAGCGAGCATACCTCAAGAAAGTTCATCATCGATCCTTTGAGATCGGTGACCTTGTCTTGAAATAAAATAAAAAAAATACTAATGCAACTAAAGATCTTAAAGGTAAATTCGAGCCCAACTGGCTTGGACCATATATCATCACTGCTAAATTTGGATCGGGAGCATACCGATTAGCTACCTTAGATGGTAAAGATCTTAAAGAACCTATGAACATTATGCATCTTAAGCGCTATTATGCATAAAATATGGTCATTTCATCATTGTATATATTGTTATTTTGCATATTGTTTCATTTTAGTCCTCCATATAAAAATTTCAAAAACAGTAATAGTATTTATTCTTTCAATTCATAAATTAAAATCAAAATATAAAAACTTCAAAATCATCAAAATCTTCAAAAACATCTTTTATTTTTGTACTTGTCAATTCTTGAAGTATTGCAGTTATATTTTCAATTATTTTGGATAAATTAACATTTATTTGGAATCCCGCACTTTCACACTCACATGAATAAATATCTTGATTTTATTTGGTATGATTATTAATATCTCTTATATCAAAGTCCACAATTGAATTAAATAAAGTTTTGAGCATAGAGAACTAATCTTGTTATTTACTTGAACCAAGCATATCTTTTCACATTAAAATGATTTCATTGCAAATTCGATATGATGCTACATAGTAGAAATGGTTTCTTGAGCGAAAAGTTTCCCCTACTATCCTATCATGCACATGGTCTAGAATATTTGAGAATTGACAAAAGGACAAGCTCACCCCTGCCCAGAATAAAAATCCCTTGCTCCACAGCCAATCCGAGCAAGTATCCCTAGTATAGGAAGAAAAAGAAAAGTCAAAGAAAAAGAAAAATATTATTTTGTACCATCACATCAATATTTCAGCATTGTCTCAGTTCCAAGCAAAAATACAAAAAAAAAAAAAAAAGAGAAGCAAAAGAGAAAAGAAAAATCAAAAAGCAATAAAATCCCTTTCCTTACCCCTTGAAAAAGAAAAGAAGGGTGAATGAGCTTGAATCCTTGGAATTCTCAATTATTTGAAAACTTTGAGGTAAGCCCCATAACAAGTGGTTTGTGCCCAACCCGCTTGGCCTTGGGTAATCCCTCGCGTGGTGATATGTCTATCACATTAGCGACCTTATTTTGTACATACCTATGTCGGCTTATGGATTAGCTAGCTCTTGATGACCTGACTTACATAGTATTCTGGTACGCTTACATGCATATAAATCATGGTCAACGAACACTTATTTGGTTAATTCAAATTACTTGTATCAAATTATCTTGCTCAAAATTGGTTAATGAACAATACAATTGCACACACATTTGTATTTGAGATATTTTGTATCATTATGATAGATCAAGATCGGCAATGAACTCACATTTGCACATGGGGTTCCTTATAAATCTACATTTCGTCTTTGAGATAATTTAAAATATTTTTGCAATTCTTTTAGAATCATTTCATCTTCTTATTTATAAACATTTGCTTAGCATAAAAACAGTTAAATATATTTCTTTCCAAAATCCAAAATTTTCTTTCACAACATCTTCAAAAACCTAGTAAATAAAGTCACGTTATTATTTTCTGTTTATCTCAAAATCAAAAAAACAATCATGCAATAAAACTATTATATCAATTTCCTTTTTGGATTTCGCGATGATGGTATAAGTCTATACCTATAATTCTATGCCTAGCGCAAACCATTGTTCTCATTTTATTTCCCATTCATTTTAAAAAACATATGGCTTACATCATTATGTTACACAATTGTGCTTTAAAAGGAACGCAAATTTTTCTATTTTCATTATGTCAACATTCCATTTTGCAATGATGGTATAATTCCTACGAAATTGTTCAAAATTTTATCACACTTAGGAATTTATGCCTAGCAAAAATCATATTTCTTTTATATTTCATGCATAATATTTTTATGAAAATCTGAAAACAAATCATCACCATCATCATTTTTCATCATCATAACACAAAGTCTTAAGACAGTATCTTAAGCACCCTTTTATTTTTAGCAATATTTCTATACTGGGATTAGCTTGACGACCTAGCGAGCGACGACTCCATGAAATGGTCTATAACAACGATAATGTCCTTTGAAATTATTGTTAGAAGTCCCTTTTATTTTGCATCATATCACACCACCAAAATAACCAATTTGTTTACATCAGATTATTCCATTTAAAATTTTATGGCATGACATAAAATTATAATTTATTTCCAATGACATAATTACATGAATAATCAATCAACAAATTCAAAATTAAAGCATCATACAACATATACACAAGTCATATCATCAAAAATACCATATATATATCAACAAATTATGTACATCATATCAAAACTAGATTGGTATGCCACAATCTATACCCTGGCATACTCAATCCTCCCAAAAATATATGCAATCCAGTCTATAGCAGCTAGCCTCGAGAAGCCCTCGAGCTCTCAGCCTCATCTCCTCTCCTGCCCTGAGGTGGAGGAGGTGGTCCCATAGAGGTTTGTGTTGTGTCTTGGGTCCTCGCCATCAATCATGAGGATGTCCTCGATGATCCCACCTTGATCGGCTCTGTAATGCCGACTGGCAGCTGCAACCTCTGGCCCTCTGGAACCAACTAGAAGTATGCTCCTTGATAGAACGTAGTCTAAGCCATAGACTGTGCCAACTCCTGCATGCTCGCCCCTCTGCTCTAAGCCCTGAACCATGTAGCCTCATCCTATAGAGTATGCACCTGAGCTCATAGGTGGGTATTCTTAGCTTGGAGAGCCGCCATCTCGCTGCTCTCCCCCACCTCGACACCCTTGTTGTAATTGGGCGATGGTGGCCTCTCCCCCTACTGATAAGGGAATCCCTCCTCCCTCCTCCCTGTCTGTTGCGGTCTCTATGGAGCCTATGGCATCCTCTAACGTCTCTCCTATGGAGAGTGTCATTGCTCTCTCCCTCCACAACCCCGTGCTACCTCAATAGCAGCATGGCATCGCCTCCTCATCTGTCGCACCATAGTGTGCATCAAACCCTATGCCCTTGTCATTCGAGGAGGGTGAATGCCTGCATACCAGGCATCGTATCCATCAGCGACCCCAACATTGTCCCCATCCACTGGCTAGATGGGGGCATCATCCACGTCCTGGCTCCAAAATCGTTGCATATCTAGAGCCCCACTCAGTGTGGTATTATCCCGGATAGTCCGGGAGTACTCATAGTCCCTAAGAGATGGGATCCCTTATTGTAGACCGAACTGTCATACAACTCGATTGTAGCGGTGGATCTCTACCTCTCCCCGCTCCATCCTCAGCCATTAGACTCACCTAATATGAGCCAACTCCTGTCCGTCCTCTCCCCACCCTGGATGCTCTCTCCATGGCCTCCAGGTGATCCGGTCAAGGATGAGGTCGTCTAGTAACCTCTGTGACATCGGTAGATCTATCCACTGCTATGACCCTCTTTATAGCCACCAATAGAAAACTCGAGGCCTCTCTCGGTCAACCCCTGTCAGTGAGAGTCCTACCGGCCTCCACACCATGATGTGCTCCCAACACCATACCTGTAGTAGCGATGTCAAAACTAGACATCAACCTCCTTTATATACGACCCCATGCAGGATCCTATACAAGCGACACAGTACAAAGCTGCCCCATAAAAATCTATACTCGTGGTCTCTCATGTCATAGACAACATCTAAAAGGAGCCATGGTAATCTACATTTGCTCTGGTGGCACAGCAATAGGCCACCCACTATCCTTGTCAAAACCTGAGTCAACCTAGATGCCCCAGGCATCTGCATTAGAGACTCTATGTTCACTCTGCCCTTCTCCAGGGCGAAGCTCGGGTCTCCGCATAGCCTCATCATAGCCTGGCCCTGATTGGCCACAGGAGTCATAAACTATCCCTATATGGGGATCCTCAAGATCTTCCATACGTCCTCTAGTGTGGGAGCCATCTCCCCTATTGGTAATCGAAAGCAGGATGACCTCGGATACCATCTCTCTACTAGGGCTATCAGTAGCCCCATGTCTATCGGTATTTGTGGCATCTCTGCCACATGCTGTAGTTCGACTTGTGCCAATTGGTCTCGCCCCGCCTGGTCGAGCGCGACCATGTCATCCCTCAGACCCCCGTATTTCCATTCTTGACTCTTTAGTAATCCCCTCTACAAAAAAAATAAACAATAAAACAACAAAATTCATCAATAAAATAATTATTACAATCAATTAAATACAATTCAAACAAGCTTAAATTCATAAAAATGATGATATCGTCCACCATTGGATGATATCGTCCTAAATTAAATCAAATCGTCCTTTGTAGGATGAAATCATCTTCGATTTCTCAACTTGGGGATTGTCCTTTGTTGGACGAGATCGCCCTTATTTCGTTGATTTCACCCTTAGACGATTTCGATGATCTAGGGACGATTTCGTCTCGATGTTGTCGACAGCCTAAAAACGTCCGCGATGCCCCAAAACAGTTGAAATTTAAATTGCAAATTACAAAAATCAAATTAAAATATAATTCACTAGGTTTTATATTCTTACCTATAGCCTGTGTTGGACCTTTGTCGATCTGTGTGTGGTTTCGACCATTTTGTCTGCAGAGCTCTAAAAACAGTGAAAATGAATAGTAAAAATGAATTAAGGTTTTACCCTATTTTTCTTAATTTTATTTAAAAACAACATTTTTAATTTTGCTTTTTCATGCTTTTACCTCAAACGTTCGATTTGGGTAAAAACACGGAGGGGGAACCATAGTAAGCAGTCGTACGATTCGACCTAGAATCGTCGTCTAAAAAATTGAGTAAATTTTTGCTTTCTCGTAAAATAGGAAGAACTCGTCTTTAACGCATTTTCTTCAAAAAATTTGCTAAAGAGGGGGCAAAATGTAGCACCCTAAAATTGGCACAGTTAAACCCTTAGTAAAAGGTAAAAATTTGAATTTTAACTCCAAAATCGCCCGTTACGCACTCCCCTCGTTTTTCATGCCATTTTTAGGATTTGTTTTGACCATTGGACGATATCGTCGACGATCAGATGAAATCATCCTAGATCTAACGAATTCATTTGGAACAGAACGTCTAGATGATTTCGTCCCAAAACCGAATTTTCATAATTAGCTTCTATTTCAACAGCTTCTCTAACTTGGGTAGAAAGCGTGTCTGCGCGGTTAGAGTCTCCCCTATTGGAGATCTCCCAAATTGGGATGATCTCCAACCTCCTAACCTCTCCCTAAATCCTATATAAACTTAGGATTTTTCTTGACTTCCCCCTGGCTGATTTTTCCTACAACTTTAGTTTCTCATGCATTAAAACACCTTCCCACCATTGTTGCATTGTGTATTTCAAGTTTTTCTTACAAGAATTTTACTATTTTTTAGTTGGAGCAAGCTCGGATCGTCGCTGATGATTCCAAATGATTTCGGACGATCCTGTCATAGATCAGCGATGATCTCGTACGATTTGAGGCGATCTCGACTGCAATCCAGATTGGGAGCAATTAGAGCCTAGAGTTTGCATTTTTTTATCTTCTCTCTTCATTTCCTTATGCATTAACTTAGTTTATTCTATTTTTGCATTCTGGAGTTCACCTCATTTAGCATAGATGCATGAAAATAAAATTTATGCTAGTAGTTCAATTAACACAATGAAGAAAATTTGAAAGAGAGGAAAAGTGGTATTCAACCATGTAAGAGGTTCATCAAGAGGACTAAAGTACTTATGGTACCCGAGAAAACTTGAAGGTAGATTTATCCAATAAAGCGATAGAATAACAAGTGTGCAATTTCATGATAGGGATAATAACACTTCATGGATCCTATCTAATATTTATACTCCAAACACATTACCAGTAAGGGCTCAATTTTGGGACATATTAAGCAGCATAAAATATTATTTCCATAATATTCCTTGGATTGTAGCAGGGGATTTCAATACTCCTCTCTATACCTCAAATAAAAAAGGAGGAACAAGTTTCCCTTTGAAGAGCATGGAAGACTTCAATGACTTTGTTAATTCAAATAGTCTTATGGATGTCAAAATAAAGGGTGCTAAATTTACTTGGAGCAATAGAAGATTAGGCAACCAAATTATCCAGATGAAATTGGATAGGCTTTTCCTCTCTTAGTAAGTTGTTCAAATGCTTGGAGATGCTAGCCTCCACTCTTTACCCAATATAGGATCTAACTACAGCTCTCTTCTGATGTAAATTGAGAAAGGCAATCCTTTAAAACATCCTTTCAGGTATAAAGCAATGTTGATTCAGCATACCAATTTCAAAAACAAAATTTCCCAGTGGTGGCAATAGGTAGAACAAGGATGCCCTTAGTATAAATTAGCACAAAAACTCAGACTTGTCAAATAAAATCTTAAATTTTGGAACAAAGAAGTATTTGGAAACTTATTTGTGAACAAGCAATCAATCAAATACAGGCTTGCAATAATAGAAAATAAGATTCAGGATGATCAGAGCGATGAGCACATCAGGATCGAAGAAAGAAATATTCTTTCTAAATTCCACAATATCCTTGCTTGTGAAGAGACTTTTTGGAGATAGAATTCAAGATCCTTATGGCTTAAGGATGGAGATTCAAACACCAAATTCTTCCATGCATCGACTTTGAGAAACAAGAGCAACAACAAAATTAAGGAACTTGTGAAGAGTGATGGATCTTCAACTTTAGACATTATGAAAATAAGAGCTGAGGTTGTTTCTTCCTTCATATCCCTCCTCGAATAATGTGATCCTTGCTCTGATTCTACAAGAGACTCCATGCTCTTTCACATTCCCCAATCCATTTTTGAGTAGGTCAATATCAAAATTGTAGCCCCTTTTTTTGTTGATGAAATTAAGAAAGCTCTCTTTTCTATGAATCCTAACAAAGATCCTGGTCTGGATGGCTTCCCACATTGATTCTTTCAAACCTTTTGGGATATTGTTGGCCAATATATTTGCTCCACTGTTAGGAAATTTTAATCCTCCAAGTGTATCCCGTGTAGCTACAATTCCACCTTTATTGTCTTGATCTCTAAAGGCCCTACATCCAAATCAATGATTGATTATAGGCCTGTAAGTCTCTGCAACATAGTTTATAAAATCCTTACTAAAGCCATTAATAATAGGATGAAGGAATTTTTACCAAACCTCATTGATACTTGTCAAGGAAGTTCTATCCAAGGCAAAATTATTTTAGACAGTGTCATAACTATTCATGAAGCCTTGCATTATGTGTCCCATACCAAAAACTTTGCCTTCATCCTCAAGCTTGACATGAACAAGGCTTATGATAGAATCAATTGGGAATTCCTTATAGCTATCCTTCTCAAATTTGGCTTCCACCTTGATTGGGTTGATATGATTAAAGGATGCATTTCCAAACCTTGGTTTTCTATTCTCATAAATGGATCCACAACAGGTTATTTCTAGAGTAGTAGAGGACTAAGACAAGGAGATCCCATATCTCCCTTACTTTTTATTATTGTAGTTGAAGCACTTGGAAGGACCATCAAGGTTGCTTGTAGATCAAGACTCTTATCAAGAATTAAAGCAGCATCCCAAACCAATCCGATCACACACCAACAATTTGTGGATGATACCATCATCTCCACCTTTGCCTTTATTTTTGAATCCAAGGTAATTAAATACATTTTGCTTTTATATGAGGAAGCGGTTGGTCAAAAATTAAATTTCAATAAAAGCAAGATATATTTCTTTAACACCCCTTTCCTAAGGTAAATCAAAATAGCCAAAATTTTATAATGCTCTATATCTTCTTTTCCTACTACCTACCTAGGACTTCCTTATCCTTTAGACTCAATGTGGAATAATGTGACTGAAAGGATTCAGAAGAAATTGGTGGGATAGAAAGGAAACCTCTTATCCCAAGCTACCAAGGCCACTCTCACTATGGCTTCTCTTCAAAGCATCCCTATGTACTTTTTATCTATTTTTAAGGCTCCTCTTTAGTCTTCCACAAGATAGAACAAATTCAAAAAAAAATTCTTTGGTCTAGGATAGAAAATAAGCAGCGCTTTCATCTTGCTTCCTAGGATAAGATGTGTAGATCCAAGGATCAGGGAGGAATTGGTCTTAGGAGATTCCATTTATTGAATTTAGCCCTCATGGCCAAACAAGCTTGGCACCTAATTACCAATGATGGTAATGAATGGATATCTATAGTCAAGAGAAAATACTTGTAGGGAATAGATTTCTTTAGTGATATGGTCCCTACCAGAGGATCAACCTTTTGGAAATCGATAATAAACACCAAACAACTACTAAATAAAGGACTAAGGTGGAAGTTAGGGTATGGATGTAATATGGATTTTTGGAATGACAAGTGGATCAGAGGAGAACCACTTATTATAGATCCTAACCTTGTTGTTCTAAAAGATTCTACTGATGTCATATTTGGTCATAAAGTCTTTGAATTTTTGAGACTCCAAAACAACAAGAGCAAATGGAAACCTATCAGAAGCAACACTCACCTAAAAAATTCTTCTTTGTTGGAATCCTTACTGAATTCCACCATAATTCCTTCATGCAATCTAGAGGACCAAATTTTTTGGGAGCCCACTGAGAGTGGAGATTTTTTAGTCAAATTTGCATACTAATTGCTCCTAAAACCTGAGGAACCTTTATTTCCATGTCATCTCGTTTGGCCCAAAATCCTCATCCCTAAGATTTCCTTTTTTTCCTAGTTGGTTATTCAAGAGAGAATCCTCAATATTGGTAATTTTCTCATAAGAGGTATTATCTTCTCTAACAGATGTTATATGTGTTTGTCTGATTAGGAGTCCCCTTCTCACCTCTTCCTCACCTGCCCTTTTTCCTCTTCCATCCTCAAAAAAATCCTCAAAACCTTCCACATCCTATGGGTTAAACCTTGTTCAGTTGTTGAGCTCTTCATCTAATGGCCCATCCCCTATCATAATCCCCACCTCAAAATTCCTTTGGAAAATTTGGCTTAAGAGGAATAATAGAATATTTTCCAATAGCAATATGGTTCCAGACTCGATCACTAGCAAAATTCTATCTGTTTCCAAAGAAAATGCTCTCCTTATCTCTCCTTACATCCATATTTCTTCCAATTTTGAGGCTTTCCTAGGTTGGTCCTTGAACCTCCCTCTTGCAAAAATCCCTAACCAACCTTTATCTGATATCAGAGCCAACTCTAAGTGGATTCCTCCATCGATTGGATGGTTCATATTAAACTTTGATGGTGCTACCAAAGGAAACCCAAGGAGGGTTGGTGTAGGAGGTGTTCTCAGGTATCACTATGGGAATATTATTTTTGCCTTCGCAAAATTCCTAGGGATCCAAATGAACCATGTTTTCAAAGATAAATCTATGTGGAGAGAATTATCCCTTGCAAAAAATCATCTTGGCAGGTTGATTGTAGAGGGTGATTCTCTTAACATAATAAATTACCTAAGGAACAACAGGACTTCTTCATGGAGGGTTAGGGATTGCATTGAGGAAGCAAGGATCTTAAGTCTCAGTCAACAAGAAATCATATTTCAACATATCTTCAGAGAAGCCAACAAGGAAGCTAAAAAATTAGCAAATCATGAAGTCAACGCAACTAGCCTCATTACTTGGACATATGACCTCCCACAAGTGGTTAGTGACATCTTGGACCAAGAAAGAATTCAAAATATCAACAATAACGAATATTAAAAATTTGGCCATTTTTTTTTACCAATGATCCATTGTATAACCCCTATTTCCTCAGTCTGTGGCCTCAATAATTTTGTTCCAAATGTTGAACTTTTAACTTTTTCAATACTTTTTTTCAAGAAATATTTTTTGTATGTTATCATTGATGAGTCTTCCACACCTTTAAATTTCTCTTCCAAAATCATCCTTTTCAAGGTTGGTCCTCTTACCAATGAGCCTTTAGTTGTTTCCATGCAAACCCCCCCACCTTCCATATATTCCTTATCTTGTGTCTTCATCAATATCTTCCCCATCATTGCCTCATCTTCTAGCCTATCCATTCTACTTCCCATTATCCACTACCAACGTAACTACCAGTTCACGTGGCCTTATTGGGTGGTTTATAGATTTTTGGAATTCAAAACTACTTGTGTTCTTACGACAAGTTTTAATAAAAATTGGAATCCCCAAGTTGATATATGCATTCTCCAAAGCACTCTCTAGAAGGTTCATCTCCTTCTCCAAGAAGTCATTTTCCATAAACTTGTCTGGTTTGTTCATTTTAAGAACCCATCAGGTAATTATTGCATCAATATTCTTGAATTACCCCTTCGATCCTCCACCTTTTTCTTCTTTGAGCACCCCTTTGGTCATCCCAATATGAGTTTCATCGAGCCAAACAACTTGGAATTAGAACCCATAGTCGAATCCATTCTTGTGGAGAGGCTTTATCCCCTTCTTTCAAAAATTTCTAGGAGATGAGCTTAACATTACCATGGAGATTCTGGAAAGTTGGGATTGGGGCAAGGTTCATATTCACAATAGGGACTTCAAAATTGACTTAAAATTGCTAGTTGAGCTTACTGGACCACCTGCTAAAGGGCAGTCCATTTGACGTGAAAAGCATAATTGGGAAGTAGAATTGAATGATTTCAAGAACTAGAGCAAATTATGTAAGCATGCCAAGGCGAGAATACACTGTGTTGATCTTACCTCCCTGTGGAACGAGGTAATGAAACCTGTCATGAAGTACATAATTGTTGATGACCCTAAGAAAATTTTATATAAATTTCCATTTTGCTTTTGTGAACCATTTTAGGGATATCAAACCTATTAGCATTCCCTAGTTTTTTTCAATTCCATCAGCTACTCCATAGAGGCTTGCAGGAAGAGGAAGGGTGATGACCTCCCTTCCCACCAAGGCCTATTCAAAGTTTTTTATAATCACTGGTTGGTCCATTTCCCGAGTGGCATAACCCTTCCTGTTGCTGCTCCTAAAGGAAAACCTAGCCCTACCCAAGTTAATTCAAGTCCACCCTCATCCTCTACCTATTCCCTAACCATGTCTACCAAGAAGAGAGCGGTCATGGAGGTTGTTAGAGGGTTTCTTGCAAAGAAGAAAATTAAGTGTGAGGAAACCAAGGGTGTCATAAGGTTTTATCATCGCCTGAGAAACAAGTTCATCCAGGATAAGTAAAATATTATGTAAATATATTCTAATGAGGATGACCATGATGTTACGGCACAACTTTTACAAAATTTCATCATCAAAATCACCTCCATTGTTATCTCTCAACTGAACAATGGTATTTTCCAACTGAATGATCAGGAGGGCATTCTTACAGATCTTTGAAATGCCTTACATCTCTTGTCATTTCATGAAAATTTCATTGAGACAACTCAAGAGGATACAAGGGCATCTGAGGTTAACATTGAGGGCAAGGTCAAGGATGAGGCAAAGGAAAGTATGTTGTAGCTGGCAAGGAGGGCTAATTTCTCCTTTTATTTATTTTTATATGGTTTTGAGGCTTTCTTGCATGGGACCTTTCACTTCGGTGCTCTGTCTTTGTTTCACTTTCCTATTTGGGGCTGCATCCCCCTCTTTCCTTTAGTTTCTATTCTTTTCAACTTCCTTAAGTTTTTTTGGAAGCAGGTTTTGGGGCTCCTATCAAAACTTGTTTTGAATGAAATTATTAACTTATCAAAAAAAATTATCTCACTTATAAATTTCTCGAGGATCATACAAAACAATACTCACAATATGCACACACAAAATACTAAAAATATATTAATAAAGTCTACTATAGCATGCATGAAGTTATGCTAGTTTGATACTTTTTACAATGCTTTGTCATCAATATATAATTACATGTGACTCTTCACATGCATGTCTCTTGACCTTCTCTCTTCTCTCATAATGACAAAGTTCCTCATCATTACATAACTCTCACACATGAAACTTTACATTCCTCTTCACCTATTTACATGATACCTAAAACTCACAACTCACACTTGCACTCTTGACACCTTGTACACTCACACTTGCACACCCGCCCTTAAATATTAAATACACTTCTATATATTTTAATCACACTTCCAAAACTAAGCACATCCTAAAAAATTACATGATAAAATAATGTAATAATGCTAACAAGGTATAAAATACCCCTTCATTCTAATCCTTTTTTCGTCAGTTGGAGTGTAATTTCATTTCCTTTAGTGAATATTATTTTTTTATCTATGGGCAACCCAACATATTCTATGTCCTTTTTTGTTTCGTGTATTCCATTTGCTAAGCAATACTAGGTAATGTTTGATTCCATTTGCTTCTAGAAACTACTATGAAATTTGATAATCACCACTCACACCGCCATGAATGAAAACAATCATGGAGGCATAGCTTAGGGTATTAGTATTATTTTGGTCCTACATGGATTTAGAAAGGCATCAAGTATGGCAATGTTTAGCAAAAAAAGTATAATAATTCTAGCTTTTAGAGTGGTGTAGTAGCATAATGGAACCACAAGACCAATAATTTTGATTATTAAATTAGTGTCACAAAAGCATGGATACAACAGAATAGTTATGAATACGCAAGTGGCACAATGAGAGCATAGCATCATCAAAGCCTACCATCAATTAATATTTTACTTAGATGTATGGAAGATCAATATTGGTACTAGTTATTAACATTACTTAGAAGATAATATTAGGTAGTTTCTTATCATGTTTTGAAAATGAAACTTTTTTAAGGATGGTAGAATGTTATGGTAACCTAGGAATAGGTATAAAGGGACATAATATTATATTGTATATGAGTATTATGGGTAGTTGTCATGATCCTCACATAATCCAAGGTTTATTGTATTATAATAATGAGTTGGATAAGGATTTAGGAGTTGGCCAGGGTTATGGTTATACCCTCTCCAAAGTAGCATTAGAATATGGGTTTATAAATAAGGGATATTATCATTTTCAAGAAGCATAATTCATATCACGTATTACTTCTAATAATATTTTCCCATGAAGTGGATTATAATAATATACCCTCTCTAAGTGGCACTCTCATCTTGGGAGATCTTATAGATTTATTTCTTCCTCAAGGAGTATTACTAGTGTTGCCTTACCCTAAGAGTATTATCTATATTTCTCATTGTGTGGATTGTTATTATGGATAATTATTTGTGGATGAATGATATAATATTTGTACATAATGTTGAATGATTTATGTTTATGAGAATAAATTTTCATAACACATGATGTGGATATGGAGGATACTAGGGATATGAGTATGTACTATAATAAGGTAAAAGGTAATGAGCTAAAAAACATCTAATGATGAGGCCAGGAATTGCCTCATCCATGAACACTTTTTGATACATTTTTGACTATTTGACTTACCCTTTTTACTATGATTTTTATGTTAATTATGGAAAAATGCATTATATAATGATGTTTGCAAATTCTGGAATGACAAAGTGCATATGCTCTGTTTTCTTGTTTTTACTGCAATTTCACCTGTTTTTCAGTTAATCAGTAGTGTTATAGCAATTTAGAACTTGTTTGAATATCTGATGCTTGGTAATATGGTGTTCCTTTGGTTAAACTAATTCAAATGGAAAAGGGCACCAAGAATTCGTCACTTGTAGTCGACTGTGCGGGAAAACAGGTTATGCTTGTGATAGTTCCGACCAGTTGTACATATACAATAGGGCTTGGAATTAGTCACTCCAGCACATGCCACCGATGCAGAAGGGTGTGAAAGGAGAGTGGAGAAGTCAACACGTTACTTCCTACGCGTTTGGACCATAGATCAGCAACAAATGGTCACCTGCCTGTTGTTCTGGAGCAGTGCAGGAATAAGCGGCGCAGGAATAGGGAATAGCGTAGGAACAACTGAAGGTGGTCAAAAAGCGATAAACCGATGGAGGAAAGTATTGGAAATTGACCAGGAGGTTGTCCCAACTCATATTAACGTGATTTCCTCAATAGATGCAGCCCAAAAATAATGAATGGATAAAGTTTTGACAAAGTAAAATCCTGTAGTCTAGGAAACAGTTATGTAATTAGTTGTAAATCCTGCAAAGCAGTAACCAAGCATATCAGTGTTATCTTATAAATAATAAAGCTCCCATATGGTCGAGAAGATATATATAGATATATAGATATAGATAGACATATAGATGAGTAGGCAAGAGAGTACCAAAATTAGCATAGAGTAAAGTTTTCCTGTAGCAGAACAGTAATTTGCAGGTTTTTCCTGCATTACTGTAATGCATTTTTAGATTGAATAAAAAGGTGCAATCTTCAGTTTTCAATTGGCATGTTGAGGTTTATGAGTAACAGCTAGATCCTCTTAGCATAACTCCTCACCTTCTTCTAGTTCTGGAAGCAAGGGCCCACTTGCAGGCCAGAGGAAGGCAATTTTTGACAGAATTTCTTGCTGAATTCTTGCTGCAGCAGGTTAGCAGAATTCTACCAGTTTGCATTTCTTTAAGTAGTTTTCAATACAGCTTTCAGTAGTGGATAGCATTTTCTGAATTTACAGCAATTCCCAGATATTTTGTCATCTTGCAGTTTTACAGTCATTATTGGTTCAATTTTGCAGTACACAACAATTTCCAGATATCTTGTCATTTTGCAATATTGGCAGTTTTGTTGATTCAGTTTTGCAGTAGTTAAAATTCTATTTTGATATTATCTAGTTGATTTACTTTCATGCAAGAGTGTGTGTGTTCTAAATTCTGCACTTTATTTTTCTGTCATTTCAATTTAGCAACATTTCATTTTCTGCAATTTTCAGATTCTGTCATTTCATTTCCTGCAATTCTATTTCTGCAAAAGTAAATAGGAGTTCATTTCAATTCTTAGGAGTTAAAGGTCACAACAAAACCCCAAAAATGCTAACTGATCCACCAATAAAACCTGTTCTTGAATAAACTGAACCTACAACTGTAACACCTCCTATCGTATATAGCCTCTGGACACCGCCCTGGATTGACACACATAATGATTAAATGATGAATGATCAACGACCCTCATCATTTTTGGCATCGTTGCCGGGGAACAATCGGTGTTGTTAGGAAAAGTGAAACAGGTCAAGAATTGTGTTACAATTTTTGAAATATTGTATTTCAGTTTATTTACTGAATAGGCATGAATGCATAGGCCAAGAGACGAAAGAGGGAGGTTTATCAGAACTAGTTCTGAACCACCAAGGCGTTCTTCACGATCAGATGAAGAATTGCCAGAAATACCTTCTTCACCAACTGAAGCTTTGGACAGATTAGAACAAGAACTTTTGGCAGCACTTTCTGCTAAACATTCCCTTAAGACTGAACCATCCACATCAAACTCAAAGAAAATAACTATGGCAGCAGCACCACCACCACCAGGTGGGTATGCTGATGATCCTCCTAGGACTTTTGAATATCCCATCCGGTTGGATCCAGCTCTAGATGCTCCCATGAAAACTATTTCTCCATCCATATTGCCAATTTTTAGGGGAACTGTTTCAGAAGATCCTGATCAGTTTTTGTTTGAATTCAAAGTGTTATGTCAGACTTATGACTACATAAATGATAATAAAAAATTGAAACTGTTTCCTTCTACGCTTAAGGATGTTGCTCTCCGATGGTTTATGAGTAATCTTGAACCTAATTCAATCCGTACTTGGGATGACATGGAGACTGCATTTTTACATAAATATCAGGATTACTTGTCGAGTACGAAACAGAAAAGATGAGTTGTTTCGGATCAAGCAAGAAGAAGATGAGAGTTTAGAGGATTACCTTGATCGCTTTGCCTTTGTCCAAAAGAGATGTGGTCCTGTAGAACCTGATTTCTTAAAGCCTATCTTCTTAAGAGGATTACAGGATGAATCTAGGGAAGTGTTAGATTTAATGGGAAAAGGAGACATAGATCAACTTGATCTTGAAGATATTGTGGAGTTATGTAGAAACTATTCCCGTACTCACCATCGGAGAAAGAAAAGGAATTCTGGCAATAATGACATAAAGGAGTTGATGGAGGAAATGGCTAATTTAAAAGCTGATATCCTTGTTCAACTCAATTCTGCATTAGGTGAGAGAAACATAAAACCCAATTCTACACCACCTTTGGCAATTTATTGCCCGAGATGCAGGAATAAGCATGCCTTGCAGGATTGCCCTTTAAACAAAACTTCTATTTGTGGAATTTGTTCCAAGGAACATTCAACAGATAGATGTCCTTTGTTGCCTCATCTAAAATCTATCTTAGGCACCCAAACAGAAGAACTTAATGCTATTGGGCGGAGATCCGGTGGTGGCTATACACAATATCCCAATGCTCCTCGGTTTCCAAATTGGGGACAATCTCCTTGGAATATGAACATGCCATGGGGACATGCAGAAGTCCCTGCACAACCTTGGAACCAACCTTGGACAGCTCCTCCAGATTGGTCACATCCTGGATGGATGAACCCACCTTGGAATGCAACTCATCCACAGTGGACACAGCAAGGACAAATATGGGGACAACAATATCCACCATATCAAGGACAACAAAGGTATCAAGGGCAAGCTCAAAACTTGCTGCCAGCACCTAATCCAAATTTTTAGGGAAGAACACAACATCAACAAATGCAACCAGTGAAACAACCTCCACTCCCAGCTCAGCCTGTGACTAACCCAAATAATACCAGACAAACAGCCCCTGTTTATGAGGCTGAGTCTAAAGACTCTGCTGCAGTTCATGTGCTTGACTGTAGTAACATCCAGCTGCGTTCAGGGAAGGTTTTACCTGAACCTGTTCCACCCACCATTGAAGAAATAAGTGAGAAACAAGAACCTCCAAATCAGGAGACAGTGCAACAAAAACAAAAAGATGAAGTAACAGAAAAAATGCAGGAATCTTCTCCAGTAGCATTACCATACCCTGAAAGGTTTGATCACATTGATACTACCCCTGAATCAGAATTAGTGATAGAACTTAAAAAGATGTCAATTTCTCTCCCTTTGTTGCAGGCAATAAGGGATGTGCCTTCACTCAAAAAAACTATTCAGGAGTTATGTATCAAGAAACCTGGTAAAAAGAAGGCCTTTCCTAAAACCGTTCAGGTAGAAGGCAAATTAGCTGATTTATTGTCCGGGAAACTAGTTCCTCCCAAATATAGTGACCCCGGTAGTCCAATAATTACAATTACTATTGGATTAATGCAAATTCCTAATGTGCTAATTGATCTTGGAGCTGCAATTAATGTTATGACTAAGGACACAATGCAAAAATTGTAGCTCAAGAATCTCAGTCCTACTACCACAGTTTTGGAAATGGCAGATAGGTCAGTTGCTAAACCTGAAGGTATCTTAGAAGATGTAGCCATTGAAGTCTCTTCTTGGGAATATCCCATAGACTTCTTAGTGTTGCAGCCTAGAAAATCGGTCAATGGATACCCTATCATTCTAGGACGACCTTGGTTGGCTACTATGCATTGCTTTTATAGACTGTCGGTTAGGGGAAATGACCATTTCTAATGGTGTTGACCTAAAGAAAATTTATTTGTATCCACCTGCTCAACCTTCAACTAAATTTTTTGGACAAATTTGGTATCCTGAATCTGATGAAGAACAGGAAACCATTGCCACTTTGGCTACAGTTGTAGTTAAAGAACATATTGAGGAAATCACTACACCTGAGAGAGAAATATTTGAGAATGAAACTGTCCTAATTGAAACATTACAATCAGAAGGACTAATGATGATCAAACTCTTGTTCATCGGTTGTTGTGGCAAGAGGAGGAACAAAATTCAGAACTTCTGTCATCCATGCCTAATCAGGAAAGATCATTCATTCTACCACATGGATGGCATCATCATCTCCTTAACACCTTCAAATGTCCTCTGATTCCACCAGGTATCATTTTTGAGACAGATTCTAGAGTATTTCATACTCTACAACCACATCATTGTCCATTAAATGCATTAATCAGTAACTATGAAGCAGCTAGTTCTATCTATCCAGGGATCAAACAAATTGAAATCCAGCCAGGTAAATTTTTGAACATTAATAGGTGGCTAGCGAGGACCAGGAAGCCAAATTATTTGATGTCTTACAAAGATATGTTCAGGCTTTTGCATGGAATTATAAAGACATGATTGGCATTCATCTTGAGGTATGTACCCATAACGTAAATCCAGTAAGGCAACCTCAGAGACGCTTGAATCCTGCTCTAAAGGAAATTGTGAAAGAAGAAATTGAAAAACTCTTAGATGTTGGATTCATTTATCCAATCTCAGACAGTAAGTGGGTATCACCCCTGGTCATTGTTCCAAAGAAAAATGGTAAAATGAGAGTATGTGTGGATTATAGGGAGTTAAATAAGGCCACACATAAGGATCATTTCCCATTACCATTCATAGACCAAGTATTGGATACCCTTGTCTGGAAAGAAATTTTTCTGTTTTCTTGATGGTTTCAGCGGGTATAACCAGATACAAGTTGCGCCAGAAGATCAGGAGAAGACTACCTTTACATGTCCTTGGGGAACCTTTGCTTACAGGGTCTTACCCTTTGGTTTATGTAATGCTCCAGCAACATTTCGAGAGCTGTTTTAGCAATTTTTTCTGATTTAACCAATGAAAGTGTTGAAATTTATATGGATGATTTCACGGTGTTTGGAAATAGTTTTGAATATGCATTAGAACAGCTTGAAAAAGTGTTGATTCGCTGTGAAACATACCACCTCTCTCTGAATCCTGAGAAATGCTTCTTAATGATGGAGGAAGGAATTGTCCTTGGACATCATATCTCTTCTTTTGGAATCAAGGTTGATCCTAAGAAGGTTGAAGTCATCAAAAACCTCCCTCCTCCACAAACTCAAACTGATGTACGCAGTTTCTTAGGGCACATTGGTTTTTATCGTAGATTCATTGCTAACTTCAGTACTATAGCAAATCCTATGTTTGCTCTACTCATGAAGGATTCTGAATTTGTTTGGTCTCCTGAATGTCAAACTTCTTTTGAAAACTTAAAGGAAAAATTAACTACTCCACCTGTATTAAGAGGTCCTAATTGGGAGTTACCTTTTCATATTCAAACTGATGCTTCCAATACTGCTATTGGAGCTGTGTTAGGACAGATTGAAAATGGGGAACATTATGCTATCTATTATATCAGTAAAAACTTGACAGGAGCTGAGAAAAACTACACTACCACTGAAAAAGAATTCTTGGTTGTAATCTATGCTATTAACAAATTTCGACACTATATCACGGGGTACCAAGTATTCATCCATACGGATCATACTGCAATCAAATATTTGATGAATAAACCATTGGTTAGTGCAAGAATTATTCGTTGGTTGATTCTATTGTAGGAATTTGATGTTACCATAGTAAACAAGCCTAGGAAATCTAATGTAGTTGCAGATTTCTTGTCAAGAATACCAAATGCGGATACAGGGGAAGTTGTGGAGGATACCTTTCCAGATGAAAAGTTGTTTGTTGTCTCTGTACAATCTCCATGGTTTGCAGACATAGCTAATTACTTAGCTACAGGGAAGATTCCTCTTCACTTTACCCCCAAACAAAAGAAACAGTTAATCAAGCAAAGTGCTTCTTTCCAATGGATAGAGGGCTTATTGTTTAAGTGCAGTCCTGATCATGTTTTACGTAGGTGTATCCGCCGGGATGAAGTATATGATATCCTACGGGCATGCCATGATGAACCATCAGGAGGGCATTATTCAGTCAAAAGCACTATTCGTAAAATCTTGGGAACCGGATATTATTGGCCATCTTTGCATAAAGATGTAAAGAGGTACATTAGACATTGTGATGCCTGCCAGAGAATGGGAAAACCTACCTTTACTAATGAAATGCCATTACAACCTCAAATAGGAACAGAACCATTTGAAATATGGGGTTTAGATTTTGTAGGACCCATTAATCCTCCTTCCCAAGGCAAAGTGCATATCTTGGTATGTACTGATTATGTTACCAAATGGGTAGAAGCTCGTGCTTTTAAGCATGCTAGAGAAGAAAAAGTTGCTGATTTTCTGTATTCATAGATTTTTTTGCGTTTTGGAGCCCCACAATCTATCACCACAGATCACGGACCCCAATTTACTTCCAAGGTTATTGAAGCCTTCACTCACCTCTATCAAGTCAAACACAGAAAATCCTCACCTTATCATCCACAAGCCAATGGCCAAGTTGAAGTGACCAATAGGGAATTAGAACGAATTCTGACCAAAACCGTAGCAGTCCATAAAAGGAATTGGCTGGACAAATTACCAGAAGCTATTTGGGCTTATAATACCACTTGGAAATCTACCACTTGGATTTACGCCCTATGAATTGGTCTATGGAAAAAAACCGCTTTTGCCTATTGAGTTTGAATTACTAACTCTTCGAACTGCTTTGGAAGTAGGTATTGATCTGTCACAGGCACAAGAAGAGCGTATTCTGCAACTTGATGCATTGGATGAACTACGCATGGATGCACTACATCAGACGGAGATAATCCAAGCACAATGGAAGATGTGGCATGATAGTCACATAAAGCAACAAAAATTTTAGCAAGGTGACTGGGCCTTGTTGTTTGATTCACAATACAAGGATTTCCCTGGAAAGTTGCAGACCAGATGGCTTGGACCTTACCAAATTGAGGAAGTGTTTGACAATGGAGTTGTTCATCTTACACCTATTGATGACTCACAATGCAAGTTGGTGGTGAATGGACATCGTCTTCGTTTGTACCACAAACCATACAACAAGGCAGAATTTCTCAAACAAGTGGAAAGTTTGAATGTACACATTTGGGAAGAAAACACTTCTTCCATACTGAATTCAGCAGATTGACACAAGAATTTGATTTTGAAAAAAAAAAAAACAAATAAACAAATTCAGGAAGTGAAAACCTCTTTGAGGCACTCCTGAGTTAGGGTTTACATGAAAACCGGTTTTTCGGCATGTTTACCTAGTTGGTTTCACTATCATTGTTCGGTCTTGTCTCATGACCATGGTTTCATCTATTTTCAGATTGCACCTACCTAAGTTCAAAGATTGATTAGCTGGAAATCTCAGCAGGAGCACCTCGAAATGTAGATAAAATGGTTATAACAGGTATGTGTCTTTTTCATTCTTTGAATAATGTAAATCATTAGTATATAGTGTAAATATCCTTGATTAATATAAAAGCATGTAAAAAGGGGGAATCAAAAATGAAAAGTCCTTGTCCATAATGCCTCTGCCTAATTCTGCTCTAGAATGAAAAAAATAGAAGTGCGTTGGAATAAGGAAAGCGCAGGAATAACCTGTTATATTCCAAAGCGCAAGAATAATCCATAATGCGCAGGAATAAACTATTTATATCCCAGAGCGCAGGAATGATTTAACAAGCATAGGAATAAACTATTTATATCCCAGAGCGTAGGAATGATTCATTAAGCGCAAGAATGAAATTATGTGTAAAAACTAGTTATGACACGTGGCCTATGGTGAGTTCATTGGTTTAAAAGGAAAAAGACAAGTCATCGACTCACGGTTGCATGTGACAGCTATCGTCCAAACAAAAATGAGTGAAGGTACGGGTGATAACTTCACATGCATTGCCATGTCATTATGCTGCAAGTTTCGAAGCAGTTCCTACGCTGCTATTATTCCTGCTACGATGATTGAAACCCTAAACCAGACGCACGCTCATACTTTCTACCAATTTACAGAAACTACAGAACAGAAGGTAGGAAATTATGCCATGGGGGGAAAGAAAATCAGAGCCGAACCTAAAAACATTAGTTACCTGGAAAGTGACCCTGCATCCCTACAAATATTCGTTGATGGAGGATTTATGCCATTCCTACAAAAATTTGATGGCTATTCCGAGGGCTTGGTGGCAGAATTCGCACGCACCTTCCGCAACAATCGAGTGCACATTAATGGGATGATTATCCAGGTAACTCCTGAAATACTCAGCCAAGTCACTGAATTACCTCTTCAAGGCTTGCAGATTGTAAAAACTGGGCGAAATATTTTGAATAACCTAGTTAATCAGTTTACGAAAGAAGGGGATGGCGAAATTGAGTTTTTAATGCATAGAAATGTTTGTAAGGGGGTCAAAAGACTTAGTTTGCCAGTCCCTTGGAATGAAGTTGCAATGTGGGTGATGAGGTACATCACTTGTGATGGCCAATTTCCTATTGTATCTGGCCCACACCTTCGTATCCTCAACCATCTGCGCCATGGAGCAGTTAAACCAGAATGTAGGGTTAATGTGCCCTTATACCTTTTTCAGGAGTTAAAGGCTATGGCCAGCAAATACCAAGCAGGGAAGGGAAGCCCTAAGCACCATGGGCTCATCAAACTGATTTGTCAGTATCACTTTAGGGGCAACCCTAGAAATTTTGACCGCTTCTTTGCCCCTTGGGCAGAAACAAATGACTCTAATCCTGCATCAGAGGAAGGGGAAGCAGAGGAAGAGGAAGTAGAGGAAGAGGAAGTAGAAGAAGAAGCAGAGGAAGACTCTACAGGAAACCCTAGTCCAGAACCCTCTAAAATTAGAATTTCCCCCTCTCTAGATGGTCCCCCATCTTCAAGAACTCAAAAACAACAAGCGTCCACATCTGGTTCTCAGTCAAAAAGAAAAAGGGTAACATTTGCAGATACGGTACAATCCAGTGGAGAAATGGGAAGTGCAAGTGAACATGCTCCGAAATCTGCTCCTGAAATAATAGCAACATCTGCAGTTGCTCCAGAACATCCAAAACCTGCACCTGCTAAGAAGTATCCAGGGTCTACAGGGTTAAGAAGGTCTGCTAGACTTCAGAAAACTAAAACCCTGCCAGAAGACCTAATAGATATCATAGACCCAAGTGAAGGAGAAACCAGAACAGAGGATGCACAGGAACCAAATATTGAAATAGAAATGATAGACATAGGGATACAGACAATGGAGCTAGATACAACTATGGATGAAACTTCAATAAGCCCTGTATGTCCATTAGTTGATTATTCTGACTCTGATTCTGAGGAGCCGCTAAAATGTGATTTTGAAACAGTTGAGGGTGATATGAATGTTTTAATGGATGCTGATTTTGAATAGTATTCTGAGTCTGAGTCTGAAGAGGAAATCGATATCCACACTCAATTGCATGCTGCAAAGAGTGTTGTTAAAACTCAGACCCAATGGATTGAGCAAGCTGAAGAGACCATAAAACAAAAGGATCAACAAATTGATCTGCTTCAGCAAAAAATTCAAGAGTTGCAGAACCAGTTGTCTCAACTGGAATATCAGTCTACAGAGGTACCAGAAGCATCACAGGATGAATGGGCCCAGATTCTCTTAGATTTAGCTGAACATTCTGAGGCAAACATAGCACCTGCACAGAGATCACCTGACAGAGAAGAAGCAGGAATGGCAATATCTGATGATGAGAGTCCATCAAGAATTTTGTTGTAGCAGAAAACACAGACACCTTCTGTAGAGGAACAAGAAGTTGCAGCACAAGATCAGGTATCCACACCCTCTCCTCTCATTGCTATTACAACAGAACAAGGAACACAAACTGATTTTCCTGTTGTAATACCAACTATGGAAGTTGGTGTACAAGTGAATATAGTAGCACAAATGCAACCTATTGTAAGACCCCCAGACATAGTGCCTTTAACTAAGTACAATGAAGACCTGGCATATTGGATGACTCAGTGTCACCAGTTAGAGGGCAAGATTGCCACTTTAAACTCTGAAGCAGCCAAAGTAGCAGAGAAGGAAACAGAGGTGAATAGATTAAAAACACAGGTGAAGGATGTATGCCAGATTGCAGAATATGCAATACAGTGTAGAAGACCACCTAGATTTTATAGCCTCCTACTCAAGGAGAGATACCTTCGCTGGCAAATCATGAGACTTGCTTTTGAGCTGCCTCATCAGTTGAACACTCCTGAAGAATTCATAGAGGCATTTATGCAGAGTCCAATAGAGCAACAAAACCTGTTATGTGAGTTATTTTTGCATAATTTCTTTTTGCCAATAGAAAGTATGTTTCTACCTCACATTTATACAGGTGATTTACAACTTAGAGCTTTCATGTCCACTCTACAAAATCAGATTTACTGGGACATAGAAAAGAAGTTCACCAAGGAATTGGAATCACAGGTTGTTTTGCTTATCAGACCTGCTCCCCTAAATCACAGAGATTGTACAAATGATCATTATACCTTCATGAGGGATATCAGAATGAAACAACTCTATTTAAGGAACCTTCAGAAATGTATAATCTAGTTTCAGAATTTTTGTGCAGATTTCTTTGATGATGTTGTGGCAGCTTGTAAAAATAGATGGGGTGAGTTATCTATCTCTCTCCAGAAAAGAGAGCCAATTTCTCCCACTAATTTGTTGTGGTCAAGGAGAAGGGCAGAAGGCATTGTCCTAATTATATCAAAAATCAAGGAGCTTTGGATAGGTCTGAGGTTTAGGATGCCCATAATTATTACTCCTGTTCCCTACTTCTTTGATATTGACCCACAGCCTGATGAGCACTTCCAACAGTGGTTTCAGTCCATCAAGGCAATCAGTGGATTCTATAAAATTGGTGGCGCATTACTCAAATTTCATGAAAGATGTCTAGACCTGGATCTGTGTGCTGTTGTCGCTGTACAAAATGCATGAGGACATGCATTACCATAAGTTGGGGGGGAATGATGAGGCCAGGAATTGCCTCATCCATGAACACTTTTTGATACATTTTTGACTATTTGACTTACCCTTTTTACTATGATTTTTATGTTAATTATGGAAAAATGCATTATATAATGATGTTTGCAAATTTTGGAATGACAAAGTGCATATGCTCTGTTTTGTTGTTTTTACTGCAATTTCACCTATTTTTTAGTTAATTAATCAGTAGTGTTATAGCAATTTAGAACTTGTTTGAATATCTGATGCTTGGTAATATGGTGTTCCTTTGGTTAAACTAATTCAAATGGAAAAGGGTGCCAAGAATTTGTCACTGTAGCTGACTGTGCAGGAAAATAGGCTGTAACTGTGATAGTTCCAGCCAGCTGTACATATACAATAGGGCTTGGAATTAGTCACTCCAGCACATGCCACCGATGCAGAAGGGTGTGAAAGGAGAGTGGAGAAGTCAACACGTTACTTCCTACGCGTTTGGACCATAGATCAGCAACAAATGGTCACCTGCCTGTTGTTCCGGAGCAGTGCAGGAATAAGCGGCGCAGGAATAGGGAATAGCGCAGGAACAACTGAAGGTGGTCAAAAAGTGATAAACCGATGGAGGAAAGTATTGGAAATTGACCAGGAGGTTGTCCCAACTCATATTAACGTGATTTCCTCAATAGATGCAGCCCAACAATAATGAATGGATAAAGTTTGGACAAAGTAAAATCCTGCAGTCTAGGAAACAGTTATGTAATTAGTTGTAAATCCCTGCAAAGCAGTAACCAAGCATATCAGTGTTATCTTATAAATAATAAAGCTCCCATATGGTCGAGCATATATATAGATATATAGATATAGATAGATATATAGATGAGTAGGCAAGAGAGTACCAAAATTAGCATAGAGTAAAGTTTTCCTGTAGCAGAATAGTAATTTGTAGGTTTTTCCTGCATTACTGTAATGCATTTTTAGATTGAATAAAAAGGTGCAATCTTCAGTTTTCAATTGGCATGTTGAGGTTTATGAGTAACAACTAGATCCTCTTAGCATAACTCCTCACCTTCTTCTGGTTCTGGAAGCAAGGGCCCACTTGCAGGCCAGAGGAAGGCAGTTTCTGATAGAATTTCTTGTTGAATTCTTGCTGTAGCAGGTTAGCAGAATTCTGCCAGTTTGCATTTCTTTAAGTAGTTTTCAATACAGTTTTCAGCAGTGGATAGCATTTTTTGAATTTACAGCAATTCCCAGATATTTTGTCATCTTGCAGTTTTACAGTCATTATTGGTTCAATTTTGCAGTACACAACAATTTCCAGATATCTTGTCATTTTGCAATATTGGCAGTTTTTTGTTGATTCAGTTTTGCAGTAGTTAAAATTCTATTTTGATATTATCTAGTTGATTTACTTCCATGCAAGAGTGTGTGTGTTCTAAATTCTGCACTTTATTTTTCTGTCATCTCAATTTAGCAACATTTCATTTTTTGCAATTTTCAGATTCTGTCATTTCATTTCCTGCAATTCTGTTTCTGCAAAAGTAAATAGGAGTTCATTTCATTTCTTAGGAGTTAAAGGTCACAACAAAACCCCCAAAATGCTAACCGATCCACCAATAAAACCTGTTCTTGGATAAACTGAACCTGCAACTGTAACACCTCCTATCGTATATAGCCTCTGGACACCGCCCTGGATTGACACACATAATGATTAAATGATGAATGATCAACGACCCTCATCATCTAATAACTCCACTATTGATTGAGAAGAGAATGCATGTTTATATGTGGAGGACAATGCAAACCTTGTTATGATATCTATTGATTTGTATGGGTGGACCTTACACATATATTTGTGCTTAACTAGTTGGAGGTGGTGTTAGCACCTAATAATTTCTCTAAGACACATGTAACCCTATGTTTTTAGTCAATACTTGTGTATTTTTAGTAAGGCATTGGTTTGGTTTTTTCCTAAAAATCATATGCAGTTATTCCTTCCTCAAGGAGTATTATTGGTGTTGCCTTACCCTAAGGGTATTATCTATATTTCTCATTGTGTGGATTTTTATCATGGATAATTATTGATGGATGGATGATATAATATTTTTACATAATTTTGAATGATTTATGTTTATGAGAATAAAGTTTCATAAGACATGAGGTGGATATAGAGGATACTAGTTATATGAGTATGTACTATAATAAGGCAAAAGGTAATGAGCTAAAAAACATCTAATAACTCCACTATTGATTGGGAAGAAGGTGCATGTTTATATGTGGAAGATAATGCAAACCTTGTTATGAGATATATTGATTTGGATGAGTGGACCTTACACATATATTTGTGCTTAACTATTTGGAGGTGGTGTTAGCCCCTAAGAATTTATCCAAGACACATGCAACCCTATGTTTTTAGTCAACACCTGTGCATTTTGAGTAAGTCCTTGGTTTGGTTTTGCCTTAAATATCCTACATTTGAATCCATGTATTGACCTAGTGGAAGGTTGGATGTATTTTATGAACTAGATCTAGGTGGGCTCTATGTTGAAGTTATTGTAGGAAGGATGTTTTGGGTATTAGAGGTAGGAGATGGATAGATTGCCTCCCAAAAATTGGACTATTAATGAAGTTATTCACATTGAAAGGTATACCATAAAGTGGATTTGTATATGTTAATGTAGGATTGATATTTGACCATGTTTGGTTTGCTAAGGCTAATGAATAAAATATTTTTTATTTCAGAAACCAATTTTCAAGGGTGTAAAATTTTGACTAATATGGTTGGCCATGTGTCTTTTGAGAAAATGGCATTATATATTGAAACCTTCTCAAATTATCATCTAGATGCACCCACATGGAAATATATTCCTTTCTTTTACCTTTTGTATTTCTTCGATGGTATCCAACATTTTTTTTTATTGATGTTCTTTCCTACATTTTACATATTTGAGTGCATATTCATAAGCTTACATGTATGGATCTCAATAGATAGATTTTTAGGATCAAAATTTGTATAAGTTTAAAAATTTACCCGTAGTGTGATTTTCCTGCAGATTGGAGTAATTCACTTACAAAATTAGGAAATTCACTCGCAAACATAAGCAATTTGCTAAAAAAGTTTAAACTTTGAAAATTTTTGAAGTTGAAAGGGTCCAAGAAAATTGCTTGGATTAAACCACTTCATAATTGGAGTGAATCAATCTCTAAGAAGGAGTTAGAAAGAGTTTTATCTTCCCTAGTGGATCACTTCTCAATTCTTAAGCAAATTACTTATAGATCTCACTTTTGTCAAAATAGCTTAGAATTTGCCTTAAATGTTTTCTATATATGACATGTAGATTTGAGTTCAAATTTGAGATTTGATGGTGCTCTAATATTTTTCATGTTGTTGTCTTTGCAAAAAAAATAAAATTTTAGAGTTCATATCAGAGTCATCATTCACAAAGTACCTATCAAGCACAAATAATAAAAATGATGAATTTTTAATCTTAATTTGAGACTACGCTTGATAAATCAAGTTCTTGGCATCAAAAAATTGCTTTGAATTCAACTTATTAAAATAAAATAAACTCATAATGAATTTCTTGCAATTCAGAGTGAATCACTCATAAAATATGACTTAGTTTTTTGACACTCGACTCAAAATAGAGCAAAGTGCTTCAAATTTGGAGCAAATCACTTTCTAAATATGACTTTAGCAAAAACTCACTCAATTTTGAGTCAATTGCTTCATTCGTGATGAATGCAAATGTGGTACGAAAATAAATATGAAAAGTAAAAGTGTAAAAAATAAACATGCATGAAATATTAAGGATGTGAGTGATATAAATATAATACAATTTTAAACCATAGTGAGAGTATGAAATTGTTTAAGCAAATGACAAGATGGGAAAAAGGATAGTTACTCAATAATGACACACTTATAAATAATAAGGGAAGTGTTACTGATGAAATGCTTAAGGACTTGCCAATTTTCCAACAACCTCATGAGATCAAAGCACAATAAGGGTTTCACAAGGTATAAATCTGAATTCTCATGTCCAAAAGATGAATATAATGGATCCCTAGGCTCCTATTTATCATTGGAGTTTATCCCTGAGTTACCTAGGTTGAAAAAAAATTACTCCTAGTATAAGTAAATATTCAGGGATATCTTTAGCAAAATGATGCACCACAAAAGTGATGCTACCTTTTTTCACTATTTTATGCTCCCTTAAAATTACAAATCCATAGTATTAAGGCACTATAGTTACCTAGATTTTCTTCACATGAGTTTATCCTAATATCTAGAACAATAAGTGGAATTCACATCTTGCTTACACTTTGTTTCTTGATTTCTACTTATGCTTCTTACTTCCTACTCATGCTTCCTGCTCACTCTTGGATCAGAATCGCTCTCAACTTAGTGTTTTTTTTTTATATAAAGTTGTTTATCATTTATTTTGTGTGAATATAACATATTAAAATCATCAAAAAAAATTAAAAGAAACAATAAGTTTAATTATTTACTTTGTCACAAATAATTTATGACTATATATACTTGGTTTAAAAAAATTACTACTTTATAAGAAATCGAAAATCCCGCCCTCCATCGCTTTAATTTCATATGGACATATATAATTGTCCATATAGTCTATTTATTTGTTTCATGCAGTTTAATAATATGTACTTCCATTTTGTTTCCTTTTTATCATAATTCAAGCACAAGTGTTATTTTATACTTTTACTAACAAAAATCAATGTATATATATATATTTCATGTAGTACAATAATTTCCTTATTTATTTATTTTTACATGTTAAATTCTATGTTTAGTATCAATATGCATGATAATTTAGACTACATGTTTAATTTAAATAAAGTATTTTTAGAACTTAAGCTTCAAATAAATTGCATTAAAAAAGTGCAAGGGTATTTAAATACAATAGATGCCCAAATATGACATAACATCCTACAACTACCCTTGTCCCCTAGTGAACATTACAAACCATGTGTTGAGTGGTTACTCAAATTACATTCACATTATACATGATGTAATAACTCCTAACATTCTCCCCCTTACTACATCATAGTTTTAGAGAGAAAAAATTTTGAATTCTTCAACCTTGACTCATCCCAATAGCTTTGTGAAGATGTTTGCTTGTTGTTATTGAGTAGGATAGAATCTAAGTTGGATTTGAACATGTTCATGGATGAAGTCGCACTTCATATTGATGTGCTTGGTCTTTTTATAGAAAAGTGGATTACAAACAATTTTTAGTATACCTTGGTTATCACGATGCATAAATGTAGTTTTATCTTATTGTACTCCCATATTTTTTAGCATATGTTTAACCCATATTGCTTCATAGAAAACTCCCTCTACTACATGGTATTCTACTTTAGTGAAGATCGAGGAATTATCTATTGTTTATTACTTCCCAATGATATAGGTGTAGATCCTAGAAATAATACATAGTCAATGGTGGATTTTTGGTCATTGATACAACCTGCATAATCTACATATATGTAACATATTAAGAGGAATTGATCGCTCCTCTTGAATTCCATATCATATTTAGAAGTGCCTTGTATATATCTTTAAATTCTCTTTATTGCCTTCCAGTGTGTCATCTTTGGGTTTTTCATGAAATATGTGAGATAAATTACTACCAAATTGATAAATGTCTTGTTTAAGTTAGGTATATGAGACTCCCAATTAATATTTTATAGAGTTTTGAATCCACTGGAGGAGAAGAATCAAAGCATGAGAGTTCTATACATGACTCTATAGGAGTTTGTATAGGTTTACAATCTTAATATGATATTTCTCAAGGAGGTTCTTAGCATATTTTCTTTGTGAAATAATATGTGATGGTGGTTCTATTTTACCTCCAATCCTATATAGTAATATAATAACCCAAGATCGGTCATATCAAAATATTCCTTCAAGTCTTATTTTGCAGCTAGAATCATATTTTTAGAACTTCTTGTGATGACCAAATCATCTACATACACATTGACAAATGTGATCCCCCCTTGTTCTTTTGATATAGCCTTAGATCATATGGGTTCCTTTTAAACCCATACCTTCCAAAATATTTATCTATTTTTAAATGTCATGCTTGAGGAGCTTGTTTGAGACCATAAAGAGATTTTATCAATTTGTATACCATTATTTCTTGTCCAAGTATGATGATTTATTATGGTTTAGTCACATAGACTTATTCATTGTATATCCATTGAGAAAGGTATTTTTTATATCCATTTTATGAGTTTTCTATCCAAATTGTGTGGCTAGAGCAAAGATAATTTTTATGGATTTTATTTTTGTTGTAGGGAAAAATTTTTATTCATAAACTATGTCATTCTTTTGTGCATATCCCTTTGCTATAAGTCTTATTTTTTGTTTATCAATACTACCATTTAATTGATATCTGACTTTGAAGATCCATTTGCATTCAATAGCCTTTTTTTCTTGGTGGAAGATCAACAAGATCCTAAATCTTATTTTTAATAGTGCTTGATATTTAGTGCGCATAGCCTTTTTCCAAGTAATAGACTAAAGGGTTTCCTATACTATATATGGCTCAATTGTACTCATTAGATCCATATTTTTTTCATTGTGATTCATACTTCATGTTCTTGGTCTTATAGAAGAGGTATCTAGAATTTTATTTGTCCCAAATGCTTTCAATGTACTAGTATTCCATTTAGGAATTATCCTTGTATGTTATGGTGGAGTAGATAGATTTTATTCATCATTGATATCACTAAACACCTCTTCATTTGTAGTTTAGTAATCACTTTTAATCATTATTGGATTTGAGTTAGATGAATATTCTTTCGATGGTGACAAAGGTAATTTTCCTTCATCAAAAATAACATTACAACTATTGTCTACTTTCTTTGAATTTGTATCAAATAGTCTGTAGGATTTTGATTCATCATTGTATTCTAGTAAGATGCAATGCTAAGATTTTTCATCCAATTTATGTCTTTTTTATTTTGGAATGTGCATGTATTTTGTACACACAAATACCTAAAATGAGAGATTGATGGTTTGTGTCCACTCCATGCTTCTTTTGGAATGACATGTTCAAGTGATGTAGTGGGTGATAAATTGAGTATGTCAATTGTTGTATGCACAAATTTTGTCCAAAATGAGTGTCCAAGTTGTGATTCCAACATACTTTATATCATTTTTATGATATTTTTGTTTCTCTCCAATACCATTTTGTTGTGTTGAGTAGGTTGTTGTCAATTGTCATTGAATACCATGTTTTAAAAACAAAAATTGAAATTTTTTTGCTAGTAAATTCCACCCCTCGATCTGAGCAGAGGACATGTGTCTTTCTTCCTGTGGAGGTCTCTATCTAAGCCTTAAATTGTTGAAAGTGAAAAAACATTTCATCTTTGCTCTTCAAAAAATATACCCATATTTTTTGGGTATGATCATTAACAAAAAGTTGAAATTACTTGGTCCCATTGTAACTTGGAGCCATGGATCCACAAAAATTGGTATGAATCAAATCAAGAGATGCCTTGGCCTGATATTGTACTTTTAATAGGATCTTAGTGTTGCTTCCTAGCTAAGAAACAATGGCAAATCTCTATAAACTTATGTAAAGAAGGAAGACCACCAACCATTTTTTGTTTTGTAATACAATAATGTGCCCATAGCTCATCTTCAATGCCAAAGTGATGCAAATATTTTGGAGTTGAAAACTAATGCTAAGTTGTCATGATGCATTGTGTTAAATTCAAACATCTTTTCCTTTCCTTTTTCATGTGCAATAACTTTAGAATTTTTATTTTTATCATTTATGTAAATCTTGGATCCTTGTTGCTTATCAAATTTGACCTCTAAATTGTGATCAAGTAGTTGATGGAAATTATAATTTGTGTGAGTCCTAGAACATATAGAACTTCTATGATTTTGCATCTTCATGATCCAAGTTGTAACTTTATTTCACCTATGCCTTTTATCTCATAGGATGTGTCTATTGCTCCAAAGTCAATATACCAGATATCATTGAGTTGGGCATATGCAACTAATGCATGTTCTTTTTTGTGATGAGAGTTGTTTATTTTTATGCCTTTGAATGGCTATTTCCTTTTAAGAGGTACTTATTCCTCTTTTTGTTTTGATGGTTATACGTCTTCCTTTTGAAGTAGATTCACTAGCTTCTCAAAACTTGGTTTTGCTCAATAACACTCAATATTATCACAAAATATTGTACTTTGATGGGATAAATATCAAATAATTGGAACTATCATTTCATCAGATATAAGAGTTCCTAGTGTCTACAATGATGCTTGTAATTATGTAATTCTTCTCATGAATACTTCCAGCTTTTCTCCACTCTTCATCTTTAGACAATGGACCTGACTTTGGAGTAATAGATTTTGATTTTGATTCTCAGCTTCAAATATTGTATTCAACTTCTCCCATACATCTTTGGATGTGGTTGTATCTCTAATGTGTGCTTGGACCCCATATTCTACTCCAAACAAGATGATTGGTCTTGGATTTATGTCTTGTTAAAATTTTCTTGATCTTATCCTATTGTAGGATGGGCAGTGCTTCCATATACTACATGCCAAAATTCTTCAAATATAAGTTGTATTAGGAGTTTTATTTTCCATGTAGCATAGATGTTTCCCCTCAAAAATTGGGAATCTAGCAATAAAAACTTTGGTGCTCCACTAGTCATTGTAAACCTTTACAAAAGCTAAATTTTCTTCTTTTACTAAGTTCATCTTGAAAAAAATTCCAATAAGTATAAGTATGCTTACACTTTGATTTCAATTGAGGCTTCAAAAGACCATGAGAAATAATTGTCTCGTCATGCAAAAATTGAAGGTAGAGGGAATACTTCTTCCTCTACAAAATATTCTTTTCATATTATATTTTATTTTCTTTTGACTTTCAAATTAATGTAGCAAATAATATATTTTCTTCAGTAAGTCTCTCACTCTTCAATGTGAGATTTCTTTCAAACAAGTTCAATGCTTGCTTGTTCCTTTCTTTTTGAAATTTCCTTGTCTTTTCTTTTGATTATTCTTTTTCAAATATTAAAGGTGCTCCTTTGTGAGCATTGCCTTCTTTATACCTTTTCCTTTAAAATATGAGTTACTAAAATACTTCTTGAAATGAGCACTCCCTTATGCGTTTAATATTTGAGATCAAAATAGTTTCTATTTGTTTTTCTTGGTGCATCTTTGACTGCACGTTATTTTCTAATTTAAATTCCTACAATGAAGCTATCAATTTGGGATTGAATCTTACTAAAAAATACCTCTCCCTTGGAAATATTTTGAATTGAAAGGGCTCCCACAATGAGTGTTGACATTCCAATGCTTTCCTTCTCTTTTCGTTACTATTTTTTTGCATGTGTGAGATCTTGCTTCTCCTTTTGGACCTTTGTTGTGATGTTAGGGTTTATACCTCTTTGATGCAATTATCTTCATGCTACTGCATTAGAGTTGACATTTGGATAAATATTTGGTTTTTCATTTAGTCCTTTTTCACCAATGTAATTTTCTCCTACATTCTTCTACAATTTGACATGCTCATGTTGCTTCAACCATCACATCTGAGTTGATGTCTAGGTTGCCGTGTAGTCTACATTCATCGTGTAATTTTCTCCTACATTCTACAATTCAGTATGTTTTTCTTCCTTGTTATTCATCTAACTTCTCCTATGTATTTCTATAATTCAATGTGCTTTTTCTTGTTCTTTGTGCAACTTCTCATGTGTTTGTGTGGGCTTTGAGCTATGACACATCCTTTAATGTATCAAAAACTTAGATCCTTGGGTAAATGAATTACCTATGAATTTCATTGATCTACTTGTATTCAAAGGTTATAACGTTTGATTGTGAGGATATTGAGGACTAGCTAAGTTCTTTTCTTGTTTCGTTCTACTTTTAGAACATTCATTCTTCACTCGGGTAAGGACAAAACTATTTGTTGCTTTACCATTATTACAAAGTTTCAGGTATTTTCCTTGCTCTTTCTTGTGATATCTAACTATTCCAAATGATACTTTGAATACCTTGAACCAAGCTATTGCTTTGAAAACTTCTTGTATTTCTTGTTTTACCTTCTTGATTGTAGTTTTTGTGAGCTCTTTTGAGATTTTTAAATATTAATAACTTTCCTTATAAAAATTTTATGGAGCCTCTGCACTTTAATACTTTCTTCTTACAAATGGATTTAATTTTATAAGCCTTTTCTCCAACTTATTTTCAAATTTCTTTTAACTGGCTTCAATGGGCTAAATTTTAGCCTTTTAAAACTTCTTCAATATTTCTTTTTGAATGCCTTTCAAATGGCTTTAATTGGTTGTATTTTCAGCCTTCTTTTCCAAAAACAAAAATTTGGCTATATGAGCCTTTTATTTTAAATTTAAATTTCTTCAAAAAAATTCAATGCCTTCTCAATAGGCTATTTCAATTTTCTTTCAAAAAAATCGTCGTAATTTTTGAAAGAAGCTTCAAATGGATTTCTTTCAATATTTTATGGAGCTTTCAATAACTTCCTTTTCTTGCTTAAAGTTTCCTTTGGCAAGGGTTTTCCACCATGAAATATTTTTAATTCAACCATGGAATTTCTCTTCACGGTGATGATTTAACATAGGGTAATTTTACCCTTGAAACCTCTTATCTCAATCTTGAATTTTTTCTCAAACAGAGTGCACCTTGGCTTTCTTTGTGTCAAAGCTAGAGGAGGATTAGAAGGAGAATTATTTCTTCCGTATACCTTCTCTAATACCACATGTTAGAACTTAAGCTTCGAATGAATTGCATTATGAAAGTGCAAGGGTATTTAAATACAATACATGCTCAAATATGGCATAACAACAACTACCCTTGTCCCCTAGTGAATGTTACAAACCATGTTTTGAGTGGTTGCTCAACTTACATTCACATTATACATGATTAATAACTCTTAACAATTTTTAAGGTAATTTAATTTCCTTTATATTAGTATATAAATAATAATGTATACATGATTATTATTATAACATTAAAGAATTATTTTAAATGTTAAAATTCTAATACAATATCAAAAGAATTTTTTATATAAAGGTAAAGGTGGAGTAATTTTTAACATCCATGACACCACAGGCCATATGATATGACCCTCATAGAGGATATTATTCACCCAATATATATTTATCTATTTAAACTGTGATTGTTGAAGTATAGTGTACAACTCTACCTCCCATTGAATTTGCACCTTGAACCTTCTATTCAGAGTTCCAAAGTCTTATGGTTAGGCCAATTCAAGTTGTACTTAAAAAAGTATTTCTTAGACCCAACCCTAAAGTCTACACAAAAATTTTGGCTTTAGTGGTCCCACGGATACTTGGGACTAGTTATAAGACTTAAACCTAAGTCCTCAATTTAGCAAGCATTCTAAATTTATAATTGGCTATACGACATTGAAATGGGTGTCATTCAAATCATATTTAAATGAGATACAATGTAATATTGTAACATACAAACTATCTTATTATAAGATTGTCCATTTCAATGCATAGATTTAAACTTGAATGCCCATCCAATTGTATCTCAATTACCATTGCTATAGCACAAAGTATTATACCTTTTCTTAATAACCTATGTGTGGCTTCTATTAGGGGTACTTCCATAAAAATAATAAGTCATTACATTCTTGTTATTACATTGTTGTCATTCCAATTAAACCATATTCATCTTCCTTTTAACAAAAATATTCTTCCTTTGTTTTTATACCAAAGATATTCTTCATCTTCCTCAACTAGGTATATTTCACAATATACTCCTTCACATCATTTTCATTAAAAAATAAAATATCATTCAACCAATTGTCTTCTAAAATTTGAATTTTCCTCCTTTATTATAAATTTAAAAAAAACCATATCCACTAGTTGTTCCTATATTTCCTTTGAAAGCACTATGAAAAATCATTTAAATAAATCCAACTTCTTGATATTTCTATTTTACCATATATAAACATAAATATTTAGTATTAACTCCATTAAATGCATGTGATGCCTAAGTTTTCCTATTTTCAAATTTTTCCTTTTAAGCTTCATCTATAATAAAGAGAGCTATTTGTAAAAGCATGAATATTCTCCTAGAGTCAAGGAAGGAGTCTATTTTTTTGTTGAAGTATTATTATAATAAATTAAAAAGATATAATTGTCATAATTTCATTAGATAGGTTATTATTTTTAGTATTTATTAAAATATTTTATCTTGGCTGGACTAAAATTTTCCATGTGTTTTCTTGACTTGGATAAAAAACACATTAAATATCTTGAGAACCCATATTGTATTGTTGGAGGTATAAAGTTTTTATCAAAATGTTCTAGTCTTTTAGAATTTTTTCTTATACTTAACTTTTGATTTTGGATGATCTCTATAAATCATGTATTTTATTTTTTAGATTTGAAATTTTTATCATATTGTCTATGATATGTAAAATATTATTATTTAAAGGTTTATCTAGAACCAATTACATTTGGTAGCATTTTAGAGTGATCAAAATTGTCAATTTGATCATTTTTTACTGTGATTAAAATTGGTTATTTTTCATAGTTTTGTTGTTTGTCATTGCTTGTAAATCCAAATATTTTCATATCTATTCCTAGTTTGTATTTGGCATTTAAGTAGTAATCTAAAAGTTATATAAATCTATAAAAAAAAATCTATTTTCTTCATTTAGTATTAGATTTTAGTTTTTTGTAAGTAGAAGAAGATGGCCTAGAGCAATTCAAATACAACTCATTATCAAACCCCTCTTTTCAATGGAAAAAATTATGTATTGGAGCATTAAAAGAAATACTTTACCCATTTTAAAATATTTGTGGACTCTTGTATCCACAAGATATAATGATCAAGCTGATCAAGTTGCCTATAATGCTCTTACTACAGATCATATGAAAGAGTTGTAGGAGAATTGGAAAAAGATACCAAAGCTTTGTTCATCATTCAAACAAGCCTAGACATGCCCATATTTTGAAAGGTTGTAGAATGCATAAAGTCCCACGATGCTTAGAAAATATTGAAAAATATGTACAAAGGATCCACAAAGGTAAATGTTGTTAAAATATAATTTCTTAGAAGGTATTTTGAGTCTCTTAATACTAAATTAAATGGAAGTGAAGAAGAATTCATATCTAGAGTGCAAAATGTTACAAATGGATATATTCACATTGTGAAGCTTTAGAGGATAGAAGGGTTGTTGAGAAGGTATTGAGAAGCCTTTCTAAAAAAAATGATTTGGTCACCATTGCAATAGAAGCTTCAAGAGATTTATCACAACTAACACTTTTTATTTGTTTAAAATCCTTCAAATTCATGAATATGGGTTAAAAAATTATGAGGATATTGATCAAACTTTTTTTAATGTAAAATGAATATTGAGAATAAGCAAAGGCAATCTATCCCCTCAAAGCACAAAGATTCAACTTCATCCTCATCATCCTTTATAGGTAGTAGAGGATATAGAAGAGCTATAGGAAGAGAAGGTCATGGAAAAGGTATATCTAATAGCCATGATAGAGTCCATATTCATTGCAACTATTGTGACAAGGACATAACACTAAACAATACTACTTCAAAAGGAACAGGGATTCCTCCCATGAAAACTTTAGTGAAGAACAAGGTGAGAACTCTCAAATTTTATTTCTCACTTGCAATAGCTTTGAAGCCAAAGAAAAACATATATGATATCTTGATAGTGGTTGTTCAAACTTTAGGACTTGAAATAGATTTTTTTTGTGAATATGGATGATAGTGTGAAGGGGGATTTTAAATTTGGGAATGATAATCAAGTAGAGATAAAGTGAAAAAACACCTTTGGTATAAGAACAATTAAATGAAGCATTATATATGTATGCATGATAACTTGTTTGTTCTAGGTTTGAAGCATAAATTGCTTAGCATAAGGCAAGTAAGGTCTAAGCATAAGGTAACTAAGGTCTAAAAACTACAAGGTTTTTCTTGAAAACCTTTTATAATATTTTTGACAAGTTTGACAATTCATTAGTAGTTGAAGTTCTTATGATATCTAACAAGTTGTTCCCCTTAATAATGCAATCTAATATTACATGTTTGAAGACCATAATTTATAAGGCTTGGTTATGGAACAAGAGGTTTGGACACCTCAATTATGGATCCCTCTATTTCATGTAGAAGAGGAATTTGATGAGAGGCTTACCACCATTTTCAAAGCCAAAAAACAAGATATATGAAGAGTATGCATCTAGGAAGCAACATAGACATAGTTTTTCTCATCATAAATTCAAAACACATGAGTCTTTGTCATTGGTACATTTATACACTTGTAGCCCAATGAAAGCATTCTTTTATCTTTATAGATTTTTTCAAGGATGTCTTGTGTGTATTTTTTGAGATAGAAGTCCCAAGATTTTGATTAATTTAAAATTGAAAGCACTTATTGAGAGGGAATTAAGATATTTTTTGAATATTTTAATAATTGATCAAGGTGGTGTTCAAGTTGTCTCCCATTGTTGGAATGATTGTTGAATCAGAGTGGAAGAGCTAAGCAAACCCCCCACTGGGATTTAAGCAGTGTACCCTAGACTATTTTGAGAAATCATGCTTGGCACTAGTGTTCCTAATCACCATATTAATCTAGTTCCTTTATTATAATCCAAAAAAAAAAAATTCTTCAAAATTCCAACAACATCAAAACACACTCAAACACAAAACAAAAAAATCAAAAACCTCAAAATTACAAAAACAATAAAAAAAATCAAACATCGAAAACAAAATAAAAAAAAAAAAAACACTTAGAAAACATCGTTCGTTCATTTGATTAATGTGTTATTCATTTATATTTCAATTGCATTTTCACACACATACCTTCACATTCGCCACCCCATTTCACCTGAACCACCTTCCACATGCATATAAAAATTCAAAATGCAAAAAAATATATATATAATCAAATCAAAACACTCCAAAGGAATAAAACCCCTTTGGTCAATTCAAATAAAAATGCTCCAAAGGAACCAAACCCCTTTGGTAAAATCAAATCAAAATATTCCAAAAAAACAAAACCCCTTTGGTCAATTCAATTCAAAATGCTCCAAAGGGGACCCTCATTTGGTCAAATCAATTAAAAATGCCCCAAAGGAACCTAACCCCTTTGGTAAAATTTCATTTCAAAATGCTCCAAGGGGGACACCCCTTTGGTCAATTCAATTCAAACGCTCCAAAAGGGACACCCCTTTTGTCAATTCAAATCAACTGGCTCCAAAGGTGACACTCCTTTGGTAAAATCAATAAAAATGCTCCAAAGGGGAATACCCTTTGGTCAATACAATTCAAAACGCTCCAAAGGGGACATCCCTTTGATCAAATCAATCAAAAAGGCCCCAAAGGAAACTACCCCCTTTAATCGAATTTCATTTTAAAATGCTCTAAGGGGGGACACCCCTTTGGTCAACTCAATTCAAAATGCTCCAAAGGAGACACCTCTTTGGTCAAATCAATTCAAAATACCCCAAAGGAACCTAATCCCTTTGGTCAAATTTTATTTCAAATGCTCCAAGGGGGGACACCCCTTTGGTCAATTCAATTTAAAACGCTCCAAAGGAGACACCCCTTTGGTCAAATCAATCAAAAAGGCTCCAAAGGGGACACCCCTTTGGTAAAATCAATCAAAATGCTCTAAAGGGGGATACCCTTTGGTCAATACAATTCAAAATGCTCCAAAGGAGACATCCCTTTGGTCAAATCAATCAAAAAGGCCCCAGAGGAAACTAACCCCTTTGGTCGAATTTCATTTTAAAATGCTCCAAGGGGGGACACCCCTTTGGTAAATTCAATTCAAAACACTCCAAAGGGACACCCCTTTGGTCAAATCAATTCAAAAGGCCCCAAAGGAACCTAATATATTTGGTCAAATTTCATTTCAAATGCTCCAAGGGGGGACACCCCTTTGGTCAATTCAATTTAAAATGCTCCAAAGGGGACACCCCTTTGGTCAAATCAATCAAAAAGGCTCCAAAGGGGACACCCCTTTGGTCAAATCAATCAAAAACACTCCAAAGGGGACACCCCTTTGGTCAAATCAATTCAAAAGGCCCCAAAGGAACCTAATCCCTTTGATCAAATCTTATTTAAAAATGCTCCAAGGGAGGCATTCCTTTGGTCAATTTCCATTCAAAAGGCTCCAAGGGAACCAACACTTCTTTGATCACATGAAATGCAAAAAAGCTCCAAAGCAACCAAACTCCTTTGGTCACATTTCATCTCAAAAACATCAAAAGAAAAAAAAAACAATAATAAATATAAAACACAAAAACATTTTCATACACATTGTATTTTTAATAAATCACTTTCACAATCCATCTTCCATTGCATTCACACATTCCAAATTTCATAGCATTTGCACATTCATACCATTCGTATTCATTAAAATCAAGAATAATTGATAGTGCACTATGTCTTGTTGCCTTAATCAGAGGCACCTCACATCAAACACCACCAAAACCATCAGTTGTAATAATACATTGCTTACATGTAAAAAAATCCTAATGTTTTCCATCACTCAGCCACTCCTAGTGTTTTAATAAACCTTCAAAAAATATGTCGAATTATTTTAGGACTATTACACATATATACACTAAGAAAATCTTGAGTATTGGGAATTTATATTAAAAACATTCTCGAACCAAACACAATTTTACATCTTAAAAACATCTTGTGTCAAATAGAGATAACACCATACTTGATAGGAACCTTGAGGTAAAAAGGGTCATCCTTGCTTGTCCCATTATGCAACATAAGCCATGACAACAATGGTTTTCATGACTATCACAATTGTTTCAAATTAAAAAGATAGAGTAGTAAGGATAGGGTACAATTCTCATCATACTTAGGTTGAGAATCCGATTCCCCAAAGATCTAAATATTTTACATCACACACCACTGATTAATTGGGTTGTAAGTATCGTACTACATTTCCAGTCAGACGGTTAAGTAGTCATTCCCAAAATTCAATAAATCAAAAACAAAAATTATGGACTATGGATATAGCCTCCATCGAAGCTATAGACACTTGATTGGCAGTGGAGTACACTCATGTGTGGTGACACATATCTTTAAAAAAGACCTCTAATCTCACATACGGACAAGCTAGCTTCAGGGTTTTCAATCATAACAGGTTTACCCAATTTACTCAAGATGAGTTAATGAACTCAATTGCACACACACTGGTTCTTGATTGTCTTGGGTCATTACCATGCTCTTGATTCGATAAATGAATTCACTGCACACACATTTGGTCCTAGAAGAATTAGGCAGTTTGAGAGAGTTTATTCGATATACTAGGATGTTTGAGTCTTTGCAAAAAAAATCTAGATCCTTTATCCCTAAGGACAAGAAAGTCATAAGCAAGCCTCCATTCCATACCACCATCGCATAGTCAAAAATAGCCTCCATTCCATACCACCATCGCATAGTCAAAAATATCATAACTATTTCATCCATGTGGTCATACCAATAGTATCATATTGGTGCCCCTGATTAAGCAATAAAGGTAAAGTTTTCTAAATAATGGTTCAAAAACCTCTTTGAAAAATGATCAATAAAAATACCATTCATTCAAATAGTTTAAGATCTCTTTGAACAAAAATCAATAAAGCAACACCATTCATTCAAATGGTTCAAAAACCTCTTTGAAAAATGATCAATAAAAATACCATTCATTCAAATGGTTCAAAATATCTTTGAAAAACGATCAATAAAGCAACACCATTCATTCAAATGGTTCAAAATATCTTTGAACAACGATAAATAAAGCAACACCATTCATTCAACGATTCAAAATCTCTTTGAACAACGATCAATAAAGTGTATCGCTCCAAATTTTTCACACCCTTACCTTCAGGCTATAGGATCCGTGCCCGGAAGGGGGATGTGAAAAGGATGTCGCGGTACCTCGGACTGAGAGGCCTTGCGAAGGTCCTGCCTCTCAAGGGAGGTGTATATTAGTGATTTTTTCGACGGATGGTGGGTTCACCAGAAAACATTTAATGGCAGTTTCCACGCCTAGGTTTGGAATGTGTTTTATGTGTTCATTTTAGCTTTAAGCATTCATATCCTAGGTTTGGCCAAAATGCGTCTAAGCTATTCTATATGAAAATGCAGATTAAATGAATACAGAAAAGCAGAATAGGACAAAAAAATAGAGAAATTATAGAATATTAAAGGAAAATACCTGATCCGGATGTCTGATGAAGATTCTGATTCTTGAAGCAGTCAGGATCGTCTGGAATTCGACAGAATCGTCTGAGATCAGACAAGATCGTTTGAGATCTGACGAATTTGTCAGAGACCTGCAAACAGAAAAATAGGTGCAAAACACAAAAAATACAACAATGCTAGCATAGGGAAATAGTGTAGATTGACACTAACAATATCAAACTGAAACTTAAAAATAGAAACATGAATGAATTATGCTAATTTAATCACAATTATGGCTTAATTATGCATTTAATCTAGATGGGTGAACTCCAAAATGCAGAATAGCATAAAATACTGAATAAGCTATCTAATTTGTAGAATAAAACAACAGAGAAAATATGGAGAAATGCAAACTTTAGGCACTGATTGCCTCAATGTTGACTGCAGTCAAAATCATCTCGCATTGGTACGAAATTGTCTTTGATTTGACAGGATCGCCTCCGATCTGAACAGGATCATCGGCGATGATGTAAGCTTGCTCCGACTGAAAAACAATAAGGTACCTGCAACAAAATTGTATAGAACTACTGCAAAATAGAAACTTAGGATGTTTTATCGTATGAGAAGTCAAGTTACAGAGAATTTCAGCCAGGGGGGTGCTAAGGGAAGGGCTTAGGATTAAATAGGCTTAGGAGGGAGGTTAGGAGGTTGGAGATCATCCCTATTTGGGAGATCTCCAATGGGGGAGGGTCCCTAACGGCACAGACACGCTTCTGCCCGGATTAGAGACCCGTTGGAACAGAAGCTAATTGTGCAAAATCAGTTTAGAGACAAGATTGTCTGGACGTCCTAGCCCAGACGAAATCATCAGATCTAGGGTGATATCGTCTGATCGGGGACGATATCGTCAAACGATCAAAACAACCTCTAAAAATGGCACGAGAAAGGGGGAAACGGATTACCCGGCGATTAACGAGCGGTTTGGGAGGTTAAAATTTGAATTTAAATTATTTACTAAGGTAAATGTAATTATTAAGATTTCACTGCGCTAATTTTAGGGTGCTACATTTTGCCCCCTCTTTAGCAAATTTTTTGAAGAAAATGCGTTAAAGATGAGTTCTTCTCGATCTACGAGAAAGCAAAAATTATTCTCATTTTTAGGCAATGATTCTTGGTCGAATCGTACGACAGCTTACTATGGTGCCCCCTCCATGTTTTTACCCAAATCGAACGTTTGAGGTAAAAACGCGAAAAAGCAAAAATTTGAAAAAAAGTTTTTAATTGTGTTTTGAATAAAATTAAGAAAAATAGGGTAAAACCCTAATTCATTTTTACTGTTCATTTTTCTGGTTTTAGAGCTCTGAAAGCAAAAATGGTGGAGACGATGCACAGATCAACAGAGGTCCGACGCGGGCTACGGGTAAGAGTCTAAACTTAGTTTAGAATGTTTTAATTTGAATTTACATGCTTTTTAGGTAAATTTTAAATGAATTTTGAGCATCGCGGCCGTTTTTGGGCCGTCGACGTCATCGGGACGAAATCGTCCCGATTTCGATGAAATCGTCTCAATTTCGTCAATTTCGTCTAGAGGCGAAATCAACGAAAGGGGGACGATTTCGTAAAATTGGGGACGATTTCGACTTGCAAAATCGAAGACGATTCTGCTCAAATGTGGGACGATATCGTCCAATAGTGGACGATATCATCATTTGATAAAATTGAATTTATTTTAACTTGCATTATTAATCACTTGAGTTTGTTATTAATGATTATTTGTTGTTTTGTTGTTTATGTTGCAGAGAGGTTTGCTAAAGAGCAGGGAATGGAAATATGGAGGTTTGAGAGATGACTTGGCCGCTCTTACATAGGCAGAGCGGGATCAGCTGGCACAGGCCATCTTACAACATATGGCAGAAATGCCACAAGTGTCTACAGACATGGGGCTACTGACAGCCCTAGCAGAGAGGTGGTATCCGGGCTCTTCCTATTTTTGGCTACCGATAGGGGAGATGACTCCTACTTTGGAGGATGTATGGAGGATTCTAAGAATCCCCATACAAGGATGGTTGATCACTCCTACGGCAAATCAAGGCCATGCTATGGGGCGGTTGTGTGGTGACCCGAGCTTCACCCTGGAGAAGGGCGGAGTTAACATCGAGGCACTACGTCAGATGCCTGGGGCATCGAGACTCACACAGGTTTTAGCCGGAGTGGTTGGTGGACTTCTGCTGTGCCATCAGAGTGAGTGCAGGGTGTCATGGATGCTAGCAGATGTGATCTACGATATGCAAGACCATGGCTACAGGTTTGCTTGGGGCAGCTTTGTGCTATGTCGATTATACAGGATCCTACATGGGGTCGTGTACAAGGGCGATCGATGTCTAGTTATGACATCGCTCCTATAGGTTTGGTGTTGGGAGCACATTATAGTGCGAAGGCCGATAGGGCTTCCTTTGATAGGGATTGACGGGGAGAGGCCCCGAGTTTTCTACTGGTGGCTTCGGAGAGGGTCATAGCGGTGGATTGACCTATCGATGTCCCGAAGACTACTGGATGACCTTGTCCCGGACCAGATCACCTGGAGGCCATGGCGAGAGCACCCAGGGTGGGCCGAGGATGGACAGGAGCTAGCTCGTGTCAGGCAATTTTGCTGGCTACGGATGGAGAGGGGAGATGTGGAGCTCCACCGCTACGATCGAGTTTTGTGACAGTTCGGTCTACAGCAGGGGATCCCATCTCTCAAGGATTACGAGTTTTCTCGGACTATCCGGGATAACACCATAGTGAGCAAGGCTCCAAACATGCAGCGCTTCTGGAGTCAAGAGTCAGACAATGCCCCCATTTAGCTAGTGTATGGGGACGACGTAGGGGTAGCCGATGGCTACGATGCCTGGTACGCAGGCATCCGCCCTCCTCGGATGACGAGGGCTCAGGGTCTGATTCACGTAGTTGTGCATCGGATAGGGAGGTGGTGCTAGGCGGCTATGGAGGCGACCCAGGGTCATGGCAGGAGAGAGCTGAGGAGGCCACAAGCGCAGGAGAGGCCACGACAAAGGGAGAGGAGGGAGGCGAGACCCCCTTCTCCACAGAGAGAGAGGCCACCATCGCCCGATAAGGGCAAGGGTGTCAACACAAGGGAGAGTAGCGAGACAGTGACTCTCCGAGCGGAGATGATCCATCTCCAGGTGCAAGTGCAGACCCTACAAGAGGAGGCTGCACGACATCGAGCTGAGGTTACACAGCTTCGAGATGAGATTGCACGCCTTAGGGCATGGGGCGGAGGGGCGAGCACTAGGGAGCTGACACGGGCTATTGCCCAAATCACTTTCTATCAGACATTGTACTATCAGTTGGTGCTAGAGGAGGATAGACTACCCCTGCCAGCTAACATCATAGATCCGATCAGGATCGGGTCGTCGAGGACTTCATCCCGATCGACGACTAGGACTCGCAGTACTACACATACTGCGATGGGGCCACCTCATCCACCTTCGGGCGGGGGAGGAGATGAGGCTGAGAGCTCGAGGGGTTCTCGAGGCTAGCTACTGCATGGCATTGTACAGATTGATATATAGAGCATTTATTATTATTTTTGATAGAGGATTGAGTATTTCGAGGTACAGATTGTGGCATACCAATCTAGTTTTGATGATGTACATATTGTTGATATATATATATGAGATGAGATATATATTTTGATCATATGACTTGTGTATTTTGTACTTTTATGATGCTTTTATGTTTGATTGATTGATTTGATGATTCATGTAATTATGTCGTTGGAAAATATTATAATTTTGATGTCATGCTTGTAAAATTTAAATGAAATAATCTGATGTAACAAATTGGTTGTTTGTGATGTGATGATTTGATAAAAATAAAAAAGACTTCTAACAATAATTTCAAAGGACATTGTCGCTATTATAGACCATTTCATGGAGTCACCGCTCACTCGGTCGTCAAGCTAATCCCAATATAGAAATATTGTTAAAAGTAAAAGTGCTTAAGAGACTATCTTAAGACTTTGGTGCAATGGTGCAAATGATGATGATGATGGTTTGTTTTTCAGATTTCTATGAAAATTGTATGCATGAAACAATGTTAAAATGATTTTTGCTAGGCATAAATTCCTAAGTGTGATAAAATTTTTGGATAATTCCTTAAGAATTATACCATCATTGCAAAATTGAAGGTTGACATAATGACATGAAATATTGATAATGTGTTTGCTTTTTAAAAGCATAATTTGTGTAACATAATGATTTAAGTCATATGATTTTCATGATTTTTAAATAAATGGGGAATAAAAATTGTTACAATGGTTTGTGCTAGGCATAGAATATGTAGGTATAGACTTATACCATCATCGCGAAAATCCAAAAAGAGATAGTTTTATTGCATGATTGATTAATAACATAAAATATGAAGATAAGGACTGGCGCTAGGCATAAAATTCCAATTTTGGTTTTGGAACTATACCATCGTCGTGAAAGTCAACCAGATATATATGTTTTAATTGTATATTTTTGAAAGAAATTTTGATTTTTCTATTATGCAGTTGTCTTTATGCTAAACAACTGTACTTGAAAGAAGAAAATGAATTATTCCAAATGAGTTGCAAAAAATATTTCAAAGTATTTTGAAGACAAAAGTTAGATTTATAAGGAATCCCATGTGCATATGTGAATTCATTTCCAATCTTGATTTATCATAATGATACACAAAATCTCTCAAATACAAATGTGTGTGCAATTGCTATGTTCATTTACCAGTTTTGAGCAAGATCATATGATACAAGTGATTTGAAGAAACCAAATAAGTGTTCATTAACCATGATGTAGATGCATATAACCATACTAGACTACTATGTAGGTCGGATTATCAAGAGCTAGCTAATCCATAAGCGAACATAGGTCTGTACAAAAGAAGGTCGCTAATGTGACAGACATATCGCCACGCTAGGAGTTACCCAAGGCCAAGCAAGTTGGGCACAAACCACCTGTTATGGGGCTTACCTTACAGTTTTTGAATATTTGAGAATTCCAGGGATTCAAGCTCATCAACCCTTCTTTTCTTTTCAAGGGGTAGGGAAAGGGATTTTATTGCTTTTGCTTTTGCTTTCTTTTGCTTTTCTTTTCTTTTTCTTTTTTTTTGAACTTTTATTTTTCTTTTTGTATTTTTGCTTGATAATTGAGATAATGCTTGAAATATTGTTGTAATGATATAAAATAACATTTATTTTTTTTTCTCTTTTTCTTGAAATTTGCTTTTTCTTTTTGTTCTATACTAGGGATACTTGCTCGGATTAGCTGTAGAGCAAGGGATTTTTATTCTGGGTAGGGGTGAGCTTGTCCTTTTGCCAATTCTCAAAGATTCTAGACCATGTGCATGATAGGATAGCAAGGGAAACTTTTCGCTCAAGAAACCACTTCTACTATGTAGCAAAGCATAGAAATTACAAATATAATCATTTTATTGTGAAAAGATGTGCTTGGTTTAAGTAAATAACAAGATCAATTCTCTATGCTCAAACTTTATTTAATTGAATTTTGTGGACTTTGATATAAGAGAGATTAGTAATCATGCTAGATAAAATCAAGATATTTATTGTTGTGAGTGTGAAAGTGAGAGATTCCAAATAAATGCTAATTTATCCAAAATAATTTGAAACATATAATTGCAATAATTGTAAGAAAATATATGTTTTTTGAGAAGTTTTGAGAATGTTGACTCTCTCTTTCTTCTTTATTTTGTTTTGGTTTCGAAAGAGTCAATAATATTGCTGTTTTGATTTTTATTATCATTTTTGAAAGAATTAACAAGTGCCATAAATAAATACAACAAATAGTTTTGAAGATTTTGATGATTATGAATGTTTTTGGTGTTTTTGAATAAATTGAAAGAAATACAAGATAGTAATTTTAAACAAATATATACATGAATGAAATGACCAAATTTATACATAGTAACGTTTAAGATGCAAAATATTCATGGGTTCTTTAAGTTCTTTACCATCTAAGGTAGATAATTTGTATGCTCCTGATTCAAATTTAGTAGTAATAATCTATGGTCCAAGCCAGTTGAGCTCAAATTTACCTTTAAGGTCCTTAGTTGCATTAGTATTTTTTGAAGATTTTGAGGATTTTGATTTTTTTGTATTTTGATTTTAATTTATGAATTGAAATTGGTGGTATATACAAGATGATCTATATACACTATACAAGGTTTATTTGAGTATGTCATGTCTAAGGTTGCTTCAAAATCAAAGGAGGTTTTGAAGGATAATCTGGTTGAGGTGAAGGTAAGAATAGAAGGTGATGAATAAAAGGTAGTGATAACAAAAGCTTTGTTATGATGTAAAATAATGTAGCAAAAGATTTGACTTTTATATGTGTAAAATTGATCATGTTACAAAATAAAATGTAAGAAGGATAAGAAGGTTCTTGATTCTTATCACTATATTCCCAGTCTTGATAAGATAGAGAAAGTATATGTGAAAGATATGCATGGATGTTATTTGGTAAATAAAGATGATCATATATGGATGAAGAAAAGTGATGGATAAAAAATAATTGTGACAATGGAGAATGTATAGAACTTGATGTTTCAAATGTTAAATATTCTTCAAATGGTTTTGGGTCACCATGTATGGTAACAATTTTATTTGCAAGTTCAAACTTCAAACATTGGTGAAAAGTGGAAGGGGCAACCCTCATCGTATGAATCCAAGGACTCTGGAGAAGTAGTTTGTAAGGTGAAGGACTATATCCTACATAGAATAAAATATCTAGGATCTTGGATCCAATATTGAGGGGAAAAATTATAGTACCTTGAACTTCTCATCGGGTTCACCAAAATGTATCGCTCCAAATTTTTCACACCCTTGCCTTCAGGCTATAGGATCCATGCCCAAAAGGGGGATGTGAAAAGGATGTCACGGTACCTCGGACTAAGAGGCCTTGCGAAGGTCCCGCCTCTCAAGGGAGGTGTATATTGGTGATTTTTCGATGGATGGTGGGTTCACCAGGAAACATTTAATGGCAGTTTCCATGCCTAGGTTTGGAATGTGTTTTATGTGTTCGTTTTAGCTTTAAGCATTCATATCCTAGGTTTGGCCAAAATGTGTCTAAGCTATTCTATATGCAAATGCAGATTAAATAAATACAAAAAAGCAGAATAGGACAAAAAAATAGAGAAATTATAGAATATTAAAGGAAAATACCCGATTCGGATGTCTGATGAAGATTCTGATTCTTGAAGCAGTCAGGATCATCTGGAATTTGATAGAATCATCTGAGATCTGACAGGATCGTCTGAGATCTGACAAATTCGTCAGACGAATTCGTCAGAGACCTGCAAACAAAAAAATAGGTGCAAAACACAAAAAATAGAACAATGCTAGCAAAGGGCAACAATGTAGATTAACACTAACAATATCAAACTTAAACTTAAACACATAAACAAGAATGAATTATGCTAATTTAATCATAATTATGGCTTAATTATGCATTTAATCTAGATGGGTGAACTCCAAAATGCAGAATACCATAAAATACTGAATAAGCTATCTAATTTGCAGAATAAAACAGTAGAGAAAAGATGGAGAAATGCAAAATTTAGGCACCGATTGCCTTAATGTTGACTGTAGTCAAGATCGTCCCGCATTGGTACGAAATCGTCTCTGATTCGACAGGATCGCCTCCGATCTGAACAGGATCGTCGACGACAATGTAAGCTTGCTCCAACTGAAAAAAAATAAGGTACCTACAACAAAATTGTGTATAACTACTGCAAAATAGAAACTTAGGATGTTTTATCGTATGAGAAGTCAAGTTATAGAGAATTTTAGCCACGGGGGTGCTAAGGGAAGGGCTTAGGATTAAATAGGCTTAGGAGGGAGGTTAGGAGGTTGGAGATCATCCCTATTTGGGAGATCTCCAACGGGGGAGGGTCCCTAACGGCGTAGACACGCTTACGCCCGGATTAGAGACCCGTTGGAACAGAAGCTAATTGTGCAAAATCATTTTAGGGACAAGATCGTCTGGACGTCCTAGCCCAGACGAAATCATCAGATCTGGGGCGATATCGTCTGATCGGCGACGATATCATCAAACGGTCAAAAAAACCTCTAAAAATGGCACGGGAAAAGGGGAAACGGATTACCCGACGGTTAACGGGTGGTTTGGGAGGTTAAAATTTGAATTGAAATTATTTACTAAGGTAAATGTAATTACTAAGATTTCACTGCGCCAATTTTAGGGTGCTACATAAAGCAACACCATTCATTCAAATAGTTTAAAATCTCTTTGAATAGAAATCAATAAAGCAACACCATTAATTCAAATGGTTTAAAATATATTTTGAAAAATGATTAATAAAGAAACACCCTTCATTCATTTGCATTCATTCATAACATATTCATTCCATAACAAGTAAAAAAAAAACAATTTGAACAATCAATTATTAGACATTTGCATAAACAATAACAAATCAACTTGGGGGAGTTCAAGGTCTCACGCCTTCCCCATCAATCATCAAAAAACAATCAAACAACTTGGGGGATTCAAGGTCTCCCACCTACCCCAATAATCACATTAAACATCAACATTTCAAATAATCAAATTCAAAAAGCTCTAATGGAATCAAACCCTTTGGTCACATTCAATTAAAAAAAAAAGCTCCAAAGGTAACACAATTTATTTGGTCAAATTCAATCTCAACAAGGCTTTCAAAAATTAAAATGCTATAATATCAACTCCCTAAGAAACCCATGCGGCTGGACTGCTCCATGGGATAGAGATGTGTATTTACTTCTTTCACTCAGCCTTAATTGATCCTTGTATCTAATGATTTACTCTAGCACCCTAGTGGTTGTAGCGATTGGCTATCCATACAATCCGGTAGGAGGAGTAGATTACCATAAGGACAATTATCATTAACACAATTCAAAAAGCACCAAAAGCATAAACCCCTTTGGTGAAATAAATCCAAAATGCTCTAAATGTACTCAAATTCCTTTGGTCAATAAAAAAAAAAGTCAATCATCAAAAAATAAAAAAACATCTTCTGCTTTCCATTTCAAAAACATCAAACACCAAAAACATTTCCATACATATTTTATATTACAAAAACATAAAACACCATAAAACTTTCCATGCATCTTTTGTCATACAAAAAAAAACAAAAACACAAAACAATCATGCATTCTCCCAAAAATAAAAAATAAAAAAAAATCCAAAGATATCTCAATTCCTTTGGTCAAAAACAAATTCAATAGGCTCTCAAAATAATAGAAGTTTTGTCATATCAACTCCCTAAAAAGGCCATGAGGCTATACTTCTCCAAGGGATAGAGGTGTACCCTTCCTTATTCCACTTAGCCTCAAGTGATCCTCATATACAGTAATTTATCCTATATACTTAGTGGTTACAGTGACTAGCAATCCATGCAATCCGGTAGGATGGATAAATTACCATAAGGCCCTTGAAAGGTGATTCACATCATGCAAAAATTGAATTGTTATCATCTCAATTCCCTAATAAAGCCATACGACTACACTGCTCCAAGGGATATAAGTGCAAAATTATCAACAATGGTCAAAATCACAGTTGAAACAAAAACAAAAACATCCATCTCATCAAACCATTATCATTTGTTTCATCACTTTCATCATTTCATATCTTCTCCATCAACTCATCACTTGAAGGGAAAGACAAAATCAACAAATTTAGTTTCATAATCAAATTCAACACTCAAAACACTCAATCATGCAAATTATGCTCATTAAAATGAGCATATTTTCCATGATTGGGGCAACACAAGTTGACTTTTATTTGTGACCATCTTACATAATTCCCCTTCAAATGCAAATGGCTACAAAAACATTGCAAAACCCTCCAAATAATCATTTCACATCATCATCATCTCAAGTGAACCTTCTACCTAGTGATTTACTCTAGACACCTGACGGTTGCAACGATTGGTTGTTCATGCAATCTGGTAGGATGAATAAATTACCATAAGGACACTTATTAAAAATCATTTCACATCATCATGTTTGAAATTAAATCAGGTTGATCCTTCAATTTTTGAGTGACTTGTGTTCAAGCAGATTTGTCCAAGGTTGTCATTGACGCCTACTCCGTGGGGTTACAAAACATGGAAAACTTATACTTCATAATTTTGCATTAAATAATTGCTAACAGTCACTAGGACAACGAGCTCCTAGGGTGATTGGTTCCTTTATCTCATCATCTTGCATGTCAATCAAACCAAAATGTAAATTTACGACAACATAAGTCCACCCCAAACTTGGGGCATCCAACTTGATATTGATTTCCAACATTTACATCAATCACATCATGCATTTCCACAAACATCATCATCATCATCACATCATTTACTGAACCTTATATCTAGTGGATTACCCTATACACCTAGCGGTTGCAACGACTAGCAATCCATGCAATTCGATCGGATGGGTAGCTCACCATAAGGACACTCATTCAAACATTCAACATCAAATCACTATGGTATTAAATCATCTAGGTCCCTAAATATTTGAGCTTATATGTGTTCAAAACAAATTTGCACAAGGTTATCCTTCAACCCTTCCGTTGGGTCAAAAACGAAAAACAACCAAAAACAATTTGGTAATAATTAAAAATCACTCGAGTATCAAATTTTCGAATGACTGGTTCCTTGAACCCATCATTTGGAAGGAATTGCTAAAGTCACAGTGGAACAAGAACTCCAAATATGATTGAATATTTTACCACAAAATTTTATACATCATCGAAACCGAAGGCAAATTTACAAAAATACAAACAATCCCAAACTTGGGGTATCAAGTTGATCAAAATGACATACATTTGCATCACATCCACATCATTCAATCAACCACCTCATTTCATCAACCACATTTGGTCAATTGGCTCGTGGGTTTCATCCTTTACCCATTAGCCAATTGAGGGGATAAGCAAACAAATCAAATTTAAAAAAAAATAATAAGTCATTCGTTCTTGTGTGTCGAGAATATTTGAGTCCATTCCTCCATAAAATAATACCATTTGTCTTTTGTTTTTGCACCACATTATGTTTCACACAATACGATACAAAAATGGGTATCTATAGACACCAAAATCTAGGCATTTGCATTACACATCACAATTATGCATAATAACATATGCCTAGGTCTAAAATTAGGCATATAATTCCTACACATTATTCATTGGCATTGCACATCGCAATTTTGCATAATAATATATGCCTCAGTCTAAACTTAGGCATATAATTCCTGCATATTATTCATTCACATTGCATATTTCAGTTTTGCATAACATTATGTGCCTAAGTTTTGACTTAGGCATAAAATATTGCACATAATTATATTTTCTAGATTTTATTAAATCTAGGAAATATCCTCCTATGATACCCTCTCTCCTCACTTGACATGTGTCCTAGCCACATCACCATCACCCCTGTGCCACCTCTCATACACCCTTGTCCCCTTTGTCCCTTCACATGGGGCAACCCTCCACAATTCACTCCACTTACACCTACCCACTTGCCACATCTCACACCTCACTCCACACATCACTTCACTTCCAACTACCCATTTGCCACATCTCCCTAGTTAAGTGAGACACTTCTAGTGACTCACTGCAACTACCCAGGATAGGTGGCTACCCAATCCCTACCACTTGGCAGCCTTGGCTTACCACCTGTCCTTCCCTCCAAAACCCGCAAAGGCCTATAAAGCGACCATCACATGACCAGGAAATGAGGAGAGGAGGGGAATTCTAATGTTATGCTTCTCAAATTATGCTATGTAAGCCACATTCATTGTTCATATTTTTCTATATTCATTTTACATTAGTCATTTTACATTTACATTTATCATATTCATTGTGACAGGTGCTACTAAACCCTTGTTCGTTTTCATGTGTGCAGATTTTAGGTTCAGGATTCAACAAGCTCAAAGTCCAACATGGTGGTCACGAAAATCCCACATCCAACATTGTTGTATGAAGAAACAAATACATCATCCTTGATCTGTAAAACGAATTCTCCTTTGGCACATCTCTTTGTAAAATGCACCCTAAAAGGGTCAAAGTGTATCAAAAGGGACTTTTCCAAATTTAATAAAATGTGTCATTTTTATTGCAATGGTGGTGTGTTTTTATGTTACAGGTGGAGAGTTTACCTCCAATTATTTTAAAGGGTTTTGCAACAAGCATGGAATAAAAATGGAAATCATTGTAGCTTACACTCAATAGAATAGGGTAGCTAAAAGGAAAAATAGATCAATTGTTGAAATGGCCAAATGTATGTTGAAGTCAATGAGTTTGTAAAACAAATATTGAGTAGATGCAGCCCTTTTAATCATATGCATATTTAATAGATGCCCACATAATTGGTAAGAAATCCTACTTGAAGCTTGGTTTGGTATGAAACCAAGTATTTAACATTTAAAAGTATTTGGGTCCACATGTTTTGTATATATTCCTAAAAAATAAAATAAAAATGTTGGATGAAAAATCTATGCATTTTTGTGGGATATTCAAAAGAAATTAAGGCTTGCAGGTGTTGTGAATCACTTACTAGTAAGTTTTATGTTAGTAGAGATGTGACATTTGATGAAGCGAGAGTTTATAAAAAGAATAAAGGTGAGGATATGGTGTTGAAGAACTAATATTGGGCGATAAATAGTCATTGCAACCCTTGTTACTTACATCTACATCACTCCATCAAAAAGTAATTTAGGTCCAAATATGATAACAAAGTATCACCCTCCATCACGAATGTTGGATAAAGATTTTTCAAGAATAATTACAAGAAAACAAATAAGGAAAAATAAAAATGATATGGTAAATTATCCTCTTCTTGATTCATCACATATTGAACCTTCTACTTCTTAAAAGGTTTATAAGACTTGGATTTAATCCATTGAGCATGAAATGTCACATATTGAGAAGGTGATACATGGGAATTGATTGATCTCCCTCATGGAAAATCCATGATTGGAGTAAAGTGGACCTACAAGTTCAAGTACAAGATGGATGGATGCATTTCAAGATATAAAGCAACATTGGTTGCAAAAGGATATGTGCAATAATAGGGTATCGATTATGAGGAGACACTTGCTTCTATGGCTAGGCTTGAAACAATAAGAACCTTCCTTTCATTGGCATATCATCTAATATTGATTGTTTATGAAATTGATATTAAATTTACCTTTTTAAATGGATATTTAAAGGAAAAGGTTTGTGTGAATCAACCACAAGGATTCAAAACAGGACATTTTGTGTAGGCTTAAGAAGGCACTTTATGGTCTCAAACAATTTCCTAGAGGTTGGTACTCTAAGATAGACAAGTATCTTTGTGAGCATGGCTTTGTTAAGTGTTCTTCTAAAACTACTTCCTATAAAAAGGTATATGTAGATGATTTCATTGTCATTTTTTTATATATGGATGATATAATATTTATGAGCAACTCATCTACTCTATTAAATGAGTTCAATGAGGTTATGACTTCTAAGTTTGAGATGTCCTGCTTGGAAGAAATAAAATATTTCTTGCACATGCAAGTCAATCAATAAACTATAGGCTAATCTATTTGTCAGTCCAAATAAGTTGAAGTCTTGTTAAAAATATTTAATATTCAAGGTTATAAACCTATGAACACTCTCATTTATGTTGGGCATAAATTGATAAAGGAATCTAACACTCTTGTTTGTAATGCCACTATTTATTACAAAAATTTTAAAGAAAACCCTTGTTCTTTCCATCCAAGAAGTAAATATAGTCAATACAATTTAGAATTATAAATGCTTTCATAAAGCACCAATTCATTGATAAAATTACAGTTGAAGTGTATATAAAATCGTAGCAATACATACAACAAAAAAATGTTATTGGTTGTATATAGTCCCTTGTTTTAAATGCTATAGTAGAAATAAAAAAAACAAAACCAACAGCAATATACCAACATGAAGACATCTATTTTTCTAATCATTACAACAATATTTTTAGCAGCTCTCATAACTCAAAACTTCTATAAATGCTTCCCTTGTCGATAGTCTAGAATTGCAACAATACATCCAATTTATGCTTTTCCAACAATGGGGAATGAAGGTGGGACATGGAAGGCTAAAATTCATGCCCCTTCTTCTTCAACTTATTCTCCAACAACCTTTTAGTTTTCCATTTCTCTTCAAATCTAAAATTTACCCCTTTTTTATATGTTTATTATTTTTATGCTCAACCTAGTCTGGTAGCTGAATTGGCAGCAAGAAATCTTGGTCAACAAAATCCATTTGGCAGCTGGAGAGATCAGCATCAAATACCAACATTCTCCCCCTTGATGTTGAGCAGATGAACAATCTTGTCTCTGAGCTTTAGGAACTAAAATTTTGCTACACCTTTAGTAAAAATATCAGCCAACTGTTCATGAGTATTCACATACCTCAATTTGATTTCTTTCTTCTGAATCATGTCTCTAATGAAGTGGTACTTCAAGTCAAAATGCTTAGATTTGCTATGATGAACTGGATTCTTTGCCAATTTGATAGTGCTCATATTATCACAAAATATTATTGTTGGTTGGCATTGCTTCTCCCTAATTTCTTCTAAAACTTTCCTGAGCCATAGTGCTTGTGCACCAGCTGAAGTGATAATAATATATTCTGCTTCTATAGAAGAGAGTGCAACCGATCCTTACTTCTTCGAACTCCAAGTGATCAGCCCCAAACCAAGTGTGAAACAATTGTCAGATGTTGACTTTTGGTCATCCAAACTACCACCCCAATCAACATCACTATAACCAACCAACTCAATCTTGTTAGATGCATGATAATGTATGCCAAAATCAATTGTACCCTTCACATACCTTAATATCCTCTTGGATGCCTTCAAATGTATCTCTGATGGCTCACTCATATACCTAGAAATAAGGGACAACATATGCAATGTCTGGTCTAGTATGAGTAAGAAACATCAAGCTTCCAACTATGTTTCTATAGGCTGTCATGTTCACTTTATGAGCTCCATCATCTTTGCATAAAACTACTCCATGAGCAATTGGAGTCGGGACTAGTTTGCATTCTTCCATGTTAAACATTTTCAACATATCCTTGGCATACTTGGCTTGACAAACAAAAATCTGATTTTCACTTTGATGTACTTCCATTCCTAGGAAATATTGCATCAACCCTAAGTCCTTCATCTCAAATTCTTTCATCATAGCACTCTTAAACTCATCTTTCATCTTAGAACAACTACCCATGTATATCAAATCATCAACATATAAACAAACAAGGAGAATGTCATTACCTTACCTTTTGTAGTAGAGAGTGGGTTCACTCTTACTTCTCATGAAACCTCTTTCCTGAAAATAGCCATCAATTTGGGCATACCATGCCCTTGGAGCTTGCTTGAGACCATACAAGGCCTTCTTCAACTTGTAGACTTGGTCTTCTTTACCTTGGACTTCAAATCCTTGTGGTTGTTGTACATAAATTTCCTCCTCTAAGTACCCATTTAAGAAGGCACTCTTCACATCCAAATGATGTATGCTCCATCTCCTTTGGGCTGCCAATGAAATCACCATTCTAATGGTCTCTTGTCTTGCCATTGGTGCAAATATCTCTTCATAATCTATGCCATATCTTTGAGTGAAGCCTTTTGCAACTAGCCTTGCCTTGTGTCTTTCAACACTACCATCACTCTTGTACTTAGTCTTGTAGACCCATTTAGTACCAATACATTTCTTATCATTTGGAAGTTGTACAAGCTCCCAAGTGTCATTCTTATGAATTGAATTCATTTCTTCTTCCATTGCTTGCACCCAAACATCATTAGTACAAGCATCCTCAAAACATGATGGTTCAAAATCAGCTTGTGATAACAAAGCATAGTTTACTGCCTCACCTTTTGGGTCTTCTTCATCATCACCATAAGTTTGCAGCCTTTGCAATCTTGAGGCCTCATGATCAACTTCATGTGCTTGGCTTCTTGTAAGTCTTCTTTCAAAATTTGTATCCAACATTTGGCTTGGAGGATGAGATGTAAGAATCCTCTTACCCTTCTTGCTTGTAGAACTTGATGAGGGGTTGTTTGGCTGATTTGCATGAGGAATTGACTCACAAGTGGGCTGCTCACTAGCTATACCATCATTAACAACTTTTTTGGACTTATCAACATGGTCATTTTATTGATCAAAAACTCCCCCTTCATAAAAAATGACATCTCTTGAAACAATAACTTTGTTAGTGATGGGATTGTAAAGTCTATAGCCTTTGCTTTCTTCACTATAACCAACAAATATGCATGCCTCACTCTTTGCATCTAATTTCTTTCTATGCTGATCAACAATATGTACATAAGCTAAACAACCAAAAACTTTGAAATGATTGACATTGGGCTTTTTATCATACCATGCTTCATATGGAGTCATCTTCTTAAGTGCACTAGTGGGACTCCGATTGAGAATATACACTATTGTAGCAACCACATCAGCCCAAAAATGTTGCTTAATCCCTTTGTTTGTAACATGCTCCTTGCCATTTCAACAATGGTGTGATTCTTCCTTTTTGCTACCTCATTTTGTTGAGGTGTATAAGTTGTAGTAAGTTGCCTTTTAATGCCAAACTTGTCACAATAACTCATAAACTAATTTGAGCAAAATTCTCCTCCATGGTCAGTCCTTAAACATTTTATTCTACATCCACTCTCATTCTCAACGAGGGCTTTAAACCTCTTAAATGCATCAAATGCTTCATCTTTATGTTTCAAAAAATAAACCCAACATTTCCTTGAGAAATCATCAATAAAAGTGATGAAATATGATGACTTACCCAAGCTCTTTGTTTGCATCGGACCACATATATCGGAGTGAATCAGCTGAAGTGGATAATGGGCCCTCCATGCTCTACCTTTCAGAAACTTCTCTCTTGCATGTTTGCCTTTAGCACAACCTTCACAAACCTCCTTGTGCTCTTCAACTTTTGGCAAACCATAAACTAATTCTTGTGAAGTTAATAACTTCAGGCTTTGGAAATTCAAGTGGCCATACCTTAGATGCCACAACCAACTCTTGTCTTCAAATGCTACATTTGTAAGGCTGTTGCTATTGCCTCCAAACTTCAATGGGAACATCCTATTCTTTGACATTGGGACAATTGTAACAACTCTATTGCCCATATTTTTGTCATAAATAATGCATTGTTTATTATCAAATACAACCTTATAATTCTTCTCATAGAGTTATCCAACACTCAACAAATTATGTTTTAAATTTGGAGTGTAATAGATATTATTGATATGTTTCTTACCTTCTTTTGTGTTCACCTCCACAACTCCTTTTGCAGCAACATCCAAAGATTTATTGTCACCAAGCTTGATCTTGGTCTTGAAGCTTTCATCCATTGTAGAGAACAAGTCATTATTGTTGGACATATGGTTGGAGCAACTAGAATCTAAGTACTAGACTTCTTGAGGACTATTTTCAGCTTTGTCACATGATAAGAATAAGTGGCTTGGTGGAGCATCCTCATTCTCATTAGCATAATTAGCTCTTCTACCTTCATTGCTAGCTTTAATTCTACATTCTTTCTCAAAATTCCCATACCTCTTGCAATGATAACATTGGACATTTCTTTTATCAAACCTACCTCTTCCTCTTGTAGTTGAACCTCCTCTTCCTCTTGGGGAATTCTGATTTTGGCCTCTTCCTTGGCCCTACCAATGACCTTGACTACTAGTGCTAGCACCTTCACTTTTGAAAATTCTCAACTTTGATGCAAATGCTTTCTCTTCACTCTCTCCAAATGTATCTCTTAGTCTCTCCTCATGAGACATAAGAGACCCAACCAAATGATCAAATTCAAGTGTAGCCAAATTTTTGCTTTCTTCAATTATAATTGCTACATGATTCCACCTTGGTGTTAGTGTTCTTAACACCTTCTTCACCACAATCTCTTCTTCAATAGTTTCACCAAGTGTGGCCATTTTGTTTACCACATCTTTCACTCTAACACAATAATCACTTACTCCTACTTCATGCATTCTTAGATTTTCAAATTCTCTTTTAAGGGTCTATAATTTCACAACTTTAACCTGGTCACTTCCTTGGTAAGCCTCCTGTAGGGCCTTCCAAGCATCTCTTGCTGACTTTGCATCTGCTATTCTAGGGAATAGGCTCTTATCTAGAGCAAACTGGATATGGTACAAAGACAATGAGTTCTTCTTCTTGGCATCTTTCTTAGCCTGCTTGCCATTATGTGGCACAATGGCCCAATCTTCTGGCTCTTCATAACCAGCTTCAACTATTTCCCATAATTCCTTCCTATCAACAAAGTTCTCATTTTTATACTCCAGTAATCATAATCTTGTCCATTGAATTCTGGAATTGGAAGTGAATTTGTGTTGGCCATGATCAATTGTAAGAGAGATCTACAACAAAAACTTCTTTCAACCCAGATACTGATCAATCTTACACTCTAATACCAATAAAAAACACTCCCTATTCTTTCCAACCAAGAAGTAAAATATAGCCAATACAATTCATAATTATAAATGCTTTCATAAAGCACTAATTCATTGATAAAATTGCAGTTGTACTATATATAAAATTGCAGCAATACATACAACAACAAAATCTCATAGATTCTTCAAATTTGGTTGTAAAACAACTTACAAACATCCATTTTAAATCAACTTGCAAACGTTTTTACCAAAATCCTCCCAAAAGAAATATTTGAAAAGTTAAGATCTATTATAGGAATTTGAAAGCTTACCATCAAGGGGGAGGTTGAAAACTTAGATGCATATGATGCCTAATTTTTCCTCATTTTCAAAACTTCCTTTTTATAAAGAGATATATTTGCTAAAGTATGCATGCTCTTCTAAAATCAAGGAAGGAGTCTAGTGTTTGTTGAAATCAAACTTATTGTGATAAATTAGAAAAACATAGTTGTCATATTTCCAACAAATAGGTTGTTACTATTTCAAACATTTCTCAAGATCTATGATCTACATCAAGATAGAATTTTGCATGTATATTCATAACTTGTTGGGTAAAAAATAAAACCATTAAATATCTCAAGAACCTAGATTGTGTTGATGGATATATGAATTTTTTATCTATTAGTCTCATTCTTCAATGTTTTTGTTGATTCTTAAGTTTTGATTTTGCATGAACTCTATAAATCATGTCTCTTAGCTTTTGGATTTGAATTCTTTTGGCATGTAACTTCTATTATATGGAATATTGCTATTGAAATTTTTATCCAAAATTGGGTATATTTTATAGCATTTTAGAATGATCAAGTTTGTTGATTTGACCATTTTTTATTGTGGCTAAAACTAGTTATTTTTTCACTGGTTTGTTGCTTCTCATTGCATGTAAAATTTATGCAATTTTAGATCTATTTTGGTGTGTATTTGAGGTTTAGTTAGCAATCTAAAAGTTACACAAGTCCATAAAAACTCAATTTTCTTCATGTCGTAAATGACCCTTATATGTACATTCAAATCCTATAACCAAGAGGCAAGACTCTCTTTTTCCATACTTGAGACTTCACACAATGAGCAACACTACTTTAAATATTCTATGAGAAATGAATAATACAATTCTAAACTTGGGCAAGATAATAGGATTTGTTTTAAAAATCTATTATTCCTTTCAAGCTACATATTCCAAGAAATAGTGGCAGGACTAATCCTCCACTGAATGTATAATTCTTTAGCTTTAAAACAGTTAATCCAACATTGCATCAACTTTTTCAAGTTTGATGGAGCTACCCAATATATCCTCAATTTTTTTAAAGCAATCCCAAATGGTGTAATCAAATATATAATGACGAAGTAAATGATTTCATGTTTCTAAATCCTTCTACATGAGACACACATAAAAGATCTATTATATCCTCTTCTTTGCAAACTCTCACCTCTAAGAATCTTGCTTGGGAGTGCTAACCAAAGGAATGTTGAGGCCTTAGGAAAGGCCTCAAATGACCGACCATTCTTCCAAGGGATATGTTTGGGAGTAAGAAATTTTAATTGTCCTAAATCCTTAAATCCCAACTTGACCGAGTATTTATCATATTTTGATACATTCCAAACCAAGTTATTCTTCCATGTAAAAAATAGACAAATAGAACTCCTAAAGTAGTCTTTGATGCTCATCCACTATTTGTTTGAGGTACTCTCCTTCAACTAGGTAATTAATAGAAATTCATGATCTAGACTTATTGGTCACATTCATATAATTTTTCACCTTTGAACCTTTACAAGCTAAGCATACCTGAGAGGCAACAATTGACATTTTGTATTAAAAATAAGACAATAAGCCTTCAACCAAGCGTCACACCAAAAACTTGTAAAGTTCCCTACATTGACTAACCATATAATATGTTTCTTGATCAATTGTAAACTCTCTTATATGAACTTTCATGCTACAAAGCATCTAGGTAGGGTTTGTTTCCTAAATAAATTTATTACACCAATGGAACATATATGTTTGAAGTAAAACTTTACCTAACACGTTCCTCGGTCTTTGAATAATCTCTAGCCAAGTTTTGCTCCTAATTCCAAACTCATGAGTTTGCAAATTTGCAAGCTTACCCCTTCAATATTCTTTCCTTTTCAAACCCTATCCCACATAGAAATAGGAAACATAAACTTTTTCTCACATCTTTTCTAAATAAAATCTCTTTAAATTTTATCAAATTTGAATGTAATACCTATTAGCAATTTTTTAAGTGACATCGTATATAGTGATAGTTTGCAATAGTCTTTATGATTTGTGGCCTTCCAACTATGATTAAGAACTTGTCTTTGTTTGTGATTCTTTGGGACTCATTGTGTAATAGGATTTTTTGCTCAACTTTTCAAGACACATCCCACCATCAAGAGAAAAGTCATGATAACAAGACACGTATGTTGTCTTAAAACATTGAGCAAAAAATTCTATTGGATGATGGATCCCAAAGAATCACAAGAAAATATAATACCTCATCAAATTTTAAGAACATAAAGAACTTACATTTACAACTTACCCAACAAGATTTCATTCTATCCAAAATTAAGGTCCAAAGCTCCTACTTCTTTCCTTCGTTAGAAAAATGAGTATCCATATAAGTTGATGGTAGTTTTCTAACTTCAAACCCTAGAATCTCTATATAATTTATTGTAAATTTAGGGCAATGTTTATAAAAATGATCTTAGATTTTGTAGTATTAACCAACATCTAGCAACTTGCTCATAGCATGATAATAGTGATTTAAACTCCATGGCCTCGTTGACTAAGGGATGACCCAAAAGAAAAGTATCATCAACGAATTGGAGATGAGATTCAAAGAGACAATTTGTTTCAACCTTAATACGTTTGATTTTTCCTTCCATTTTTACCTCTGAGAAAGATCTCCCCAATAGCTCAACAAGAATAATAGATAGATAAGGAAATAGTAGGTTACCCTACGGGAGTCCACGAGATTATTCAAAGCATCCAAGAGGGATCCATTGATCAAAATAGAATAATTTTTTAGTGCTATAATAACATATAATCTATTCACACCAACCTTGATCAAAACCAATTTTCTTATGAGTATCATGTAGAAAACTCCAACAACCTTATCGTATATTTTGTTCATATCTAGTTGCAAACATACTTAACTTTTTCATGGAACAAAGAGAATGAATGGCCTCTTGTGTAGTGATTACACCATCAAGAACTTTTTTACCATAAATGAAACCCCTTATTTATCTTAGATAACACAATCTAAATGCTTTTCAATCTATTGTTATTATTTTTGAAATTATCTCATAAATCATATTCCAAACCTCTTCAACCATAGCCAACATATCACTCTACAACAAATACTAATTTTTTTAAAATAAAATTGCAAAAAAACCATTACGACCAATCATCTTGTTAGAGTGAATAGAGATAATTACCTCCTATAGCTCTTTCATAGAGGTTTTCCTCCTCAAGCCTTCATTTTGTCCACGTGTGATAATTCATGGAATATTTTTTAAAAGCTTACCCTTGAACTTCCTTATCTTTCCCAACATCTGAAGTATAATTTTAAAATAGTTTATTGCTTCCTTCCTAATACCTTCCTCAATATTTTTTCCATCTATAGTTGAAATATATTGTATTCAATAGATAAATATGTTTTTGGCTATGGCATGAAAATTTTAGTATTTCTATCCCCTACATTAAGTCATCTCTTCCTAGATTTTTGGGACCAATATAACTTATTTTTCAATACATTATAATATTTATTAAGTAATTGTTTTTCTTGCACATAAGTTTCTAGGTCCATTCCATTGATTTCTACTCTCTTGTAAATTGGTGAGCTTTGATTTAATTTCCTCCTTCACTTTAAATATATTACCAAAAGATTTGTCATTCTAAATCTTCATTTACCTCTTTAGATATTTTATTTTTAAATAAAGTTGTATATACATAATCCTCCAAACCTTGCAACATCCCCTCGTAATATAACCATCTAGAAGAAATCAAGGTCTGGAGATCAAAATCAAAATGGCTTTAGATGCCCAATATTGAGTAAATCATATCTCAAGAGAGTGGGTTTGTAATTTATTTTTGTTTGCAATTATATGTCTAGAGAGATTATATACTCCATTAGCAACATATATTTTATAACAAAATTTGTCCAATCTTTCTATTATCTAATATGTCTATTAGCCCATGTATATTAAAAGTTTGAAGGAATGACATCCCAAAGGCCATTTGACAAACAAAAGCAAAATCCTACTTTAATTTAGACCATCTAGGAGTATCACCCTTCTTTTCTCACGAAGATAGAATTGAAGCCCCCCTTCCCCCCAATGAATCCATTGATTACAAATATGAATCACTGAATTTAACATATATAAGCTGAGGTCCTCCTAACATCTTTCATGAGGAATATCTAAAGTTGGAACATATATATTTATAATGGCAACTTTGATATTTTCATATTTCTCGCAAAAAATAACCAACCATCTAATTATTTTTTGCATCTAACAATTGTCCATCCCATTTGCATTAGGCCTGGTCAAAATACTACACTTTTGAACATCTTTTTTTTAATTTTCTATATGATAAACTTATTTTACATCTTCAAAAATCTTGTTTTAGAAAGAAAAAAAAATTGTCGGCCTTGTATTTTTCAATTATCTATGAATGATATATTTACATAAATTGTGACATTTTTCATTATTAACATTTTATTATTTTATATTTCCAGTCCACTATTATTGAACCAAATGTTCATTTATGTTAGCATGTATGGAACTACATTACAAAATTATAAAAATAAGCTCTTAAAAATGAGCCATATTATGCTATTAAAATTGAGGCTCTGGAAGAGAAAATTAGGGCATCGGTTGGGTAGCCGAAGAGATTTCTGGTTACTGTAGATTTGAAGACAAGATTGTTGCCCCAAGAGGGCCAATGGGGACACCTCCGGATCCTCTTCTAGAGAGTTCTTTTGCAGATTTATTAAAGGATAAATCTCCATCAAAGACTGAAGAAGCACAAAAAACTACATTAAAAATGCTCTTTACGGCTATTGGAAATAGATCAACATCTCAACGAGTTAATGGATGTTTGCCACAGTCAGAATCAAGGCCAAAGATTGTCATTGAGCAAAGGATGGTCGAAGAAACAGTTTTATATAGAGCCAATCATGATTTGATCTGTAAATTCATGGGTATTCGCCCTACCCTTAATTTTTTGCATTCTTGGGTCCGACAAAACTGAGAGCCTCTTGGTGAGTATTCTTTGTGGTTTATTAGCAATGGATATTTTATTGTTAGTTTTTTTTCACTTGCCGATAGAAATAGGGCTTTTGAATCAGAAAAGAGGAATCATGGTCCAGCAGGATTATTTGTTCTAGAGAGTGGGATTTGATCCTCTAATTGAACCCACTGCTGTCCCGGTTTGGATCCGTTTGTATGCACTTCCAATGGAGTTTTGGAGTGAGCAGGTATTGGAAATTATCGGTAATTCCCTTGGAAGACATTTGGGTGTTTCCAAAGACACAATAGAAGGAAACACAGCTGTTTATGCAATATTATGTGTGGAAATGGATCTTAGCCAACCTCTACCGACAGAGGTGGAACTTGAACTTGCAGGACTATCTTGGATTCAACAAGCTGGATTATGAGGCATTGCCCTTCAGATGCGAGTTTGCCACAAATATGGGCATTTGGCCCGATCTTGCCCAAATATATGAACATAAAAATGGAGGCTCCTCTAGGAATGTCAAATCTTCCTAAGGAGGGTAAGTCAACAATCAACAAAGAACCAACCAATATTTCTCAGGGTAAAGAAGCACAGGGAGATGGTTTTGAACAACCCAAAAGAAGGAGAAGGCAAAAAAAAAAATATGGTAAAGAGCAAACCCAACTCAAGCCCTCTAATAGGTATGAGATATTTAAGACACTAATGGACCAAGAAGAAGAACAATTTATGGAAGGAGTGGATGGGAATAATGAAAATAATAACAACCATGTTCAAGCTTCTCTTTCATCTCCCCCCATCATAGAGCAGGTAATTGAGTACAGTGAGTTACCGCAGTCAGAGAGTGCAGGGGCATTGATAGTGCGAACCAATAATTAAGGATGTCAGCATGGGCATAGCAAAAAAGAACAAAGAAAGGCCAAATCTAGGGATAACTCAAGTGGAAAAGAGATCAAAAAATAGCAGCTCTCAAGGAGTGGGTAGAAAATCAAATAAGGAATTGATAGCAGTTCAAGGAGACAAATTGATCACTGGAGGATCGGTGAGGCCAATATATTTTTATTGCTCTCAAGGTAACCAATGATTATACAATCATGGAATGTTAGGGGTTTAAATAGTAGAACCCATCAATCTGTTGTTTGAAGACTCTTAGAAAAATGTAAAACCGATTTTTTGCTTATCCAGGAGACAAAAATGTCGTTGGATCTTGTGTAAAACAATTAACATACTTTGGAGGGGTGTTGTTCATATGGAAGTGGCTGCCCAAGGGGCCTCAAAGGGGATAGTTACTCTTTGGAACTCTCTTGAATGGACTGCAATAGAACATATAGCTTGGAGGGGTGTTCTCACATCACATTTTAGAAATAATGTCACAACTGAACATGTTTTAATCACAAATTTTTATGGAGCTCAAAACCTAGATGGTCAGATGCATCAATGGAAAGTTGTGCATAACATGAGTCACAAGGGAAGAGTTAGACTGGATTATTGCTGGGGATTTTAATGCTAAATTATCCTCTAGAGATCAGGAAGGGGGAACCCCAATTTTGGACCCAGGGGATCGACTTATGATTGCCCAAGTCTAGGCATTACACTTGGTGGATATTAAATGCCCTGGAACCAACTATACTTGGACTAATAAGAGGAGGGAGCCACATAGTAGGAAGGTGAAGTTAGACCGTTTTTTGGTTTCAGATGAGGCATTTGTAAAATGGAATATAAAATTTCATATTTTGGAGGGTCCAGTTTCGGATCACTTTCCCATTTTGTTGGAAGGAGGGATCAAGACAGTGCAGCATCACAAACCATTTAAATTTGAAAACTTTTGGTTACAAAAAGAGGAATTTCGAATTAAAATTCCACAGTGGTGGGAAGGTCACCCAGCATATGGGACAACAATGTTTAGATTCCACAAATAGCTTCATTATGTCAAAGATCAATTGAAACAATGGAGGCGAGCTAACAAGACAGACTTCCAGGTCCAAAGAGCTCCATTGGTGGCCAGATGGGATGAGGTTCAAAAACACTTTAGGGAAGGAACAATTACAGAGCAACTCAAAGAAGAGGATGATGCATTGTGTAAAGCGGTTGAGGACATTGACAACCAAGAGGAGACCTACTGGAAACAGAGAGCAAAAACCACTTGGTTATTAGAAGGTGATAAAAATACCAAATTTTTCCATCGGATTGCTTGTGCTAGGAGACAGATGAACAACATGGAAGCTCTTCAAGATGAGAACGAACACTCCTTTGATACAATTCCAGGTATGCGTTTCCATTCAATGGATTATTTTTCTAAACTATTTAAGGAAAGTATGGTGCAAGATGAAGAGGCTCAAAAAGAAGTTATTGTTGTCATACCCTCTATTATCTCTGAAAAAAGAAAATCAGGCCCTACTTAAACCCATTGATAGAGAGGAACTGAATAATGTAGTCTTTGTAATGAGCATTGGAAAAACACCAGGTCCAGATGGCTTTCCAATTGAGTTTTTTCAAGCCTTTTGGGATAACTTGGAAGAGGATGTAATGGATGTTATAGAGGAGTCCAAAGGTAGTAAACGAATGCTTAAAGCATTAAATCATACTTTCATTACCTTAATTCCAAAAGGGGAGGAGGGGGTACATATATCAGATTATAGACCTATTGCCTTATGCAATGTCATATATAAAATAATCACAAACGTAATGGTTGAGCGGCTAAAACCTCTTCTACATAGCATTATCTCCTCGGAGCAAGGGGGTTTTGTAGAGGGTAGGCGGATCTTGGATGGTGTGGTTCTAGCTCAGGAGGCAATCCATTCAATGCAAACATCTCGGTAATAGAGGAATGTTCATAAAATTAGATATGTCAAAGGCTTATGATAGGGTGGAGTGGAGCTTCTTGTCAAAGATGATGGCAGCCTTTGGTTTCTCTCAGGATTGGATAGAATAGGTCATGAGTTGTGTTTCTACTCTGACATACTCAGTGTTAATCAAGGGTCTTCCCTCGCAATCGTTTGGAGCTACTAGAGGCCTTCATCAATGAGATCCTTGCTCTCCCTATCTTTTTCTCATATTGGCTGAAGGATTGGGTAGACTTATCTTGAGGAGAAGACAAGGTTTGCTAAAAGGTATCAAGTTGGGTGAGGAAGTTTTGACTCACCTACAGTTTGTGGATGACACAAGATTGGTGGGAGTGGCCAGCTTCAGGGAAGCAATAATTATTAGAGATACACTTAATGTCTACCTTAGGGCTACAAACCAAGTCATCAATGATAAAAAATCCAAAGTGGTATTTTTCAATCTTGATCAAAGGCTTCAAGACAAAATTTTAGAGATCTTGGGATTCACAAGGACTTATCTCCCAGTGGTATACTTGGGGGTCCCTTTGCATTTTAAAAAACTAAAAATAGATATTTGGAGGAATCTTTTGGATCGTATCAAGGACAAAATTAATCATTGGTCTCACAAATGGTTAAGCTATGGGGGGCGATTAACTTTTTACAGGTCAGTCATTCAAAGCCATGCCAATTTATAAATTTTCTATCCTTGCTGCCCCACATACCATATGGAAAGAGTTGGACAAGATGGCTAGAAAATTTGTATGGTAAGGAGTAAAAGGAGAGAGGAAATGGGCCTTAGTAGGTTGGGATAAAGTAAGCCAGCCCAAGGTAAAAGGAGGTTTGGGACTGAGAAGATCAAAGTTAAATAATAAATCTTTGGCTGGAAAGCTTTACTGGAGGTGGATTTCCCAACCAACTTCTTTATTCAATAGAATCTTAACTAGTAAATATTTGGGACGGGTAAACCCAAATGAGGTGGGTCGTTTCCCTTTGGATGGTAATGGATCCTTAGTGTGGCAGTGCTCTCAAGTTAGGATCTCGGGTAGTAAAAGATGGATTATTTTGGAAAGTGGGGAGAGGGGAGAAGGCACGATTTTGGACAGATTCATGGGATCAATACCCACCTATCATTGTTGAATTTCCTGAATCGCAACCAATAAAAACAACCATAGAAACCAGGGGGTGTGTTCAAATTGAAAGTTATTTCAACACTAGTCAGCTGGGGGATTATATGTTTAAATAGTTTAAGAAGTTGGATGAGTGGCCAATTTCAATCCCTTTGGATTTGACACCCATCATGACTAAAATCTTGGCAAAAAGATTTCTCACAGGTAGAGATGAGGATGAATTAGCTTGGGGCTATGGGAGCCTTGGTGTCTACACAGTGAAGGATGGATATGATAAGATCCTTCCAAAGCCTCCTCATACATATCAGGTTGAGGATTGGAGAAATATTTGGCAGTCCAAGGGTTGGCCAAAAGTAAACTTTTTTGCCTAGCAGTTCATGCATAATGGAATTCTTACTTTTGATAATCTCAGATGTAGGGGAATCATTGGTCCATCTCAATGTGTTTTATGCTACAAGAGTGAGGAAACAACTGATCACTTGATGTTTGAGTGCACATTCACGTGCCAGATCTGGGAGAGATGGTTTTTATATTATAAAATTCAAGTTAATGGTGATTTGAATCGGATTAATATTTGGGAAAAATGGAAGAGGGGTAGATTTAAATCTAAAGCTCTTTGTATTGGTTGGGAGCTTAGATTAAACTTCATTTGGTGGCAAGTGTGGTTGGAGAGAAATGCCAGAATTTTTAGAGAAACTTTTTCTTCTTTAGATGGAGTTTGGCAGGTCATTTGGAGCAAAGTCACAAAATTGTGGTAGTCTATGCCAAAGAGGAAACTCAGGTTTTTATTGGGGCAATGGAGAAGGAAATTGAAGTGCAAGAGGTGTAGGACAGAGCTAGTTGGAAACCACCCCGGAAGGTTGGATTAAAATTAATACCGATGGAGTTGCAAAAGGCAATCCGGGTAGAGCTGGAATTGGAGTGGTTTGTCGGAATCATGTTGGAATAGTGCTCTATTGGGAACTGCAAGGCTTGGGAAGAGCCACAAACAATGAAGCAAAAGCCTTAGCTATCAAATTTGCTTCTATTTGGGCAATAAAACAAGGTCACGGGAGGATAATCCTAGAATCAGATTCTCAAATAATGGTTGGAGCTCTAGATTGCATGAGGAACTTTGCTTTGAAAACATGGAGGTTGAGGATTCTTGTCACTCAAATTAAAGAATTATGGAGAGAATTAGATGATGTGATTCCAGTTTATGTGATCAGAGATCTAAATAAAGTGGCAGACTTCCTGACTAAGATGGGTACTGAGAAAAAGGTAGAGGTTCAGTGGCACAGTGACATGGCTATTGAGGATGAGATGATTAGGAAGGTTGGTGAGCAAATCCAGTGCTTACCTAATTTGGATGACCATTCCAGAACTACTGTTTAGGAGATTTGTGCTTCAATGTAGATCTTCTTTTATAGTTGTAAACAGGTGAACAGTCATTGTAGAAATATAGTTTAAGAGATTTGGCTCCAATGCAAATCTTCTTTTACTGTTTTAAACATGTGTTCTCTTTGGCTAAGGCTGAGAAAAGTCTCATCCCAACTTGTAAATGATCTTTGTTTTAATACAAGTTTTTTCAAATTATTTTTCAAAAAAAAAATGAGCCATATTATGCCATTAATGACTGAAATCAGTCCCACTCAAAAGTACAGTCAAGTGAAACAGTGATTAGTGTCTAAAGTAAAACATCTACAAAATAATCCACTATGCAAAGAAATGTAAATTCTGAACCAAAGTAATACCAAAACTCTATGCAAATGTTCTTTATAAATGTTATTTAACTCAGAAATACATTATTTTTCATAAATGTCCAAACACGTTAATAGAAAAATAAGAATTTTTCAGTAACTTATTAGGAGGGCTAAAGGAATACCATCAGCCCAAATAGAAAATCTAATTAATATAATCAAACAAGAAAAAATTTCACTTGTTAGTTCAAAAACGAAAACAAAACAATCATATCCTTTTAAAGATGGTTGTTATCTTGGGTAGAGATGTCAGAAATCTGCTTACATGCTACAAATACACTTCACATTTGAATTCCACATATTTTGCCGCAATCTGGCATACATTGGTTTATGATGCAAAGCAGCCAATCAAGCTTTCATATTCAGATAAACTTAGTATGTTTCTGAAGTAAAAAGTAGAAACTGTGTCTCAAATAAACACGTAGATAAAAACCAATATCACTGGCCTTTGCAAAGTTAACATATTCCTTATTAGTGGTAAAATTAGAAAACATAAGATTACATCGCCTATGTTGAAGGCATCTCCCCATCTCCCAATTATAACATGTAGACTAGATTGTAATGGTGGGAGAGGAAGATTCGGTTGTATAAAGTTTCATCACAAAAGGCATGGCTTCAACTGAAGTTGTTATCAAATCCACCTGAGCTTTCTATTACACAGATATAGCATTCTGCTTGACAGGTCTCCACAGACCTTCATTTTAAAATCTTTGATTCTATTTCTTCCAAGCTTAAACCTTTTGTCTCCGGAACATAGAAAATGACAAACAATAGTGCTAGCAATGAAATTCCTCCAAACGCAGCAAACAGAAGTGAAGCTCCAAGAAGTTCCTGTAATTGAAAACCCATAACGTACATGGTTTGTTGATAATCTATCCTAAGCTTGCATAGAACATCATGAAAGTAAATTTAAAACAATTGAAAAGAGAATGAATAATATTTCATAAAACCCTAAAACAATGGAAGGGCATTAGGTCATAGAATACAAATGGAAAATGCAATACAGAAAAATGGAGATTGCCTTTGAAAGGTCTAAAGATAATTTGCCCAGTTCTAAATTTTCCTCCTTTTATAGATAAAATAGTGATTCATTGAAGCCCCAGTCACTTAGACTATGTTCATTCCCAAGTATGACATGTACTTCTGATGTATCAATCAGAAGCCTTAACGTCCCATAAAATTGCATTTAGGTGTCTAGTCGCTCACTGATCTCTTTTTTCATGATCATGACTTCAGAATAGTCTGTGTGCGTCTCAGTTGCAATATAAGCATAATACAGGCTAAATAGCAAATATACGATCTACAGGTCTGTCATCTAGTAGTTGATATGGATCGTTGCCAAGCACAGGACCCAGTTCAAAGCCTAGCAGGCTTAGGGTTCAATGTATGTGTGCATAAGGAGAGAGTATAATATGGTAGACATTAGAAATCCTTCTGCTAGGTGTTACCAATCAAGAACATGGAAAAATGTTCAGAAGTGTGGGTTTCTGTATTTTATTTATCCTTGGGTTCCTCTAGTAGACAGACAGCGGCTACTTATAAAATTTTGTTACTTAAGCTAATGCAATATGATCTATAAGGGACTCATACAAGGATTCAAACTATGATGAAAACACTTTGGGGACAAGTCTCCATGTGCTAATGCGGATCAATTAGAACTTTGGCATTGCTTGACCATTTGTATAACTTCTTACACTAGATATACTTTGCCAGAGTTGCTAGGATTGAGCAAACCCGACACACCATGTTACTTGAGCCTTCAAATATTCTGGTCAACAAAAGCAGTTTGGACCAACCCTCAGACCTGTTCTATTTCTTTTATTCTTATTTAATTTAACAATAAGTGGATAAAGAAAAAATTGAAGGTGGGAAAGCCCTATACCTCTTCAACACATTTTGTTATGTGCGAAGCTTTTGGAAGCCTATTCAAATTTGTAAATGGGAGAGATTTGAGATCACAATTATTATCCAACTATTTATACCTGATGCCATCATCAGCAACACCACCATTATTATCTAATAAGGTGAACCTTATAACCTCTATATTATACACCAAGTAATATAATTATACATGATCTAAATGCCTAAACTAACCTAAACTGATCCAGGCATGTGACATCTTAGGGGCATGGGCATGGCTTTATGCTCAAAAATGCCTGAAAATCTATTTTTTTTATCCTAACCACACTGTTAGGGGCATAACTTTGTGCTCGGGACTTCATTTTAATCCATTCAAGAAGCGTTGGAAAGTTTAAAGGGAGAACAACAATTTCAGCAAGCAACTCTCTCGCAGATAGAATTTCCAACTGAGTGTGAAAAAACACTCCGGATGCAGGCACTAATCGATGTGGCATCGCCTCAAGCACCACCTCGGGGATAATGGAGTGTGTATGGAGTCCAATATGCACGTGATTTTGTTGTGTACATTATTTTGTAATTTTGAGTTGTTTTGTAATGCATACATGAAAAGGCAACACGATCTGTGGAACAAATTCAGCATATCCAACAACAGGTCCATGACCTCTTGGAGAAGGCGAATCAGAAATACAAGCAATACCATAACCAACATTAGGTTCCACATCAATTCAAGGTTGGAGATTAGATATTATGCTTACATCTTTAGAAAGAGAGACTTGCAAGACTCCATAGGAAGATCAAACCTCTTTGCTATGGACCACGTACCATCACCAAGGTGGGAGAGAATGCCTTTGAATTGAATCTTCCATCTTATCTTGGTTTGCATCTTATCTTCAATGTTGAACTTCTCAGGCCCTATCATCCACTTCTATTGGACACTTCCGTAGTAGCAGAATAGTTGGACATTGAAGAACTCAATCCAAACAATTTAGCTCCAGTGGAGGAGGATCAAATTGTTGACATATGGACTAAGACCACCAGAAAGCACTCCATTCAGATGTACAGAGTGGTCAAGGCAAGACAACTTGGCCGGTAAGGAGAATCGCTAAAAAAAAAACAGATATAGAAACAATTTCCACACCTGATGTCAAAAGTTCACGCAATGGGGACCATTGCTTTTCAAAGGGGGATGAATGATCCAGGCATATGACCTTTTTGGGGCATGACTTTATAACGGAAAATGCCCAGAAATCTATTTTTTTTATCCTAACCACACTGTTAGGGGCATAACCTTGTGCTCGAGACTTTGTTTTGATCTATCCAAGAAGTGTTGGAAATATTAGAGGGAGAACAACGATTACAGCAGGCAACTTTGCATTGAACAGAGTTGCCAACAACTGCATGGATAAAACGCTCTGGAGGCCCCCAAAAATGCAAAACAAAATATTTACTAAAAATAATAATTTTCTATTTTTTACACAAAAAAAAAAAAAAAAAAAATTAGATTTTCGTAGCCAAAATGCATCTCTTGCCATGTTGACACATCAGTAGAAGACAGAACACAAAAGGACAAGTCATATGTATGTAGTTTTCATTTAATATGCACTTTGTAACTCATGGAAGGTGAATCACCACATTTTCATATGGGTGACCTTCTAACTCATGGAAGGTAAACCACCACATTTCCATGTGGGTGACCTTCCATATTCAATATGGTGGATTTTCAACACACCAAAAATATTGTATAAAGAGAGATGCACCCGACTGTAAAAAGATGAGTAATGAATCCAATGTTATAGCCTCACATCTCTTCTCAGAGATTGCTTGCATTGTATTCTATTTTCTGAGAAATAAAATCATTCTGTTATTTTGTTCATATATTTTTGTGTTCGGATTTATTATACTCTGTTATTTCTGTATTGCCCTCATACTTGATCTTCCTTAACTCAAAATTCAGAGTTTAGGATCATAAACATACATTATCATCTAATAGCACAGCTCATTGGGATTACAAATTTAATATATTGATGTAAGATGAGATTTATTTTTCTCTTCTTATGCTTCTTTTCTCTTACCAATTCACATTCCCAGCAAAGCTTAACTCTTGTCATTTCATGTTCAAAGTTGATTTTGCTAGACTCGGATGAAATTTCTGTACTCTTAGGTAGTATTGATATACTTGACAGAGAAGAACAATGAGCCTGATTTAGTTTTTAGATGAGAAGAGTTTTCAGAGACTCTTGGCACCATGCAGTGGCTATAGTTTCTTTTCCCATATTTTCAAAAGACCCTTTCAAGTAAAACATTATCTTGATTGGAAAGAGGTGGTCTCCATGATTGATTTATTGTATGGTGTCAGTTTGCATAAAACCTTTGGATGTACAGATATTTTGTGTGAAGAGTTTTCTTGGAATGCTTGACAGAGAAGAACAATGAGCCTGATTTAGTTTTTAGATGAGAAGAGTTTTCAGAGACTCTTGGCACCATGCAGTGGCTATAGTTTCTTTTCCCATATTTTCAAAAGACCCTTTCAAGTAAAACATTATCTTGATTGGAAAGAGGTGGTCTCCATGATTGATTTATTGTATGGTGTCAGTTTGCATAAAACCTTTGGATGTACAGATATTTTGTGTGAAGAGTTTTCTTGGAGTGTGATCTCGGCTGTTTTAAAGAGACTTCCAGTTGCATAGGGATGGTTTATTAGATTTTTATTATTTCAAGGTTTTTATATTTTTGTTACGATACTCATAAAAATGTTTGTTGGAAGAGGTGGTTTTGGCAAGTCATGTAAGCTATGATTTTTCCTGTTTGAATTGGGGGTCGAAGCCTTTTTACCATGCATGCAATCTGCAACTTTGGACATCCAAGTCTCTAGTTGAGTTGGCTATTCATTTTGAGCAGAAATGCCTATCTAGTCTTCAGCAGATTTGGTCCTTCCAAATTTTCATGTTTTGGTCCTTCCAAATTTTCATGTTTCACTATGGTATTTTCTGTAAGCCCCTATCCTTTTTGGATTTCAATTCCACATGGGTTTAGAAGAAGCCTCTAATTAGCAGCATGTTATTTTCTGCAACTCCAGCCATCAAAACAGAACCTGTGAAAGTTTTGCCAATCAAAGCTCAAGTTCAGTTTGTCCTCTATGAATCTAATGTTCTGTTAACAAGTTGGGATAACTAGTTTATATGCAATTAAAGCTTAAATTTAATTATTCTGTTCTGGCTATACAATTTTGTTAATGTGGTCTTAAAATATTTCATTTATATGTAGATATTTGATTTGAATTATCCTCATGATGGGATCTATTGTAGATTTCAAGCTTTATAGAGTTACTTCAGATGTAATCATGATTGTAAGTTCTGTAGTTATTTTTATGAAGACAATAAAAGCCTAACAATAATTGTATGGGTATTTTAAAATGGGCTAAAAACCAGGTGTTAGAACAGAAGTGTATCTAACAATAAGTTTTCCCCCTCCCCTGTATCCAGGCAAGTAAGATTGCAGTTCCAAACTTTCAAAGACAGCACAAATCAAGCATACAATTCAGGTTACCCTTTTGACAAAGGTAACACCTCTAGAGACAAATATACCACACATAAAAGTTACATGCTCCAAGAAGAGAAGCAATCATGGAATATAACATAAGAAGCTCACCTTCAAAGGAAAGAAGGAAAATGTAACAAGTGCATTTGAGGCAAAATTCACCAGCACTGCAACACTTATTCCCCGGCCTCTTGTACGCAGAGGGAAAATCTCTGAGACCATCAGCCAGCTAATGGGGCCAAAAGACACCTGCGTTATGAAGTCAAATTTATAGTCATTTCCTCACCAATAGTGGCTACAAGGTCTACTAAGCACATTCATATATTTCCATATTCAGTTTAAAATTCCAAAATGAATTTCTTGATATTAACTACTCTCCACATTGCAAAGTAAAGCCATCAGACAATCACAATGCTATTGCATATAGAATTGACGAAAATATTCCAGTAAAACCATGTCATTTAACTCTTGACAGTTGCATGAAAAACAAACCAATGTAATGCATCCTATCTTAATGTGAAGTTTGATGCGGTTATGAAGATACCATCCATACGGCATGGGAAAGAAAATATGTTTCATGAAACTGTGGTGCCTTTCTAACATTACTAGAACTCCTCAAATTACGAATATCAATCAACATAAGCATAACTGTATGGCTTTAACATCTATTATCCCTTTAATGATAAATCACGTTTGACTAAGTGCTGCATAACTGATTCTAAGCAAGGATGACTGAGAGGACAAAAGTGTCCTGAGAAGGTTTGAAGCTAAAAGAGTGGATCTTTGATCTATGTGTTTGATAAATATAATTAACAACTACTTTAAAGAGCACAATGGCAATCAATAAGTTCATTAACTATACTTCTATAAACATGGGCCTTGCAAAATACAATGGTAAAAAAGTATTTTGCCAGAAAGATCTGCCTGCTGGTAGATGTACAAAGTTCGCCAAACTTCTCAGGTAATCGTCTTAGCTTTTCCATTGTGACCTTAAGCTCAACTCATACATTCGACTGCCAGACGACAATTATAAAAGTGTACAACAGTTACACTGACTCCAAGCAAGTTCTGTCATGTTTTGGATTGATTCCACTTCTACATATAGTCAGATTCCATATGCAGAGAATGGCATAGTAAGTGCAAGGACTTGCAAGGGGAGGAGATATGTCTTGTAAGACTCTGGTTGCAAAGTGAGTCTCTACATAATGGTGGAGTGATAAAGTCATACTGAAAAATAAATGAAAAAAAAAACTTGGCTGCTTCTTCATAGGAAAAGGGCTCTATAACAAGATTTGGCGAATTTAATCCATAAAGTTTGAATTTTGGCAAACTAGAAGATCAATCAAATACAGTCCAATTAAAGTCATTAAAAATTATTGGTTTTTATAACCACTTCAGTCAACATAAAGTGCAGAAAAATTTAGCAATATGTATTAGGTAGCTTATGTCACCAGACGTTATGACATGCTTTCACATACATTTCAAGTTGAATTATAATTTGTTTAAAATATTTTATTTGTTTTTTATTTAATTCTATAAAACTATAAATATATTTGCATCTTTTAACATCTCAAACTACCTGCCAAACTTTATCAAAACTTTTCCATCTGCCAAATTTCTTTCAATCTTCGAGCTTACCAAACCTCAACTCAAACACAAACCTTCTAAGGAGAACGGTATTTTGAGGATGGTATCATACCAGTGATTGTAGTCAAAGCCTGAATGAGCATGTGTACTTATTTAACAGACAAATGAGAAAGCTCTCATATGCTGATTCATGAGGATAAGGTCCAGGGCTGAAACAATCAACAGTTGGATGGAGCAAAACTAGGAACTCAGCAAAAGAGCAAATAATAATGATGTTACCTTCGATTTATTTTTAGTTTTGTTTTCGAACCAAAAAATGAAAAACGATTTCCATGGGCTTGTTTATGAAGCCATGGATAAGAAAATCCTATGGTATCCCATTAGGTTAGGTGTAACAGCTCCATTGTAGCCACATCAGCTATCTTCATTATTGCTAGCTAGCTTGGGCCTTAGGATTAGATTAGTCAGTTGTTAAACATTGGGCTTATAGGGTTGTTAGTGGTTTTAGTCTATAAATAGAGGAGTTATGTTAGATAATGGTGTCTCATATCATGTAAATTCTAATAATTAATTACTTTGTAATAGGACATCCCCATCAATTCTACATAATGCGGTCCTAGAAGTATTTACTTGTCAATTAATTATGCAAAAAAGATGATGAAATGATGTATTAAAATGAGGCGCCTAGGAATTAATGCCCTGATTGAATGTTGAGATTACTTAAAGCATGTGGGGCCCATTCTTAGGATAAGGATGAGCTGTGCGGTGGAGTTAAGTGAAGCAACTCCCTTAATTGAAGGTGAAACTGGAGACTTGATGGATAGAGATGGAATTGTTAGAGCTGAGTTAACTATTCCATCTTATCTTATCCATGCACAACTCCTTTACTTATTTAAGGAGGCGTTGGAATTCATTTTGTATTATCTTCATCATTCAGGTTTGGCGTAGAGGAAAAAAGGGGAGGATTTGGAGCTTTGTGTAGGAGGATTGTTGATTGCACATTTGGTAATAAATCTCTACACAAGAGGCTGGTCCTGATTTTCTTCCCAGGGTTTTTTCCCAAAAGGGTTTTCCCTGTCAAATCTCTATCTCTCTTTTTCTATGTGTGTGTGAATTTTGTATATATTCTTTTATGTTGCTGGTATAAATTAAATGCAACTAGATAGAGGCTGAACATTTAATTCTGAGATTATAAGGAACATATTAACTGCTATAAAATGTTTCTTGTATAGAAATTAAGGACTGCCCATAAGAATATATATGGCTGTAAATCATTTCAGACCTATGAAAGGAATTTACAGCAGACTGTCATGTGTTTTGTTGACTGTAAATAAGTTTATAGCAAATTTTCTGTATGTTATATTTGACTGTAAATGTAAGACAGCAGACTGTTTCCTTAATGTACTGGTTGTACATGAATTTACAGCAGGTGGATTGCTACTCTCCCTAGAAGATTGAATGTTTAGGAGTTATTTCCAAAGCTTTAATTCTTTACAAGTTATGTTGTAGTTGTCTCATTCATTCATGCTTGTAATCTTAAGTCACCTCTGGTGCATATGAGACTTCACCCTCTCTGAGTGGCTAGGATTTATTGGTGATTTGGAATTTGGATTTGTTACTTGCAATAGTTGGTTTACTGTTGTGGAATCTGAATTCTGTTCTAACTAATGATTTTTGTTTCACATTTTTTGAGTTTTACTATTGTTGTTATTTCTGGAAGTTGTTTTGTTACAAATGGTTCAGAGCTTCAATCTTGGCTCCCTATGGAGGTGCAAAAAATGGCAGAAAGGTATGCGAGCTGTTCCAGAATCTCCTTCGGACAGATCTACATCTTGTCAATCAGGTAAACTTCGTCCAAATTTTATTTTCAATTTCCTTCTTCCAACGCAATTTTCTTCTGTAACATTGTGAATTAGGCATTGTTGTCTGTGTTTTCCAAACTTGATTTTATATATATATATATATATATAGAGAGAGAGAGAGAGAGAGATATTGAAGGCACCAAGACTCTTGTGGGAGACCTATATCATTTTGATCGTTTCATTAAGTTGATCAAAACAAGGTGAATCTTTGGTAACACTTCCTTTGGAAGGGTTGATGACATCTTTAGGGTTTGTTGTCCTAGCGCATGAGCGAACTGTTGGTACTTGCTAGTTGGGCAACACTCAACAAGCGTTTACAGCACACAAGTCCTCCCAATGATGCTTGCATGAGTAGAAAACGACAATCAAGAAATCCAAGAAGGCACCATAATATCCCATATTGCATCAATAGCTTTGACCCTCAAGCCCTTGCTGCTTTAGATACCATAAGTTACCCTCCCACTCCTTCCCATGAAGGTGCTCATTCCCTTCCCTCAAGCATTTTGATCGATCTTCATGATTTTTGGTCTCATGAACATGCATGGCTGGACAGAATGATCACCCATGTTACTAATCAACAATCTGGGATGCAAGTGAAGCTTTGACAAAATCCGAGACAAGTTAGAACAGCTAGATTCAATCCAAGACAAATTGGACTAGATACTTGGGCCTTGGCCTTCTTTTGCACCTCCCTGCAATGAGTGTTCACTGTACAGCAAATTCCAATAGGTTGTTGGGCCGCAAAAGCAAGATAAGTAAGAGCCTGAATCCCAGATGGACGAAGAATCTCCAATTCTAGGACTCTAGAAACTTTCAGCAGCCACCTTACAAGCATGATCCAAGGTCCTTCTAGCATCCACCTTTCAAGCACAATCCTTGTGGGTACCACATGAGATACATGCATCCTCACACTGTCATGAGCAATCTTCCAATTATAGATAAGCTTTACTTGAAACACACTTGTGATATTGATCCCTTCGCAGTAGGTGCTACTTCTTAATTAAATGGCCTCATGATGTTCTTGTCCTTTGCATCAATATGCTAGCCTTTGAGGGCACAGATTTGTGTGGATGGCCTCATGCACCTGCACTGTGTACCTAAAGAAGGTCGTGTCACCTTGGCCTCTTCCAAGCTAGGTATCCATGCTTATCAATGGCTTCTTTAGGAACTCAAGAGTCGCAGTCGTCATCTTTTTTGGCCAAAGTTCAAGAAGATGTTCCCACTCAAGTTTGATCAGGGCCCTTCTACCTCTTGTGGTCCAATTGATGCAAACCAAACAAACAAGCTCAACAGAGGAATACTACACTAGGTTAATGTGATTACTAACATATATCTATCATTTGGATCCAACGATGGTGGTTTCAGCCTTAAGGGTGACATCAAGCAAGAGGTAGATATGCTTGATCCATATACCCTTCATGATGTTAAACATTTGGCTCATGTAGCTAAAGAAAAGCTCTGGTTGTCTCCTCCCCAACCACAACATGATTTCAATCCCAAAGGACCATATTTCAATAATTGCAACAATGACTGTCCACTAGGATTCTTCTGTTACAGATGCAGATCGCACCATTTAAGGGATCAAGCTTGTGAGGAGCGATGCAACTTTCAAGTGGAAGCAAAGGATGAAGGGCAGGACCATCCAAAGAGAGTCACCAATTGAAGCAAAGGATTCCAAGCAAGATGTGGATACTATGGCCCTTTCAACATTTCCCCTCTTGGGGCTACAAGCCCATAAACCATCAAGGTACAAACCTTCACCAAACACCAGCGTGTTAATGTGTTGATTGATTCAAGCAATATGCATAATTTTATTGACAAGACAACTAAAATTTTTTTTATACATTAATAATACAACCCAAGACAAGTTCCAGTTATTGATTGTCAACGAGGGCACGACTTAGTGTGTAGGCCATATTGCAAATGTCAGTATCTAGATGAGCTCCTATACCTAGTTTGACCATCTTTATACAATGAACCTAGGTAATGCAAATGTCATCTTGGGTGTTCAATTGGTGTCATAGCTAAGGGATGTGACTCAATCTACAACAGTTGTGTGTCCAATGAATGGAAGACAAGGTCATTCATATACAGGGTATCGAACCGTCACCTTCCACAAGTGTCAACTCTAGAAAAGATCCTAAAGAAGGGTGATAGAGGCTTCTTTGTCCAAGTTAATTACATGGAAGTGCAATCCACTGAGCAATCCCCTCCAGCTCTTCCTTTTGATATGCAATCTCTTGTGGATCACTATGCTACAGTCTTCAACGAACCCATGGGTCTTCCACCTCAATGTACTCATGATCATGCCATCCACCTTGTCCTGGGAAGTCAACTGCCCAATGTTCATCCTTACCGCTATCCCCAAACCCAAAAATCAAAGATAGCGAAGTTGGTCCAAGAGATGTTGGAGAAGGGTATTATCCATCCAAGCACTACTCCTTATTCCTTCCCTTTGGTCATGATGTTGCGCAAGGACAATTCTTGGCACAACTATCTAGATTTTGTCTACTCAACAAGATTACCATAAAATATAAGTTTCCTATTCCTATTATTAATGATTTGTTGGATGAATTGCATGGTGCTAAATACTTTACCAAGCTTGACTAGTGTTTTGGGTTCCATCAATTTTGGGTTAGAGGAAGATATTTGATTGTAATATTCCAACCAAAAATAACACAAAAAATTGCAGTTTTACAAAAAATTACAGCAATCACACAGTTCAAAACTCAGAAAAACTGATGTTTATTTGTAGCAAACATGCATAGCAGATCTAATTACTCCAGAATGAGTAATGGACTGCAACTCAGAAAATAAAACAGGAAACACACCAGATCTGGTTCAATGAACCAAGGGTCTTGGCTTGAATTGCCAAGTTCTGATACTGATGCAAAAATAGCTCTCCAAAGCCTGATGTAGTCTTCAAACCTCTTACATGGCCCCTCTAGGGAAGAACCTCCCACCTTGGGGTGAGGAATTGCAGATCTAGTCTCTCCAACGGATTTGTTCAATGAAGCACCAATGCAAAGCCTGTGTGACTTTGCCCTAAGGAATATGTGAGCTTTGGGGTTTCAATGGAATTGAAATCACAAAGCCTCTAAGAGGTTGGAGTGCTCTTAGGGTCCCTTCTCCTGAAGCTTGTCCACTCTTCAAGAGCCAAATACAAATTGCTAGCCACAGCAAATTGTCCAGAAATATCAAAATGAGAATAATAATCAAGGCCCTTCACAAATGAGATGTCTCATCCTTATATAGGCTTCCCCTCTCAATGGCTGATTAAATCGTGGCCCTTAGATCCAATATGAAATAATGAATGGTGGGGATTTCATCTTGGAAATAATGAAATTCGGATGTAATGTATTTAATGCCAAAATAGGCACTCAAACCACCCAACTTCTAGCTGGAATGGTCCCAAATGGCCTCACAACTCCCAATGTTGGCTTGGGATCTCTTCTAAGTCCAGCCATGCCCTTTTAGAATGCCTCTAACTTGCTTTAATAGTCCAAACCTCATCCTTATCTTCAAATTATTCTTGGAACTCACAAAATATGACTAGGATCAAAGACTTTGACTTACAACTGCCAAATAGCATTAAATAATGCTTGGTCTTATCCACACATCACACCTTATCCTCAAAACAGTCTTGGGAGTTGTAATTTTCGGATATACACTTGCCAAGGCAATAAATGCACTTGGTCTTTATCCCAAAACATAACTAAACACCAAAATAACAATACTAAGACAAGTATTTACATCATACTTAGCAATTCTTGCTAAAGAACACCCTAAAATACTCTAAAACATGAAAAATAAAATATATACAATGCTGGAAAATATTTGGGACATCACATTGATTCTACAATGTAACCAATAAAGGGCAAATTCATTTGCTTTGCTTTTTTAATGCAACCGATAATATATTTTCTACTTTCTGTACACATGAGGGTCATTATTTATGAGTTCCTGGCCATGCCTTTTGGTCTTACTAATGCTCCTTCTACTTTCAGAGCCTCATGAATTCTGTATTTCGTTCTTTTCTTTGCAAGTTTTTGTTAGTCTTCTTTGACGATATCTTAGTTTATAGTAAGTCTTGGGAAGATTATTTAGTTCATGTTAAAAAATTTCTCCACCTATTACAAAAAGAATGCTTACTTGTCAAGACGTCCAAAATGTTCTTTTGGGGTATCCGAGTTGGAATACTTGGGCCATATTTTGTCTCAAGAAGGCATTAACGTGGATCCCAACAAGATCAAAGCCATGCAAGATTGGCCTCTGCCTAAATCCCTCAAGCAGCTTCAAGGAACTTTAGACATTATAGGATATTACAAAAACAAATTCTGCAACTATGGAAATATTGCAGCTCCTCTTACCACTCTCACCAAGAAGGATGCCTTTGTGATCTGCCAAAAGGCAGCTACCCAAGCCTTTAATGCCTTCAAGGAGGCTATGTGCATCACCCCTGTTTTGGCTACACTTGACTTTAGTAATCCTTTTGTCATTGAGTGTGATGCTACAATAATTGTTTTAATGCAGGATAGACACCCTCTGGCCTTTTAAAGTAACCAACTCTCTGGCAAGAATCTAGGCTAATCAGCTTATGAGAAGGAGATGTTAGTCATTTTGCATGAAGTGGAAAAATGGAAGCCTCATTTGTTGGAACTTATTATCAAAAATGACCACAGTAGCCTCAAGCAATGTCTCTCATGCCCAAAACAAAATAAATGGTTGACCAAGTTGTTGGGTTATGACTTTGCCACTAAAAACAAGAAAGGAAAGGAGAATGTGGTAGACGATGCTCTTTCTTGCAAATATGAGGACACAGTATTTATTAATGCTATCTCCAGTCCTCTTCCATAGTGGCTTTCTCAGCTTCGTGAGGAATAATATTCAGATCCTAAGACTGTTCGCATCATTCATGATGTGAAAGCTAGTACTCTTCCCACATCCTTTTTCTCGCACGTTGACAGGGTCCTTCGGAAAAAGGATCATATTTATCTCCCTTGGTTCTACAAGAATTACACGCTTCCCCACTAGCAGGGCATTCTAGGTTTTTGAAAACATATTAACAGGTGAAGCAATCTTTTCCATGGAAAGGAATGAAAGCAGATGTTTGGCTAAATGTGATGTGTGCCAAATAAATAAGGGGCAAACAGTTATATCTCATGGCTTGTTGCAACCCCTGACTATCCCCAATCACTATTGGGAGCATATCTCCATGGATTTCATCAAGGGTCTTCCCAAATTAGAGGGCAAAACAATGATTTTTGTGGAGGTGGATCACCTTTTGAAGTATGCTCATTTTCATGCCCTACAACACCCCTTCACCGCCACCAATGTAAGCAAGGTCTTCCTTGACTCTATCTTCAAACTACATGGTATGCCAAGTCCATTGTCAGTGATCATGACCCAATTTTCACCAACAACTTTTGGAAGGGATTGTTTGCTCTCAACGGGACTCAATTCAATGTGTCCTCTTCTTATCACCCTTAGTCGGATGGGCAAACTGAGATTGTGAAAAAATGTTTGGGTACTTATATTAGATGTTTGCCCAAGACAAACAATATCAATGGGTTCACTAACTTCCCTTAGTCGAATGGTGGTATAATACTTATCATTTTCGCTCAAGATGTCCCCATTAGAGGTGGATCACCTTTTGAAGTATGCTCATTTTCATGCCCTACAACACCCCTTCACCGCCACCAATGTAAGCAAGGTCTTCCTTGACTCTATCTTCAAACTACATGGTATGCCAAGTCCATTGTCAGTGATCGTGACCCAATTTTCACCAACAACTTTTGGAAGGGATTGTTTGCTCTCAACGGGACTCAATTCAATGTGTCCTCTTCTTATCACCCTCAGTCGGATGGGCAAACTGAGATTGTGAAAAAATGTTTGGGTACTTATATTAGATGTTTGCCCAAGACAAACAATATCAATGGGTTCACTAACTTCCCTTAGTCGAATGGTGGTATAATACTTATCATTTTCGCTCAAGATGTCCCCATTTGAGGCATTGTATGGCCAAAAACCACCATCCATGGCAAACTATGTTCCAGGATCCTCCAAGGTGGCTCTGGTAGATGATTTGCTTCAACAATGTCAGATTTTTTTCCAAATCCTCAAAGTTAATCTTTGACAAGCCCAAAACCGCATGAAGCAACAATAGGACTTGCACCGCTCAAAGCAACAATTTGCAAGAGGTGATTTTGCTCCATCCTTATAAACAATTGTCCTTGAAGACCAAGTCCAATAAAAAGTTGGCACCTCGGTTTGATGGCCCATACAAGGTGATTTATCAGATTGGGAAAATGACATATTGATTGGAGCTTCCTCCAACTTCTAGAATCAACCCTGGCTTTTATGTTTCTTGTCATAAACAAGTTATTGGTCAGAAGGTGCAGTCCCAAACATAGCTTCCCATACTCGATGAGGAAAAGTGACTCAACCTCCAACCGGAGGCAGTTCTGCAGTCCAAAGTTTGTATTTGCAGTCTTGCCAGGTGCAAGAGCTCCTCAATCAAGTGGCAGGATTTATTGGATGAAGATGTGATGCAGTAGCCAGTAAGCATTCTCCAATCACTTTCAGCTTTGAGAACAAATCTTTCTGAGGGGAAGCCATGTAACAGCTCCATTATGGCTGCATCAGCTATCTTTATTATTGTTAGCTTGGGCCCTAGGATAAGGTTAGTCAGCCCGGAGCATTAGGGTTAGGGTTGTTAGTTGTTTTAGTCTATAAATAGAGTTATATTGTAGTTGTCTCATCCATTCATACTTGTAATCTTAAGTCACCTATGCGCATATGAGACTTTTCCCTCTCTAAGTGGCTATGAGACTTTGCCCTCTCTGTGTGGCTATGAGACTTTGCCCTCTTTCAGTGGCTAGGATTTGTTGGTGATTTGGAATCTGGATCTGTTACTTGCAATATTTGGTTTACTGCTGAGGAATCTGAATTCTGTTCCAGTGAATGATTCCTATTTCGCATTTCTATGTTTTACTACTGCTGTTGCTATTTCTGGAAGTTGTATCATTACATTGGGCTTCTCTTGTTATATTTGGAATTCCTGTAGCAAACAATATTTGATCAAATTGGATAAGCCCCATGTTCCAGGTATATTATAATTATTTGGACAGATGAAGCAGGATTAAGCTTATTGCATGGTCATTCACATGTACACACATTTCAGCTTATACTGCAGGGTGTACTGCAGTTCCCTTGTGCTTATTGCTTTTACTGTGGTAAGTGTGACCACAATAATGGGTCAAGAGCCTCCCAGTACACATGCATAGGGACTCTAATCCTGCTGAGCCTTGAACTTCGGACAGCCTTCCAGCAATGCACTGTCTCAACCACTCAGCCAAGCCTGGAGGCTTCTTATTTTATTATCTTGAAAACAAGGCAACCTGCAGATCTGAGTTACTCAAGGACTGATTCAGATTTAGTCAGATCTGAGAAAACCTTTTCCAGCCAGAGTGAAGCTGAATCCATTGGAACAAACCTAGGAGCAGCATTAGGTGAATTACAAGAACCTACCATTCAGATGCAAATCAACTTGAGAATGACCATTCGAGATGTGTTTCTCCTATCAAAGTGGCAGTGATAAAGGAAATAGACAAAAAAGGAAGTGATACAGAAAAGGAAACCACCATGCAGCCTAATGGAGATAGGATGGAGAACAAATGGAAGGAAATGCACAAGAAAGGGCAGTCCAGTTAAGGAAAGCCCAGGCAAAATACCAAAGTAGTGGACTTGAGCTATATCAATTTATTCTTTCCAGCCTATGGAGATGAATCACATCATGAAAAACAGAATTGAAGTGTTGATGATAAAAAGACTGTAGATATAGACTAGAAATAGGATCAGGTTAAGAATCATTCAGTAACTCAAAAGAAGATAATCTTAACATGGAATTATTGAGGTTTATCCTAATTCCAAACCAAGACCCAATGCATGAAAAGGAGGGAACCCAACATTCCTCACTCTCTAAACCAAATAATTGATAAAACTGGGTGCAGGGTTCCTTTGATGTTTATCTAATGAATCAGATATGTGTGCTTTCAGCTTCAATCAAATTTGCATCTTTTATATACCTACTGTATTTCAATCAAAATATAGTGAGTTCATTTCTGCTTATCAAAAGAAAAAGAGTGCAGCCTCAATAATAATACTCCTGACATAAATTGCAGGAGCTTTAAATTGAATGTCAGCATCATCCTGCACCCATACAACTAGAATCACAACTCAGCTAAACCACTAAGAAATTAATAACAAGTCCAACAGACAATATCCAATTCGTATATTTGATATTTAACTCAATTATTAATTGTTTTGTATTTGATGAGACTCATCAACAAAAAATATGGCATTCATAAGCAAGTGCATGCAGACAGAATGAAGTAGCAAATTGTGAGTAAAGGTACGGTTCATACTTGATAACAGCTAACATATAACAACAGTGCTAGAACTGCCACAATAGGTGCACCACTGAGAAAATTGTAGTAAGCTGAAAGCAGGAATAGTGATACCATCTGCAACATGAAAGCATGAAAATTGTTAAATACCATTTTTAACAGAATCTTTAAACACGAAAGCAAAGGAAATTCTACACATGGTTTAGATAACAAAGTTTGCGGAAAGACAGTCGATCCTAAAATATAACTTTATAGATGCCTGAGTAAAGCATCCAAGTAGATAATATGCAATCCATTTCAATTTTTTAAAGAAATTTATTGTCTTGCTTTGGATATAGTTCGAACTTAATATCAAAATATCATAGAAAGAGTTTCTAATAAATTCTAATTTCCACTGACAACGGGCAAAAGGACCTTACAATTCCGCTCACACCTGCAATCAGCAGGGGTCTCCTACCAAGCTGGTCAACTTTGAGGACAGCAATTCCAGTCATCAGCAGCTGCAAGATTACCAATGTAAAGGATCCATTATCTTCACAACAATCTGTTGATTAAAGCCACTTACAGTGGTTAAAAAGTGTGTGACTCATTGAAATTTTATAAAAGCAAAATTAAACTCCCACAAAGGAAAACATATGTCCCAAAGAGTATGTGTCTATGTGTGTGTGTGTGTGTGTGTAAGGTCAAGATAAATAAATCTTCCAGTGCCAAGAGATATACACGTGTTCATATCATTCAGGGAAGAGCTGTGGCATAAGCATGATTGCAAACAGGATTAAGATGAATAAATTTATGTATCTTTATTAACAAAGGAGTACAACAATCTGCTAATATGAGTCATGTCTATGTCAAACATTAACTCGGTACAATGTGTTTGACTCACAGACTTTGTAAACACATTGCCGTGTGAAAAGTTTGCTTTTGGACACAATGAATCTTGAGCACAACAATTGTTTGGCAAAATGTAAACTGTGAACTGCAGATAATAAGCTAGCCCACAAAAACAAGAATGTTATCAACTGAAAGCCACCCTGCCAAAATCCTTGTAAACAACTGGAAAATAAGTTCTTATGTACTCTCCTGCAGATTTCAAACAGGATTAAGATGAATAAATTTATGTATCTTTATTAACAAATGAGTACAACAATATGATCACATGAGTCATGTCTATGTCATATGATCACATGAGTCATGTCTATGTCAAACATTAACTCGGTACAATGTGTTTGACTCACAAACTTTGTAAACACATTGCTGTGTGAAAATTTTGCTTTTGGACACAATGAATCTTGAGCACAACAATTGTTTGGCAAAATGTAAACTGTCAACTGCAGATAATAAGCTAGCCCACAAAAGCAAGAATGTTATCAACTGAAAGCTACCCTGCCAAAACCTTGTAAACAACTAGAAAATAAGTTTTATGTACTCTCCCGCAGATTTCTGTGTTGCATTTTATTGTTGTTACATGATTTTATTATCATTAAATGCTCTACCATATTAAGCTCTCATTCATCATTGTAGATTGCACTCTTAAATGAGACATACAGGAATTGATCATTGTGCTCATGATTCAGTCTATGTATACAATATAAAATGGCTCCACACACATGCACAGACGTACAAGCACACATGCAGACACATATGTGCATGCATGATTTTGCACACATGCACATGCACATGCACAGACATGAGGAAACATTCTATCCTCCATATTCAAAGTGTTAATATAGAATGATAACACCTCTTGTTTGATAATTCCATTCTCCGACCTGATAAATAATCATTAATTGCTATATACAGGCTGTCCAAGGGCTAGAATAAGTAACACATAGGTTGTAATTCATTGACAATCTTTACAAATGCTGTCTCGTCCACCCATTGTTGCATGTAGTGTTATTAGCCACAAATGAGCAGCCAGAAACTAAAAGTGCAGCTCCTTCCTCTTGGAGGGTTTAACAATAGGTGATCATTAATGCATATACATCAGTATTTATATGGTACAAACCCATTCAGATTAGAGATTTGTATGGATCCACATACCAAACAATGGTCTAGAATGGATTTGTTTTTTATCTATTTTTGGCTGTCTTTGATAATTAATATGGTACCAAAATAGATCCAGAAGTAAACCTGCATTGGTCCCCTAGGGCTTGGAAAGGATTGATGCAACTACATGTTGCTTTGTTAGCGAGCATAACATATCAAACAGACCTCAAACATAAAGTAAATGGAATATATTTATTTGGCTTTTGCTTTTCTAATTCTCTTAGTTCTATTGGCCTAATTCGGACATCTGTTATCTTATCATATCTTATCTTCGTGTAAGCCCATCTTGATCATATTCTTCCGGGAAGTCCAGACAACCATTATAACTGGTTTTCTCAACTGGTTGCTCATTGATTCTGCTTTTATATGCATAGTTCCAACCATGTTCTAACATAATGTAATATCCCTTCTCTACTGCTACATATTACTTAAAATAATTACCTCATCTTCTCTAATCTTGACCTTGAATTGTGACAAATGCATTCGAAGAGGACCACCTCCCAAATTGAAAAACACTAAATTTTATCACAGTTGTAGGGGTGCATGCGTGCAGGGGTACACACTGCAGGAACAGAGCACCCAACACGGTTCCCACAACTTGGATACATGGGCGTGAGGGTGCATGATCCTGTCCCTTGAAACTTGAATAGACAGTAGTAAAACTTGAAAGTTTAAACACAAGGTGGTCACAAAAATTAGTAAAATAGTAAACTGAAATCAAATATAAGAGCCAGAGGCATCAAGCAGGGATGAGAGCAGAGTTTTCCAGCAAGCAGAAGAGAAGCACATGGTAACGTCTCCTTCTGCATTTTTCTTTCTTGGTGGTTTTCATTTGTTTTCTTTTTAATTACAAGGTTTAACCCTAAGCATACCCTCATATGGGTCAATGCACTAGTGCACCGCCCTGTGCCTGGTCATCACAAATCTCAGTGAAACAGTAAACTGAAATCAACTATGAAAGCCGCACAGGCATCAAGCAGGAGTGAGAGCAAAGTTTTCCACCAAGAGGACAAGAAGTCAATGGTAAGATCTCCTTTCACCTTTCTCTTTCTTGATGGTTTTCATTTGTTCTTTTTTTTAATTACAGGGTTTAACCCAGTGCATATGCTTGTAAGGGTCAATACACTAGGTGCAGTGGCCTGTGCCTGGTGCATCTGGGGTGCAGCAAGAGGTGCATGTTGTACCTGCACCTACATACCCTATACAGGTGCATCTTGGGTGTGAGCTAAAACTGGCGAGGTATCTGCATCTAGACAAAGTAGATTTTATTATATGAAACTCAGATTAAAAAACATAGAAGCCATTCTATAAAAGGAAAAATGAAAGAACAAGAGTGAAATTTGATTTAGATAAAACAGTAACATTTAAATTCTTTTGAAACTATCTGTCCAAGTCTTGTACAAATGTATAGACATGTGCGTACACAAATACACACCTGCACATATCCACATGCATGTATGCATGCATTTTTTAGTACATATATGCTAAGGATGCTGGAAAATATCACTAAGTGTATCCTTTAAATAACCTGAGAGATGTTTTATGCTGCAGATCTTTCTATTGTCGAAAAGAGGATTAGTCTACGACACAATGTTTTAATTTTGATAATATTTAGAGCCTATGGTGAGGAAGTTGACCACAACTAACCAGCACTTGCTAAAAAAGGAAGCCTAAAAACTGATGATCTATAATCAACATTTTAAGTTCCATTTTTAAACAATTCTGTTGTGTATTGCTACATGTTAAGCAGCATCAAGCAATCTAAAATAGCAAAATACAACGCTGAATCCATTGACTATATTAATCCTGAAGGAAGATTGAAACCCAGTCAAAACTTTAAGGGCAAAACATATATCTGTTTAATTTCTCAGTAACAAGGAAAGGAAAACAATTTCAAAGGGCCACATAGCAATCCACCATATGTTGGAAGAATGCTCAATGCACTAAATAGCAATTTGTATCAGTCTATTCCTTATCTGAAATGTTAGGTTCACATCAAAGGATACCAAAAGAACTATGAATTTTAAGCTACATTGTGAAAATATATTGGATAAAAGTAGTTTTTGTTAGAAAGAAGAAAAGAAATTTGTAAAGAAGCATTAAAACAATGTAGTTCCATAGATTGATATAAGAAATACAATCCTTTCCAACATGACATGAATGCAAGAATAGCTTTTGCTGTTTTTTATATGCCCGGTGCATTAGAATTTATCCTCAGGTACCCATAAATCAGTAATCACTATAAATATTCTAAAGAAAAAAACAGTTGAGTGTTTCTAGGTTCCTTTTTTTTCTGCATATAAAAGAAAACCAAAATCTTGAAAGCACCATTCTTCCAATAACAATAGATAAAAAAAAAAAAATACAAGCACGATAAGAAAGGATATCCTATGCATACCTTGAAAACACCAAGAATTACAGAAACCCGAGTGGCATCAGATGCTGCAGAAAATCCTGCACTCTGCAAATCAGAAAATAGGAGGCACCAAAATAAATTAATAACTATCAAGGCATTCCCTAGAATTTCATTGTGATCTTACATTATGAAATGTTAAATTGCTCGCCTACCTGAAGAATTGAAGCCGCATAGTACAGTACACTTGGTTGGCCTGTTATCTGGCAAACAAAAAGTGTTGCAGATTTATATTGTACTTTCATTTTCAATTTATAGATTTCCAGTTAAAAGGATGAATACTCAATTAGCAAACGCAGACACTTTATAATTGAAACTATAAGCCAATTGTCAAAATATACAGACTTTGTAGATCCTTATATAAGAAAGCAAACCACTGACTGAACTCATACAATGTTCAAATGCTAGTACCTGTTGAAAAAGCACCAGCCCTCCACCAATAATGAAGGCCTTCAAACTGCTTCCTTGAAAAATTTCAAAGAAATTAGCTTCCTGCTGTTGATCTTGAAGTTGATATTGTAAGGATCTTAAAGTTTCTTCTATCTGTCCATCACTGGTTACATCACCAACAGCCCGACCTCTTAATCTACTCAATGCAGATATCGCTCTCTCTTTCAATTCTTGTAAATTGCCTTTACCCTGCACTGCCTGGAGAAGAAGCCAACGTGGAGATGGTGGCAACCACCACATGCCAAGGCCCATGATTAGCGCAATTGGTGCACTCATGCCATACATGTATCTCCAGCCACCAATCACATCAATTTCTAGATTACCCACAAGGTAGCCAAGCTGCATAATGAAACAATTTCAAGATCAACATTGCCAAATTCATTGAAAAGATAGATTTTCGAGGAACCAGGAGAGCTATGAATGCTGTTTTCACACTTACCAAGATTCCTAAAACTATGAAAAGCTCCTTTAAAGATATTAGTGTTCCACGGACTGTTGATGGAGCGGTCTCTGCAATGTATAAAGGAGCTGCATGCATGGCCTGTTTCGTAGAAATAGTTGGAGGCAACACTTCTGGTCTCAGGAGAATTCATATCCAACTAATGAAATTATATTATTTGTATCCAATTTAACAAAAAAAAAATCATAATTTGCATGATTCAAGTATTCAACCAGCTTGATAATGTGAAGGTTACTTTAAGCAGCAAATGTTGATTGCAATGCCTCCATGTACATCGTAACCTATAAGTGACTCATCTAAAGCAGAAAAATATTAAAAATGGATCTACAAATTGTTATTGTATGAAGAGAGAAAAGCAAGCTTTACCAAACCTATACCAAAGCCATATAACAGCCGACCAGATATAAGCACAGGAAGATCAGGTGTGAATGCTGTGATTAAAGCTCCCAACAGGTATATCATAGATGCTACAATTAACTCCCTTCGCCTTCCTTCAGCCAAAAAAAATTACATCATTAATTTAATATATTTTAATCTCAAGGATGGTTATAAACCACTGGTGCAGGCATTTAATCTTTAAATGTAAGTCCATGTGTGTGGGGGGTGTATAACACAAAATGCTCTTTCTTAAGCTGGATAAATGAAAGACCTAAAAAATCTGCAACATTGAATGCTATTATAGATCCACATAAAGCACCATAAAGGGAGCCACTAACCTGCACACATACAAAAAAGTGTTTAATTCTAAACAAGCAGTGAACAAAGACTTGTAAAAACAGGAAGAATACAACTTAAAATATATTGATTTACAGAATTACATAGAATTGAGTCGAAGCACATCATCATTTGAATGGTCAAAAATCTATAAACCTACAAGGTTTATGTCATTAAGACATTAATCTCACCACAAGGCCAGTTTCAATTGATGTGAGATTGTACCAAGTTGTTCCACTTAATTCAGCTGACTGTGAAATACATAACATGTTGTCAGAACACAAAATGCATATTAAAATAAAAATAATTAAGAATTAGACCCAAATTGAAACAAAATAATTGAATGAAACATATGGTTTTACAGATCACACTTTGATTTAAATAATATATAGAGTCTAGGTTGCCTTAGGCTTCTCCAAGTTTCCTCTTTAAATGCCACAATGTTTGATTTCTCAATTACATTCTTGCATAGTTTGTCAAGTTCCAACACAGCTAAGACGTGCAAGGAGAGATAAAAGGAGGTAGAATGCAAACATATAACAAATGACAATGCTTAAAGAAATCAAGTTTCATTGTATCATTAAATGACAAGATGCATAAAATTATGAGCAAGCATGCTTTCTCCAGTGAAATGTAACAGGCTCCTAACTGAGAAAACAATTTTAAATATGGAGCCTCTTTAACAAATAAGGCAAATAAGTTGATCCGAGATAAGCACAAGGAGTATTCAATAATTGCCATCAGATAAGAATGGGCCTTTAAGTATCCAAGAGTGGGCTGCCTTCTCATTAGACTTTTAGAGTCTGTCAATGTAACAGTATTCCAATTTAGCTTAGAAAACAGACAGTTCATTTTACACCTCTTACACCTCTGGATAAAGGACTGAAAAAAAGCCAACTCCTCTGCCACATCTACCAAGCCACATTAACATGGAGAGCACTTAAAGGTGGGGGCACATTTAATGCATTTTGAACTGCCCTAAATTACTGCTACTCCACCACCCATTGGAGAGGCAATGATATTCATATCTAAACTAATAGGTGAAAGATATATTGCAATTAGAAGTATTTCCATCATGACAGGATTGTGTTGGTACTTTTAATGGAATTTTGCATTTCTCCTGGAGCAGAGGGCTGACACTGCAAAAATGACAACCAAAATTCAACCCACAACACTTCAAGGTGCTAGGTTGAAGAGATACTTGGACATATTCCAACTATATATCATACTTCATACTGTCATAGTATTGAGACTTGGACTCGTCTTGGACTCCGCAAGCCTGTTCCTATTTTGCCTCTGACTCTGGCTCTGGCTCAGGCTCAGAGCAAAACTCGGAGAAAAAAAAAACTAGCAGTGACTCAACAAATAAGGAAAAACATAAAATATAGTAGATTTGAAAAAAAGAGACTTGCTGAAGGTCACAATGACTCACCTAGGGTCACCCCCCTTGCCAACCCACAAGTACTTGTGGGACTCAAAAGAGTTTCATAACTGTGGTATAAATATCTGTTTGAATGAAAACTGGGAAGCAAATGCTAGAAAACAATTATTAAAACTTTGCAGTTCTTCTGGAGAAGAGGGATGGCTTGCAAAAATTGTAGCCAAAACTCAAGCTACAACGTTTCAAGGTGCCAGTTTCAGAGAACTAGGTACTAAAGTGGAACGAAATATCATCATAGGAATATGCTACTGGAAACAATAACTTGTAGAAAGAAGAGCATCACAATGAGCCGGTTAGAAATCAGGAGGGCCAACTACCCCCCACACACACATGCTACAACTTGATGTTAAGAGGGGTGAGGAATCCCACATACGCAGGACCAAGGGCTTTCACCTCTAAGCCTGAATATCTATTTGAACAAACATCAGAAGTAAATGCTATAAAACAACAATAGACATAAATTTCTGTATGTTGATACAAACCGTGCCTCCAAAGCAACAGGAGATCTTGAAATTTCCAAAGGCAACAGATAAACACACTCATTATGGACCTTAAAGAGCTAGAATGCCATTTATTTCACAAGCTCAACATGCAAATCTGAGAGTGTCTTCAACATCAATCTGAAAGAATGGCTACTTTTAACTGTTGGAAAACATTCAGAGAGAAAAATATAATCATACTGCATCTGTGAAAAGACATGAAGCAAAGTGTGATAAGCAACACAGGAGAGCAAATATCACAATGAAAAGAACTCTCCGTGAGTGGCTCCTTGGATACACTTGAAAGAAAATGCAACAAGGTAAAAAGGTAAAAGATAATAATACAAAAAGGGATAAGGCTTAGATAACCCATTTAAAAAACAAAGGAAGCATTCCAAAGTTTACAAATCACACTTGAAGATAAAAATATATGCAGATGAAGCACTAGCTATTTCATGATCATCGAAGAACCTAAGGTGCTACTTTGAGATGCAGACCTGGAGAAGTAGTAAGTAAAAATAGCAGTACTAAAGAGTCAGGAACTTATAAAATGGAACTAAATATGAAAAAAAATGGTTGAAACAGGAAATGAAAAGCTTTGATCAGCAAAAAATAACTCGCATCAACACAGATGGATTACCAAGTAAACATGTAGCAGTAATAATGATGAGCATAAAGAGGACAGCAAAACTCCATTACTCTGCCCAAAATATATTATACCAATCCCCCAAATACATCAATAAATTATGACAGATCTCAAGTGCAAGGCATCACATAAACTTTAGAATAATCAATAACCCTCACAGCTATTAGACAAACTTCTATACAGACTATGCAACTGAGAACATTATTGTAATTCTCATATAGAGAAGTATTCAGCTGTGGAAAGATGGCCAAGAAAACTGAAAAGCGGAAGAAACCATTAAGTTATGATGTAGTGTAATTCTTGTCAACTAAGCTGTATGATTGCTAATAATTCCTTGTGATGTGGTTCCTTGAGAATTTTGAAGTTAAATGCAACTAACTAATGATTCATATCCATGGTATGCTTAGTAATCAAATCTAGACAACAACTTCCTGAATGGAGGGAAATATGGCTAGTAGATAGTAGCTTGCCAAAAGATACATAGCCAGTGGCTGAAGGACCATCTGCTAGAAGGACTTGAGCTAAGTGAACTGGCAAAGCATGGGTATCTCTAAAACCTTTACATTTGCTATAGACATTAAAATGGAAAAAAATATCCAGAATTTTCTCATTTTAAGCTTCCAGCTCTGCAAATTTCCACTCAGTCTTTTAACCATAATTGACAATAGCTGTATGGTGGCATAAGATACACTTCAAATTGCTTTAGAAATGCTAAATATCTCTTAGTTGTTTCTAAGTACCGTAGGAAGGTTGCAGACTGCATGAAAATCTGTGAAGTAAATGAAGCAGCAAATGGATGAGCATATGCATGCAGCGGAGTCAATCGGGTAGGACGCTTTGAAGCTTTTAACCTTGGCTTGTAGCCCAACCAAAAGTAGAAATCCCTAGTAGCTCCAAGTTAGACATAGAGATAGGAAGCACCATAGCTGGAAAAGTCGGCAAAAAATCAGCCAAAAAAGCATCTAAGAAAATAATTTAATTTAAAATATATATATATATTAAATAAAAATTAGAGATCCAAGAAATCAATTTTTTATTAGACTTTTATTAAAAAGAGTACAATTAAAATCCATGATCATGAATAATCATCAAAAACCAACAAAAATACAACACACTTAAGCAGTTTTAAACTGTTTTTGGCTTTCCCTTCCTTGCCCTCAAATTGGATAATTGGATAGGTGGCCAAGGCTGCTAAGGATCTTCCTCCAATCCTACAGAATATTTTGCTTCCTTCTCCAATGCCTCAAATCCTCCTCAGTTAATATAGTATCCACATCTCCGGCAATCCAATCTAAAAGTGGATCCATGTCATCCAAGTCAATCACATCATATGCTTTGGTCCCCTCCACTTGTTTGACATGAAGCCAAAGATTGTATTGCACAAAGACAAGATCATTGAGGCGTTCTTGGGTCAAAAATGTTGCACTTCTTGGTGTGTATGGTCTCAACACCACTTGCACTCACACCCAAAAGCGCTAAAAGGCTGACTCAAAATGCAAACTACTACCCTTTGAAGAATTGGTGTCCTAGCAGATTTGTGCACCCTTGTCTGCATACAAGAGTGGCCACTAGGGATTCATTTCTTTCTTCTTGCTTGCGACAAGATAGGACTGCAATTCTTTAGCGTCAAGTTTTGATCACCCCTCACACTTTGAGGTAAGTAGATGCAACTTACTAGTTTTGTGTCCTCTTGTATTGGTTCCACAACCATGGATGCTAGGAGAATCTTGAGGGGTCGAATTCCATGTCCTCTCAGGATTATCCAACCAAGACCTCTTAGTCCTAGCCATTCTCCTTGGAGCATATCATTAGATCCTGTGTTGACCCTTTTGGGATGGTGATGACGATGATTGTGCTTCTACTTTACACCCGACTACAGATTATTGTTGGTGCTTGGATCCAGTGGAACTCCTTTCTATTTTTGTTGTACCTCAACTTCTAGCTCTCTTAATCATTACTTTTAGCATGTTACGGTTCATCCATTTTGGGTATACCATATAGTTGCTCCACATTAGAGTAGTTTACACTAGATTCTTTACTTTTCATAGTACTTTTTGGTCACTACAGTGCATTGTAATTTGTAACATCTCTTTTCAATGAGTCCCATTGGCCTACTTTGGCCATATGTGGATATTAGTAGAATTATCTTATCTTATCTAGAACCATAACCTTCCCGACACAAATCTGCAAAAGAGAATTTTTATAAATTACAAATTTATATTTGTAAAATGTAAGTAGAGTTCAGCTAAAAAGGCTAAACAGTTCAAAACTTTTACCTACCCACAAGGTCATCCTTGATTGAATACAAAAAGTTGATGAAAGCAACTCAACGACGATTAGGCATTCTTTCTTTGGATCAGTTATCATCTTCTCAAGGCAAGTGTAGAATCCCTCCATGACCTCTTCATCATGATGAAAATTGGCATAGAAATGGAATTTGGGGTTCAAGAAGTACCCTACTACATTTAAGGGTTTATGAAGTTGCCTTGTCCATCTCTCATCAATAATTCACCAAATAGAATCAAATTTACACCTATCACCTTCATAATAGTGTTTGATAGCCTCTTTTGCCTTATCCATGGCCTCATACAAATATCCCAATGGCAATCGATCTCCACCTACAAGAGAAGTACCTTGACCAACGATTCTATCACCTAAAGTTGAACAATGAAAAATTAATCATCATAAATAAATTTAATTAAAAATTACAAATTCAGATTTGTAATTTGTAATTAAATTCAGAAAATAAAAAGTAAAACTAAAACTAAAAATTTAGATTCTCGAAAGCCAAAGAATTATCTTGAGTATCTCTTGTATGCTCTTTAAACATTGGTCATAAAAGAGTTGCTTGATGACCCTTTGTGCCTCCTCCACTGCATGATGTACGTGGCCAAATTATCGCTCGCTCACAAACATCTTCTTAAAAGAAGCAAATGCGGATAGAAGGCTTTGTAGGGCAATGAAGTTGAAGGTGGATCAGGTGACACCTTGTCCTTCCAATTAATGTGTTCTTTCATCAAGCTCAATGCCCATTGTGGTTGTAAACGTATCTAGTGATGTTCTTCGCCTCCTCAACGACACTTTTTACCCATGATATTTTGCCAATGTCCTTAAGAATGAGGTCAATGCTTCAAAAAATAGAGGGTATTTCTCTTCAAGAAGTTAGCCTACTGCTACATAAGTTGTTGCATTGTCCGCAACTATTTGAACAATGTTCACCACTCCCACTTCAATCTCCACCTCCAACAAACTAAACAATAGTTGTGCATTCTTCATCTCTCAAAAGGCATCAAATGACTTCAAAAAGACCATGGTCCCACTTGAAGCCACTAAGACGTTGTGCAAGGCATGGTTCCTTGCATCTGTCCACCCATCAGATAAAATGTTGCACCCTCTTTTGGTCCAAAATTTTTTTCTCTTCAACAAAAGCACTTGTGTTTGTGACACACTCCTCCAATACGGGCCAATAGAAATCTTTTGCAATAGGAGGCTTCATCCCTCTACCAAGTGTGCCTTGTGCCATCACCAAAGCATCCCAGTTAGGGTTGCTGAGGGCATCAAAAGGAATGTTGCAGTAATACAAAAATTTACCACCATCATTCCAGCTTCCTTTATTTTCTCCTTTTTGTAGTTCCATCAAGCTCCGAATGGAGATCCTGTTAGATTTTGAAGCTAAATACTCAAGATAAAATTAACCAAAAGATCAAAATAAAGTTGCAATATGAAATATATGATAATGGCAATATTCTAAAAATATAAAACTCAAAAATAACTTCAACTATAACTCATAAAATTGCCATTCATAAAAGCTCACGAAAATTGTATATCTATTGAATCAAGATCTCAAGTATCCATACTCATATTACAAAACATGTCATGTCCTATACATATAGGATGTAAAGTGACTCTTCATATGGAGCACTCTTGGCCTTCACTCTTCTAGAGACTCTTCAACTTCCTATTCTATGGACTCATGTGCACATGGACAACTATGCACATTTACAATACCAAAATACTTTGCACACTTTAATAATACTTGTGCATTTATTACATTACATAAAGTAAATATTCAAACTCTAAACTAGGACACTCTTTCCTAATCTAAAGATGTACCAAAGGTGGTACATTAGCATGTACCAAATAATGTAATATATTCCAACAACCCCTATATTACATTATTTGGTTATTGAAGACTTTAGTCTTCAATATGGATCTTCATCTCTTAACTCACTTTGCATTGTATGCCTTCTTGATCAGGGTCTTTCTCTTCTTGCTTGTCTTCATCATTAACATCAATCTGTAAGCCTTTAGATGATGTTGCATTGTCAGTTGATTCCTACAAAAATATTTTTTTCGCCTTTGTCTTTCATATCATGAATCTTCTTTTGTACAAAACCTTCTGAACATTCACTTATAACATCATGATAAGATCCTGAATTTGATGAACTTGAATCATTAACATTACATGAAGAATGAAATACTTTTTCTAAGAATGATTCATCCACTTTTGTTTTCTTCTTAAGGGATTCAATCAACTCCTTTTGTTTCAAGTCCTTCTCTTTGTAATGTTTGAGTGTAAGCAGTGCCATATATACTATACTAGCAATGTTTAAAGGAATCACAATGCTATCTTTGCCGTTATCAATTGCTTCAAATATTCTTGCATGCAAATAGTATTCTAATGTTTCAAAATTTTCTTCTAATGCTTCCTTATAAATAAAACTTGAAACTAAGTCTAATTTTCCTTTAGAATTTTCAACCAAATTTTTAATTCCATATTTTATAACTTTTACTCTTCCCTTTCTAACTTCATTCTCCATTTCATTATTCAATGAACCCTTTGGAGTAGACATCCTTTTAGTTCCTTAGTATCAAGTATAGAAAATGATTCTTGAGAAAAACTTTGGGGTTGACTATCTTATGACTCCCTAATCACAAGAATACAATTTCTTTTAATTCTAAATTTCTCAATCCTATGTTGATGTTGAATTCCTTATAACTCCAAACTTAGAAATTTAGAAATTCCATAAAAAATATATTTGCAAATTTTATGAATTTAATTTGATGTAGAAAACCTTATTACTCCAATCTAATCAAATTGCAAATATTTCAAATTGTTTTGTAAATGCAAATAATCAAATTACAAAACTTTAAATTATTCCTTCAAACCAAATTTCAAACCTTCATAAAATTCTCTAATAGCAATAATCAGATTTCTAAGGTTTCAAATATTAATTCTTATCCATCCAAAATAAATAGTTTCACTTTTAACCTTAGAAAATAATAATTATAAGCAACCTTATACCTACTATCTTGAGCTTATAAATAAATTTAAATAAAGCAAATTACCTTCAGCCTTGAATGTGGTAATTCTCTTGGTCGATAGTGCTTGACCGTCTTCTAATTGGCGCTCTTCTTTCTATGTTGCACGTATGGAATCTTTGCTATACTTTGGCCTCCTTGGAAAGATTATTTTCTTTCCTCCTTGATTGATTAATCGGCTTCAACCTTTACAAAGGCGCTCTAAATTCCACCTTATCCTTGCTGCTTCAACGTATTTACAATCTTTGACCCTTTGACTCCCTTGTTGCACGTAGCTTGAATATCTCTCTTGCAATGCCAAGTGGTGTATCTCTTTCTTACTTCCACTCAGTCTTCAATTAATGAACCTGCTTGCACGAACTTTTATTTCCAGTGCTTCTCTACAAAATGCTCTTCCACTCTGCTATCTTTGGTTCCTTGAAATACGTTATCTTCCTTCCTATGGGCTCTTGAAATGCTTCTAACCTGTTGACCTTCCACTGTACATGTGCCACATGGCACTCAAATGCTTCCAACGCTCAAAATCGTTTCCCTTACTCTCCTCACGCTTCTATAACGTAGCTTTGCTTTGTTTGATGATATTATGACATTGTGAGTGTTACTATTTGCAAGTGTCTCACTTCCAATGAAGATTTAACGTCTCCTTTCAGCCCTGGCGCAATTTGACACCCGAAATGCTTAACACATATCCATTGCATGTAACATCTCCTCCAATCCTTAACACTTGGAATTTGCCCTAATTTTTCAAACGTTCTATCACCTGTACGTATGCTCTTTCACCTTCTTTTGTAGAAACATCTCAGTTACATTTTTTGGACTCCTTGGAAAAAATTATGGCATTGAACCTTCAACTTCGATAGCTTTGCTTTATGTTTCTGGTGGTGGCTCTTCCTTAGACGGTGGTGACTCTTCCTTAGATGGTGGTGGCTCTTTCTTGAGCAATAGTGGTGCTTCCTTAGACTGTGGTTGCTCTTCCTTGAGAAATAGTGGCACTTCTGGTGGCTTCTCCTGAATGGTGGTGGCTCTCCCTTGAATGATGGTAGATCTTCCTTGAGCTATGGTGGTACTTCACTACTCCAAACAGACACTTTCACTTCACCTTTGGATTGTGGCTTCTTAGTGTATTTAGACACTTAAAAATTTGCTCTACTTTCAACCCTTTCTTGGTCTTCAATTTGCTTAGAAAGATTATCTTGCTCTATTTCTTTTACTTCAATAAATCTGCACTTTTTATAAGCTAAAAAACAGCATTCAATGTTAACGTTATTCCCTTCTTATTTCTCCTTTTCAAGTAATCTTTACAGATTTTAGGATGCAAATACTACCAACTCCTTTTGCTTGAAGACTCTTTTTTCAACTTCCTTCTTCAGATTTTAATAAAGCTAATATGGTGCTCTCAAATACTTAATGTAGACTGGTTTTAATACTCCAATAATAAACTTATGTTGCACCAAAAATGCATACCTTTCTGATCTCCTTTTGCAGTTAATTTCTTTGGTGATTAATTCACCCTTTTGCTATCTCAGTCTTGTAAGTTTTGCACCTTTAATTTCTTGTGCTTTGCTGCTTCAAAACCTACCAATTTTGCAGCTCTAATTGCTGCTCAAATACCAACTTGCTTGCTGCCCAAAAACTCTTTCCAATCTGCCCCAAAGTTCTCCAAAATCGCAGCTTTTTCTCTCCTTCTAATGCTGTCCACAAATTTGTTTGTGGCTTCAAATCTCCTCCAAATCTGTTCTCTTCGAACTCTGAAATTTGCAGCTATTAGTGCTGCCCAAATGCTGTCAAAAACTTCTGCAACTTCGCAGTCAATTTCTCCTTGGTTTCGCTGCCCAAAACAGCAACGACAATCTCCAAAATGCTGCCTTCTTTTGTTGTCACGATCTCCTTCAATATCTTGTTCAAGGGCACTTCAAAATCTGCCCAAATCTTTTCTAAACCGCAGCTCTGTACCTCTTTCACTCTATTCTCCTGCAGCCCTTCAATTCCTACCACGAAAATCAGCAATCTTCTCCGTTTCACATCAGCCTTCAAAAATATTGTGGCTGTCCTTAAACTTCTCAAAACTGTGGCCTCTTCAATCTTCCCTTCTCCTTCAATCTTCTTGTCAATTTCTGACTTCAAATTTGATCTCCTTCGCTGTCTTCTTCCTCAAGAATCTGAATGTCTTGAGATCTTCAAAAATCTTCTCCAAAATTTGGCAAACTTATTGCCAAAATGGCAACAATTGTTCCAAATCCTTCTTATCAGAAACTTCTCCTTGCTTAGCTTTCTTCTCCGAGACAGTTGATGGTGAATCTTTCTAAGACCAAGGTTATGGTATTCAATACTACCAAAGAGGCTCTATCCCATCTCCACTTCCCTTTCCGGGGTAAGGAGGTCGAAATCACCACCTCTTATGTGTATTTGGGGGTTCTTTTCACTAGTCCCACTTTTGGTATGAAACCTACCATCCAGGTCCAGGTGTGTACTAAGGGGTATGCAACTCTATCTTTGCTAGAAATGAAATGAAATATTATTAATGTCCGTAGTGGGCCAAAATAAGACCCAAGGGACTATAAGAAGGACAATATTGATTGCCAGCTAGCAGGCTAAAAAGCCCAACAAAGAAAAGAACTAAGATAAATACAGGATGAAACCCGACAAACGGGCCAAAGAAAGAAAAGGGAGAGCAGAGGGGGTGAGGGGTTGTAATCCAATAGAGAGGAGTGCACACCAAGAAGAACGGAGAGAGAGGAGGGGGGAGGGAGCAGCCCAAGGGGGCAAGCTCCAAGAACCCTCCAGAAACTAATCTCTCCTAACAATCGAGGCCGAAGAGGAATTGCTTCAAAGCACATTTTCAGGATATACCAGTGAAGATGAGGATCTTTAATGCCTTGGTCAAGCCAACTATTACTTATGGGTCAGTGGTTTGGGACCCTAGTCTTGGCCCGACTAAGTGGTCACACGTTGAACGAGTCCATACACTCTTTCTTTAACAAATCATTCGTTGCAAGGGCACAATCCCCCGTTCTATTATTCTGGCAGAGTTTGGGGCTTCTCCTCTCCAGCTTAAGATTATCTTCTTGATTATTGGTTATCTTCACAGGATCCGTACTTTTGAAGATACCCCTGAGGGTTGCAGTCGGTACCCTTACCTCGCCCTTCGCTCCTCAATAGAACTCTCTTTGAGTTCTCAGGGAGGCCGGAGGAGCTGGTATTTTCAGGTTTCTGCTCTCCTGGCCAACATTTAGATACGGATAGACAGGCTCCCCCCTTATTCTTTGGGGGTTCTCCCCCACTCTCGGCTTAGTAAGGAGAAGATGCTCCACGATATTTGTTAGTTTCACAATGACACTGAGAGGGGGGGTGAATCAGTGTAGCTCTTTAAAACTTAAATCTTCAACTCTTAAAGCCGAAATGAGAACTTAAAACCAAATAAAGCAAATATAACAAGAGAGCATCACACAACACAAGATGTACCGAGGTTCACCGATTTGGCTACTCCTCAAAAATTGACTTGTTTGGATTCCCATCCAAATCCAGCCTTTGTAAAGCAACAAATTTACAATCAATTTACCAACACCCACCGGAAGGAGCACCAACCCCCGATTTATCCGCACCAACGAAAGGAGCACCAACCCCCGATTTATCCGCACAAACGGAAAGGAGCACCAACCCCCGATTTACTCCGCACCAACCGGAAGGAGCACCAACCCCCGATTTATCCGCACCAACAGAAAGGAGCACCAACCCCCGATTTACCAAGCACTAACTGGAAGGAGCACCAACCCCCGATTTATCCGCACCAACAGAAAGGAGCACCAACCCCTGATTTACCAGCACCAACTGGAAGGAGCACCAACCCCTGATTTATCTACACCAACAGAAAGGAGCACCAACCCCTGATTTATCTGCACCAACAGAAAGGAGCACCAACCCCTGATGCCAAGCACCAACTTGGACTTCAATTTTGAAACCAAAAGATTGACATAATAATGCCTTCACTTTTACAAGACCCTGACTGGTCTATTGCTTACTCAACATCGCTCACGCAATTCACAAAACACACATCCTTCTCGCTCGCCTCTCGCTCTCCTCTCGCACACTTCACCGAATAAATTCCCCTTTTAAAATTCTCCGTGCAACACTCCTTTTATAACCATCCTTTATCTTTGTAACTCCAGTTGTAACTCCTTTCATATTCTCATGCGCCACTTGTCAATTGTAACGCCTTCTTTATGTAACTCCTTTTGTATATATAGAGTAGGCATTTCGTCAAACACGTTACATGCAAAGAATTGACACCATATTCTCCTACCATGACTGTTCGTCTTCTCGGTCATGACTGTTCGTCTTCTCCTTGCATGACTGTTCATTTTCTCTTTGCATGTCTGTTCTTTTTCTCTTTGCATGTCTGTTCGTTTTCTATTTTAACGACTGTTCGTTTTCTCCTTCCACGACTGTTCGTTTTCTCCACATGGGCATGCGTCCGTTTCTTTCCATATGTAACGACCATCTTAAATGATTTCAAATCATTAAAGATTCCTTATGGGTCCACGTCACTTTGCAGTCTTCAGTTTCACCATCCTGGTATTCATGTCGCGATATCGCGACACTTTTGTTTCTCTGGCCTGCCTGCCCTTTTTGAGTCACGAAAATGCGACATGTCGCGATATCGCGACACTTTTTCTTTCTCTACCTGGCTGTCCTTTTTGAGTCGCGAAAATGCGACATGTTGCGATATCGCGACACTTTTTCTTTCTCTCTCTTTCTCCTTGCTTTGGCCCGCGAAAATACAACATGTCGCGATATCACGACACTTTTTCTCCTTGCTCTTTCTCTTTGCTTCGGCCCGTGAAAATACATGTCGCGATATCGCGACACTTTTTCTCCTTGCTCTTTCTCTTTGCTTCGGCCCGTGAAAATACATGTCGCGATATCGCGACACTTTTTCTCCTTGCTCTTTCTCTTTGCTTCGGCCCGTGAAAATACAAAGTGTCGCGATATCGCGACACTTTTTCTCCTTGCTCTTTCTCTTTGCTTCGGCCCGTGAAAATACAAAGTGTCGCGATATCGCGACACTTTTTCTCCTTGCTCTTTCTCTTTGCTTTGGCCGCGAAAATGCAACATGTCGCGATATCGCGACACTTTTTCCTTCTTGCTTTTTCGCTTCTCTTTTGGCCGCGAAAATGCAACATGTCGCGATATCGCGACACTTTTTCCTCTTTGCTTTTTCGCTTCTCTTTTGGCCGCGAAAATGCAACATGTCGCGATATCGCGACACTTTTTCCTCTTTGCTTTTTCGCTTCTCTTTTGGCCGCGAAAATGCAACATGTCGCAATATTGCGACACTTTTTTTCCCTTTGCTTTTTCGCTTCTCTTTTGGCCGCGAAAATGCAACATGTCGCGATATCGCGACACTTTTTTCTCGATGCGGTGTTTTCCTTTTTCTTTGATCTTTAGCATATGGGCCACTTCGGTCTTCTTGGACAACCTGTAACAACTTCACCCAAACATCAAAAACATCCTCATAAGCATTTAACATCACTGTACATACTCTAAGTAACCTCTGAACTCCTGTCCACTGCATCAACCGATCTATCTGACTGTGTTGACAACAATGACAATACCGTCGCTGCACCTTGCTCAACAATATTCGGAAGGATGTTAGTTTCCAATACACCAGATGCACATGGATCTCTCCTATTGCCCCTCTTTCCCCCAAGTAGTCTTTCTACCATGAGCACTTCTTACAGATACAGGAGGGCAAAATAGTTCCTCCATAATACCTTCAGCAGTACATAATGTATAGTCTTTGAATCACTATTGGGTAACTCAGGGTGTGTTCTCACCAACTCCGGATTGAGTCAGATCACCATCTTCAGACGGAGGAGCGGATTTGCTTGTTTTGCTCCATGGGTGAAGTTGAAACCCTTCATCACTTTATTTTTTGTTGTCCCATTTATTATGAGATCCGGGGTAGGTTTCATTGCCTTTTCAAAGACAACTCTCAATCTGTTTCTACCTTCTTCAGATACCCGGATCAGCGTTGTCTCGCACTCTTTCTTAGGGAGATAACTCAGCTTCGACGACAAAAAAGTTCTCCAAATGGATCTCACCCTCCTCATCATCGGCTCATCACAACATACTTCACCAACTCCGATGGGCCACGGAAACGCCCCAAATCATCCAGTTCGAACAGCAAGGTCACTAGACATCGCACCAACAATTTGTCAGGGTTTCAAACTAGCAATGGGCAGAGACATCATGGACTTCTTCAACTCCGGTACTTCAACCTCGACTGTTAGAAGAGATTAGTTTTTGGGAGGTTCTCGGAGCTTGCCCCTCCTAGGCTGCTCCCTCCCCCCTCCTTCTCTCTCTTCGTTCTTCATGGCGTGCACTCCTCTCTGTTGGACTGCAACCCTCCCCCCTCTGCTCTCCCTTTTCTTTTCTTTTCCCTTTCTCTTTGGCCCGTTTGTTGGGTTTCATATTGTATTTATCTTAGTTCTTTTCTTTTTTGGGTTTTTTAGCCTACTAGCTGGCAGTAATTAGTCCTTCTTATAGTCCCCTAGGTTTTATTTTGGCCAACCACACATTAATAATATTTCATTTCATTTCATTTCTAGCTTTCTCCAATGGCCGCTTCTCCAATTATGCAATAAGGCTTTCTCTAGCCTTCTTCTCCTTCTCCAAATTCTCTTGAGACCTCTTCTCTTGGGTCTTCTAATTCTGCAGCTCCTCAATTCTTCTCCTCAAATCTTCAATGAGATCTATCCTTAATCTCTTCAATCTTCCAACCTTCTATCTTCCAAATCTGGAAGTTCTTCAATCTAACCTCTTTTGGGTCTCTTCAACTTTTTCAATCTGTAGCCTTCAATCTCCAATCTTCAATCCTATGAGACCTCCTTCTTGGGCCTCCTCAATCTTCTTCCTTCAATCTCCAATGGGTCTTTCTTGGACCTCCTTAATCTTCAATGTCTATTCTTTTGTTGCAACTCAAAACTAATCCCTGCACAAGGAAAGCACATAGACTTTCAAGCAATCAAAGGTGAAATTCTTCTCTATCTGTTGCAGGAAGCTTCTCAACTTCTGAGAACTAATTTTCTGCAACAAAAAACTTAGACCAAATGCATTTAAATTTCCAAAATTCTAAAAGCAATAAACTTCACTAGTTATTCTCAAAACTAGTGGAAAGAATTCTATGATGAGTCCTAGTCTTCACGAGTTCTCCTTCAACCCTGTGGAAAGACTAGCCAATTTGTAATCTGGAATCTCCTTCAATCTCTCAAATTCTCCAATAGGACCTCCTTCTAGGGTCTCTTAATCTCCTCAATGTCAAGGTCTATCTTCAAGACCTGTAATTTCCTTCTATTCCGAATTTGCTCTTGGAATAGGTAAATCTCCAAACTTCCCTGGTTTTCCTTTCCAGAGGTAATTCCTTTAACTTCACTAGTTTCTCCTTAACCAGTGGAAATCTCCTTTGCAACTTTAAAACCTGTGCAAGTTGAAACCTTGTTGTGGCTCTGATACCACTATTAGCTTTTGAAACTAAATACTTAAAATAAAATTAACCAAAATATCAAAATAAAGTTGCAATATGAAATATATAATAATGGCAATATTCTTAAAATATAAAACTCAAAAATAACTTCAACTATAATTCATAAAATTGCCATTAATAAATGCTCACGAAAATTGTATATCTATTGAATCAAGATCTCAAGTACCCATACTTCCATATTACAAAAAATGTCATGTCCTATACAGATAGGATGTAAAGTAACTCTTCATATGGAGCACTCTTGGCCTTCACTCTTCTAGAGACTCTTCAACTTCCTATTCTATGGACTCATGCACATGGACAACTATACACATTTTACATTAAATAAAGTAAATATTCAAACTCTAAACTAGGACACTCTTTCCTAATCTAAAGATGTACCAAAGGTGGTAAATTAGCATGTACCAAATAATGTAATATATTTCAACAGATCCATCACAAAAACTGAGGCAGAAAATAGAGCAGTGCATTGATTAGCAAAAATTGGTTGTGTCTAGAAGCAGTGCACCCCACTCCATCTAAGTGCACCCCGCTCTGACCGAATGCACCCCATTCTCATTCTATGTGCCTCACTCGAGTTAGTAGTGTGCCTAGCTCAACCCAATGCGCCTTACTTCAAATCAGTGCACCCCATTTTGGGTCAGTACACTCCACTTCCACTCTTGCACACTTTGATCCAAGTTGTACCTTTAAGTTTTGGCATTATGGGTAACGATGATGAGGATGCATGTGGATTTTAACTGTAGTCTAGAAATAGATTAGGTTGAATTTTCAAGTGTAAATAAAAGATTCGTTCTCATTATAAGGATCCTTTCGCAAACTCAAGAGAGCTAGAGCTACTCTTTGGATCCAATGTTGTACTATTTTTCAAACTCGCAACTAATAAAGAAATAAAGCATTGTTCATGAATGTTCTATGTCGAGGATCTCTGCTGTCATGGAATGTGGTGTTAGTGGTTCTACACTTTCACCCTTTTGTTAGTCTTATTTTCTTATTAATGGCATGTATTTTGTATCTAGACCATTGAAGTTATTCGGCTTTGCTTAGCACCATCATTGGATCACCTCAAAATCACTACAACTTTCAGCCGCATTTTCTGCTTTCTTTGTTTTCTTTCTTCATACCCTTTTCCTCACTAAAGTAGATTAGAATTCATTTTTGAATGTTTAGATTAGTCTCTTTTCATGTTTTTCAGAAAAGTTAGAAGGAAGCTAACCCAAATCCAAAGGAGAGGAAGAGTAGACCCCTTCCCATCTATTTGTTGAACTATGGTCAAGGGTGCAAATTGCACTTAATTTCCGTGTATAATAGTTCTAGCATGCTCAATGGGACTCAAAAGTGTGATTTTTGTACAAAATCAATCTTATCTCACCCGCATATAATTTCACAAATCTACACAAGTATACTTTATACTTTTCAGATCTGCAAAAGGGTTTTTGTATCACACTAACATTCATGAAACTACAAACCATTCGATCAGATTTGCCCATTGGGTCTTAATATTTGCTCAATTTTGCATTGGAACTTTATGAGTGAATTTTCATTTCAGCTTTCTTTTTCATTTTCTAATGTTCATGCAATGGCGACTCCATTTTGAACTGATCCAAAATTTAAACATTCGTTGTTCGATAGATCCACCTCATTTTTCAAAATCAGTGGTTTCAGGAACAATCATGATTGAAATTTCATGATGACAAAATTGACCAAGTGTTCAATGTGCCCCATTCTGAAATTTTCTTTCCCGTTCTAAAATTTTCTTTCCTATTTTCAAATTTTATCTCCCGTTTTGAAATTTTCTTTCCCATTCTAAAATTTTCTCTCCCGTTCTTAAAAAAATCACATTCTAAATATCTTTTCCGGTTCTAAACTTTTCTCTCCCGTTTCAAAATTTTCCCTCCCCTTCGAAATTCTAATCCATTTTTAGAAATCTCTCATTTTTGTTCATGAGTACGAGATAAGATCTTCGACCAATACAAGTTTTGGTTAACAAATTGACAACTTCACTAGGAAATTTTTTTCTAATGATATCGAACATGTCATGGGTAACAAATCCCTAAATCATCCAACAACCAATCTATACTACTATGTGACGCCTATATACCAGATGTCACATAAGCAAGGGCAATATGGCCAACCCATACAATAGGGGCAAGTATCTCAACCGTCTCAATTCATTCACCAACAAAACCTTAGTAACATTCACTATGCAGTGATACCCCTCCCATATGACCCAAATGCCCAACCCATAATTCCAACACCCTTTCTCACAGCAATTGCCTCAGCATCCATAGTTTCCCCAAGTTCCCTAGCGTCAACCAGTTCCTAAGAACTAGCAAGACAAGTGAACACAGATGGACTAACTCAAGCATATGGTTTCAATCCTTCAGTCATTCTATACACAAGAGTATGAACATGATGAGGACTAGTCAGTACCCCAGTTGGGACATTTTTAGATGACTGATCAAGCACAGAACTATACGGTTTATTATCACATCATATTCAATCAACCAATGGCTGATCAACTCATGATGAACCAACCAACCATTAGTCAAGTGGTTGTACCTCAGGCCGATACAATGCAAGTCTATGCAATACCTGAAACACCCTCAATGTGTAGGAATTGTTCAATTTTGACGCAGACAGAAGGACAGATTTGGCCAAAATTAATCAACCACACAGGAATTTATTCATGTTGGAGAGCAATTTCAGCAGACTTGAACAATCCTTGGTATATCCTATTACATTTCCCCAACCACTAGTTGATGGTAAAATACACATACAGTGCTCGGAAAAAAAATGCAAATACACACAGTGCTTAGAAAAAAATCAACCCCCAAATACACAGTGCTAAAACAATATACCCCATACTTGCCTTGCTTCTCACCAGTATTCTGAATTGAGGATTTTATCCACCAAACCCAACAAAAAAATCCCTCCTAAAAACCCCAATCAACTGTTGTTTTTAAACCCCCAAATAGCACCCATGCAGTTACCAAAAACAATAGAAAAAACCACCCTAGTATCTCAATCACTCCCGCATTTATTTTTCCCCTCAACCCCATTACCGTTTGCCATTACTTGCGAGGGCGTGCATGGGAAAGTAGCAGATTGTTTTAATTGTAGTACCTATAAACACTCAAATAGTTATCAAATATTATGAACTGATGAATTATACACTGAGTATGATGGTTATAAATCTAGAAGAGGTGCTCCATGTGCTCCAGGTGGCAAGAAAAATGAATGGATGGATGCCCCTGCATCAGCCTCCCCAAGTGAGAAACATGGTGAGCCCTTGCTCACAGATCTATTGCAAATATGGATGGTTTGAAGTGAGCAAGCTCAGCTTCAGGTATCCACGAATCTTCTTCTGAACCTTTGTTTTTCCACCTTACCAGGAATTCCTTGTATTCTTTGTTCCTAGTTTTCCTAGTTGTCCTTTGGTCCAAAATATTCTCTATCTCCTCATGTTGTTTCTTTGGCAACTCCTTTGCCCAATCTGTGATTGGTTCAACCTGTTCATCTACCATCTCTACTGCATTTTCTCCAACATAAGAGTACAAATCAGAAACATTAAATATTGGTGAGATATCTATACTTGGAGGTAGTTCAATTTCATAAGCATTGTCAGAAAACTTTCTAACAATTCTACATGGCCCAATCTTCTTCATTTTCAGCTTGTTGTATGTGCCTTTAGGAAACCTTTCCTTTCTCAAAAACACCATTACTAGATCTCCTTCCTAAAATTATTTGACTCTTTTATTTTGATCAACTTTCTCCTTATACACTTTATTACTTTGGGTAATCTTCTTCCTAATTTTTTTATGTAATTCCTTCAAATGTACAGTCATGTATTCAGTTGCAACATTATTTCTCTCTACTATAGCCTTCACTAGATCTGTCACTCCCTTGGGTGACCTCCCATACACTACTTGGAATGGATATTTTCCAGTTGACCTATTTATTGAGTCATTGTAAGCAAACTCAGCTTGTGCTATCACCATATCCCACTTCTTGGGTTTATCACCAACTAAATATCCTAAGCAGGTTGCCAAGGCTTCGATTGACAACTTTTGTTTGTCCATCCGTCTGAGGATGATAAGCAAAATTGAATTCTAACTTTGTGCCTAATCTATGCCATAACATCTTCCAAAAATGACCCATGAATTTCACATCCCTATCAGCTGTAATACTTCTTGGCAGTCCATGCAACCTTACAATTTCTTGAAAGAACAACTTTGCCACACTACTGGCATCTTTTATTTTCTTACAAGGGATAAAATGTGTCATCTTGGAAAATCTATCTACAACAACAAGAATATTGTCAAACCCTCTTTGTGTTCTTGGTAGTCCCAACACAAAATCCATACTAATATCTTCCCATGGACCCATTGGAACATATAATGGAGTGTATAACCCAGTATTCTGTTTACAACCTTTGGCCACTAGGCATGTTCTACACCTGGCCACATGTTTCTCAACATCTTTGGTCAAGCTTGGCCAATAATATTTCTCCTTGAGTTGTGCTATTGTCTTATCTCTACCAAAGTGACCTCCAAGACCACCACCATGTGTCTCTCTAATTAGATTCTCCCTCATGGATCCTTGAGGAATGCACAATTGTCTATCTCTAAACAAGAAACCATTTTGAAGAAAATAATCTTTCCATACCTTGTGTTCAAATTTGTTGCACTCCTGGAATACTTCCCTAAAGTCATTATATTTTGCATACTGATCTTTCATTTCATCCATACCAATACATTCAACTTGCATAGTCTTCAACAACAAAACTCTCCTACTCAAAGCATCCACTGCTTGGTTGCTCTTACCTGATTTGTGCTTGAGTGTGAAGGTATAACTAGCAAGGTATTCAACCCATTTAGTTTATCTTGTGCTCAACTTACTTTGATTGTTAAGATACTACAATGCTTGGTGATCAGTGAACAAAACAAATTCTTTGGGTAATAAATAATGTCTCCAATATTTCAATGCTTGAACTATGGCATAGAGCTCTTGCTCATACACAAAGTATTTATGTTGAGCCTCATTTAACTTCTGGCTGAAGTATGCAATTGGCCTTCCTTCTTGACTAAGGACAACCCCAATGGCCTTGCCACTAGCATCACAATCCACTTGAAATACTTTTGCAAAGTCTGGACTCCTCAACACTGGTTGCTCAATCATCTTGTTCTTCAACAATTTGAAACTGTTTTCAGCCTCTTTTGTCCACACAAAAATTCCCTTTTTGATACAAGAAGTCAAAGGTGCACATATAAAACTGAAATCTCTGATGAATTTTCTGTAAAAACCTGCTAAACCATGAAAACTCCTAACTTCTGTGGCACTTCTTGGGTTGGGCCACTCTTTGATTGCAGCCACCTTTGTTGGGTCCATCTTTAAACCATCTTTGGATATCACAAATCCAAGATATGTCAATTCTGACTTGAGAAATGAACATTTCTTCAAGTTTATCAATAATTTTTGCTGTTGTAGTTTTTCTAAGACAACCCTCAAATGTTGCAAGTGTTCTTATTTTGTCTTGTTGTAGACTAAGATATCATCAAGGTATACAACTACAAACTTATTGAGGAATGGTTTCAACACTTTCATCATCAATCTCATGAAAGTGCTTGGTGCATTGGTCAACCCAAATGGCATAACCAACCACTCATAAAGACCATCCTTTGTTCAAAATGCAGTCTTCCACTCATCCCCTTCTCTAATTCTAATTTGGTGATACCCACTCTTCAAATCTATCTTAGAAAAAAAACTAGAACCACACAAATTATCCAATAGATCATCCATTCTTGGGATAGGGAATCTATACCTGATAGTAATCTTGTTGATTGCTCTTGAATCTGTGCACATCCTCCACTCACCATATTTATTTGGAGTTAGAACAGTAGGTACAACACACGGGCTCAAACTTTCTCTTATCAACCCTCTTTCCAGCAAATCCTGGACTTGCTTATTCAACTCCATTGTTCGCACAAGATCCATCCTATGAGGTGCTTGATTTGGTAAACTGGCTCCTAGAATCAGGTCCATTTGATGAGAAATATGTCTCACCGATGGTAGACCAGCTGACATATCTCCATCTACCACAATGCTCTCATAGTCCTTCAAGATTGTTGCAATCTCTTTAGGCACTTCCTCTTCTTTCTGCTGCTCCTTGGGAAAAATTGCATAGCACACATGTGCTCCTTTTGCCTCAGTAAGGAATTCCTTTTCTCCCAATAGTACTAATCCACTTCTAACTTCAACATGGGTAACCTTCAAAGGTTTGAACAGCCACTTCTTCCCATATTTGATCATTGTAACATGATTTTTCCATCCATCATGTAGAGCACTCCTATCATACTGCCATGGCCTTCCAAGTAGTAGATGACAAGCATCCATTGGAATGACATCACACCACACTTGATCTATGTATCCCATTCTCTCAAAAGATACTTTACAACGTTGATTCACCAGCACTTGGTGACCCTTGTTCAGCCATGAAACTCTGTATGGTTTTGCATGTGCAAAAGTAGGCAATGACAATTTTTCTACCATGTATGTGGAAACCAAATTATCTGTGCTGCCACCATCTATAATAACATCACAAAACTTACCACCGGATTTTACCTTCATACAAAAAATGCTCTTCCTTTCCCATGGTTCAACATTCTTTTCATCCGCCATGAGGACTCTCCTTATCATCAATTATTCACCATCACCACAAGCAGTCCCATAATCTGAGTTTGCTTCATCACTCTCTTCACCTTCAACCACATTAACTCTGTTTTCAGTTTTCTTGTTGTCTTTACACTCAGGAGACTTGTGACCCTCCTTGCCATAGTTGTAGCATGTGCCTCTAAAATTTGAAGACCTCTCTTGATCTCCATTAAACATTCCCTTACCTTTACCAGACTAGTATTTTCCCTTGGCTTGGCTTGCTTCAGAATCATCATTATTTCCCTGATTCTTATCATTAACTTTTGCTTTCCCCTTCCCTTTAGAGGATTGGGTAAAATTTTTGTTAAGATTTTCTTCAAGCCTTAACAACATATTGATAGGCATCTTCCATTGTCTTAATACTCAACATACTCAGTTCATATTGAATAGAGAGCTTTAAACCATTAACATACCTTGACACAACCACTCTAGTAGGCTCAAAGTGTCCCATTATGATGACTAATATTTGGAATTATTTAGTGTAATCCTTTACATTGTTCTCCCTTTGTCTCAAATTCTAAACTTTCTTCAACAACGAAAGCTCATAGTCCTTAGGCAAGAACTGTTTCTTCAACTGCTTTACCATTATGTTCCAAGTCTTGATTCTGGTTTTTCCTTCATAAACTATTTGTTTTTGGACCTGCTCAAACCATAGAGAAGCGTGACCCTTCAGTTTGGTCACTGCTAATTTCACCCTTCTAGTTTCCTCCACACTCTCAAGGTCAAAATATTTCTCCATTTCTGATATCCAGTCTATTAGTTCTTCGGGAACCAGACTACCCTCATATGTTGGTAAATTAAACTTGGGCCTATTTGCAATCTTAGCAAAAGCATGAACAAACCTTCTATGAGCAACATCTCCTTCTTCATCAGAAGATGATGAGCTCGATTCATCCTCAGTGGAGTCCTCATCTTCTAATGGGGTTCTCCCTCTTCTTGCAACACCTTCCATAGCTATCACATGAGCTTCAAGTGCCTGCAATATCCTTAGTATTTTGGCATTGGCAATGGCTCCTCGTCCAGGGGCTCTATGACCTCTTCCTCCTCTCGGTCTCCCTCTCCCTCGACCTCTTTCAACAACTTGGTCTTCTTCTTGCGATCTTGGTCCATACTGCTCTGGCTCAGCATCCGACATTATTACTCAACAAAAAATATCTCCCTCTGAGAATATTTCTTTAGCTAACAATTTGAAGTGGCTCTATTGCATCCACAGACACACAGGAAACACTCTAAGATAGAATCACTCCTAGAGACTAGGTACATAACCGAGCTCGACACAACAAGAAAGAACAACTTTGGCTCTGATACCACCTGACACAGATAGAAGGACAGATTTGGCCATAATTAATCAACCACACAAGAATTTATTCATGTTGGAGAGCAATTTCAGTAGACTTGAACAATCCTTGGTATATCCTATTACATTTCCCCAACCACCAGTTGATGGCAAAATACACATACAATGCTTGAAAAAAAAAAAACCCAAATACACACAGTGCTCAAAAAAAAATCAACCCCCAAATACACATAGTGCTAAAAAAAATATACCCCAAACTTGCCCTGCTTCCCACTGGTATTCTAACTTGGGGATTTTATCCACCAAACCCAACAAAAAAATCCCCCCTGAAAAACCCAACCAACTATTATTTTTAAACCCCCAAATAGCACCCATGCAGTTACCAAAAAACAACAAAAAAAGAACCACCCCAGTATCTCAATCACTCCCGCCTTTATTTTTTCCCATCAACTCCATTACCATTTGCCATTACTTGCGAGGGCGTGCACGGGAAAGTAGCAGACTGTTTTAATTGTAGTGCCCAAAAACACTCAAACAATTGTCAAAGATTGTGAACTGACGGAATCTCCACTGAGCGTGATGGCTGCAAATCTGGAAGAGGTGCTCCATGTGCTCCAAGTGGTAGGAAAAATGAATGGATGGATGCCCCTGCATCAAATTTTCCAAGGTATTTCCATGTATGGTATTCATTCTAACGGGTTGAAAATTCCTCTAGAAGTTCTCTTATCTAAGCATCAAGAGCCATGCCTGCCTCAACCAATCATAGCACCCAAGATAGTAAAGGAAGATTCTTGAAGATGAAGGGTCAAAACTCAAAGTGTGAAGTATTCATCCTCCTAGATAGAAGAGGAGAATCTATAGAGGTGATCGAGACAAGTCCGCAATTGCAATGTGAGACCATTATGTTGGGTCCTACAAAAACAAAGTGGAAGGAAAGGAAGCCGACAAGACTATAAGGGTTGTCATATGAGCTCCCATTTATCGAGGCGTTTCACTTCTTCAAAAAAACGAAATTCCAAGAGAAGACTACCAAATTCACCAAAAACATTATAAACTAGAGATAAAACCTGAACTAGAAGGTGGAGATTTGGAAAATGAAGATTCAGAAGGCAAAGCAGAATACGTGGCATTCATGTTTCCGCTAGAAGAGGAAGAGCCTATAGGAGCAACTAAAGCAAATTTTTCTCCAAAATACAAAATGTTCAATTTTATTCTAGAGGGAAAAGAATCTGCAAGTTTTGAAGAATTCCAGAAACAAAGACTTCTTATGGAAGGATTCTACCTCCATAAAGAGGAAATTTTGAAAGCAAATATCATTCAACCAATGGGTATGGATCTACCTGCAAGCCCCAAAGGTGTTCAAATGAGTCTATATGAGGGAACCATGCTAAGCAATAGAGAGATCATAATTCTAACAATGATGCGGGTTTCGACAATTTTGGAGAGTACAGTTGGGGTAGGGCCCACATTCCAACAGTTTCGGGATGTGGAGGATGATTGAAGATTTGTCAAAGAATAGATTCAAGAGAAATCACCATCACTCAATAATGATTTGTCATTTGTCCACATGGGAACAAAGGTCCAAGCGAGTTACCGATACCAAAGTCCATCATTTGAAGAGATGAGAAGCAAGGAAGAGGTCAAAATCGCAGAAGTTCATGTATCCACCCTCGCCTCTAAACACTTTAAAGTCGAAAGGAAATATTCTCCACTAGACTTTGGGTATCAAGTCTTAGATCAGGAAGAAATCTAAAGGGCTAAGGTTGCGTTAGTTTCCAAAACTTCAGTTTTTACATTTAGATTTGCACAATCCTCTGCTGAAGGGTAATATTATTCACTAGTGTGCATCCAAAAAGTTTAAAGTTGGGAAGGACCTCCTAGCAGCATGTCATTAATGCCATCTGACCTACTTTGCTTGCATAGGTGTTGGAATATCCTGAGTTGGAATAACGACATCAAGGAAAGGCATCTACTTTTCAAAGCCAATCAATGGAAGCAACCTGCTTAACGAGAATAGTCGCTACCAAATCCATGAAAAGTAATTTATGATGTACATCAAAAAGAAGAAAAAGACCAAAAAAAAATAAACATTTCATCTAATCAAGCAAAAATCCCCATGGGGACATTCGATGTTCCCACTTCTTTCAAACCACTTCCGCATCTTCCCCATCCACCCGTTCCAGACTGTTTGGTTCATAAAAGAAAATAAAAATAGATAAATAAATAGAAAATAAAAATTGTCTCGCCTAAGCGAAAATATCTCAAGAGACACTCAAGTTCCCATGATATCTCATCCCTTTCTTTCACAATCTACCTCATGATCACTTTACCTACACCTCCTTTGTTTCTGTTTTTGTCACTATTCCCCTTCCCCTCTTATTTCTTCCATTACCGCTTCTAAAATCCCCCTCACTTCTTCTGTTGTGCCCATCTCGCCTCCAATAAGCATAGGCTCGACTGCTCTAGTTTTAGGGCCATCCCATTCGCCATTACCAACTTACAACATCTCGTATCGTCACGCCATTATTAATGCCACCATCATCAACTATTCCACCACCATCTATGCTTCCTTTGGTCCTCCATACCACAAGTGTCATTGTGTCACCTCATGTGTCCTCATCTCAACCCTTCTCATCACCCATCATCACCTTGTTCACGCCATCGTCTATGTCATCACATCAAACTAATATCCTCACCCTCATCGGTCTACTGGTTATTGCAAGTGCAATGACACTCTTCCCTCCAACAACATCAGTTTTTTCATAAGATGACCTCAATTTTGACTCCACATCCAAGAATAAGGCACCATTTGGGATCTTCCATCAATCAGGATTGACATTCTTGTGAGTCACCAAAATTGTAGTAGCTCGCTACTACCATCATGCTTCAAACAAAGATCATTCACACAAGCTAAGGCAAAGGACAACAGTGCATAGATTAGTGAAAATTAGATAAGTGTTAGGAAGTAGTTTGCCCCGCTCCGTCCAAGTGCTCCTCGCTCTATTCGAGTGCTCCCTACTCTGTTCCAATGCACCCTACTCTACCCGAGAGCATCCCACTCCATCCCAATGCACGCCGTTTCATACTAATGCTCCCTGCTCGCATGAATGCACCCCGATCTTGTTTTATGTGCCTTGCTCTAGCTAAGTGCACCCTGTGTCAGATCGGTGCACTTCGCTTACACTCTTGCGCACCTAGCTCCATGTTGTGTGCCTAATTTTGGCAGTGTGGATAAGGATGACAAGTTTGTATGTGATTTTTAATTGTAGTCCAGAAATAGAATAGGGTCGAATTTTCAAGTATAAATAAGAGATTCATTTTCATTGTAAGGATCCTTTGGCAAACTCAAGAAACTAGAGTTACTCTTTGGACACAGTATTGTGTTGATTTCCATACTTTCAATAGAGCTTAGAGCTACTCTTTGGACCCAATGTTGTATTGTTTTCCAAACTTTCAATTAATAAAGAAATCAAGAATTGTTCATGAAGGTTCTATGTCGAGTGACCTTTGCTTTCATGGAATGTGATGTTAGTGGATCTGCCCTTTCACCCTTTTGCTAGTCTTGTTTTCTTATTCATGGCATGTATTCCGGATCTAGACTATAAAGTTATTTGGCTTCGCTTAACACTGTCTTTGGATCATCTGAAAATTGCTATGGATTTCGGCCGTATTTTTGCTTTCTTTGTTTTCTTAACTTGCACCCTTTGCTTCACTAAAGTAGATTAGACTTCATTTTTGCATGTTTAGATTAGTTTCTTTTCATGTTTTTCAACAAAGTTAGGAGGGAACCGGCCCAAATCCGAAGATTGGGAAGAGTAGACTCCTTCCCATCCATTTGTTGAACTACGGTCAGGGGTGCATATCACACTTTTTAATTTTTATGTTCGACACTTTCCCCATGCAATACTCTCAAGGGTAGTTTGTTACGTATCTACACAAGGTAACAAAGACCCTCCTTTGCTGTTTGTACTCTTAGTTTGTTACGTATCTACACAAGGTAACAAAGACCCTCCTTTGCTGCTTGTACTCTTAGTTTGTTACGTATCTACACAAGGTAACAAAGACCCTCCTTTGCTGCTTGTACTCTAACTCTCCCCAGAAGAGTGTCGGATGTGAGGGCCAAGGATGGACTCTGATGCAATGGTAGAGCTATTAACAACAGCAACCTCATAAGTAGAGCTCATATGTCCTAGCCCCGCTTTAACTACAACCCAAATTCTTTTTTTTTTCTTTTTTAGTTCTTTGGCGGTAAGCCAAGCCTAGACTTGATGTTTGAAGTCATCTATCACTTGCGTGCAGACCTCTACATTGCAGCCTTCAACCCTAACAAGATAGACTTTGAGGCGATGGATGCCTCCTCTCATATCTTTGCCACAATATTTACAGAAAACCTGATTTGGCAAAGAACCCTTTATGCCATGTATCCAACACAGGTTTTTTCCTAGATTTGGAGTTGCATTAGTACTGGTGGTTCCTTGATGCTCACCCGAAAAGGCATTACGAATAGTAAGAGAGGAAACAAAGAAAAGCTTAAATAATATTAAAAAAATTAGCTTCTGAAATCTTGTCCCAACTTGTCAAATCTTCAAAACTGATGTCAAATCTGTCAAATGGTTGTCAAACGTGCTGGAGAGTGTCTGGTTAGCATTCACAAATCTGCATCCAGGAGTCAGAGTGGAAAATTTGAAAATAATGACACATTTCCCTTTTTAAGCTTGTTTCTGCGCATGGGCAACTTTTCGCAAGATTATCACGATTTTTTGCAATTTTATCAATGACTTTCTTGCCATTTCTAGGCACCAGGAAAATGGCCAATTTTCTCACCACGCTAAGATAAAGCCGTGATTTTTCTATGGGAAGCACCATGGTATTAGAATGAGAAATCGGTTCCATAATTGATGTACTACAGCTTTCATAATATGTAAAGAGATATTAAGGAGAAGTTGGTTGTATGATTGATATCACTGAAGTCTTCAGGATATGCCAGAAATAAAGCTATGAAAACAAATCTGCATGCCAATAAGAGCTAGAAGCATACAAAAATATATTTGATGAACTTTAGTTTCTATGAGTTGACATGTAAGTGGAATGCTGTGACAGAGGATAGCACAAAATAAAGATCTTACAGATCAACTACGGGACCAGTGTAAAGAGCATCTCTCTCTCTCTCTCTCTCTCTCTCTCTCTCTCTCTTTAATTGGTTATATTTGGCTGAAACAGATCCCGCCCATTTTACATCCTGACCGCATTATCACAGTATTTCAACGAACCACATTATCGTGGTATTAAAACAAACCAGTGTCCATCACAAAGGCAGGGATTTGAACTTGGATTGCGCTCATATGATTGCACACCATTTACCAGTGCTCCACAATGCCTTGGACGTGAATAGAGCATCTATTTTAAAGTAGTTATTAACACTTTCATTCATCATAGGAAATAAAAAATAATTAATATATAGTGAATTAAAAATATGGTTTAACTTCTATAAAAAGCCTAGCATAAGGAGTTATAAAGTGTCCTTTGCATCTTGATAATTTTAAATTTTTAACTATATTAGAGGTGCTTGAATTAGACTTAAAATATAAGAGCTGCACAAGACCACATAAAATTTGGCTCAAGTTTCTAAACAAGGGTAAGGAGATTTGTACCTGTAATGACACAGCAGCACCTGAAGTAGCACCAATATCATAGCCAAATAGTAAACCTCCCAAGGCGGGGAACACAAATCTGCATAATACATGTCAGACAAATTCACGTTCTCTTAAATAGGACATGCACATATATGATGGACCAGAGTTCAAATCTGCATTATCTCTGGCTAATAGAAGTTCCATAAGTCTCATTTTATGCTGCTTGTTGCAGTTTTTAGATTTTCCAGTACAGAAGACAAGTTAAGAACATTGAATGCCAAAGATAACAGATAGAAACATGCTCCCAAAAAGTGGAGCATATATAAAACATTAACTTACAACATTGCATTCATACCCATTAATGGTAGTCTTGGTATCCATCCCACCTTAGACATTATAGGTTTTGTCTTTTACTAGAAGATTATTCTGCGTATTTTCATCCTTGGAAGACTCACACATTGACATCCTTCTATCCAGGCAGTGTATAACATCAAGAAAGCTGTTGTGCCACTTGCAAGAGTGGAGGTAATCCACCAGCTTTTAGGTAGAAATGATAATGGTGTCACATCATCAATGGTCTGCCTTGCTGAGATAGTTATGTAATGTACGCAATGTTACTTGTGACATGTAAGAGATGATAGCAGCCATTTTTTCTAACCAAATTTGAATATAATAATATCGAATGCTCAAAACTTTTATGCACGTGCTTTTAGAGGTATCATTGATAATAAGGATGAGGTCAACGATGTTGCCTCTCATAGTAATTTTGATGTCATGTATGCAGTGTTATTTGTGAAAAAAAATATCGACATTCGGAACCATTTGTGTTTTTCCAGAGCATGTTTTAATGTAATAAAATTGACTGGCTTAAAATTTCTGTAACTGGAGTATATAGTTAGCTCAAAATTAATTTCTTCAAGTTTGCATGTTTGTAAAAGCAATATTTTACAAGCTTACAACAAGTCACTCCAAAAAGTCAAGGACAAATTCTAGACATCTCTATATGGAAACTGCAAAACACATGCTTATGACCTAGTAAATTTCAAAGCAGCTTATGAATCTATAGAAATTTTGAGCTTGAAGAATCTTTAGGAATACAAAGCATGATAGGTTTTGATATATATAGTGCCCTAGTGCTTTTACAAGTTGGACTTCCTCCTGGATTCATTGCCGATACAGGCCTTGACAATCAGCTCAGTGTCTCATACTTCCTTATGAACATTGAGATGGCCAAGGCTCTTTAAATTGGAAATGACAACCACCTATGACTAACTTGATGTGAATACAGAGTCACACTTACCATTAGACTTATTGATTATCAATGCAGGTAAAATTTCATAAACTCCCCTTGACCTGGTGTCTTACAACATTATTAAGATTTTACCAAAAGGGTTCATGGGAGTGGTTTTAAATTCCTGAGAATGATAACACCTCTTTTGCATCAGTATTTCCACCATTTTCACTTTAACAATTATCTAGAATTTAGGTCCGAGGTGTAGACCAATTGGTTCGACCAAACCCCGTAAGGGAGGCGAAGGTCCAAGGTTCAAATCTCGGGCCTCGCCGGACTGAATGCTTGTCCCTTTCCTAGTGCTTTCAGCGGCGTAAAATGTTTTAAATGATTGTGGCATGGTGGTTATAGGGGCGGACTGCACGAAGAACTGTGTGGCAGCTTCCGGGGCGGACAACACAGAATACTGTGGCGGCCATAAAAGCCGGACAGCCTGCCCGGATTCGTGGCGGCTACGGATTCCATCATGTAAATTCAAAAAAAAAAAAAAAAACAATACATTTTGATGCAATCGAGAAAAGGGGGTCTAATGAAAGACTGCCTTTTCAAGCAGCCCAAATATCCTCACACAAATACACGCATAAAAACAGTAAATAAAAACAATATATTTGTATTTCACTGTTTTAAATATACAACACCACCTCAAACTGCAAGATTAGAGTAGGCAGCAACAGCAAAATAATACAGTCCAAACCAAAACAGAATACTGTTTTTATATATTTAGTGCAACATAAACAATTACACAGTACCAAGGTGGGCCACAATTGCCACAAACTTCTTGCCAGTAATCCCAAATCTCCTAACAGTCTCTTGTCATTCCCTTGGCAACCCCTCACCAATCATTGTCGGTCCCTTGCCAATTCCTTATCGGCCCTGTCCGATCCTTTTCCGGATCCTTGCTGGCTCTCCTACTGGTCTCTCGTTGGTCTCTTGTCGGTCCCTTACCGATCATTATCGATCCCTTGCCGATTCCTTATCGGCCCTGTCCGCTCCTTTTCCGGTCCCCATTTGCATGTCTCTCTTCTCTTCCTTTGCACATATTTATAGTCAAACACAAATACCAAAACCAACAACCATGTGCACAAAAACAATACCATGACCCCACTTGGATGCTCCTGCATCACATCTTCCTGGGCAAAAACATCATGACAAGAAAAGGTCATTTTCCTTGATTTAGGACATATTCGCTGCCTGTCATAACTAATGCTCAAGTGGCTTCTTCAATTAGCACATCTAACCATTCCAAGAAAAACTATGGGATGGACCTACTTCATAATTTGTCTGTATCCAATATCTATGTTGATTCATCCAGAAGTGCTTCCAGCAAATACTGATAATGCTTTCTTCAAATCGTGCAAAACATTTTATTTATCTTAAGCTAGTATAATATTCAAATCTATGGCATTCCTCATGTTTAGGAATATTTGACTGTTCACAATAATTGAAGATAAGTTGAAAATCTTCATATTAATATGTAATATACTTGAAACATAAAATATCATATCCTATACTCCCCATGTCGACCTATATTTTTATTGAGATACAATTTGAACCTTGACTATGGCTTAAGTTTTTTTTCAAGTTTGGCCTATAATGTTTAAAAAGAGCTTTTGCATTTATACAACATCTCCCAAAATAGTGCACTTCCCCTTTAAATTATTCACGTCAATGACGAAGTAGATTACAAGATCAAGTCCATGTGTTGTGCAAGATAACATCCTTCATGTCTGTTACAGGTCAGTCTCCCTTTTTTCTGAAACACGCATGTGTGTGCATGGCCTACGTTGCAGGGAAAGTTAACACTATACTCAAACTCTCAAATGGTGATAGGATATGGCCACCATCAAAATTCCTGAAACAAACCAAGATGACATGGGAAGCATCTATTGACATTCATCATTGCTTTCCTATGGCTCACATCCACGGCCTGCCTACTTTGCCATATTTATTTTTTTTTTTGAAATAATACTTCATATTACCAAGGAATCAAAGAATACAGAGTTCTAAATCATTACATCAGCTTGCGAATAAACAGCAGGCACTCAGATCTCAACGACTTATCAATTCTAAGACAGTCTTGTAAAATGCTACTCCTAAACACATTAATCTGATCCGAGATAAGCCTACAAGCAATACTAACAGTATGGTCGACCCTAACATGCTCATCCTGAAACACTAGACGACATCTATCCTTCCAGATGGCAAACAGAACACTAACTCTAATGATATGCCAAAACATACAAAGATGCCTGGGAAGCTTAGGGGAGTCTCCAAGCAGTAACAACTGCCACCAAACCGTATCCGGGAAAACACAGGAGTAGGTTTTTCTAATAGCCTTCCACACTTTTCTGGACCTCGGGCAATCCCAAAAAATGTGTTTAACTGTCTCGCTTTTACCACATGACGAGCACTGATCCGACGAGAGCAACCACTTGGCCAACCTTGCTCTACTCTGAAGCCCCTGCATAAGAACCAACCAAGCAAAAACCTTCAACTGCATAGATAACCTCCAACCCCAAACCCTGGCCAATCTCTTCTTCCACTTACTGGTTGTATACTGAGTGCCCCATCGGGCGTTAAGCAACTCTCCAAACGAAACAGAGGGAATCATTGACAAGTATAACTTTGCTGATTTAAAACACCAAATAGGTTTATCATACGACCATCTCCAGTCTCTCCACACAGGTCCTGGTAGCCCATTAGAAATTTTATACTGTTGCTCAACAGGAAGAAGGCCCTGTATCTGTTGTACAGCAAATTTGTCCGCAGGCTTAAGTTTAAACTTAACTAACAACTGCTGCCACGGGATCCACTGATTGGATTGCACATCCCAAATATCCTTCCAGCTGAAAATCCCCTTCTTACACAATCTTTTGCACTGAAAGCTAGGAATGTCAGAAACATAAATACCATTTTCCTTCCAAAGGCAAATAGCCTTAGAAGCCAAAGTCCAGCCCCTCCTGTTATCCAAATATCTGCACTGCAGATGATTAGCTACTTCCTTCCACGCCTCCCAAATACGTTTGATAAGTATACTTTGCCATATTTACTCTCATTCAATAAATAAAAATAATAATGTACACAAAAGTTCACTTAGGAGTTTACCATACAATAATAAAAAGAATGTCACCTTATAACTCTAAAATATCCTCCTTCAAGAAGTTGAAACTTGAAAAAATTATGATCATCAAATTATTGACAAGGCCCCAAATAAAATAGGATTGATAATCACAAAAGAGAAGACGAAATATTAAAAAATAGTAAAAACAACCAAAATGTTAAGAGTGCCCAATGTACTTGGGGCAACCGGTGAGAAGTGAAGAGTTTCATACCATAAGCCAAGATTCCAATCCCATGGCCGAACCTTAACATTTATCAAATGGCATGAGCTCAAGTGGTTAAAAACTTAAAAGAGACCCAGGATCAAATCTTGCCAAGCGATATATGTATAATTACCAAATACCACTATGGGGTTTGTTAAAATATTGTAGTAACACCATCATGGTGTAATACAAAGTGCAAATAAAGTGCAAACAGGGAGTGAGTGAGAATGAACTGTGTGTAGAGAGCAAGCCTTACCCTTGTCCTTTGGAGGTCAGGCCTAGGTCTTCAGATAAGATAATTTTATTGATGTCCACATATGACCAAAGTAGGCGAAATGGGACTTGTCGAAAAGAGCTTTACAATGCACTAGTGACTATAGTAACCAAAAGGTATTACAAAAATAAGTTAAACTAGAGTAAAGAAACTAGCATAAACTCTACTAAAGGGGAACAACTATATGGCATTAAATTACATCCTTAAGGGTTGGACCCAAAATAGATAAACCCTAGTATGCTAAAAGTAATTATGAAGTGAAAACCAGCAATCAAGGTAAAAGAGAGAGAAAGAATCTCCAATGGATACAAGCGCCACCACTACTTTATAGTGGGATGTAAAGTAGAAGCACAGTCGGCATCATCACCAAATGGGTCAACACATGACCTAATGATGATTCCAAGAGAATGGCCAAGAGTTATGAGGCCTAGTTGGATAATCCTGGGAGGACATGGAGTTTGACCATTGAAGACTCTTCTAGCATCCATGGTTGTGGAACTAATAGGAGAAGATAGAAAACTAGGAAGTTGTGTTTGTCTATAACTCCTTTGAATGTAAGGGGTGGTCGAAACCCGATGCCAAAGGACTCTAGCTCCTTCTTGCTACATGCAAGAAAAATAATGAACTGGAGTCATAGTATCCACTCTTGAATGTAGACAAGGGCGCATTGATCTATCATTAACATTCTAGAGAGTCGTAGCTCCAAATGAGTGCTTGTTACTCTCAACAACAAAGATAGAGTGAAAGAATGGGATGATTAGTCCAATAATAGTCAATCTCTCCTATAATAACCAATGTTGAAAAGTGATAGCTTCCTGAAGGTATAAAGCCAAGCATTTTTGGTTAGAGAAATTGGAAGAATGGAGGGATCTCATGTGGACAAGTTGGGTACCATAGAAGATCATTTAAGGAAACCATTTTTGGAAGTAAGAATGCCCTAGTTTAGGAAAGTAATTGTTTGCTAGTCAAGGAAAAAAGCAAGAAGGAATCCATGGAAAACTCCATTAAGGCAGCAAATGATTCACCAAAAGTGATTATCAAGGTTGAGATAATTAAACATGATATAATGATCATTACATGCAGGGGATTAATTTGTAAATTCATTGGTTATTGGCAAGATTTTTCAGAGATTGGAAAGTGATTTGAAATGAAATGGATATTGAATTCGTGGTATTCTATGACTTCTCTCCCAAAAGGATTTTTTTTTTCCCATCATAATCCTCTCCAATTTGGCAGCCAAGGATGAAGTAATGGGGTACATGGTTTATAGGGATTAAGTAATGGGTGGCAATCCATGGTTTATGGGGAGGGTTGCTTGTATTTACAACCCTGGAGTGAAAAAAAAATTGTAGAGACAAAATCTTTTGAAAAGTCTTTTGTTTGAGTGAAGTTGTTTGGACTTCCATATGTGCTCATGAACAAGGAGGTTTTGAAAAATATTAATAATACACTAAGGGGGTCCATTCAGGTGGCACTAACTTGTATGGAGTGGGGTCTAGTTGTGTATAAAAAGATATGTGTCTCCAGGATCTTTCAAAACTTTTGCCAAAATCAATCGTTATCAAACCTAAATCAAGAAAAGAGGCATCCCTTCTCCTAGCTTCATCCTTCTGGTCATCAAAACTAGTTCTAAAAGCCTCGTTGCTGCGAAGGTCACAACATCTAGTCCTCCGTGCTCCTCTTTTGCTCAGAACGTGTTGACCAATTCCTTTAAGCACTCTTTATGAACTCGAGGTTTGAAATCTAATTTTCACTATATTTCAGTGCTAATAAACCCAAATTTTTGGAGGCCATAACTTTGCATACGAAAGCATTTCGAGCACCCCTTTTTTAGATCACAATTTTCCGATCTTTCCGCATCAGTGACATCTCTTCGAGGACCTGTTACAATGCTATAGATGAGTTTTTGGATGCAAGAAGAGTAGGTTTAGATGATCAATGCAAGGTACACCTTGTTCCTACGGGTCCCTTTCAAACCATGGGGTCTGATTATTTAAAAACCTACCTCTTTTGTTTGATGATTTAGTCGTTTTCTTATGATATTGGAGGATAGATTGTGGTCACCATATTGAATGTTGAAGTTCTTTTCATGGAAAGCTCAACATCTTGGATCTAAAAGTTGGAGTCACAACTTCATGTTCGAGGAAGGGTTGATCCAATTCATGTACCTTTGGTAAGAGAAGATAGCAGAATTCATGATGAAGATTCATTGGCCCATTCGAGCATTCATTATGAAGGGAGATGTTACTATCTCTATTGTCTTCTCTCCTTAGCCCCTCAACTCAAACTATGGGGGTGTTGGAATATCAATAATCTAACCTTTTTGGCCAAGTTTGACAGTGACAACGTGCCTACGAGTGGTCCTAATGTAAGCCTAGAGACATCTTATGTGTAAGCCTACATGCATCGTTTATGTAAGCCTACAGGAGTTCTTTAAGTAAGCCTACAAGCAGTTTTGATGTATTCACCCTTAGCGATATCAATTAAACCACTTGTACGGTTAACCTCAATTAAGGGTTTAATACATTTAGTATATTATAATTTAACCTTTACGACAGGTTATGTCGGATTGAGTTTGGCAATTAATTGGGGATTAGATATCACTACAAATACACCCCAATGACAGATCCATTGTATCAGTTTGTGATATGTGACCGTGGGGGTGCATACAGGCACCCACCCCTTATTCTTATTTCGATTCTCTCTCCTATTTTATTTCATCAATATGCTCTCTGTGTTTTGCTCTTTTACTCTTTTGCATGAGATTGTGATGAATGTATGCTTTAGGATATTCTAGAAAGTGTTATGAATTCCAACAATTTCTTGTACTTCAGATGCTCCAAAGAAGCGTATAAATGATAAGTTAAATTAAGAACAGATCGAAAAAACAAAAGAGATTGAGGAGGATGAAAGTTTTGAAAAGTATGGCAAGAAAAGAGAAAGACTCCCAAAGAAAATTCAAAGAGAAAAAGCAACCATAGGGAGATTGATTTGGGGAGCCTAAAGCAAATATTACAAACGTTAACAAGAAGTGGGGTTAAACACATGAAAAAGAATAAAAATGATGATGAAGGGGAATTATCAAATGGCATGAGTTCAAGAGGTTATACATGTGGGCTCCCAATGCAAAGACCCAAGTTCAAATCTTGCCAAGCGATATGTGCATAACTACCAAAATGTTGAGTGGAAAATTAGGTAAACTACTACGTCCAAGTTTGGGTGTGATGTAACCCAACAAACATGGCCAAGCAGAAGTCGAGGGCAAATTTGGCAAAAGAGATACCTCATAGTTATGGCAGTTAAGTCAAAGGTTACCTTTGCCAAAGGGGAAATTTACCAACCATTGAAAAACATCTATGGTATAAATAGGACCCCAAAAAATAGTTATCAAGCAATTCATAGGGTATCTTTGTCCTAAACTTGTTTTAATACAGGAGATAAGAATAGGTGGTGAGGAATGTAGGGAGGAATTCAAAAGGATCCAGAAATTATTGATAGATATTGTATCTTAGAGATGCCAAAATATCTACAAGGAAATATTTTGGGAAATAAATTAGCCAATCATGGTATTGATCTCTCAATGACAACAATATCAAAACTTAACGAAGTAATGACCCGAAAGAATAGGGTAATAATAATTTTTACAAATAACATCAAATTCATGTATTTTTGCCCTACAATGATAAACATGCTAGTATTAATATGGAACGAAATTCCATTATAGAATTATGATGGAATTTTGTTCCACATTAATACTAGCATGTTTACCATTAAGTTGTTCCAAATATGTGACATGTATCATACATATAACACATCTCAAAAATCATGAAATACAAATACAATCAATTAACCCCTTCCCCGTCCCTTTTACATGGCCTTCGATGATTGCCACTAACTTCTTGTCCTAGTGGGTCCCAAGATTGACTCAATCTTGTTCCTAGACTGGGTGATGCACTCGTGGTGGTTGTGCTACTAATGCCAAAGCTAAGTACCCTTGTCTCTTGTTGTGCCATCAATCATGTCTCTCATGTTTGCTCTATATCACCTCTAGTGCACCTACTATGGATATGGAAATTACCAAGCTAGCCCTCACCCCACCAAGATCATCCAACCAAGTGTTGCCCTTCATAACTGACCTATTTGTCTCCATGATCCAACCCCATGTGGAGTTAATATCATCCATGCAAATTACATCCACATTAGAAGGCTTCTCAAATTGTAACACCCATAAAGACAAGTAGTATGCACACATCATTTCATTATAATATTGATACTCCAGTCTATTGTGCTTCTTAACTCTCCAGTTGTCCCCAAAACTTGATCTACTAAAAACCTGAATCAAGACTTTAATGGCAAAGCAATGAAAATCCTATGTACTTTCACTGATATTATCCCATGATTCCATCATACATCAAAAAAATAAAGTGCTAAAAGTAAAATACATGCAAATTAAATAGACAATTTAGTCAAATTGAACACATTAAACAGACTTATTGAGCATCACAATATTTGACCCGTAGAGTCCCATCTTAAACCCAAACAACCATTGTGCAAGCTTTACTAACCAATTCCACCTAAATTGATGAGTGGGTCTTCACTTGTAGCACTAGCCTTCTATAAGGATGTGAATAAGATGGTCATTATGTATCCTTCGGCATCAAAAGCAATGAAATCTGAATCTCCTTTACCTATTTTCCTAATTATATTGTTGATAGTACAATTGGATGGCCTCTTTTGCCCTCAAGCCTCATAGAAGTAACCAATAGCAAGCTTGTCATCATTCACTGTATGAAGAATCTTTACTAAAGGTTCACTCATAGCAATGTCCTTCTCAATTAACTCACCAAAGGACTCCTAAAATTAAGATTGGCAACCTGCAAATTCCTCAAATTTCTTGCTATATGGAGAATTCATCAACTCCTTACAAACAAACATTCCCTTCAATGCTTGAATCTGGATATGGATCGACTATTGAGATATAAAATTGGTTGCAATACCTTTAATGCTTAGACGCACCAGCTCTTGTTTCTTGTGAAGCACCTCATCATGCTAAGAATTTACTTTTGATTATTAAATAATTTTTTTATTGATTTTGTTTCGTCCAATGCTTATTTAACAAACTTCAACTTGCTAATGTCCTCCAACACAAGGTCAATGTAATGTGTTACACATGGAGACAAGGAATGTGTTAAGGATATTTCTCCATCAAAGTTCTGCTAGCAAACACAAAATTAGTTGGGTTGTCCATGATTTTGTGGACAACATTCCCCATGCCAAGATCCATAATAAATTCCTCTAACAAAGAAACAAAGAGGACATAATCTTTCACATGCGCTGATGCATCAACAGATTTCAAAAACATTGTGCCTCAAAGACAAGAACCAAATTAAGTGTTGCCCTCCCCATACCAAAAGTCCAATAATCCAACATAATGGTGCAGTTAATCTTGGCATATGCCTTCCTCGCTTCCTCTAACCTGTCAGTAATTTATTTTTTCCCTCTTGCAAAAGGTGCCCTAGAAGCTCATAAATGGTACAACAAGCCTTATATCCAAGCCCAATAATGAAAATTTGAAAAAGAAAATGAAGGAAAAAAATATTAAAGAGATAAAGAAAAGATCGAGGGTACCCAAACACCTCCTTCTAACTTCCAATTGATCACAAACAACCTTAATCTCAATTTCAAATTTGTTTCCTTTCTCTTTTGTTTTTATCTGATATATTAATTTTTGGTCCATTACATCACTCAAAATGTGTTTAAATTTAATCAGTGAAGCTCTTAATGTGTTTTCCCATGCTCAAAAGCCCTCCCCCTCATGCTAATTGCAAGATAAGAAAGAAAGAAATGAAAAACATCTTTATTCTTGAGCACTTTTTTCCAAGCAATTTTTTCCTTTCATTTCTTATTTTTCAACTGAAATTTCAAATTTTAATCCATAAGAATTGCTCAAAATAATGTTTAAATTCAGGTGTTAATGCTCTTAACGTGTTTGCCTCTGTTCAAAAGCCCTCCCCTCTTGCATTGATTCACTCAAAAAGTAGAAAGAATGCACAAAATGAGGAGGGAAATGAAAACATCATTTTTATTTTCAGGCACCTTTTTCCAGATGCTTTCTTGCCAAATTATTTCCCATCTTTTGTTTGACAAGACCGTCCACTTTTTGAAAAGAACAAATAAATCAAGATAATTGACCAATTATTGTATGAAAATCAGTACGATTGGAAATTTGTAAATTCCAGAATATTCATGATTCTTTGCTGGTTTTTCAACATTGCTCCTGCTCTAAGAAAATAAATAAGGTGCGAAAGCCCTGATGGAGATGAAACACCAAAAATAAAGTAAGTAATAATGATAACTTAACTGTCCAATGGGTTTAAAGAAAGTGGTGGAGAGCAAGGAGTTTCATACCATAGACCAAGGTTTTAATCCCATGGGTAAACTTTAACATTTGCCCATTAGGTTTGGAATCAGTGGTGGAAAGCAAGAAGTCTTACACTATAAGCCAAGGTTCTAATCCCATGGGCGAACCTACACATTTTTATCAAATGGCATGAGCTTAAAAGGCTAGAAACATGGACTTTAAATAGGGAGACCTAGGTTCAAATCCTGGCAAGCAATATATGCATAATTGCCAAAACACCACTATGTGGTTTGTTGAAATACTTTCGTAACGCAGTCATGACGTAATATGAAGTGGGGCTCATTTCAATCCGATATAATCAATTTCAAAAACAATAATAAGAGTGACTTAACCACCACTCAAATGAAATGCACTTCAAGCATGATGTCTCATAAAAGGGGATGCCTCAATAGCCAACATCAAATATCACTTCCCTTAAGTACATACAAGTTTTATCTTCAAAAGGAGGAAGTTAAGATATAAAGGAGAGAATAAATGAGACCAAGTAATTTGTTCAAATTCAAAAGAATTGGGAAAAAAGAATATTTAATGAGAGAATGCATGTAAAACTGTATTAAAATATGGCCAACCTAGGTTATTAATGAAGAAATCCTTCACTAAATGTTACATATAGGCCAAATGGAACTCATTTTGCAAGTACTTCCCACACATCCCTCCAAGTTTAAATTTCTCCTTTGTTTCTACCATCGATTCTTAAATCAGTTCCTTGTTCAACTAGGTCTTGTTGCCACATTTTGCACGGGGTGCCATGTTTTCAGTTTCTTAAAAGTTCCAGCAAGTGTTCCTTGAAAATGACTAAGTGTCAGGGCGCAACCCGACTTCGCAGCGAAGTCGGAGTGCGCCCTCCAATTGGAGCGCAGTAGGGACAGTGCGAAGTGCGACAGAACAGGAAAATGAGCAAAATTTGACTAAGTGCTGGGGCGCAACCCGACTTCGCAGCGAAGTCGGGGTGCGCCTTATTCCTGGGCGCACTAGGGACAGTACGGCAAGAGAAAAATGACTAAGTGTTGGGGCGCAACCCGACTTCGCAGCGAAGTCGGGGTGCGCCCCAACACTTAGTCATTTTTCTGCTCAGTCCGAACAGCAAAGAAGACAGCAATGTGCCGGTGCGCAACCCGACTTCACAGCTAAGTCGGGGTGCGCCCTCTGACCAGTGCGGAGTTGGGAAAACAAACTCAGAAATCGACTAAGGCACGGAGGCCTCCCCAACTGCGCTGTCTTCTACCTGCGCAACCTGACAGCGCTCAGATTTCGGGCGAAGTTGGAAAAACTGCCTTTCAAGGCAGACACTTGTCACACCTCAGCATCCGACAAGTATCCACCTTCGGGATTCGAGCCAAGATTTGACCACGCAAGGACAAAGCATGGGCTACACTACCGGCGCCATCTGTCACCATTTAAGCCGACGTGAAGCGCCATCTGCAGCACCTACCCGCATTCCTATTGACCAAAGACTTGACCCAACGCGTTGCCACGTAGCTGTACGGCCTTCAGGGACACCATGCTGCAAGGACAGTCCAACCCGACAGAAGTCAGCATCAGCAGCTCCTCAACCGCTCGTGTCAGCTACTGTCTTGTCTGGGACTTTGTGCCCATGAATGTAATCGGGGGAATTTTGGGCTATAAATACCCACCACATTTTCATTGTAAGGGGTGGAAGGGGAATATATTGCTAGGGAACAATTGTAGCTATGCGTTTGCCTCAAATATAAACATATACTTGGCTCTGCTTACTGTCTTTTATCTTGCATGTTGCCTCTCCTTGTCATTTCTGCCTCATGTTTCTTGTGTCATTGCTTGTTGTTGTCATCGAACTACGGACTCCAAGCATTTGATGGCCAGGTATTCCTGGAATGCATAGATAGGGGATACATGGGATCGCTGATAGCTGTAGTTTCAATATGTGTTTGTAGATGAATGCTGTTAGTAGTGGTGATTGATTCGTTGTCGTGCTACTTATTCCCCCCACCCAACTCCAATCACATTTGGAATCCCTTTCTGCATTTTTATCTCTTTCTATACCTTTTATCTCTTTCCTGCACTCTTATCTTAACACCAACCCCACAGGAAGCCGGCCTTCTCCGAAGATTGGCACGGAAGGCATTCCTTCCTTCCGGCCTTTCAATCTGGTGGGCGAATCTAGGCGCAATAACAACAAATCCTTTCCTCATGGCAGATTCGTAACCAACAGGTATATTTGGTCATATTGACTATTGTCACTTCTTATACTAATTTGGTAGGAGAATGAGAATGAATTAGATATTTTGTGTCGTCCATCTAACCTTCTATCAGACTTAATATAAGCTGTGATGTAAAGCCTATTTCCCTTCAAGGGGAGCTCATTTGAATCTGATTATATTCTAACTTTTCTTATCAATACACGAGGCCTATTTCCTTTATGGGGCAACACTTTGAACCATTATAGAGTGCTAGAAACACTGCTTTCTTGTATTGGACTGAATTTACGATAGATCAACAGAGCAAAATTTTGAATTCAAGGAAAAAAAAAGAAAAAATGACGTCCAATATTATGTACATCTTGTTAATAAAGTCACGTCTCTATCTCATGCATGAGTCATGCAATGTGCAATGCAATGAATTAAGAATATATGATTATGAAGAGTTGTTGGTCAGTAAGCAATTCCCCTAATAGTTGTCTCAGATATAAAAACCTCAAATTCTAGAGGAGGGCCAATCAAAATTGATATCAGAATCACAACAGGGATATATTGAGGAGGATCTTTTGGAAGATATAAGACAGGCTTCTTGTCATTTTTGTATGATAGACTCCTAAATCATTTTTATATATTATTAGTTTATTTTCTGCATGGGAGTAAATATGGAAAAGTTGACAAGCCACAATTAATGATGTAAACTCAAATGGGAAACTGTAATGTCCCTTTTTAAGAAACAGCAAACCCTTACTACGAAAATGCAGAAATTAAGTACAGCAAGGAAATAACTCAGAAATTGCTCATAAAATAACACAAGTATGAGGAGAAATCAGCCAGTATCATATATTAAATATTGCCAAACCAATACAACTCCCCAAAGCTGAACAGATGCAAAAACTCCTCAAAAATGACCCCAAATACAAGCGTAGGGTTTGGGGCTGCCAACGGATCTGAAACACATGACACAAATGCTCCCAAAAATGCCACCAACTCCTCACGGATGCCTCTTTTTGTATTTTTGATATTTTAGGGCAATAACACCCGCAATGATATTGCCAAGACCCCAACCATGCACCTCCAATGCACTATGGGAATGAGCAAGACCCGTAATCTCAACTCATGGAACCTCTAGGTTTCAATATTCAATTGATATCAACATAACATGCCCAAAATGGGACGTCTCACTCCCTTATATAGGGTGAGGTTCTAATTTGGAGTTGACATCTCCCAACCCTAAAATCACTTAAAGTGCCTTATTACAACATAAAAACATAAAACATAAATAAACACAACTTAAGTGATGTCTCCTAGTCACATGAACCCCTTTTTCACTTTTATAATTAAGTGTAGGAGACATTTACAAAAATATTTATTTTTGGGACATTACAAGTCCACCCTCCTCAAATTGCTTGTCCTCAAGCAAAGTCAAAGCTGGAGCATCTAAAATTTCTACACCTTCCCAAGTAGCATCCTCCATAGGCAAGTCCTTCCACTTCACAAGATATTCTTTGACAGTCCTGCTCCTAAGCTTTGTCTCCCTTGTGTCAAGGATAAATTCAGGTTCAAGAATGAGCTTTCCTTCATCATCAAGGGGTGGCAAATCTGAAGATGGTTGAATATGTTGGCCCAAGGCCTTCTTCAAACAAGAAACATGGAAGACATTATGTATTTTACTTCCACTTGGAAGTTCCAAAGCATATGCAACTTGTCCAACCTTACTCAACACCTTGTAAGGTCCATAAAATTTGGGTTTGAGTTTTTCTCGCTCCACTTCTTTTCAATGTAGACTGTTTGTAGGGCCGCAACCTAACATAAATCAAGTCTCCCACCTCAAATGAGCGCTCACTAAGTCTGCTGATCTGCATACTTCTTCCGCTGATTTTGGGTCGTAAGAATATTGTCCTTCAAAGCATTAAGAATATCTTGATTTTTTGTTGCAAAGTTTCTAGCTTTTTGGACCCTTGAATCACCAAAAATCAGATCCGAAAAGTGTGGGGCATCATAACCATAAAGTGCCTTGAATGGAGACATTTTTATGGACATATGATAAGTAGAATTGTAGCAATATTCACCAAGGTGCAGCCATTTAACCCATGCCTTTTGTTGACCTGAAACATAATTTCTCAAATATCCTTCAAGTCATTTGTTAACAATTTCATTTTGCCCATCAGTTTGGGGATGGTAGCTAGTACTAGGAGTCAATTTAGTACCACATAGCTTAAACAATTCTTGCCAAAACATGCTCAAAAATCTGCTGTCCCTATCACTCACAATGGATTTAGGCAAACCATGCAATCTGAAAACTTTTTTAAAAAACAAATCAGCAACTTGTATGGTTGTACAAGTTGTTGAAATGGCATAGAAATGAGCAAATTTTGTCAATCTATCAACAACAACAAATATGCAATCCTTCATGTATACCTTGGGCAAACCAAGTAATGAAGTCCATGGAAATACTTTCCCATTTCGATTGGGAATAGAAAGTGGCTGAAGTAAACCAGCTGCAAATTCATGTTCCCCCTTGTTTTCTTGGCAAATAACACATTCCCGAACATGCAAGAAGACATCCCTTTTCAAACCCTTCCAATAGAATCTTTCTCTAACCTGTTTGTAAGTCTTGTAGAAACCTGGATGGCCTAAAAGTGGAGCATCATGCATGGCTGTAATTAAAGCTTGTTTCAGCTTTGATTCAGGTACTAAAAACACTCTTCCCTTGCAAAAAATCAGTCCTTCTTTATGGCTGAACCTGTCATCTTCAACTTGCCCATTTATTAGTTTAGAACAAAAATCATTCTTTGCATATTCAGCCATAATTTTCACCTTCCAATCAGCAGAAATAATGGAAAGAGAATGAAAAGTAGGGTGCCTAAAAAGTGCATCAGCAGCTGAATTCTTCTTACCCTTTACAAACTCAATTTCAAAATCATATGATTGCAACTTTGTTACCCATTTCTGCTGTCTTTCATTCAGTTCAACTTGCCCCAAGAAGTATTTCAAACTGTTATGATCAGTTTTGACCACAAACTTGCCACACACTAAGTATTGTTTGAATTTGGTCAAGGCATGCATGATAGCTAGCATCTCTTTATCATAGATGCTGAAAGTTTTCTCCACATTTGAGAGCTTTCTACTCTCATAAGCAATGGGGCGTCCTTGTTGCATAAGTACAGCTCCAACTCCAATACCTGAAGCATCACAAGCAATAGTAAAAGCAATAGAAAAATCAGGAATAGCAAGTAAAGGAGTGGAAGTCATTACATCTTTCAGCTTTAGAAAAGCTAAAAGAGCCTCATTGGACCATGAAAAGGCCCCTTTCTTAGTTAATTCAGATAAGGGGGGCAGCCAAAGAAGAAAACCCCTTAATGAACCTCCTGTAGTAACTGCATAAACCCACAAAACCCCTCAATTCCCTTAGGTTGGATGGTATAGGCCATTTTTGTACATCTGAAACTTTAGTTTGATCAACCTTAAGATGTTTTTGTAGTAAACCTTGAATTTGTGGATGATAGGTGGCTGATTTTTTCCCTTCTGAACTGAAAATTACAGCTGCCCACTCAACGTCCATATGCCTTATCATCTTCTCCATTCTTTTGTATGAAACCTCCAAAATTTTGCAAGAATCTTTTGACCCATTTTCCTTGATTCCTTGCAACACCACATCTTTCCCTTCAAGCACAAATTTCAGTTCTAATTTATGATAATTAGTAACATAATCACCAAGTGAATACAACCATTGCACACCCAAAACCATATGTGGAATACCTCCTAAGGGAAAAACAAAGAATTGCTCATCTACTTGCATGTTACCAAAATTAATTTTTATGTTTCTTACCACTTTGTTGCATGTGATAAGATCACCATTGCCAATAGCAACATTAAAACCAGGAATGATAGTTGTAGGAAGATTTTTTCTAGTGGCAAACTTTTCATCAACAAAATTGTAAGTAGCACCACCATCTATTAAAACAATAACCTTTTCATCAAAAGATCTACCTGGTACCTTAATAGTGCGAAACTGATTCAGCGCACTTAAAGTGGCTAGGGAACCTTCGAGAACTTCCTCATACTCCCTTTGTGCTTCCTCTTCCAAGGGTGTCTCATCTCGCCTCATAAAAATCAGGATTATCGGAATCAGAATCAGAATGTAATTCAATGATTTTCATACCTCCTTCTCTCCATTTATGACCTCTTTGCCAAGGAGACTTGCAAATGAAACACTTGTTTTGTTTCCTTAGCTCATCTTTCTCTTCTTGTGTCAAGCGTGGGCCATTTGGGGGCTTATTAGGTGGCTGAAAACCAGATCTGAAACCTTCTCCATGCGTGGGATTCCTGCCATAAAAATTTCTCTCATTTCCACCTTGCTGCGTGAGGTTTCCTTGCTGCCCATACTGCTGTCCAAAAACTGTTTTTCTAGCTGCAAAAGGTGGTCTAGCAGGTGGATTATGTGCAAAATATTTCTTTCTAGGAGGTAAAACAGATTCTAAGCTTAAAGCTCTCTTAATGGCATCTTCAAGAGTGGCTAGTTCAAAAGCTTTAACTAATCCCTTCACGGGTTCCAACAAACCATCTATAAAAAGAAAAATTACCCTCTTGGGTGAAATATTTTGTACCTGAACTGAAAGTTGTTCAAACTCCTCCACATAGGCATGAATGGATGAAGTTTGCTTCAAAGTGGCAAGCTCCTTGAAATACTCTTCCACATTCCTCCTTTCAAACCTGTTCAAAACCCTCGTACAAAATTCATCAAATGTATCAATATCACCATGCCCTTGGGTTACTAACCCATGATGCCACCATGAGTAAGCACTACCCTCAAGGTGGAGTGTAGCAATCTGAACCGCATCGCCTTCGGAAATAGGCTCCAAGGTAAAATAAGTCTGCAATTTTTGAAGCCATGCCCTAGCTGTAAGACCATCTTGACCATTAAATGAGGGAATGGTCACCTTTTGATGCAAAAAGGGCTTCTTTTTCTCTTTTTTAGCCTCAACAATGGATTTACCCACAATCTTCAAATATTTATCAAAAGAAACTGCTGCTCTAAAACCCTCAGATTTATTACTATAAGCAGCAAACCATTCATCTAATTCATCAATTACCTCATTTTCCTCCCGTGGAGGTGGTGGAACAAGGAACATAGGCTTGGACGGCCTAGGCAAGGGAGTGTGTGAGTTAGATGATGACTCATGCCCATTGTTGTTGCCTCCCCTTTCTCCTTCCCTCCTTGTGCCATTTGGGTTGCCCAAAGCTGCCCTCAATTCTTGCTGATTTGTTTCTTGTAAGGACACCATTCTTTGCAGCATGTCAAGTAGGGCATTGAATTTTTGCTCAGTCCTATCAACTGGCCTTTGGGGCTCCTCAACCTCTTCACTGTTTGACATTTCCAAAGCGAGTATGTTTCTCCTAGTAAAATACTGATGAACAGGAGGATGATGCATAAAACAATATCAAACCCTAAAAAGATGGAAATCTAAAATTCTGAAAATTTTGACCACCAAAAAAAATTTTTGAAACCACAGAACTGCAAATTGGTCAAAAGGGTATCCAAATCTACAATTTTTTATTTTCTGAAAAAAATCCCTAAAAATCCGCGATTTTCACTAGGGCACAACTTTTCACCACAGAAACACACTTATCACCACGAATAACTGAAAAAACACTGAAAATGCTGAAACTAACCACAGTCTGGCAAGATTCCAGCTCTGATACCACTTGTAATGTCCCTTTTTAAGAAACAACAAACCCTTACTACGAAAATGCAGAAATTAAGTACAGCAAGGAAATAACTCAAAAATTGCTCATAAAATAACACAAGTATGAGGAGAAATCAGCCAGTATCATATATTAAATATTGCCAAACCAATACAACGCTCCCCAAGGCTGAACAGATGCAAAAACTCCTCAAAAATGACCCCAAATACAAGCGTAGGGTTTGGGGCTGCCAACAGATCTGAAACACATGACACAAATGCTCCCAAAAATGCCACGAACTCCTCACGGATGCCTCTTTTTGTATTTTTGATATTTTAGGGCAATAACACCTGCAATGATATTGCCAAGACCCCAATCATGCACTTCCAATGCACTATGGGAATGAGCAAGACCTGCAATCTCAACTCATGGAACCTCTAGGGTTTCAATATTCAATTCTCATATCAACATAACATGCCCAAAATGGGACGTCTCACTCCCTTATATAGGGTGAGGTTCTAATTTGGAGTTGACATCTCCCAACCCTAAAATCACTTAAAGGGCCTTATTACAACATAAAAACATAAAACATAAATAAACACAACTTAAATTATGTCTCCTAGTCACATGAACCCCTTTTTCACTTTTATAATTAAGTGCAGGAGACATTTACAAAAATATTTATTTTTGGGACATTACAGAAACTAATTATGAAGATCAATTGCTACTAAACAATGTGGGAAAAATCGGCATGATTTTTTTCACCTCACCAATTTTTATAGGTTAAATCATAACAATTGTGTTTTATTCACAAGTGACCATTCATTTCAAAAAAATCACTCAATAAATCAGCAAAAAATTGCCCAGTGAAAAGTGCCCAAGAATCAAGATGTCGTCTTTTTTTTTATTTTTTATTTTTCTTTTTTTAGAATCCTCAGTTTGTGCATTTTTTCTCATCTTGCAAAAATCCAAAGCAGAAGGTGAGAGCTTGTGAGCATAAGCAAACACATTAAGAGCATCACCAACTGAATTTGTACAATATTTTGAGCAAAACTAATGGATCAAATATTGAATTTCCAGCTAAACAATTAGAAGTAAAAAGGAAAGACGTTTCAAATGTTGACTCAAAGGCCACCTTCAGTGATCAATTAAAAGTAATGGATCCACAAGTACCCTCCAATAAAGCAAAGTCTGCAGGCTACTGACTCCTGTGCCGTGATAACATCTTTAGACTCACTTTCTACCTCCAAATACGATGCAAAGGCCAATCATGCTTTAGGATCATAGATACCCATTTCTAGCCCATTGCTTTGTAGAGAGAGTTTCCTATGTGAATTTCTCTACTCGAAAAAGGTTTGGTTCTTGGAGACTAGCTCATTACTCCAATTTACTGGGATTTTCATAGATCACCTCCACTCTGAGGGTCCTCATTGGGCACTCCTCAGAATATCCTACCAAAGAAATGCTAAACAGTTTTGCCTCTCTTGGATGTCCGTGTTCTAAGCTAAGGCTATTAGAATCAACATCTTCAATTTCCTCCATCTCAAAATCGAAACTGCTTTTGTTTTTGTGTATGGCTTCATAAGAACACAACTTTTTACCATTATCAGTCTTTTCAAAATCCTTCTTGTTATACTTATTTTGACACACTTGCAAAGGCTTGAGTTTTAATAATCTAATTTTCTTCTAGTTTCACTTAATGCAGACGGTACAAAGAACCTTTGTTGGCATAAAAGGTTTTCTAAGTTCTTCCACCAACTTAGCTTTATATATTGCATCCTGAATCTATTCACTTTTGATATTAGACTGAAGTCATTTGACATAGCTATCTGGCAATAGATATATTGAAGCATGGTTTACCAAGGAAGCTAAGGATTCCCATGTTGATGAATATCCTCTCAGTGATCTTGTGTGTCATGGTAGCATTAACTACTTGAAATAATTAGTATTCTGGAACTGAAATTCCATCAAGAAAACTTACATAAAACCATTCCAAGTGAGAGTACATCCATTCATTTCTCCATGTCATCAACCAATACAATGTGGGCACCTCTCCTTCGAACCACAATCCAACAATGGTAATTGCTTTGTCATTGAATTTCCCAGGACTCAAGAGCAACAATAATTCATTTTAGTATCCAATAGAATATTTCATGAGGGATTACTCCATTGAACATGGCCAAGACTGTCATAGCAAATGTTTTATGTGCCATGCATTTCAAGTCTCACTCAGTTTTTCCTGTAAATCTGTTGCATTCTATCAAAGTTCATTCATCTCTTCAGGGTTCAAATTTTAGTTGGAGCCTTCCTAAGTTGGATTGGATGGCTCCAAACTGACCAATCTCTGCAATTGATTATCTAACTTGCCCTCATATTTACCTCCATCTTGCTGGCAAATGTGACCTCCATCTCTTGACGATGCAAATAGATTATATTGTTTAAATCATTCTCAAGTCATATTTCCATTCTGGCATACGCTTCACCAGGCTTGTCAACTTGCGTAAAAATTGTTTCCTTGTGCTCAATAAATTCATTATAAAATTCTGTCTTAATTTTTTGGAGTTGAACAATAGTGGCTTGACCTTCCTGGGGTTGTGGCTCCATAACTCCTAGAATCACGTAGGTTTAGTTTTCTTTTTAATATAAAAATATGATTTTTTTAATATTAAAAATAGCTTATTTCAAGGTTAAAAATTTGATGTTCTTTTTTAAATAATATATATGTCACTATTTTTTATAAATGGCATGAGCTCAACCAGTTAAATTCCTCACCTTGCAAGGAGGAGCCCTAGGTTTAAATCTTGTCAAACATGATACATTGATACATGCATAATTTGTTGTAATACCACTGTGTGATCATGATGTAATACAAGGAACCATTTAAAGAAACATATATGCCACTTTTTCTAAATAAACTCTTTTTTGAATATTTCATATTTTTTAAAATGCTGACACATATATTGTCCACCCAATGACTATTTTTTAAAATTATATTAGTGAACCATAACCCATTTTTTGATAGAGTCATGTGGATTCTCATTCTTAACCCCTATGGCCATGTATTAGTTAATTTGTTTTCTTTTTCTTTTTTTAAAACATAATGGTTATGTATATGACTTTATTTTATCTATTTTTATGGCCATATGTATAGTTTTTCTCTCTTTTATAAAACTTTATTTTCTTAAACTACAGTACACAACATCACCAAGGACAAAACATCTTCAGACATTTCCTATTGCTCATCCTCTAACCCAGATCCACCAAACACACAAACAACACTAAGATGAATTCAGCAAACGTCACAAACAGTTGCACTGAGGTCTGCAGACTTAGCCACAGAAACCTCTACAGACTGTTTGAATAGCACCACCACCACAGCATGAAGGATTATCCCTTTGAGGGCAATTTCTGCTCTTCAATTCTGACCTAATACCCTAGCTGCTGTATAGTATTTTCTGGTCAATACTGTTATCATGGTTAGTAGTCAGGCAAATTTGTTCTCCACAAGTTTCTCCCCCCATGAATTTGCAGTCATGTTGGTGTACAGCAATCTTCTAGAACACTTCACTCAACTCCACCATGCATTTTATCAGGGGATGCAGGTCTCAGAATCAATGTCTGACACCGCATGAAATGGTACAGAATGGTGCAGAGGCAAAAGAAAATAAATATATTTTTGATATAGAAGATATGACACAAAATGATGGGGAATAAAGTGGCTGATATTCAAAATACAAGCCCCTATCAGGCACAAACAAAGGGAAACACCTTCTTTATAACCATTAGTAAGTGTAATGTCCCCATTTTTCATATTTTTACTATACATAGTTGTGGAGTGGAGTCTTGATGTGTTTTGGTGTGTTGAGAGTATTTTTGGTGAAATTTGGCAATTAAATAATAAAAAGGGGGAAATGAGGGTGTATGCCCCATTAGGAGAATAAATATCATTTTATTATTATTTTCTAAGGTATTATTAAGTGAAATCAAAAAGTGCCACCTCAATAAAGAATTAAAAGAATGTCTATATAAAGAGGAGTAGGGGGCTCATTTGAGGGATCTTGGATTATTTTATCTCTTCTACATTGTTGTATTTGGCTTTGCAGCTAATACACTTTTCTCTTGTGGACGAAACCCTACGAGAGAATTCTCTCTTGCGGACGAAACCCTGCAAGGGATAGCTTTGAGGACGAAAACCCTCTTGGCTAGAAACCTAGGACGAAAACCCTAGAGTTTCTTTGAGGTAAATCCAGCCAGGGTTTACAATTGGGTTTATTGAGACATTCTCGCATCATTTATTGAAGATTTCTTGGGCAGCATTCATATCAGATTTGGGGAGATCAGATTTGGGGTTTTGGGAACCCTTCTTTGTGTGGTATTTCAGATTTGGTGTGGCATTATAGTTTCAGATTTTTGCAGCAGAGTTTAGCAGTGTTGTGGCTGGGCATTTGTGAGTTGTTTTCATTCAATAATTTAGCAGAGGTTGTGTTGTTTGTTCAGCATCCAGGATTTTATATTAATGTTTTGGGTATGATCTATGTAATTGTGATTCCAGGAAAAATAATAAAAATATTGTGGTATGTTTGTGAGAAATCTTAGAGTTTTGTGGTGAACTTTTCTGGGTATTTGTAGACCTGATTGATATCTGCATGATTCAGTATTTTCTAGGTATTTGTAGATCTGATTGATATCTGCATGATTCAGAATTTTATTTGATATAAATTGCATAGTTAGGGTTTTTCCTTAGTTGGCACATTACAGTGGTATCAGAGCTTGTTTATCCTGCCATCTTGTGGGATTTTTTATCTAGGTTTTTTTTCATGTTTTTTTGAATTATGTATTGCAATAGGTTTTTTTTGGGTATTGCAGATTTAGAGTTTTCAGCTTCTGGGTATTGGCAATTTGAATACCCATTTGGTTTATTTGGGCTTTATTTGAGCTTAGGTATTGTTGATTCATAGTTGATTCATCAGATCTGACAATTTTGGGTTTTGAGAAAAAATTTCTGAAGAATCTCTGCAGAACTAGCATATTACAGATCAAGTTTTGATTCAGCAGATCCTACCAGCCAGTGAAGATGTCTACAGTTGATAAATCTTTGGGTGAGCTATTCCGAGATTTGTATAATATAATGAAGGACCCAGACTTTAAAGAGCATTTTTTGAAGATGATTGCCAAACCCAAACAAATGGAATCAAATAGGGATCTTGAAGCAAAAATTGATGACCCTAAATCTGAAGCAATGAAAATGGTGGCAAAAGATAAAGATGAAGACATTCACACAGTTAATGAGCAGCCAAGAGAGGAAAGAAATGAAGATGGTAAAACAGAAAATATTAAGAGCAATTCAAATTTGCTCAGTCCTGCTTTAATACCTAGCAATGGAGATTTCAGTGAAGAAGGCACAACTGAAATGGGTGAGGTATCTGCACTTAAATATGATAAATTTCCTTTGGCCTGCAAAAATTCATATTGTTTTGTGGATACTCCTCTGTTTGAAATGGATGCTACATCGAATAATAATAATCTTGTTTCTGAGTTGGACACCATTGAAGATGGTGAAGGTGAAGATAGCCATGGCAGTACATCTAGTCTTGAATACTATGAAGAAAATCAAGAATTTTCCCAACAAGTTTCAGGACCTCTATCAAATATGGATACAACAAATTCTGTTTTGCAGCAGAATAATATTTCTTCTGGATACCTTACAAGTTCAGCTCCTTTGTCTCAGATATTAGTACCAAATGCAATTGATGAAAAATTAGCAAGGCAACAAATTGATGGCATAGTACAACAGTATGAATATGAAGTAGACAGCTTTGTGGAATCAGATTCTGCTCTGGACATTGATGTGTTCAGTGAAACACAAGTGACATTCAAAGCCTTTGAAGAGCATGATGGAGAGTATGATGAGAGTGAACACATAGGAGTTTACAAATTAGATTTCAGTAATGATAGAGTTGGTGAGTATTGGTTTGATTTGGAAAATGAACATGAGATTTACAATAAGCATGCAACACCAAAAATACATCAGCCATTAGACGCATGGGATCCAAGTATTTCAGCACCTAGTTATGATGAGGAACCGGTTTGGGATGAATTTCATCTTGAACAAGGAGCTGCCCAAAATTTATTTCAAAAATCATGCAAAGGAAATGACATTGAGATGGCTGATCCTTGCATTAAAGACAAATCCAAACTGTTATTTCATAGGGCTGATTATGATCAAGAAGAAGAGGAGGTAAATTTTGAAGGAGTAACTATTTCAGCCTTAAAACAAGGAAACATGCCCATGGATTACATCACCAAATTGGCCAAAGATAGAGGTAACAATTATATGAGGGTTGTAATGAATGAATTTGCTCATTTCCCTATTGTTACAGTCGTCTTAACAACAATAGAGGAGTTTCATTTGTTCTTTGGAAGGGTGTGTAGATCTCATAGCATACATGGGGATATTGTGAATATTTGGGACAGCAGATTCACACCTTGGGATCCGGGTATATTGGCACCCAGATGTGAGGAAGTACCCATGGGGAATGAACGCCCTATTGACTTCAATACCATCCACATTTCATTTCAGAGTTCCAAAAACTCAGTTTTGAATTTCCAAGAAGTTCGTCCTATTTTTGAGAGTCTTTGGGTGAGCTTGGGAAACATCCCCCCCTTGGAGCCACTCTTGAGCCATGGGGAGGCACAAAGCAGCCTTAAGGAAGTTGCAAGAAGGTATGTTATCAGTTCTGATTTTTGTTGGCAATATAACAGTAGTTCTCCATTTATGGGCAGCATTAGCATTGTGGAAAAAGAGACATTGATGGCACCTATGGTTGCATTCTTGTTGAGACCTAAGACTGCATTTTTGGTAATGAATGAGGATGCATCTTTGATGATAGAATGGACTGAGTTTTTGTTCAAAATGACTACATCACTGATGGAGATTGAGGCTGCACATTTCATGTTCTATGAGGACATACACTTCTTGATAAAAGAGGCTGTGTTTGTGACTTCTGTGTCTAATCTTACCACTCTGTTTGAGACGCCTTGGTCTGCATCTTTCATAACTAATGAGGCTGTTTTTCTAAGGGCAACTTGGACTGATTGTTCACTGATTTTTGAGGTTGCATCTTCTCTGTCTTTTAGGACTGTTTTTGTGATGAATTCTGGGACAGAGTTGGAGATGTATGGGACTACATGTTGGTTGATTTGTGAGACTGCATATTTGTCTTTGGAGGCAACATCTGTTGAGAGAGTTAAGACTGAAATGTTGACAACATACTGGACTGCATTTTTTATGACGGATGGGGCTGTGTTTTTGACTCATTGGACAGCACTTTTGAGGGAAGCTTTGGCCAAGTTTTTTATTAAGAAGACTGCAAACTCCATGACAAATAGGACTGCAATAATGATGACTGATGCAGCTGCGTTGACAATGAGTTTTGGGGCTACATGTGACACATTGTTTGGGACAATTCCTCCCAAGCTAATTGAGATCTTCATGAGGTTTGAATTGGCACTTTACATGATGTATAAGAAGGTGTTTTGCATGTTGTTTAGGACTGTCTTTTCTTCAAAAATTAGAGCTGTGTTTCTTGAGGAGCTATTTTGGGCAGCATTGGTAAGGGCATTTGAGGTAAATGGCAAGTTTGGCATTGGTATTATCACATGGTGGGCCTTAGAAACATTCATAGGATGGAAAATAGGGACTGCAAACATTGGGAAGATAGACGTTGCATCCCGGGAGCCTTGGAAGGTTGCTAATGGCGTCATGAAAGCAACCATAATTTATTCTGTTGATAACACATTGATGGCTGCCATTTCTATAAGAAGGACTGCAATTTTGATCAGCCATGGGACATTACATTCTGATCAGCCTTGCTTAGATTGTTTTGATAAGGAGGAGGAAGATACCATTTCATTCTTGGATAATCTTGGGAACACATCTTCAGTATTGGGGTGTTTGGGGGAAAACGTTCTTCTCTTGGGGTCACTTTTGCACCACTTGAAGACATGGATCAGCCATGATACTACTTACATAAGGTATGACATTCATTCTGATTTTTATGACAGCTGTTTGAAGAGTTTTGGCATTCATGAGTTGGTTACATTGATAAGTTATGGGAATGAAAGATTGATGATGGATGGAGCTGGTAATTGGTATGGCATAATCACGTCATGTGGAAGAAATTGGGCTGCATTATGGAGTATTTTTGAGAGCAGGACATTAGCATTTGGAGATGATATCTTGCTAATTCTCAGAACTGATTTTTGGGCAGCCATTGGAACTGTTTTTGGGAATAAAAAGTTGGCATCGCTGGTAATTCATTGGGATTCATTTTGCATTCAAACTATGACTGCACCTACAACACTTTGTGAGACAGAATTGGAAACAGTTTTCACTTTGTATAGGCTAATTGATGAGACATCAGGGGCTGCGCTTCATATCAGGTCTGATTTTCTCATATTTGCTGTGTTTTACTTGATTAGAAGGGCTGCTACATCACACCAAATTTCAGTTTTGATTGAGAGGGGGAATGAAATTGTTCATGATAGAAAGTGTGCAGGAATGTTTTTCATGATGTCAAAGACTGCTTTTCATTCAGAAATCAGAACTGAGTTTGTTTCGAAAAGGGAAATTGAGGAACATGAATTGGTAGACTTCATATACACTTATTTGCAAAACATGAAAGATGAAGCATATATGGCAAAGATAGTACTTCAGAAATCAGCATGTATGGACCTTGGAGTGGCCTTGATGGATACTTGGAGAATTGTGTCTCTACATGTTGATGCTGCCAAGAAGAAGACAGTGGCGCAGCATCAGCATGATGGACCTACTCCTTTAACATTTATTTGGGATCCTGGAATCACCATTGGTTTCAGCTTGATGATGAGAAGATGGTGTTGGAATTGCTTGAGGACAAGCAATTTTGGGAGGGGTGGTATTGTAATGTCCCCATTTTTCATATTTTTATTATACATAGTTGTGGAGTGGAGTCTTGATGTGTTTTGGTGTGTTAAGAGTATTTTTGGTGAAATTTGGCAATTAAATAATAAAAAGGGGGAAATGAGGGTGTATGCCCCATTAGGAGAATAAATATCATTTTATTATTATTTTCTAAGGTATTATTAAGTGAAATCAAAAAGTGCCACCTCAATAAAGAATTAAAAGAATGTCTATATAAAGAGGAGTAGGGGGCTCATTTGAGGGATCTTGGATTATTTTATCTCTTCTACATTGTTGTATTTGGCTTTGCAGCTAATACACTTTTCTCTTGTGGACGAAACCCTACGAGAGAATTCTCTCTTGCGGACGAAACCCTGCAAGGGATAGCTTTGAGGACGAAAACCCTCTTGGCTAGAAACCTAGGACGAAAACCCTAGAGTTTCTTTGAGGTAAATCCAGCCAGGGTTTACAATTGGGTTTATTGAGACATTCTGCATCATTTATTGAGGATTTCTTGGGCAGCATTCATATCAGATTTGGGGAGATCAGATTTGGGGTTTTGGGAACCCTTCTTGGTGTGGTATTTCAGATTTGGTGTGGCATTATAGTTTCAGATTTTTGCAGCAGAGTTTAGCAGTTTTGTGGCTGGGCATTTGTGAGTTGTTTTCATTCAATAATTTAGCAGAGGTTGTGTTGTTTGTTCAGCATCCAGGATTTTATATTAATGTTTTGGGTATGATCTATGTAATTGTGATTCCAGGAAAAATAATAAAAATATTGTGGTATGTTTGTGAGAAATCTTAGAGTTTTGTGGTGAACTTTTCTGGGTATTTGTAGATCTGATTGATATCTGCATGATTCAGTATTTTCTGGGTATTTGTAGATCTGATTGATATCTGCATGATTCAAAATTTTATTTGATATAAATTGCATAGTTAGGGTTTTTCCTTAGTTGGCACATTACAGTAAGGTTCATAACAATGTTTGACCCAAATCTGCCAACTTAAAATGCATACAAAGGAGATGACAGAGTTCAATCCAAAACAGAGCATGACGACTAATGCTTGAAGAATTTGTTGGCATTAAATGAGGAGAGGAGAATAGCTAGATGGATCGATGCACAGAACAATATCAAAGGAATCTGAGGCATGATAAACATCTAGAGAAGCAAAATACTATTGGGGCATAAGTGTTGACATACAATGGAAAATCTATTGTTAAGGCCACAAACCAGAAGCTGCTAGTGGGTGGTAGATGAGCATTAAAGTCATATCCTACAACTAGTCAATCCAAAGACATGGCGAATAGGTCAAGGTTGAATATCTATAAATGAAGAAAATAAACACAGAAGCAACGGGTCAAATTGCATAAAAAAATCAACCATTTAGATCAACCCTTATTCTTTCGAACTCAAGGCTCTTAGATGGCTGATTTTGTTTCAAGGTCTGGCTAGTAGCATAGCATAGATTGCAAAAACTGAATCTTGAATGGTGTTTGTGTCCAATGTGGGAGAAAGAAATCAAACACATGCTTTGGTAATGCCAACACTAGACAGCTTTGAGCCTAATTCTTCCAAGACTTTAGACAATTGTTCTCCAGCACAGTCAATGGAAAGAAACAATTTCCAGACACAGCTGAAATTGTAGGAAATTTATTTGGTCCTTCTGGTGTGTTCTTAGACTTGAAATCTTATCCTCTTATAGTGTAAGGCAATTTTTACATCTTCTGGACTTGGTAATAGAATAGTAATGCGTAGGGTGTCTTCTGTGGGCATAAGCAAGTCTTTTATAAAATTAAATATCGTAACTGTTCAAGATGTTTAAGTGATTGTAAGGTGAATGTTGTACCATTTATTTTCAGAACGTCTTAGATGTATAAATAACTTCCATTGTGCTAAGTTACATATGATTAAAGAATCTACCATGTCTATCATAATATGCTTGCTCTCCTTGAGTAAGAAGTAACTGTCTTCAAAGAATGTGCATTTGTACTGATATTCTCCATTACCAAATGTAAAACTTGGTCTTTGGCCAAAGAAAAGGTTATATTTTTAAAGCAAAAATGCATTATATTCCTCTACAAAATTGCAACAAAACTAATCATTCTGCACATATACAATTCTACACCTTCTGAAGAATGTGTTCAATCAAGCATGAAATTTTTGTTTTTCCCCCGTGTGGACAAAGGGATTTGCATGTAAGTTGTCATTTGAATCTGATTATTATTCATGAAAGCATCATATGCAAAATATATAGTACTTCTTTGTAACGAAGTATTCATTTGAATCTTAAACTATGAACTTGTGTAGTGTACATCGACAAACATAAAGCTATGATGTGATAAGTTTTATAGTAGCTATTCATAATTTCATATCTACAAATTTCCAAAATGATTATAACAAATAAGCACACTTACGGTAAAATGAGAGAAGACCAAGTAAATATTTCCTTGGTTTCCTCTGATCCAAGAAGAGGTTGTCTACTGCCCTCAATGTCTGAACCTGCTGATTTGGCTTTGACTTGCATCTAAAAATCAAAATAATTCATCAAACATGTCTTAGAATCAAGATACCAAACCATATCATTGCAAAACAGAATTCACAAAGAAGCATCAGAAAGAAAGAACAATGTGATATCATTAGCAGTAACTACTGAACCAAAATGCTGAAAAAGCCTGCATTTTGTTGTTAAAGCCTTCACATCAAAAGAACAAAATGGAAATTCACAAGATAATTAATAAGCATGACAATGAAAAGATCCAATCAAAGTGAACATGAGAAAGAAGGGATGATATGCAGGTGTAGGAAGCAATCTTTGATAAATGATGTATCCCCATGTTTACAAGTCATTGTACCGCATAAAGTTGGATACTCATGATTGTAGAAAGGGATTTTACATATTCCCAACAGTTCCCTTTCCATGTAATAAACTACAGATCTGCAAGCATTGTAGTATAGCAATAATAATGCACAGAAAATCCTGCAACAGCATTTAATAACAGCAGTAATGGCAGAAAATACAGCAATGACAGATAACAGTAAATACAGCAGTTTTATATTAATAATGGCATGAGTGATACAGCATTACAGTACAGCCTGCAAACCCTAGGCTGATTAATCTCCATGGCTGCATCAATCACCCTGCATTATCTCCTTACTGTCTGCACATCTCCTATGGGTGAACGAACAACTTGAATGAATGAGGGGGGGTTTATTTATACACCCACCAAGTAGTTATGTTTCCCAACTACCTTGCAACTACCCTCAAATTACATTTCATGTGCATTTGCTTTGCATTACATTTCATTTGCACTACAGGACGAAATAACCTATGGCTTATAATTTAGCCGACATATTTGACTTGACATGACTTTATTCTTTACGTACAATATTAAATTGTACTTTACAACATTAAAATATATGCACATGCGTTTCGTCAAACACTTTGCTTGCATTTACAATATAACACATAATATCAAAACTGGTTCAGCAGATAAGGATATCTCAATGTGCCTGTCTACAATGATAAAGCGATAATACATATATAACTAGCATATATTAGTTTCCCTTTTGCACTCTTCTCAAAGGAAATCATTGCTGAAAACCATTCACACGTAGCAAACTGGCATAAGAAGAGATCTGTTGTTCACATCACTTATTCCAAAAAGAATGACTTCATTTTGGGATTTTGCTCATATTCTTGGATGCTGATGTCATTCAAATGCATAAGCAGAGCAGCTCCATATGAGAGGTAACTGCAACAATATCAGTTCATTCTTGAGTTTAAGTTTACTGTTACTGATCTCTCATAGACGTCTCTGGATTTCATGTTTCAGTATGAATATTAGAAGATGGTTGATTTGTTTGTTCATGAAAATTGCTGAACAAAGTTAGACAGGACTTCCCTACACCCCCATCAAATGGCCATATGAAATATATCCACGGAAAAAATTATCATGTTTGTGATTTGGAATGGTTGTTACATCCTTCAGCTCTTATCCCCCTAAGTTTTGATCAACAAAAGTCTTTTGGAAGAAGGATGATAATTAAGGGTCCTTAACTTATGCGCTAAAATAATATGAAACATAATTAATGTCTACCATGAAAAATCTGACTCGTGTACCTGCTTTGTATGATTAGTACTATAAATTTTAAGAATGACAGCTGATATATGTAGTAAAGTTGACTTGAGATGCCATCCATAAGATTATCCGAGTTTCTATGAGGCATTGTGATGAAAAGAACCCTGGTTTCAACAGATTGAATGTATTTTATGTTTTATTTTTGGATGGTTGTTATGGAAAGAGTCTGGAAGCTCCCTTCTAAATATAGATCCTAAACCTACTTCAAAGTACTTTAAATACATGTAAAACTTATGATTTACCCAATAAAAATAATCTATAAAAGAACAATTGCAGAGCAAGCTAAAGAACAGAAATGCTATATTACATTTAAATGCAATATTTCATATAGCTGGATAGAAATTGTGACACATATGTCAGTTAATCACCCATACATAACCATTTGGTAGTTACAATTACACAAAAGCAAAAATAAAGACTTAGATCATTCCTATATTAATGCACATAGCTTTCCATTGATCAATAAAGCATGTAAATAAGCAGGGAAAAAAACTGTGATATCCAAAACTATTGTCTAGACTCTACATCTATCCCTCTAAATATATCCATGCTGACACCAATAAAAGAGGTGTGGGAAATGCAAATATAGACTAAATAGGTGACTGCCTGTGGGAATCTAATACTTGGGCAACTTGGATGGTGGAAGTCATTATCATGTGCTGCATAGACCATGTAGGCTTTAATGGCAAATAAAGAACAGACCCCTTTGGCCCAACTGTGGGAACTGTTGGAAGATCAGGCCACAGATAGCTAAAGCTGCTGATGATCCCACTCCAGCACTTAAAATGCCTTTGAATCAGTTCTGCTCCTACAAAATTCTTCTTTGACATTACCTTTTTAGCAGCAAGTTTGCCTCTAAAAGTAGCCAAAATGGGCTTCCAAGGTGATCCTTCTTAAATTCCTGCAAATACTGTCAGGTTGAGTTCCAATTGTATGGTTTGCTACTTCCATTAATTAATTTTTTTAATATTATCTCTCTTCTGGACCACTATCTACTTCACAGACTCTGCTTGTTTGGCAGCTTCAATTTGCCAATAGCTCCTTTCCATGTGAGGTCCCTTTTCAACATACGTCATAGGTCTTTGTAAAGAAGACAATGTGCCAATATGAAATGGCATGGACATTAATCTCAGCTGCATTACATCATGGAAATAGAGAAGGTAATTTGTGTCTACCCCTGCATTGTTCAATATTTTTAGAGGCATGGGATGAAAATGCCAACTAGTGGTCTGATATTCCTTTATAAGAATAATCCTTGGTGCTAGTCTTAAGAAATGCTAAAGATAACAACAATAAAGCAGATCTGAATATCTTGAGCAGCCAAGCATTGAACTTGCATGTTGCCTTTATTCTTTGGTCATCTGTATAACTCCATTCCTTATTATCTTTTAATAACAAGACCTCTTTAGTATTTGCTTGGTCAATTTGAAGCAGTCAGCTTCTAGATGCAACCCAACTTTGACCTTCAAATTGTTCTCTTTTTGAATATAATGTAAACCAATCCTTAAACTTCAATCACATCTCTATTGAAGGAAAAACAAAATGATTAAATCTTATCAATTATCCGTGGTATTCAATATTTTTAGGCATGGGCAAAAGTATCAAGTGGTCTGGTACCCTTTATTGGTTTTATCCTTGTTACTAGTCTTAAGAAATGCTGAGATAATAACAATAAAGCACTCTCAATCTCTTGAGCAGCCAAGCATTGAACTTGCATGTTGCCTTTAGTCTTTGGTCATCTGTAATACTCTGTTCCTTCTTCTTTTTAAATAATAAAATCTCTTTTGGTTACTCGTACAATTTGAAGCAGTCCGCTTCTAGGTATTACCAAAATTTGACCTCCAAATTATTCTCTTTTTGAATATGATGCAAATCAATCCTTAATAAATTTCAGTCACTTCTGTGTTGGAGAAAACAATGATTGAATTTATCAAATCTTATTTGGAATCCCCTCTTATGCATCATGCTAGCACTTACCTACTTGACATACAGAGCAATTCTGAGGCCACTAGATGAACCCATATCTCAAATCTGATAATAAAACTAAAAAAACTTACAACTACATTTAAGATTTCTGAAATTTTTTTGAAAACTAAAATCTTAAGAATCTGAAATGCATTTGTACCAACAGAAACAACATTGCATTTGTAAAACCTCAGAACAAAACTTTATTTAAATAGCAATTGAAACAAGAGATAGAATAAGAAATAGCTTCCATGAGAAAGTATAGGCACGACCTCAGGTCCAAACAATTTCAGGGGTAGTATACACATTTTAGCTAGACATAAAATCATCTTCTGCAAATTATCTGCATAAAATCATCCATCAAACATCATTCCTAAACGTGTTTTAAAATTTACTCTGATGCTTAATTTAGTGAACCTAATTCCTACATTATATGATAACTTAATACTATATTTGCACCTTATATTATCATAATATATATAAGCCCATTTTATCTTATAATTTATACAAGGTTATAGTTAAGGTAGGTTGGTTAGGTCATATCTCTTACATTACAGCTTTTGAATATATACAAATATATGTCTATCATTTGATGTAGAAGGTATTCATCCGTTTCTCTTTTATATAAAATATTTTATATGTTCAGTCCATTATAGATTGCACATAAAAGACTTATTGGCTATCAAAGATATGCTTTATGGTTCAGCTTTTAGTATGTGACCAGAAATTGTTTTTCTGAGTTGTAGCCTATACTCCTTGCTTATGGCTGAAATAATTTAGGGCCTCTGCATATTTGTTTTCCAGATGCAAGTATCTACTTTTGACCAGTACCTACCTGGTGTTCACCTCACCTCCCCAGTGTTGCACAGCATCAATTTGGTATCTACTAACACCTGCTTGACCCCTCGACATTTGCATTCCATCCAACTTGCTTCCACTCGCCAGAAGATGTAAAAAGATACAGATCAAGATGCAAAAAAGTGCAATTCGAGACACGAAACAGTGCGATTAGAGACACAAAGGGTTGGAGTCCAAAGCATGCAACTGAAGAAAAAAAAATGTGAGTGCCAAAGAGTAACCCACGATGGGAAAAGGTGCAACTGATAGACAAAAGGTGTGATCCAAGATAAAAGAAGATGGGAGACCAAAATACAAAGAGGTTCAACCCAAGATATAAACCTGACTGGCTAACCTTTAAAAAAAGTTGAAGTCGTTTTTGACAAATTGACTATTGCTTTTATTTTAATAGAGTATGTCCCAACACCTTCCCAAGTATGTGACCTAAATATTCGATGTCATTTCCTTTTTTAAACTACATTTGGATTTTGTTCCATAATATTTTCTTATAAGATGTAAAAAACCTTATCCATGTACTAGAAGTGATCCTTCACATCTTACTATCTATTAAAATATCATCAAAAAATATTTAAAGACAAAACGGTAAGTTGTCGATTTCCTCTCCCCTAACATTCTCTTCTGTGGTTTTTGAAAGATAAAGTTCTGCCCTTTTGATCTAGTCCTTTCCTCTCTTTTTCATTAGTAAAGGTTTTCAAAAGTTGTGCACATATAACTTGTCACTAGGTCCAGTAGTTATTATTACTAAAAGTAATATCTTAAGAATGCATAAATGACCTGCTTTAGAATCATGTCAAGTGTATACATAAATGCTGTTGGTCAAGTCCAGTCCTATTGGCCTTTGCTGAAAAGTTCCAACTTCAGCCTAAAACTATCCCGACGCATATAGTTCCTATAATGATATGTGTTCTTACATTTAATGCTTTTACTTTTAAAGTTTCATTGTCGGTCACTCCCTTGAAAACCTATAAAGGTTGATCAGTTTTCATGAGCCTTCTTAAGGCATCTTAAGTTATTACAGTATAATATGATGAACACAACATGGGCTGTTATAAGTGCTCAATTTTTGAAAGGCACAATTTTTAAGTCGGTTATTTATTTTATATTGAGTTTACAAAGAACTTGATCTCTAACTCTGTAGTACAGTAGTAAACATACGAAAAGTAGCCATTCTGTCAGTTGAAGGATAGTGATAACTCATCAAAGATCGCATAGATTTGCACTTCTTTTTTATTTTTGGTCCAAACTGAGATCTGCACTATTGTCATACAGGTGAATCGGTATCAAGTTTAACCACTCATGTGGCAGAAATCAACCAGTTTTCGCCCTGGAAGATGTGAAGGTTATTTTGAAAGAGAATTGATGATTCACAAAGAGACAAAAGAATCAATCATAATAGACAAAAAAAATTGGACAATCTGAACAAAGATCATGGTTTGTGCCTTAACCCTTCATGAAGGCTTATTTATATGTTGCATCAAGTCCCCTTTAAAAGGAGACAAAGAACGTGGCGCTGCAAAAAAAGAATGCGAGAAAGTTCCCCTAAATCCCAGGAAAAAGGAGACGTCTGTCCAAAATATTTAAAAGGAAAAATTACAAATATAGAAGCACATAGTTAATTTCTAATATGAATCATGCATATCCAAAAAGTTTTAGCAAGCATAAAAAGGTTCAATCCCATTTTCCATGATTATATGAACAACAAGAACTGCACTTGAGAGTCAATGGATGGAAACTAAGTTTTCACACTGGGAGTATTATAGGAAAGCAAAGTCAATGTATGAATGTCAGTAGAGCTCTTGTTCAACAGCATTTTCCAAACAATTTTAACACTGGGAAATGAAGTTTCTCGCTGATAGTTTTTTTCAAACTTCATAGCAATTGTGGAGTTCTCAAATTCAGCTTTTGATAACACTCCAGACAGATTGATAGATGGATGCAGTGAGTTACATGGTAATTCATGAACACAGTAAAAGTCTGAGAATTATCTTCCCCTGAAATTGTAGTGATAGACACCATGACGCTCAAGTTCTAGTTTCTTCTATCAAAAGAGATTCTCCTCAAAACCAAGGAATTGACATATTTGACACACTTTCCAAATTCTAGCAAAGAACTAGCAGTATCTTCGGAGGCAAAGTAGATATTGTTTCCCAAGGCAACAGGATTGTCTTCAGTTGTTCGAAGGATTGGAGCCCAATGCTTTGCTCTTGAGATAGCTAGTATGCATTGTTTCAAGAATCTTAGAAAGTAGGTTTTGATCTTAAAAACCACTTCATTTACCTCATATTACCATTGCATAGGCATTCAACCAGGCAGTTCATTTGATTGAAATGACAATGTTTACATTAGCAAAATTAAGAGATGCACTAATTCAAAGGATCAAGGGAATCAGAGATCCCGTAGGATTTAAAATTAAAAGCAGTTGAAAATGAAGCGCACTTCTTTCCCATTTGTCTTGCTTACAACATTTGAAATCAGACTTTTTTAATAAAATCTTGAACAAGACAACCAAACAAAATTTGGAGACTTTATTACACCCGTAGAAACCATCGTCTTACCTACAGACCAAAATGGCCTGAAGAATCATTAAAATTATTGTTATTTTCTTCAGCATATAGATCTTCTTTGCAGCTTTTCTAATCTCGTAATTGCTACTTATGTTGCCGTCCTTCAGCCAACTCCTCTCTATTTGCAATGTGAAACACCCACTATATTCTTCAACACAATCCCACCCCCAAGCTCAAAATATATGCCTCTTGGAATTGACCAAGAATTCCATAACATAGAGAGCATGCCTAGTAGGTTTTGAATCTGGATCATTATGCTAGTAAATGCCCCATCTAACATGTAAACCACAGCCCAACCAACACCCGGGAAGAACTCAACCACGTTATCAATCAATTGCTATAAGCCCATGGCACTCTTGAGTCCACCTCAAGTATTTAATCTTACTTGCCAAGTAGTCGGGAAAGCATTTCAGTGAAGGAAACTGAACATGGAAGCCTATATTTTTATGCAATGAGAAAAATAAATGGGCATCAAATATAAAATCTGATTCAATTAACTTGAACCTGGAACCTTATTTTTTTATGTAGTAAAATCTCCAACAACAAATGGGCATTGCACAAAAAGGCAGACACATACGGCCATCGAATTTTACTTCATAACATCTCAATTAGGCAATGGGTTCCTCCTATTTCAATAAAGCACCATTACAGAATAGACCCGGATGTGGGTGTTGCTTAAAAAGTTCTAAAATCACGGTACACTCTCTAATTTCAAATGGGCCTTGCTTAACTTGAGAAACAAATCAAGCCATGGAAATTGGCATACCTTCCTTGGCCGCAACCATTTAACTAGTGAAAATCCTCCTGATTCTGACTCTGATGAAGGAGGCCAATCCTTGCCATCTGCAGAAGCAGAACCCATGACCATGTGAGAAAGACGGGGTCTCTGAGCTACCTGAACAATCTTATGGCGAGGTGGGCGAAAGGAAATCGACGAGTTATGTCTTCTGGTGTATGGACTAATTAGTACAGAAGACTGGCAGGTAGGCAGTAATGATGGGACGGAAATGGCAGCAGCCATTATAGATCAACTAACTTAAGATAGAATTAATAACGTGTTTTTTAATTTTAGTTTTTTGAGTGTTTTTGAGTGTGTGACTTTGAGATGGTAGTTGGCTTCGACTATTTCTTCAGTGAACATCCTTCCCATTCCAATGAGTGTCGTAAAGAGTTGTCCAACCTTAAGAAACTGCGTGCAAAAGTTTTTTATAATTTATAACTGTGACAACAGTTTTAAGGTTTTAATAAGGATTTTAGTGTCTCCGCTGGTGTAGTATTTCTTTTCGGATGAAAAGAAATTGCTGCGGAAGAACAACGCTATTTAGCGTTAAAGTTTAAGAAGGATATATTTGATTATTGTAAGATTTAATCTTTAATTTTTTTTATGAGAAATATTTTTACCGTTAAAATATAAATTACATTACACAGTCTAACACGCAACTTGATCGATGATACAGTCTAACACGCAACTTGATCGATGATATTTTATGTTTGTGTTACGCAACTTGATCGATGATATTTTATGTTTGTGTTACAAAGCTTCTAATGACGTGATTAGAACAAAAAGCTTCTAATCAAGTGATTATTGTGATTAGGAAAGTTGCAGGGCCACGTGATTCCTGTGATTAGGAAAGTTAAAGGATAAAAATAGGTTTTTTTTTTAACTTGTTAAATATAAATTTTATGTTGTATTAAAGTTTTTACAATAATAATATTTATTGTATTAAATTTTTGACAATAATAACATTTATTGTATTAAATTTTTTTGTAGGTTAGAATTATATTAAAAACAGGTTTTGAAAGGACCCCAAAACCTTTTTACAGCAGGTTAACCGATCAAACCAAAAGTCAAAAACAATTAATTTGAAAAATCCCGCCCAACAGGAAACAAACAGTTTGGAAAAACCCGCCTAGTGAGAATAGATAAATTTGAAAAATCCCGTCCAACAGGAAACCACCAATTTTGAAAAATCTCGCCTAGCGGGAAAACATGCAGGATGACGAATTTGAAAATCCCGCCCAACGAGAAGCAATCAAAAACCACCAAATTGTAAATCCCGCCCAACAGGAAAACCAATAGGTTTGGAAAATTTCACCCAACGGGAAAACCAACAGAAAAAATGAATTTGAAAAACCTCGCCCAACGGGAAAACCAGCAGGTTTGGAGAATCTCGCCCAGCGGGAAAACCAGTAGAAAATGAATTTGAAAAATGCGAGAAAACCAGCAAGTTTAGAAAATCTCGCTCAACGAGAAAACTAGCAAAAAAATGGATTTGACCTAAAACCAGATATCCTTCCCAGAAACCAGAAGTAGGAAATTTGACTTTAGAAATTTGGAGAGGATCCCCGCCCAAGGACGGCTCGGGATGCACCCTAGGGTGTAGCAGAGCAGCAAGCAACCGCGCGAGCTAAGAAACCAGCAACAACGAGATACAGTCCAAGGCGCAACAGTGGGACAACCTGGGAAATGGTATCAGGACCCTTAGAGAAACAACAATGGGAAGCCTCCGCTTGAGCCTATGAAATGGAACAACACTACTAGGGTTATCTACAGGCCAAGATATCCCCATGCAAACCAAGTTGAACTATGAGGAAGCCGAAGGAGCCAGGGACAACAACAAAGCATGCGTAAAGAAAGGATCCCTAGAAGCCAAAATTGAAGGAGGAAGGAGTGACACAACTACAAGCACACCGATCTCCACCCCAATACCAGAAAATGTAGAATAAAACCCCAAGCAAACCAACAAAAAGGACTAGGAACCCACCATCCTTACTCACGAACAGTTTCAGGGAACTGGAACTAGGACTGGGAACAACTCAAGAACAAGATGAGGCCCACCCCCAAGACCAAGAACATGCTCTCAGAGTCCATCGAGAAACATAACCAGAAAGTAGAAGCCCTCGAATAGGAAATTGAAACGAAAAACCTGCGAAGCCTAGGTGAAAAGCGACATCAAGCACAAATATGGGATCCACAAAAGCCTAAACTGAGGGAGCCAGGGGTCTGCATGCATAGATCATAGGTCCCCTCCCCAAGATCGAGACATGCAGCAGAAAACCCTAAGCACCCCAGTAGAAAGGACCAAGAACCCCCCATCCTTGCTCATGAACAACTTCAGGGAACTGGGACTAGGACTGGGAACAACTCAAGCATAGGAAGAGGCCCCCCAAGGCCATGCAAATGCCTTAAGCGTCCACCAAGTAGCAGATCCAGCAAGAAGAAGCCTTCGAATAAGAAACCAAAAAAGCCCCACCCAAAGGAACGAGACCGCCAGCAACCAAAGGCATCCCAGAGAGGAGTCATAGCAAAGAGGAAACTGGCCCCCCCAAACCAACCCCGATGATGTGAGGACCTCACAAGATGCACCAGGAAGCAATCGAAAACCCAACCTACAACCACCACAAACTGAGAAAGCCCTAGGAACCAGATCCAAGTAAAAAATGTATGAAAAAACCCCAGGGGAAAGCCTAAGGGAGATCGGGGAAAGGATCCCGAAAACAGCCAAGAAACCCTAAAAGAACCTTGGGATGCACCAGCCCCAGGACTCAAGCAGGGAAACCCCAAAACTATTGGGAAAGGAGCATAAAGTGGGCAAGGATCTCCCCCTAAGGAGATCATCTGCTACAAAGCGTTCCCATAGTGGGATGACTCGAGATGAGTCAAGAACTGGGCAAGAACCATGGGAGGGGGAGCAAATCCCTCCCCTCTCCCATCCGGTTCATTCTAATGATATTATTTATTCCCCTCTTGTATTAAATTTTTAACAGTAAGAAAATATGTTATTTAAATGTATTTAAATAAGTAAATTTTTAAAGTAATATTTTCAAAATTCCACGTTAACATAGTGTGTTTTACAGATCTAGACTCTTAAGTTTATTTTTAAAGCATAAGTGCAACCACAAGAATGTTCTCTTATATGTTCCAAGGGGGACAACACAACGGTTTGGACTTTGGCTCTTCTTCGAAAAGTCCAAGGTTCAAACCGTGGCATGGGTGAGTGTGTGAGAGGGTGGAGGTGTGTTTATCCAAAAAAAAATATTTTCAAAACTCCACATTTACTATTCTATGCACTATATCTTCTTTTTTTGAATTTTAGCGAAAACCCCTTGTGGGGCCGAAACCATTCTATGCACTATATCTTAAAGTAATATTTCCAAAACTCCATGCTAACATAGTTTGCTTTACCAGATCTAGACTCTTAGTTTCTTTTTTAAAGTATAAGTGCAACCACAAGAATTACCTTCAAACTCTATAGTAAGGTCTTGTATTTCTATAATGTTCTCTTGTGTGTTCCATGGAGCCTATGCTTTCCTCAAATTTGCATTGCATTTGTTAGTATTAGTGAATCACCTTCCATCCATACTCTGTTCCATTTCATTAGTCTACATATTTTTAACCCTTCTAAATCTGCCCAATCTCCAACTTCATTATTTGTCTAAAATCTACTGTTGAAAGTGTAATGTGACAAAATCTCTCTACTTTTATTTCTAATTTTTCTTCCTCCTCCTAATGTACCTAGACTTCCTTTAAATGCTCCATCAAATTTCGATTTGACCAACTCCACTTTCGATGGTTTCCACTTTATATTATTTTTCTTCATTGTGTTTCTCTTGTATCCAACATCATAATTCCATTTGATGACTTGACTCCATCTATCAAGGCTTAAAGATTGGATGAGTTGATAGGGTTGGTTTAGACTCTTATGGCTAAACAAATCTTCCATTTTATTACCTCTAAATTGTTTGTCTTCTCTTTAAATATTCTTCTATTCCTTTTCAGTCATTCTGTCCAAAGTATTGTATTTTTCAATACGCATATTCTTTGTAACACCTCACTTTTTGTCATTGCTTTAACCATTCTTTAATTCTACCATTCATCACCATGCATTTACCAAACATATTAAAAATTTATTGTCATATTTTCCAAACTATTGAACAGTGTCCCAAGAGAGTCTACACTCTCCTTCTTTTTACATAGAACACATTGTGAGGGGCAATGAAACCCTTTTTCATTAAATTATCCCATGATAAAAAAAATTATGACCTACAGTCTTGCAAAACACTATATACATATACTTTTATAAATTTATAATATAATACGTTTCAATCCTATATAGTTAATTAAAAGAAATATATATTAATTTTTTAATAAGTTATATGGAATTGAGATGGATTCCATTGATATTACATCATGGCCATGTAGCGATGTTATAACAATTTCATAATTATGTATGTATTGTTTGACAAGATTAGAACCTAAGTTTCCTTAAAAGTTGAAGAATATAATCAATTGAGCTAATGTCATTTGATAAGAAATATATATTAATTGATATCTAAATTAAAATTTATTTTTAAATATCGATTTCAATATTCTTTTTCAATGAGTTTACACAAGTTTTTATAAGAGGTCTCGTTACCCTTTGATTGAGTAGGGTTTGAACCTTGAACCTCTAAAAAGGAGGTCAAAGCCCTTACCACTCTAATAAGCTTGCAACTATCAATTTCATATATATATATATATATATATATATATATATATATATATATATATATATATATATATTTATTTTTTATTTTTTTTTTTTTTTTTTGAGCAATACTTCTTATACACATCCACCATGGGGATTGAACCCGGTCACATCACCGATAATGTAAGTGACGTCCTTATCAGTCACATCTCTTTCAACATTTATATATATTAAATTATGAATGGAAGAAAACATTGATAATGGTGATTTTTTTTTGAATTGGTTAAATGGGATTAAAACGGGTTGCACCCGTTTTAAAGTTGAGATTGTTAATGAGCTAATTTCATTTGATAAGAAATATATATTAATAGATATTTAAATTAAGATTTAGTTTTAGATATCAAGTTTAATATTTTAATATTTATATTAAATTATAAAATAAATTATGAATGCAAAACATTTATAATTGTGTTTTTTTATAAATTGGTTATATGGGATTGAAATAACTTTCATTAATAATGACCTTCTGATCCTGTTTCGGTGTTTTGAAACTTCTCCCACTCTGGATTAGACTACTAGTCATGCTTAGTTCTCTGTTGTGGCCTATGTCCAAGGTGTTTTGCTTGTTGGGGGTCTTGTTGGTTGCGTTTCATGGATCGTTGTCAGTTTCGGGGACTTGGTTGGATGGTGCAACACTTCTTCTGGGTTTAGTAGTTTCATGTTTTTATGGCTTTCCAAAGAGGGGAAAGGGCCATCTACTAACCCAAACCCGCTGGGATGAATTTGCGAGAACACATACAGTGGTATGGTTTTTTGTTACAGCTATATGAGGGTGTTCCCTTGGTTTTTTGTTGATCCCCTGACTACTTTTGGCCCCATGGTTGTGTTGGGTTTTCTAGCTTCGATGGCCTGCAGTAGAGATTTCTTTCTCTAGTTCCAACAGTGGTGGTGTTCTTCTTGGTGCTAGAGGCCAGAGTCCCTTCGATTCGTGCGGAGTGGTGAGGTCGTGGGTGGGTGCTCGTTGGTGGTCCCTTCTCGTGGGTGGGCTTCATTTTTTGGCTCCTGTTTGGGGGCTTCTTGCTGTTGGACCTGATTCTTTTGGTGTACACTCAGATCTTTCTTCTTGGCTTCGAGGGTGGCCTTGCGTTTTGAATGCTATTGAGTGGATCCATTGGCTTTTTAGGTTTGGTATTTGAAGTTATTCGTCTGTAGGGATGGAGGGTTCCAGATCCTTTTTGGTTGCTCGGGATATCATACTGCATCTTTCAGTCTTTGGGGAGTGGACCTGTGCTTTATCGACAACTTTGGTTTATCTTGACTCCTTCAGATCTAGGTCATGGGTGGGTGCTCGTTGGTGGTCCCTTATCATGGGTGGGCTTCATTTTTGGGCTCCTGTTCAGGGGCTTCTTGTTGTTGGACCTGATATTTTTGGTGTACACTCAAATATTTCTTCTTGGCTTTGAGGGTGGCCTTGCATTTTGAATGTTATTGAGTGGATCCATTGGCTTCTCAGGTTCAGTCCTTGAAGCTATTCGTTTATAGGGATGGAGGGTTCCAGATCCTTTTTGGTTGTTCGGGGTATCATACTGCATCCTTCGATCTTTGAGGAGTGGACTTGTGCTTTGTCGACAGCTTTGGTTTATCCTAACTCCTCCAGATCTGGATCGTTGGAATCTTCCTACCCATCTTTGCTCTTTGCCTGGGTTTTGTGGGCCTTCATTTCCTTGGGTCTTCTGGCTTCCTTGAAGTTCACCTCTGTGTGCAAGAGGATCTCCTAGCCTGAGGAGATCCTCAGGATTGTTGTTCCACTTTTTAGGCTTGTGTTGTGGCATCCCCTGGCTTCCTGTTGCTTCCTGGACCGTGTCCTACTACTGCATATTTTTCGCTTTCATGTCACTGCTTCCCGGTTTGCATCCTGATCGACATCCTAGCCAGTTGCTGCTTCATGGATTGCATCCCAATCAGCGTCCTGGTTTATGTCTTGCATATGCTTCCTCGTCTGCGTCCTACAACTACGTACTTGGCCATCCGTGGGTAGGAACGATTTTCAAATTTCAATTTTTTTTTGTTTTTCCCGCTTCATTTTCAAATTTCAATTTTAAATTTTGGACAGGATGGCCCTGTTTCAAATTTTCCATCCTTTGTATGGTTTTGGGCGGGATGGCCCTATTTCAAAATTTTCATCCTTTGTATGGTTTTGGGCGGAATGGCCCTGATTCAAATTTTCCATCCTCTGTATGGTTTTGGGTGGGATGGCCCTGATTCAAATTTTACCGATTTAGTTGTTTTTCTCCAATAACCCATAGAGGGTATGTTTCTTCAGCTATTTTTTGGTTGAGAACTCTTCTCCCAACCTTCTTCTCTTTGTAAAAGGTTACGGGATCCTTTCAAAACCCCTTTTACCAATAAAAAAAAAGTTTCATTAATAATAGTGTTTGTTTCTACATTGGTTATATGCGATTAAAACCGGTTCCACCTGCATTACAACTTGCATATGTTTTTTTCTAAATTGGTTATATGGGATTAAAACGGATTCCACCTACATTACAATTTTCATATACATTAATTATTTAATAATATTATAATCGAGTGCTAATGGTAATGGTAATTTCTTTAATTCGTTATACATTTATTATTTGATAAGATTCTAATTGAGTGTTAATGGTAATTTTTTTAATTGGTTATATAGAAGTTGAATTGGATTTCAATGAATTACAACTTGATTAAGTAATAACATTATAATATCATGACAATTATGCATATATCACTTAACAAGATTATAAAAAAGATTCAAACATATTTTTTCTCTTTAAAAGTAAATTTAACCAGTTGAACTAATACCATTTTTTGATGAATGATGCTTATTAATACAAATAATTATGAAAGTTGTTTCAATCCTATATAGTTAATTAAAAGTATATATATATATATATATATATATATATATATATATATATATATTTTAATAAGTTATATGGAATTGAGACAGATTCCATTGATATTACATCATGGTCGTGTAGCGTTGTTACAACAATTTCATAATTATGTATGTATTGTTTGACAAGATTAGGACCAAAGTTTCCTTAAAAGTTGAAGAATATAATCAATTGAGCTAATGTTATTTGATAAGAAATATCTATTAATTGATATCTAAATTAAAATTTATTTTTACATGTCAATTTTAATATTCTTTTTCAATGAGTTTACACAAGTTTTTACGAGGGATCTCCGTCCCTGATATTGAGTAGGGTTTGAACCTTAGACCTCTAAAAGGGAGGTCAAAACCTTTACCACACCGGTAAGCTTGCAACTATAAACTTCTTATACAAATCCACCATAAGGATTGAACCTAGGTCACATCACTGATAATGCAAGTGGCGTTCTTACCGGTTACATCTATATCAACATTTATATTAAATTATGAATGGAAGAAAACATTGATAATGGTGATTTTATTTAGAATTGGTTAAATGGGATTAAAACGGGTTGCACTCGTTTGAAAGTTGAGAAATATTATTAATGAGCTAATTTCATTTGATAAGAAATATATATTAATAGATATTTAAATTAATATTTATTTTTAGATACCAAGTTTAATATTTAAATATTTATATTAAATTATAAAATAAATTATGAATTGAATTGAATTTGTATTAATGTCCATTGGTGACCTAAAGAGGTCAATGGGACTGTAAAGTAAGACATATACAAAGCAACGAGAGTGCCTAATGTAGCTTCAGAGAAAATAACGTAAGAAAAACAGTAAATAGAATGACATATGATATACAAGATCTGTGGATCAAGGATTACTCCCAACATTCAAGGCTGAAGAGAAGTGAGTGATATAAGAGTTGGATGTCGTTGTAGATGTTCTTTGTTGGAGTTGAGGACGAGTTGAGCTTATTGTATCTCTGTGATCACCCTGGTGCTTCCTAGTCATGGCCTCTGGAGGCTGGAAGAATGAAGTGATAAGTCGGGATCGTGTTATCTTCTGCAAACTATTGTTAAGTAGTTCTTTTTTGAGATTGAATAATTCTCGGATGAAAAGGGTAATGCATTTCTGATATTCATAATTAATATAAGATTTTAGTGTATGGGTATCTCTGAATAAGCAATAATATCTACCTCGTATCTCGTAGTAGACAAGACAGGTGAAAATGAAATGCTCCTCGGATTCCACATCAAAACTGCACAATCTGCAAATACGTTGATCTCTAGGGAGGTGATGATCTGTCTCAATACACAGTTGGTGGGAGCAAACTCGTAGCTGAGCTAGAGGAAACCTGAGGTTGTGTGACATTTGTATCAAGTTATATTTTGGAGTAGTGATCAATCCATTCTCTAGTTGGAGATAAAAGTGAGAGTAATGAAGTAGTTTTGGTGAAAGAGGTTCCTTTGGATCAGTCCAAGTAGTTTTTATATATGCTAAGTAAATCTCATCTCGAATATCCTTATTGGAGTATGGTGCATTGATTGATGCTTTAGTAGGAGGAGGTCTCATGATGTCTAGGCCAAGAGATTGAAGTAGAGTAGAGTCTGAGCATACCAACAATTCTTGACCCTTTGATTTGCCAACTGTCTTGAGGATTGTAGTGCTAAATATGGATATCTTCTCATGTCCAAAATACAATGAAATCTACGCAATAAAGAGACAACAAGAAATATTGTTGTTGTAAGCAATGGACGAGCACTAAACTCAGCTAGAATTATGGGATGTGGAATAGTTCTTTTGGAACGAATGAACTTGGACAACATTGAGATGAGGACCCTTTCAATACGAGACCAACCCAGTTGTCTGAGGCTAGGGCCCCAAACTTCACAGCCATAGAGCAGTGTAGGGGTAACAAGAGTGTGGAAGAGTTTGATCTTCGTATTGATGTCCTGAAACTGGAGTTGAAAGTATTGCTTATCTAGAGAGGCTAAGGCAGCATAACCTTTGTTTAACCTTGCTTGAGATGCAAGGATCAAGTTGAAGGTAGGTCATGTGAAAACATTTATAATTGTGTTTTTTTTTATAAATTGGTTATATGGGATTGAAACAAGTTCCATTAATAATAGTGTTTTTTCTACATTGGTTATATGGGATTGAAACTGGTTCCACCTCCATTACAACTTGCATATGGTTTTTTCTAAATTGGTTATATGGGATTGAAACAGATTCCACCTACATTACAATTTTCATATACATTTATTTTTTAAAAAGATTATAAATGAGTGTTAATGGTAATGGTAATTTCTTTGATTGGTTATACATTTATTATTTGATAAGATTCTAATAAAGTGTTAATGGTAATTTTTTAATTGGTTATATAGATGTTGAATTGGATTTCATTGAATTACAACTTGATCACATAATAGCAATATAATATCCTGACAATTATGCATATATCACTTAACAAGATTCAAACATCATTTTCCTTTTTAAAAGTAAATTTAACCAATTGAACTAATACCATTTTTGATGAATGATGCTTATTAATAAAAATAAATATTAGATTTTAAGTGGATCTAATATAATTATATTTTTTAAAGATATATAATTTCTTGATATTAATTTGCATAGACATAAGTGTATATTATCTTTAGAAAAAATTTTGCTTGAAAGAGGAGAATTTAATTTCTTCCACAAGGATATTTATTGTAAGGGATTTTATTGTGTTAGTATTAGTTATTTTTTAAAACAAATATTTAAGGAGTGGTTAATGACTAATTTATATCTTATTAACTTAATAATAATTACTATTTATAGGAACTAAAAATTTACAATTTAGCATATCTTATAATCATTGTCAATGTTTTTTTAATGGGTTATATGGGATTGAAATGGGCCCCACCCGTATTAAATCATCACCACTAACAAAGCTTGGATATTATCCATGTATCATTTGACAAGATTCGAACTTGGGTCTCTTCTTTGAAATGTTGAGGAATCTAATCGGTTGAGCTAATACCACTTGATATAATCATTGTCAATGTTAGCATTAATTTTTTTATGCAAGTGATCAATGGATATTTTATATCATTATGCGTAGACTTTGTTTTACCTATATATATTTAAAGAGTACAAACACTTGTTACTGGTTAGCAAGCTGGAATAAAGAATACTCAATTAAAAGTGGTTATGAAAATTAACTAAGGAAGGTATTAGTGAGGAGGTCTAGACAAAAATATGGGAAAATGCAGCAATCTCGAAGATTAAGGTTTTTAGTTGGCTAGTTGCTCACAATAAAATGCTAATGATGGATAATCTTCGAAAGAGGGGCTTTCATGGGCCATCTTGGTGCATTTTATGTGAGAAAGAGGAGGAGACAAGTCATCATATGTTCATGATGTGCAAGCTTAGTAGAGAGATCTAGGAAAATATTAAAGGGGACTTCTTTGTTGGGTGGGTCTGACCAGAGGAGGTCAAAGATTGATTACTCTAATGAAGAAGTCCCTTAAAAAACAAGAAGCTATTGGCTCTCTAAACTTGAAGCCTTTAAACTTCCTTTGCAATATTTGGCTGGAATGCAACCAATGTACCTTTCAAAACATAAAAATGGATGTGATTAGAGTCTATAACCAAATCAAATCCCTAATGAAAAAATAAATTATAAAAGTGCAAGTGAACAAAATACATACCTAAGAGCGTGAGACTCTAGAAATATGGTGCATTCATCTACCTTCTACCACAAGGAGTGGACAACAAAAAGTAGATAAAGCAAAGATAACATGGAAACGACCAAGGAAGGGGTGGCATAAACTAAATATCAATGGGGCTTCCAAAGGGAATCCCAACCCAATAGGAGGGGGAGCAATGAATATGATACAGGTAAAATAAGAGTGATGTTTACACATAACTTCACCAACACTACTAATATTATAGCAAAGTCCTTGGCGTTACTTGTTGGAGTTATGTTGGCAAGGAAAATGGACATAAACAAGTTAGAAGTGGAGTGTGATTCATAGGTGCTAGTGAATTGGATCAATAACAAGAATAAATCCAACTAGCAAGTGATGGATATGATAGAAGAGATTCTGGCTCTACTAAGTGGGTTTGAGGATACCAAGATTTAACATACCTTTCATGAAGAGAATGTTCTAGCAAACATATTAGCAAATAAAGGATTTTTGGAATAGGAGAGCTAGATTTGGAAGGAAGGTGAAGATATCCCTACCTTGATGTTTGAGAGTTAGATCAGGTAAAATCAATAGATCCAAAAAATGAAAGAGTCTTCGATCAATGATTCGAAGAAAATATTGGCTCTTTGAAGTATTTTTTTGTCTAAGATATGAGTAATATACTTAGGGTTTGTATTTATGTCTTGTAGGGGTTAGGAAGGTACCCAATGTGGGGCATTTTATAACTGGTTTGAGGAGCTAGTCAAAATCTCATTTACCATAGTAAAAAAATTATGATTTCTAATGAGTCAAAATCATACAAGTACCTTTGTTTAGTGTGTATAATAAACCCCTCATATCTCATTATCCAATGGGGTAGAGTTGTATACCATACTTCGATAATCAAAGTTTGGTTATATAAATATGTATTGGGTAAATAACCTCCTCTATAAGGGTTGTCTCATATGACCTATGGTTTGGTGGACTTTATAAACTACTTTACCTTTACCTTTATCATTATTAATGTGAGCAACCCACTCATGTATATTGTTGAAAGATGATTGTTTTTGGATAGGTAGGGGAGTTGGTTACAACCACTGTTTTTAGTAACTGTCAAGAACAGGGTTCAAACCATAAGGAGTTGCTCCCAACAAGCCTATACCACCTCGTTGTTGTTGACTCGACGTAAGGGAGACCATTTGTCGCTCAGGGTTCATACCGTCGTCGTTGGTCTGGCACACACTTAAAGGATTCAAAGCAGACTACTACCTTTGCAAACATGCATGCCCCTAGGATTTGAACCTAAGTCTCTTCTAGGTAAGCGCCTAAACTTACCAATCCACCTAGCCCATGGGGACATTGTTAAAAGAGAATTTTTTATGTACCCCACTCGTATATATCATGACAACATAATGGTATTACAATAACTTGACAATTATGCATGTATCACTTGACAAGATTTGAAAGTCAAAAAATTTAAACTACTGAATTAATTTCATTTGATAACTTTTATGATTATTTTAACTCTCATTAACTTAGTAATAATTATAGTTTATATGGAAATTCACAAAGCACATAACAAGACCAAGGATAAAAATTACAACCTGCAATACCCTTTAAATACTATAAAAATAAAAATAAAATTATCTTTCATAAGATAAAATTATAATTTTATTTTTCACCCTTCAACCTTGAAGTAGAGGAATAGTTCAACTCTTCATTTAAAGAACAACTTAAAATTTTACCCATAAAAACTATTACATATAATATAATAATATTTGTTATTAAAAAAAAAACTTAAACAAATGAAAATTTAATCCTTAATTGTTTTTTCGTGGAAAACTCTATCCTTGTTTTTTTTTTCTTTTGATTAAAAATAAAAATAAGGGAACATCTTGTCAATTATTTAGTTTTCTCCAACTCAATTTATCCACACTACATAGGGTGCACTTGGAAATATATGTTCAGTTCACACAACCATCCTTTAGAAGAATTTAATGCAGTATATGTTAAAATATATGTATTTTGATCTTATTAGGTTAAGTGTGACATTGATAAAGTATCTATGGACACTCTTGATGTAGCTTAGCGTAAATGTCATGTAAACCTATAGGTACATTTCTATGTAAGCCTATGAGTATTCTTCTATGTAAGTTTAGAAAAAAATTGGATGATTCACCTTTAACAATATCGGTTAAACCATATTTTTTGTTAACCTTTATTAAAGGGTTTAATATAATTATTATATTGTAGTTTAACCTTCCAATCAAGTTATGGTGGCTTGAGGTTAACATTTAATTGGGGATTAGGTATCATTATAAATACCTCCAATGATTGATCCATGTATTAATTTGTCATGTGTAGGCACCCACCCTTTATCTTAATTTTGTCAATTCAGTCTCTTTATTTTGATTCTTCTTCCTTTTTCGCATATGATGAACGCTTGTTTTAGAATTTTTTTGAAAAGTATTGTGAATTCCAACATGGTATCAAAGCCAGTGTAAAACAACTTTTCTCAATTGTACAAAATGGTTGTACAGGGCAAACCATAATAGATATGGAGAAAACATTTGTTTCCTTGGATTCCTTGTAAAGTTTCAACAGGTCATAGTCCAACACTTTTTATGGTTCTACCATTTTGGCACTTGTTTTTGCAATTGGAAGTTTCCCTCTAAAATTCAAAATTTTAATTTTAAAGCACGAATATTCCATGAAATATTTGGTTTGTCGATAGAAAAATATAGGCATACAAGATTTGGTGTGTTTGCATGATTTAGGCACCTCGACGACAAATGCACTAATAGTGGGAGTTCATTTCTTAGAGTATCCATTGGATGCAATGATGCATTGACAAGCCTTTTTCCTTATACAATAGATATTTTGGGTTTGGATCACAGTCACATCAAATTTCCTCCATTTTTGGAGATCAATACATGGATTAATTAAATTAAATTTTTTTTTTACCCTTGATGTTGTGAATGGTATAGCAATAGGACCTTTTGTAATGTTTTATTTTTATCGACAATAATCAAGGATCAAGATATGGGAAGCATGCAAAAGTGGCTCATTCATTATGGAAAAAATTGTGTAGTGGTAAGATGTTTGGCTTGAAAAGGAGATATTCAAAGATTGAAACCTATTGTTGTTAGTTTTGCTTCACACGTGGATCACTTTTTGTATTTTCATGTTTGTGGACACCGATGTGTCCTTAAAGGGATTATACCCATTTCTCGTGCACATTTGTGCCTTTGGCACTACAATTAGTTAGAGAAGTCACTTGGTGCATGTTGGGTCATGGGTTCAAACCCTTGAACGCCCTCTTTTTGACTTGAAGTTTGACCTTTGTGTGATGTGGTAGTTCACAACCCAAACTTGGGTATTTATATCAAATTTTAAATATATATAAACAAAGTTTAACCAATTGTTTTTTGCCAGGTGTTGACTTCTTATTCACCAATCCAACCCAATTGACAGTCCAATAAAAATGATGATATTGGTTCAATGGTAGGATCTTCACGATGTGACACATGACAGTTCTAGATTGGTGAACTTTCTTTGAAGTCTAATATTTTTTAATTTTCGATGCTAATATGTCCAAACCTCTAGAGGCTATAAATTTTACATATGAAAGTGTTTCAAGCCCTTTTTTTAGATTGCACAATTTTTCGAGCTCTACAATCTAGTGACATTAAGTTAAGGACCTGTTACTATTTTATGGGCCTTTTGTGCAAAAGAACCCAATTGGTATTCTCCTCTTTAACTCTAGTATGATGCTAACTCCAAAAATCCCATGGGTGTGGTGATTGATGAGCTTGCTTACATCCAACAAATGTATAGTTCATATCAACACAAGTAGCAAGGTTAAATTTGACCAATATTTTCTTCTTTTAGTTGTATCACTTGCAAGATTTCAGACCAACTGTGCATTATAAGACTTAACATCATCCCTTGCTACCTTGGCTAGTGCATGTCTTTTAAAATATTTCTTCAACAAGGTGGTCATGGGTTCAAAATTCACTTCTTCTCATTTCTTTTATCACAACATTCAAGGTTTATTTTCTTCAAGGAGCACTAAGCATTTAACTCCAACCAAACTCGTTGGTTTAACAATTGATTAGTTGTACTGCATCCAAAAGATTAAGAGTTCAATTCCTCCTATGTTTATCTTTTTTACACACTTCTTGCATAGTGTGGCTCTTTCCCATGTCTAAGACATGGTGTACTCTCTAACTCTAATAGCCTGTTGGTGTGGCGATTGGTACTCTTTTGAATGCAAGAGAAATAGATTTTGGATGGTTAATGCAAGGTATACCTTGTTCTTACAGGTTCCTTTCTAACCATTGAGGCTGATTGTTTGAAGAATTGCTTTCTTTTGAGTTTGGAGGATAGATTGTGGTCACCATATTGTATGTTGAAAATATTCTCATGGAAATCTTAACATCTTGATCTAGGAGACAGAGTCACAACTTCATGTTCATGGAAGGGGTGATTTAGTTCATGTATCTTTGGCAAGAGAAGATAGAAAGATTCATTGGTCAATTTGAGTATTCATTATAGGAGAGATGTACCATCTCCAATGTCTTCTCTTTTTGACCCCTCAATTCAGATTATAAGGGTGTTGAAATATATGCAATTAAATCTTATAATGTCAAGGTCGATAGTAATAAAGTGCCTATGAACACTCTTAATATAGCCTATAGGTAAGTGTTAAGTAAGTCTATAAACATATTTCTATATAAGTCTATAAACATTCTTCTATGTAAACTTACATGCATCTTTATGTAAGCTTATAATCAATTTTAATATATTCACCCTTAACAATATTAGTTAAACCACCTCTATAATAAACCTTGATTAACAGGTTTAATACATTTATTATATTATAATTTATTCTTCAAATTTAATTATATTAACATTTAATTAAATATTATGTACCATTAAAACTACCTTCTAATAACTAATTCATTGTGTCATTTTATAACGCGAGATCGTGAAATGACTATATTCCTATGTTAGAATTTCGTTCCACTTTAATACCTTTCTTCTACTTAACTTTCTCACAATTATTTTATTCACTTGACCTTTTATTATTCTCCAACGACACTTATTTTATTCATTTAGGTATATAACTTTGTTATTCTCTTCCTATCAATTAATTTTTATAATCTTGATGAGTATTTGATTTCTAACTCTATAATAAACCAATAAACACGTGAAAACTAACCATATTCTCATAAAGGATACTAATACTTTATTTATTTATTATTTGATTATTGTGGAAAACCTCTATGACCAACGTACAGGGTTGAGCAGTCTCCTCTCAACCATAACCCCTCGTAAAGCTAAGGGCTATATTTATCAATAGAGAATTTAGCACAAAACCACCACACATCCATGCCCTCACACACTCGCCCAGGCCACGGTTTGGATACTAATACTTTATCAAAGATCACATAAATGTGTATTTATTTTTATTTTTATTTTAAAAAGAAAAAGTAAGGTTTTGAAAGGGTTGTTCTTTCATATCATTAATTTTTATAATCTTAAGGAGTACTTAATTTCTAACTTTATAATAAACCAATAAACACATGAAAACTAGCCATATTCTTATAAAGGATACTAATACTTTATCAAAGATCACATAAATTTGTATTTTTTATTTTTTATTTTTAAAAGAAAAAGTAAGGTTTTGAAAATTTGTTCTTTCATATTAAACTATATAAATCTATTTGATGCTGCCTAGATTTAAATTTTGATATGAGTTACATCATCTATTTATCCCAAAACCCATTAACATTATTTTTTATTTTTTAAAATCATATCAAAAACTATAACCTTTTATTAACCTGATAATAATTATGATACATTAACATTGCCTAGATTTAAATTTTGATATAAATTACATCATCTATTTATCCCAACCATTGAACCAAAACCCATTAACATTTTTTTTTTTTTTAAATCATATCAAAAACTATAACCTTTTATTAACCTAACAATAATTATGATACATTAACATTATTTTTTATTTTTTTAAATCATATAAAAAACTATAACCTTTTATTAACCTGACAATAATCATGATATTTTAAAATTTTGGTGAGAAAGCCATATAACTTTAAAAAAATCTATAGTTTGTCACATATGTAAATCAATGTTAACCAATCATATAAAAAAGCAATTAGTTTTGGTCGAAAAATTCAAAGGCTCTCTCTAAAGAGGGTCGTTAAAAATGTAAGAATTGATCCCAAAAAAAACATATCTTTCTAATATGAATAGAGATGATTCTTTGCACTTTTTATTTTGGGCTTTTTATTAGGAGATTTAAGTTCAAATCATGATAGTGTAGGGTGTAATTGAGATTGTTAAAAACAAAAAAAAAAAAAAAAAAAAAAACTATTTTAAAATTATATAGTAATTGAATTGAATTTAATTATTTTTTTATGGGATTAAAACTTGAGATGTGCAATTGAGATTATTAAATAATAATAATAATAACCTATTTTTATAGTATATAGTAATTGAGAGCGCACAACCAGTGTGCAACGGTGAGCAGGGAGGCTGCAGCGAGAGCATGGGTGATGAGGGCAAAGACTACGATGAGGATGGACATGGACAACAGGGCTTTCGAGGCGATGTGGAGGCAGGCGAGGGTGAAGTCCACATGGAACCAAAAATCCATCAATGACGTTAACACTTCTCTTTGCAAAAGGGGTGTAAACCCTAGGTGCAGTCAAGCGATGGAACAAAGCGATAAATTTGGGTACAATATTCACAAAAGAGATGCAAACCCTAGGTGCAGTCAAGCGATGGAACAAAGCAATAAATTTGGGTACAGTATTCACAAAAGAGATGCAAATCCTAGGTGTAGTCAAGAGGGTTGTTTGTAAACCGTCTCTTCATTTTGTGAGAAAGCCTCTTTGGTCAGAAGAAATATTTCTCAAGGATATTTGGGTTTGCAAGTGGATGAACCCATGCCCTCTATCAAGATTTTAGAGGATGAATTTAGGTTGGATTTGATTGATCATGAAGCCCGAACAATTATTTGCAAACTCAAAGGTAAAAGACCAAGCTTGGAGGAGCTCAAAGGATACATTAAATATTGGTGGAGTTTAGATTTCCAAGTAACTCTCCTACCCAAAAATTTCTTTTATGTTTCCTTTTATGATTTAGAGGATAAAGATAGGGTAGTGGATTATAGTTATAATTGGTTTTGGGGGCAAAGGGGTGTCTATATAAGACCTTGGACTCCTAATTTCAACCCCTTTATAGAAGAAGTTAATTGCTTCCTAGTCTGGGTGAATCTTTATGCTCTCCCTGTGGAGTTTTGGGGAGAGAAGATATTCACCAAAATCGGTAATGACATTGGTTCATTCCTGTATATGGATGCCCAAACTGAGGAAAATTTGTCTAGTATATGGATGCCCAGATTGAGGAAAATTTGTCTAGTAAAATTAATATGAGTAAAGCAAGATTGGCCGTTTGGATGGATGTTTCAGTTCCTAGGCCTCGATCCACTACTATCTCCTTGAGCAAAGGGGAATGGCTCCAAAATTTTGAATATGAAAACTTCTCCCTAAGATGTTATGGTTGTCAGCAATATGGCCACTTGAAGAAGAGATGCCCGAACATCCGATCATGCTTTGATTCCTCCTTGGTGGAGAAGGGCTTGAATGCGAATGATTCGAAATCTTCAAATGTACCAGTTCAAAAGAAAGAAGCTCATCCTCTAGATGCACCAATTGTCCAACATGAATCATGCAAGCAACAAAATACTCAACCCCAAAAGGAGAATTTGAATAAGATCATTGAGAAAAGCCAAATGGTTACTAAAGAAGAAGCTCATCCTCCAGATGAACCAATTGTCCAACCAAAATCATGCGAGCAACAAAATACTCAACCCCAAAAGGAGAATTTGAATCAAATAATTGAGAAAAGCCAAATGAAAACTAAAGACCATCCTGACAATTCCATGGAAAAGATTAGCACCTCAGTTGATATACTCAAAGCTAATTATGAAACAATTAATGACGGTGGGTTTTTTAAAAGTAAAGATCCTACAAAATGTGGTACAATTAGATATTACTTCAGGAGCTTGAAGTGCAAAAATGCATTCTTAGATCTTGCCACTCTACAAGAGGAAGAATCTCTGCTATAGAAGAAAAATAATCAAACCGATTTCCTCTTTGATGGATGACTGTTATGTTTGTTTTTCTTTTATTTGATGGAGATATGTGTCATGTAAGTGTTGTTCTTGTTGTTAGTTCCTCAAAAAAAAAACGATTATGGAACCTTAGTAGTTTGAGGAAGGTAAAAAATATCTTTAATAGAAAAGGAAAGATAGGTATGCTTTAATTAATTTGTTAGAAATGTAATGAGAGCAATGTATCATTTTGTTTTTGTAATGGGAGTGGCCCCCAATAGAAGCCACACATAGCTTATTCAAAAAAAGTATATAGTAATTGAATTGATTTTTTTAATTGTTTATATGGGATTGAAATGGGTCTAGCCCTATCAAAGTTTGGATATTACCTATGTATTGTTTGGCAAGATTTGAACTTTGATCTCCTTATTAAATGTTGAGGAATCTAACCAGTTGAGCTAATGCCACTTGATTTTAAAATTTAAATTTACACTAGCTTTTATGAGGGGTCCTAGTCCCCTCGTGCCAAGTGGGGTTTGAACTTAGATCTTTGAATGAAAACCCAAGGACTTTTACCACTGCTATAAGCTTATAATTGTTTAAATGTATTTTTTTCAATCAGTTTACACAGGTTTTTTTATGAGGGGTTCTAATCCCCTCATACTAAATAGAATTTGAATCTTGAACCTCTCGAAAAAAAAACCATAACCCTTATCATTACAATAAACTTACCACTTAATTTAAATTTTAAAAATAATTAAAAATTTAAATTTTCAATGAATAACTTCTAACAAACAACACTAAGTTTTTTGATGGCAGATTATTGACTTAATATTAAACATAATTTATTTTTTATCACACAAATCAGTCCAAAATTCATTTATTTATATATAGTTATACACAATAAGAAAAGTTCAAATATTTTAATATTTTTTTAAAAAATGCATAAGGGAACAAGACAATGTTCTAAGGAATGAAAAAAAAAAAAATCACCAAAATCACACAAAACGCCAATTCTTAGCTTACTTTATAAAATCACAATAAATTAATAAAATCGTCATTTATTTTTAAGTACTTGGTTTTTACAACAAAAGACTAATATAACTGATAAATTTTAGAGGCTTTAAAATAAATTGGTTTTCCATATTTCCACCTCCAATCCTTCCACATAAGATCTACAAAGCCATTGGAAACATCTATTGGAGGACTTCAGTTTAAATTAACAACCAATTGTTGCCACGGAGTCTAAATACCAGTGTTTCCATCCCAAAGATCCGCCCACTTGGTGACATTCTGAACATCAGATGGGGTTTGAGTTGTTCTTGCAAAAAATGGAAGAAGCGTCTCGCTCGGGTGTGGATGTTTCGGGTTTTTATGCAGTTAAAGGTGTTTGCCTGGTTAATTATTATGCAGGGTCTTCATAGTAAGGCTCGTCTAGCCAAATGGATGCTTACATCGGATGCTTGTTCCAGCTGTGGAAAAAGTGAAACAATTAAACATATTTTTTGGGAATGTCCGAGAAAGAGAAAGGTATGGAGAAGGACAGTCTGGTTGTATGACAATGTTGTTCAGGGACAGTTAAGGTGGAAGGCAGTGTTGTTTGGAGACTCTATTGACTGTGCGAACCACAGAAGGATAATTTGGCATATTATCAGACTCTCTATCTTGTTCAGTATTTGAAAAGACATATGTAGTCTGATTTTTAAAAATGAAGAGGTGTCGGTTGCTGTTACTGTTAGCAAAACTGTTGAACTTGTTTCTAATCAACTTAAAGTGTTTAGGTCTGAGATTATTCAGGACTGTATTAGAATTGATAAAAGTGTTAGATCTGATTGTTTGCTGCTCATTCGCAGTGTAGTATTGCTATGATGATGTATTCTTTGATTATTCATTAATATGAAGTATTTTTTCAATAAATAAAAAAAAGACTAATATATTTGAGATTTAAAAACTTTTAAAAGATAATTTAATTTTTTTTAAATCATAATTTTAATCCGTTTATGTAGAGGAGTTGGAAAGCAAGTAAATAGTCGAAACTCTTCAATTGACCTAGGTTCAAATCTCTCTCCCTCATATGCTATATACGCTATGTACAAGAGATTACAAATAAATTTAAAAATCACAATTTAAAAAAAATTAAAAGTGCATGTTATTTAGAATTTTATATTTATTTATTTTAAAATTATTTTATCAATTCACTAGCAGTTAATTGTTAATTTAAAATTTCCGTAACTCCATCTATAAATTGAACACAGGGATATGAAATTGGTTGGTTATGCTTTTCCCAAACTCCATGGAAATTGTTGAGTTCTCATACTAAGCTTTCCATGAAAATTGTTGTCTATCATGGATGGGTACAGTGAAATACATGCCGATTCATGAACATGGTAAAAGTCTCCTAGAATGATCTTTGCCTGAAATTCCAGTGATAGACACCATGACACTCAAGTTTTTGTTTTCTCTATCAAAAAGAGTTTCTCCTCAATTATACCAAGGATTTGCTAAATTTGACATACTTTCAAATTCTAGCAAAGAAGTAGCAGTACATTGTGAGGCCAAAGTAGATATTGTTTCAGAGAGGCAGTAGGATTGTCTTCAATCGTTTGAAAAATGGAAACCCAATCCTTTAACCTTAGGAAATGACATCAAATGATTAGGTACTATGCATTGTTTTAAGGATCTTAGGTATCCTGTTTTTGATCTTGAAAAGCAATTACTTTATCATTGCATAGGTACTTGTTCCATTGAAATAACAATGTCTACACCAGCAAAACTACCAGTGCATTCCATTAAAATGGCAGTGTCTACAAACTGACAGATGGACTCATTCGAAGACTCCATGGGATCAAAGAACCTGTAAGGTTTTCAATTAAATGGAGTTTAAAACGAATATTACACTGGGAACCACCTTCTCCCCTAAGTAGCTAAAAAAGACCTGAAGGATGATAAAAGTTGTCATCATCTTTATCAGCATATGTTTCTTTTTTTTCTTTTTAAATATTTGAATTGCCATTTATGTCTTTGTCCTCAATCTAATTTCTTTCTAAAAATAATTCTGTATTACTCACGTATGTGAGTTGGAGACGATAGAACAATCCTCCAAGAGAGGGTAGAGTAATCCTCCAAGAAAGGTCTTTAGTTCGCACTTCCACCTTACCAAAAAAAAATATTGGGTACCCAAAATCTAGTTGATAATACTGGTGCGGTCGGACACAATGATTTTGACGGTGTAAAACCTTTGATCGTGGTTTGTCAAACCAAAACAACCCCACAAAAGATATTTCACTAAATTAAAAAAATATTTTTCTATATTTATTAAATAAGTTTAAGAATAAAAGCTTTAAAACTATAAAAAAAAAAATCTAAAATTCAAATCCACTACATGATACTACTTTACCTTTAATCCCCGACTCAAAACTATGCCAGTAGGCAAGAATTCGATAACATGGACAGCATGCATAGCTGTTTTGAACTTGGGTCATTATTCTAATAAGTGTTTCATCTTACAGCTAGATCACAGCCCAGGTCACACACTGGAAATCACTCGGTTGCTACTTACCTCTTGACACTTTAGAGTGCAGGTAAAGCATTTTCTAAGTAACAGGGAAACCTCAGTCCTAGAACAGGTAAAGCATTTTCTAAGTAACAGGGAAACCTCAGTCCTAGAACACAAACATGGAAACCCATATTTTTTATGCAAGGAAATTTTCAAAATCAAATGACCATTGCATATATAATTCCAGTCAAATAACCTGAACATGGAATCTTTTTTTTATATGCAATGAAATCTCCAACAACAATTAAGCATTGCACATAAAAGTATATATATCTATGGCCATTAAATTAAGCTTCATAGCATCTCAAACAAGCAATGGATTCTGCTTATCTCAATAAGGCACCATGTCTATAACAAATCCAGATGTGGGTGTTGCTTAAAAAAGTTATAAAGCCACAGTCCACTCTGTAATATCATATGAAATGGGCATTGCTTAATTTGAAGGGGGCAAACAAAAACGAATTATGGAATTCAAAATCAATGGAAAATGGCATACCTTCCTTTGCTTAACCCATTTAACAAATGAAAATCCCCCTGATTCTGACTCTGAGGAAGTCGTAAAGTCCTTGCTATCTGTAGATGCAGCAGCCATGGCCCTGCCAGGAATGCGTGAGCTTTGTGAACAATCTAGTGGCAAGGAGGGCTAAAGGAAATTGAAGAGTTAAGTCTTCTGGTATGTGTAAATAAAACAGAGGACTAAGAGAATGGCCGTGATGATGTTGAAATGATAGCCGTATTATTGAAAAACTATGACCGGTCGGTTTGATTTAATAATGTTTTTATTTTTTTGGTTTGCTGATAACTTTGATTTGGTAGTTGGGTTTGGTTTCTCATGCGATGGGGTGTACTAAGGGTTGCGCAACATTAGGAAACTTAATGGATTTGATTATATCTTTGAGGGTGTCGTTAAAGACTTTTGAATCACGTTCTATCCACTGGTTTTCCTTTTCGTATTGCTTTCGAATAATATCCTTTTCAAACCACATTCCATCGAGTAGCATTTTTTTTAAATTATTATTTATTTATTTATTTTTGATATATAAGAGAATTCGTAAATTTTTTTGTTGGAGTGGTACATATTCAACTGTAAAGTTAAGACGGTCTACTATTTTATCCTAGCAAAGGCTTGAATATCAGTCTCTTATTAATAAGCGCCAAAAGAACTTTCTTTAAACTATTATTATATATAAAATTTAAATAATTTTTATTTATGAAATTATTTATATATATCATATTTTTTTATTTTTATCTAACCAAAATTTAGTATGTATAACTTTATTTTATTGAATTGAAACTTTAAACTTTTATAAAAGAAGTTGCACTTTTAAAAATGTTGTTACCTATTTATATAATATCGGGGTGAGATAAAGATGTAACATTGGGTTTAAATAGGTTACAATAAATCCAATTTACAAAATTTTGTTGAGAAATTTAGTTGATGAAAATTAATTTAATTTATATTGTAATTTTAAAAAATTTAATTAATTTTAAATTTAAAAAAAATAAAATTTTATTGTATTATTTTAATAAATTATATTATATAGATTTTTTTGGAAAATATTTTTCCAGGGTATTATTTTTAGGTAAGTTTTAAGGAGGTAGGGTATATATTCTATTTTTAGGTAAGTTTTAAGGAGGTAGGGGTATCTATTCTATTTTTAGGTAAGTTTTAAGGAGGTAGAGGTATCTATTCTGCCAAAAAATGTTCAGGGCTTGCACCTAGTCTGTCTTCTTCGACACACTCAAAGAGCATGCCTAAAACAACAAAAACACAAACAACAAATAACAACAAAACACAAAAAAACAAAACACCCCCCACAAAAAAACACAAAGTACCAATAAAAAAACATAAAACACAACAAAAAACAACACAAAACCCAACAAAAACACACACTGAAAAAATAAATTGAAGGAAAATATAGATTACATCTTTGGCTAATCTAGGCCAACAGACCTTTTAGCCAAGATTCAATAGAGGAAATATAAGAATGATCTTTTTGAGTTGGAGAACTGAAATACCTTGATCGAACCAAAGAGAAGTTAATACAAAGAAAAAAGGAACTGGGTACCTCTAGTATTGGAGTCATCCAGAGAAATGATAGATAGAAGAGTATCCCTGATTTGCGAAGCCCACCATGGGAGGGTGGCCATAGCAAGTAAGATAAATTTTGTCCAACACCCAATTAACTAAAGCATCAACGATTCTATTTTGATAAATTTCTTTTGAGTCCTCTAATATTCCAAATGATGATCTTCATTAATAGTGGGGCTAAAGATGTTGGTAAGGTCATTAATCTTACCTTCCTCTACAAGCTTTTCAACTTTTTTTACCATATGTTGCTGATTAGTATTGCGGCCTACCTTTTGGTTAATGTCCATCTTCATTTTTTTTTGCCTATTTATCGTCTTACCCTAATTGAATCTTGGGGTAGCTTCTAACCTTGAAGTATGCATATATGAAACCAAAGCATTATTAGAAGGTTTAACAAAGTCTATCTTAGGGTTTGAATTATTTGAAGTTCCAACATTTAAAAGATTGTTCTTCTTGTCTATATTTTCTCCCTTATTTCTTTGTTGAAAATCTTTGATTTCTTGGTTTATCTCTAAGTCCTTCCCTGCAACTTTAAATTGTGTTTCTAAGATTTTTGTCTCCATTATGTCCTCTTCCTCACATAGGAGGTTATTTGTGGAAAGAATTCCAAACATATTAGTTGACGATGTTGATTGATCCTTTATAATTGTTTTTTTATAATGTTTTTCTTTTTAAGCATTTAGAAACCTACTAAGTTTGTGTCCTCTTTCTTTTGATCATGAATCTTGTTTGGATAGACATTAGCCTAATGACCATATTCATAACATATTCTACAATGGAAAGGAACATTCTCATAATCCACCACCTGCTCCCAAGAGTCCTCAAATTGTAATGGGATCTTTTCTGGAAGGGGTTTGTCAAATCACTCAGACACAAATTTGAGCATAAATAATGTGTTCAAATTTGTGTGAATAGTCAACAGTCTTTATGAAAGTTCCAAGGGAGTTTTCTATTGTAAAAAATATCGTTGGATTCCATAATTCAACTGGGAGGCCAAAGAGTTTAACCCACACAGGTCTTGTAGAAGGCATCTCTTCTTTGGCTTTAAATTTAGTGTGCTAAGGCTTCATGAAAAGCCTTGCCCTTCCAAAGAACCAGGCCCCCCTTGAAATATTTTCTCTTTGTCTTCATCATTAGCAAAAATAACAAGAAAATAACCATTGGGATAAACAAGGATTTGTGTCTCACCTTTTGTTTTCTAGTATTTTGTAGCCCATTCTTTGAAATTGGATAGGCTCAAATGAAAACCTAAGAAATGACAAAGAAATCCTCTTCTCTCCAGATCTTCTATGCCATCCTAAATGTCACCCATTTCAGCTTAACTATTGGGGTTCCATCAATTGCTCTTAGTTTTTCTAGGATCAATCTTAGGCATTCTTAGAGGTTTACAAGAAGCCTTAAGATTAATGTTAACATTAGTGAAAGAATTCCCACCACAAAGGGCATCCCTAAAATTCATTTTTTGGGTCGAATCTTTGAAATCTTTACCCTTGAAAGGGGTTTCCATAGTGGATATGTTTTGGGGATGTTCCTTAGCTTCAGGATTCTTGAGATTTGATCCATTTTTCTTTTTTTCCTATGGAGGCTTCTTTTATTTGGTTTGCAGCTTGAAAATTATTTCTAGGTCTCTTTAATCCAACCTTTAATGCCGAGAAAATGTGTGATTTTTACTTTTTCCTTGGGCAGCAAATAGCATGAAGATTTGTTGAATGATAAATTCCTAACCCAATGTGGGTCTCCTGCAACATATCCCTCGTTTATCAAGGGCAAAAACAACAAAAAAAAATGGTCGTTAGGGCTTGTAGGCCTCAAATACAACCTTTGTCGTTGCTTGTACTTGATCCAACCCTCACACAATCGCCTTTGAAACCTTAAATTCCAACACTTTCATTCCTCTCCTATCTTGGGATAATTGATTTTAAGGATAAAAAAAAACATCTAATGTAGACATCACATTATATAGAGATATTATTATATTAATAATTTATTTATTTTAACAAATTACATAAATACTATTATGTGGAATCTCAAGTAATAATTATGTAGAGGCTAGGATATTTCTCCCAAGGATAAAATTTATAATCTCCAGAGGATGAAAATTATTTCAATTGAGGAGATTCATAAATTATGATTAATGTTATCAACAAAAATAAAATGTAATGAATGTGGAAGTTGAATAAAAAACAAGGTTGTTATAGTTGGAAGCATTGTCTTAGAAATGTGAACATATTTATAAAAAAGAAAATATAATTTGTTATAGTCTAATGAGAATTTATCTCTTTATAAAAATGATATTAAAAATTTAATTTCAAAAACATAATAATTTAAAATTATAAAAAATACATTCAATTAAAAACAAATAAAAAATATATTTAATAAAAAAATAAACTAAATAATATTTAAGTGTAACCTCATCCTACCATGATCTTTCATAACTACACAATCATACATAACCACCCCTAACACACTAACCCATACCTCCTTTAAAAACCAATAAAAAAATATATGATTTATTAATATTAATATTAATATTTTAACAAATGATATATCTACTGTTAGAAACGTGTTATCATAAATCGCATAATGGCTAAAGTTTCTTGAAAAGGTCAATCATATTTTTATTCAAAATGAATTTAATATGAAAGGCGAGTTTACCACAATATCATTTCGTTGAGCATTTAAACACGTGAACAATGCTTATGGTGAAGCAAATTGCAAATTGTAAGTGTTGGCATTATAAAAATTATGGTGAAGGTTTACGGGTAAGGACGTCACTTGTATTATCGGTGATGTGACTCAAGTACAATCTTTATGGTGGATGTGTATAAGAAGTATTATAAAAAAAAAAAAAAATTGAGTAATTTTTGTTTTAAAGGAAGATTATATATATATATTTTTTGTTCCTTTAAATAAATTTAATAATTTTTATTTCTCTTAGAGATAGTGTAAGCATCACTCCAATTAAATTTATAACTATAATTGTTATTGTAAGTGTTAAATGTTGGTTAAGTAGATTTAAAATGTTAATTTTAAAATTATGAAAATTGTTATTGTAAGTGTTAAATGTTGGTTAAGTAGATTTAAAATGTTAGTTTTAAAATTATAAAAAATATTTTTAACAAAATAAGAATAGAAGAATTTTTTTTAATTATCATATGAATAATGTATTATATTTGAGTGACAATTAAAGAAGAACAATAATGTTATATAAATATGGTGTAATGTTTTTACCTAAAATGGTTATGAACATAAAGTTTTATTTCTCAATGTTCCTCATAATTATTGTGATTCATTTGAATGTTGGTCTTTATTATTTATGTAATTTGATCACACAAGCCATGTGTAGAGGAATTTATGTATTACTTCTACATACAAAGACAAAATAACTACTAATTATTGTATGACAATGTTCTAATATCATCCACTGTAGTTATCAAATTTGCATTCATATACATGACAAGTTAAAACGTTTTGAGCAAGGTTTATAGATAATATATGTAACATGTCCCAAGCATCCATTGACAAGACCAACAACCACCCCATATATTTGATGTTAACATTCTTGGTTGCTTGATTCATAGAAGCAACTTTTATTTAAGTCTCTTCAATAACATTAGTTATTTCACCTTAAGAAAGAATATTTGCTAGTAACTCTAAACATTGAATTTTCATTTTAATTTTTAAGAAATTATAATCTTTAAGTAAGTTGCCAAAAAGTTGAATGTAAAAATTTTGGCATGTGAACACAAGAATATCAACATTTGTCTCCTAGGAATTGTATTTCTATACAAAGAAGAAAATAAAAAATATTTTTGAGAAGGAAAACATTGGTGGTTATGCATTTGCATAAAGAATGTGTTAGACTATTTTTTGTTTAGGGAGAGGAGACAATTATACATCACCAAGCCTAGGAATATTGTCTATTGTTTTCACTTATTCCCAATGAGAGGGATGAACATACAAAGATACATTATTGCATTTTGTCATTTGCACTCTCTTGAGAGATCACAATCTTAAAGGAGTCAAATACACCCAAGAAGATTTGTTTTACTTTAAGACAAGTGTAGATTCGTTTTAGATGCATGCACGTACCACCACGTGATGCGAACATCTAGCAACCACATAATTAATAAATGAAATGTTTGAAGAAACGTTTAATGTAACTACAAGGAACACAAAGAGGTTGAGAGAAGGAGTAGAACCAAGGAGATAGGAGCTAGATAGAAAGGAGAAAAGAGAAAGGAATTGAAAAATAACAGATTGAAGGAGAGAAGAGAGCGGGAAGAGACAAAATGAAAGGAGAGAGGTTCAAGGGGAGGTCCAAGATGATCTAGGAAGGAAAGGAATGTTTAGGACAAAGAAGAATTAACCTTGCAATCAACAATATTTTTTAATGTAACAGTGTGCAAGTTCAAATAAAATCATATATTTTCTCAATCCTTTACCATGTGTATGAATGGTGGTCATATGAGAGTATTTTGGATATAATATCATGACTTTGTGTGCAGGTTATAACCAATTGCAAGATTCAACCATTGTCTGCCAATTTGTTGCCCACATGTTGGTTGCGATTGATGGAGTCATTTAAATGGAAGTAAGAGAATGCACCATCTGTAAGAATTCCTTATGGGTATGTGATACTGCCCTGAAGGAGATTGTTGTTGTTTAAGAGTCCAATGTTGTTCAGGTAAAAACGTTAAGCAAAGAAGAAAATACCATCCAAATCTTTATTGTCTAATAGGAACTTGTTATTTTCCATATAGAATTGGAAGATGTTGTAAAGTGTTGTTCGATGACATAAATATGTGCTCTACTAAAGTGTTGATTAAGAAGGAAAATATCACCAAATAGGATATCTTATCATTCAATGTATTGTCGTACAAACCAAACATCACATAGTTTAAGGATTCAATATAAACCGTACAATAGAAGGAAGCTGCCTTGCAAAGTGTTGTATGATTAGAATGTTGTACACTCAATAATCGTCATTCAAAGGAGTGTTTTCGTCTCGTAGGATGTCATCGTGATATAATTGCTATTCAAAGGAAATTGTAGTCGATTTCATCTATATAATTTTGGTATCAGAGTTGGTTGCGATACGTACATGAGGAAGATACATAAGGAAGAGGAAGACCATGGGGACCTCGACCCACAAACATAGTTGAAATTCTAAGGGGAACTACACTTGACTTGATGTAATCAAGACTATCCAAAGGAAGTACGTTTAAATAGAAGACATGAGTGATAGTGAAGAAGAAGAAGTTGGTCAACAAGAAGCTCAAAATGAAGAGCGGGAGGAAGGACACGAGGAATGATTAATTTGGGAAGGAATCCAAAGATAGAGATCCCATCATATAATGAAAGTTTGAATCCCAAGGAACTCATAGACTAGATTATAGAGATAGAGAATTTTTTTGATTTTTAAGCAATAGAATACCCTAAGAAGGTGAAGTTTACCTGTATAAAACTGAAGGGGCATGTGTCCTTATGGTGTGATCATGTCTAAACATAAAGACAAAGAAAATAAAAAGAAAAAATTAAGACATGGGAGAAAATGATTACCAAATTGAAGGCCAAATTCGTCTCATCATGTTACCAATTGGGTAATTTTAATAAATTGCATAATTTAATATAAAAGAAAATGAGTGTAAAGGATTATAATAAGAAATTTTATAGGCTCACCATTTGAGTTGGACATGTAGAATATGATGAAGAAAAGGTTTCAAAGTATATCAATGGACTACAATTGTTCATACAAGATGAAGTTAGTATGATGAAAATGATAATGGTAGAAGAAGCCTACCAACATGCCTTAAAGGCAAAATAGAAGTTATCATGATGGCAACGAAATAATCAAAGAGGAACAGGCAGGTTCTCACAATGACGAGGATAAAAAAATAGTGGAAGAGAACAACAAAAACAAGAAGGAGAAGCTAGTGCTTATCATAATAACTTCAACCAGAACACTAAAGGTGGAGACTCCTCCTAAGGGAGAGGTGGTTTTAGCAAAGGAAGGGGTAGAGGATTCCTCAAAAAGTGTTATATATGTAAATAAGCTAGCCATCAAGCATATGAATGTCCTCAAACACAAACAACTAGCAAACATGGAAATGAATCTTATAGCCATGTGACACAAACAGATGAAGAAAGTGTAGCTTCACCAAAGCACATGGAGGAACTAGAACAAGGAGAATCCTTTATGATAAAAAAGGTATTGTTGAAACCAACAAAGGAGTTGCATAAACCTGAACAAAGAAGGAACCTATTCAGGATGATTTGCAAATCAAGAGGCACATGTTGTAAGATTATTGCGGATAGTGAGAGTCCAGATAATTTAGTATCAACATAAATGGTAGAAAAGTTTGGGTTAAAGAGGATTGAACACCTAAATTCATACAAAGTATCATGGTTGCAAATAGGACATCAAATTTTGGTGAATGAGCAATGTATGGTGAACTTTCAAATTGGTTCTTACAAATATGGGGTACTATGTGATGATATGCCTATGAATACTTGTCATGTCTTTTTAGGACGACCATGAGAGTTTGATAGAAAGGTAATGCATGATGGTAGGGTGAACACCTACACTATTGAAAAAGATGGTAAGAGATATACATTGAGTCCCTTAAAGGACAAGGGAAAAGAAGTGTGCAACATTTTCTTGATCTCCAAAAATAAATTCTTGAAGGAGATGAAGAAAGGGAAATATTTTTCTTTCAATGATAAACCCATGGAATATGGGACAATGAATAAGATGGATGACATTCCACATGTAGTGAAATATTTGTTGGAATAATATATTGATATTATTTTAAAATTTACCCAATGGGTTACCACCTATGAGGAGCATTAGTCATCAGACCGACCTCATATCCAAAACAAGTTTGCTAAACAAGGCAACCTATAGGATGATACCTATGGAGAATGAAGAGATGAAGAGAAAAATCCATGAGTTATTGGATAAGAGACAAATCCATGAGTTATTGGATAAGGGATTGATCAAGGAAAGCTTGAGCCCATGTGCAGTACCTTTTTTAGCAGCATCCAAGAATGGAGAGTGGTGTATGTGCATAGACTCTAAAGCAATAAATAAGATCATAATAAATTATAGGTTTCCATTACCTCACATGGATGACATGATGGATTGTTTGAGTGGGGAATAATACTTCACAAGGATTGATTTGAAGAGTGGTTATCATCAAATTATATTCAAAGAAGGAGATAAGTTGAATACTGCGTTTAAGACCAAAGAAGGCTTGTATGAATGGCTAGTCATGCCATATGGGTTGACAAACCCACATAGTACATTTAGGAGGTTGATGAATGAGGTTTTGAAGCCTTTTCTAGGTAAGTTTATGGTGGTTTATGTGGATAACATTTTGGTTTTAACAAGATGAAGGAAGAACACCTAATGCTCTGAGGTAAATTTTACAAAAGTTGGAGAAATAATTACTGATCAAATTGAAGAAATATACTTTTGTGAAGAAGGAGTTGGTATACTTGGGTTTTATCATATCCAAGGATGATTTATGAATGGATCGGGTAAATATGAAGGCGATTGTGGAATGGTTGTCACCAAGAAGTATGTTTGAAGCCAAAATCTTTCATGGCTTAACAAGCTTTTACAAAAAGTTCATAAAAGTATTTAGTGAAATTTGTGCTTCAATATAAAAAATAATAAAAGGAGGTAGACATGATTTCAAATGGATGAGTGTAGCAAAAAGGAGCTTTCAAACCTTGAAAGAGAAATTCATAAAGCAACTATTATTTTTGCGTATTCTAGAGGAATCGGTAACTCATAACATTTAATCATTACCTTATTGTGGGTTTGAATCTTGCTCCTTGCTGCCACTATAACCTCTAGTTGCACCGAGTAAAATTTTTAACATAGTTGATGATGTTGGCACAATATGCCCTCCGATACTATGAGGTCCAAGGATTCAAACCAGGGTCTCCACACTTCTACGATAGTGCTTTGATCAACTGGCCTAACCCTTGGACCTATAGAGCAACTGGTTTTAGCATTTCCAAACTTTAACAAAGTTTTTCAAGTTTATTGTGATGCCAGTGGGACAACCATTGGAGGAGTTTTGAGCCAAGAAGGTAGGCCTATTGCCTATTTTACTAATAAGTTGAATGAATCCAAGAAGAAATATTTGGTTTATGATTAAGATTTATATGCCATCATGTAAGCACTCAAGAAGTTGAGGCATTATTTATTATCAAAGAAATTTTTGTAGTTTATACATCATCATGCTTTGCAGTTCATTAACATCCAGAGCAAATTGAACCAAAGACATATGAAATAGGTGGAGTATCTCTAAATTTACTTGTTTGTTTTGAAGCATAGAAGTGGCAATTCAAATTAGGAAGTCAATGCTTTAAGTAGAAGAAACTTGTTGATAATGCAATGAAGATTGAAGTAGTAGGTTTTGATGCTATGAAATAATTTTATGTTGATGACATGGATTTTAAGGAAGCTTGGATAGCTTGCAATGACCCTACTATATGAGATAGAACACCATGGTTGGATTATTTCATCTAAGGATTATTGTTTAAAAGAAAATAATTATGTATACCATAGTGTTTAATGAGGGAGAACCTAATAGGGGAAGAACATAGTGGATGACTAGCTAGATATTTTGTAATAGATAAAACTTTGAAATAACTTTGTGGAAGCTATTATTGGCCAAGAATAAGCACAAATGTGAGAAGATTTTTGTAGGGTTGTCAAATATGTCAACATGTGAAAAGAAAGAGCCATAACACAAGGTTGTATCAGCCATTACTGATACCAAAAAGGCCATGGGAGGAAATAAGTATAAAATTTATCCTTGGATTACCTTGAACACAAAAGGAAAATGATTCAATTTTTGTTGTTGTTGATAGATTTTTGAAGATGGAAAATGTCATACCTTGTAAGAAAACAAAGGATGTTGCTCATATTGCAAATTAATTCTTTAGATAAGTTGTAAGAATACATAGCTTGTCGAAAAGCATTATTGGATAGAGATGCAAAGTTTGTAGGTCACTTTTGGCTAACCTTATGGAATAATTTGGGCACAAAATTGATTTTTAGTTTAGTTTATCACCCATAAATGGATGGACAAATTGAAGTTGTGAACAGAAGCCTTAGGAATTTGCTACAATGTCTAGTTGGTAAGAAATCAAATTTGTGGGATACCATATTAGCATAGGTAGAATTTGTATATAACAATTCAATAAATAGAAGTACATCCAAAATCCCATTTCAAATTATATATAGAACTCATTCTAGAGGAGTAGATGAGTTGCGAAGTACAATTAATTTGTAGAAACTTAGATCTATAGCAATGGATTTTTCTAAGTATATGCAGTATCTACATCTAAAGTGAAGGCTAAATTAGAGAAGAATGTTGAGAAATACAAGCAACATGCTAACCTCAAGCATCAAACAGAAGAATTCCAAGTTGGAGATTTGGTTTTGGTACATTTGTGGAAAGAAAAATTCCCAAAAGGCACTTATAATAAGCTTAATTGGAAGAAGATTGGACCTTGTAAGGTTTCAAAGAAGTTTGCAACCAATGCTTATGAATTGAACTCCAAAAATAAGTAGACATCTCACCAATTTTTAATGTGGTGAATTTGTATCTATACTATAATAAGCCTATAGAGAATGTTGAAGATACAACTTTTGACTTTCTAACAGAAGAATGGATAACACAATTACAAAAAAGGAGCAAAATAAAGTAGAGATTATGATAAGACTCTAGAGTGGCCAGAAGGATGAAAGCAAGGTCTATTGTGAGTGTGTGGTTAAGTGGAAGAACCAACTAATTGAAGCAATAACATGGATGAATGCATCCGAGATTGCTAAATATGGAATATCGATTTTAGATTTTGAAATTTTTTTGTGAGATTTCACTCATGAAACATTTCTCTTTCCCGATGAGGATGATGCAAACATCTAGCAATCACATAATTACTAAATGAAATGGTTGAAGAACTATTTAATGAAACTAAAAAGGACATGAAGGGGCTAAGAGAAGGAGTAGAAAAGATGAGATGAAATTCAGATAGGAAGGAGAAAAAAGAAGGGAACCAAAAAACAAAAAATTGGAGGGAAGAGAATGAAAAGAGATAAAGAGAAATGAGAGATAGGTTTGAGGTGAGGTTTGACATGACCTAGGAGGGAAAGGAATGTTTAGGATAGAGAAGAATTAACCTTTAAATCAATAATGTAACAGTGTGCAAGTTTGAATAAAACCATATATTTTTCCAACCCTTTACTGTGTGTATGAATGGTGGTTATATGAGAGTATTTTGTATAGAATATTATGATTTTATGTGCAAGTTATAACTAATTGTATGATTGAATCACCATCTAATGATTCATTGCCCACATGTTGATTATAATTGATGGAAAGAGTTGTTTAAATGGGAGCAAGAGAATGCATTGTTCATAAGAATTCTTGATGGGTATGTGATATTGTCCAGAAGGCTATTATTGTTGTTAAGAGTTCAATGTTGCTTAAGTAAAAATATTAAGCAAGGAAGAAGAAAATGTCATCCAAGTATATCACTCTACCATCCAATAGAACTTGTTATTTGCCATCCAAAATTGGAAGATGTTCTAAAGTTCCATTCAATGACAAAGATGTGCCCTACTAAAGTGTTGACTAAGAAGAAAAAGACCACATATAGAAAATATTGTCATTCAATGTATTGTCATACAAAATAGATATTGTACAATTGAATAATTCAATATACACCATACAATATAAGGAAGCTACCCTCCAAAGTGTCATACGATTAGATTGTTGTACAATTAGACAACTGTACGATAGGAACATCATACACTCAATCGATGTTCAAAGGAGTGTTTTATCTTATAGGACATCATGAGACAATTGTTGTTCAAAGGAAATTGCAATCGATTTTGTCTACATCACCACATCCTTTAGGGGACCTTTCATGAGATAAATCCATCGAGCTTGACTATTTCACCTCCTAGGATTTCCTTGAGTACATTGTCTTTGACACATACTATTGTTATACAACGTGACGATAAATCTCAAAGAATACTACACATTTAAATTTAAGTATAACACATATCTACACCATTAGCAAAGAAGAATATTGTCTACTTAGTCTATTAAAAGACATTGGCAAAGAAAAGTATATTTGGATTGAAGTAATTCCAATAATCATACATATTATTGAATTTTGTAAATTTTTATCATGTTTTTTAAAAGGTACTTAAAATTTAAAAAAATGAAAAATTTGTACTTTATATGAATGTATTTTTGAAGCATTATTAGTTTTCATTGACCTAATATGGTAATAAATGCACTCAAAATACTATTTCCAAGTTCTCAATTTCTAAAAAAGAACAACTATTATAATTGTAAGTCCAAACTTAAGACTCATCTTGAGTTTGAAAAATTGTAGGACGTTATTTCAAGTAACTTTCAAAAACTTGTCATAGACCCTAATGAATAGAGAAAACTCAATAACCTATAAATTAGAAGGATAGAGTAATCATCATATTTAGTGTATTTGATGAGATATAGTCATATGCACATGATATCATCATTTTTAAAGATGTTTGGGATAAACTTTGTATGATGCTTGAGGCAAAGAATAAAAATCAGATTCTTCACCTTCAAAGTTAATTGCATTGCCTAAATTTGAAGAGTGATAAAAATTGAGGTATTTTCTCATATTTATTGAATTATGGGACTTACTTTGAGTGCAAGATGAAACAATAACGTATGACATCCTTGCACCCATTTTCATGAGAGCATTACCATCTACATTCAATATTTTGGTAATGACCTTGAATATCATAAACTAGAGTTTGATGTTAATGACTCTTGTGAATGTACTTTTAGGAGCATTAAGTAATATACAATATGAATGCTAAGGAAGATAATTTCTTGCCTTTATATTATAATTATAATAAGCCAATAAAGTAGTAGAAAACTTATGGACCTCTTTATAACAACTTTATGAGAACACCTCTCATTCCCAACCAAAGTGCTTCATCTATGGCAATGTTGGACATGTCTTGAAGTATTTTATATATAATATATTTCCACAAGGATCATCCAATACTAAAAGCCACAAAAGTAGACATCTTCTATATATTCTCATGGGTTGAAATAAAAGGAACCATAATGAAAATGAAAATGCTCCAAAAAGTCAACATGATAATGTTGTCAATGATAGGAACTCTAATGATAAAGAGTTTGTCTATATGACACATTGACACATATGCTTGATGAAATTTACTAGCCAAACCTTATTTAGTATGTTGATTTAAGAACTATCAAACACATGACTAGTCAAAAGGATTGATTTATCACTCTAAATAATTCCTCTTATTGTGGGTAGGCAATGATGGAGGTTAACTTCACCTACATTATTACAAGACTAGGTGATGTTTCATTGCAGCTTGATACACATTATTGTGGGCTTATAGAAGTTTTATGTATGTAGAATCACAAAGAAGTTGTTTTTAGTTATTAAGCTACTTGATAATAGTTTAAGAATGGAATTTAACATTAAAGTAAGTGATTAAAAGCATTATCTTATTTGAGATAAATCTACAACCCTTTAGTTATTGCCCAAGCATTTAACATTGATAAAATATTTTAACATATAGTTGCCCATCATCAAACTTTGATAGTGAAGACTGATGATGCTACCACTCCTTGGCATCAAAGGTATGAACACTTGAGTGACAATTCTTTAAATGATCTCCATATATATAAAATAGTGAGAGGCCTTCTCTTACTACATAATTTCGATTATATTTGTTTGGTTGATGATCATAATTGAGACCCATTTGTCTCTAGAAATCATTAAGCAACTAGTCCATTAGACCTAGTAGATACCAATCTATATATACCCGTGGATAAGAGCTTTAGTGGTTTTGGGTATTTTCAACTTTTTATCAATGACCATACTCAAAATACAGGGTGTACTCTTTATAAACCAAAGATTAGGCCTTCCACTTATTTAAATATTTCAGGGTTTTTTGAAAAGAAATAATTTAATAATCATACTAATGTACTCTAATTAGGTTGAGGGGGAGCACACAAACACTTAGTTATTATCATTTTTAAAGTAGGATGACATTTGACCATAATTGGTAACTACCTATAAACCTCAATAAAATGATATTGTAGAGAGCCATGCCCTACCATTCGAGAAATAGTTTGTAGTATATTGACTGATGCTTAATTGAAATGAATAATTTATTTAAAATTTATATAAAATAGTTTATCTATTGGACCATTTATCCAATATATATTTTTATTATGGAACTCCATAAGAAGAATAGATGGGGTAAATCCCCCAGTTTCACATCGTTCAATATTTAGTCTCATGGTGCTCATGCATCTTACAAAACAAAAAAAAAAGATAAAATTAGATGAGAAGTTTGTGAGAAGCAGAACCAATTTTGATTAATTTGACGAAGTATAAATAATACATTAGGGCCAGGATTAGTCCGGAGGTTGTGGAACCACCCGAGACTAATATAGGCAGAGTTGTAACAAATAACAACTAGCCTAAATTAATCAATCTAACAATATAAGATTGTTACGATTGAATTAATTAATAAAGGAAATATTGAAATATATTCTAACATCCCCCCTTATTACAATATTTTAGGAAACATATAACTATTAGCTATACTATCACCCCCATTATTTTGAAATACATAGAGAGCTGCGAAACAATTCAAATTTGACACGTGCAAGTGCCTTAGTGAATATGTCTGCAACTTGAGCATTGGTGGAGATGTACTGAAGCTGGATTCGGTGCTTTGGTACTTCATCTCGAATGAAGTGGCATTGTGTATCAATGTGCTTGGTTTTCTCATGATGCACTGGATTCTTAACAAGATTCAAAACACCCATGTTGTCACAGAACAAGTGTATTGGAGATTTTTATGGAAGACCCATACTTGTTAGGATGCGATGCAACCATATCACTTCGCACACAGCTTCACGTGTGACGCGATATTCTGCCTCTGTTGATGAGATAGCAACCACCTGTTGCTTCTTGTTGTGCCAAGAGACAGGACCAAATCCAAGATGAAACAAATATCCTGAAGTTGATTTATGATCATCAAATGATCCGGCATAGTCGAAGTTCATGTATCCCTGTAAGAAGAATTTGTTGTTCTTCTTGTATTCTAGGCCATATTCCATTGTGCCATGGACATAGTGAAGAACTCGCTTTGCTGCTTTCCAGTGTGTAGTCTTAGGTTCTTGCATGAACCTCGAAAGATAATTGACAACAAATATGATATCTGGCCTAGTGTTGGTCAGATATATGAGACTCCCAATCATCTGACGATAGAGAGTAGCATCTACCTAAGGTGATTTGTCATATCGCGATAACTGAAGACCTGTTTCCATTGGTGTTGCCATCGGCTTGCAGTCAGTCATGCGATATTTTTCTAGTAGTGTCTTGGCATATTTTTTTGGGACACTTTGATGTAGTGCTCCTTCTGGTTCACTTCTAGGCCAAGACAATAATGGAGAAGTCCGAGATCTATCATTTCAAAATATTTGCTCAAATCCTGTTTGACAGAAGAGATCATTGTTTTTGAACTCCCTGTTATGAGTAGATCATCAACATAGAGTACAAGCAATACTATTTTAGAGCCTTGCTTCTTGAAATAGAGGTTTGCATCCGACGGACATCTCTTAAATCCATGCTGCAGTAGGTGATTATCCATTTTTATGTACCAAGCCCGAGGGGCCTATTTCAAACCATATAAGGATTTGACCAATTTGCAAACTTTCTGTTGTTGGCCTTCCACTTCAAATCCTTCCGGTTGAGTCATGTAGACTTCCTCTTGGAGATCACCATTTAGAAAGGCACTCTTGACATCCATTTGGTGCACTTTCCACCCATACTGTGCTGCCATAGCACAAAGAACTCGAATGGTTGTCATCCGAGAAGTAGGTGCAAAAGTTTCCTCGTAGTCAATGCCTTCTCTTTGAGCATAGCCCTTTGCAACAAGTCGGGCCTTATGCTTATCTATTATCCCATCTACCTTGTACTTGACTTTGTACACCCATTTGCAGCCTATGGGCTTCTTTTCGTATGGCAGATCGACAAGCTTCCAAGTTTTGTTTTTCATCAGAGACCTATACTCTGCATCCATAGCGGCCTTCCACTGAGGCTCACTAAGAGCATCTTGCACTGAAGCAGGTTCAAGTTCATCTATTGAAGACATAAACACCCTGTCATCATCAATATCCATATCTTATGTATTTCTCTCTGGATCTACAGAAAGTTCCTCAAAATATTGACAAAGATCATCAACCCCAGTAATCTTTGTTGCAACTTTCTCCTATCGAGCCATGCTGCGAGTACGAGGTCTATCCAGAGTCAAATATGGTGGAGTGGATAGCTTAGAATCTCTGATTGTACTTGTATACCACTTTGGATTCTTCTTCTATGGTGATGAAGAAGATGAAGAAGGACCTCCAACCTTTGATGAAGGAGACTTCTCAACCTTAGTGTCCACAAGGTCTAGGTATACATCTGATGTGAAAGCCTCATCAAAAACTACATCTCTACTAATGTGAATCTTCTTGGTTAAGGGATCAATCAATCGATAACCCTTAGAGTGCTCATCATACCCAAGAAGAATGCACTTCAATGTTTTCTCATCTAGCTTCTTCCTCTTTTCTTTCGGTATGTGCATGAATGCTTTACAACCAAAAATGCATAGATGAGAGATGGAGGGTTTCCTACCACTCCATGCTTCCTATGGAGTCATTCCTTGTAGGGCCTTTGTGGGTGCCCTATTCAATAGATATACTACTGTGGTGACAGCTTCTACCCAATATTGTTGCCCAATTCTAGCTCCTGTGAGCATGCAACGAACCATTTCCATGATGGAACGGTTCCTCCTTTCAACAACTCCATTTTGCTGAGGAGTATAAGCAGTAGTCAACTGTCGTGTGATCCCATTTTTAGTCAAGAATGCAAAAAATTCTTTAGAGGTGTACTCCCCCCTCGATCTGAGCGGAGGGTCTTTATAGAAGTCCCTGACTCCTTTTCAACAGATTTCTTGAATTGTTGAAAGAAGCCAAATGCCTCAGATTTTAGTTGAAGAAAGAATACCCACATATTTCGTGAGTAATCATCCATGAATAACTAAAAATACCTCTTACCCCCACAACTATTGGGTGTTAAAGGACCGCACAGATCGGTGTGAACCAACTCCAGAGGTTTCTTTGCTCTTGTAGAGCTCCTTTCAAAAGGTACTCTATGTTGCTTGCCTTCCAAGCAGTCAGAGCAAACTGGCAATGTGGTAGAAAGGGAAGGAAGACCCTTTACCATTTCATACTTACTTAACTCAAGTAAGTAACCAGAACTCATATGTCCATATCTCTTGTGCCATAGGGAAGTTGCCTCCTTTGTAGAGACAATCATGGCTACATCTGGAGAAGAGATAGTATCTAGGGAAAATAAGCCATGCTTATATGAAGTGGTTGCAATGTTCTTACCCCTCCTGGTGATAGAACAACACTTCTTGCCCCCCTCAACACTAAAGTTTACAACCATATTTTTGTCCAAAATTTGTGTGACTGACAACAAGTTGTTCGCCAATCCTGGAACATAGAGAACCTTTTCAATATGACACTTGCCATCAGGAAGAGTAACAAAAATTGTTCCTTCTCCCTAAACCTTGTAGGTTTTATCATCGACAATAGTGACAGGTTTGCCCTCTTTGGCCTCAAAAGACTCAAACCATGATTTGTCGCCAATCATGTGCTTACTGGCTCTAGAATCGACATACCAAATAGGATCCATCTATTTGGATATTGTGGTAGTCATGAGCACTTTGTGTGCACGCTCAGAATCCATGTCAGATTCCTCAATAGCAACATTCACTTTGGGTTGCTTGTTCTTGTGTGGTTTGTTTTGGCCTTTCTATTTTTGTTGTTTGTTTTTATGCCAACATCTGTTTGTATCATGACCTTCTTTGTCATAGATCTTGCAATATCTCTTAGTTTGTTGAGGTTGTTGAGTTTGTTTCCCTTTTGAATCCTTTTGAGAACTCCCTCCCTTCTAAAAATTACCTTTCTTCTTGTTTTGGCCCTTCCTGTTTGTGTAGAGGGCAGTGTTAGAAGAATCATCTCGCTGTAGTTGGCGTGCCTCCTCCTGTTGAAGCAAATTTACCAACTCAACAAAGGTAACTTGTCTCTGTGATACATGAAGTGAGGTGATCAATACTTGAAAAGAATCAGGTAATGCTCTCAATACCACTGAGGTAAGGAGTTGATCATCAACTGGTGCTGCCAAAGAATTCAACTTTGCTTTCAACTCAGACACTCTGCACAGAAAGAGTTCAACTGTTTCTCCCTGGTTCATGCTCAGTTTGTGTAATTGAGATTGAATAAATAGAATGGTGGAAGCATTCTTTCCTTCATATATAGTTTTAAGGGCATTCCATGCCTCTTTACTACTTTTACACTCAACAATATGGGGTTGAACTTCATCAGAGACAACAAGCAAAATGAGCACTTTTGCCTTGCTATCTATCTTATCAAAGTTTTTCTGATCAGCAGAGAGAGTTGTGACTCCAGCTGCAGATGAAGGTCTCACTGTTGTTCCAGACACAACATCCCAAAGATCATCCATCTCTAGGATTGCCTTCATTTTGTTTTTCCATGGTGTATAGTTTGGACCTTTCAACAACTGATGAGCATCAGTCATTAGTTTTGCAGACATTGTGAAGGTTCCTTATAACACCAAATGGTCCCCCCTTCGATATACCTTAATTCCAGGTCGTTATACCATACAAAATACCCGCCCTTACGTGAGGGAGACTATAGGTATTTTGAAAAACCAAAAAAATTACCCGCCCTTACGTGAGGGAGACTGTAGGTAATTTTAATGATTTATACGATACGTGGTACTTAGGCGGTATTGAAAGGGAATCACCTCGTTGATGGCACCGACCTTAGAAAGTCTTCAATCCTCATGCGTGGGGCGTAACTTCCCCTAAACACTTTGGATATCCGAACGTTCATCTGGATTTAAGCCTAAACATGAGAGTGATTGGGGTAGTGGATGGAGTAAAAAAATAGCAAAAAAATGGTAAACTTATCTCTCCCCGACGATTAATAGAGAACTAGCTCAGACATCATTTTGGCAGCTATATTAGGTGGCGGATACAGTAGCACAATCACGACAGCTTTACCTGTAAGTGCTGGCTAGAGGTATCACAAATACCGAACGCTGTAGTGCAATAAATTGCACGGATGGGTTTTAATTATTCCGGGGACTTAGGGAGTGAATTTGATTTTAACTTAAATGATGTAGTGCAAAAGAAGGAAAAAATGCAACATACAACATAAAAGTGCCCACATAAATAACCCACTAGGTGTCGGGCGCAGCCAAAAATGCACCTTTACAATAATGCCAAAAAATTTGCTTTTTCAAAAAATTACTCTCAATCCCCCCTTGATTTTTCGAAAAAAAAATGACTCCCCCCTTTAAAATTTCTCTTTATAAAGCATTTTAAAACATTCTTGTATAACTAAAGTTAAAAAAATAACTTTATATTACATAGTAAAAAATTATTTAAAAAAAAAAACCTTAAACTATTATAAAATAAATTAAAATGATATTTAATTTTAACTTTAATTAAAGAATATTAAAAAAAAACTTTAATAAAAAATGAAAATTTTTATACCTTTGGGGGGGGTCGACGGGACTCGAACCCATGACCTGAGGCTCCTAGAGCCTTAACCACTCGACTCACCGCCAGGTGAGTCAGTGGGCTGATCTACATAGATCAGGCTCCATGCCTCCTTTAAGGAGCCCCCGAAGGCGTAATAGCCTCCACGGCGGTGCTCCCTCCACCACCACCACTCGGGCGGAGCGCAGGTGGCGCTGCTCGGGCGGATCCACCGACGGCTCGTGGGTGGCGCAGAGGTGGCGGGCTCACAGAGAGCCAAAAAATGTACTCAAATCACGTGAAATTTATCTCTCCCGAATCGTGTTTCTGTGGCAGGAAGATACAACACCAAAATTATCCTTAAAAACTATAGAAATGTGGAGAAATCACCTGATCGATGGCTGCCATTGACGCCCGGTGTGAGAAAAAAAATAGTTTTGGAGGGTTTGGAAGGGCTTAGATCAAATTCTGATCCAGCCAATCTGCTCCGATTGGCTTCTACCTTCCAGAAAATCACGCATAAAACGAAGGCACTGCAACCAGTGATAACGAAAAATAGGAAGTGATTTACCAGTTTGACGTCGAAATGTGCAGGTGACAGAAAAAATCGTCAGGTGACGTGCGTGATCGAATTTCGAATTTCGAGGCTTCTTTTCGGTTTATCCCACATTGATGGGATCGACAGTAAATAAGGGATTTTAAAAGCATTTTACTCCACAATGGAGTATAGCCTCTCGGGGAGAGGCTCTCACCCGAGAGGGTCGTGGGGAAGCCTTGGTGTTGGCTCCCATGACGTATGCTGCTCGCCTTGCCCTTTCGACCGTGCGGTCGATTGCCTTGTTCGATCTTGGTCGATCGCTTCGAATTCTTTCTTTCGAATTGCTCCTTCGGTCGATCGCCTCTTCGACCGTATGGTCGATCCAACTTTTTCAAAAAAAATTCTCTATTCCGAGAAATAAAAAATTTTCTCAAACTTTCAAAGAATTATTCCCAACTGACAAAAAAAAATCTCCGCTCGTTTGCTCCGCTACTACGAGATCACTTCACGAGAAATGAGACGAGAAATGAGAGTGGCGGAGGAAGAGCTCTGATACCATGTGAGAAGCGGAACCAAGTTTGATTAATTTGACGAAGTATAAATAATACATTAGGGCCAGGATTAGTCCGGAGGTTGTGGAACCACCCGAGACTAATATAGGTGGAGTTGTAACAAATAACAACTAGCCTAAATTAATCAATCTAACAATATAAGATTGTTACGATTGAATTAATTAATAAAGGAAATATTGAAATATATTCTAACAAAGTTCAAGAAATTGATATTTGTTTGATATAGTAATGAGTCAAAATCCTATTAGCTCATGGATCCTAAAAAATAAATGTATATGAGAATAGTGAGTCTAAGTCACCTTCCATTGAGCCACCTATTTAAAATAAATCTAATGTTATCTTACTTATTGATGAAGTTGGAGCCTTAGATAGTAAAATTGATGACGATGATGATCAAGACGACATTGATGATTGTGTTGATGATCTCAATCTATTAGGTCCACCATCTTAGAGTACCACACAATGCCCTAATTAGTATCTCAGTATTTTCCATGATGCAAAGTTGAATGGAGATCAAATATGTCTACTCCAAGCTCAAAGACTAACAACAAAGTATACAATGAAGTAAATTGATAAACATTATGATGCTAAAGTCTAAACCTATAATAATTCAAGAGGCACTCTTCCAGTAATTCAAAAATCCCTCACATCAAAAACCATGAAAGAATGTCATAGTTAAGTTTCAAGAATATATGAAGAATAAGACATGTGAACTTGTTGGTCTTCCACTTAGTAAGAAAGCCATCGATTACAAATGGATATAAAAATCAAATTCAAAGCATATAAAAACATCAACAAATATAAGTCTAGATTTGTAGTAAAGGGTTATGCATAGGATGAAGGCATTGATTATGAATAGAATTTTGCTCCTATAGCCAAGATAAAAACTATTTAGATGGCATCTAGAATGATATCTCAATTTAGTTGGGAACTCTATTAAATGGATTACAAAAGTGATTTCCTTAATTAATGCCTAAAGAAAGAAGTTTATATGAATTAAAAAGATTAATTTATCACACTTGATCATGATAAGAAGGTATGTTAGCTCATAAAATCTCTTTATGATATCAAGCAAGCTCTTGGATCCTAGTATATCAAAACCAACGAGCATTTTGAGTGATATTACTCTTGCCATAGTCTATATGGTCCAAACTTATACCACAAATTACAAGGGAAGAATCCATTACCATAATTGTATGTGTTATGAATTGATCATCATAAGTTCAAAAAGCATGATTGCAAGGATGAAGAATGATATTAAAAGGTCATTTCACATGAAAATATTAGACTCACATACTATTGTCTTGGTTTAGAGATGTGGGAGATAAATAATCAAATCTAAAAAATCTAAATAAAATATTGTAAGACACTACTCAAGAAGTTTTGCACAATAAACATTATTCCCATACCAATATCCATGGATACAAGGATATGATTATCTCAAAATTATACTTCATGATGGGTAAATGTAACTCTCTATAAATAATTTTATGAGAAATCTCATTTATTTGGCCTTATAGTAGACCAAATATTTGATATCTATATGTTATCTTTCTTGGTTCATATAGGAGAGAAATAAGTCTTACTAAAAAGCAATAAAGTGGATATATCCATGGTACTACTAACTATGATCACGAATAAAATAAGAAAAATAAAGTTTCTTTACTAAATACGTGGATGCACACTATGCAAGATATATTGATAATAGGATATACACTTTTGGATATGCATTTTTTTCTATTTGATCAAATATCTTATTGAAGTAAGAAGCAACATGTCATTGCTTAGTTTTTCATCAAATTATAGTATTATGCAATTATAAAGAACATCTATTGAAATATCTCCCTTATTTAACCCAAGTTTAATCATGGTTAACGTATATTATTATTATTTTTGCTATAATTTTGTAACCAAATTTTTTATTGATGTCATCCCTAGGAAATGGTGGCACATACTCCAAGAAGTTAATTAAAAGAATTCACAATTTCTCTCTAGACTTTTCCTTGATTTTCTTAAGAAAAAATTAAAAAGGTAAATTTTCATGTGGAGTTATTTTCTCTCTTTTCATGTGATTATTGTTGTAGTCACATAATGCATTGTTAATAGTTGTCGTCTAATTATTTGAATATTTTTAGAAATATACATTTTACTACACTAAAAGCGTAACTTGTCATCAATATTGAAGGTATATCAAAAGAATTCCATTACAATTTTTATTGTAATGATTTCTAATTAGGTCTATGATTCACTTTTTGTTTAGTTGGCATATTTATTTCTTTGAGGGAATATTATATATTACCTAATGAAATTTGAAGCAAAAACACGCCTAAGACACAAACTGAAGGTAACTCTTGAAAAGAGGTTCTATTCATCTGTTTTTCTCCATAAAATATATATTTTCCAAAAATCTTAGCTCACTGATATAAATACCTAGTTCTCTTTATCTATTTTTCCAAGACTTCAATAACCTTTTTATTTTTTGATCTTTTATGATGGGAGATCACATTCATTTTGAAGGTTAAACCCAAAAGAAATTGTAAGGGTAGGAAATTTACATCCTAAGAGATTTATTGAAAAATAGTAAGACAACTAGGGACTTGGGCATAAATATTACACCAAAGTAGCCCAAGGTAATCATAGGACCTCACCTTAAATAAATATACCTACGTGAATATATTAGTGCTAAACATTCTAGGGCACCTAATTTTTGATTTATCAATACTTTCTAGAAATGAATGGAGTCAACACATTACCCAAAATAAATCAATGATTCATAGAGAGACATAATGCAATATGAAGAGTGTTCATAGACACCAAAGTAATCTCATTAAAGGAAGTCCACTGGATAAAAAATGGTTGGTCTCAAGGGGTATAAAAACCCAAAATCCATGTGTCCTTAGGTCAAGATAAAATAATTGTCCTTAAGATTTATTATGAAAATATTACAATAACCTTATTATACAAGGTGTGTATGGGCCTATAGGCCTACATAACAAATATAATGCAAAAGTCAACCATGGCCTCAAGTGAAGTTTAACACCATTCTCCAACATCCCCCTTTAAGTTGAATAGGAACATGGAGAGAGATCCTTATCAGTCAACCCACCTTAAGGGACATTCTCCTACTCCAGTATGCTCTTGGATTCATGCAAAAGGCACCTTGGCCATGACCTTGGTAAGAATATTTGTTGTTTGCTCCATTGGCAACGCATAGACTAGATCAAGCATCTCATGAGCATAAATTCATTTAAAATAATGCTTCCAAATTATGATGTGTTTAGTCTAATAATAAAACATTCGATTGTAGATAAGCTTAATGAAGCTCTAGTTATCACAATGAAGGGTGACTTAGAGCTATTATGAAATACCCAACTGCTAAAAAATCATGAGCATCTATAGAAGGTATTTGGTAGCTTCATTGGCAACACAATATTCAAAATTTATAAAATATATGATCAACTACCATATATAACACCAAGGGACAAATTGAGAACCAAGATAAAAGATAAACCTAGTGGTGGAGTGCCATAATCCAAATCACTGATCCAATCTATATTAGAAAAACTAATCAAAACTCGAGATTTTCCAACTTAGTAGGGAGTATCCACTTGGCCATTGTCCAATGAATCTCATGGGGTACTTATATATACTTGGAAAAATAACTAGCAACAAATGCAATGTCTAGCTAAATATGCATTGGGTTGAGAAGGCCCTCGATAAGTGACCAATACAAAGGGAAATATATTAAAGGAGTAGTGCAATATGCTTGTATTTTCTATCTAGAACTAAAGGGGATCCAACTAGGTTTGTAATCCTCCACCTAAAACCATTATAAAAGATCCAAGGCACACTTGGGTTAAGATACAATGATCCTAGAGGGTGATGATTGATCTAAATGCTCAAAAAATAATGAAGGTGCAATTATATGATCTTAAAGTGCAATAAAGTCATGAATTCATCTTCTATATCAATGACATTAAGCTTCCCATGATGATAATATCATGAATGTACAACATAATCACTAAAACCTTACCATTTTGATGCACGATATAAAAATCATGGTCTAAATCATATAATTGGAATCCATAGCCAAGCAAGTAAGAATTGAGTTATTGAGTAGAGTTATTTTGGATGCAAAGAGGGTAGGATCCTTATCCAGGATCAAAGTGGAGGTCCTTTATTTATCTCATTTATTATTTGATGATGGTGTATTGTTATTCACAAATAGAAGTTCAAGGGAAGCTAGAAAGTTGAAGGAAATCTTGGACGCTTACAATATTGCTATTGGCATGGAGATAAAATTTTAAAAATCCTCTATTTGCTTTAATGATCTAGAGTAGGAGACTAAATAAGACCTAATAAGAATTTTTCCTTTTAATCTCTTAGATTTATAGGAAGGCCTTAAGTATCTGGGGTTTGTATTGAAGCCAAATACTCATAGGAAGAGAGATTAGGGATGTCTTTTAGAGAAGATTGAATTTAGGATTAACCATTGGTGTAACAGATGGTTGTCCATTGGTGGGAGATTAACACTTGTAAAGTCATTTCTTGGGGCAATTCCTATGTTTTGGCACCCCTTGGCCTTAATTCCCAAAGGAGTTCTAGAGAAAATAAGAAAAATTTACTTCAAATTTCATTGGACTGGACGCAAGGAAAATGAAAGCATTCCTTTAGTTAAATGGGAGAGTATTGCTAGGCCAAAGAAGGAAGGTGGTTGGGGCTTTCAAAATATCCATATTTTTGGTTCTTCTTTGGCAGAAAAATAATTATGGAGAATTTTGACCAGAGAAGGATTATGGAAGAAGATTATTGAACAGAAGTATATTTGTCCAAGGACCTGTTGAGGTGTGATTTTGTCAGGTTACAAAATCCACTCGACAACTTAGAATTTTAAATTCTCTCTTGCAAAGAAATTCGATTTCTCCAAGGTTCTTACTTAATGTTTTATGTGTCATGCATAGATGTTTATATAAGTGCCTAAATAAACTCTTGGGTTTGCAAGTTTCTGTTTACAAGGGGCCTGGGAATTAAGTAAATGATTTCAAGTTTATCATGTATAACATGTCCTTCATACTAATTTAGTTATCTAAATGATGAAATAAATTTGCTTTAGGATTTAAGTTTATGCATGCAAATTTACCTTATGATCTCAATATAATATCTCAATTAAAATGCTTTTAAATGAATTTGGAATACAGAAAAACTAGCATTTTAATCAAATTTCAATTAACTTTAAAGAATCAAAGTTAATGAAATTTTAATAAAATTAATCCACTGTAAACCTTGATTATGAATATTTACCTTTTAGGAAATTCAAGGTTTAATTTATTTTATTCAACTCAAATATAAAATTCACTTCAAAATATTTGAGAACTTGAATAAAATTAAACTGTTCCCAAAATATGAAGGCTTTCAAACCTTAATAAATAAAACTTATAGGGTTTTAATATAATACTTTATATTTGAACTATAAATTTTATATAATAAAAATCAAGTTCAATAAAAGTATATCTATATTGTATTTGTCCATCAAATATTTACGAGTAAAATATTTGATAACAAATATCATCTTTCAAAGGTAAGACTTGAACCTTTAAGTAAATGCAACTTTGTTGAAATATAAAGCACAACCGAATTTTAATCCAAGATATCAATTCCAACCCACAACTTTATTAAATCAAGGTTGGAACCAAATTTTTTATTTATTTCTAATAAATTTATTTATTATAGATATTTATTAAGTATCTGAATAATAAACTTATGGAATAACCTAGTTATCCAATTCAAATTTGCAGCATTGAACTAGTCTATTTTACGTAAATTTTGATATGAAATAAATTATAAATGGTTTTAAATATTTGAAAATAAAATTTAACTTTTAGACTAATACTACAGAAGAAAAATTACAGACACTATAAACCAAAACTTATATCAACCAGATTATACACAGTTAATAATAAGTTTGGTGCAATCTCCGATGGAACTTGTATTATTTGGAAAAAATCATATCAACTATCTTATTTCCAATTCAAATACCAACGATATGCTTATTTGAATTCATAAAATAATTTGATATAACATAAGGTCTTACAATAAGCTCTTTATGTCTCTGTAATCTAGATTTATCTGTAGCATCCACTTCCTTTCCTTTCTCTGCTCCTGTACTCTATCTCCTCTTCCCTGTAGCAATCGTCCGACCACGAACCTGTGAAATGTACCAATATTTAGTAAGCAATGTGATATTTAAATCATATTATTAAACTAATAAAAATTCCAACTAAAAACTATATAATACATACATTATAAACTAAAAATATAAACAAGTAAATAAAAATTAACAAAACAAGACAAATACAAACAATATAACATTACTATAAAAAATAAAAATACATTGAAAAAAATAATATAAAATAATACTAAATAAAACATAAAATATTATAATATGAACAATAACACATAACATAGTGAACTAACCACAACAACACCACAACTATATAATAAATAAATATTATAATAACACCAAAACATTTATAATAAAACTAAACATATATTAAATAAAAGGACAACACTAAGAACAACATAACCTTATACAAAATTGAAACAAAACAACATAAAAGAATCAAAACACAACCTAAGCAAAATCCTTTTGACATAACTAACATAACATGAAAACAACATATAAACTAACGACTTTAATCACTTGACTACAAGATGACCTTTGCAAGCACAACTCGAAACAAACTTCAAATCATGAGGTGAAATTTGACATTGAACTCCGCTATAAGACCGTTCGTACAAAGGTGAATGTTATAGATATTCAAATGGTGATGAAAGAGAATAATAAGCACAAATAATGATTTGGACAAAACTTTCAAATTTCAAGTGGGTTCCCAATCTTGGGGTCGTTGTGAAGAAGTCACAACAAATGGCGACTCTGCTGGTAAATGTCCCTGGATATTTTGAACTTAAAAACCAAACTCTGAAAACAACACAAATCCAAATATTAGAATTACAAGCATCAAGGATATCCAGAGAATGAGAATAGACAAATTCGACATGAACCATTAGAATCATCAGCATCATCTCTGTGTGTGTAAAGTGATTTTTTCTATATATTTTGAAAACCATTCAGTATTCCACTGTTAATTTCACATTTCAGGCTATAAACAGTTTCTCTTTAAAGAAATACCTCCACATGATTTTCTTCAGGCATTGCTCTACTACCAGCCGAGCATCTATAGCTCCCATAGAGATTATCTAAAACTCCCAAGTATTAGGTGAATTTGGATATTTGCATTTCCTATATTTTAGACATAGCTTCACTGCCAGCCGAGCGTCTATAGCTCCAGTGAAGATTATCTAATTCATGGTGATAGATTTGACTTTATTTTCAGCTGTATTCATCATTTTACTTTTATCCCTCATTTTTTTTTATATCTCTAATTTTTTCACTCATTTTTTTTATCTCTCATTTTTTTCTGGTAATACAATACTTTGCAACAAATCCACCTGCCACTTGGGTTAGAGATTAGGTAAGGCTGAAAGAGTATATAAAATTTTCACCCTAATTTGCAAAATTGACAACTTCATACATCTAGAATTTCAAAATATATTCTTTAATGTGTTTGTGGTACTCGTGAAGCTTTTGCAATATGATGCTAATATTTCAAATTTCCTTATCTTATTTCACATTCATGAAGATATAGACTAACAACTTACTTTTATTTTTCTCCAGGTTTCACAGGTTTTCAAAATAGGTAATTTCATCCTATACGGTCCATGATCAAACACCAAACAAAGCCATCAAATGACAAATGTCTCAATAAAACCTACCTTAATCTTTGAGAAACCCCTTTAAAACTATACCAACTTGAATGACACACTAAAATCATGAAGCTCCTAAAAACCTGGCAAGACCAACTCATTGTTGTACTTGACAAAACACAACAGAAATCTAACAAACATTCAACAAAAAAACAACCAAAACATCAACAACATCACCAACTAACAAAATCAGCAAAATAACTAACAAACTCACAAAACAACAAGCTATACAAAACATAAATTTGCAAAACCAAAATTGTAAAGTTGATAAAGCGAGTGAACCCACTTCCTAAACTTGACAACATTAACAATAGAATAAATAACAAAAAATTAAAAAACCATAACTTATGTACAAACACAAAAACAAGAAAACAAAATCCAAAAGACTATTTACAAAAATATACATTATGTACAAGACACTGCAAAATTTCTACCATCATTTCCCTGGATCCCAAACACAATTGGCATACTGTAAGAGACATATATTGTTGTATGCATGCCAAATATTATATAACTCTAACCAAAAGAAAATTGGGCCAAACAATATAACCAATTTCATTTTGCCTTTCTCATCCCACTGATTCGATTCAAAATTATAAGCAGTTCCATGTTTAAGATTTGATTTATTAAACTTAAAAGTGAAAACATGATTTTCGATTATCCTTTGCTTATTCAAAAAGGTGTAAATTTCACAATTTAATTCATAATTTAGAACTAGGCCCCCCTTTTAAAAAAGGAGATCTAGCAAATAAGAACCTATTTCTAAAAATTTCAAATTCAAGTCACTTTCAAAGTTTTTAATGCAATCACAATCATTCAAGAATTGACTAGCATCTAGGACATTTGGTATAAGAAGATCATTAAAAATTTGCACCCTAGATTCACTAGTTTATTGATCATGAATTTGATTAAGCATTTCAAACATGTTTTCCTTGATTTCATTTATGGCAAAAATTTTAGAAGTTGTCTCCAACTTCTTGTTAACAACATTTGACATTTCATCATTGATAGCATTAGCATCCAAAAACTTATCATGCAACCCATACCTGAAAATTTTGTAACCAATGAGAAAGGTGAATATTTTACCTTGTCATCTATACTCAATAGGTAATTATTAGCATTTACCAAGATTTGATGAGCATTTGTCACTTTTTCCTTTTCTTCATGGTCTTCATCATGATCACCTTGTAGTTCTTCGTCTTCATCAAATACCTCGTCCTCATTATTAACAAATGAGTCATAAGAAACATTTACCATTTCTTCATTTTTAGTTTTAGCAATGTGTTCAATAAATTCATCTTCAAAGTGATTCAATTTTGGAACCTTCTCTATTTCTGCAATTGGCATGCCATTTTCTGATTGTGTAGGAATTGTGAAATCTTCTTTTGAAGTAGAAGTTTCAACATCCTGCATATCAAATGAAACAAAAATTTTATCAATAGAAGTATGAGAAAACAATGATTCACCATACATACCCCATCCATTATAATAATTATCTTCTAAAGCTAAAGGGTGATATTTTATCGTGGCTTTAGAAAACATGTGATTATTTGACTGTAGAGGAGTTGTAGACTCTTCATGTAAGATATCAATTTTAGCATCCTGCATATTAGATGAAGAAAAATTCTTATCAGTAGGCATAAAAGAAAAACATTCATCATATCTTCTTCAACCATTATAAAAATTATCTTTTATAGTTAAAGGGTGAGGTTCAACCATATATTTTGTGCAAACTTCGAATAGGTCTATAATTTCCTTTTCAAATCCACCTTTATCAATCACCTGAGATGAAGAACTATTGATTTCTTGTTGTATGAGCATTGGAGAATCCTTAAGTGACACAAGGCTTTCAATTTCCTGCACATAATCTGAGATAAGAAATTCTTTGGAAATTGTGAATAAAGTGAATAATTCTTCTTCATGACCTGAAATAACAAAAACATTATCTTTTCTGAAGCACTTGGTGACATTCCATATTTTCTTTCATACCATCTCTGGATTCATTTTCAGATTCACCTCATTCAATAAAGAATTCATATTTCTCAGATTCATATTTTGGTAAGATAAGGGTTTCTTCAATGGGATCAATTTTTGCATTTTGTTTTATAAGATCATCCCAGTCCTCTTTTGTGAAAAATGGTTCTAAGTTAGTTTCTACATTTTGATCAACTTGATCATCACAATGTTAATTGATGGGTATTGACTCTAAAACTTGCACCTCATTCTCAACATCTAAGGTGGTTGTGATATCTAAATTATCAATATCAACCTGACTTATTTGTGAACTTTGATTATGAGTTTTAGGTCTAAGTCTATATAGTTGCTCCATATTAACACCTTGAAATATCAATTGTTGTTCAAATGTTAATGCCTCATTGTAAGCTTTAGGCAATGATGTAATTCTAAGACCTTTCCCCAAAAAAATAGAAGTAACATGATCTAAGACTCCCATGTATATTTGAGTAGCTCTTTCTTCTGAAATGATATAATGTATCCCCACCTCGGTATACAACCTATGCAATTTATCATTAAATTATTTCATGGGTTCATTAAATTTTTTACGGATGGAGACAAATTGATTTAACATCATAACTGGGTCATCCAACTTTCCAAAATATTTGAGAAATACTTTTTCTAGTTTAACCCAAGAAGTAGCAGACCTTACAAGTAATTGTATGTACCACTTAAGCACAACCTCATCCAATTGGTATGAAAATAATTTGCAAGGAACATCTCCCTGCATAAGCTGCAAGTGACTTAACACACTCTTGTATCTCTGAATATGTTCTTTGGCTTGATCCACATCATGCCTAAATCTGGGTAAACAAACTTCTATACCTTCAGGAATTTGATGAATAGGCATGTTTAAACTGCTATAATAATCACCTATCCAAGATACCATTATTTTCTTTATTGAAGTAAGCGATGTCATTAGTGAACTTCAAAGAACACAAATTTAATGCCAATCTTATTAGTTAAAGAAATATATCTTACAACTACGCATGAAATGACTAATCAATTAATAAAAATATATGCATCAATTAAACCTTGGCATTAAATAACACCCTTCAATTTGTATTTTGTTTTTCAAACTAAGATTTGAATGATTTCAAATAGAAATCAAATATATACCTTTCAAGCCCTCCTTCTAGCGCCAATTTGTTGAGGTGTGATTTTGTCAGGTTACAAAAACCACTCGACAACTTAGAATTTTAAATTCTCTCTTGCAAAGAAATACAATTTCTCCAAGGTTCTTACTTAATGTTTTATGTGTCATGCATATATGTTTATATAAGTGCCTGAATAAACTCTTGGGTTTGCAAGTTTCTATTTACAAGGGGCTTGAGAATTAAGTAAATGATTTCAAGTTTATCATGTATAACATGTCCTTCATACTAATTTAGTTATCTAAATGATGAAATAAATTTGCTTTAGGATTTAATTTTATGAATGGAAATTTACCTTTATGATCTCAATATAATATCTCAATTAAAATTCTTTTAAATGAATTTGGAATACAAAAAAAATAGCATTTTAATCAAATTTTAATTAACTTTAAAGAATCAAAATTAATGAAATTTTAATAAAATTAATCCAGTGTAAACCTTGATTATGCATATTTTTTTTTTGATAAGTAACGATATATTTACAACGAGTTTTTTAGAGAAGGATCCCAAAACCTTAGGTACATATAAAGCCGAGGCTAAAAATACGAATAAAAACTGGGGCTGCCCCATGGGCAATGATCCGGGGCTTGGGGCCCTGGTGCCTACAAAAAGGACCGACTAGGAAACATAACATAAAAACTTGGCATGAGGCCACCATAACCAGTAAAAGTTGAAACACACCAACCGTCAAAATCGTAGAAACTGCACGCCATTGCGTCGGTGGGCCCTGCTCCCGGGCCTGGCCTGAACGGGGTCCAACCTGGCAGGACAACTTTACTCCCTATCGGGGCCATCACCCAGCCTACGCCGGAGCTCGACCAGGGCATTGGCTGCAGAGGAGGCCGCTTGGGCAGACGCAGTCAGGGATCCAATTGCCATGTCGAGAAGGGCCCTCATAGCCAAATTTTGTAGCCTACTTTCAGAGTTAGAACTGACTTCAGTGGGCTTCGGGGCCTCCACCTTGGCCTTTTTGGTGTTTCCAGCAACCCTACTGTTGCCAAGGAACAAGCCTTTGTGAGTGGCACCAGGAGTTGGGGCCCTGCCTAGGCCCTGAGTCAGAGTCCTGCACTTCTGAGTGGGTTTGCGTCGCTTCAGGGTAGGGGAGCCTTCGAGGGAGGGGGTCTCCTTGGACTTAGAAATTGTAGGGGAGGCACCAGGAGAGTTAGCCGTTTCAGGGGGGTACAGAGGATAGGGGAGGGATGCGATGGAGCTGCGGCTGATTAGCAAGGGTATGCCTGTATAGGACGACCATGAGGCCTTGGTGGGAGGTCCGGGAGTGGATTCTATGAGCACGATCGATGGAGAGGCCCAGGGAGTACAGTAGGAATCGAGGGGTGCTGACCAACGTGGCCCCTCGGAGGTGGTTGAAGTAGCTGAGGTGAAAACTAAACAACCGTTGGTCCGGATGGTTGCAGGTGATGTACTGCATCACCGAGATGATGGCCTCATCGAAGGGGGTTGAGAGGTTCGAGAGGAACATATTAGCCTTGTCCCACTATTGCTCTAGGAAGCGGGACATCTCCTCCTCCCAATTATGCTTATCCCGTCTGACGACTCTACATTTCTTCTCATGATGCAGGCCTGTAACTTCCATCAAGAACTATTTGGTCACTTTGAAGTGGAGACCCTTCATCGTGACCTCGCCATCATTCCAAGAATCCAGAAAGCTCTGGGTAATTTCATCGTCAGCTCCTGCAAATTTTCTAAAGAACGAGGTAAATTTTTTGGCATTGGAAAAAATCCTGGCCGACTCACTCAATTCGAGTGTGGAAGGCTCGAGGAAGACATTTTTGGCAGCCATGAGGGTCGAACTGACAAACCAAGGATAGGGGTGTTGAGAAGCAACACACCCCCACTGAAAAATGAGATTCCATCCTCTTGAAAACTCTGAAATTCCATTTTTGCAGCAGGGACCCTCTTGATCATTTTCAGGTTTTAAATCCAAATTTGCTTGCCTCCTTTTTAAAGTTGTGCTTTTTCTTGCATTCTAGCTGTGTTATCCAAGAATTCACTTTTTACATGCTAGAAATCATTCATGCTTAAGCAAAATCTTGCACCGGTCCCGAGAAAATCCAGAAAACAGTTGCATAAATTCATGAAAAATCAAACTTTCCATTTTTGGTAGTGTCGCGATATCGTGACACTTCCATTTTCGGAAATGTCGCGATATCGCGACAGGAAAATAGAAAAGCAGCTAAGTCATTTTTGTGTAGCGAAATCGTGACACTTTCCAGTTTTGGAAGTGTCGCGATATCGCGACATTTCCATTTTTGGAAGCGTCGCGAAATCGCTGCAGGATGAGGAGAGAGAAAGCCGAGGAGAAAAATGTCGCGAAATCGTGACATGTCGCATTTTCGCGGTAGGAGAGAGAAAATGCATGAAAATCGGCTAAGTGCCAGAAAGGGCGCGATTTCGCGACATGTCGCGAAATCGCGACGTTTTGGAGAGAGAAGCAAGCTGTACGGAAGGGCGCGATTTGCGACATGTCGCGAAATCGACATGTCGCATTTCACGGTAGGAGAGAGAAAGTGGGTGAAGAATCAAAATCCGCCAAGTCATTTTTGTGTCGCGAAATCGTGACACTTTCCATTTTTGGAAGTGTCGCGATATCGCGACATTTCCATTTTTGGAAAGTGTCGCAAAATCGCTGTCTGCCGGAGGAGAGAGAAGAAATCAGTACGGACCAGCGCGATTTCGTGACATGTCGCGAAATCGTGACATGTCGCATTTTCACGGCTGGAAAGGAGAAAAAGTGGCTAAGTCCAAAAGTTGCAGCGATTCGCTGACGTCTCAAAATCGCGGGCTAGAGCTTGCAGCGATGCGCTGCATGTTTCGAAGTCGAGAGGTAAAGGGTGCAGCGATGCGCTGCATGTCTCAAAATCGTGGGCTGGAGCTTGCAGCGATGCGCTGCATGTTTCGAAATCAAGGGTGAAAATGGTAGCGACGCGCTGCACGTTTCGAAGATAAAGGGTGAAAATGGTAGCGACGCGCTGCACGTTTTGAGGAAGTCTTGCAAGACAAGCATGTCGCGAAATCGTGACATGTTGGAGCAAAATTGTACGGCAGCTGGCAGGAGGCGCGATTTCGTGACATGTCACGAAATCGTGACATGTCGCATTTTCGCGGCCGACAGGGGAAGAAGCAGCGCAGCGCTGGGGACGTCGCGATTTCGCGACATGTCGCGAAATCGCGACATGTCGCAGAATCGCGATAGGAGAGAGAAAGTCCTCAAAGTTGACCAGAAGTGCATTCCAGTGGGAAACAGAAGGCATCCTGGGGTAGCGACACGTGTCAAAGCGTGAGGCAGACAAACAGAAGCCGACATGCAAGCTTTTTAGCTGATTTTAATCTGTTTTTAATGTTTAAAAGCTTCTGATTTAATGATTTTTAAAGTACTAATATAATCTTTTTGTCTTTCATGCAGGATTCCATCTGGCACTTGCGGGACAACCGGGAAAGGCCATAAAGTCAAAGTTAAAGTGCAGATTTGATCAAGGACCGCCATGCTAGAGGAGAAGAAGCCGGTAAAAGCATTCAATAGCAAATTTATGGCAGAATTGATAGCATGGAGATAATTTCAACTCGGGGATGGCTTTGCGGAGATCAAATTGATGGAGAAGTGGTGACTCATCCGGCTCACCAGCAGAATTAATGGAGGCATTTATTTGCAGCTGCGGATGAATGCAAGTGGCTTTAGATTTTATCTTCTCCATTTATGGCGGCTAACTGCACTGATTTGCAGAAGGGTTAAGTTCTATCCGGACTTTGATTTTTAAATGGATTTTTATTGTAAAACATGGCCCTAGGGTTTAGATGTGATAAGATTTGGGGTTATGAGAAGAAGATATTTTGAAAAGATCAGGGTCCGTCCTGAGTCTATAAATACTTCTTCTCAATGTAATCGCGGGAGGCGGAGACTTAGAAATAAAAGGCTTATAAGCAATTTCTTGCAAATTTTGTGAAATCCTTTGTTTACGGACTTGGAGTTGATGTGCTTTAGCTTTTACGTGATAGCATGGCCGGGAGCCTAATCTTTTGCAGAGTGTGATAAGTGTATCTTCTTTTGTTATCCGTTCCATTTAAAGTTTGTTAGATATATCTTTGTAAATCTGCCATTATCAAGTTTAAATATCGTTGTTAGGCTTCGGTTGTTCTATTGTCTGCTAGGGGAAATTACAGATTTGAGGTTAAGTTTGTTCTAATTGCTCTGTCTTCATTGTGTGAGCTAGGTCTGTCGGTGAAAGATACCAGTTTTAACCAGCTGCCCTTGGATTTATAATTTTTTGCTAGATCTGTTCCACTCTGCCTTGTGCTCTTAGTTGAAAGTGATCTTAGACTGACTGGACACTTTCTTCTTTGATTTGTTTTGTTGTGAAGCTGATAGCATAGATAAGATTGGTAGTTTTAAGTTTTACAGTTGATGTCTGATAAACTTCTCTTTACGCCCTACCCTACCCTCTCTTTGTTTTCGGTGAATGATCCATTTTTATTTTCTTTATTTGTCTTTTATTTAAATCTGTTGACCCATGAGAGCTAGATCAAGAATTCAAGTTAAATACGATAGTAACAACTTTTGCAACTACCGAACAAGTTCGGGAACCCCTGTAAGGTAACGGAGCGATCCATATTGAAATCTATTCCGAAGTGGAAAAGAGTGAATAGCCATTCGACCCAACTCTGTAACTCGCACCTTGGATAACCAGCTAGATCCTAAAGTGAGTGGGATCCGTCCCGTGGGTGTCTCCGGAGCTTCCTTGCTTCATCCTTTCCGGGGTGTGCATGAAAGCCGGACCAACAACCTAATTGGCGCTAGAAGGAGGGCTATGAACTCAGTTCAAGTATTGTAAGGGCATAACAGCAACATTTGAAGGACCCACAGTGAACTTCGGACAATTTTGTAAATTGTCAGTACAATTTTGTAAGTTGTCAATACAGTTTTTAAAATTGCCAGAGAAGACCTCAAGTTAAGAACAGTTTTATCTCCACTTGCAGTTATCCAATCACAACTCAGAACATCACTATCAGCCAAGTAATAATGGCAAATTGGTTGGGCCCCACTGCTTTGAATATCCCGGGTATAGCCCATGACTTGCCTAGAAATCCGAAAAGGTATCTCCCTAGGTATAAACATGATGGGACAAGAACTACAGAAGAACATCTGCTAGCTTTCAAAAATGCTTTAAAATTGTTGAATATACAGCATGAAGATGTTGCCTGCAGATTGTTCCCGTTCACTCTCCAGGAGGGAGCTTATGACTGGTTTTTAAACCTCACCAGCAATTCCATTACTAGCTGGGATGATCTAGAGAAAGCTTTTATATCACAATTTGGGGAAGTGATAGACCCCAGTGTGTTATACCAACAATTTTCCAGCATCAAGAGAGAGTCGGGAGAAACTGTCAGGTCTTTCAATATGAGGTTCCAAAGAGCTTACGGTAGAATGACTGGCCATTACATCCCAAATGCAAATCTGGCCTTAGAAATCTACAAGAATGCATTGGATTCGGTGACCTCTATTTTCCTCAAGAGAGACATCAATATCACAACCCCGGCGGGGGCTTATAAAGAAGCCTTAATTCTTGAAAGACGATTAGGGCCTCAAATTACGAGCGAGTCCTTTGATATCCTATGTTACACAGAACATGCCTATTTTGAATCCCATTCCACATCATGAGTTAGTGCCAACATGTCATGCTCTACCCAAGGAGACTCCGTTAAGCTGTGACATCCACTCAGCATGTGCAAAATACAGAGAAAAGTTCTGACAAGTTCAAAGTGGAAGAGCTTGAGGTGAACAGTTGTGATCTGGCACCACCCAAATCTGAAGTTTTTCCTGGTGAGTTAAATTTTCCTAGAGATCAAAGAAATATTGATATTTCTAGTTCACCCAAAAACAGTACAACCAGGGTTTCAGATTCTTTCACTTTTCCTGAAGAGACAGAAAGTCTTGTACAGACTCCTATGGATGAAATGCAAGATTTTCAACAGTTCAAAATGGACGAGTTATGATTTGAGATGTGAGAGTCCAGAACTTAATAATGATCCTTCCTCATCAGAGGATGATGAAAGTGAGATTCAATATCACTATGCAGAAGTAACTGAGGAGGATAACATCATTGAGGATATGAGGGAACTTAAAGCTGACATCACCCTCTATGAATTGCCTCAGATTGTTGAACAAAAGGTTAACTTGATTGAGGCTTACTCTGGACCACTTGTTGAATTTCAAGAAAAGGAGGAAAAGATAGTAAATATGAATGTGGTCGACCAACTTGGAATTGATGAACTGTCTCAACATAAGCTCGCAACTTCGAACATAATGTCAAAGAAAAGGCTATAAAGCGTGTTGATGCGAGATATTGGAGTTTATAATTTGGCAAGCTGAGAAGGTGGGAACGAGTTATGACTCTAATCAATCACAACAATGATGTTTGGACATTGCACATTGATGAGGTTAAATCTAAGCAAGGCTCGGGTGAAAAGGAAAATTGTAAGCATTCTTCTAGAGGGATAAAAATTGAAGTCCTGGATATTGAAGCAGTACGGCAACCACAAAATGTTCAAGTTGTTAAGAACCGGGGCATACGAGATAAAACATGATTTCTTTCGGTTGTCACATAATTTTGAAGATGTGGTGGTGCAGGTCTGTCAAGATTTTAAGGTATTTGATCCTGGGGGTTTTTTACATTCGGTCCTTTTGAAAGAACTCTGCAAACCCTTCAATTAGAAGCATAAACATGTTATCATATGATTTGTTATTATATGATTTGTTTAATTTGAAGGAGTTGCAGATTTGTTTTTCAAATGGGACGGGGAAGACGATAAACACAAGTCTTTCCCAGGATAGCAAATTTTTGAAGCACGGTCTGGAGTGCATTTCGTCAACGGGACTCGAAAGGTAATTTTTCTAAATTACTTGCACATGGTCAAAATTTTTTAAGGCACCATTTCTCTGCTTTCCCAACTGCTGCATTTTTTGAGTATGAAGGGAAGTTGTAACATATGTATACATTGTAAATAAGCTTTGAAGTTTTTCGGTTTTATTTCTTTGTCAGTGCAGTTTTATTTTTTAAATGTACTGTACTGATTTAGCTTAGTTTTTCGATTTTCTTTAATTATTTTTCAGTTTTAGCTTGTGCAGTTTATTTCTTTTGTCAGTGCTTTTTTTTCCTTTTCTTTGTTGTCTGTACAGTATTTTGTTTCAGTTTTATTTGCTTTAGTTCTTTATTGCATTTCTTTTTCTTTGCTGTCTGTACAATTGCTTTATTTTATTTCAGTGCTGTTGCAGTTTAGCTTTGTTGCAGTTTAGCAGTTTTAGTTGCTTTGCTTCAGTTCTTTTAGTTTATTTCTTTTATTGTCTGTACAGTTTTTATTTTCTTCCTGCATTTCCTTTTCTTTCTTCTGTACATCTTTTTTTAGTTTTATTTATTCTTATTTATTTCATCATGAGTTTTATTCTGTTTTGCTTTAAAGCCTGTGCCTGTCCTTGGAAGCCTGTACAAAGTCCTTTGGCTTCTAAAAATTCTATCTTTTAACCTTTGCCTGAGCAATCAATGAAAAGTCAGCCTGCTAAAAATTGTTTATTCTAAGCTGATCAATCCAGCCTCAATCCAGTGCCCCATTCTGTTCATTATTCTAATTGAGATAGTCTCTTGCACTGAACAGTAGAGCTATTTTGTTATTCAGGACAAAGGTAGAGAGATGATTGGATCTTGTGTCTTACTTGCCACAATTGTTTTAATTATAGAGAAGCTGCTATCCTGTTTAGTTGGAGGAACTCCCGGGGAATCCAAGAAAAGCTGGTTATAAGAGGGGACTATGGTTCATGCAATTATTTGGGTATCCACAGAGGCTATCAATGCCTAGACTGAAACAGTTCCAGATTGATCAAATGATAAAAGAAAATTGTGATTTCCCTAAAAGCATTTCAGATATTGATATATTTCAGAGGGAGAGATATAAAAAAAAAAGAAAAAGAAGAAAAAAAGAGTTATATATTAAAAGAGGCAGCCAATATTAGATTCTGCCCTACAGTTGTAAATTTGGGTCGTGTAAATCTAAAGGGTAACTCTGTCTAGGCTGTAAAAGGCTAAACTAGTAAACAGAGCTCTACTCGGTTTCCCCTTTTACAATCTAGAAAAGTTGATCAGTCCAAAGTTCATCATTCAATTCAGTCATCCTTGAAGAAAGTTTTATACCCTTTGAAATTGCACATCAGAAATCTTCCTTGAAGTAATCCAGCCTAGTATGTCCTTGGGAAATTTTAACAGCTTGCAGTTAGCAGTCAATTTATTGTGAAGAATGTCCGTGGCAAGGCATGATGCATGGTCTTTTTGTTTTGAAACCAGAGTCTTGGGTTCTAAAATAGTGCTACTATTTTACCCATAGATATCGCCATTTGTTGAGAAGCAACACACCCCCACTGAAAAATGAGATTCCATCCTCTTGAAAACTTTGAAATTCCATTTTTGCAACAGGGACCCTCTTGATCATTTTCGGTTTTAAATCCAAATTTGCTTGCCTCCTTTTTAAAGTTGTGCCTTTTTCTTGCATTCTAGCTGTGTTATCCAAGAATTCACTTTTTACATGCTAGAAATCATTCATGCTTAAGCCAAATCTTGCACCGGTACCGAGAAAAATCCAGAAAACAGTTGCATAAATTCATGAAAAATCAAACTTTCCATTTTTGGTAGTGTCGCGATATCGCGACACTTCCATTTTGGAAATGTCGCGAAATCGCGACGGGGAAAATATAAAAGCAGCTAAGTCATTTTTGTGTAGCGAAATCGTGACACTTTCCATTTTTGGAAGTGTCGCGATATCGCGACATTTCCATTTTTGGAAAGCGTCGCGAAATCGCTGCAGGATGAGGAGAGAGAAAGTCGGGGAGAAAAATGTCGCGAAATCGTGACATGTCGCATTTTCACGATAGGAGAGAGAAAATGCATGAAAATCGGCTAAGTAAGAAAGGTCGCGATTTCGCGACATGTCACAAAATCGCGACAAATTTGGAGAGAGAAGCAAGCTGTACGAAAGGGCGCGATTTTGCGACATGTCGCATTTTCACGATAGGAGAGAGAAAGTGGGCTGAAGAATCAAAATCCGCCAAGTCATTTTTGTGTAGCGAAATCGCGACACTTTCCATTTTTGGAAGTGTCGCGATATCGCGACATTTCCATTTTTGGAAAGTGTCACAAAATCGCTGTCTGCCGGAGGAGAGAGAAGAAATCAGTACGGACCAGCGCGATTTCGCGACATGTCGCGTTTTCACGACTGGAAAGGAGAAAAAGTGGCTAAGTCCAAAAGTTGCAGCGATTCGCTGACGTCTCAAAATCGTGGGCTGGAGCTTGCAGCGATGCGCTGCATGTTTCGAAGTCAAGAGGTAAAGGTTGCAGCGATGCGCTGCATGTCTCAAAATCGTGGGCTGGAGCTTGCAGCGATGCGCTGCATGTTTCGAAAATCAAGGGTGAAAATGGTAGCGATGCGCTGCATGTTTCGAAGATCAAGGGTGAAAATGGTAGCGACGCGCTGCACGTTTTGAGGAAGTCTTGCAAGACAAGCATGTCGCGAAATCGTGACATGTTGGAGCAAAGTTGTACGGCAGCTGGCAGGAGGCGCGATTTCGCGACATGTCACGAAATCGTGACATGTCGCATTTTCGCGGCCGACAGGGGGAGAAGCAGCGCAGCGCTGGGGACGTCGCGATTTCGTGACATGTCGCAGAATCACGATAGGAGAGAGAAAGTCCTCAAAGTTGACCAGAAGTGCATTCCAGCGGGAAACAGAAGGCATCCTGGGGTAGCGACACGTGTCAAAGCGTGTATGAGACAGAGCAGAAGCCGACATGCAAGCTTTTTAGCTGATTTTAATCTGTTTTTAATGTTTAAAAGCTTCTGATTTAATGATTTTTAAAGTACTAATATAATCTTTTTGTCTTTCATGCAGGATTCCATCTGGCACTTACGGGACAACCGGGAAAGACCATAAAGGCAAATTTAAAGTGCAGATTTGATCAAGGACCGCCATGCTAGAGGAGAAGAAGCCGGTAAAAGCATTCAATGGCAAATTTATGGCAGAATTGATAGCATGGAGATAATTTCAACTCAGGGATGGCTTTGCGGAGATCAAATTGATGGAGAAGTGGTGACTCATCCGGCTCACCAACGAGAATTAATGGAGGCATTTATTTGCAGCTGCGGATGAATGCAAGTGGCTTTAGATTTTATCTTCTCCATTTATGGCAGCTGACTGCACAGATTTGCAGAAGGGTTAAGTTCTATCCGGACTTTGATTTTTAAATGGATTTTTATTGTAAAACCCGGGTCCTAGGGTTTAGATGTGATAATATTTGCAGTTATGAGAAGAAGATATTTCTGAAAAGATCAGGGTCTGTCCTGAGTCTATAAATACTTCTTCTCAATGTAATCGCGGGAGGCGGAGACTTAGAAATAAAAGGCTTATAAGCAATTTCTTGCAAATTTTGTGAAATCCTTTGTTTCTGGACTTGGAGTTGATGTGCTTTAGCTTTTATGTGATAGCATGGCCAGGAGCCTAATATTTTGCAGAGTGTGATAAGTGTATCTTCTTTTGTTATCCGTTCCATTTAAAGTTTGTTAGATATATCTTTGTAAATCTGCCATTATCAAGTTTAAATATCGTTGTTAGGCTTCGGTTGTTCTATTGTGCTGCTAGGGGAAATTACAGATTTGAGGTTAAGTTTGTTCTAATTGCTCTGTCTTCACTTGTGTGAGCTAGAGTCGTCGGTGAAAGATACCAGTTTTAACCATATGCCCTTGGATTTATAATTTTTTGCTAGATCTGTTCCACTCTGCCTTGTGCTCTTAGTTGAAAGTGATCTTAGACTGACTGGACACTTTCTTCTTTGATTTGTTTTGTTGTGAAGCTGATAGCATAGATAAGATTGGTAGTTTTAGGTTTTACAGTTGATGTTTGATAAACTTCTCTTTCTGCCCTACCCTACCCTCTCTTTGTTTTCGGTGAATGATCCATTTTTATTTTCTTTATTTGTCTTTTATTTAAATCTGTTGACCCATGAGAGCTAGATCAAGAATTCAAGTTAAATCTGATGTAAACAACTTTTGCAACTACTGAACAAGTTCAGGAACCCCCTGTAAGGTAACAGAGCAGATCCATATTGAAATCTATTCCAAAAGTGGAAAAGAGTGAATTGCCATTCGACCCAACTATGTAACTCGCACCTTGGATAACCAGACTAGATCCTAAAGTGAGTGGGATCCGTCCCGTGGGTGTCTCCGGAGCTTCCTTGCTTCATCCTTTCCCGGGGTGTGCATGAAAGCCGGACCAACAAGGGGAAACAAGGGATACCTGACTAGATATGCAGGGATAGGGGAAGGGGGAAGCAGACAAGAGTGTGAGAGAAATCAGCACGCGATAGAATTAAAAAGGGGGCCGCGAGGGAGGGAAGTCGTCGACGTCAAGATTGAGTGCTAGGGGCCAGGTCTGACATAAGGGGGGAGGGGCTGAGGGGGCGCAACTGATGGCTGCCATGCAGGGCGAAGGAGGAGGGCCACTGCCAGTGCTCCAGGTGGCACAAACTGAGCGGGGGATCACCTTGAGGGTACCTCACAGGATAGAGTCACGGGCGAGCTTACGCAATAAGGGGATCTGACAGTGCGGTGTCCAAGGTAGGAAGGTCAAAGAGGGTCGATGCACACATCATCTTGGAACTGCCAGAACTACTACCGAAGCAATGCAAAACCAGGTCGGGTCACCTAACATGGGTGGTGACACTTGGCACCATGAGGGGGATCGGGATGACCAACTTGCGAGCAGGAGAAGGATAGGGTCCAGTCGACGTGGTGACACAGAGGAGGAATTTCCTGGCCACTAGAAGCTGCAATAGTGAAACTTTGGGGCCCTGAATCAGGGCATGCTATACACCAGGGTCCTCATCATTGCTGGAATAATCTTGCGAAGTAATATGGATCAGAGCTTCGAGAAAGTTTGCTATCCAGGTGATGAAGTATTTAGCTGAGATGGCTTGGTTTGCCATGAAATCAGTCGCCATGTTACCTTCTCTATACACATGCCAGAAGGAGTGGTCGGGGAGACCCTAAAGAATGGAGAGGGCTTCCCAGATGGTGTTGTGAATGCGCCAAGAGCAGTTTCTTGGGCTGCGGGCGACTCTGATGATAACTTGGGAATCGCCGTCGATGATGACTTTTGAGGGTGACTCCGTGAGGGCGGTCAGCCCACTGAGCAGAGCTGCTACTTTGGCAAAATTGTTAGTCTGGTTGTCGAGCGGGGTAGCGTACGCCATGATCAGGGCTCCATGGTAGTCTCGGATGACCCCACCTACACCAGAGGGCCCAAGATTTCCTTTAGAAGCACCGTCAAAGTTAAGCTTGACCCATCCGAGGGGGGCAGTCCACCTTGTCAACGATCGATGGGAGGGGGCGGGGGGGACGGGGGGGAAGCAAAAATTTGAGGGAGGATAGGAGGGTGGCCTCACCCAGCCGCTGGGGTGCCTCGGTCAAGGGGATGGAGCGAGAATTCTCAAGGGCAAAGGTCATCGCCTTGGTCGCTATCCACTAGGGGGAACGGGTTGGGGAGGAGAAGGCTCTACTATTGCGCTCGAGCCAGAGTTGCCAAAGCATATGAGGAAGGCAGGAGTCCCAGAGGAAGCGAATGAAAGGATGGGCAAAGGGGTTGGGCCACTATGACAGGAGGTCAGAGATGGAGTTGGGGGTCACCCACTAGATAAAGAATTGGGAAAGGATGAGGCCCATGAATTCAAAAGAGAAGGGACAACTGATAAAGAGGTGATTTGTGGACTCCTAGGCAACACAACAAAGGAAACATATGTTTAGGATATGGAATCCCCTATTGATTAGATTCTCGATCATCAGGATCTTGTTTTGGACAGCCGCCCATACAAAGTGGCTGATTTTGGGAATCAGCTTCTTGGCCTACACCTATCGGGTTGGAAAGGGGGCCTCGTCAGGGACTCTTTGAAGGTTGTATGCATATTTTATAGAGAAGATGCCATTGGGAGTGCCATGCCAAACACATTTGTCATTACCTCTAGAGGATGGGATAACAGTCACCTTGAGGAGGCGCTGGAGCCTGGCAGCTTGGAGCGGGTGCCTAGGATTCAGGATGGGTTTCCAGGTAGCCCACCCCTGGTTTTGGGAAAGATAGGCCGACACTCTGGGCCCTCTATCCACCAGCACTAGTTCGAGGATGAGAAGATCTTTGTCAGTAGTCAAGGCCTCGTCATGAATCCATCTGTCTTCCCAGAAGTCGATCATGGCTCCATCCTCGAGGATCCATATGGTCCCTCTCCAGATAATGTCTTTGGTGGATATCAGGGACTTCCAAAAGGCTAATCCATCTTGAGGCTGAGATTCGCTGAGGAAGGGGTGATGATGATAGTATTTCCTATGCACGATGCTGACCCACTCATCAAGGGTATTGGTGAACACCTTCTAGGCATGTTTGGACAAGAGGGCCTTGTTCATGAGGGTCACCTTCCTGAGCTTGATCCCTCCCTCACCTTTGGGGCGATAGACCAGGGACTAGGAGACCAGGGGGATCCTCTTCTTATCTTCATTGCCTAACCAGAGAAAGCGTTTATGATTTTGTTTGATGTGAGTTGTAATGGAGGTTAGGATTCTGAAGACCGACATGAAATATATCGAAATGCTTTGTAGGACTGCCGCCAAGAGGGTGGCTTTGCTAGCCTGCGAGAGGAGGTGACATTTCTAGGGGGTCAACTTCCTCTAGATCCGCTCGATCATCCTGCCCCAGAGGGCCTTGGAGGACGCACCCGTGAATAGGGGAAGCCCGAGGTAGGAGGAGGGAAGGGAGCTAGAGGTGCAGCCCAAGATCCACCTGATTCTGATTTGCCTAGCCAAGGGAGTATGGATGAAGAAAATATTATTTTTTTGGAGGTTGATTTTTTTCTCGGCTGCCTCCTTGTACAGGGTCAAGATATGCTTGAGGGCCTTGGATTGGGGGATCGAGGCTGAGGTGGCAAGGATGGTGTCATCCACGAACTGCTGATGGGACACGAGGGATAGGCCCAACGCAGGCCTGATGCCCGAAATGAGACCACAGGAAACAATGCTTGAGATGGTATGCCCTAGGGCCTCAGCCAAGATAATGAAGAGGATCAGGGACAGGGGGTAACCTTGGTGGAGGCCTCTGGAACTGGGGAAGAACCCAGCAGGGGATCCATTGATGAGGATAGAGAACCAGGGGGAGGACACGCAGTTGCTGATGAGCCTGACCTAGGAGGGGTGGAACCCGAACTTAAGGAGGACCTTGGAAAGGAAATCCTAGTCAACTCTATCAAAGGCCTTGTTCATATCTAGCTTGAGCAGAAAGGAGGCCTTTTTGGAGAGGATGGCCGAGTGGATGGCCTCGTGCATGATTATGACACCGTCTGTGATCAGTCTGCCTTTGATCGAGCTTCCTTGATAGGGGGCAATGATCAGGGGAAGGATATCCTTGAGGTGGGAGGCCATGGATTTGGTCAAGATTTTGTACAGGACATTGCACAAGCTGATGGGGCAAAAATCCAAGAGGGATCTAGCTGCCTGGGTCTTGGGATCAGGGCTATGAAGGTGGAGTTGATACCTCTAGGGATGGAGCTGGTAGTCTGAAGGTCCCGGATGGTAGCACACACTTCTTGCCCGACGAGGTCCCAGAAGGATTGGAAAAATTGGGGGGAAACCCGTTTGGGCCCGGGGCCGCCTCAGCCTTCATGGAAAAGGTGGCAGCATGGATTTCAAAGTCAAACAAGGGCTGCATAAGCATCTCATTTGCCATGGCCAAGACAGAAGAAGGGATATGTTCCAGAAGGGATTCTGTCGCTTCTGAGGACATGGGGGGGCTGTCACCCAGGAGCTCCTGGAAGAAGTGGGTGGCTTCAACCCGAATGTCCTCTTCTTCCTTGATAATTCTACCATCGCTGCCCACCAGCTCAACAATTTTGTTGGACCCCCTGTTCTTGAGTGTCGACGTATGGAAGAACTTTGTGTTTGCATTGCCCTCTTGGAGCCATAGGGCTCTCGAATTCTACCTCCAAAAGGTTTCTTCCTTGGCTAGGATGTTATGGTACTCGCTGAGAGCGAGGCGTTCCTCTTCCTTGATCCCCGGGTCTTGGGAGCCTGCTTGAAATATGGATTCAAGGACTTTGAGTTTTTTCTTAACTGTCACTTTGCTTTCAAAGATGTTATCGAACACCTCTTTATTCCATACCTTGAGTTGCTCTTTGAGGCATCTAAGCTTGTGGAAGACTTGTTTAGTGGGGCGTCTAGGGACTGGGGGAGCCCACCAGTGGCCAACCTAGGCCCGAAAGTTAGGATGATGCAGCCACATGGACTCGAATTGAAAGGGCCGCTTGGGGGAGGGGCGATGATTGGATTCAAGGAGGAGGGGGCTGTGAACAGACCCGATTTTGGGGAGGGCCAACAAGGTGGCGTCGGAACATGGGAAGGGCTTCCTTGGAAAAGAAAACTCTATCCAACCTGACTTGGATATGGCTTGCTCCTACTCTTCTATTAGTCCAAGTGAACCTGGCTCCTTTCAGGCTGACATCCATGAGCTCATTGAGGGCGATGAAGGCTCCAAAGTCCTCCATGGTTTTGCTTGAAATCGTTGAGCCCTCGCTTTTGTCAGAGAGGAATAGAGGACTATTGAAGTCCCCTACCAGGATCTAGGGCAAGGGGGCAAAGGCTTCTCTCATCGAGCTGATTTCCTTCCATAAGGCCACTTTCTCGACGAGGTTTTTAGGAGCGTAGATGTTGGACAGAATCCATGAGCGCCTTGACTTCATGCAATGGACCAAAATGTTGATTATTCTAGGAGACAAAGATATGAGTCTCTCCTCAAAAGACCGAAGATCCCACATGCACAACAAACCCCTGACTGACCTAGCCACAGGGGTGGACAAGGACTCGCAATTGCGCCAGGTAGATTGGGCTACGCCCCGGGTAGTAGCGTCATCTATTTTGGTCTCCTGGAGCAGGAGGAAGGATGGGCGGTGATCCTTGTGGAGTTGGCTATGGATCCTTTTCTTGAGGGCCCCATTGAGCCCCCTGATATTCTAGGTGATGAGCTTCATTTGACACCCTTGTGGGGTTGCTTGCCCCCCTTCTTGGCCTGAGCGGGGGGTTTGGGTCGAAGAGCATCCATCTTGGAGAAACTCGTGCCAACGTTAGAGAGAGTTTCCTGGGAGCCATTGACTATGTCATCTTCAGTGATCCTTGATCGCTGGTCGCCCAGGGTGGGCCGCCCTCTTTTGAGTTTGCTGTCAAAGTCTGTGGCAAAAGTCCTACTTTGGGTCATCTTGGGGCTGACTTCATCGGGCCCGGATGGAGAACTACCTTCAACCTCTTCATCTAACCTCTCAAATCCGCACTCCAAGGGGGGAAGCCCAGTAGGGGCCACTAGGAGGGGCAGGAGGGGGTCGAGGGGGGGATAGCGGGAGTGAGGGGGGGAGAAGGGAACCCCGACAGAGGTGGGAGCCGATGGGGAAAGGAGCCCGAGCGGCTCGCAGGCCTGGGGGGCACAAGCCGGGGCCTACGGGGAGGGATTCAAAATGGGGGGGAGGGAGAACCTGGGATCGGGGCCCCGAAAGACGACCCAAGGGAGGGAGCAGTGGAAGGGGAAACCTGAGGAAGACCGCCCTCCAGACCAGGGTCCACATGAGAGTCCTTTGGGGCAGAAGAGGGGGCCTCCTTGTTTGTCCAGGCCTGGGATCTATGGCCATCGTGAGGGGGCCCTCGAGACGGGGCCCGAAATGATCGGGAAGGGAGTTTGGGGATAGGGCCATCAACATTTTTGGATACCGGGCATTGGTGGGAGAGGTGACCCTGAGTGCAGCAGGTGGGACAGAAAGCAGGTTTGTTTTCGTAGATCAGGGATTGGTGCCAAAAGAAGGACCCAGAAGAGATGGTCACCGAAGAGGGGAGTTCAGATTCGAGATTTGCGTTGACACAAAATATGGCATGCACCATTCAGGATCCTACCATGGTAGTGGGGTTGAAGGTCACCAGGTCCTCGAACGACTAAGCAATGAGTCTTAGGACGTCTTCGTGCCACAGGTGGAAGGGAAGGTCTGGGAGACGGACCCAGACTGGGGCAAAGTTGATGCTTTGGGTGCTGGGGTGGAAGTCAGCTCCATAACGCCTGAGGAAGAGGCTTTTGCGTCCCAAAAACCAGGGCCCGCCCGACAGGATCTTTTTGACATCCTCGTTGTTATTTAGTTTGATGATGAAGAAGCCCTTGGTAAGGGCAACCAGCTGAATATGCCCAAAAACCTTCCATTTGGAAGTCGCCCATCTGTGGACGGTTTCCATGTATGGACGCCCTCCCAAGAATTTTCCTACCAGGGAGGCAGAGGATCCAACGACCAATGAGGAGTAGACCTCCTCTTGGATAGAAATGTGGGTGCCCTCAAGGGAAAGTCCTAGACCCAGGGCCCGAGAAGGGGCCCTGGAGCCCGCCAAGATCTGCTGATAGGAGGGTTTGGGCTTTCCAGGGACAAAACCCTACCCAAGATCAGGAGGCTTTTTCTTGAGGCCTGTGCTTGCATCGAGGCTAGGCTGGGGGCTCAGGCCCAAGATGTCATCCCCACCCTGGCCACCATTCAGCTCAGGCGCAGAGCCATCCTCTGGGCCCATCGAGGGCCCTACTGGCTCAGGCCCGGGCCCAGACGTGCCCGATCCCAATCCCGCCCAAAAACCTACACCGATCTTTGAACCTGTCCCCAGATCTACTCTCTCTCCTGCTCCTGCTCCTACTCCTGCTCCTGCTCCCGCTCCTGCCATCAAGGTGTTTTTCCACATTCCCTCAATAATTATTGATTATGCATATTTATATTTTAGGAAATTCAAGGTTTAATTTATTTTATTCAACTCAAATATAAAATTCACTTCAAAATATTTGAGAACTTGAATAAAATTAAAATGTTCTAACCCCAAAATATGAAGGCTTTCAAACCTTAATAAATAAAACTTATAGGGTTTTAATATAATACTTTATATTTGAACTGTAAATTTTATATAATAAAAATCAAGTTCAATAAAAGTATATCTTTATTGTATTTGTGCATCAAATATTTATGAAGTAAAATATTTGATAACAAATATCATCTTTCAAAGGTAAGGCTTGAACCTTTAAATAAATGCAACTTTATTGAAATATAAAACCCAACCAAATTTTAATCCAAGATATCAATTCCAATCCACAACTTTATTAAATCAAAGTTGGAACCAAAATTTTCATTTATCTCTATTAAATTTATTTATTATAGATATTTATTAAGTATTTGTATAATAAACTTATGGAATAACCTAGTTATCCATTTCAAATTTGCAGCATTGAACTAGGCTATTTTATGTAAGTTTTGATATGAAATAAATTATAAATGGTTTTAAAGATTTGAAAATAAAATTTAACTTTTGAACTAATACTAGATAAAACAAATTATAGACACTATAAACCAAAACTTATATCAACCAGATTATACACAGTTAATAACGAGTTTGGTGCAATATTCGATGGAACTTGTATTATTTGAAAAAATCATATCAACTATCTTATTTCCAATTCAAATACCAAAGATATGCTTATTTTAATTCATAAAATAATTTGATATAACATAAGGTCTTATAATAAGCTCTTTATGTCTCTGTAATCTAGATTTCTCTGTAGCATCCACTTCCTTTCCTTTCTCTGCTCCTGTATTCTATCTCCTCTTCTTTGCAGCAATCGTCCGACCATGAACCTATGAAATGTACCAATATTTTAGTAAGCAATGTGATATTTAAATCATATTATAAACTAATAAAAATTCCAACTAAAAACTATATAACACATACAGTATAAACTAAAAATATAAACAAGTAAATAAAAATTAACATAACAAGACAAATACAAACAATATAACATTACTATAATGAAAAAAATACATTAAAACAAAATAATATAAATAATACTAAATAAAACATAACATATTATAATATGAACAATGACACATAACATAGTGAACTAACCATAACAACACCACAACTATATAATAAACAAATATTATAATAACACTAAAATATTTATAATAAAACTAAACATATATTAAATAAAAGGACACCACTAAGAACAACATAACTTTATACAAAATTGAAACAAAACAATATAAAAGAATCAAAACACAACCTAACCAAAACCCTTTTCACATAACTAACATAACATGAGAACAACATATAAACTAACAAATTTAATCACTTGACTACAAGATGACCCTTGCAAGCACAACTCAAAAAACTTTAAATCATGAGGTGAATTTTGACATTGAACTCCGCTATAAGACCGTTCGTACAAAGGTGAATGTTCTAGATATTCAAATGGTGACAAAAGAGAATAATAAGCGCAAACAACGATTTGGACAAAAATTTCAAATTTCAAGTGGGTCCCTAATCTTGAAGTCGTTGTGAAGAAGTCACAACATGACCTTTATGGATTGGATCAGAAGTCCACATAAAAACATTTAAAATGTTTCTATTCAATTGAAGGCACTAGTATCCTATGATTGGAAAATATTTAGCTTGGAAAGTGGGCAATGGTGAACAAGTTAGAATAGGGGTTGATTCTATTTTGGGTTGTGGAGGAAACATTTTATTGCTAGAATCTATGATAAGTTCTTTACAAGACAAGGGTATTTAATTTTTTCATTAGGTGGGTAGGGGAATCAAATTCTTCTAGTCTTTGGACCCAAGGTTGGAAGCAGGCTCATGTCTTAGATTTTTTGATGAGTAGGCTATTTTGTGAAAGGCTTACACTGATAGTCTTAATAAGAGTCATATCAAGCTGAGAGCTAAACCAAATACTATTGCTTGGGCATACAACAAATATAGGGGTCAATATACGACTAGACTTGGTTACAAAGCAAGTTTTGACCCTAATCCTCAAGGATCAACTTGGTGGTGAAAGCAGATTTGGAAATTATCTACCCCAAAGAAGACAATTATTTTCATGTGGTTATATTTGAGAAATAAGACTTTGACTTGGAAGTTTTACAAAGGAGAAGCAGACAAGGTCCAAGTATTTGTATGTTGTGTCAGTCAGAGGAGGAAAACATCACACATTTGTTAATCAAATGCTATTTTTCTCAATAGGTTTGGTTAGGAGCTGAACATATAAATGGAGTACACAATATTTGGGAAGGAGAAACAATGGAGGTATACTTAAGACAATGGTTTTTGAAAAAAGAGTTGAAACTATTTCTTTCTTTACCATGTCTTATATGTTGGGGTATATGGTTGGCATGGAATGCATCTATTTTTGAGGGGAAGTTAGTTCCCTCATTTCAAATCATATTGTAGGTGAGGACTTTGGTCTCAATCAACAAAGGGATTGATAAACATAAGAAACCTTGACAAGTAAATAATTTATTCATTGGAAAGTCTCAGCCATGGGGTTTTTTTGATGGGGCTAGTCAGAGATAGTCATATTTTAGTAGCATGATAGGTATAGTGTACGTCTCAAATACCCACTATATAAAATTTAAAGCACTTCTTGGGATAGGTTCCAACAATTTTGCTGAGTTTCAGGTATTGAGATTGCTAATGAAGTGTGTTGTGGAGAGAAATGTAAAAAAATTAGGTGAGGACTTTGGTATCAATCAACAAAAGGCCTGATAAACATAAGAAACCTCAACAAATAGATAATTTGTTCATTGAAAAGTCTCAGCCATGGGTTTTTTTGATGGGTCTAGTAAGAGACAAACATCTTTTAGAAGCACAAAAGATATACTATACTTTTTAGATACCCATTATATCAAATTTAAAGCACGTCTTGGGACAGGTTCCAACAATTTTGTTGAGTTTTAGGTATTGAGATTACTAATGAAGTGTGCTGTGGAGAGAAATGTGAAATAATTACAAATTTTTGGAGATTCCACTCTAGTAATCAATTGGATGAATAGATATACTCAATTAAAAATAATCTGCTTAGACCAGTGGGACATGAACTACTGAAGGTGATTTTCCTTTTTGAAAATATCTCTTTTACACATATTTATAGGGAATTAAATCAAGAAGAATATAGGTTATCAAAAGAAGGTCAATAAGTTCTAGAATATTTCTTGCAAATGGAAGAGAACAAGGATGAAGTTTCTTCTTTCACCCACATATCATATCCCTAGTTTCTATACTAGCTCTGGGTTTTTTACTATGGGTGTGTTTCATTTGATTAGAGTTTTATGGCAGTTTCTAATAATTTCTTTTCTATTATGTTGGTTTCTTTTCCATTGATTTCTATCTAGGTTTTGGACAAGGAGGTTGTTTGAATGATTAAGTATTGATATATAAGGATATTTATCCTTATTATCCCCATGCTATTTCGAAGATGGGCTATTTTCCTCTCTGATCTGCCCAACTGTAATTATATATTGAATTTTAGTAATCTAATTTTATCTGGATTTTTGTTTGTGCTAAGGCACCTACGAAGTATAACTTTTTTCACTCTTGAAATAAATTACGATTTTTTTCTTGTAAAAAAATGTAAGAAATGAGTTCATACGAAGAACTCAAAGAAGGGGCCCAAGGGGCTATGGATAACCAAGGAAGAAGATTCTATGACTACTTTAGACTGAATGAGGAAGGCTAGCAATGACATGTTCAAGAAGCTCCAAATAGGGAGATTAACAAGCAATTGGAGGTAGTTAGAAAAGAATTGAGAAGCAAAAAAAATATCATTTATGAGGATGAAGATAGCCCAGTTTGGAATGGTGATGAGGGGGGAGAGTACAAAGTAAAATTTACCTTCAAATTATTGAATGATGCCCCAATGGATGGATCTCCTCTCCTTTGGGAAAGGGTGTGGGTGAAAGGACTGATCCCAAAAATATCCTTCTTCCTTTGGACAACTGCTAATAATGGAATCTTAACATTAGATAATTTGAGAAAAAGGGGTTTCCAATTGCCTAACAAATGTGTTTTATGCTACAAGGAGGAATCTATGGATCATATCTTCCTTCACTATGATTTTGTTAGAGAAATTTGGAGCAGATTATGGAATGATTTGAGAATCCAATGGGTCTCACCTACTTCCCTAAGAGACCTCTTGATCCAATGGGAAAGAAACTCAAATAGAAAAATTCTCAATAAATTATGGTCCTTTATCCCTCCACACCTATGTTGGGTTGTATGGAAGGAGAGGAACCATTGCATCTTCCAAAACCATAGCAAAACTAAAGCAGAGGTATACCAGATTGTTAAACTCTATGTTAGTGAGAATTATTCAATTTATAGGCCACCAGGGGATGGAAAGGATAGTGAAATGATTAAGGTGCTTCAACTTCTCTCCCATGAGGGAAGCAACAAAGGGAGTAGCAAGCCTAAAGTATGAGGTGCTACCACCCAACCCAATTGTTGAGGAGAAAATGCAGTGTGTGGTTTTTAGAACCTTCTTTAAAAAGATGTAATTTTGCTAATTTTTAGGTTTCTTTTGTACTATTTTGACTAGGTATGCTTTAGTTTTGTTGGGATTTCACTAGGGTTTTTTTGTGGTATGATAAATGTATATAACTTATTATGCTTTGGTTTTGCTAAAGTATTGTCAAGGATTTGTTGTTTTTATGTGGATATATGAAGGTTTACTGTAAATAGGTTTATGGGACCTTGTTAAAAAAACCCACCTCTTTATTTACCTAATAAAAAAAGAAATAAAGAAATAATATTCTCATATCAAGCACGGGGAGCTTGCTTGATCCCATACAAATACTTATTTAGTCTACATATAAAGAGAGTGGGTCCATTAAGCTCAAAATTAAGTGGTTATATCATATAAATACCCTTCTAAATATTTTCATGAAGAAAGATACTTTTCACACCCATCTCATCTACCTCTCATCCATAATAAGCAACTATAAATAAAATAATTCAAATTGAGACCATTCATGCAACCTGGGCAAAGGTCTTGAAATAGCCAATTATATCCTTCTAAGAGAATCCCTTGGTAACAAGGCATATCTTGTGCTTATCCACCTAACCATTAGAAGTGTTTTTGGTCTTAAGGACCCATTTATAGTAAATAATACTTTTTCCTTCAAGAAGTGGAATGAGCTTCTATGTCTCATTCTTCATCAATTACTCATACGCAGTCCCACTCTAGACAACCCCTGGATTGAGAATAAATAAGGGATCTATATAATCCTTAACTTTTAAGATAAAGGTCCAATATGGGGGCTTCCAGTGGTGCTCTTAAGGGAGAATGAGGTAAGCATATTGGAGGAAATTTCGAGCCCATTTCGGTATTGGGAAATTCATGGAAGGTTATGACACATATTTAAGAGAAGTAGCATAAAAAAATGATATTGGAGTATCAATCCAAGCTCACCATCCACCTATATATCAAATATTACTGAACAATGCATGGGAGGATCAAAATTATCACCTATAGGATCTAAAACTAGAATAAGTATTAGAGAAGATTTGAAAGGGGAGGATTCATATCAATAGAACTCATTAACGAATGGACATTGGGCAATTGAGAAACTAGAATAACTAGAATAGAATGGATGAGAATCATAAAGGGGAAAATAAAAACTACTAAAGGGTTATTTGAAAGAGATCATTAGCCAAAATGATAGGAAATAGTCTATATGGGATAGATGGAAGCACCTCATCAAAGATCACATCTCCTTGAATGATGACATCTTAATTCATAGGATTGTACAAGTAATAAACCTTGACATAAACCTTGTTATGTGTATCTTTAGGCATATGAGCTCATCTAGTGCATCCAAAAATATAAAACTTGGAGATGTTAGGCTTGCTACCTGTCAATCTCTCAAGAGGAGTCATACCTTGAACAACCCAAGCTCGAATCCAATTGATGATATGAGCTACATAAGTCACTGCTTTGTCCTAAAATATAGGATTCATTTACTTGGAATACAACATACATCTAGCCATCTCCATGTTACCTCTATTCTTTCATTCATCCATATCATTTTGCTTTGGGATGTAGTGAATAGTCCTCTAAAAAGAAATGTTGTAAGGATCCAAAAGAATACAAAAGGTATGACTAACATATTCACATCCTTCATTAGTACTCAAATACTTGATCTTCCTTTCAAATTGACTATCCACAAGGGCCTTAAAGTCCATGAAATTTCCAAATACTTCATCTTTGGTGTGAATAGTGTATGACCAAACATACTTGGAAAAATCATAAATTTTTTTAACAAAATACTTGTTACCATATAGATATGGAGATCCCATGGGCCCAAAAATATCATTGTTAACAAGATTTAAGTATTGTGTAACATGGATATATACCCCTTTTGGGAAGGACTCTCAATGATGCTTCTCCAAGATGCACCCCTCACAAGCACCTCTAGGAGAAGAGGAAGAAGACTTATAACCAATTGATGTTGACTCATTTACCTCAAGGATCCATAACCAACATGTCCAAGCCTATGGTTTCACCACTCAAAATTAATATTTTCTTGTGCCACCATAGCCATCAAGTATTTCTTCTTGGAGGAAGAACAAAAACAAGAAGAACATTCACCAAGCTTGTATCAAAATCATCACAATATCCTAAGAAAATTGTCTTAAATACAATATCAATTTCCTTGATCACACATCGGTTTGACCAAAAATCAATTTCTTATTTGTATATATGATACAATAAATAGGAATATTGATGTCCACACCTAGAACATAAAGAACTTCATCAAATGAGGAGGAACCAATTGTTAACTCGTCATATTTGACTATCTATAAAGAGAAATAATCACCAATTACTATATGCTCTCAATAATGCTATCCACTATAATCATATAGGATATGACAATGGTTAGTTACGTGTTATGGTACCCTTGAATCTACAATCCAGTCTTTGAGAGAGGTGGATATTTAATATGCTAAGTGAAAAATTGCTTGTATATGCGAGGTCTCATCATCATGGTCATCCTCATCCTAGGCAAAGTAGAGAGCAACGTCAACACCCACAATTTTAGATATCTCTTCAAGATACTTAATTCACAAGTGACATAAATCTTCCTTATGTTCTTCCTCATAAAAATATAAACTAGATTCTTGAAGGCTTCTTGGATTTATTCTCTCCTTGCTTTGGCTTGTTCTCAATGTCTAGTTTAATCACTTCCTTTCCATGAGCTTAAATGATCAGAGAATGTTTTTTATGCCATTATTGTTGATCCTAGTGATGAAGGAGGTATTTGGAAATATTATCAAGGGATGGAGTAGAGCTCTTGGAAAAAATACTATGAATATGATGCCCTGATGACGTATTCATGTAAATGGTTGAGAGGGTTATGGGTAGTTATAAAATTCTATTATTACTCTTGTCCTCTCCATTCTTGATCATTATTGTATAAATTTATTTATTACATCTTTGCAAATGTTGATCACAGCTGAAATGCATTTCTAAAATTTTGTATCAAAGCTTTGACATTGTAAAAGTAACTCAAAGCTCTATAGGGGAGAAACCTCTTGAAGTTCGTGCATGTTGGATTGGCTAATACAATAGTTTTAGATGTAAGCTTTTGTTGAGTTCATACAAAGAAAAAGTTCCTACCAAAAATATTACAATTGAAGACATTTGTAATTCTTCATTTCTTTGTTTATTGTTTTTGTAGGTGTGAAGCCACACAAATTATTCCAGTTAAATTTGTGTGGTGGATATTCTTGTTGTTGAATGCAAGAAGTGTCATCACAAGTAAAACCTAATAAGTTGCATATGAATTGTTCAAGTGGAGAACATTTGACACGAAGGCAATGATTGTTGAGAGTTCATGTATTGATCATCTAGTCATATAGTCATATAGTCATATGTTGATAAGCATAGTCTGAGATGAAGCACCTTCTAGCATGGAGACGAAGAAAAAAATGAGATGTGTCATCTTGCAATTACAAAAGAGATTGCTTAAATATATTTTCTATTTAAAATAGAAGATAACTAAGTGCCCATACTATTATAAAGGTTGTTTGTCCAAACTATATAAGGACCATCTAACTATAATGCATGATCATCTAAAGTTATACAAGGTCTATCTGTTGATTGCATGTGTACTATATAAACATTAATTGGGCTATCTAGAAGGTGTTTGTGTTGAAGGGGTTATCAAATGTTGACTGGGCCATCTAAAATTGATATAGGCCATCCAAGAGATTAAAGGGTCATCTAATATTTTGATCAGGTTTTTTGATAGTGTTTTTGCTATTTTAAATAGAAGATAACTAAGTTCCCGTACAATTATAAAGGTTGTCTATCCAAACCATATAAGGGCCATCTAACTATAATGCATGTAACATATAAAGTTATACAAGGTCTATCTATTGATTGCATGTGTACTATCTACACATTAATTGGGCTATCTAGAAGGTGTTTATATTGAAGGGGTTGCCAAATGTTGACTGGGCCATCTAAAATTGATACAAACCATCCAAGAGATTAAAGGATCATCTAATATTATGATTAGGTTTTTTGATAGTGTTTTTGGGATATGAGGGTCATCTAAAGGTGTGTGGATACATAAAGTTTATTTATTATTTTTTACATGAATCAAGCTATCAAGGAGATTTGTGGTGCAAACAACAATGAAGTATGAAGGTAAAGTAAGAGACATATTGAACATGTCCATACAAGGAGAAACATTAAATGTTGTTATTTAGGGAGACATGAAAAACCTATTGCCAAATATTTGATGTATGTTGGAGTTAAACATGTTTTGCATATGAGGTAAGTCAGAGATATTCACCAAAATGAACATGACATTAGCTGGTACATTTGGATTTCTATTGCATGCCATCATTAATTATAAGTGTGTAGACATAAAAGAATCATCTAGAGTTATATCAAGATAGATATGTTTATTGTTGAAGTGTTGTCCATCCATTACTAGAGATGTCCTGGACATAATAATGTAGGGAAGAGCACCATTAACTATTGCATAAAGGTTATTGAAATGAGGAGCAATTAGAAAAATGATTGTAAAATAATAAAATGATTAGTTTTTGTTTAGATACTTTAATTGATATGTTTTGAAATTTTATCAAGGAAAACCAAATTTGAATCATAGAAAAATAGCTCCATTATACCAGTTATACTTGGATCTACTTCAATAAAAATATGTTCAAATATGTCATTGGATCAAACCAATAAATGATAGATACACACCCTCATATATGTTTAAATTTACACTATTAGAATGACAATTAACAAAGGATATTTATAGTTTAACCTTTTATTGAGTGTGTTGTTGATGTCATTGATAAAAAATTGATGTAATCATGTTAGGTAATATAGATACCTAAAATTAGACCATATAACTTGACTATTTTTGTCATAAATACACATAACAATCAACTTTGGGTATTATCATCTAGTCTCAACCCAAATTTCTAGCCAAAATTTATTGTTAGCAAATTTATCATCTGAAAGTGAATTCTCTAGCAACAAAAATGCCACCTTAGCTAGTATATTTGCACCACTTCTTATTCTCATCCAATTTTTGACTTCCCTACAAGATTTGTCTTACAATGGTCAAAATAGATGAATTTGTTGGCTATAAAATCTATTGGTGGTAGATTTACAGGCAGTGGATTTACTTTAGGCTTGTAGCCAACATTCCAATACTGCTTGCAACTACCAATCATGGCACAATTTGCTCCTTTTTTACCCTAGGCAATTGACAAGCAATCCCAACTAAATTTCTTTCACCTTCCCAATCAACCCCATTTAGGGGGTAGCTAAATTTCCTCCTCTCAATCAACCTTGTGCTTGTTGATCAGGTTAGGTGACAATCCCAAATCATCCAACCTAATTGGACACCTCACCACTCTCCCTAGGGAAACTCCTAAGTGGACCTTTTTATATAAATTGGCCCCTTGGGATAGCTTTTGGCATGAAAACTATTTATTTGATATCGAAATGCTTTTGAAATTGCTTAAGACTTTTTTATTAGTTTCAAAGCATCAAAATTCTGTTGCTTTTTTATATCTTCAAACTCTCAAAGGTTATCAATATTCAAGCAACTAGCATAGTGATCTTGGTTGTATTGCTTTTACCTTTTTTTATTTTAGCTCTTATTCATCATTATTTTATTAGATTAGTTGATTGTGTATAAATTATTTTTGTTTACTTCTGCATTTAACAAAAACTTGTCACTATCAAGCATTTAGTGTATATTTGTAGGTTCCCCCAACAATAGACTTCTAATAAGGCTCTAGGTTCCCCCAATAATGACCTGCCCTTGTCTGCAATCTATCCTCTTTGTTCTCATTTGTCAAAATTGAATTCGTCATCTATATTGTATTTAGGTGATGGAATCATTCTTGATTGCAATAACTTTAGAATTCTAAGTTGAAAGGCAACTTTTTGTTTCAATTATAGAAGCAAAATCACCACATATAACCAGTTTAAATGGTAAATTCATCATATGTACACATAACCTTACGTTCTTTTATAAATCTAACAATATTTTCTATATAATCACCCTTGTGCAACTTGCTATCATCATTTGGATCCCATATATCTATTTTTGAGCCTCATTTCACTTTGTTTCTGTTACATTATCAAATTTGCTAGCTATAAACTTGTCAGCGATAAATTTGTCATAGGTATTGCTACATCCCATTCCAAGGACAAATTTCAATTTTATACATATGGAACAAAGGGAATGACTATGCTAATTAGGAAGTCTATAATTTATTGCTATATAGTTGACCCTCAAATATTGATCACCCTTCTAGTCTATCTATTTTTGAAGGTTTTTTGAATTTGCCAACTAAAAAGTCTATAGGCAACAAATTTGTTAGGAAACAAATTTGCATAAAGGCGATAAATTTGCAACAACCACCAGACTCGTAAGTATAATTTATATTCTTTATTTTTTGTTGTTATCATAGTCTATTTGTTGATTACTTATGTGCTTGCACTCCTATTTTATCTTAGATCACACATAAAAGGAAAAATCAAAAGAATCTGTAGCTTATTTTATTGTTTTATATCTTTATCTCCTCTATTACTTAGGCATTCAATTTCTAAACCAATTTCTAAATTATATGTAGCTTTTTCATTAGGATAACCTTTTGTCTATGCATTATCTTGGCCCTTACATCAAATAAAAAGAAAAAATTTAGTTTCTTGTAACTCTTATTTTAGCAAGAAATCAAAACTACACGTAGGCTAGTGTCTTGTTTTATTCATATTTGTCTTCACATTGCATTATATTATCATTCTTGCATATTATAAATTATAATAGAATAAAAACCTTAGGTGTTTGAAAAATTGAACATACAAAACTAGATTTAGGGTAACCTATAAAATCCTTGGTGAACCTAAACACTTGTCACCAAAGATAAAGCTCAAAAACACAAAAATGATGAGGGCTTCAACAAGGCACCTTCATCTTAGTGTGGGTCAACCTTTTAGGGAACTCGAAGGCCAATACCTTTGAGCACCTTTTGGTGCCCCCATAGGCACAAACCATATTTTGGAGATAAAGCAAACATTTAACCCACATACATAATGGAAGAAGCTTTTCAACATTTAAAAATATATTCTTTATCTTTTTAAATGTTGTTGACTAGAATATTCCTTGGAGATGTTAAATTGGCATCGATTTGCAATACCTATTTTTTTTTGCCTATTGAGGCCTTACTATTTTCTCATAATTTATGATTTTTTTTAGTATAGGTATATATATACTTGTTGAAAAACTCTTTTTGAGATCATTTCATTGAAAATAAAAATTTCCAATTTTATGAAGATTTGTAATGGATATTAATGCCCTAAAAATACTGTTGGTTAATTCTCAATTGTTGAAAGGTGAAAAATATTTTGCATATAAGACAAAGCTGAAGATTCACCTTGAGTTTGAATATTTAGGGGAGTGGTATTTGACATTGGATAAGGGCATGTAGTTGATCTTGAAAAACAAATAAATATGCCTAATTAATATTAATGTTTGGCATGACTGATGAGATCCAGCTATACATTCGTGATGTAGTAACCACCAAGGATGCAAGGAAAAAACTCAATATGGTGTTCAATTCCAATAATTAAAACCAAATTCTATATCTACAATTGCATTTCTTGAATATGAAGAGTGGTGAGAAGCTAAAGGACTTTCTACAACAAATTATTGAATTATGAGCCTCTCCACAAGCATCAAGAAAAATAATCAATGATGATTTGCTTGCTCCAATGGTGCTATAAGCAATGTCATAAATATTCAGTGTTTTGGTAACAACTCTAAACATGACTAATCTGCTTAAATAAGAGGAAGCAATTTTTGAGACAAATATTGAATATGAACAAAAGGCAAGAAGCCAATGTAGTGAAAGAAAGGTGGCAATTCCCTCAACAAACACTAAAACTAGTAAAATAATAAAGGATAATATTGACAACACCATCAAGGATAAACAAACTATTCATATTCTAATATTACAAGTTTCATCTATAGAAAACTAGATCATTTACATCTAGAGTGCAAGTAAAACCTATTCTCACAAGGTTCTTCCAAGAACCAACAAAAGAATTCATTAAGATCTAAGTAAAAGGTTCCTCATTAGAAAAAGAGGAAAAAACCTCATTACCAACATGGAAATGTAGCTGATGATACTAATATTGACATATAAGGACAAGGCTATGTCTTCTCTATGCAATCTCCTAATGTTATTTGAAAACTTATCCTAGCTTGGTATATTAGTTTAGGTAATAACAAACACATTATAGGCTAAAATGAATGGTTTGTAAAACTTGACCATTTGTCTTGCCATGGGAAGGTTACTATTATTGACATACACCTTTTGTAGTATTAATGATAATAATTTGCATCTTGGAGATATCACATGAGTCAAGTTATTTACATGCCTAGCCCCATGAAGAACATACTCCATATGAATCAATTGTTTGATCACAAATTGAGAGTTGAATTTATCAAAACAAGTGCAAGAAAAACTTATATTATTCAGGAGCAATCTAGAGGTTTAAAATTATTGTTTGTGCTATTAGCATAGGTTGGTTATAGTTGTAATGTGAGAAAACATAGCATTGGTAGCCAAGGAAGATGAAAATGTCACACTTTGGGATAGGTGATTTGGACATCTCAATGCTGGCCACTTGAAATCACTCCTCAATAATAAAATAGTACGTGGACTCTCTCATTGAAAAAGTCTATGAAAGAGAGGATGTTGATGTGGATGAAGATGATCCTTTTGGAGTTGATAACCCAAGACCATCCACTTCTAGTACCACTCATAGGCGTAAGTGGTATATCAACATAATTTATGATGTGAACTTAGATGGTGTTATAGACACGTCTAATTCAAGGGCAAGAACTTAGAGAAAAATTCAAAACAAGGTCAAATCATCCTTGAAGAGAATAATGGTTCAAAGCTATGAACCTTCCATGGTTCATGAAGATATTGCATTGATGGAGTGTGGAAAAATTTGATAAACATTGAATATAAAGCACTGATGAATAATACGATGTAGTAACTTGTTTATCTTCCACATCGAAAGAAACCCATTTATTGCAAGTGGGTATTTAGGGCCAAATACAAAGCTTATGTAAGCATCACAAATACAAAGCAAGGCTTGTTGGAAAGGGCTACGTACAAAAGGAGGGAATCGATTATGATGAAATTTTTGCACCAATAATAAATATCAAGACCATTTAGATGATTTTTTAATGGCTACACAATTTGGTTAGAAGTTGCATAAAATGGACATAAAGAGTGCATTTATCAATGATTACCTTAGTGAAGAAGTCTATATGATACAACTGAAGGGATTTGTCATACCTAGTTAGGAGAAGAAGGTATATAGACTCATCAAATCTCTCTATGGGTTAAAGTAGTCTCCCAAATCCTGGTTCATAAAAATGGATGAACATCTTCTACAATATGGATTCCATTGCAATTCTTATGATTTGAAATTTTACTTCAAAAGGTAAAAAATACAGGTCATGACCATAATTATGTATGTTGGTGACTTGATCATCACTAGGATTTCAATGAAGCTAATTTAAAGAAAATAAGAAAGCTTTGAAGTGATTGTTTGACATGATTGATATTGGGGTAATGCATTATTAACTTGGCTTGGAGGTGTGAAAAATTGAGAACCATGTGTTCATGCCATAGATGAAATATGTTAGGATATTGCTTGAGAAATTTTGGATGACAAATTACAATCCCATGATAAATCCAATGGATACTTGGTTGGAATTATACCAAAATGATTCATCTTCACAAGTGAATGAAACTCTCTATTGCTAGTTGATTTGGAGTCTCATTTATCTAACATACACTAGACTAGACATCAACTATATTGTTAGTTATCTTTAATAATTTATGCAAGAACCAAAGGCATGTCATTGGAAAACAACAAAGCAGGTACTCATATATGTTCATAGTACAACTAATAATGGTTTGGAGTACAAGAAGAATGATCAATTCTTCTTTATATGTTTCATGAATGCAAACTATGTAGGATCTATTAATGAAAAAATATATACTCCTAGATATGTATTATTTTTGGGACCTGGTTTAATTTCTTAAGGAGGTAAGAAATAATATGTTGCTCGATCTTTCATTGAGACTAAATTTTACACTATAGGAGGATATATCTACCAAGCAATATGGTTACATTGCATCTTGTTAGGAATGGACATTCCATAGAAGCAACCAATAATCCTAAGATATGACAACCAAGGATTTCTAAAGCTTGTTTGCAATCCAGTTTTTCATGAGCACAAAAAACACATTGAAATTTAGTGCCATTTTATTCATGATCATATTCAAGAATACAACATACAATTTTAATTATTTTCAACTAAGGAGAAATTTGTAGACATTTTGGCAAAGCCTCTTGCATATGTTAAATTTAAAATTTCTAGAAATTTTCTTGTATGTATGTTGATTGAGAGTTGAAGTAATAGGGGATGTTATGAATATTATGTCTTGATGATGTATTCATGTAAATATTTGTGAGAGTTATGAGTATTTATACAATTTTGTTGTAGATCTTGTCATATCCATTATTGATCAATTCTTGTATAAATTTATCTATCACATCAACGCAAAGGTTGATTATATCCAATCTACATTTCTAATAAAAATACATGTGAATCATCTCAAAAGCAATGACAACTATTTCATATGTCTTAAAAATATTATTGAACACAATGTTTATAATATTAAAATTTTATTTTCCATTGATACCTCCCTTGCCAATGTGAATGTCATCTTGTAGTTTCTTTAATTGGTAGATGTACTCATCAATAGTTCTAAAACTATCCATGTCCAAAGTAGCAAGATCTGCCTCCAACCTACTAATATGGGTAGAGTCAATAAAGCTACATATTTGCTAGAAATTTTTTAATACTCTCTTTATATTTATGATGTTGTTGATGTGGTTGCCATAGATGTTGTTGACATGTAGGGTAATCACACCATGGGCTTACTCCTTCTTGTCCCTATACAATTGTTTTATTTTCTCAAAATTATTATCTTTAGGTTCTTATGCACCTATTTGAGGTCTCTTACTTTATGATAGAGCTTTAATATTTATTTTATATATGGTTGAGTTAGGTCCATTAAACAAGGGTACATATTGATCCAAAGAATCCCTATAAAAATATTTTCTTTTACATGTAGTTATGACCAAAAACAACATAACTAATGCAAATAGATTAAAAAAAATATATGATTTAAAAAAAGAGAGCATCAAAATGCTTTTGTATGCAAAAGATATAGCCCTTAAAATTTTATCATAAGAATCATATAAAATGACACCAAAACTCATGCAAAATATCAAAACAACTTCAATGATTTTCAAATAACCATCTATGACCAAGTATCTCTAAACTAAGTAAGAGGGTTCCATGGGAAGACTAATTATGCAAGCCACTATATGGGGTATTGATAAACCATAAACTACCAATGTTACCTTCTAGTAATAAAAAAATCACCTATGTGTTATTTGTTACTAACTAGTAAAAGGTACGTATAACTCAAAATATGAGATGGCATTATCTAAATTGTTGATATCATTTTTATTTGAAAATATGGGTTTGGACACCATGTCATCATTACCATGTTAGTGAACCATGACATGTTGACTAACATACTATGAATAACCACTTGAATCCATTTAAAATAGCAAGAATTTTTTTTAACCATAGACCTGTATGGCCTCAAGCCTTATAACACTCTCCTCTTTCCTTAGGGTCCCCAACGTGCTTAGGTTTCAATGCACCTTACTTATACAGATCTATGTCAACCTTGGTAATATCAAAATGAATAGTCAACACATTTTTAAAAGCAATATGGAAGGGATGAGACTCAAACCCATTCCCAAGTGGAAGAAAACCCTAACACAAGGTGCATAAACCATAATGTTGAGTAATGCATTGAGCCTAGGAAAAAGGGTTTTGAATACTTTTATGTAGATTGAAGTATTGATATTTGTGTAATATGATCTTGTTTATGCCAAGGCCAAATGTGTGATGAGGTACTTATGAGTGCTATTTATGTAGCCTATAGACATATGATTATGTAATACTATAGGCATTTCTCATATATGTAAGCCTACGAGCATGTTCATGTAAGCCTATGGGCTCCTCTCATATTCATTTTTTGTGGTATTGATTAATCCACCTTTATGGATAACCTCACTTAAAGGGTAATTTAATATTATTTTATTATAATGTTAACCTCAAGGTTACATTTGTGTGAGCTTGAAATTAACGTCTCATTGGGGATTTGGTATGACTACAAATACCCCTTAATGAGGATCCATTCATATCATAAGTGTGAATAAAATGTGATATATTAGGGTGACCATGTACACCCACCCTCTAATTCTTGTTATATCTCTATTTGTTTATTCCTTTAATTTCTTCTATGCTATATTTAATTTGCTTGTACACATTTTTGGACACGATTGTGGTGAATGCATTTTTTTTATTTCTATTTAGAAAATATTCAGAATTTGAACATGGTATTAGAGCAAACCAAGACTACATCACTCAATTTTTAAAAAGACCCATTCTTGGCAAATAAAGAAGTAGAATTAAGTTGAAGTCATTTTGGAAGGATTTAAAAAAACTTGAATTTAAAAATTCAAATTGTGGTACCAAAATCCTCATGCGCCAATCATGCACATTTCACATGCTTTGCATAGACAACACCCCCTTGGGTTGCTTGTCTAAATGTTTACACATGAAATGGCTAATAAGAGGTAGTAGTTTATTTATGACAATGTTGATTGCTCATGCAAACATCACAAGGTCAAAGTTCTCAAAGTTTTTCCCATCATATTCATTTCTCTATTTGCAAATTACAAAACTACCATCTCCTATATGTGATAGAGAGATTGATGTGATGAAGTGGAAGGCTTCTATTTCAAGATGTAAGTCCTATTTAAAACCCATATAGGAATTTTTTTTTTATAGAGGACATGATTTACAAGGGTACCACCCATGAGTGACCCTAGGGTGGTGTACATGCTCCCTCTTAACTCAAAATAGGTATAATATCATGCATTTTTTCCTCCATTTAAGAATGTGCTATAATGGTTGGAGCTTTTCTCTACGTAGTAGAGGTAGTTGGTTTGAATATAGAAATTTAATTTTAATGTATTATTAAAAAGCATTAAAACATTCTCCTCTTCACTAAGCTATACCTGATGGTGCATTGCCTAGTTTATTGCATAGCTACACCAAGGTCAATGATTCAAATCCTATGGATAAATATTTTTTGGTTAAAAAAGTGATTGATTCGTGATAGTATACATGCATGCAAAGCCATATTTACTCTTTTTTGTTCCCAACAATAGTCTTGATGTAGTGGTTGGTTGGATGACTCATGGATGATAGGTTTTAAGGTATAATCTTAGCATCAACCCTTTTTACCCTTTCTTAAGGTATGCAATAGCTTAACTTATCTTCATTTATCTTTGGTTTTAAATTATACATGTGACGCACTAGTTAGTGCATTTATTTGTTGGCAAGGGATATTTGGTTAGAGCCCCATTGGATCCAAACCCACTCAAATTAGACCTTTCTTTTATATATATGAGGAATATTAATTTGCCAGTCACATCAAAGCAAGTATCAAATTGTGATTGATAGGTGCAACACCCAATCTAGTGGTGATACACCAAAAAAACTAATCTAGAAAAGACTTTTCTAAGGTTTAGCATTGATAGGTGCTAATTAAACCAAATATTTTAGAGGCTATAACTTTTGTATATGAAAGTGTTTGAGCCCTTTTTTTTCTAGATTGCATGATTTTTCAAGATCTATATAGTGGTGATATTAGTTTATAAACCTATTATATATCTATTTAGGGTTTTATGTAAAATGGATTCCTTCGGCTATGCTATATGCCTTAATGGGAAATATTATAGCACTTAGTTAGTTAAATTGGCAAGATTAATTAGAAGCAAAAATCTCTGGTTCATCTTCAATAATAAGACATGTTTCTTGAGGGTTGGACAAAATATTTCTAATGATAAAAATGAGGATGAAGGAGGAAAAATGGAGGCCCATTGGAGCATCCATTATGGAGGGAGGTGTTACCTTTAACACCTTCTCTCCTTGGCCCTCTTAGCTCAAATTATGGGGTGTTGAAATTTATGTAATCTGATATTGTTTAGGCCAAGGCCAAATGTGTGATGAGGTGCTTATGAGCACCATTTATGTAGCCTATGGGAATATGATTATGTAATACTATGGGGATTACTCATTTATATAAGCCTACAAGAATGTTCATGTAAGCCTATGAGCCCCTATCATATTTTAATCTTAGTGGTATTGGTTAATCCACCTTTATGGATAACCAAGGATAATTTATTTTTATTTTATTGTAAGGTTAAACCTCGAGGTTTAGTTTATATCAGCTTGAGGTTAACCTCTCATTGGGAATTTTGTAATGCTATAAATACCCCTCAATATCATACGAGTGAATAAAACATGATATATTGGGGTGCCCACTAGTACCCACCCTCTAATTATTGTCATCTCTCTCTTTGTTTATCCTTTTCATTTCTTCTATGCTATATTTAATTTGCTTGTACATATTTTTTGGATATGGTTGGTGTGAATGCATGCTTTTGGAATGTTCTTGGAAAATATTAAGAATTTGAACATGAAGAGGTGAGCATGCGTGCTCTATTGGCCTCCTATGCTTATAGGAATATTTTGTTCAAAACTTCAAAATTGAAAAATTGAAGGCAAAACATAGTATCTTTTAATGCAAAAAATTATGTCCCTAGAGACAAAAGGATAACAAGTGCCAAAGTGGGACTTCTAAAATTTTAAAAATAATTTAGAAATACTAATGATTCATCTATATTTACCATGGTTTTTTATATATAACCTATTTTTTAAAATGTAAGGAATCAAGCCATCCCCTCTCATTAGTGGAGCACAAAACATTATTAGACTATTTGTACAACTTTGTCAAATTGTTTGAAGATATTTTCCATGCACAAAAGTATTACCATGATTCCTTTGGCATCTTGGGATAGTAAAAAAATGTTTGATCTCTTATTCTCTCCTTTAACAATCATGTTGACTATCCTCTAATTTGTGTTACATTTATACTTAAAAAATTTAAAATAAATAAGAAAATATTTTTTTAGAAAATCTATAAAAGATAGGCGAGGTTTTCATATATCCTCAAAAAATTTAATGTAATAGTTAGGGAATCCATCTAGTCAAAGAAAAATGAATTGAATTGAATGCCGAGAGGAAATAGAAAGTTGTCAATGAATATTTTACTAGAGCAACAAATGTATTATGACATAGTGAGATCCTCACAATATAAGTGCACCTAGGCTTTGGTGCACAACCCTAAAAGCACCATCAACACAAAAAAATTCCATAACTAACTTTATGAAACCACACTAACTCTAAAATTGTCATAGAAGAGAAACCTTAAAAAAGTTGAGGTTGAGTAATGGAAATTTATGCTCAGTGTGATATCATGCTAGATTCATTAATACTTTCTAGAAACAAATAGAATCAACACATTACCCAAAATAAATCAACAACTCATAAAAATACATAGTGCAATTTGAAGGGTATCCATAAACACCAAAGTAATCTCACTAAAGGAAAGAATAAGTAGTATTATTAGTAAAAAATGGTTAGTCTCAAGAGGTATAAATACTTTAAATACATGTGACCTTAGGTTAAGGTTAAAGAGCCAACATTAAGGTTTATAAAATAAAACATTAGAATAATTCCACCTTTAAAAGGTGTACAAAGGGCATATATGGTTGTACAATAAAGATAATACACTACATATGCAACACCCAAGAAATGCTCTTCTAAGAAAGATTCTAAATAAACCACATCCTCGACATGCATATTTGAGGATGAGTTAAAGGAAGAGAAGCGAAATAAAGAGAATATAATCCCTTATGATTATTGGTATAGGGTAAATCACATCTCTTTAATGAAGGGAACAACTTACTTTGATACTATTGCTATTCTTAACAATGAAAAAAAAAATCCTTGAAGGATATTTCTATTTATAGAGTTCATAATGAGTTTCAAATATGTGACCTGGAAGTTGCATGCTTGGAACCTTTCAAAGATGATCCTACATTGATCATGGTTGAAAGTGATGATTCATGGTCAAAGAGTTTTGAAAATATGTTTATGCAATGCGGGGAAATTTTTAGTATAAACCTTCATTAACAAATCTAGAATTGGTATTTTCTTCTTTTAGTCACAATTACTTAGGGGAATTAGAATCCACTGGATTTATTAAGAGTGTTTTTATGTTGGATCTAACTCTTATATGAAAAATCCTCCGTGGAGGGATGGTTATTTTGTTAAGTAGAAAAAAAATATTAAAATGGATGGGATTATGTTTTTTATAATTTACATGGTGGAATCGGTAGCCGCCACAAATCTGAGAAGGCTGTCCAAATTTTATAGTTGCCACAGTATGCGCTGTCCACCTCGAAAACCACCACACATATCTTCGTGCAGTCCATACCTATAACTACCATGCCACAATCATTTTAAACCTTATACACCACTAAAAGCACTAGGAAAGGGACAAATGTTTAGTCCGTGGAATGGATGGGATTATGTTAAACTCATTAATTTTATGAATTTACCATTAATCCTCATGTATGTGCCTATATATCATGCTGATATTTAATGATTGCCTAAATACGAATTAGTGTCCATTCTTTATCCAATGGAAATAATAGATTGTATTGTTGATGTTGCGTGAAACAATTTGCTTTGTTTAGATGTTTTAGTCCAAATATAATATGAAGGTAGATGCCATCTATTCCTTGAAGATGTGAATTTACATCCATGTGAGGCTTTTTATGCAAGAAGGATTATTAATACCCATATATACTATTTGTGGTAATTTCCATTCCTTTGTTTTATAAATTATGTAAATGAGTACTTTTAGCACTTTTTTAGAGGTCTTTTTATTTTGATAACTAAATTTAATGATGCTCTTTAAATATAGGAATTGTTGATATTTTATTTAAAAATGTGTCTATTATATGATGCTCTCCTACTAGAATATGATTTTTTTTCTACCATTTTGTTACTAAAATGAAGGTCACTATAACTTTTTTCAATGTATTTCCATAAAAAGTGATAATGAAGTAGTGACAACAATATTATCAACCTCAATAGAATTTGAAAGTTAAAATGTATTAGCTTCATATCTTCATGTCCTTACGCCACATAAATCTTGTTTCCAAAATATTCAATGGATATATTATAAAGTGTACAACCAATTAAAACCTAAAAACATAATTCATTCTAAAAATTTTGTGGAAATTCTATGTTCATATGGCACCTTTATAGTTACACTTAAAACATATTGCCACACATTCAATGGCTCCTAAATTTGTAAGAAAGTATAATTTATTGGAATTTATTGATGAGGGGTAAGAAAATTTAGAAGAGGTCATTTATAATAGATTTTAGGCAACTCAAAGTGTAGTTCTCAAAGTCATCCTCCTATTAAATGCAGAGTTGGACCTGTATTTAAATTTCACTATTTACACAACAATGTGCAACCTCACATAATAGTTTCTTTTCATATGACATACACCAACAAGATCCTATCTTTCATTGATATGCATTAGGCATCAGAACTAGTGTGACATGTTCAAAATTTTTTATTTTGAATTATTCTCAATAAAAGATATTTTTCTTAGAATTTGTCTCTCTATTATTGTTTAAAATATGAAGTATTGATTATATTCTTAATTTTATGTTTTTATTTTGTTGTAATACTTTTGTTGTCAAGCATAACAATAGAGTCTAGTTATAGAGTTACAATGTTTTATTTGATGCATACATATAGTAGGATTAATATAATTAATGACATATAGTATATTTACTTTATGAAAGAATACTTTTTTTTTTTTGTATTCTTAAATGTACTAAATGTAATTTGCCATTATGATGCTAGTTCATTAGAAAATTATCCTATATATTTCAAAAAATATATATTTTTTTGAATCAATGAAATTATCTTATATTAGTACAATGCCATATTCATAATCAATACATACTTGAAGCTACAATATCCTTATTTCTATATAGATCATAATCAATATTGTATATAGATCCTGGTGGAAAATTATCCTATGTTTATAATTCATATTGATGATGTACTAGTTTAGAGCAATGTGAAATATGTACTACCAAGATTGTGATCAATATAATAAGATTAATATGAACTTGTCTAGTAATATCATAATTACATTTCTAGATCTATGTTTATATTTAAAAAAATAATTATGTGATACATATCACTCAGTGTTCCTAGTAAAAATATTGTAACATGTTTACATTATGTAATACATGGAGTGGAATGGTGTTGCTGACTATTTGGCTAAATGGGACTCTGAATTTTAAGAAGATTGGAGTGTTAGGGAGTGCCATCAGCTTCCTTCAGCGTGCTCTCAAACTCTTAATAGTTTATTAAAATTTGATATGCCTAGATGAGGCAGTTTTGTTGTAATCTGATTCTTGACTCTTGTATGTTTTTTTGATTTCAATAAAAAATTTACCCCTCTTTTTATAAAAAAAAATACATGGACAATTAAATGATTGACAATTATATGATGTATCTGCTAAATTAAAACGATTCCATTACCTTATACATGTTGTAGTTATTATTCATTGCTCATAGATGAACAAAATAAAAATAGCCTTAAAATTTAATATTTCCGAATACAATGTTTATGCACGACTTTTCCTTGATGTATATTATTGGAAGATGTAACAAACACATAAATATACTATGTTGGTGCCATTCTTCTATTTACCATAACAAAATTATTACAATGAGAATGCATCAATTCTATATTACCCTAACTAAAATATTACTGTGGAAAGGCTAGCCTAGTTAGATCTTAGATGTACATATCTACCTCTTTAGGCTTTGTTGTGCACATGTTATCCTCTGAAGAGTTATAACTCTAGTATTTGCATGCATACAATATCTTGTTTTTGGTGTGGAAACATATTATTCCCTCTACCTCCCATCTGTACAAAATTCCTCATAATGATCAATGAAAGTTGTAAGCAACTAAGCATCAACCATGACACCAACATGTTGCCAAGTTTATCGTAAGAAGGTTAAAATGCCAACTAACTCAGAATAGCAACACCTTTGCATAAGACTAACCTATATGAATTTTTTATTAGTCTTGGTCTAATTTAAAGATATTACATTGTACCTACTTACATTTGTTTACACAAAGTGTATTAATATTTATCTAATTATTTAAGTTGTGTGAAATGTATATTTTTGAGTTTGATGTGGTATAGACAATCCATATGTTGTGACTAATGACAATTCTATTCGAAGAATAAGTATTTGAAATGGATACATGACATATTATATGTTTATGGTATAACTGAATTTACTACCAAATGAAGTGTATTTTTTTCTAAATAAGCTATATGTGGCTTCTATTGGAGGCCCATCAAAATAATAAAATATTACATTGTTTCCAAGTTAATTAAACCATATCCAGGTTGCCTTTTTATCCAAGATATTTTCCATTTGTCCTTCTATCAATATCATTTTCATTAAGAGAAAATATTACTTAGCAAGTTGCATTCTAAAATTTTAATCTTGCCAAGACAAGATAAACATTATGATTAGCTAAAATGTCTATTACCAAGTTTCCTTCTATAAAAATATGTTGGCTATAACATACTTTTCATTCCCTACTACCTATTTTTTAGGGGTCTTATTCATGCCCCTAATATCCCAAGATACCGATTTTATCATCAATTTTTATCTTTATTTACGTCTTAGCCTCACTTCTTGTTAACACTTGCAATATTTGATTTTGTTTTTCCCTATAAATATCCCTCTAAGTTTATTTTTCTCTTTGTTTTCATTTCTTAGGTCTTCCTCTCGCTTTTTCATTCCTACCAATACTTTCATCTTCATCAATATATTTGATTTTTTCGTATTGTTCATAGTGATACTCATCATCGATAGGTTTGTCTTACTTTGAAGGATTTAAAGTGCAAGGAATATCTTCAAAGAAACTTTCTTCTTTATGTTGCCTTGAAAATCCTAAATAACAAGGATAATCCTCTATAATAAGTATATTTTTATGCTACTCTAAAATCCCTAAATTATTATGGATATCCCTATCTTTTTACTATGCTTCTCTTTAAACCCCTAAAGTGCATATGATAACCTCTACAATACTTTCATTTATATTTCAAGGAGAAGACTTTATACTACTTGAGAAAATGAAGATGATTACCTAGATAAACTTGATCTATTATGCCCCCATTGTTTTGAAATTTCCATCCTCATCTTCCTTTGCACCTTTAATTCCTTATGAATTTAAACTTATACATTATACTTCCTCATCTATTGTATCTTTTTTTGTATTGTCTATAAGATCTTTATTAATATTTACTATGTACTGATACGATTCAATATGTGCTAACAATTATTTTTTATAGCCAAGATCTTATCTTGGGTTGGTCACATGGCATTTTTCCATAGAAAACTATATGATATATAGGGATTCATGTTCCATTTTATCATCATTTTGAATATCATCTTTTTACATATCTGATAGCCATTAATCACTATTAATATTTATTATTAACATATGATTTAAAAGCAAATTATGGACCTCTATCCTCTTCCTTGTTGGTTTTGGATTTTTGTGATCGTCTCCTTTTTTGTTATGTGGTCTCCCTTGTTTTGGAGACCCCATCTTTTTTGTTTTTGTTGTTGTTTATCTCAAGAAGACAATCTCCCTTGATCTCGTTGTTTGTTCTTCTACTTTTATCTCTGGGAGACATTCTCTCTTGATGATATTTTGATGTAAAAGGTTCAAGGACCCTTTCAAAATCCCTTCCTCCAATCAATTATATATATATAAGATTTAAGATCTAGAAAATAATATGACAACATTTTAAACACCTTGTTACTTTGGATTTTAGTCAATAAAAATAAACCAATCAGTACTAACCTCAATTGTGATTATCTAATGTAGCTAACTTATTAGTGATAACTTGAAACTAGATAACATATCATTTTATAAGTAGGAACTTTGGACTCCTTACCACCTTCAAAAGTCACCATAGAACATAAATCATTACCTGCATTCATGGAATTTTATTTATCTAACTACAATTGACCATGACTATCCTTAGCAATTAATGTATAATCAAAAATCTAAAAAAGGAGATGTCAGTGCTTTGGAAACCTTGTTACTTTTGAGCTTTAGACACTTAAAATTTTAATATATCAATACTAACCTCAAAAATGTTTATCTAATCTTGCAAACCTATCATTGAGAACCCAAACCCAACTAACATATCATTTTAGGAAGCAAAACTTAGTTGATAGGAGCTTTGAATTTCTTACCACCTTCAGACATCGCCTTATAAAATATGATGAACATGGACTTTAATGATGACTAGTCTTAGCCATTAACATAATATTGAACCACCATTAACCATGACTAACCTTAATCACAACTAACCTTAGATATTAACATAATATTGAAAATATCATAAAAAAATATGTTTTCTCTTTGGAAACTTCATTGTTACTTGTAAGCTTTAGACACTTAAAATATAAAGAAACAAATGCTAACCTCAATAATGGTTATGTAACCTATCTAACCAATCGTTGAGAATATAAATACAATTAACATATCATTTTAAGAAGCAAAACTTAGCTAAGGGAAATTTCACTTTCGATCACCTTTAGATATCACCACATGACATAAAGCTACCCTTAGACATGGGTTGCAACCTACTTAACCACTAACCTCAACCATGGTTATTTGACCTAGCTAAATTATTATTGAGAACCCAAATTCAACTAACATATAATTTTGAAAGTGAAACTTAATTGAGGAGAACTTAAACTCCTTATCACTTTGTACATTGCTATAAAACATAAAGTTACTTGCCAACATGGAATTTTACTTTCGCAACCACCATTAACCATGGATAACTTTAACCATTAACATATATGATTTAGAAACTAAATAAAGGAAATTATCATTTAACTTTCTTAGGTTTTACAAATTTCATGCTAAGAAATTATATCATTAAAATTGATTTTGTTGATAGTTCTCCATCATGACTTGATTTAGAGATTAAATTGATTTAAATATATTTCTCTTCATGTCAAGTGATTGTATCATTAAAATTGATTTACTCGATGGTATTTTTTTGTCATAACTTGATTTTGAGATTAAATGAAAATTTTTCTTAAATCTATTTGTTCTAACAAAGTCAGTCATATTCAACAACTACACTTGAGTATGTAAAAACCAAACACTAATTTTAAGTGCAAATGATGGCTAACAAACAATAATTTGTATGAATAATTAAACATGAACTTAGATTCAAAATTATAAATAAAAGAAAAAATAATTACATTCATAAACCCTATGAATTGATAGAATCTCCACATATGTTCAAAGTTATGTTACCATATATCAACAATATTACATGTCATTGTTCATTGTATTTCATTCAATGCAATTTTAAGTTTTGAAAAATTTGTTTAATATGTAGTCCTCATGTTCATTAGAAGCACAAATTTAAGCTTGATTTTACTATCTATCATTCTTGACTATTTGTAGTGTTTTGGATGATGTTCTTTATCATATACAAACCATGAGAGCACTCTTAATTTTCTTCCATAGTTTTTGTATTTAACATTGGATTTGAAAAGTAAATGACATCATCAATGGGTGAGGTTGGTAACTAATTCCAACACAATTCTCCTTCACCTTCAAAATTATTTATGCCATTAAATCTAATCCTTTAACAACATAAGTTTAAAATGTGTAAAGCTCCTTTGTCCTAAGGTGATTTGGCATAAAGTCCAAACCCTTTCTTACACATTGCTCTACTTTTATAGATATTACCTCTTCCAATGTCTTCCAAACATTTGTATAATGTAACAACATATCACCATATATTTGTGTCTTTTATTTCTAAAAAGCACATCAAGTTCTTTTTATATATTCACCAGAGTTTTCATTTGATAAATATGGTACTCTTATATCCCTTCTCTAATTTTGGTCTTGATTGAAAATGTTGAGAGAATCCCACCTAGGTGCATCAATACCATTAAGAAATTTTAATTGCAAATAATATCTTAGGCCTCTAAGGGAGATATATTTGTAATAAAAAACTTTACCAAACTATTCTTTTGATCCTCACTTGTAATTTCCTAGAATAAATTTATTCATGTCATTGAATCACCAAGCATAAATGCATTAGTTAGCAATGAATAATTTTTTATTTGAAAATATTGGTCTCTTAAATAGTAGGTATAAAAAACTCAAGGTGGTCTACATTGAAGCATTTTTTTTATAAAATCCACAACCATCTCTAAATTTGAATGTAATTTCTGCTCTCTTAGTTTCTTATTATCGTGTAGTGTCTAAATTGCCTAGTTTATTTTTTTTGCTAAGTAACGATATATTTACAGCGGGTTTTTTGTAAAAGGATCCCAAAACCTTAGTTACATAGATAGTCGAGGCTGCAGTTGTGATAAAAAACTAGGGCTGCGCCCTTGGGAAACAAACTAGGGCCCAGGGCCCTGTTGCCTATAAAAAGACAAACCAATTTTGAAACCGAAACAATAAAATTTGGCCTGTGGCCACAAAAATATGATAAAACTGCAAAACGGCACACGTAAAAACAGCAAAAAACCACTCGCCGCCACTCTGAGAGTCCCGACAGCCTGGCCTGGACTGGACGGGGCCCAACCTGACAGATCAACTCCTCTCCCTATCAGGGCCATCGCCCAGCCTGTGTCGGAGTTCGGCCAGGGCACTAGCCGCTGAGGAAGCCGCTTTGGCAAAAGCGGTTAGGGAGCCAATAGTAATTTCAAGGAGAGCTCTGGTCGCCAGGTGTTGCATCTTGCTAACAAAGTTAGAGCTTACTTCGGTGGCCTGCAGGGCCTCCGCCTTGGCCTTCTTGGAGCTGCTTGCAGCCCTGCTACTACCTGGGGCCGAGCCTCTGTGGATTGAGCTGGTGTGCCAGGAGTCGGGGCCCCGCCTGGGCCCTGGACCAGAGTTCTACATTTACGGGTGGGGCTGTGCTACTTCAGGGCCCTGTCTCGGGGTGGGCTAAGCGTCTGGGCCCTCAACAGAGCTAGGATTGTCCTATGAAACTATTTGGACCAGATCTTTAGGGAAGTTCGTGGTCCAAGTGGTGAAGTCTTCTGTTGAGGTGGCCTGGTTGGCCATGAAATCGGCTGCCCTGTTGCCTTCCTTGTACACATGTCGAAAGGTGTGGTCAAGGAGTCCTTGGAGGATGGTGAGAGCTTCCCTAATGGAGTTGTGAATGTGCCAAGAGCTATTTCTTGGGCTACAGGCGGCTTTGATAATGACTTGGGAATCACCCTCGATGATGACTTTTGAGGAGGACTCCTTGAGGGTGGTCAGCCCACTAAGGAGAGCTGCTATTTCGGTAAAGTTATTGGTTTGAATGCCAAGTGGTATAGCATACACCGAGATCGGGGCCCTGTGACTGTCTTTGATGACCTCGCCCACTCCAAAGGGCCCGAAATTACCTTTAGAAGCTCCGTAAAAGTTAAGTTTAACCCATCCGAGAGGGGGGGCAATCCACATTGTCTTAGAATGATGGGAGGGGGTGGGGGGGACTGGGGGGAACCTGAACTCCAAGGGAGGATAGGAGGGTGGCCTCGCCCGACCGTCGGGGTGCCTCAGTCAAAGGGGAGGAGCAGGAATTGTCAAGGGCGAAGGAAATCGCCTTGGTCGCTATACACTAGGGGGAATGGGATAGGGAGAAGAAGGCTCTACTATTGCGCTCGTGTTAGAGCTACCAAAGTAGGTGAGGAAGGCAGAAGCCCTAGAGGAAGCGGATGAAGGGGTGGGCAAAGGGGTTGGGCCATTGAGACAGGAGGTCAGAGATGGAATTAGGGGCCGCCCATTGAATAGAGAATTGGGAAAGGATGAGGCCCAGGGCTTCAGAAGAGAAGGGACAAATGAGAAAGAGGTGATTAGTGGACTCCTAGGAAGCACAAAAAAGGAAGCATCTATTTAGGATCTGAAAGCCCCTCTTGATCAGGTTCTCGATGGTCAGGATCTTGTTTTGGATGGCCACCCAGACGAAGTGGATGATTTTGGGGATCAGCTTATTGGCCCACACCTGATGGGCTAGAAAAGGGGCCTCATTAGGGACTCTTTGGAGGTTGTAGGCCGATTTGATAGAAAATACACCACTGGGGGTGCCGTGCCAAATGCATCTATCGTTCCCTCCTAAATACGGGATAACTATCACCTTGAGGAGGCGCTAGAGCTTGGAAGCTTGGAGCAGGTGCCTGGGATTCAGGATGGGTTTCCAGGTAACCCCTCCCTAGTTCTGGGAGAGATAGTATGACACTCTGGGCCCTCTGTCTGTCAGCCCCAGTTTGAGGACGAGGAGATCACTGTCAACATTCAAGGCCTCATCTTGGATCCACCTGTCATTCCAAAAGTTAATCTGGGTTTCGTCCCCGAGGATCCATCTGGTCCCTTTTTGAATGATGTCTTTAGTGGAAATCAAGGATTTCTAGAAGGCTGATCCATCTCTAGGCTGGGATTCGTTGATCTTCTGAAGTATCATTTCTAGAGCTTTGGGGGATTGAAAATCTCCTTTGGGCAGGAGGTTCATAAATACTTATTTGGGGGATAGGACATCTCCTTTGGGCAGGAGGCTCATAAATACTTCTTTGGGGGATATGACATCTCCTTTGGGTAGGAGGTTCATAAATACTTCTTTGGGGAATAGGACATCTCCTTTGGATAGGAGGCTCATAAATATTTTATTAGGGGAAGGATTCTCCTTTGTATAGGAAGTCCATAAACATTGTAATTGGGAAGGATTCCCAAAGGATTTGATTGAGAAAATTTAGTGAAATATTTTCTCTGTGGAGTAGCCCACCTTGGGTGAATCACGTCATATTAGTGTCTCAATTGTGTGATGACTTGTACACTTGGTTTGATTACTTGCTTTGATTTTGCTATTGGTTCATTGCATTGCTTTCTAAAGTAAAAGGAAAAAGTTAAAAAGTGGTCTTATACTGTTCACCCCCCTCTTAGTATAAGCTTGTGTTCTTCAATTGGTATCAGAGCAGGTTCATTCGAAAGAGTTTCACAACTTGAAGGAAAAGCTTGAAAAGAACACAATGGATTTTACAAGTGGTAATTCAACACCTATTCTTGATGGGATATATTTTGGTCTATGGAGCATAAAGATGAAGGTTCATCTAATGGCTCTTGGAAATGAAGTTTGGGAAGCAGTTGAGTTTGGGTACACTATTCCAAATCTCCCTCCTACTACTAAAGATGAGAAACTTCTACATCACAACAATTCAAGGGCAATGAATGCAATTCTGAAAGGTCTACAAAAGGCAGATCTTACAAAGGTGATTTATTGTAATACAACAACATAAATGTGGGATCAATTGCAAGTGGTTCATACAGGTGATGCAAATGTCAGAAAAGTAAAATTGAGATATTACAAAGGTATGTTTGAACAACTCAAGATGATTGATGAAGAAAATATTAGTGACTATATGTTTCGTATGGATGAGATTGTTAATTCCATGAAGGAACTAGGTCTTGAGCTTGCTAAAAATGATGTTTGTGATAAAATTTTGAGGTCTCTTCCAAATAGATTTAGTGAAAATATTTCAGCTATTGAGGAAGCCAAGGATTTGGATAAATTGAAAAAGGATGAGCTTCATAGTATACTTGCAGATTTTGAGTTAAGAACTAAAGTGGTACCTAATCCTAAGAAGGAGGTAACTTTCAAAGCTACCAAGAAGTCCAAGGGTAAACAACAAGAATACAGTGATGAGTCTTCTAGTGATGAAGAAGCAAACTACAATAGGAAATGCAAGTTCTCAAGAAAGCACAAAGGTATGAAATATGTTAAATGTTTCAATTGTGGAAAGTTTGGTCACTATGCTATTGACTGTCTAGAACCCAAGGATGATCTTGATGAAGAAAAATAGGATTTTAAGCACAAGGAATTTGAGAAGCACATGTATCAAAGGAATAACATAAATGAGCAAAAAAGTCAAGGGAAGAGGTACTTCCAAAAACACAAGAAATTTTTCTACATAGAAAAAGCAAGTAAGTGTTCTAGTAGTGATTATGGAAGTTCTTCAAGTGATGATAGAAATGAGATGTTGTTTCTAATAGAAAAGGAAGGAAAAGAAAAGAGGAATAGATTTGTTGTGCTTAAGTGCTTTAGATGTGGAAATTTTGGTCACCTTGAGGATTATTGTACAAATGATGGTTTAAATTCTGATAATACTATGTATGAGGATGCTTCAGAAAATTATGAGGAATATCTTCTTATGGATTTAGATGAAGGTAGCACCTCTAGTGGTCAGAAATCAGAAAAGTATATTGATGTTTCAAAAGGTAAACAAATAGAGGATGTTTCAGAAAAGGGAGAAGTAGATCTTGAGGCTGAACTTGTTAATGCTCTTGATGTGTTAAAGAAAGAAAGAAAGAAATATGCTAGACTCATTGATAGGTTTGATGAATACCGTTATGAAAGATATGATCTTATAGGGAATATTGATATCTCTATAGTAAAGACACAGGAGCTCAAAGAAGAGTTGGCAGCTAGGTCTCTTGAGTGTAAAGAGTTAAAACATGAAGTAGCTTCCTTGAAAAAGGAAACTAAAGAGTACAAGGAGAAGCTTTACAGGTTTGAAGAAAGTTCCAATAAGGTACAATCAATCATCAAGGATCAAAGAAGGACAACAGATAAAAAAAGTCTTGGTTTTGGAAAGAAACAAAAGGAACAGGTTCAAGAATCTAGTATGAGCTTCCAAGAAGAAGATGGTTCATATGAAGAGAGTACTTTAGAGAGTAATTTTTTATATGGTGATTTAGATAGCATAGAATCAGAAAATAGGAATCAACATAAGCGGAGAAAGACTAAAGGACCTATGAGGTCAAGGTAAGGAAATTTCAATGGAAGATGTTTTGCATGTCACATGTTTGAACACATGGCTTCATAGTGCAGGGCTCAAGAAAGACAAGTTAATGGAAATTTTAGAAATGGTAATTTATTTCAAGGGTATTGCTACTCTTGTAATCAGTTTGGGTACAAGGCAGTTAATTATAGGGTTAATAATAGGAACAGGTTTGGTCTAATAGAGAGGATTAAAAAAATAGGTACATCTCAAAGGAATAACATTATCAAATGTTATAAGTGCAATAATGAAGGACATACAAACAGATGATGTAGAGCAGAAGTTCCAAGGTATAGGTTAAGGGCTATGAACAAGAACATGAATAATGGTAGGAACAGGAATAATGACAGGAATAGGAATAATGGCTTGGATAGAAATGGGGATGAGGACATGAACAAGAACAGGATTTTGAATAGGAACAAGAACAAGGATGTGAACAAGAACAGGAATAGGAACATGGACAAGGATATAAGGAAAAATCATGGAAAGGCAACTATGGAAACTGATGATGATCAGTGCCTAATGGGAGTTTTACTCCCACACTAAAATTAATCACCTCAATAGGAGGTGGGGGAGGGGCTAAGCTAAGAGGCTCATTATTAGCCCTGAGCCCCAAAGGTGACCCTTTGCCATTGATGAAAAAGGGGGAGATATTTGAGTAAGGGGGAGAGTCTTGAGTTAGGGGGAGCAAAGCTTTAGAGGACAGTTTTTAGTTGGTTTCAGTTTTGACGGTTGGCGCTGGTTTCGATTAGTGGTTTGCCATCAATGACAAAGGGGGATATTGTTGGCAATTTTGGGTATGTTGCCTAGCTTCATGTTTGTGAGTTGTCATTGATGTCAAAAGGAGTTTGTGTTGATGTCAAAAAGAGTTTGGTGACAAAAAGATCTTGAAAGTTCCATGATGTTTGTTTATGGGTTTTTAATTAAAACCATGGTGACAAGGTTAAAGGTTTTTCCTAAAACCATCTGGACTCATTAAGGGTTTTTATTAAAACCATCTTGGCTTAATGAAAATGATTTTGCTCCTTGAAAAAACCTTAAAAGTCCATTTTGATTATTAATAAATAAATTAACTCAAACCTTTGAAAAGTTTTAAAGTTAAGTTTATTATTAATAAAATAATAATTATTAATTTAATAATTATTATTGAAAGGGTTTCTAAACCCTTAGCAGCACTCATGTGGAAGACTTATAGCGCCGACATCAAATTGCATGGGATGCAAAAGACTATTAAAGGGCATTAATTCCTAAGGTTCAATACACCTTCGATTTGCGTTATTACCTTCGAATTCGTATTGCTATGTGACCTTCGATTTTGTATTGCTCTATGACCTTCGATTTCGGATTGCTCTGTGATTTTCGAGTTTTGTATTGCTCTGTGTTTAAGTTCCGATTTCGTACGCCTGTGAGGAAGACAAATATGTTTATCTTTAATTTTTGTGAGCAAAGGGAAGGTAAAATGATGAGTGGCGCTTGAGAGTTTTGTTGGGCACTTGTGCTCCAACGACAAAGGTAGTGGAGAAAAGATGCTCACTAGGTAGAGGTGTTGAGATCGATTCACGTCGGGCGTGTTTCATTTTTGGTCGTGGATTATTGTGCATGTGGTACAACAGTTACCTTGGGCCACGATTTTGGAGGAGGAAGCACTTTGACGCTTATGTTGGTGTCTCCACACTTCTCCTAAGGTTGGAGAATTGATTTTTGGCCAAGGTAGATCTTTTGTTGATAATGTGGAATATTTGATTTGACTTGGCAAATTATTGTTGGTAATTGGATGGAGGTATAAGGTTAAATAGAAATATTGCTTTGACGTTGTTATTATTGATGCTTAATGTTTATGTGGTAAATGCATTTAGAAGTAAATGTATTTTAGGAGTTATAAGGGTTAAGGAATAATTGTGCTTAATGTCATATTGGGGTTATAAAGCCTTTGGAGTTATTGAGTGGATATTCTCTTGTAATTATTTTTGAGGTTGAAGTTATTTTGTGATATATTAAGTAGGAGTTATAAGGTGTAAAGGAATATTGTTGATATGTATATTTGTGAGTTTTGATTATTGATGAGTTGGAGTGATAAGGTGTTATTAGGACTCTTATCATTGTGCATTATTCCATTGTTGCTAACTCTAATTTGTGGCAAATTGAGAGTTAGTGTTGTGACAGATTTTGAGTTCTCCTTCATCAAATTAAAGGTATGGGCACATTCTTCCATGGTTATTATTGATTGATGGTTTTTTGAAAATAAGTTTGGAGTGAAAAGGATTAAATTAAGTTTCCTTATTTGGAGTGGATTTTATTTTCTGAAAGTGGAAGTATTGATTATGCATTGATTTTATGAGTTATTGCATAATTCTAGTTTATGAGAGTGGAAGCATTTGAAGTTTACTTTAGGGTTTTTGAGTGAGAAGTGTATGCCATTGCTATAAGTTGTTGAAACCCTAATTGAGTTATTTGGTTGTTGAGAGTTTGGTTTTGAGATTGCTTCCATTGAGATTAAGTTGATCAAGTTATGCTTTACTTGATACATGAGTTGAGATTGCTCCTTTGAGATTTGATTTTATCAAGTTGTACTTTGCTTGATAAACTTGGTTGTGTGGTTAAGTTGACCATTCCCATTTGAGAGGAGTTGAAAATATCTTGAACCCCTTTTTGATGCTTAGAGAGATATTGCTTTGAGTTCTTGAAAACTAACTTGGCTAGGGTTTGATAGCAAGTTATGGTTCTATGTTGGAGGAGTTGATTCCTTGATATTGCATTATTGGAAATTTTTGGGTTGTGGTTCAAGATCTTGTGAAAGTATACTACTTCTATGAGATTTATTTGAGTTGAGATTGAGAGTTGAAGGATAGAACATATTGAGTCTCTAACAATTCTCTTTATGCTTCTATGAGATTGATTTGATATGATTGGATGAAACACATTACTCTAAAAATTCTCTTTGTGTATTCACATTGGGTAAGTTTCTTGGTAAAGTTGCTTGAGCTGATTTGGGCAAGTTCTTGGTGAGCTTTCTAGGACAGATTTGGACAGGTTCTTGTGGAGAACTTGTGGACTAATTTGGATAGGTTATTGTAGAGAACTTGTGGACTGATTTGGATAGGTTCTTGTTGAAGAACTTGTGGACATATTTGATGAAGTCTTGGTGAAGACTTGTGAGCAGTTGTGATTGATTTGTTCAAGCTTTTGGCTTAAGATCGAGATAGATCTGACAGAGATTTGAGAGCAAATTTGTGCTGGACCAGAGGACTGAGTTTGGTGCAGATTGTGACAGAGTTTGAGAGGACTTGTGATGGAATGACTGACTATATTTACTATAGGTGTTGATGAGCAGCTGTGGCGGTGATCAGTGAGGATAGAAGTCTCTATATCCAAAACAAGGAGGATAGGACATCTTTTGTGGAAAGGAGTTCCACCTGCTAGCGGCAGAAGAGGCAGTGATCTTTTGAAGTATCATTTCTAGAGCTTTGGGGGATAGGACATATCCTTTGGACAGGAGGCTCATAAATACTACTTTTGGGGATAGGACATATCCTTTGGGTAGGAGGCTCATAAATACTTATTTGGGGGATAGGACATCTCATTTGGGCAGGAGGCTCATAAATACTTCTTTGGGGGATAGGACATCTCCTTTGGGTAGGAGGCTCATAAATATTTTATTAGGGGAAGGATTCTCCTTTGGATAGGAAGTCCATAAATATTGTAATTGGGAAGGATTCCCAAAGGACTTGATTGAGAAAATTTAGTGAAATATTTTCTCTGTGGAGTAGCCCACCTTGGGTGAACCACGTTATATTGGCGTCTCAATTGTGTGATGACTTGTACACTGGTTTGATTACTGCTTTGATTTTGCTATTGGTTCATTGCATTACTTTCTGAAGTAAAAGGAAAAGGTTAAAAAGTGGTCTTGTACTGTTGACCCCCCTCTTAGTATAAGCTTGTGTTCTTCACCAGGTACATCCGTGGGTGGTAGAGGTAGAATTGACCACCAAGGATGGAGTACTTGAAAAGAAATATTAGACGGTTTAGGGTGACATGAATAATTACAATAATATAGGTATGCATTATCAATTAGGGATAATCATCAACTGACCAACCACCTAGATCCAAAGTGGGTATCCTAGAAGCTACCGTAAATTCTCTAACTGAGACAGATTAATGTCTTGATGGAAAGAACTCCCACTTGTAAAAAGCATTTAATTGTTTATCTTGTTTGGTTGTTACTGTATATAAATAATTGGTTATTAGAATCCATCAGGAAAAATGACTAATGGATATAGAGGATCCATTATCCAAAATCCATTCAAACCACCATGCTAAATACTTAATATTAGCATAGGCGTTTGCTTTAAATAATAGAAAGATATTATTTAAATGTTTGTAATGAAATGTTTTTATTTAAAAGAAGTATTTTTTTTTGTAGGTAAATTTTTTATTAAAAGCGGGTTTTGAAAGGACCCCAAAACATTTTTACAAAAGGTCAATCGACGAAACTGTCAAGAACAATAAATTTGAAGAATCTCGTTCAGTGGAAAATAGACAATTTGAAAAAACCCACCCAGCGAGAAAAGACAAATTTGAAAAATCTTGCCTAGCGAAAAACCACCAATTTTAAAAAATCCCGCCTAGCGGCAAACCACTAGTTCTAAAAAATCCCACCCAGCGGGAAGTAGCCAAAAACCACCAGGTTGGAAATCCTGCCCAGCGGGAAAACCAGTATATTGGAAAATCCTGCCCAATAGGAAACCACCAATTTTGAAAAATCTTGCCCAGCAGGAAACCACCAGTTTTGAAAAAACTCGCCTAATAGGAAAACATGCAGGATGATGAATTTGAAAATCCCACCCAGCGAGAAAACCAGAAGATTTGAAAATCCTACCCAACGGGAAATCCTATCCCGCCCAGTAGGAAAACCAACAAAAAAATGGGATTGAAAAATCCCGCCCAGCGGGAAAACCAAAAGATTTGAAAATCCTGCCTAGCAGGAAAACTAGCAAAAAATTGGGATTGAAAAATCCCACCCAACGGGAAAAACAGCAGGAATGGAAAATCCTACCCAACAGGAGAACGGGTTTGAGAAAATACAACATTGGAATCCTACCAACAGGAGTACGAGGAAGTCGAAAGGATTCAGGGACAACAATACAGACACAAAGAAAGGATCTAGAAAGCCACAAAGGACTAGGGACCCACCATCCTTGCTCATGAACAGTTCCAAGGAAGAGGAACTGGGACTGGGAACAACTTAGGAACAAGAAAAGTCCCCCTAAGGCCAAGAACAAGCTCTGAGAGTCCACCAAGAAGCAGGACCAGAAAGCAGAATCCCTCGAACAAAAACTAAAATGAAAACCTACGAAGCCCAGGCAGAAAGCAACAACAGACACAAAGATGGGATCCATGAAAACCTAAACTAAGGGATCCAGGGGTTTGCATGCATAGATCATCGATCCCCCCAAGATCGAGATATGCTGTAGAAAACCCAAAGCACCCCCATATAAAGGACAAGGAATCCCCATCCTTGCACACAAAAAAATTCAGGGAATTGGGACTGGGGCTGGGAACAACTCAAGCATAGGAAGAGACCCCCCAAGGCCATGCAAATGCTCAAAGCATCCACCAAGCAATAGATCCAAAAAAAGAAGCCTTCGAATAGGAAAACAAATATGGTCCCACCCAAAGGGATGAGACCACCAACAACCAATGGCATCCCAGAGAGGAAAACATGAGCAAAGAGGAAACTAGCCCTCTAGACCGACCTCGATAAAGAGAGAACCTCATGGGATGCACCAAGAAGCGAACGAGAACCCAACCTGCAACCACCACAGATCAAGAAAGCCCTAGGAACCGGATCCCAGTAACAACCTATAAAAAACCTTAGGGAAAAGCCTAAGGGAGATCAGGGACAAGATCCCAGGAACATGCAGGAAACCCTAGAGGATCCCTGGGAAGCACCAGGCCCGGGATTCAAACGAGGAAACCCCAAAAACTACTAGGAAAGGAGTAGAAAGTGGGCAAGGATCTCCCTCCAAGGAGATCATTTTCTACCTTAAAATAAGTATTTTGATATAAATAATAAAAAGACATTATTTAAATGTTTCCAATGAAAGACTTTTATTTAAAAAAATGTATTCTGATTTAAATAATAAAAAGGTATTATTTGAATTTTTTCAATAAAATGCTTTTATTTAAAATAAATATTTTGATTTAAATAATAAAAAAACATTATTTAAATATTTCCAATGAAAGGCTTTCATTTAAAATAAGAATTTTAATTTAAATAATAAAAAGGCATTATTTAAATGTTTCCAATGAAAAAAAGAGAGAAGCTTTTAGTTTAAGAAGTATCCTGATTTAAATGCTAAAGGAAAACATGACTTAAATTACAATGGTTCAGATTCACAAAGATGGCGGGAGCAGGATCACGAGCGGACACAGGTGCAAGATCAAAAGCAAGAGCGAGAGAGGGCATGACCTTTGGGTTCGACCCTGCAGGTTCTGCTATGGGATCCGGGTTAAGCGTGGGTCCTGGGCAGCCAGGTGGCTAGGGTGGGGATGGGATCTTGGACGTCGGGCCTCATGACAGTGTTGATGCGAGTGCAGGTCTTGGGAAAAAATTGCTTGAAAAAGTTTAGGGTTCTGCCCCACGGGGCCCAAATACTCTTTCCAATAGATCCTATCTAGTACCAGTGGCCAACCTCAGGCCCTAGGCTCAAAAATACTTCTTTGGGGGATAGGACATCTCCTTTGGGCAAGAGGCTCATAAATACTTCTTTGGGGGATAGGACATCTCCTTTGGGCAAGAGGCTCATAAATACTTCTTTGGGGGATAGGACATCTCCTTTTGGCAGGAGGCTCATAAATACTTCTTTGGGGGATAGGACATCTCCTTTGGTCAGGAGTACGAGGAAGCCTGGAATCCTGCCAACAGGAGTACGAGGAAGCCGAAAGGATCCAGGGAAAACAATGCAGGCATAAAGAAAGGATCCTAGAAGCCACAAAGGACCAGGGACCCACCATACTTGCTCACAAATAGTTCTAGGGAAGAGGAACTAGGGCTGGGAACAAAGTAGGAACAAGAAAAGGCCCCCCTAAGGCCAAGAACAAGCTTTGAGAGTCCACCAAGAAGTAGGATGATAAAGCAGCATCCCTCGAACAAAAACTGAAATGAAAACTTGCGAAGCTCAGTCTAAAGCAGCAACAGACACAAAGATGGGATCTGTGAAAACCTAAACAGTGGGATCCAGGGGTCTGCATGCATAGATCACCGATCCCCTCAAGATCGAGATATGCTGCTAAAAACCCAAAGCACCCCCACATAAAGGACCAGGAATCCCCATCCTTGCACATGAACAACTTTAGGAAACTGGGAATGGGGATGGGAACAACTCAAGCATAGGAAGAGCCCCCCACAAGGCCATGCAAATGCTCAAAGCATCCACCAAGCAATATATCCAACAAAAAGAAGCCTTCGAATAGGAAAACAAACATGGTCCCACCCAAAGGGATGAGACCACCAATAACCAATGGCATCCCAGAGAGGAAAACATGAGCAAAGAGGAAACTGGCCCCCCTGGCCGACCTCGATGAAGAGAGAACCTCACGGGATGCACCAGGAAGCATACGAGAACCCAACCTACAACCGCCATAGACCGAGAAAGCCTCGAGAACTGGATCCCAGTAACAACCTTCAAAAAAACCCCAGGGAAAAGCCTAAGGGAGATCAGGGATAGGATCCTAGGAACATGTAGGAAACCCCAGAGGATCCTTGGGAAGCACCAGGCCCGGGATTCAAATGAGGAAACCCCAAAAACTATTGGGAAAGGAGCAAAAAGTGGGCAAGGATCTCCCCCCAAGGAGATCATTTGGTACCTTAAAAGAAGTATTTTTATTTTAATAATAAAAATACATTATTAAAATATTTCCAATGAAAGACTTTTATTTAAAAAAAAGTATTTTGATTTAAATAATAAAAAGGTATTATTTGAATGTTTTCAATAAAAGGCTTTTATTTAAAAGAAATATTTTGATTTAAATAATAAAAAAACATTATTTAAATATTTCCAATGAAAGGCTTTCATTTAAAAGAAGAATTTTAATTTAAATAATAAAAAGGCATTATTTAAATGTTTCCAATGAAAAAAAGAGAGAAGCTTTTAGTTTAAGAAGTATCATGATTTAAATGCTAAAGGAAAACATGACTTAAATTACAAAGGTTTGAATTCACAAAGATGACGAGAGCAGGATCGTGAGCGGACACAGGCACAAGATCGAAAGTAGGAGCGAAAGTGGGCGTGACCTCTGGGTTCAACCCTACAGGTTCTGCTATGGGATCTGGGTCATGCGTGGGGCCTGGGCAGCTAGGTGGCTAGGGTGGGGATGGAATCTTGGGTGTCGGGCCTCATGACAATGTTGATGTGAGTGCAGGTCTTGGAAAAAAATCACCTGACAAAGTTTAGGGTTTTTCCCCAGGGGGGCCCAAACCCTCTTTCTAGAAGATCCTATCTAGTACCAGTGGCTAGCCTCGAGCCCTAGGCTCGGGGATTTCTCTCAAAGGGATGCACATCTCCATCCATGATGATGTCTACTCGACCTTTGTGTTAGGGTCCTCCTTTTCCCTGGTTGGGAAATTCATAGGGGGGCACCCGGACATGGAAACCATCCATCGTTGGGCGGCTTCCAAATGGAAAATCTCAGGGCACATGCAGCTTGTAGCCCTAACCAAGGGTTTCTTCCTCATCAAGCTCAACAACAACGATGATTCCAGTAGGATCCTCATAGGTGGGCCCTGGTTCCTAGGGTGCAAAAGCCTCTTCCTCAGGCATTACGGAGCTGACTTTAATCCCAACACCCAAAGCATTAACTTCACCCCGATATGGGTTCGTCTCCCGGAGCTCCCCTTCCATTTGTGGCAAGAGGACGTCCTGAGGCTCATTGCGCAAGTTGTTGGTGAGCTTGTTGCCTTTGATCCTGCTACCAAGGTAGGCTCATGCATGGTCCATGCCAGGTTCTGTGTCAATGCGAACCTTGAATCCGAACTCCCTTCTTCTATCTCCATTTCTTTGGGATCCTTCTTCTGGTGCCAAGCCCTAATTTATGAAAATAAACCCACCTTCTACCCTCTATGTAGCACTCAGGGGCACCTTCCCCATCAATGCCCCACTTCCAAGAAGGTTGAAGCACCCCACCCCGAGGATCCCCCTACCCGATCCGACAGGGTCCCCTCCCGAGGGCCCCCCATGATGAACGCAGATCCCAAGAATGGCAAGAAAAAGAAATAAAAACTATTGTCATAGGGGAAAACCAGGTGGACCCTAATCTGATGGTCGTTCAACTTTAGGTATGTAACTCTAAACCTCTTCTCGACAGTCTTTCAGAGCCTTTGAGGTGTGTAGAGGAAATCCCCTCCCAGGTCATTGTGGCTTCTGGCCACCCTCGCTCTCAGGCAGCCCCATAGGCTGACTCTGCCCTCGCTTGCTTTGAGGAAGCCCCCTCCTAGACCTGCGAGTCGTCAGGCCTCCCCAACCCCCTACCATCCCCTCTAGTTGACCCCTCCCCCTCCCTGGCGGGTGGGGTGTCCTCCACCCCCCACCCCTATTTTCCCTTCTTGATCCCCTTCCCCCCTCCCTTCATTCCCTCCTTCTCAACCTCCCTCAGAGTGCAGCTCCAAGAGGTCTACGGATGACGATGCTGGAAGTTCCCAGTATGATCCCGAAGAGTTTAGCCCCAAGAGGACCCGCAGTAGGAAGTTTACCATCAAATTTGGCAGCAAAAAGAAGAGAGGGTGCCCCACCCTCGGTGACCAGCGCATTAAGCTCATGGAGGATGATATAGCTAGTGGCTCCCAGGTGACCCTCCTCGATGACTCTGTGAGCTTCTCGAAAGTAGACTCCCTGAGATCCAAACCCCCCACCCAACATGGGAAGGGAGGCAAGAGACTCCCCAAGGGTGTCAAATGAAGCTCATCACCTAGAATGTCAGGGGGCTCAATGGTGCCCCCAAGAAATGGATCCTTGCCTAGCTTCGCAAGGACCACAACCCGTCTATCCTCCTCCTTCAAGAGACCAAACTCGACGAAGCGTCCTCCTTGAGGGTCGCCAAAGTTATCTGGAGAAATAATGATTTTCTATCCACCCCGACTTCTAGCACTGCTAGGGGCCTGCTGTGTCTGTGGGACCCATGCTCCTTCGAGGGGAGACTCATCTCGTCGTCCCCCAGAATCACCAACATCCTGATTCACTATTTGAAGTCAGGGCAGTCTTGGATTCTTTCCAATGTTTATGCCCCCAATAGCCCGAATGGAAGATCTGCATTGTGGAACAAAATCAGCACCATGAGGGAGGCATTCGCTCCTCTCCCCTGGATTCTTGTGGGTGACTTCAATAGTCCCCTCTTCCCCTCTGACAAGAGCGGGGGATTAGTGGCACCAACCAAAAGCATGGAAGATTTTGGGGCCTTCGCTGATACCAATGAGCTCATGGATGTCCACCTGAAAGGGGCTAAGTACACTTGGACGAACAGAAGAGCAGGAGCCCACCTCATCCAGGTCAAATTGGACAGAGTGTTCCTGTCCAAGGAAGCCATCCCCCTGTTCACCGACGCCACCCTACAGCCCCCTCATCTTTGAAGTTGGTAAGTGTCCTCCCCACAAGCGCCCCTTTCGTTTTGAGTCCATGTGGCTGCATCACCCCGATTTTAGGGCCCAGGTTGGCTGTTGGTGGGCCTCCCCAGTCATAGGGTGCCCTGTTGAGCAAATCTATAAAAAATTGAGACTTCTCAAAGACAAGCTCAAGGTCTGGAATAGGGAGGTGTTTGGTAACATCTTCAAAAGCAAAGAAACACTCAAGAAAAAACTAGAAGACCTTGATCTCAGGTTCCAGGAAGGCTGCCAAGACCCGGGGGCTAGAGAAGAGGAGCGCTCAGTCCTAGCCGAGTATCACAATGTCTTAGCTAGGGAAGAAACCTTCTAGAGGTAGAAGTTGAGGGCCCTATGGCTGCATGATGGCGATGCCAATACTAAGTTCTTTCACACCTCGACTCTCAAAAATAGGAGCTCAAACAGAATCCCTGAGCTCATTTGCAGTGATGGCAGGGTAACCAAAGATGAAGAGGACATCAGAGCCAAAGTCATCGGCTTCTTTTAGGAGCTCCTTGGTGATGACCCTCAGCTGTCCCCCTTGGTGGTGGAGACCCTTCTGGAGCACATCCCCTCTTCCATCTCGGCCCAGTCAAATGAGATGCTCCTTTGGCCCCTTTCGGATGAAGAAATAAGCGTAGCTGTGTTTTCCATGAAAGCAGATGCCGCCCGGGCCCGGATGGGTTTCCCCCTGGTTTTTCCAATCCTTCTGGGACCTCATTGGCTAGGAAGTGTGTGCGGCCATTCGGGACCTCCAGTTCACCAACTCCATCCCTAGAGGCATCAATTCCACCTTCATCGCCCTGATCCCCAAGTCCCAGGCGGCCAGATCCCTTTCCAACTTTCGCCCCATCAATCTGTGCAATGTCCTCTATAAAATCCTGACCAAGTCCCTGGAAACTAGACTTAAAGGCATCCTTCCCCTTATCATTGCCCCCTGCCAGGGGAGCTCTATCAAAGGAAGGCTTATCACAGATGGGGTCATCATCATTCATGAGGTCCTTCATTCTGCCCTCCTATCCAAGAAGCCTTCCTTCTTGCTCAAGCTTGACATGAATAAAGCCTTCGACAGAGTCAACTGGGAGTTCCTCACCAAGGTTCTCCTCAAGTTCGGGTTCCACCCCTCCTGGGTCAACCTCGTCAAAAACTACGTGTCTTCCCCATGGTTCTCTATCTTGATTAATGGATCCCCGAGTAGGCTTCTTCCCTAGTTCTAGAGGCCTCCACCAAGGTGACCCCCTATCCCCGATTCTTTTCATTATCCTGGCTGAAGCCCTGGGCCGCACCATATCGAGCGCTACTTCCTGCGGGCTCATCTCTGGCATCAGGCCAGCGTCGGGGCTGCCCCTAGTGTCCCACCAGTAGTTCATGGATGACACCATTCTCGCCACTACCACTTTGGTCCCCCAAGCCAAGGTTATCAAGCAGATCTTGAGTCTGTATGAAGAGGCGATCGGGTAGAAGATCAATCTCCAAAAAAGCAAAATCTACTTCATTCACACCCCCCAACAAGGCAAGCCCAGATTGGGCAGATTCTAGGTTGTACCCCTGACACCCTCCCCTCCACCTACCTCGGGCTACCCCTATTCATGGGGGCTTCCTCCAAGGCCCTATGGAGTGGGCTGATCGAGCGGGTCCAGAGGAAATTGGCCTCTTGGAAGGGTCACCTCCTCTCCCAGGCGGGCAGAGCCACTCTCTCATCCGTAGTTCTCCAAAGCATTCCGGTGTACTTCATGTCTGTGTTCAGAATCCTAGCCTCCATTGCAGCCCACATCGAGCAAATTTAGAAATATTTTTTGTGGTCTGGCAGCGAAGACAAGAAGAGGATCCCCTTGGTCTCCTGGCCCCTGGTCTACCGGCCAAAAGGGGAGGGAGGGATCGGGCTCAGGCGGGTTCCCCTAATGAACAATGCCCTCCTGGCCAAGCATGCTTGGAAGGTGTTCATGAATGCCCCGGATGAATGGGTCAACATTGTGCATAGAAAATATCTCCATCAGCACCCGTTCCTCAGTGACTTCCAGCCCAGAGATGGATCGGCCTTCTGGAAATCCCTGGCCCTCACAAAAGACATTATTCGAAAAGGGACCAGATGGCTCCTTGGTGATGGGGCCAAGATCAATTTTTGGGATGACAGGTGGATCCAAGATGAGGCCCTGAGTTCTGACAGTGACCTTCGAGCCCTTAAACCGGCATTGGTGGCCTCCAAAGGTTCCAAAGCATCGGACTACATGGTCAGGTACCAGGGCAGAGCCACCTGGGGGCCCATCTCGGACCCTCGCCACCCGCTTCAAGCTTCCAGGCTCCAACGCCTCCTCGAGACTACCATCATTCCTTCTGGTGGGGGGGAGGACAAATGTGTCTGGCATGGCACTAGTAGTGGCTACTTCTCGATCAAATCTACCTACGCCCTCCAAAGGGACCCAACGGAGGCTCTCTTCCCGGTCAAGCAGGTGTGGGTCAAGAAGCTGATCCCCAAGATTAGTTACTTCATCTGGATGACCATCCAGAATAAGATCCTAACCATTGAGAACCTAGCCAGGAGGGGCTTCCAAATCCCGAATAGATGCTACCTTTGTTGCACTGCCTGGGAGTCAACCAATCATCTCTTCCTCAGATGCCCTTTCTCCTCCGAGGCCCTCGGTCACCTCCTCACCCTATTTTCCATTCAGTGGGTTTCCCCCAACTCCATCATCGACATTTTTTCCCAGTGGCCCAATCCCTTTGCCCACCCCACCCTCCACTCCCTCTGGGCCTTATGTCTTCCCCACCTACTCTGGCAGATCTAGCTTGAGCGCAACGGTAGAGCCTTCTCTTCCCCGACTTGCTTCCCCTAGTTGGTGGCTGCCAAATCGGTGGCCTTCACCCTGGAGAACTCTCGTTCCCTCCCCTCGGGTGGTCCTCCCTAGAAGGCGAGTGAGTCTACCCTCCTCACCTCCCTCGGAGTCCAAGTTCCCCCCCTTGCCCCCCCTGTCCCCTCCCCAAGAGCCACGATAAGGTGGACAACCCCTCCTCCCGGGTGGGTCAAACTCAACTTTGATGGAGCCTCCAAGGGCAATCCCGGTCCCTCTAGAGCTGGCGGGGCCATCCGGGACCACAATGGGACCCTGATCTTGGCTTACACTGAGTTTCTTAGTTCACAAACCAACAACTTCGAGGAAGTTGCGATGCTAATCCGTCGGTTACTCGCCCTCCAGGAGGCCCCTAGCAAAGTGATCATCGAGGGTGACTCCCTCAACATCATCAAGGCCACCCTCAGCCAAGGTGCCAGCTCATGGCGCATCTCCAATATCATCCAAGAGGTTCGGGCCATCCTCTAGGGGCTCCCCCACTATTCCATTTGTCATGTCTTTAGAGAAGGGAATAGGGTGGCCGATTCTCTGGCCAATCTAGCAGCCTCTTTAGAAGGGCTCAACATCTGGACCAAGGAATTTCCTATCGAGCTGGTGCAAGCAGCATCCCAAGACTTCCCCAGTCTCGATGACACTCCACACATCTAGACTCCCTTGTCTGTGGGCTTGGGTGACTTGGCGCCATGCCCACCCCAATCGCACGCGGGCCACTGACTTTTCTATGAATTCCTCCATGGTGGTAGTTTCCTATGGTCTCCCTGACCGTGGTCATATCAGTCTGAATATTCGATAGCCTATTGTGCTAGGTGTCTTCCTCCCTAGCATCCATGTCCGAGGTAGCTTGAAACCAATCCCTATAGGATGCATCCTAGCTGGCCTCATTGTTAGATCCATGTTTGGGCCCATGCCACCTCAAGACGAGCGCCTCACCACTGGCTTAGCATCCTTTGCTCTTTATGACCTGGCTACCCGGGCATGGCAACCGCTCATGTGAGGCCAACCCGTAGAGCCACCTCAGATGATGCACCACATGGAGCTCATCCATAGGCCCCCGCCCCTTAACTACCATGCCTACCACCCATCTCGTTGGCCTCGTCTCACTCCGCTCGTGTCTCCCCCTACCCTAGGCGTCGACTCTCGATGCATGCATTCGATCACTACCTCTTTGGCTTCCTCCATTCACCTTTATCTTCCTCTTGAGCCCTATCACCCTCCATTCCCTCTCCCCTTTTCCCCCCATCCTTTCATTCTCCTTTCGATTGCCCCTTTCCCCACCATCACTTTCTACTTGGTTGAGCCTCGCCATGTCTTCTCCTAAAACCATCTTCGTCGAGCCCTCGACCCTCTCTCTGAGCAAGTCTGCTTTGGTCTTCTCTGATGCTAAGCAGTATACCCCTTTCCTCCATAAATTTTTTGGGCCCGATGAGGAGATCACTCAGGGTTTCTTGGATACTTGGAACGAGGGCGAGGTCCAGGTGAAAGGACTGCACTTCAAAGTTACCAGAGAATTTTTGTTCGAGGTCACTAGTTTGCATCATGAGGAGAAGGGGAGGTTCATTCACTATGATAAACATAATTGGGAGGAGGAGCTCTCCCACTTCCCGGAGCAGAATTGGGACAAGTCTGCCCTATTCAGGACTGACCTACCCGAACCTTTTGATGAAGCCATTGTGCTTGTGATGCAATTCATCACTTGTGATGATCCGGACCAGAAGTTGTACAACTTCCACTTAAGCTTCATCAATCACCTTCATGGTGCCACCCTTCTGAGCACTCCCCACTTTTTGCTTTACTCCCTTGGCCTTGCCATAGACAGGGCTCAAAAAAATCAAACCCGCCCTTCCCATCAAGGCCTTATGGCCATCCTCTATCGTCACGCCCTAGCCAGCCAACCCTCACTCCAGCATATTCCCCCTGGCTTTTGTCCTCCCCACCAAGGCTGTCACCTCCCTTGCTACCTCCCCTGATGCCTCTAAATCCAGGGAGGACATTCCTAGTGACCACGAAGATTCCCCTCCTCCTAGAGAGCGCAGGCCTACCCAAAAATGAAGGACGTCATCCTAGGCCCCTGGTGGTGCTTCGACCCCTAGTGCAAGCTCTATTCAGAGGGGCCCGACTCTCGATGGTAGCAGGTCCTCAGCCAGACTCAAGAGGCCCAGAGTCGAGGCCACGAAAACCATTGAGATCAGCTCAGATTCTGAGAACAAGCTCCGGATCTTCTTGACCAGTATCCTTCTCGACATGGTGATCAACTCACTCACGTCGATAGCAAATGCGGCTACTGCGGCCGTCAGTGCCTTCAAAGAGCTCCGACGTAGGCTAGGGGATGGTCCCGATGGGGACGGGAAGTAGCTCCAAGGTGCGGGGCCTCAGCCTGGGGCAGCCCCGGTGGTTCACCTTGTGTTGCAGGGTGGGCGGGGGTGGCGCTTGGTCTTTTTGGGCCCAGGCCCTCTGGTCTAGTCTGGGATGCTGTTTGTTTTTTTGCCAATGGTTTCTTCCTGGCCCGCGTACGTATTATACAGGTCTGGATGTAGGGGTCTCTGCACCCCTATGTTTTTTTAGTGGGTATGGGGTTATTTTTGTCTGGTTTGATGGCAAGGGGTCGAGTTTTGAGGCCCGATTTTTTGTTCTAGGGGTACACCCCTGGCCCATCATGTTTTTTTGTTGTTCAAAGCTGTGACATCTATTGTAAACAAGGTTTTGGGATCCTTCAAAAACCCGCTGTATATAAATCTGCTACTTACCAAAAAAAGTTACAAAGGTTCTATATTTAAGTTATTAAAATAATCGTCTTGTTGTAATTTATAAAAGAAAGATATTTGGGCTATATAAATCGAATGAAGAGGAACGTTCATTCCTGACACCATTGTAGAAATAATATTTTTGTAAACAAATATCTTGGAAGACTTGATTCATAGAAGATTTTTATATTAAAAAAACCCTAGACGTCACCAACCACCATGGTGGATAAGAGTGCATTCAATTTTGTTTGGTGACATTGATTTTGGAAGGAACATGGGCGATGGGTGGATGGAGAATTATCACACCTTAAGAAAGAGAGGAATGTTTGAAGAAAGGGGTTATGATTATTGAGAAATAAGAAGAAAGAAGATCAAGACAAAAATCTTGGACAAGTCAAGGAGATAAAGGAAGAAACCAGGTTGCTTGGACGGAGCTACGATAGTTAAAGAATGGTGTAATCTTTCCAGGTTGGAATCTCCACCTTTGGTTTTTTTTTTCCCTAAAATGTTATGTCAAATTAAAATTGTAGTTTCCTTCTTGCTATCACTTTTCTATAGCTATATGGATCATAGTCTTGTGAGATGTCTATGTTGTTAGAGGACATCTTGTATGTTGCTATCCTTGGAAACCTATACTCTTTCCTTGGCTTGTTTGCTTTGTGTGAGATGTTTTGTTGTTTAAGGATACCCTTGTTTGAGTGCTCTCCTTTTGAGAAGCTTGCACTGGTTCTCTTACCTGTAGCACAACAACTGACTATTGCTAGAACTATCCTTAAACTCACCTTCAAATAATCATTGTAAGTTGTGTGATGCAACAATGTCTCCTTCCTATGTCAATTTTGAGCTCTTTATGTCCGATTAACCCCTCATCGATGCTTAGTGGATTCTAGCTCCTATGATACTTTCACTGAATCTCCATTGTGTTGACGGTATTCTTTGTTCCCTTAAACTACCATGATGCCTTTGTCCATTGGTGAGTTCGTAGTATTTGGTTACCTAGGTCATTATCCCACATGAGTCTGTGGGAAGTTTGCAGCAATTTATTAGGTGCTTGGTGCCTATAGGCTAGTAGCCAAGTGCCATGGGCGCCTGATCGAGCCCTCCTTTATTGTAACTCTCACCACTTGCTAGAACCTTAGGCCACCTATGACCATCTCTCCTATGAGTTCCTACTTGTCAGTTGTCGATTAGTGAAAGTTGTTACCTTGGATTTTCGCACCTATTTTGTGCTCGTGGAGTAACTTCTAGTTTAACCCGATTTAAATTTAAATCTCAGGTAGGCAACAAATTTTGAGAATAGTTCTTGCTAGCACAAGCCATAGGTAGTTAATTTTATTTTGTGAACCTTCTCGGTTGCCTGATTGCATGTTTTATTTGGAATAGATACCTAGTTTTTTCTTTATATTATAATCATATCTTATATGGCTTATATAAAGGGTTAGGGTAGATTATATAAAAGAGCTATGGTTATAAGCCTAGATGCTATATTAGTCTAATCATAGTAAATTTAACCATGTTTTCTTATATAAAGTATTTATAAATTCCAAATAGATATCTCCTTGGATGAATTTTTAGAGGCATAGGCGAAAGGAATTAGGAAATTGTTGTAAATGATTTCTTAAAAATTATTAATGATGAATGCTTATGTTATCTCTTTGGAATAAGTATCTATTTGATTAGGGTTTATGGGGCCTCAATTCAATAGAGAAATGGTTAAATTTAGTCTTTAAATGAATCCTTGAAAAATGGTTGGTGATGATTGTTTATTTTTTTTAAAATAAGTATTTAATTAAGGTTTATGGGGCCTTATTTAGTTAAGTAAATGGGAAATTAAGTGTTTTATTAATTGAGGTTTATGGGGCCTTATTTAATTAAGTAAATGGGAAATTAAGTGTTTTATTAATTGAGGTTTATGGAGCCTTAGTTATTTTAGAGAAATAAATGATTTTATTGCATGATTAAATCTATGGGATAATATTATATAGCCAAACTAAATCCTTTGATTGATTAAGTGGTGATAAGATGAAACAAAAGAAGAATTTCCTAGATATTATGTGAATGATCTATAAATATGTATTGGTGATTGTATAGTTGCAATTTGGAATTTTAAATTCACTAGATTGAATGATCATCTAGTAGATTCATGATTCATAGTTCCATGAAATGTCCTGATCCCTTACTAATATCAAAGAATAAATGAGCAAGCTAAAGCACCAGGAGAGCATCGGGATAAATGACAAATACCTACTAAGATGAATAACACATTTTTGGAGTAATATTGTTATCTATTTTTGTAATGTTATTCTTTAAAAAGTATGGACTCTTTTACCATACTCAAGGCATGTAATAATTATAGATTGATGAAAGTGTATATCTTGATTGTAATTTATAATTCTTGTTGATTAATGATGTTAGATTTTTTATATATATGCATGTTTTAGATAGATCTATTTCTTTGCTCATATCTTTTATTATATGTACCCTTACTCCATTCTTGTTTAAAGTTGATAATATTTATATGATTTCTCTTTTTTATTGACTCTTTGATGTATTAAGTGTTGTGTCAATAGGGTAGAAGATCCTAGGGCATTATGGGATCCTTTAGGATCGATTAGGGTAAACTAGCTTATATGGATTAGCGAGTTTGTATTGCACCTCCTAGCTATTTAAAAATGAGACATTCATCTATGAAAGGATTGGGCTACCCCATCATATTGATAAGACAAGTGGTTTATTTGCTATATTCACCAATACCCACATAGATCGGTTTGTGTGGTGTAAAGAGATAAATATACGCTTCAATTAGTGGAAGGAGATAAGGTGACTCTCATTGGGATGTCGTCATAGCTATCACAATGTGCATAGTATACCTACACAAATTGGTGTGTGATGGGCATATCTTGAATTAGAGGCTAGATAGAAGGTTGGTGTCAAGGAGAAGGATAGATAATGGAATTTAGGGCTAAATTAGATATTTGTTTAGTCTCTTATGGTGGTGTTTAGAGTTGTTTGTATCTTTGTTTAGTCTTGTATGTTTGTTGCAAAAAACAAAAATAACAACCCCTTAGATTTTGGGTTGTTACACTTATGCTACTTCTTCAAATTTATTTCCTACAATTGCTTCCTGGTTCTCCCTTGATTCTTGCTTCTTAAGATAAGAAACATCTTGTAATGTTATCTTTTTTTTTGTACCATAACTTCACAAATATTTTTTGTACATTAATCTTAACAATACCCAAAGTTTCCAACCAAGGATATCCAAGAATAATATTTACTTCATCTATATTAATGACCTAAAAATTAACAAGTAAAATATACTTATCCATAGAAAGCTTTAGGTCTTAAAAAATTTGACATCTTTCTCCTTGAAACTATCCATCCTTGATATTCTTTGCTAGAACTTGTAAACTGTTAGCCAAGTCCTTGTTGATGAAGTTATGCTTGTTGCTAGGGTTTATGGAGACAATAATTTTTTTCTTTTGAATGTAACCATAAACTTGCAAAATAGATTTTTATATTCTAACAATTATTCTTGATCATTGCTTGGCTTATCTAACACCAAAGATGTGTTTTCTTTCACTTGCATATTAATATATTTTTTCTCCAACAACCATTTGATTAAAAATTCAACTTCAAATTTCTCCCAAGTGTATAAATAATTATGGGGACAAGAAAAGTTAAAATACCACAATAAAGCTTCCACTTGCAAAAAATTAAAAATTTACCACCATTCCTCAGCATCACTATCATCCTTCCCAATGAATATTGGCAACTGCATGAACTCAACCCAAAATAATTTTTTTCCAAATTAGCTAGGGTTATAGATAACTAGAATTTACAAAAAATAAAATTTCTCAAATCTCATTAATTCCCTTCTCTAAACACTTAAATATATAGTTTTTTTGAAAAAACAAATGACAACTGGTTTGCTTACCTGTAGGCCCAAAAAGGCCACATACTTAGGAAATTTTGTAGAATTTTCTAAGTCCTAAAGAGTGCTCCAAACCATGGCAGCGATGCAACACAACATGTTCTACATCATGGTCAACTTAATCAAAATTGTGCTTCACATTTCTCAAATCGTGGCTCAGAGGACAAAAGAAGATGAAGCGGCTTGTGATAAGGTTTTTACTCTATGTGGCCCAAAACATGGTTCTACACCACGATCAATGCAATTAGACTTAAAAAGTTTGCTATCCAAATCGTGGCTCACAACACGGTTCTATACCATGTGATCCAGTTCTACACCGCATGGCTCAATAAATTATTCTACGCTATGGTCAGCATGGTCAAACTCAGAAAGCAATTCAATTTGCAGCCCAGGACATGTTTCCATATGGTGTGATCTAGCAAATGTTCTAAACTATGTAGCTCAGTGTATTGTTCTACATTGTGGTTAGTATTGATTACAATTTTGAGTTGGTGATTTAAATCATGGGATAGGATATTGTTTCGAAACATGGTTCTGCGTCATGACCTGAAATAAGAAAGAGGTTATCACAAAGATCAAAGGAGTAGGCTAGAACATGGTTCTACACCACATGACCTAGAACACAATTTCAAAGGAACACAACAAGGCTCCTTTGCTCCAGCCCGCAATCAAAGCAGTCAACATTTTCAAATGAGAGCTTCAAGGAGCAACCTAAAGTGTGGTTCTATGCCACTAAATAGTAGGAAGAAGGAAGGATGTGATCATCTCTAGACCATGAGGTATTGCATACCATGAATGAGCATGCCAAGCTTCTAATGATCTAATCTTAGCCATTTGATAAGATATCAATGAATCACATGCAATATGGTTTGAAGTCACATATAAAAGCAGACTTAGCATGGAGGAGCAGATTGTTTTTTGAAGTTTCTAAGCTGAAGCAAGCAAGAAGATGAAGTTATGAAGAATCAAGAACTGTGAGCCTATTTAGTTGTAGATCTATGGTGAGGTAGCCATGACAAGAATTAGGGATGGTCTTAATTTCATATTAACTCGGTCTAGAGTTGGAAGACATAAAATTTGAATGACTTGTAGAAGCCAAGTTGTAGAGGAGCAAAAGATCGCATAGCTTTATTCTTTCTTCAAATAAAATAGGAGGCTACCACCTCAACATATTCTTAATCTAGCATTTCAACTTCATTGTAATATTATAATTTTTAAAATATTTTAAAATATGCAAAACTATAAATAGAGGTCGAACCCTCACTTTCAAGGGTTGGTTCTAAAGTGTTTGCTTGCCCTACTATGTATAATTTATGTAAATCAATAGGAGCATTACTTGGATGTTTGCCTTAGACTCTAGTATTCTTTCTATATGGATTATCAATTTCGAAGTCATTTTTGCTACTACTATTACAATTAGTTTATTATGTTGATATTGGATTGTTAGCTCTAAAGAAAATTGAAATAGTTCGTTTCTAAAATGTATGCTTGTGAAAAATTATATTTCTATTAATTCTTGAGTGTCGATTTAATTCTTCTACTTGGATTAATGATGCCTTAGATGTTTTAAATAATTATTTAAGTATGCATATGTGCTTTAGTGATAAATATTATTGAGTTTTCAATGCTATTAATCACAAGTGTTGTATGCTAGAATTGAGTTATCAGAGGTCCTCGTAGATTCCTATGTTGTTAGCTTTATCTATCCACTATTTAATAATTATTTTTCTAACCCTAATCCTATTTCTATCCCTATATTTATACATTTAACTAAGCTTAAATGAGTCAACACTCAAATTAGTTGACAAGGTATACCAACCTACTTTGGAGGTTGGGTTAAAGTAATATTTAAATCATCCAATATTAGGGTTTGGGCTGTGATTAATAGGTGCATGCCTTTTATATCATTGTATATTATAGTCATAATTTCACGATTACCTTGATGTTAATTCAGATCCAAATGGTTTTGGCACGCCTGATGGAACCCTGTTTACAAGAAAATTTGTTCACCCACTAGATTTCATTTCTATATTTTCTAGAAAAAATTAAGATTTAGTGGATTGTCTTTTACTCATAAAGTGGTGGAAGCAAATTCACTTGGTGACTCCCTGAGATCAGGAACGTAGAAATCCTCTCAATAGCTCATTCTTTCATGTTTACTAGGTCATCTTCTAGAAATAGTTAAGAACTTATTCCATTCTTTGAGCTACCACCAAGAAGATCTAGGTATACAAGAAGTTTATCTCTAGACTCACTCTTTGAAGGGATTCAAATATCATCAAGAATTTGTTTCATCCCACTTCAAGATCCACAAAAAAACCCTAGTAAATATGACTGGATAACAAAACGTAAACATGAATCAAGATCCACAAAAATACACTAATTGGGCTATCGCTAGTCCTTTAAGTCTTGCTCAAATGCATGATATTCCACAAGCTATATCCAAGGCTATACCTATGTATGATGGTTCACGTAAAACTTGCTTATGAGCATTATCAGGATATACTAAACTTAGCAACCATACACAATATTAGAAATGAAGATGTGATTGTCAGGATTCTAGCCCTATCCTTTAGAGGAATTTTTTTGCATTGGTTTAGAACCTTGGAAGACAACATCACTTCATGGGATACATTAGCTAGGGCTTTTGTAGAAGAATTTAATGAATATGCTGATCCTTTCTCCCTCCTAAACTAGTTCATGTCTTTGCAAAAACATCAACAAGAGTTAGTCTTTATTTTTAATCTGATATTTGGCATAACATGGAAAAGGATACCCCCTAAATATAGACCAAATGCCCCTATTGCTTTTATGTACTACATCAGAGCTCTTGGGTTAGACCTCGGGCTATAAAATCAACAGTCAGGAGTATCCACCTTTCCTCAAGTATACAACCCTATAATACAAGCAAAAAATATCCTAATTAATGTAGGGAGGCTACCCCCAAATATAGTCATGCCATATTAATTTGATATTCCCTAGTTTAAATATAAGGTAGCTTCATATTCCTATATAGATCCACATTCTTTGTCATCGCCACTCCCCCAAGTGGCCCTAATTCCTTCTCCCAAAATAAAACCTGCTTTAAATTCTTTTCCACCATTCCCATCTCAAATTCCCTAAGAATCCATTATGTTGCTTGACATTCATAATACCTTGAAAATAATAAAAAGAAAGGTAAATACAATGGAAAAGAGAGATATGGAGATATCTCAACAAAGAATATTCCCATACATTAACAAAGATCATAGGCCAAACACTAGTAATAATGTAGGGCCCAGGGTTAATACAAATCAAGAGGATCAAGAATATGCCCTAGAGACTAGTTTGGTAAATATGTGGTGTCTTATTTGCAATGATCCTCATGATTCAAATACTTGTGTCATGTACCAACATCATGTGCAAAAATCTATGGAGAAAGCATAAAGGAATAAAAAAGGAAGATTCAACATGATATGGTAGCCAGAAAAAATTATGGTTGGACAAGATTTATGTGAAGAAGAAATAATTTTTGTCATGACCAGGTTTAGGAAGAAGTCATTACAGGTTGATCCATAGAATATGGGTCAGTTTCAAGTCCCCTCTCAGAAGAAAAGGGAATTCCCTTTGTAGAATAATAATAAATTCCCTGTTCCACAAGCACTGGAAAAAAGGGATACAGTCCCTAAGAGTCAAGAAAAGGGAGTAAGCATTGCAAAGCAGTATGAGAATGTTAGGATCCCATACTAACATTATTTTGTAATTCTCATTATTATGTAATGACCCACTTCCAATGTGGGGGGATTCTATTATAATGTTATTTTGTAATACTTTGTAATGTATGTGGCAAGTAAGGCATCTAGCCAAGTGGTGCCATCGTATGTAACCGTTATCTAAGATTATAACCGATGTTTGGTAGAATATTATAGCTCAAGTGGCATTTTAAATGTAAGCCAAATCTTGAGCCTTTAGGTAGGATTGCATGTAGCTTTCTCTTTAAAAGGCATGAAACCATGTACGAATGTATATTTTGCAAGTTAATGAAATATTGAAGGAGGTTGCCCCCTCGAAGAGGCCTATGATTTTAAGTTATTTGTAAGATTTTTTCAATTATGTAATTATTTTGTACATAGTGTTATTCTGTTAATACATGTATTTTAGTTATTTTTCACTATTTTGTGTGTGTGAGATTTATTTTAATAGTAGATTCCTTACAAGTGGTATTAGAGTGCTTTCCAGGACCGAGTTCTACTGTGATTGCAATAATTATTGCTCATCCTTTTCCAATTGTTAGGCATAATTCTCCTGTGTTTTTTCATTATGTTTTCCTTTATTCAAAAAGCCAAAAAAAAAATTGCAAAAAAAAAAAAAAAATCAATCTATTTTTTTTTAGAAGTTGAGTAGGCTAGAAACCCTGTCTTGGGGTTTTAAAATATCATGAAGGAGATATCATTATTTGCTAAGCTAGATAGCCCATAAAGTGTCTAGTGAAGTGAGGGGTGATCATGCTCCAATACTTAGGTCCTAGACAACATCCACGCACGAAATTGAGCTCCCATGCATATTCGGGTGTATTGGGAGACCATTATAGGTTAAGCAAAATTTTATCTAGTAGGAAGCTTTTCGACATTGCATCATCCATATTCCATGGGATACAACATCTTGAATAATTACCCTCTCATACTATCAGAGAGATAGATAGTGTGCTCAAGGGTATGTGTGGAATTCTCCTTGGGTAGTGGCCTAAAATATTGGTCCAAGCACTATTGTTCATCATTGCAGTATAACAGAGGGCCTATGGGTGTTATATACTCCTCTACCTAGAATACCCTAGTTCTGTTAAAAATTTCAACTTCATCTCCTTGTTCTACTGAAATTGCATTCACGATCCCAAAAAGTGAGCATATAGAGGACTTCCCTATCATAGAAGAAAGCACTTTGCATGCACTAGTAGTTAGGATAGAGTCTGCAAGTGTCTATAATAGTTTAAAATATTTCAGTACCATATGGATCAGTGGTAGTAATATTCGGGTCAATGACATTATTAATTAGGTCAATGATAGTAGTAGTTGGTTCAATGACAATACTAGTTAGGTCAGTGATAGTAATAGTCATGTCAGCAACAGTAACAGTAATAGTTGATTGTAATAGTCAAAAAATACAAGTGGTCAGGATCGAAAACAAAATTGCCAGTGTCAGTAACTACATAGTATAGAGAATCCCTAGTTCAATGATGAGAAAAAGGTTAGTAACTGTAGTATAGGTGATAGGATAGTGATAAGGTTGTCAGTTGACAAAACGTACAGATTAGAGATAGTTGATCCAATACCCAACTTTTGAACAGTAGCTCCAAATAAAAAACCGACTGCACCAGTAGACTCATCAAAACAAGAAAAAAAAAGTATTTTGCTACTTTTTGATTTCACACTCAAAAATTTAAAAAATCATACAAATCAGAGCTATAATGAAGTTGTAGTGGTTTTATCATTACTCTATTTTGAGTAATTTTTAAACCAAAAATAGGAAAAAAAAACACTAATAAAGTAATAAAAGCCCTAGATAACCAGCCCTTTTTGGGATAAATATTCCAAAAATACAAAATTTGAGTTTGGGGTGCCAAAATTCATGTTGTGGGATATAGCTCATTGTGACCATATTTTCGAGCTAATCATCTTGATATATAACACCCAAGCACTTTTTGGACTCCTTACTAAAAATAGTAACTCCTAAACCACACTTCTATTTTTAGTAATTTAGTAAAAAAGATTCAAGACTATCCCAAATGGCTGGTGGTACTTGTGGACATCAAAAAGAGGTAGAGCAAAACACCACTACAATGTTGGAAAACCTACTAAGTTTTGTTACTAGCTTGCAAAGCACAAGTCAAAACTTGATGGTAGAATTTCAAACTTTTAGAACTAAACAAGATACCTCCAAAATTTGCCTAGAAGAACAACTTGTAGAAGTTGAGTCCAAATTGTAAGGTATTTCAAGAAAATTTGAGTATCGTAATGAACACTCACATTTTGACCGAGGTAACAGGAAGGGAACATATGACTCTCACCTTCACTTTGTTCATGATACTACCTTTAAGATGTCGAAACTAGACTTCCCTATGTTCAATGGGAAGGACGTGGATGGGTGGCTCTACCATGTTGCACAATTTTTTAACCTCCATGATGTCCCTATATATCACAGAGTACAAATGGCCTTTAACTTGGAATCTGAAGCCTTACAGTGGTACCAATGGTTGCATAAAAATTTCTCTTATCTCTCATGGGAAGACATTGAGTCTCAATTACTCACTCATTTTGGCCCTAGTGAGTATGATGATTTTATAAGAAAATTGATAAATTTGCGACAAACTTTGACAATTCGAGATTACCAAATACAATTTGAGAAAAAAAAACTATAGGAATGAATGAAGGGTTATTTATGAGTTGTTTTGTTAGCAGGTTGAGGGAAGATCTCCAAGTTGAGGTCATGATGTTAAAACCCAAATCCATGATGCAGGCTATCAAGTTGGCTTATTTGGCCGAGTAGATTCTAAAATTAGAATGAGCAAAAACTTGTTGCACCCAAATATCTAACCACAATCGAAATGGATGCACGACATGCCCAAAGGTTGTGCTACAATTATGATGAAATTTTTTCTCATGGGCATAGGTGCATCCAAAAGAAGTTATTCCTCATCAATGATGATGAGCCTAACACCAGTGACCATAGTGATGAGGACATAGAATCAGTATAGGAACCACCCAAATAGGAGGAAGAAAACTAGGATAAACCACAAGCTATAATTTATGTTCATGCTCTACTACCCAAACCATGAAAGTTGTGGGTTATTTCAAGGGCTTGTGTCTTACCATCTTGACTGTTTCTGGTAGTACACATAATTTTCTTGATCCTCACATTTCCAAGCAAGCAAATTGTTACGTACATACATGTAATTCCTTTGAGGTTATGGTAGCAAATGGTGGGACCTTACCTTAAAAAGGTAAATGTTGTAATGTTAAGGTCAATATTGAGGACTATGAGCTCAAAAAAGATATGTTTACACTTCAACTAGGGGGATGTGATATCATGTTAGGAGCTCAATGGTTGGGCACATTGGTAGTCATCTCATGGCACTTTGCCAAGCTTTGGATGTGATTTTCACAAAATGGATAGTCCCACACTCTCCATGGCTTAAAAGTAGGGCCTTCATAGATTATCAGTTCCATTCAAATGGAGAAGTTAAAAAAATCATCTTGGGGTGTCATAGATCAGATTTTTGCGATCCAACTTCATCCTTCAAAGGAGGATTCCATTCCTAAAGATTTACAACTTATTTTGACCAAGCATAATTTTATTTTTACTGAGCCATTAGAATTACCACCTCACTGCTCTCATGACCATGTTATTCCTTTATTACCTGGTAATGAACCACCCAAAATTATATAGTAATGGTATCCTCATGCTCTTAATTTAAAAATCAAGAATTTAGTATAGGAATTGTTAAAACCCGATGTCATTCAGCAAAACAACAGTCCTTACTTTTCTCTAGTTTTATTGGTGCACAAGAAATATGGGTCCTAGCAGTTGTGTATCGATTATCAAGAGCTCAATAAACTCATCATCAAGGAAAAGTTTCCTATTATAGTGGTGGATGAATTATTGGATGAATTTCATGGGACTATGTATTTTTCCAAACTCGACCTTCACTTGGGATACCATCAAATCAGGTTCAAGGATGAGTATATTCCCAAGACTACTTTTCGTACTCATGAAGGTCACTATAAGTTTTTGGTAATGTCATTCAGCTTGACTAATGCCCCTTCCACTTTCCAAAGCCTTATGAACAACATGTTTTACCCATTCATTCGAAAATTCATCCTAGTCTTCTTTGATGACATTTTGGTGTATAGTCGCTAATGGGAAGAGCATCTTACTCATGTGAATCATACTCTCTAGCTATTGTCACAACATCAACTCTATGCTAAGCATTCCAAATTTTCTTTTGGGTTGATAGAAGTGGAATATTTGGGACACATTATCACCAAGGAGGGAATCAAATTTGACCTCAATAAGATCCAAGTGGTTCAGGAATGACCAAAACCTCACACTCTCAAATTTCTTAGGGGATTTTTAGGGCTTACAGGTTATTACCATAAATTTATTCATAACTATGGTAAAATTGTAGCTCCCCTCACTTCCATGTAAAAAAAAGCACTCTTTTACTTATACGGGACCCGTTGAATAGACATTCCTAGAATTGAAGTATGCTATGACCACTACGCTTGTTTTGGCCATGTTGAATTTCTCCAAACCATTCATCATTGAAAAAGATGCTTCAGGTTGTGGTTGGTGCAGTGTTGATGCAAGAAAGGATCCCCTTGGCCTTCACTAGTAAAACTCTCTCTAGTCATAATTTGGTAAAATATACTTATGCCAAGGAGATGACGGTAATTTTGTATGTAGTAACCCATTGACGATTGTATCTCATAGGGCAACATTTCTCCATTAAAATAGACCATCAGAGTCTCAAATACTTTTTGGAGCAATGGGCCATCCCTGAACAACAAAAATGAGTCTCTAAACTCATGGGCTATAATTATGATATCACTTATAAGAAGGGCAAGGATAATGTTGTGGTCGATGCTCTTTCTCACCAATTTGAGGCTCTTAGTATGTTGTATGCCATTTCATTTCCGATTTCCCAATGGGTCGATTCCTTACACGAGGAGGTACTTCAGGATTTTTAATTGCATACTTTGGTTGCTTCCCTACACACTAAGCCTACTTCATGTTTGGGCTACACTTGGGATGGCCAGTATTTACATTACCACCAATGCCTTGTTCTCCACAAGTCCCCACTATAGGAAATTCTCATGATAGAACTGCATGCTGCCCCATCTATCGACCATTCAAGATTTCTCAATACATATGAACAACTTAAGCATACTTTTTTTGGCAGGGTATGAAAAATGACATTCAAGATTTTTGGTAGCCTGTGATATTTTTCAATGGATGAAAGGTGAAACAGTGTGTTCTCTAGGCACTCTTCAACCCTTGCCCATTCCTGATTAGGTTTGAATGGATATTTCTATGAATTTTATTGAAGGGTTACCTAAGTCCACAGTAAAATCTATTATCTTCATGGTAGTGTATTGTATTTTGAAATATGCTCACTTTTTTCCCTCTCTCATCCTTACACAACTTCCACTATTGTCCAAATTTTCCTTGATTCTATCTTTCACCTTCATGATCTAACCTCATCCATCGTGTCTGATCGTGACGTCACCTTTATTAGTCACTTTTGGCAAGAATTGTTTAAGTTGTAGGGAACTCATATCAAAATTATTTTATCTTATCATCTAAAAATTGATGGGCAAACGAAGATTGTCAAAAAATATTTGGAAGTCTACCTTCATTGCTTTACCTTTGATCATCCTACACACTAGTCGAAATGGTTTCCTTTGATTGATTTGTGGTACAACACTTTCTATCACATAGAAACCAAGGTTATACCTTTTGATATAGTTTATGGGAACCCTCTACCCACACATTCCTCCTATATTCCATGTAGCTCCAAGATCCATGCAATTGACACTACTCTCAGTCAGCATGTCGATGTCCTTCGTCAACTGAAGATGAATTTGGATGTGGCCCAAAATTGGATCCCTAGAACCAAAAGCACCAATAGGATGACCAACACCATTCCAAGTGTAGTTTTGATGTGGGTGATATGGTTTTCCTTTCCTTTTATCCATACGAACAGTTGTCCCTCCAAATTCATAGATGCCAAAAACTTACTACAAAATACTATGGGCCCTACCAGGTATTACAATGGATTGGTACCACAACCTACAAATTGGCCCTTCCACCTACATCTAGGCTCCATTCTATTTTTCATGTTTCCTCTCTCAAAAATATTGTGGTCAATTAGGTACAAGTTCAATATGCAATATTTAAGTTAGATGAATAAGGTTCTGTAGATTAAAAATACAACGCCAAACAAAATATAGAACCACAATAATGGAATACAGGAAAGTTGCACAAAACAAACGATTATTATTAATCAGTGGAGTTTAAAAACTCCTTTTGAGTACAACAGGGCCTGTAACCCTTTATTCGTGATACACAGTTACAAGTTATGTGAGGGTTCTCCGAAACCCTAGCTGGCACAAATGGTGGCGCTTCCGAAGAATATATCTTCAATCCCAACAGAGTGAGTGGGCTTTGTTGTATCCCTTGCTTGGACCACTCCAGCTTAATCAGCTGCCATCAATAAACCGGATCTGCTATCAAAAACCTGCACACATTAACACTATCAAGGAGTTAGAAATTAATGGATGCGACGAAAAGGTAGCAGAAGAGAGATAGAGGGGATCAGAAAAGGAGATAGAAGTTAAGAAGATAGAAAAGATCCAGGATAGAAGTAGCAAAAGACATAGGGTTTGAGCCATCAAGGTGACTCAATTTATAATCTACTCTTAGGGCACACTTTAGGGTTTTAACGACACTTTGAACGTGTGGCTAAGATTAAAGTGGATCTAAGGGTAGAGAATAAATCTAGGTTGTGAAATGGATTAAGATGGATGGACGGATGAGATTAAATGAAGGACGGACGGCTCAGATTAAATCACTTAAACTATTATTTAAATATATATATTAAAATATTAAAATATATATATAAATATTAATTTAAATAAATTTGGGGATGAAAAATGGCGGGAAAGGTGAAATTGGGCCAAATAATGGCGGGAAAGTGTGGATTTGGGCCAAATAATGGCGGGAAGGTGGATGACCGACACGTGGCTGACAGGAAGGTATAGATGACTTGCAAGTGGCTGGATTTTGGTGTCTACAGATGCCCCTTTTTGAGCTGCTTTGTGTGAAGACACAATGCAGCACAAAAACTTAGGACACTTGAAAAGCTGGATCAGACGCAACTCTCTCTCAAGACTAAAGCACAACTTTGAAGACCAAAGAATAAAAGAATATTTAAAATTTATCAGCTTACCCCCTCAATTGGCGAGCGAGAATGGTTCTCACGAGCCAATTGGAAGAAATTCGGAAGAAAATGAACCGTTTTTGCCCCAACGGTGAAAAAAGGGGTTTGTGTATGAACCATCTGTTTATGTCCCAACAGAAAAGGGGTTGGTGTACAAACCAGAAAATAATATGATTGAAGACGATATGAGTGATGTGAAAGATGAACCGTTTTCTGCCCCAACGGTTAGAAAGGGATTTTTGCCAAATTTTAAATTCCATGATCATGTAAGATGAATTCTACTATTAGGAAAGTTAAAAATTGATAACGGATGCCCCAACTCCGGTGGGTGAATCCATACTGTTGATGAAATTGCCTTGTTGGCGCCATTGATATGCGAGAGATGCAATATGAAAGAGTCCGAACTTCGAGAGATGCTCCTAGTGACTGTATGGATAATTCCTCGGGTCGGAACCAATCAACCTAGGTAGCCTTAATCTCTAGCAAGACTCAAAATAATGATGATATTGAAGATTGTCCACGTTTAAGGCCCCATGAACTAGGCCATCAATGACAACTGTTGAGAAAATTAATCTTGGTATGAGGTCACTTGAAAAGTAGGATACCCAAAATTGATTTCCAATTTTCAAACAGTGAAATAATTGATGATGATAAATGGTAAGTGTCCTTATGGTGGTTTAATCCTCTTACCGAATTGCATGGATGCAAATCGTTGCAATCGCCAAGGTGATAGAATATACCACTAGATATGAGGTTTACTTTAATTTAATTTGGCAAAAATATGCATGATGAAAGAAGAATGAATGAAATTGACGATAGATCAGAAGAATTGATGAATGTTGTTAATTTTGTGAAGGTTTTGAATGTTTTTAACCCAATTTGTAAATCAATGATGAATGATGCGCTTTTTGAGAAAAATGACAAAATTTGTTTCCAAAACTGTTGTAACCTTCACAAAATGTTTTATTATGATAAGAAGAATGGATGGATGCAATTTGATGAAATTTGGAGGAGGTAAGCTTCAATTTTGTAAGTTTTGTTCTTTTATTCAATACTGACACCAAACGCCGGTATGCATTTGGAGGTGGCAGAAACGCCCGTCGGTGTTTAAATGCATCATGAAATGACCCACTGCATCTGAATGCACCATGAAATGCCCCACTACATTTAAGGGTGCCAAAACTAGCTATTTAAATAGTTTCAGCGATAATTTCGCTCATTTGTGCGTTCGAGCTTGAGAGAAGTGCGTCTGAGGGAGTGGAATGAAGTGAAGTGAAGTGAAAGGTTGTGTGGGAGAGTGAAGCACGTGGGAGCTATGGCGGAGATGGGAGCGGACGCGCCAGTGCAGCCAGCTGAGGTATTTGTTTATTTAAGCAAGTACTTATTATGTGTTTTTTTTTTTTGAGAAAAATTTGTAACAAATTTTTGTTTTGTTGTTTTGCAGCTTAGGGTGTTAGAGGCACGACACCGATTCTCCCCTATCATTCCGGGGATGAGGAGGTCGTTGTCCCGAGCAGACTGGGAGATATTGGAGGCAGGTGGGGCTAGCGGAGGCAGCCCGGTTGGAGGTAGTTGGGGGTGAGGGCTCTAGGCACACCACTAGGTCTAGGGCTCCTACTAGGTCTCGGGGGTCCTCTTTTGATGGTTAGCTTAGTGCTTAGATGCACTCTTTATGAGCCTTGGTGCTCTATTGTATATTGTAGCCTTTTGGCATTCATTGTACAGTTTGACCTTTATACATATATATATACATGGCTTTTATTTATTTGGTGTTTTACTCTCTTTTGTGTGAATGCCTATGTTTTTGTGATGCATGTTTTTATATGTTTTAATGTTTTTGATGCATATGTGATGGAATGGAATGCAAACTTATAGATGATTAATGCGAGACTAAGTAAATGAAATATGCACTAAGAAGCACTCATACTTTTAGATAGTTAGATTTAGCCAACTTTTATCATAATTGTTTAATCAGGGGCACCGAACTTGGTGGCTTGTGAATGGATGACGTATGGAATGACATGAATATGGAAGAAGATATGGAGGGTGATATGGAGGTTGATATGGAAGACTGTTTTACAAAGACTCAAACATGCTAGTGGTATCAAACAAACTTACTAACACTTCCTAATTCAACTAGGACCAAATGTGTGTGCATGCGAGTTCATTAACCAAATCAGAAGCATGGTAGTGACTCTAGGCAATCAAAAACCTGTGTGTGTGCAAGTGTGTTCATTAACCTCATCTTGCATAAATTAGGTAACCTTGTTATGGAGAAGACCCCGAAGCTAGTTTGTCCGTATGAGCATTCAGAGGTCTCTTTTTGAGGAGAGACATGTCGCCACGCAATGAGTATACTCCACTGCCAGTCAAGCGTCTATAGCCCCGGTGAAGGTTAACTCCATAGTCCATGTTGTTTTTGACCTTTGTAAGCCTTGGGGATGACTACCTATCCGTCCGATCTGGACAAGTAGTACGATCCTTACAACTTATTTGGGATCGGTGGTGTGTGAAAAATGTTCATTTCCTTAGAGCTTTGGGGAATCGGATTCTCAACCGAAGTATGATGAGAATTTTACCCTATCCTTACTACTCTGTTTATATTTATATTTTGTGATTGCTTGTGATAGTGGTAAGAACCACTGTTTTATGGACTATGTTTGCATGATAGGACAAACGAGGATTACCCTTTTCACTTCAAGGCACAACCCAAGGATGGTGTTATCTCTCTTTGACACAAGATGTTTTTAAGATGTGAAAATGTGATAGGTTCAAGACCGCTTTTGAAATCATTTCCCAATACTCAAGATTTTATTTAGTGTAATTTGTGATATGGCCCTAGAGAACTTTGACATGCATTTCAAAGTTTGCTTAAAACACTAGGAATGGCTGAGTGACTGAAAACATTTTGGCAATGTAAATATGTGCAAATGGAAAATGGGTGTACGAATGACAATTCGGTTTGATGGATTTTATGAAGGTGCCCCTGATTAAGGCAACATGACTTTTGCTTGACCAAATTTTATATCCAAAAGATAGAATGGTCTCTAACATGATATGCAACTATGGCTGAAAATGAAATGTTATGGTTTTCAATGAGATGTATGCACATGAAATGCAATGTTTTTGAATGAGATGTATGCAACTAACAATGAAATGCAAATTCTTTTTATTTTATTTGTTTTTTTTTTTTTTTTTTGTTGTACAAGCCATGTATATATGTACATATAAAATTCAAACTATGCGTAGAATGCCCTCAAGTGTATAACATTAAGTGGTTCGGGTTCTTCCTCTCCCTCTAAACTGGCAAGTCTATAAGTTCCATTACCCACTCTTTCGGTGACCATATATGGACCTAACCAATTAGCCACGAATTTATCTCGAAGATGCGGCAATGCATTGGTGTTTTGTTGATTCTCTTTAAGGACAAGATCCCCTACTTGAAATTCTCTTAGATGAACTTTGGCATTGTAAGCACGTTTCAATCGGTCTTGATAAACTCGCAAATGCTCTAAAGCATTGATTCGTTTTTCATCTATGAGTGTGAGTTGATCAAGACGTGCTTGTCTAGCAGTATCATCATCGATAAATTCCTGCAAAGAAATTCGCAAGGAAGGGATCTCGACGAGGCGGAGCTAAGACTGGTGGAGACGCTAAGTACTGCTTGATGTCATCAAAGGCTTTCTGACACTCATCTGTCCATGAAAATTGTACCCCCTTTTGTAGTAGGTGGCAAAATGGCCTACATTTATCAGAAAGTTGTGCAATAAAGCGACGGATTGAATTAATATTTCCTTGTAAACTACGCAACTCCTTCAAATTAGTTGGGGGACACATTTCCATAATGGCTTTGACCTTGTTTGGGTCCACCTCAATACCTCGTTTAGAGATAATAAAACCTAGGAGTTTGCCTGAGGTAACACCAAAGACACATTTCTTAGGCTTATCCGGATCATATGGATTATGGAGCGGGGTGAATAAGTCTTCGAAATTCATTGTCGACTTATGGAAGAAAGGATGGGCGGAATGGAAGGGAAAACCGGTGAAGACCTCGGAAGACCTGAGATGCAAAACAACATAGTTTTTCAGTTTTTTTTTTTTTTTATTTTTTTTTTTGTAGTGGTGAAAACCACTATTTTAGTATATACATATAATACAGGTTTGGATTATGGCTTATGGATGTGGCGGAGGGGGTGGTTCACCTCGTTCTTGTGGAAGAAGCAAGCGAAAGATGGCCTCTTGGAGAGGGAACAATTGGAGATAAAACTCGTCTTGTTTAATGAGGGGAACAATGGGCGCCGACTCTTCTTCATATTCATCACCATTTGACATGACGTCAAATTCTTCATAGGCTTCATCTTCGGATTCATCGGGGTGGAGGATTTCTTCTTCTGAATTAAGATTAATGCTTTGAAAAGCTCGTTCAAAAGAAGAAAGGGATGGAAGTGGTTGGTAGCCCTGACCAAAACGCTCGGTGGGTCTCTGATATGGCATATCGATGCGTTCAGTTACCCCTTGCTCGTATCGACCTAGGCCAAATTGCTGCCAATTATGTCTGTGGAAATAGCGAGAGGGAAAACCCTCCATCCTTTCGATATTGGCGGGGACTGGATGCTTAGGTTCTAGTATGGTGGTAGGACTAGAAGATGACTCTATTCCCCCATATACAAAATTAATGGAATTTGGCATAGAACCCATGTTATAAACCGATCCAATGGATAAATGTTGGTCATGTGGACGACCAAAATCTTTAACTGTTTGCACATTGAACGGTGTGATGTGGACATCTTGGATGGCATACTCACCAATACCTGCATCAGTGAGATGGACCTTGACTTGGGAGGGAGATGGACTTGATGATGGAATAGAAGAATGTGGGATAGAAGAATTGGAAGGATTTGGTTGGGTTGATGCTTCACTAACTTGTGAAACATCAGCTGGTGATGGTTGGGAAGATGGAGGAATAATAGGTGATGTTGAAGAAGGTGTAGAAGAAGGGGGTAATGACGTGGAAAGAGATGATTGGTCATGGCCACATGTGCATGTGGTCACTGATGAAGAAGAAGGAAGATTAGTTGATGAAGAAAGTGGTGAATGAGATGGAATAGCGGAAGAGGAAGATGGTTGCGATATGATGGGTAGCTCCTCAGGAATGGGAGCTTTAGAAGAAGATGGTATAGAAGAAATAGATGGGGTCAAGAAAAGATGAGTGGATGGCAACACAATCTCATAAGGATTTGAGACATAGTTGCAATGTTTGAAGGGTTCTGTGTCGGCAGGTACACAATGAACTCTGTCCCTCATATACATACTTCGAGACATTGATGCAAGTATAGAAGGGACACATCTCATCTCCCTAAGCCAAGGCCGTCCAAGCAATACATTGTATGCCATGGTCCCTTCCAAGATGTGAAACAAGGTATGCAAAGTTCGGGCCCCTACCTCAATGGGCAAGATAACCGTGCCAACCGTGGAAGATAAAGCATCATTGAATGCTTTAAGAGTAAAAGTCGACTTTGTGATAAGGGATGGCGACGACTTTAGATGACTCAACGCCGATGTTGTAATGATATTGATTGAGGAACCGGTGTCAATTAAGACTCTCTTGAATGGCTTGTTATCGATCTTGGCCATGATATGTAGTGGAGGATCTATACTTTCTGTTGACATAGGTTTGATTTCAAAATCATAGAAAGTGATGGAGGGCTCCATGCATGTTTGAATACTCCCCACAAAGTTGTTGAAGGCATTAGTATCTTGAGTTTGAAGCTCGATTGACTTTAATATTTCCATTAATGCCTCTCTATGCGGGGGAGATTGTTGAATGAGGTCATAGATCGATAACTTGGCAGAAGCCATTTTTAAACTGGTAGTTAACCGGCTACTCAATGACATGATGGGTCGTTGGTGTTGAGTAGAATGATTTAGCGGTTGTTGAGAAGTACTAGCACGTCGTTGGGTCACTGTTACCTGAGGTGGACTGGGGGTTTGTACAGGTGGCTGTGGTTCAGCCTGATTTGGTTGGTTCGCCCTTTGACCCCGGGTTACTACGTTAATAGTACCCACAAAACCTTGGTATTGTTGTACATGGTTGACTTGATTAGGAGGAGTTACCTGAGTTACTCCCCCGGAAGTTGTTGGAGCTTCCTCCCGATGTGGAAGGGGTGTTTGAAATATACCAAGATTTTGATTTTGTTGGGCTAAGGGGCTATCCAATTTAATGGCTCCAATCTCAATAAGATCTTGGATCACATGTTTGAAAGTCGTACAATTATTGATATCGTGCCCATTTTGCCTATGATAAGGACAAAATAGGTACTCCTTGTAATACTTCCCCCTTCTAGATGGGTCTAAAGGTTTAAACTCAGGTAAAGTTAACCGATTTGTGCTATATAACTTGTTGAATATGACCGCATATGGTTCATCTAAAGGTGTGAATTGTCGCTTGGGACGATTGTTTTGCCAAGGTCGAGTTTCCATGGTTGGCCCAGTATTGGGAGTTGGTTGAGCTGGTTGAGTAGGGGCGGGTACCGCATGATAAGCAATTGGTTGCGGTTGACTTTGCATTACTTGTTGTTGTTGAGCCATTACGGGGTGGCTCGCCACCACTTGATTAACTTGGTTAACATTTGAGGCTGTACTAGCCTGTGCTTGTTTGTTTTGGCCATAATTATTATTTCGTTGTTGGCCCTTTTGTTGCCATTCTTTTCTACGGGGTTTTAAAACACCCTCTTGGACTTTAATGTCTTCTATGATACTTGCTTGGGCCAAAGCCTCTTCAAAAGTCCTGTATTGTTGTAATTGGAGTAACCAAGAGATAGGTTTTAGACAACTCTGGGTGAACATTTTGGTTAACTCCTCCATTGGTAGGGAGAATGGCAGTTTATTAATGATAGCCCTCCAACGGTTTCCAAAGTCATAAACAGTCTCATCGTCATGTTGCTTGAGCTTGTATAAGTCGGACAATGAGACTCTCTTTTGTACATTTAGGGAGAATCGTTCTAAAAACAGATTAATCAATTGCTCGTAAGCATAAATGCTATGGTGAGCTAAATGATTGTACCATTGTACAACATCTCCTCCTAATGTCTGAGGAAAAGTTCTGAGCATAAGAGCATCATTATTTTGGATTCTAAAGCAAGCATGCATGAATGAGCTCACATGTTCATGAGGATCCTCAGTTCCTCAAAATTTGTCAAACTTCGGTAATGTGAAATCAGTCGGATATGGCGGTGAAGGTACCGAAGGATGAATTGGTTGATTGATCAATGACCTTAGCGTAGGTTTCTGACTAGATGAGCCGGGCATGTTGAGCATAAGGTTGTCAATCTGTTGTTGCATAGCATGGAGTCATGGATCTTCATTAAAATTTTGACTCGTTTGATGATTATGAGGATGCAATGGAGGAGTGGAAAATTGATGAGATGGGATGAAATTTCCTGGATTAGGCGGTGTGGAATGGACAGGTTGTTGGTATGGATGATACCGAAAAGAAGGTGATTGGGGTGGATGATGAACTGGACTAGGTTGGGAGAAAGGTGGGGTAGGAATGGACACCACCGAAGATTGGGGTACCCAGGTGGGGCCTGAGCTAAGAAAAGCTAGCTGGGTAGAAATTGGTTGGGGTGTAGGATTTACTACGATAGGTGGTTGAGCATTTTGTTGTTGTTGTTGCAGAAGCAACTTGTCGAGGTACTCCCTAACCTTATTAATCTCTAACCCAAGGGAGGTGGGATGATTGGATGAAGGTGGAGGGCAGGCTGCCATGGTAGTCACAGGAGACTGCATAGCAGGGGCAATGAAGGTGGCTGAAGTAGGCGGTACCTGGGAAGAAACAATAGATCGTGCCCTAGGTAGGGTGAAACCATAAATGGTTTGGGAAGAAGAGGGTTGAAATTGGTCATGGCTAGAGGAGGTTCCACCAGCCTCATAGAGAGAATTGGTGTACACCGGGGTAAATGGAGGAGAAAGTGGTCGGGAAGACACTACATTTGTCTCCAAAGGAGGACAATTGAGCATCTGGGAAGATGTTGGAGATGAAGCCGGCTGAGCAGATACAACATTAGCCTCAAAAAAAGGGTTAGTGTAGACCTGAGTGAAACCAGCGGGTATGGTTGATGCAATATCCTATTGAAAAATAGAATCTTGCATAGGGGAATCTTGGATTGGCTCAAGGACATAGCCAGTGCCATCTCTTAAGTGAGTTTGCACTTGGGCCATATCAATGTGGGTAATATGACAGGAATTGTCTTCCTCCATGGGCATGGCCATGCGATAGATGATAGAAGGACGTGAAAGACCTGCAGGCGAACCTGCCTGAAATTCACTAGGATAAGTGGCCATGTTGGTGGTGGGGATGTTCTATGAATTACCCATTTGATTATTTAGATTTAACATTTTAGATTGATTCCTTGTTAAGACCATAACGCAATAAATCTAAACAAATTCAGAAAAGAAGAATGCAAAACTGGAATGATAAATTTACACTAAAGAAATTATCAAAAAACAGTCACAACCTAGGTTTCAACCAATGTGTCTTACCTGCGGTTAATTAATTATTTTCTGATCTTAATCTGTAGTAAATTTTAAGTGTCCGATTTATGAGTTTTGCATGTGATCTAATCTTGAATTATTCACAAAAAAGGTAAAAACTATGGCTAGGAAAGGACAACGAGATTCTTACTGGTGATGAAATCCAAGCAAGTTTGCTCGGGGGTGACCTATGGTGTCCAAGGCAGAAGTTTAATGGATGGAGATGAATTCCACCGTCACTAAACTTCAAGCAATACCTAGTGATGAAATCCAGATATTACTGTTTTAAATGCAATATGAAATGCAATGAATTTTTATTTTAAGTGTTTTAGTTATCTAATGTATACATACAAAGCTATAAATCAAAATTTCTAATGATCTAAGCAAGAGGCTACCGAAAACATGCCATTTCCTCCGAAGAAGTGGAGTACACCGTTTAAAACCCCTCGCCTACCAATGATATCAGATATCAAAGGAGCAACCGGAAGGTTCGTCCACTTCTCTTCCTGGAATCACCCAATGGCAGGAGTACTATTGACATCCAATCAATAGTCCTACTTAGATAATTAAAACAAATAATTCGTAGCTATTCTAATATGCAGCTAGGTATGCAAATTTTTTTTTTTTTTTTAATGCAAGCAACAATCAATAATGCAATGCAAAGAAAAAATGTAATTAAAAATAACTGTTCTTTTCCAGATTACTTAGTTTTTGTTCATTTTAAAGTAATGATCTAAAAAAGAAACAAAATATGGCAAAAAAACCAAAAACGTAAAAAGTACAGCACTTACTTGGAAGCCTACGCTTTTTTGTAAAACTAACTTCAAACGCCCACGGGAGTCTGCACAGGCTGAAACGCACCTCTGCGTTTCGTATTGGACTTCCAGACGCCCCTCTGTGTCTGCTGCATTTTCTGCAAACTCAGAAACCCTAGTTCGCTGGAACAACGAATTTCATGATTTTTGGAACCTGCAAAATAAAATAGAAAACAGGAATAGATTAGTAAAGCAAGTATTAAAAATATGAAACCCTAGGGGGTCCCACCGTGATCGCCATTTGTAGATTAAAAATACAACGCCAAACAAAATATAAAACCACAATAATGGAATACAAGAAAGTTGCACAAAACAAACGATTATTATTAATCGATGGAGTTTAAAAACTCCTTTTGAGTACAACAGGGCCTGTAACCCTTTATTCGTGATACACAGTTACAAGTTATGCTAGGGTTCTCCGAAACCCTAGCTGGCACAAATGGTGGCGCTTTCGAAGAATGTATCTTCAATCCCAACAGAGTGAGTGGGCTTTGTTGTATCCCTTGCTTGGACCACTCCAGCTTAATCAGCTGCCATCAATAAACCGGATCTGCTGTCAAAAACCCGCACACATTAACACTATCAAGGAGTTAGAAATTAATAAGAGGGCTCCACTGTGTGAGCCCTCAGAAACAATCTAAAACCCTAGAAAAATAGAATTCAGGAATTCAACAACAGATCAATAAAAGAAAAGAAGTTACTTGCTTTAAACTAATTTATACCTGTTCTCTGTTAACGCAGCTAGACCAGGCGACACCTGGAAGTAATGTGGCTGTCAAATCGGCTGTGGAAGGCGCCCTGGTGCACTCGCTGAACGCCCGCGTGCTTCTGGATTAAGGTTTCAGACGCCGGTCTGAGTCTGTGGCTGTGGGTAAACGCCCGCGGGCACTTGGTAAACGCCCGTGGGCACTTGGTAAACGCCCGTGGGCACTTGGTAAAGGGGTAAACGCCCACGGGCACTTGCGACAAGAATGGGGGATTTTGCAGAATGCTGCAGAAGAGATGGCGACGAAAGCAGCGACGAAAGCGACGATGGATGCGGCGATGGATGCGACGAAAAGGTAGCAGAAGAGAGATAGAGGGGATCAGAAAAGGAGATAGAAGAAGTTAAGAAGATAGAAAAGATCCAGGATAGAAGTAGCAAAAGACATAGGGTTTGAGCCATCAAGGTGACTCAATTTATAATCTACTCTTAGGGCACACTTTAGGGTTTTAACGACACTTTGAACGTGTGGCTAAGATTAAAGTGGATCTAAGGGTAGAGAATAAATCTAGGTTGTGAAATGGATTAAGATGGATGGACGGATGAGATTAAATGAAGGACGGACGGCTCAGATTAAATCACTTAAACTATTATTTAAATATATATATTAAAATATTAAAATATTAAAAATATATATATATATATATATATATATATATATATATATATATATATATATATAAATATTAATTTAAATAAATTTGGGGATGAAAAATGGCGGGAAAGGTGAAATTGGGCCAAATAATGGCGGGAAAGTGGATGACCGACACGTGGCTGACAGGAAGGTATAGATGACTTGCAAGTGGCTGGATTTTGGTGTCTACAAGGTTCTATCTTTCTTAAGCCTGAACAATTGTTGGATCATCAGACTCATGCTCTCTACAACCGTACCATTACTGAAGTCCTTGTTTAGTGGTGTGGACTCCAACCAGAAGATACAATAATGGGAGTCTCTCCATCAGCTCCAGCACCAATTTCCTCACCTTTAGCTTTGAGGACAAATATGTTTTTAGGGGAAGGACATGTTAGGATCCCATTCTAACGTTATTTTGTAATTCTCATTATTATGTAATGACCCACTTCCAATATGGGGGGATTATATTATAATATTATTTTATAATAATTTGTAATGTATGTGGCAAGTAATGCACCTAGCCAAGTGGTGCGATCACTTGTAACTATTATCTAATATTGTAACCGATGTTTGGTAGAATATTCTAGCTTGAGTGGAATTTTGCATGTAAGCCAACTCTTGAGCCTTTAGGTAGGATTGCATGTAGCTTTTTCTTAAAAAAGTATGAAGCCATGAAGCCATGTACAAATGTATCTTTTACAAATTAATGAAATATTGAAGGAGGTTGCCCCCTAGAAGAGGCCTACGATTCTGATTTATTTGTGAGATTGTTTCAATTATGCAATTACTTTTTGCATAGTGTTATCATGTTAATACATGTATTTCAGTTATTTTTTACTATTTTGTGTGTGTGAGCTTTATTTTAATAGTAGGTTCCTTACAGAGAAGGAAAATAAGAAATAACTAGATTTTAAAGATGAAGCACAATAAAAGCTAAGATTTCCTTCCATCACTAAGAGATAGAGGATTGAATCTACACAACAATATAAGAAGTATGGAGAACAAGAGAAGAGGAATGAGAAGATCCACTTGGAAAAATCATATTTTAATATTGTGGAAGAGATGAAGACTCCCTCTAGGTCCAACCTCTATGAAACTATCTTCATCCCTAATCAGATAGATTTGTTCAAGGCTTATTTAACTAAAAATTTCTAAGAAAAGTATACTACCATAATATTCAGCATGCCTTTTGAAAAAGGGGATATGACTCTCGTAGCCTTAAAGAACAAACCACCTACCTTTTATATTTCCTTGAGAATGGAAGGTTGGATAGTCAACAACTGTATGATTGATTTAGGTGCTTCAACCAAAGTCATGCCTAAATAAGTCTATGATGAGATGGTGATGGAATATACTCATTCCCATCCTAGAGTTCTACAATTGGATGGTACACCAGTTAATACCATCGAAGTGGTAAAAGATGTACTAATGAGACTGCATAGATCCCCAGAGGTAACTGTTGTACAAGATATTGTAGTGGTAGACCTAGAACCTTATTTTAGGCTATGTATTTCCAAGGAGTTCACTGCTAGGCTAGGAGGTTATATATTTGGACTACTCTAGTATGATGATTCCATTCAAAGGAAAGAGGATAAGGATAACATATGAAAGGCATGTGTCATATCACATTGAAAAAATAGAAGAGGAAATGTGTAACCTCTTAGCTCTAGATGAAGTTGAAGTAGTAGAGATCTTTTAAGAGCTATAAGTGGAGGATATGTTACCATTCATAGAGGATTACAACCTATTTGGGACATGTATGGGCACTTAAAATATTTCCTCTGAAGCAGAGAAAAATACCCCTACCATATCTAATAAATCCTTGAGGGAGATAAATATGGACTATGCAAATTTATGGGGCAAGATGCAAAAATGGAGTTGGTGCAGGTGTAATTTTGAAATCCCCTTTAGAAGGTGTGAAACGTTTTGCTTACATACTAATATGGTATTGCACAAATAATGCTCTAGAGTATGAGGCTTCATGCTTAGGATTGATGTAAGAAGAGTTTATGGGGATCAAAATGCTAGACATATAGTGTGAATCAAAGCTTATAGTTAATCAAGTCAAAGAAAAGTATAGCAGCAAGCACCATTACTTAAAATCATACAGGATTAGGGTATGAGATTTGATAGAATCCTTTGATGCTCTTAATATCCAATCTATTCCTAGAAAATAAAACATGTTGGCCGATTATTTTGCCTTTAGGGATTCTAACTTTAGCCCTTATTCATATCTTGGATCATCAAAGCATATGAGAGTTAAATTGGTTTTCAAGCCTGCAGTACTGGACAGATAAAGTTTTTGGCAGGTTTTTGAGAGTGATGATCAAATTATTTATTTTCTAGTAAGACAAGCTTGCTTATCTAGTGTGCAGGAAGAGCTACCTCATAAAATAGACCAGAAAGATGTTATTTAGTTGAAGAACAATCATATCCCTAAGGATTTGATCACCCTAGAAAGCCTATTTGATAATGAGGATGGGAAGAAACCAAGAGCTATGGAAATCAATGAAGAGAAGAAGAGAAGAGAAGAATAAAAAACTAAAAATTGGTATTTGATGTACTTAAAAAGAATTAGAGGAAATCAAGTACCCATCCTTTAAATACCAAGATATCGTAGCCTGTTCATATGAAGATCTAAAGGTATATGATAAAAAAGTTATTCAACATATTATTGAGTTAGGAGCTAATGCAAAGCCTTTCAGGTAGAAGCAGAGGCCTATGAACCTAATATTGAATCTATAATGAGAGAAGAGTTGCTAAAATTGGTGAAAGCTAAAATTATTTACCCCATAAAGCAGACCACATGGGTGGCTAACTTGGTTCCTATCATAAAGAAGAATGGAGACATTTGTTTATGTGTGGATTTCAAGAACTTTAATAGAGAATCATTGAAATACCACTACCCCCTCCCTCAGATTGGCCAAATTTTGCAGATTGATATAGAAGCTAATAGGATTTCTATGTTAGGTGGTTTCTTAGGATACAACTAGATTTGGGTAAAATATGAAGACCAATTCAAGATAGCCTTTACTACTAAGTGGAGAACCTTTGCTTATAAAAAAAATACCTTTTAATTTATCTAATGCAGGAGATACTTTATAGAGAGCCATAGACTATGCTTTTGGGGAGCTGATCAATAAAGTTATTCTCATGTATCTGGATGATATGACTGTGTTCTCTCATAAGAAACAACCTCACTTGGAATACTTGAATCAAGTGTTCAAAAAATATAGATATTTTGGCATCTCCTTAAACCCAAAGAAGTCATTTTTTATAGTCCACGAGGGAAAACTATTGGGGCATATTATCTCTAAAGAAGGAATGTCTATTGAACTTGATAGAGTGAAGTCAAATATAGCTTTTCTTATGGCTATAAATAAAAATGCCTTGAAATTATTCTTTGGAAAGATCAATTTTGTAAAAAAGTTCATTTCAAAATTTACCCAAATTGTTAAACCAATTTCAAAGCTGCTAAAAAATAATATGGAATTCAAGTGGCTGAAGGAAGAAAGCAAGATTTTGAAACAATCAAACAAGTCATTGTTACTACCCAAGTACTGGTAAATCCTTATTTTAGCAAGGATTTTATTTTATACATCTATGGAGTTGAAGAGAGCTATGCAGCATTGTTGAAACAAAGGAATGGTGTTGGAGAAGAAGATCCCTTTGGAGACAAAATCTTCATGAGTACCAAATCAAATATAATTTTATTAAAAGATAATTATTTGTAGTCATGAAATCATTGAAGAAATTTAGGCAATACTTAGCTCAAAGTAAAAATCTTTTTTATGTGGTACACCCAGATGTCAAGAGTTTCATCTTACAAGGAGAACTGGGAAATAAAAAAGTTGGTTATATTACAAAAATATAGGAATATTATGTGGAGATACATCCTATTAAGTTGGTTAGGGGCAGAGCATTATGTCAAGGAATGATAGCAAAAATAGTCTTAGATAAAATATCAACTTGTTAGCCATCAACATTCAAATAGAGTGAGGACAACTCCTTAGAAGGTTCATATTGGATTGACCAGTTGATAAGTTACTTCCAAATAGGAGTATATACTCAAGATATTAATCCTTCACAAAGAAGAAGTTAGGCTTCATTGAAGTATTTTATATTGCCCAAAGTGTTATACAGGAAGAATCTTGATGGAGTTATGCTAGGGTGCTTGAAAGACAACTAGAAGCAAAAGGTCATGGAGGAATTTCATGAAGGGTTTTTAGGAGTGTTAGACTATATTACATCATTTGGATCATGTAAATGTACCACCTTTGGTACATAAATAGAGTAGGATATTACTTTAGGGGGTAGTTAGCAAATTACTTCAAGTATTGTAATAAATGCATAAGTGTCTATGTTCATGTTAGGAAGAGTGTTGACCAAACAATCCATATTTATATGTAAAGGGTCTCATAGTGAGTGTTTACATATAGTTGTAGGTAGTAGTAGATATACTCTGCAAGATCACCATATATATTGGTGATGGATACAATGTAGTTCTTATCATTTGTTCTGGAGTGTTCATTTCCTCCATATAGCATTGTATCATTTTCATCACTTACCATTAATAGTATATTTTAGCATCTTACTTTTTTGCATATTCTATATTCTATGATTTCATTCTCCCTTGGCTCATAACATCAAAATCTAACATTGGTATCGGAGCCATGGTAGATCAATATGAATAGGGAGAGCCATAAGAAAGCACCATTGCCACAATAGGTTACCAGAAATAGGAAAGTCACAAGAAATATTGAGAGGAGAAGCTAATCCGAGTTCTAGAATTTTTGAGATTGCATTTGGCTAGAGTCTTTCCATAGAGTTGCAAAAAAACTCGTGAAGACTAGGACTCAACATTTCATTCCACTAGATTGATAAATCAACTAGTGAAGATTCATTATTGACAAGATTTAGAATCAGATTACTAATATATTTTTGTAAAAAAAAAGAAACTGAAGGAAGACCTATTGCAGATTTGCACATTACTAAAAAAGGACACCAAAGCCTCTTCGCTAAAAAAGTTCACAGAAGCTTCATTGCTGAAAAAGCCATAAAAGCCTCATTACTGAAAAAGGCCATAGAAGCCTTATTGCTGAGAAAATGCCACAAGAGCCTTATTGCTAAATAAAAGGCCATAGAAGCCTTATTGCTAAGAAAATTCCACAAAAGCCTTATTTTTGAATAAAATGCCATAGAAGCCTCATTTTTGAGAAAAGGCCATAGAAGCCTTATTGAAGAAAAGGCCACAAAAAATATTAATTGCAAAAGAGATGGCCACAATAGCCTTATTGAAGAAAAGACCATATAAGCCTTGAACCTGAAGAAGACTCCAAAGAAAATTTTGTGAAATATAGGAGATTGGTGATATCCTTTGCTGATTGAAGACTTCCTCTAGAAGAAGTTGAAGAAACCCATCAAAGGTCTCATTGAAAAAAATTCCATTCTTGGAAGATTGAAGAAGGACTGACAAGGTCCTATAATCAATTTTAGAAGTAGCAGACTTTAGAGATCCACTAGAGAGATATCATTTCCAACACTTCTAGAGTTGAATGTTGAAGGAAAGGTCTCATCAAGAAGACCAGAGAATCTGCAAGATTGAATACCTTGGAGAGGTCTCAAGGAGAAGGTTTGGAGAGCCTCATTCCAGAAATTGGAAAAGCCATCAAAAAAGTTCCTAGGAGAACTCATTGGAGAAATTCACTACAAAATATAGTGAAATATTTGGGATAATTATCACCATACAAAAACAATCCCAAAATAAGAAGAATTTGGCAAGGAGTACCAAATTTTGAAGAAGAATATTGAAGACCTTAAGACATTCAGATTCTTGAGAAGAAAATCTTGTTTGAAGTCAGAAATTGACAAGGAGGTTGAATAAGAACTCAGATAGAATATACCTTCCAAATCCAAGAAGTTTTGAAGATTGACCTTCATAGCTAAAGAAGGCACATATAGAGATTTGCTAGATTCACAACAAAATACTGAAAGAGTTCCAACGATAATATTTTAGTTAATAGATTGACTACTAGAGGACAACAATCAAGATAGCATTATGAGCTAGAAGACTTTGGAAGTTCCATGCCATATCCTAAAGGAGAAGTTGGAAATCATATACTATAGATCAACAGACTAGAAGAATTCACATTTGTGGGCAACCACCATTCTAGAAAAGAGACTTGGTGAATAAAATCATCAAGATATTTATCATTAAAGGTAAGAAACTTAGGTGCAAAAAGCGTTTATTACTTGAAAATTTATTTAGATTACTACTTAACTTCATTGAGCACCTTATTAGAATTTGGAAGTTGAAAAATAGAAGGTTGTATTTAAGTCCTCAATGAAAGTGTAGAAGATAGTTTCTATTAAGGTTTATTACCTGCACATTAATAGGAGTTAGATATATTCTTCCTATTATCTGATTATTGAAAAGTTGGAAATATTATATCATAGCTCTAGGAAACCACCATTCCAGACAAGAGACTTGGCGAATCAAATCATCAAGGTATTCATCATTAAATGTAAGCAAATTAGGTGCAAAAAAGGTTCATTAATTAAAAAATTATTTAGATTACTACTTAACTTCATTGAGCACCTTATTAGAATTTGGAAGTTTTAAAATAGAAGGTTGCATTTTAAGTCCTTAAAGAAAGTGCAGAAGATAGTTTTTGTTAAAGTTAATTACCTGCACATTAATAGGAGTTATATAAATTCTTCCTATTATTTTATTATTGAAAAGTTGAAAATATTATTGGTTCATTGCACTATACTAGTTGTTCGTTAAACTAGTTACTCTCAAAGTTTTATTTTGTGTATTGATTTCTAAGATCAATGGCATTCATATCTGCAAATATCAAAGTTTCTAAAGACACTATTTAGAACTCAATACCTACAAGGTATTATGGCCTATAGAAGCCACCAAGCAGGTCAAAATTCTTCCAAGGTGTGGAGAATAAGAAGAAGCCATTAATCAGTGGTAGAAGCCAAAATAGAGACTTGGTGAATATCAGATTCAAGGTGCATTAAAGAGCTAATTACAGGAAAGAATTAGTCCAACAATTACTCCATCAAAGGGTATACTATCTACGTGATTATTATATTGGGTTCATTACTTAGATCAACCAAGAAAAGGAGGTAGTTGTTTATCAAAGAAGACAACTTCAATCAACCCTTGCCTACAAAAGCTAATACAGAGGAGCCACCATTAGAACCAACAAAAGAAGCTTGCAAGAGAAGGTGCAAATCAAGGTATTCTATTATAATTCTATTTATATTATTTTGCACCATAGCATCTTGTCCTACATAGAAAATAGGATAGAATCTAAGTGTCTTAGAGACACATCCTCCATAAGCGAGGACTATCATACAAGTGATCGTAGAAGGAGCAATCTGAAGCAAGTGAGAAGATCTAACAAACAGCTCTCATTATGGTGTTCAAAAATACCCTTAAAACCATGAAAATAGGTGTTACCAATAACCAATTTGAAGTACAAATTATAGCAAAAGATTGTTAATCATATACGTTGGTTGTCATCCATCAATCATTGTAAAGGGATCATTTGAACCAGTACATTGGAAGCAAAAGGAAATAAATATAGAAGCAATACCTAGAGCTATTACTTAGAGAATATGTCCATTGTAGAAGTGCTCAAACTAGACCACCATAGAACCAATACTAAGCATCCAAAACCTCCATCGAAGAGACAACTCATCCTTTTCTGGAAGAAGCATTGAGAGATAAGAAATAACTAGATGTACATTGGTGAAAGGAATATGTAGGAGAAGAGAAAAATTGGAGGGAATAATACATGCATCTACCATTTGTCATCACTAAAAATAAGTACTCATTTAATAAACAAATGATGAGATGTTAAAGTGGAAGGGAGTTACACAGTGGCTATGATAGCTAGATACATTACAATGTTGTCATTCAAAATTGGAGCCCGTAATTCATTTGGAGAAGGCATTAGATTCAACCATAAGCATTACAAAAATAACCCCATGCATATTGGAGCACAGAAGCCACTTGGCATCTCTCAAGGAAGGAATAAGAAACACCTTAGATGTTACTCAAGATGCACATGCCATGTAGCTACATATACGTTCAACTTCAAGGTGTAGAAGTTGAAGGAAAATCAAATCAAAATTGCAACATTCGAGTAAGTAATAGCATGCTAAAATCAAAGTCAAAGAAGGCAACGAGGACTGTCATAAACCAAAATTCAATTCATGTAGTGATAAGCACCCATTGAGGAGAAGACTAGACCAAAATACGTACTGTGATAGTATAGAGATAGAAGGAGGAATACACAATTCATATGATTGAACATAGAGGTCAAATCATTAGTCATACAGTGCTAAAATAAGCACCAAGCCACCATCAAAATATGTGGAGATACGTAGAATATCAAGTCATATAAAGGAAATAAAACCAAAAAGCTTCACAAAGTAGGTAGAACTCACAAAGGACGTAAAACCTCGCAAACAATGTAGAGTCTCACAAAGAATGTAGAGTGTCAAGCTACACAAAGGACGTGGAGCATTAAGTCTCACAAAGGATGTGGAGCATCAAACCTTACAAAGGTAAATTAAATTTGCTTTCTTTAATTAAATTCGGAGTTATAAGGTGATATAAACTATTGCTTTGTTATAAAGTGATATATTACATTGGAATAAATCTAACAAGCATTAGTAATTATCAAGCAAGCTTATTTCAAGATATTGAATATTTGCAATTAACCAAGTAGGAGATATAAGGTTGTCAACTATTGGTTAAATTACTATTAAATTGTAAATAATATTATTTTTCTAATATTACAAAAGTAGGGAGATATAAGGCATACTACTTCAAACTATATACATATAATTGGAATTTAGAAAATTAATCTATTGAAAAGAAAAGCAAACAAATTGCCTACACAAAATTAATTGATAAAAATTGTCTCATACTCATTGTAAGGAGACAAAAAGAAATCCAACTATTAAAGCATACTTCATTGGGAAAGAGAAGGAAAAATTAATAAGTTGATTATTCTCAAAATATTACAAAATCAACTTAGAAGGTGAACTAAGCATATTCTATTTAATAGGGAGGTATAAGGAACCTACAAAACCTAATTCTAAGAAAGGTTTATCAAATTAGTTCACATCTCTTAACTAGGGAGAAATAAGGGATTCTACAAAACTAAGCCTTAATAGGTTTATCAAATTTAGGATCATCTACTTGAGAAATATATAGTATTCTACAAATAGAAAATAAAATAATACTGCACTTCATCTACTAGAAAGTCATCATGACTACAAACAAATTCATGCTTACATAATCTCAATTACTTAAAGACCCGAATTACTTCTCATGGAAAAATAAAGTGAGAGCTATTCTAATATTTGAGAAGCTTTGGGATATTGTCAAAGGAGTAAGAACTAAACCAACTCAGGGTGATGCAGAGATTCAAAAATTTGAAGAAAGTGATGCTAAAGCATTAATGATAATAACATTTGCTATCACAGATGAAATACAAGCCTACATTAGCTCAGCAAGGACATCTACAGATGCATGGAAAACATTAGAAAAAATATTTGAAGGGAAAAATAAAGCCACTATCTTAAGTCTCCAAACTCAATTACATTCCCTAAAAATGAACAATGGTGAAAGCATAGAGTTATTCTTAAGGAAGATAGTAGATATCAAAGTAAAGTTACTAACTCTAGGAGAAAAGGTTTAAGATAAATTCCTTGTTCAAGTAAACTCGAGAGAACTTCCGGGTAGCTACAAATATCTAGTTACATCCTTATAGGTTCTAAGCAAAGATATAGGGTTTGATGAACTAATTAACATTATTCAAGAATATGAGATAGAAAATACAGTGAAAGATGAAATGACTAACAATGCATTGGTATTGAAAGATAATATACAAGGAAATATTGCTTCATCAGCTAAAGATCAAAGACCATGGAATAATATATATTGTCACATATGAAGGAGAAAAAGAACACAATTTCAATTACTGTAGATTCAATCCAAGAAATCAGAACCAAGAAAATTAGATGAACTATGGAAGCCAACCAAATAGGGCATTACAACCAAGCAATTTCAAAATAATGAATAACACAAGCTTATACTGAGAGGGGGTGAACAGTATAAGACCACTTTTTACTTTTTCTTCCAATTCAATATTATGTTGTGTAAAGATAGTAGTATCAATAGCAGTAATCAAAGCAATGCACAGAAACCATACACAATAGAGACACCACAATTTATGTGGTTCACCCAATGTGGGCTACTCCACGAAGAAAATATTTTACTAAAAATTTCTCAATCAATCTCTTTGGGAATCACTCCCAATTACAATGTTTATGGATCTCTGTCCAAAGGAGATGTTGATCCCCTAATATCAAGTTCGTGGATATCTTCCATAGGAGAACTCTTTCCCCTTCTGCTATGGCTATGTGATCTTCTAGAAGAATCTGTCTCTCTACTACACTGACTGGTGGACCTCTCTCCACTTGAAGACTCCTCACTCAGATCTGTCTTCAACTATGTTGGCTGCTGGATCTCTATCCACTGAGACTTTGTCCTCTGTACTCTGTCACCTCCAAATATCTATCAATAGGCTCATGAAGAACCTAATAAATAGGCTCACACAAAACCTGCTTAACAAGCTCACATAGAACTTGTCAAATATGCTCAAACAAGCTCACCAAGAACTTGCCCAATTTTGCTCTAGCAAGCTCACAAAGAACTTGCCCAATTATGCTCTAGCAAGCTCACCAAGAACTTGCCCAATTATACTCTAGCAAGCTCACCAAGAACTTGCCTAAATATTCTCTAGCAAGCTCACCAAGAACTTGCCCAAATATGCTCTAGCAAGATCACCAAGAACTTGCCCAAATCTGCTCTAGCAAGCTCACCAAGAACTTGCCCAAATCTGCTCTACAAATATTTCCACAAAGCTGTCCATAAAGCTATCCCAAAACTATCCTTAAATATGTCCCAAAGGCCTTCTCAAAGGCTCAATCAATCATGCTCAAGTAGTACTCAAAATGAACTCAAAAATGAAGGGCAATCTCAACTCAAATTAACTTCATAGAAGCATAAAGAGAATTGTTAGAGACTCAATATGTTCTAATCTTACTCTCAACCCAAATCAATCTCAAATCAACTCATAGAAGAATAAAGAGAATTGTTAGAGACTCAATATGTTCTAATCTCACTCTCAACTCAAATCAACCTCAACTCAATTCAAGTCAACCTCAACTCAACTCAAGTCTTATAGAACCATAAAGAGAATTGTTAGAGACTCAATATGTTCTAACCTTAATCTCAAATCAACATATAATGATGGAAATTTTTTATTTCATAGAACTTGAACAATCACTTCACACATCACTTGACTAGCCTCAATCAACTCAACTCAACCAATCATCACAAGGAACAACTATTTCTCACAAAATCCTAATCCAAGTATGCATCAAACAACTCAAATATTTCCAAAAATGCTCAACCACAAATATTACATAATAATGATACTCATGTTCTTTTCTAAACTCAAGTTCTTTCACAACCAATGGGATTCAAACACTATGCTTATAACACAAGGTTTAAACACAACTCTCAATTCAGAAAACCTTGATGCATTCAATCAACCACTTTAGAAAAGGAAACCACAAGCAATCATTTTACCTCCAATGATATTTCAAAAATCAACCACCATAAACAATCAATAGAAGAATGTGCCCATACCTTTTATGAATATGAAAAAATCCTCTTTGTAAATCTGCCACAATCACAAAATTCTTTTGCCAATCTTCACAAGGGTTAGTAGATCACAAAATAATCAACATTACTCCACTTTTCAATAATCATCACCAAAGCATTTAATTGCACAACTTCCTTATCTCTCCTAAAACCACTTGTACCATAAAATAAAATATATAAAAACATTGCATAATCTTTTCACTCTCAAAAAAACTTATACCATAAAATAAAATAAATCACAATATTGCATACCTTGTCACCTCATGAAATAATTAATCCTCTTGAAAAAGAACAAGACAAACTTCACTTTTGGAACCCCTTTGAAAAATCAGAAATATCTCTTTACACAAACCTTATTTATCCTTCTAAACAAGTTATTCAAATAGCCCTTGAAATACGATTTTCGATGATATATAATATGCCCACTTTCTGAAATAAATTGAAACCTTTATTATATATATATATATATATATATATATATATATATACATATATATGCCAACCTCCATTAATTGCACATAGGTCAGCCCTCCATTAATATAAACTTAGACTTTAAATTTTAATATCTTCATCACAGGAGGTCCTTTTTCGATGAAACAACATTCCACCTTGGCTTTTAAGAAAAGCCCTTTCCACATAAGCCCACCATGGTTTTAAATAAAACCTTTTATTTTGCCTGCCTTAGTTTTCATAATAACCCTGTAAATAGCCATGCTTTCCAAAATATCATAAATGCTTATTTATGAAATATTTTGGCCACCAAAACCAAATGTGATCCATGTGACATCAATGATCCATGTGACATTAATGACAACACAAAATGCCTCAAATTAACTCAAATTTCCAACAATATCCCCCTTTGTCATTGATGGCAACACCTCTAATGCAAACACCACAATCACTGCAAAAACCATCTTTGAGAATCAAAGCTGCTCCCCCTAATTCAATACTCTCTATGGAGGTTACTCCCCCTAACTCAATAATCTCTTTGGAGGCTGCTCCCCCTAACTCAAATCTCTCCTCCTTACTCAAATCTCTCCCCCTTTGACATCAATGGCAAAAGGGACACCTATGGGGCTAAAAGATATAACTCTTAAGCTTAGCCCCCTCACCCCCTTCTCTCTAGAGGTGATTAATTTTGGGGTGGGAGTATATTTACTCCCATATTACTTTTTTCTTTCCTCTATCAACTTACTTCCATGTTTTTATGATATCCTTCTCTTGATGAATTACTTGATCTTCTTGTCTAGAACCTATTTGACCTTATTGCCTTGAACCTGTTTGACCTTATTGCCTTGAACCTGTTTGACCTTCTTACCTTGAACCTATTTGGAATTGAGTCCTACACCATTTTGCAATATGCCCAAAGTTATTGCAATTAAAACACTTGATATTGTAGCCTTTGGATGGTTCCCATATCCTGAATTCATTCTTAAAATAATTTCCATATCCATTCCTTTCTTGAACCTTGTATTGTGAAGCTCTGTTTTCATGACCATTATAACCATGACTTCTGAATTGTGTAGCTCTAAAACAAAAACCATGTTGATCATTTCTTTTGCACTGAAAAAATATATGACCAATCCTGTTACATGAGAAGCAATGTTCCTGAAAATCATACCTTCTTCCTTTGAAGTTTCTTCTAGAAAAATCAAACTTCTTTTATCCATAGACCCTTTCTTGACCATTATCCCTATGATCATTTTCAACTTGTGCATTACATCCTTGAACCTTCTTTGTAGTATCTAAATCCTCTTCCTTAATTTCTTCCTTGCTTTTCTTTTCAATAGTTTCTTCTCCTTTTGAACTTGATTCACCTATCTCAAAACAAGATCCAAACCGAATATTTGGAGCCATAGGAACTTTGGAACTTTCCTCACAAATATTAGGTGCTTCCTTGCTTTCATATTTTAGAACTTCCTTTCCTTTTGAGTGTGATTACCCAAACCTGAAATATGGGATATTTGGTGCTTTGGAATCTTCCTCTTATTTCTCTTCATTTGTGTCAAGTATCAACTTGGCATCCATATCTATAACCTCTGAAATACATGTTTCCTTCTTAGTACAAATATATTGACCTTTTGAGTCATGTGATGGATCAAACTTCTCATGTAGGGAACATCTCAATTCTTTTAGATTCTCCTTAACCTATTGTAGTTGCTCATGGATAACATTGAAGTCTTTCTTTAGATCAACTGAGACATTATCCTCTTGTTTAACTTCTTCCATTTGGAGTGAATGTTATTCTTCTACTTCTATTATTCCATAGAAAAACCCTTCTTCATATTCACTGTCACTAAGATCATTATAATATTCTATAGCAAACAAACTCTCAATATTTCTTTGACCATGACTGTTTCCTTGATGTGTCATCTCATCTTCACTATCACTAAAACCATTGCAATATCTTGATCTGTGATCTCTTTGACCGAACACAAAACATTGTTCTCTTTCACCTTCTATTCCTAGGAATAAATGCTCTTCCTTTTCATCATCTGAATTGTCTCTATCACTATGATCTGAGCTATCACTTGCTTCTACAATGTAGTAAGATTTCGTTGCCTTACAAAAAAGTTTCTTTTTCTCATATCTGTTTTGCTTGAATCTGTCATCTTTGTCATGCTTATGCTTTCCATATTATTTTCTTCTGTGACCCTATTTTTCATCATCACTAATTTCTTCATGTGGACACTTGTATGCATAGTGACCAAGATCACCACACTTGTAGCACCTAAATTTCCTTATATATATATGAAATTCCTTGAGTCCTTATTCTTTTTGATGAAGTTAGCTTCCTCATCATTTTCTAAAACTCTATCTAAATATGAAACTTTCCCTTTCTCTTTTTTTGAAGCCTTGATTGCAATCTCTTTTATTGGAGATTGATGCTTACTTACCTTCATATCATAAGCTGTGAGAGTACCTTGAAATTCTTCCATTGTTAACTTGTTGATATCCATTGTTTTTTCTATTGCTGAAACCTTTTCATCATATTTCATGGGAAGTGATCTCAAAACATTTTGAGTAACTTTTAATTCTTTCATATCAAAACCTAGGCCTCTCATAGTGTTAGTAATATCATCAACTCAAAGTAAGAACTTTGCAATATCTTCAAAATCTTCTATTTTCAATTCCTCAAATATTTTTTTATGAGTTTGTAGTTTTGCCAACTTTACCTTGGAATCTCCTTCATAAGTATTCCTCAACTTGGTCCACATCTCATTAGTTGAAGTACATACCATGACCTTTGCAAAATATGTCTCATGTAGCCCACTCAAAATATAATTCATTGCTCTTACATTGATCTCAACCAATTTCCTGGTAGTCTTATCTTCCTCGAAATCACCTTCAACCTTATACTCTTTTTCAACCATCTACCATATCTCATATCCTTGTGATATCAAGTAGTTCTTCATTATCATGCTTTAGAAAGCATAATTGTTACCATCAAACAATGAAGCCTTATTTGAAGATAATATTTTCTGTGAAGCCATCTGTGTTCTTTGTAGAATCTACCCTCAAGTTGTTAGCCTTTTCGAAGGAACCCAATATGATACCAATTGAAGAACATAAGCTTATACTGAGAGGGGGGGTGAACAGTATAAGATCACTTTTGAATTTTTCTTCCAATTTAATATTATGTTGTGTAAATATAGTAGTATCAATAGCAGTAATCAAAGCAATACATAAAAACCATATAAAATAGAGACACCATAATTTACGTGGTTCACCCAATGTGGGGTACTCCACGGAGAAAATATTTTACTAAAGCTTTCTCAATCAATATATTTGGAAATAACTCCTAATTACAATGTTTATGGATCTCTATCCAAAGGATATGTTGATCCCCTAATCTCAAGTTCATGGATATCTTCCACAGGAGAACTATTTCCCCTTATAATCTGGCTATGTGATCTTCTAGAAGAATTTGTCTCTCTACTGCACTGACTGGTGGACCTCTCTCCACTTGAAGATTCCTCACTTAGATCTGTCTTCAACTGTGTTGGTTGTTGGATCTCTATCCACTGAGACTTTGTCCTTTGTACTCTATCACCTCCAAAGCTCTATCAATAGGCTCACTAAGAACCTGATCAATAGGCTCACATAGAACTTGCATAATAGGCTCACTAAGAACCTGATCAATAGGCTCACACAGAACCTGCACAATAGGCTCACACAGAACCTACTTAACAAGCTCACACAGAACTTGTCAAATCTTCTCAAGCAAGATCACCAAGAACTTGCCCAATTCTGCTCTAGCAAGCTCACAAATAACTTATCCAATTCTGCTCTAGTAAGCTCACCAAGAACTTGCCTAAATATTCTCTAGCAAGCTCACCAAGAACTTGCCCAAATATTCTCTAGCAAGATCACCAAGAACTTGTCCAAATTTTCTCTAGCAAGCTCACCAAGAACTTGTCCAAATATGCTCTACAAATATTTCCACAAAGCTATCCACAAAGCTATCCCAAAACTGTCCTCAAATTTATCCCAAAGGCCTTCTCAAAGGCTCAATCAATCATGCTCAAGTAGTACTCAAAATGAACTCAACAATGAATGGCAATCTCAACTCAAATTAACATCATAGAAGCATAAAGAGAATTGTTAGAGACTCGATATGTTCTAATCTCACTCTCAACCCAAATCAATATCAACTCAACTCATAGAAGCATAAAGATAATTGTTAGAGACTCAATATGTTCTAACCTTAATCTCAAATCAACATAGAATGATGGAATAGTTTATTTCATAGAACTTGAATAATCACTCCACACATCACTTGAATAGGCTCAATCAAATCAACTCAACCAATCATCACAAGGGATAACTCTTTCTCACAAAATACTAATCCAAGTATGCATCAACCAACTAAAATATTTCCAACAATGCTCAAACACAAATATTACATAACAATGATACTCACGTTCTTTTCTAAACTCAAGTTCTTTTACAACCAATGGAATTCAACCACTCTGCTTATAACACAAGGTTTAAACACAACTCTCAGTTTAAAAAACCTTGATGCATTCAATCAACCACTTTTAAAAAGGAAACCACAAACAATCCTTTTCCCTCCAATGATATTTAAGAAATCAACCACCATAAACAATCAATAGAAGAATGTGCCCATACATTTTATGAATATGAAAAAACCTCTTTGTAAATCTACCACAATCACAAAATTCTTTTGCCAATCTTCACAAGGGTTAGTAGATCACAAAATAATCAACATTACTCCACTTTTCAATAATCATCACCAAAGCCTTTAATTGCACAACTTCCTTATCTCTCCTACAATAACTTGTACCATAAAATAAAATAAATCAAAACATTGCATAACCTTTTCACTCCCAAAACCACTTATACCATAAAATAAAATAAATCACAATATTGCATACCTTGTCACCTCATGAAAAAATTAATCCTCTTGAAAAAGAACAAGGCAAAATTAACTTTTGGAACCCCTTTGAAATATTAGAAATATCTCTTTACACACACCTTATTTATCCTTCTAAATAAGTTAGTCAAATAGCCCTCGAAATAAGCTTTCCGACAATATATAATATGCCCACTTTTCGAAATAAATTGAAACCTTTATATATATATATATATATGCCAACCTCCATTAATTGCACATAGGTCGGCCCTCCATTAATTTAAACTTAAACTTTAAACTTTAATATCTTCATCACTGGAGGTCCTTTTTCGATGAAACAAAATTCCACCTTGGCTTTTAAGAAAATCCATTTCCACATAAGCCCACCATTGTTTTAAATAAAACCTTTTATTTTTACTGCCTTGGTTTTCATAAAAACCCTGTAAATAGCCATGCTTTCCAAAATATCATAAATTCTTATTTATGAAATATTTTGGCCACCAAAACCAAATGTGATCCATGTGACATCAATGATCCATATGACATCAATTGCAACACACAATTCCTCAAATTAACTCAAATTTCCAACAAATAATCCCTGACAGCAATAGTCACAACATCAGAACTATTATACACAATTGGAATACTAAAAAGGGAATAAAAAAGGACATCTAGATTAGAGAATTGAAGAAATTGAAGAACTGGAAGATATGATAAATGATCATGAAGTCAAAGCTCTTATAGTAAAATTAACATAGCATGAAGACACTAACTATTTTCTTGGACATAATATAGGAAAAGAAGAAGAAGATCCATAGTGAAGACTAAAGTCTTCAATACCCAAATAATATAATACATGGGGTGTTAGAATATATTACATTATTTGGGTCATGTAAATGTACCACCTTTGGTACATAACTAGAGCAGGGGATTACTTTAGGACATAGTTAGCAAGTTACTTCAAGTATTATAATAAATGCACAACTGTCTATGTGCATGTTAGGAAGAGTGTTGGCTAAGCAATACATATTTATATATAAAGGGCCTCATGGTGAGTGTTTACATATAGTTGTAGGTAGTAATAGAGATACTCTGCAAGATCACCATATAGATTAGTCATGAATACAATGTAGTTCTTATCATATGTTTTGGAATGTTCATTTCCTCCATATAGCATTGTATCATTTTTTTCATTTACCATTAGTAGCATATTTCAACATGTTACTTTTTAACATATTCTATATCTTGTGATTGCATTCTCCCTTGGATCGTAGCATCAAAAGCTAACAAGGAGGTCATTTTTTAGGAAAGGTCACTGCCATAAAAATAATAAGAGTGCGATACTATTGGCCTACTATCTTTGTTGATACTTTCAAGGTAACAAGAGCATGTGAAAAGTGCCAAATATATGTAGGGAGGAATATAAATTCTTCATTCCCCCTTAGGACGGTCCAAGTTGAAGAACCTTTCCAGTAGTGGGGATTAGATTTCATTGGAGTCATAAATCCTAACTCTTTAGTAGGTCATAAATATATTTTGACTACTACAGATTACTTTACAAGATGGGTTGAGGCGGTTCCAACCAAGAGATTGGACCAATATGTGGTAATTGAATTCATGGAAAGCCTAATCACAAGGTTTGGTCTTCCTAAAGCCATAGTAAGTGATAATGGTCCTAATTTTATAGGTGCAAAGTACATTGAGTTTGCAAGAAAATATGATATAATTTTAAAGAATTCCTCTAACTATTACCCTCAAGGGAATGGGTTAGCAGAATCCACTAACAAAAATTTGCTCAAAATTTTGAAAAGAGCACTGGAAAGCAACAAAAGAAGTTGGTATCTCCTCCTAGAATAGGCTCTATGGGCCGACAAGATTACTATCAAAAAGTCTACCAAGACATATCCTTATGCATTAGTGTATGTAAAAGAGGCTATTTTGCCTACTCATCTGGAGATACCAGCTCTAATATTGGCCAACCAAGATGATGAATCAGATCAGAACCCAATAGAAGCTAGATTAATGCATCTCCTATAGTTGGAGGAAAAGAGGACTAAAGCATATGAGAATTTCTAGAAGCACTCCATTGGCACCAAGGAATGGTTTGATAAGAAGGCCAAATTCAAAAAATTCAAGGTAGGTGATTCAGTCCTAAGGTGGAATGTAGAGAAATCCAAACCAGGAAACTACAAAAAAGTTTGATTCTTTCTAGGATGGTCCATTCAAGGTAACAAAAGTCAAGGAGAACAATGCTTTCCAACTCCTAGATCAAGAAGGAAACCTACAACCGATATCGATCAATGGATATCATCTAAAGTTATACTTTGAATAAAAGGTTCCTTTTCATGTAACATATGTACATATTTGTATCATATTTTCTTTCTTTTAGTTTTCTATACAAAGAAAAAAATAAGAGCAACAACTCATAACACATTCCTAGCTAGAGGTCAAAATATTCAAAACAAAAATTGTGCTCTGCACCACTACATGTTTTGTGCCACCCTCAAGAAGGATAAAACAAAGAGGATTCATGAGTAGCAACATGTTCTATGGCACAACCAATCAGCGAACGAAGCATCATTCATAAGCCATGCCATTATTTTAGTCATTTTTAAATTTTGAAGCATGCATCATAGTAGTGGCTCATCTACCACATTAATGATGGGGAGCATACATACAAGATATTTAAAGCTTAGAATTTGATTGTTGTTTATTTTGAAAACAGTGCTAAGTCCTTGAAGAGTAGTAATAGCATATTGAGACAAATTTGTAGGGTGACAAAGAAGGGCCATTTTTAGCGATTTTCTCAAAAATGGTGTTGAAAGCTGCAAAGCAAGTTACTCAATAGGAAAGCAATGAAGTGCAATGCTATATCAATAAAGTACAAGTAGTAGCAGATACAAAAATGATGTGGAGAATAAGAAATGGGCTCATATGAGAAGTCGATGATAAATTTCAACGAGGGGAACCATTGAAAGTTCAAGGTATTTGCACCATCCACTCTTTTTTGTCTTTCTATATCTGTGATTCAGTACATCCTTGCCTAGTGTTAATATCTACTATAATAAAGTTCTACGACCCTAGGTTTAAAGTAGTGAAGATAGCTAAAGGTAAAACCCTTTTCAATATAACCACTCAAGCTTGTCAAGATATTTTTGCTATGGGTAGAGACCCACCTATGAATCCTAAACCCTTCGACCCGCAAGGCCAAGCTAAGTATTATTCACTATAGGATCATTCTCAGAATGGTGAGCCTTTTATAAAATGGGTTTACAACTAGTTCAAAACTATAAAATCTAGGGATGCTTTACCTAAAACCCCAATTACCATCGAGCATTTTGCCAACCTAGAACTCTTTACCATGTTATCTTACCTAGAAGGTTTGGATTATGATAAATATGTAAGAGATTGGAAGATAGCCACTATTTATTGCATATCTAATGAAAAATGTATAAAGCACCAATGGGATATGATAATAGTAGACCAATTTACTTTGATTGGCTGACCTACCTTTCTAAGAGAATACATGAGCAACTGGTGACCATGAAGAGAGGTTCAGAGACCCCCTCTTTTAGACATTGCTCTAACCTGATGTGGATTTTCCTTAGCGCTATAAGGCAAGAGATGCCTTGGATTCTAGTAACAGATAAAAATGATAATGGGGATCCTATACCGATCTACACATGGACAAGCCATATGAGAAATATTGAGTCTTACTATAGATTCAATATGGAATTTTTGGGGCCAACCCTAAAAATCATGTATAGCCAATGTCCCAAAATGCCTCCTTTGGCTAAAGAATTATTGTGAACAAAGCAAGCCGAGGAAGGAGATTGGTATATCTTGACTGAGGGTACAGTCATTAGACTTTATGGCTTCACCGAGAAACCATTTCTACTACCCCACTTTATCACCAACAGAATGTTGGCCTTAGAATATTTGAGACAAGCTGATTTCATCAACGTCACCTTCGACACCAGTAAGGGAAGAAAAGGGACATTGATTTACCCTCGCAATGTGGATGATATTACTGTGACCAAAAAGGGTCAACATGAACAAATTGCCTAGTATTTGGAAAATCTTGGTCTTATGTATATTCCACAAATATGGAGATACGATCCAGATAATAAGTTTTTAGAGAAAAATGTTGCCCTCAATGGAGAGAGCCCTTAAATTTGAAAGGACTTTGAGGCCTCATTTTGAGAAGGACAGAAATAACAAGGAAATTTTCCCATTAGAGTGGAATGTTAGCAAGATGGAGCAACTCCCTCCTTGGAGAGACTTTTATGAGCAATTAGTCAATTATGATCCTGAAAATAACAAGACCCATCAGTTGAAGGAAACCAAAATCAAAGAGATGGAGGAAAAACACCATTGGTATGAGGGTAATATTATGGAATGGTGGAATATGAGAGTAGAAATATGCAATATAAGGGTCGGGTTCAGTTGTCAAGCAGATACTAATTTTTTTGAGTCATATGACAAACATATCAATACTTGGAAGGCCAAAAATGGTAGAATCCTAGTATTGAGCTACAAGAGAGCAAGAGTAAAAGGGTAAAATAAATATTAAGTACCTCCAAGATATCCCTCTCCACCTTCACACCAAGATATTAAGGAAACTACAATGGATTCCCCACTAGTAACTAAGGAAACTAAGACAACTTTTAAACCTTCACAATAACAGTTGCATCAATACTTTGTGGGTGTTGTAATGATGAAAAAGATGCATTATTTTGGTGGTGGCCTAGGTAAAAATGAAATAGGAAATATAGAGAATGTCCAGATAGAGAAAAGGCCAAAACGTCTTGCCTTAGGAGGGGAATCCTCTTCACAAGATCCAGTGGGAGATAAAGTAGAGGATAGCTTTGTGCTTACTCCTATGAAATTTACCATTGCAATCCCTGCAAAGCCATCCCTAGTTTTAGAAATATTGCAAGTGGCACAACATCAATATGACTCTAAAAAGGATAAACCTATGGTGCCTATTGTATTCAAGAGGAAGGAAAAGGATTCATTAGGGGAGGCCAAGAAAGAAGTTAGTAAGAAGTAGAAAATGGATCAAACACGAGTAGTTGAACAATCTCCAGTGCCAACTACAGAGTAGCCAATCCAACAGACACAACAACAAGGTGTGGACAACATCTTTCAACAGTCTACTTTGGTAGGTAGAGGTATGATCTCTATCCCTTCTTCTCCTTCTCCTTTTCCCAAAGAAATCCCCCTCCCATTCTCAAGAGCAAATGGAACAAAAAGTATCATCCCCACCTCATAGTTCACCACCATCCTCACTAGTTGTCACATCATCTCAAGTCAATCCATCTCCTCCACATTCACCAAAAATCCTAGTATCATCATCACCTACTCGCACTCCTTCACCCCCAAAATCATCACTAGTTGTATCAAGAAGGGGAAAAACACTTCCATATTATCCACCTCATCCCATGGTTGTAACATCCATTACTATTTCAACACCAACTACAACCTCTACAATAAGCACAAATTCCACCATCATTATAGTTGCTTCATTTCCATCTGTGCTAGGTCCATTTTTCTCCTCACTCATAACTGCTTCCACTCTCACAAATCATCCTACAACTTCTTTGCAGAAGGTGAAGAATGTTTCATAGAAGGTACAAAGTTTTTGGGGTAAGAAATTAGCCTGGCCTTCAAAAAATACCACTCAAAGGAGAAATACCATGATTTTTATCCTATGGCTAGGCAAATAATAACTATCTCCCTCACTCCTCTTGTCAAAAAACCAAAGGAAAATATGACTGTGAAATATTATTAGCTGGAAGAGCATACTAAATATATCACTCAATTGCCCTTGGAGGATGAATTAGTCATAGCTAAGGCTCATCTTGAGACCATTTATGTCCAGATTGATATTTGCAAAGAGAAATATGAAAAATTAGAGGAAAATATTGAAAGGTTGGAGAAAAAAATCAGCAACCAGAAGAAGGTGGAGAAGGCTATGAGAAATGAAGCCAAGAGTTGGCAAAACAAATACCAAGAGGCCATCAAATTCAAAGAGCAAGCTGAAGAGCTGAAGAAGAAGAATGAGGCCTAGGTCAAAGAGATACAAGCCTTGAAACAACAACTTCAAGTTGAAAAGGCTAGAGCTACAGGTTTCTCTAAAGACAAGGTCAAACAGATCAAGAAGCAAATGTGGTATGAAATTCTAGAGAAGTGCTCAAAAATCTAGCCTATGATTGATTACATGGATGAGGCCAGCCATTTATTGTAGGAAACCAAGGAAGACTTGGATAAGTTTAATGAAGAGCTACAACCCATGGTGATACAAGCAGAGCAGATATACAAGCTATCTAAAAATAAATTCAGTGATGTCACCAAGCCCATCCCAAATAAGGTATGGAATACTACGAGATTAGTGGCCAAGATTATAATCAAGAAAAATAAGCTGCTCCAGAAGGGATGGTTGCTGATAGATAAAATTGAAGGTAAGTTGTAGGAGATTGTGGATGTCAACAAAGAAATGATGCAGTATGGTTTTGGAGGGTTTTAGAGTGAAAATAACATCCTTTTATCAGAAGAAGACCTCTAGACCAACATAGGTTCAATCATGCAGGATGAGTCTAAAATAGATACCTAGGAAGACCTAATCAATCAGGATCAAGTTTCTCAACTAATAAAAGACTTAACCAAGCTCAAAGATTTAATGGAAGACTTGGTGAATAAGGGACATTCCATGTCCTATGAGGAAACTGCCAAACTAGAGTTTACCCATAAGTAGCTTAAGGAAATGACCAATCCCACTAAATCAGCCTGGGACCAAGCATTAGAAACATTGAATCAAATGATTCAATTATTTGGAATAGAAGCAAAACTAGAGGTTGAAGAAGAGGAAGAGGTTGATGAAGAGGAAGAGGTTGATGAAGAAGAAGCCAAAGAGGAAGAGAAGAAAGATAATGAAGATGAGGAACAAGAAATAAATGATGAAGAGATGCACCAAGAGGAGGGTGACCAGGAGGAAGAGAATGTAGAAGACATTGAGAAGGTGCAAGAAAAAGAGATTGAAGAATAGGATCAATAGGAAAGGGTGCAAGAGTAAGGAAATTTTGCTGCAAAATAAGCTAAAGTGTTTTGAATACCATAGCTAGTAGAAGAGTCGTATATGCATGTTTTGTAAGTTGTTTTGATCCTAATAATGTTAGAAGATAGTCATGAAGCATGAACCTATGAAAAGATATGTAAAATTCATGATGCTGAGTTGCAAGGAGAGCCATGTTCTGACTGAGTTTATAAAAGGGGTACATTTTTTTGTAACTTAAGCAAGACTAATCTGGTGAAAGGAGTAATCCCCTATAGAAATGATCTACATTTTACCTCTTGCATGGTTTCCATGTGAACAGTTATGCTCTAAGCATCTTCACAAATATTTGAGAGTATGGATGTCACAAGGAAGTTATTCTATGAAGCATAATTTGCAGATGGTTGGAGTCTATCCTATCCTTCATTTCCCTTCATCCACTCATCCCCTTCACTGCATAGTTTTTCCTCCCTCCATTTCATTCATTCATATTTTCCTTAAAAATCCCACTCCATTCATTCATCCCACTTCACTACCATTAACTCATATTATTTTGACTCCTGATGCCCAATGGATAAGACTCTAAGTTCTCAAGATTTGCGAGCAAATTCCCCCAAGAGGTGCCAGAATGTAGGCCCAAAAGGCCACATACTTAGGAAAATTTGTAAAATTTTCTAAGTCCTAAAGAGTGCTCCAAACCGTGACAATAGTGTAGTGTAGCATGTTCTATGTTGTGGTCAACTTAGTCAAACTTGCACTTCACATTTCTTAAATCGTAGATCAGAGCACAAAATATGATGAAGCATATTGTAGCAAGGTTGTTACTCTGTGTGGCCTAGAACATGATTCTATGCCACGATCAGCGTAGTCAAACTTAACAAGTTTTCTATCCAAATTGTAGCTCACAATACAGTTCTATAGCACATGATCTAGTACATGTTCTACATAGCATGGCTCAACGTATTGATCTACACAATGGTTAGTACAATCAAACTCAGTAAGTCGATTATTCAATTTGTGGCCCAAGACATGGTTCCATATTGCATGATCCAACACATGCTATACAATGTGTAGCTCAACACATTGTCCTACATCATGGTTAGCATTGGTTAAAATTTTAAGTTTATGATTTAAATTGTGGGCTAGGAAACCATTCTAGAACATGGTTTTATACCACAACCCAAAAAAATAAAGAGGTTATCATGAATATCAGAGCGGTCTAGAACATGGTTCTACGTTGTGTATCCTAGAACATAGTTTAAAATGAACATGACAAGGCTCCTTTGCTCTAGCCCATGATCAAAGTAGTCAACCTTTTCAAATGAGAGCTTTGAGGAGCAACCTAGAATGTGGTTCTATACCACTAAAGAGTAAGAAGAAGGAAGGATGTGATCATCTCTAGACCACAAGGTGTTGCATACCATGAATGAGTGTGCCAAGATTCTAATGATCTAATCTCAGTCGTTCAACAAGATATCAATGGCCTACATGCAATATGGTTTGAGTCACATATAAAAGTGAGATTTGACTTAGCATAGAGTAGTATACTATTGTTCAAAGTTTTTGAGTTGAAGTGAGCAAGAAGATGAAGTGATAGAGAATCAAGAACCATGAGTTGATTTAGTTGTAGATCTATGATGAGGTAGCCATGGCAAGAATTATGGATGATCTTGATTTTATATTGACTCGATCTAGAGCTAGAAGCCATGAAATCTGAATGACTTGTAGAAGCCAAGTTGCAGAGGAGCGAAGGATCACACATATTTCTTCTTTCTTCAAATCAAATAGGAGGCTACCACCTCAACATCTTGTTGATCTGGCATTTCAACTTCCTTGTAATGTTCTCATTCTTTCAAATCTTTTAAAATATGCAAAACTATAAATAGAGGTTAAACCCTCACTTTCAAGGGTTGGATCTAAAGTGTTTTCTTGCCCTATTGTGTATACTTTATGTAAATCAATAGAAGGAGCATTACTTGGATGTTTACCTTAGACTCTAGTATTCTTTCTATGTGGATTATCAATTTTGAAGTCATTTTTGCTACTGTTGTTATGGTTAGTTTATTCTATTGATATTGGATTGCTAGCTCTAGAGAAAATTGAAATGCTTCATTTCTAGAATGTATGCTTGTGAAGAATTCTATTTCTATTAATTTGAGTGTCAATCTAATTTTGCTACTTGGATTATTGATGCCCTAGATGTTTGAAATAATTCTTGAAGTATGCATATGTGCTTTACTGATAAATATTACTGAGTTTTAAATGTTTTTAATCACAAGTGTTGTCTATTGGAATTGAGTTATCAGAGGTCCCCTGTAGATGCCTATGCTATTAGCTTTATCCATCCACTATTAAATCATTAATTTTCTAACCCTAATCCTATTTCTATCCCTATATTTATACATTTAACTGAGCTTAAATGAGTCAACACTCAAATTAGTTGACAAGGTATACCAACCTACTCTAGAGGTTGGGTTAAAGAAATATTTAACTCATCCAATATTGGGGTTTGGGTTGTGATTAGTGGGTGCATGCATTTCAAATAATTGTAGTTGATAGTCACAGTTTTAATATTACCTTGATGTCAATTTAGACCCCAACATTATCCAAACTGAGAGAAATGATTTTTCCTCTTTTGATGAGTTTTCCTTGCAGTCTAAAAACAAAATTAAGAGCCTAACTTCAAACAACTGTAAATCCATCAATATTTATTTAAGAATATATATTCAAAATTTATTCAAGTGACCAAATATTTTTTTAGTATTCAATAAGATCTACACAATGATGTAAAAATCTTCTGAAAATGATTGTTAAAATATTGATATAATTTTTTTTCTTTTGAAAAAAATTTCATGCATCCAAAAACTAACATAAATAATCCAACTTCAAATAACTATATCTTTCTCAATACACATCATAATTTAACAAACAAGCAATATTTTTTTGGTACTAAACATTATCTACACAATGGTGTAAAAATATTCTAAAAATAACAACTAAAATATATGGATCTTGCAAAACAAGACATTTTACTAAAAAAGTGTCCTAACTCTACAAAACATACCCCACCTTGCTAGAATCACTGCTATGAGATCACTTATTATGAATCTCTATTCTCATTAACAATAAACCATTAATTTATATGCATAAATATCAGCATGCATCCACTATAATAATACACACAATAAAATAGAGATATATAATACCCTTGAGGTAGGGCAACACTAAAAGTATTCCTTAAGAAATCTCTCCACAATATCTTCAAGCTCCATTAGCCAGGACTATTACAAAGAATATTTGATATGACTTATATTCCCACCCTTGCCTTTATATAATACTTAAAATTATATTTCATAACTATTCTATGATAATATTTATGATAATATTCTCTAACAGTTATACATATGATTCTATGACAATATTCTCTTATCTATTCCTTGACATGTGGTCTTTTTCATAAATTCCATATGGTACAATAACATATGCCAACATGAATTACACTAATGGGGTACATAATAGAGACATTCCCCACATTCCTATCCCTAGGTACCTAACATGAAGAAGCATGAGCAAAATTATAGCCAACTAGAAAACATACCTTTATAGTAGTGAAAGCCTTGGAAGCCTTCTGATTTTATTTTTTAAATTTCAATGTGGTTGTGTTTGTCCAACAATCAAATTTCCATACATATTTTTATTCCCTCAAAATCCTTTTTATTCCCTTTCAAAAGAATGTTCGATTGTTGGTGAGGCATGCATTTCTTGCAAAATAAAATCTTGTATTTGATATTCTGGGGGAATAAACAATCTATCATAATGTATTAAGTTGTGACCATCCCAACTATATCCAAGGCATTAGTTGGGATCTACTTGAAGTTTGGTGATCAAAGTTTGCAAGCTAGAATCCTTGGCTACTTATTCTATGATATTATTAATCCATTGAGCGATTGGGGAAGATATAGCATTAATCCATTGCATGATTATTATACACTTTTCCTTACAAGGAAAAGTTCCTCCATTGGTAATCATGACTTCAAATAATTTACAAGAATTAATATAGCAATATTCCTATTTGGCCACCCTTGGGTCAATGAAATTATGGGTGCTCCTAGAATCAATGAGAATTATGACTTGTTGCCCTTTGAAGTGTCCTATCACCTTCATGGTTTGGGGAGTTGATATTCTTGCTAAGGCATGCACCAAAATTTTTGGTTGGGATTCTTCTTGAATGTTAGGATGTTCTATATGTTACTCATCATGATGATCCTCTTCCTTAGAATATTTAATGGTTATTGCCTCATCCACATCCAAAAAAAAAAACTTTTGCACATGTATGCCCTGGTGAATATTTTTCATCACGATTATAACATAGGCTCTATGCTTGATTAGCATCCATTTCCTCCTTAGTTAATTTCTTGATAGGAGAAGATTTATTACTATTATTTGATGTAAACTTGGATGGAAATGTGGGTTTGGCTTGTGGAAATTTAAATGACCTCCTTTGAGATAAAATTTTTCTTGTACTAATCTCGTCAATCCTATGTCTTGCATTATAGACTTGGATTTAAACACTTTTACTTATACCTTGATATCATCCTCCAATCCATTGATAAAAACAACTTTGAAAAAACCCTTCATTTAGCCTCTTTGTCCTATTATCCAATTTCTCAAATTGAGTTTGATATTCTTGGATAGTAGAGGTTTGCTTCAATTTGGTTAAGGCTCATGTAAAGTCCTCATACTCAGTAGGACCAAAATGAGTGAGTAATTGGGACTCAAAATCTTCCAAAAAAGGGTCTAAAGTTGTGTTTTGTAATCATTGATATCATTGTAGGGCCTCAAATTCAAAGTTAAAATATGCCATGGTGACCCACAAATATTGGAGTACATTATGAAGTTTAAGAACTTGATCTGCTCTACACAACCAACCATTAATGTCCTTTCCATAAAACTTGAAAAGTCTAATTTAGGCATCTTAATATGCCATGGAGGCTATATACCAAAATGATCAGCTTGATGAGATGATCACAATAAGCTATATCCCACAACCGTGTTTTTTTGGCACCCAAGAATTTTTTCTAGGGAAGTATTGTCTTCAAGTGGTATTTTTTTCTCCTGGAGTCTTGGTTCACTTAGAAAATTGACTTTTGTTCAACACCCCTTAAGCAAGCTAAGCAATGTCCATTACTAACAATTCTATCTGACTCTATAAACTAAAAATTGTTCTGACTAAATCTATCTTATCTATTACTAATTATATAATTGGTAATCTCATAACCAACTCTGTCTAAACTATTATAACTAATATTTTATTGTTACTAACATACCCTATATAGACTATTACTAAATTTACAACTAATAATTGCGCTACCAAACTCTATCTAGACTATTATTGACTAATAGCTTACTGTTATTGATATCGTGACGGTTATTCTTATCACCATTTTTTTATTGTCTATTTTTTTTAGTTAATTTGGTGATAGTGTAGTGATAAGGATTAATATTATATTCTCTAATATTATTCCTTTCACATAGATCATGATGTATTGCATTTAATACCCACACGGATCATGCATATTAAATGTCTATTTGTAAAGATAGACATGCCTATAAATATGTTTTTTATTGAATACAATTGGAATGTTTTTCATGGTGTCATTCTCGTGTTTTTCTCTTGAGTGTTCTTCCCACATAATTGGTATCAGAGAAAGGTGCAAGGGTTTTTAGAAAGTATCCTCTTCCTGAGACTATATTGGTTCAAAAAGGAATGAGAACTCCAACCCCTGGATATTTATGGGTGAACACTCTTTCCCTGCCATGAACACTTTCGAGCACTCCTATTTTTGAAAACTCTCAGTTGAGGTCCCTCTGACTCCCGATCCTCAACTAGCTAGGGTTTCTATGACTCCTGGCCCTCAGCTCTTGATTTAAGCATTCATCTTGGATTTATCATTTTCTAACATTATTTTCTTATGACCATCATCCATTTTTGTAGTTGATGGTATGATGTCGATTTTGACCATTTCACTTATCAACCTCACCATGAAACTTCAACAATTCCATGTAGAAATGATTGCTAATTTTCAATAACTTCAAGCTAAATCGCTGCCACTACTGACAAAGATATCACTGATGAAGAACCAAATCTTGAAATAGTTCTAGATATTGAAGAATTTGTAGCAACACCTAAAATTGAACTAGGGTCTCTTTGTGACATGCCCAGTGTCTTACCACTAGACGGTGTTGCTCCTATTGATATTGAATATGTTTTTGTTATATATTAGGCCCCTCTAGATGTTGTAGATTCAAACTCACTAGAAGTCATTGTAGTTGAAGAACAAGCTAATATATCTACTGCCATCATCGTGCTTGCTACACTTTGTGGCCTACCTGTTCATCCACAATCTCTTAGCTATCATTTTCTTGATCGACAATTCTTCTCTCAAATGCTGGTTTTATGTTTTTGGCCCCCATCACAAAAAAAATTAGCATCTTTGTGCATTTCACGTCTTGATCCGATGTCTTCATGGATTTGGAGTTCCAATATTATTTTTTTGGTATTATTTCGTTGCCACTACCGCTTTATTGGTTCTACAATTTCATGCACGTCCTCTCATATTTTGTTTGCTTGGTGATTCCTCGACCCTGCATCATTTTCCTACTGATCGGCCTTGGTCGTGGCCTCCACCACTTGTTCTACCCATTGACCATGGTCCACCAAGCTCGTCATTTTTAAATGCACAATTTATTCACTAATGATGGTATTTTTAAATGCCCAATATATTTCATTAATGATGATATTTATAAATGCACAATTTATTCATTAATGATGGCATTTTTAAATGCCTAATTCATTTCATTAATTATGGAATTTTTAGATGAACAATTTATTCATTAATGATGGCATTTTTAAATGCCCAATTTATTTCATTAATGATGGCATTTTTAAATGCGTAATTTATTTCATTAATGATGGCATTTTTAAATGCCCAATTTATTTCATTAATGATGACATTTTTAAATGCGCAATTTATTTCATTAATGATGGCATTTTTAAATGCGCAATTTATTTAATGATTTTTCTTCCCTTTGGAACGCATTGGAGTCCAATGCTTCTATGGTGGGAAGGAATCATATGGATTAATATTATATTCTCTAATAATATTCCTTTCACACGGATCTTGATGTTTTGCATTTAATACCCACACAAATCATGCATATTAAATGTCAACTTATAAATGCAGACATGCCTATAAATATGTTTTTAATTGAATACAATTGGAATGTTTTCATGGTGCCATTATCGTGTTTACCTCTTGAGTGTTTTCCCACATCATGTAGTCTCCTTAGTATGAAATTTTTTTTGTGGTGTGTTTTTTTTACATTCAATATAAACAAAAATAGGGTACTCTAAGTCAGGGTGTATGTACCGTCCATAACCGTATGTTATACTACATCGATGAATAATAGTGCTTAGAATATTTTAGGCCACTACTCAAGGATTCCATGCATATCCTCGAGCACACTACCTACCTCACTAAAAATATGAGAGGATCTTCGAAAATGTTGTGTTTGATTCACTATGGAAGTGTTGGCAGTTTTGTACTTTGCCACATTGGGATTTTTTGTTTTATTTTGATGGAGCAATTTTGGATTGTAATGCAACAATATTTGTCTTAAAATATTAATGCGGCACAATTTCATGTGTTATTTTTCTATTTATATATATACCCTTTTTCGTGAAAGTGATGAATGTTTAAAGGGGGAAAACCAATGGAGAACTTCGTAATAAATTCAAATTCACAATGATTAAAAGCACCAGGAATTGGAGATGCCTTTGGCTCTATATACTTTGTCAAAAGGAAAAGGGAAGAAGCATTTTTGGCTAAGGACCAAAATATTTAAAAAGGGAGAAGGTATGGAAAACGCGTTCACCCCAAATATGGGGTGAAAGATCCGTTCACCCCTCCTTGGATTGAATGTCTTCTAAAAAGGATTTAAAAATCGTGCATCACCCGTCGTCTAAAATTTATGTTGGTGAAAGACGTGTTCATCCCAAATATGGGGTGAAAGCTCTATTCGCCCTACCTTGGGGTGAACGTAATATAGAAGGCAATATAAGGAAGGCATAAAAGACGCGTGATAAAATGAAATCGTGTTCACCTTGGTCAAGGGGAAACATCCTGTTTGCCTCTTCCAAGGGCGAATGTACCCCAAGGACAAAATGAAAACACGCTCACCCTGGTCGAGGGGCGAACATCCCATTCACCTCTCCCATGGGCAAATGCACCCCAAGGACAAAATGAAAATACGTTCACCCTGGTCGGGGGTGAACATCCCGTTTGCCTCTCCCATGGGCAAACATGTTCCTAAAAATGCAATCGTGTGAATATGCCAAGTAATAAGAGATTGGGCGAACGTGATTTTTGTTGAGGGATAAACATAGTTTTTTGAGCAAATTGGACGAACGCAAAAAAAGTTGTTCAGTTGTTAAGTTTTGGCACGGTCCATGAGGACTGTAGTCGTGCAAAAACATATTTTTCCAAGGCATCTAAATTTCAAAGGTTCTCAAAGCAGGTTTTAACAAGCATTAAATAATGGTGGCAACTAGTAACTCGAATTATGAATCCCAAGTGAATAAGAAAGTCGTATTAGAAAAACAAGAGGATTTTCATGATTTCGAAGGTAGGGATGTGTTTTCAAGGCATTGAACATCTCTTAATTTTCTATGCATCGATGCTTCATATGCTGAGTTCCTAGGAATGTTCCCTTGAAAGATGGATTGGTGTTCCAAAAGGATGGATTTTCAATATTTCCAAGGAGAAATTTCCTCATTCCTATTTTTGACCTATGATCATTTTATCTTCATGTACATTTAATGAAAGAGGCAAAAACCTCTATAAATACTACTAAAATTTCTATTGTAAAGGAGGTTGGACATTCTACGATAAAACTTCCTAAGTTCTCTGCATCAATAGAAGAGATTTGGCTTCTAAAATTTGCAAGCATTCTTGTGTATGTGATTTCCTTCTATTTTTAAGCATTTCTATTTATGCTCATGTTCCTACTGTTAAGTTTAAAATTCTATTTCTAGATTTAAAACATTGTTGGTGAGTGAGTGAGTTTTGGAATGCAATCTGGAGGTCGTCTCTATAAAGGTGTGAGTGAAATTCTGCTACCTTTCCCCTACTACATGTTGTTATAAGACTTGGTGGAATTCTTGCTGCTAGTATGTCCCAAATCCTATGCTTTCGACATGTGACCATATTTCCCATTTATTTATGCATTTTCTAATTTCTTTCCTACAAATCTAGTCTTCAACCAATGTAGGATTTATTTTGGGAGTCAAACCTCTCTGGATATTGACATGGAGAACATTCCTTTCCTCTGATAATTCAATGTTGGTTGTGTCTAGGGCACACAAACATAGTTTTTGTTGATTAGGTAGATATTTGATCAATAGTTTTTGGCACACCTGGTGGGACCTCAAAATTTCCACTTTTGACAGTATTAAGGTTTGATGTTCGCCTTTGTGTTGTATAGTTAGAACATCTGGCAACTCGATTATATCCAAAAATCTCTGAATGTGAGAATAGTGGAAGTTGTGTCTCATGAATAGAAGATCGAAGGCCAAAAATCTAGATCATCAAATTGAGTTTTATGAACTTGATATTCAAGGGCTAGGGGAACATCCTCAATTAGCCACTTTGCACCATACATCTTCATTACCTCATACATCCCATATATCATCTGTCACATCATCATGACTAGCCAGTGTATTTTCTACCTCCATAAGTCTAGTTAGCACTGCTACTAGTGTTCCTTAAGCTCCACCCCACACACTAATCCACATGTCTCAAAACCCACCACCACAACAGCCACAACCACCCAGGAAGTTCCCAACATGGAATAGCTCAAGGACCTTAAACTTACAAGCACAAAATCTAGTGCCCCAAGCAACTTTGAAGGCTTTGCCAACCTATTATGGTATTGGTAAAATGGTCTATGAGCATATTCAAGATGTAGCTTCTTTGGCTACAATCCATGGAATAACATATGAATATGTGATGGTAAAGTTGTTGGTGTGGTCGCTAAGAGGGAAATTGTTGTATTGGTATAGATCACTGCAACCTGGTACTATTACTTCATGGGATTAGTTGGTATATTTTTTTATTAAAAATTTTCATGAACAAGCTAACCCATACTCCTTGTTACACCAGTTCACAACAATTCAAAGACATCCACAAGAGGAGATAGTTTATTTCAATGTCAAGTTTGCTCGAAGCTACCAAAGAGTTCCTAATGGTTTGTGGCCCACACATTAACAAGCTATATTCTACTACCTCAGGATGTTTAGCACTAAAATTGATTTGGTCGTGCGATAAGCCAATGTGACTACATTCCCAGACCTGTATACATAGGCATAGAAGGTTGAATCTAACTTAATTATCGTAGGCAGGCTTGCCCCAAAAATGACTATGCCCATTCTTCTTGACCTATCACAGTATTTGTATTCTAGTGTACTTTTGCATCTCATGCCTTCTATGTACCCAATTCACTCATGGAGTTCAAACCTACCTCATATCACTTTGATCCCTGTCCCACAACATTTGATTCCAAGTTTTCCATAGTTATTTGCTCAATCAATACCCAGCTACCATCATCTATTCCTTTTCCAGTATTTTTAGTGCCACCAGTTCCATTACTGTTACCTGCACCGCTAGCACCTCTATATTTTATAGCACCATCCGCATCATCTAATATTGATCCTTTCATGGCATTATTACAATAAGTGAATTCTAATAATTCGACCTTAAGGATGATATCAAAAAAGCTTACAACGGTGATAAAGAAACAAGTCAAGGCCAAGTTTTGATCAAGGAGATTCCAAATGCCATTAATTACTCGATAGTAGGCATCCACTGGTAGAGGCCCTAAGAATATCACAATGGTGCTAGCAAATGAGGAGACCAGATCAACATAAAAGGTATACTAGTGTTCAACGTGCAATGATCCTCATGGAGAAGAAACTTGCATGGTGCATATGAATTATGTGCACATGCTTACAAAGAGTTTGGTTGGAGGATAAGTTAATATGATCAGGGAATTTGATCACGAATTTATGATGCCATATTTGGAGCAAGTTTTGGTTCTTACGATATTTGGGAAGAAGCCAATAATTGTAGATCCAACTATGCTTAAACCTTTGAAGGTGCCTATAGAACCTAAGAGGCCAGATAAATTAGGGCAACCTCCAATAAAGGCACCTAGTTTAAGGGCTAGGGAACAATATTCTGTCAAGTTAAGAGATTTACTGCCTAAGCAAACTCGAAAAAATGTGCAAACAAAGGCATCATCTTCACAACCTGCAAAAACTACCCAAACGCATAACGAAATGAAATAAAAAGCCAAAGAGTGACTCAAGTACCCATCATTGACCAAGAGGTAAAGGGTAGAAGCTACTTAGTAGTATCGGGACAAGTATGAGCAGGTTATAGAAGAAAAGGCTCTAACCATTTCACAGTATAATATTATGGAAGAAATGAAGAAGATATCCATGAAGGTGAGCCTATATGATGCACTACAGTTTCCTCGACAAGTTGACCTATTGTAGGAATATTTAAATACCGCTAAAGTTCAAAATAAAAACCCTTCCCAAATAGTGTTGACGCAAGCGCTACCAACCTCGGTCATTGGGAAGAACATGTCACCCCCATTTTATTTATCCCTCAAAATGGAAGGGTGGATTGTACACAATTGTATGATTGATTCTGATGCTACAACTACTATCATGCCAAATGCAGTATGTGAGGTGATGCAGATGGAATATATACAAGAAGTAGTCCAGGAGTGTTGCAGCTAGATGGGACTTTGGTCAAGACAGTGGGAGTAATCAAATATATTCCCATTGTCCTTCATAGTATGCCATAAATCACTATCATCCAGGAAGTAGTAGTGGTTGATCTAGAGCCATACTTTAGTATGTGTCTCTCAAGGGAGTTCACAGCTAAGCTGGGAGGTTACATTTCCTTAGACTACTCGCATTTGAATATCCCATTTAAAGGAAAGAGAATTCACATATATAATGAAAAGCCATCAACTTTTCATATTGAGAAGTTGGAGGAAGAAGAAAATCCCCCAGAAGCAGTCAATATGATGACTAAGGAGTTAGAAGAGGTTGATTTGATGGAAGAAGTGCTTGGTGAACTTCACCTCGAGGATGAATTCTCACTCATAGATTTTAATACAATGATTGGAATGGATATTGATTGTTATACAATAACCAAATCAGAGCAAATTGAAGAAAAAGTCCTTGACTCCCCAAATCCTGTCATAGATCAGTTATGGAAGCTGTATTTTGATGGTGCCAAATGTAAGAATGGTGTAGGAGCTGGTGTCATGTTAATATCTCCTACGAGGTTGCATAAGACTTATTCTTATAGATTGACTTGGAGTTGCACAAATTATGTAGTTGAATATGAAGCGTTGTGCCTTGGATTGAAAAATGCTAAAAAATTGGGCATCAAGCAGTTGCAAATTTTTGGTGAATCCAAGCTTATTGTTAATTAGAATACTAATAAGTGTGTATAAAAGTGGCATTACCTAAAATATTATTGCAACAAAGTGTGGAATCTATTTGAATCCTTCATAGCTTTGAACATTCAAGTGATTTCCCAGGAATAAAATAAACATGCGGATATTCTAGCCTCTCTCAGTGCAAATTATTCTCCCACGAAGCAATTAGTCAAAAGACCCAATATTGTCAGGGTGATCTATAGACCTTCAGTTCTTGATAAGAACCTTTATTGGCAATTATTCAACAATGATGAACAAATAGTCAATTTCCTACTTAGAGAAGCTGCTAGCACAGATGATAGAGTGCTTGCTGATGAATAGAGAGAAGGAATGATCCAATTAATAACAATCATATTCCTAGAGGATTGATTTTTTTGGAGAGTTTGTTTGACGAGAATGACAGGTTTGAAAAGCATAATATCAAAGTGGATGTGAAGGAGTATAAGGAATTACAGCTAGAACCTGAAAAAATCATTAAAATCAGAACTAATTGTGTGCCTAAGGATTTGGAAGATATTAAGAACTTGTGCTATGAGTACCCCAACATCATGGCATGGAGCTATCAGGATTTAAAGGGATACGACAAGAATGTGATCTAGCATACCATTGAGCTGTAGGAGGGTGTGAAACCTTTTAGACAAAAACAATGACCTGTCAATCCCAAGATAGAATTAATCATGAAGGCAGAATTGTTGAAGATGTTGGAGGCAAAGATAATTTATCCAATCAAGCACTCAACATGGGTGGCGAAAATGGTCCCAATGCAAAATAAGAATGGAGACATTTGATTTATGTTGACTTTCACAACCTGAACTAGGCATAATTAAAAGATCATTACCCTATACCATAAATTGATCAAATATTTCATGTGGTAGTTGAAGTGTAGAGATTATCATTGCTAGATGGTTTCTCTGGTTATAATTAGATCTAGGTGAAGGATGACGATAAACATAAAATAGCCTTCACCATTAAGTGGGGCACCTTCGCCTACCAACGGATGCCATTTGGACTCTCAAATGTTGCTGCTACTTTCCAGAGGGCCATGGACTCACTTTCAATGAGTTATTGAATAAAAAAAAATTATAATCTATCTTGATGACATGATTGTGTTTTCACATCGTAGAGAAGACCATGTTTCCCATTTGAGGTAGGTGTTCAAGAAGTGTCGTGAGTTTGGGATTTCTATAAATCCAAAGAAATTTTTGTTGTTAAAGAAGGAAAATTGTTGGGTCATGTGATATCATAATAAGGATTGGCGAATGACCGTGCTATATTTAAGGCACTCTTGAAGCTACCTTTTCCCGCTAACAAAAATGACCTGCAATATTTCTTCGGTAAAATAAACTTCATCCAAAAGTTTATTGCTAATTTTTCTCAGGTTATGAAGCCCATGACTAAGATCCTAAAGAAGAATACTGAGTTTAAATGGACAGAGACCAAAAGATAATATTTTTATGGGATCAAGGAAAGAATCACCCAAACTTCAATTTTAATAAATCTTGGCTATTCAAAATATTTCATTCTCTATGCAGTGGGTGAGCAAGAGAGCTATGTTGTAGTGTTGACACAAAAGCAAGAGGATGGAGAAGAGAAGTTAATTGCCTTCTTAAGCCAAGTTATTGTGCCACATCAGGAGAAGTATAACTTTATTGAGAAACAGGTTTATGCGATGATGAAATCATTGAATAAGTTTTGACACTATCTCCCAGAGAAAAATTGTGGTTTATGTTATACATCAAGTTGTTAGAAATTTCATACTTCAAGGAGAACTAGGTGATAAAAGGGTGGGTTGGGTCTCAAAAATTCAAGAATATGACATGGATATCTGACCCACAAAGCTAGTTTACGGGTGAGCTTTATGCCGGGAGTTAGCTAAAAGTGTTGCCTCTGAAACATTGGTTGTAGTGCATGAAGGAGACATTGGTGAAAGCATTTGTGCAAACCATAATATGAGCAATCGAGACTGGATAGAAGATCCGGTTGACTATTTTACTTCTAGGAAATGTCCAACTCACCTCGATGCTTCACAGTGTCGAAGGTTCGGGCTGCAAGCACTCAAATACATTCTATTGTCGAATGGATTGTTTCACAAAAAAATTGATGGGGTTCTTCTCAGGTGTGTGAAGGAGCCTGAGAAGGAGAAAATATTGGAGTAATTTCATTCTGGGCTATCTAGTGGTCATTATGCAGGAAGGCCCATGGCCTTGAAAATTATTCGAGCAGGCTATTTATGGCCCACTCTGTTCATCGATGCTCATAAAGTGAGTTAGCATTGTGATAGCTGTCAGCGATACATTGGTAGAATAAAAAAAGGAGCACTGCCTCTATGACCAATTCAAGTGGGAGTGCCTTTTTAGCAGTGGGGCCTTGACTTCATCAGAATTATTGATCCACATTCCTCCACAGAACATAAGTACATCTTAATGGCAACAAACTATTTCACCATATGGGCAGAGGCCATTCCCACCAAGAAAGTTGATCAAGCAACTGTTATCTCTTTTCTAGAAGGGATCATTACTTATTTTGGCATACCATATTCAATTATAATTGATAATGGAACACCATTCATTGGGGCCAAAATCACAAAATTTTCTAGTAAATATGGCATTTATCTCAGGACATCATACAATTATTATCTGCAAGGGAATGGGTTGGCTGAATCTACCAATAAAAATATGCTACAAATTTAGAAAAGGACGTTGGGTAGTAATAAAAGAAGCTAGCATTTGTTGTTGAACCAGGAGCTTTGGGAAGATCACATCTCCATGAAGAAATCTATTAAAACTTCTTTGTACGCCTTGGTGTATGGGAAAGAAACCATTCTCCCCACTCATATTGAGCTTCCAATACTCCAAACATTGCAGCTATTTCAAGATAAAGATGAAGAATATGATCCTATGAGTGCAAGGTTGGCACAATTGTTACAGTTAGAAGAGGATAGAGAGCAGTCTTATCAAGAATTTACTGAGCACACAAAATAAGTGGTTCATGAAGAAAAAAACTGAACATAGTTTTCATGTGGGAGACTTAGTTCTGAAATGGAATGAGAAGAAGGCTAAGCCAAGGAAACACCATAAGTTTGATGCTATCTGGGAGGGCCCTTTTCAAATTTCTATAGTAAATTCAGCAAATGCCTATCACCTTCATGATCGGTAGGGTTGTGACCTTCCTATCCCGATAAATGGTCTTCATTTGAAGGCCTATATTCAATGACGAGGTTTCAAGGAGGTACCATTTTGTATATATGTAAATACTTTCTTATGTTATTTGTTTTAAATTGTTGATGTTCTTTTATATATATAAAAGAAAAAATATATATAGTGTTGTGTGATTCCTAGTAAGCGCTTCCCCTTTTTTTTAGAGTTAAATTGGGTACAAAAGAGCAAAGTTTTATTCTATCTCAAAGCATACAACAAAGCTAAAACAAGAGGTGCTTTCAGGCGTTTTTGCCCAAGCAGATAATACAAATCCATAGACACCTCCTTGGGGTGAGTGAAAATAAAGGCAACATATATTTTTTGAAGTCGTGTTCACCCAAAGAAAAGGCGACGTGACCGCTCTTCGTTTGGCCAGAGCAAATTTATTGGTGACGTTGACGTCCCTTTTGGAGCGAAAGAACATGAGAACAAAACATGACATTCTAAGTTGCATTCACCCCAAAAATGAGGTGACACAACCATTCACCCTTGGTTGGGGCAACCCATTGATGACTTTGATATCATGTTCGGGTGAAGATGAACACATAATTGATGTCGCGTTCACCCCAGGTGATGGGTGCAACGACCGTTCGCCCTTAGTTTGGGTGAATGCATCATTTAAGAAGAATGGAGCGATAAGAATTGATTAAAAATATATATATATATATATATATATATATATATATATATATATATATATATATATATATATATATATATATATATATATATATATATATATATATATATATAGAAAGAGAGGGTTCATGCATTTTTTTTTAAGAGGTTTTATTATTGTAATGAGCCCTTTTTAGGAAAAGAAAAAAAAAAAAGAGGGAAAAGTTGCTTTTTAAAAGCAATTTTGTTTTTTTAGAAAATCAGATTTTCTAAGTATGGGCAAAATAGCAAAGGAAAAAAGTTTATTAAAGGGAGTTATTCACCATAGAGCTTCCAAGAAAAATCGAAGTCACCCCAAAATGAAGAAGGAGGAAATCAGTTGATCTTATTTTTGAAGATGTAGTAAAATAGGAAAGGTTATGGGACGCCCATAAAATGAGTTTGTTGTAGGAAAGAGAGCGAGTGTGTTTTTTTTTAAATGCACGATACAAAGACAATTACACCCTTGAATGCGTGGTAGCTATTAGAGAGCATGAATGCAGGAAAAAGGGTGTTTTAAATGCATTTAATTAAAAACGTGCACCCTGCTGAATATTTATGTTCCTAAGGAACAAGAGAATACATATCATTGGTTTTAAGTGGTAAATTTATTTTTCCAAGCAAGCTTCAGCAACCAAGGTATGGTTTACAATAAACTTACGAAGTAAGGAGGGCACTCTTTTCCAAAATAATCTGGCAGTGAATCAAAGGCAATACCATTAAAATGTTGGGAATAGTGCCAGGCGAGGGGATCAATGCTTATGATCATCCAAAAGCGCCCAAGTTAAATCAAAATTTATTGTAGTAGTTAAGGAAGCACTCTATATAAAGGATGAGGTAAAAAGCCCATAGTTTAATTTATTTTAAATTTTTACTACCATGTATTTTGAACTGTAGATGCAGAAGTGCCCAGAGAGTGTTCAGAGAATTTATTAGAAAGAAAAGGTAATGGGAAAGCAAATAAAAGAGCCTAAGGATGTTGCAGAGGCTGCAGAGCCCAAAAAGTCAAAGTCTAGAGCTAGAAGGCCAAAAAGAATTATTATGTTGACTTGGACCCGTATGACGACACCATGGTAGAGATTGGTGACTATGTCATTACTCATAAATGTGTGGAGAGGTTAAGGCAATATGTTGAGTTAGCAGTAAATCAAGGGATGACATCACACAGATGGCTAATAGTTCCCTATCATTCGTATTTATTCTAGTACCTATGCCCATCGGTTCATCCATACCTCGAGCTAGTACGACTCATTGCTTAGTTTTACAACCCATTCACCAGAGCTATAAGGAATTCCAAGAGGGAAATTCTCTTCACCATCACCCCAGACAAGGTTTGGTAGGCATTTTCTTGTGGACTAAAGCCCCCTTCTTATGTGGTTAACAAGAAACTTCATACTGATGAACAGGAATATAGATATGTCTCCACAATAACAATTCGCCAATTTATGGAGACCCAGCTGATTAAGGAGCTATAGATGGGCAACTTACCAATTTACCAAAGCTGCTCTCAATACTCAAAAGTCTGGATATTTATTCGATTTTAGCGTGGGTCATTGGTTTGCCTTCAGATGATATTGTGCATAAGTGGTAGGCGAATTTAGCAAAATGTATTTGTTGGGTGGAGTTTTATTCCCCTATAGCTATGAGGTAGGGCACCAACCCGATCTTTTTTGATTGGGCTAATTTTATTTCCCGAAGGTTGAATTTTCCATTGGAGAAGTTGCAAATTGGAGAGGCAAAGTCATTTAGGCACTCTTCATTTTTAATATGGTTTTTCTTTTTCCGGGTTCAGCGACACTTTCCTTTTAATTCAGTGATGCAGATGGGTGAGAATAATGAACCTTTGCCAGTTTGTATGTGGACTTTCATTTTGATGAAAAGTGAGTCATATTATAGTTTTAACATTTGGCTTTTGGGGCCCACCATAGAGTTGCTTTATGGTACGTGCGAGAGGGTGCCACGGGAACTAAGAAACACAATGATTGCCCAAGAAAAGGGGGATATTTTTATGCTTACCCAAGGCGTAGTTGTGAGAATTTTTGGTTTCACGGGTAAGCCATTTTTGTTACCTTATTTTGCTACTAAGAATATTTTTGCTATGGAAGTAGTGCGTTGGTTAGATTACACGAATGATGTGTATGGGGCTAGACACGATAAGAAAACTACATGCAATATGCCATTTAAGTTAGGCAGTATAGAGGTAAGCCAAGTAGGATAGAATCGACTCCTTACAATTATGCTACAATATTTGGGGCTCATAGAGCTACCATAGCATTGGAGGTATGACCCATTGGGTAAATTTTTAGCTATAATAAAATTTAAATCATTCCATTGTTGCCCCTAGTCGAATATTCAAAATAACTAAAATAATTTTGATGGGTCAGATATGAATTGACATATTGAAAAGACGACATCGCTTCCAACTTGACATGAATGTTATGAGCAAGAGGCATAATATAATCTGGACAGGTATAAATCCCAAATTCCTCCGCTAGGTTTATTTAGCCAAGTGAAATAAAGTGATCTCAAATGGACTAAGGAAAAAATTATGAATTGGTTGATAATGCAGGTTCACCGAGGGAAGCCGAAAACTCCTTACAGTCTAAAGTTAGACGAAGCATTTTTGGAGCATTATGATGAATATGTTGATTCATATCAACCCGTTGCCTTTGCCAATATTCTATCGCAAAGTTTTAAACAGTACAATAGTGGTGAAGGTGACATAGAGGGAAAGCATCTGATGGTCGAGGAAGAGACTCTAGAAGAGGAAGAGCAATAGTACATGTTTAAACAGAGATCTCAGTGGATGAAACGAAGAGTTGAAGTGGTTCCTGCATCAAAAAAGCAAAATGTACCAAAAGCGCCATCACTTCCCAAAGCGATAAAGACACCAAGAATGGGCACCATTACTACTTCTACTATAGAATTTTTGGTTGCAGTAGCTCCTATATTTCCTATTGTTTCAATAGCAGTTACTAATCCCTCACTGGAAATAGAGATCTCAACTATGGTTGCACAACTATTTTTGATGGCTCGACAATAGTTAGAATATCACCAGTTGAAAAGCTCCTAAGTAGAGGTCGTAGACAGTGAAGATAATGAGGAGAGGGCAGAAGCACAGTAATAAGAGGTAATTTCATAGCCGCCCCTATCTCCACATCACATGACACCCACTCCCAAAGGTACGTCTTCTTTTCCCTCTTCTTCCTCAGAGCATGTGGTGACTTCAGTTTCACTTCCCTCATCTTTTGTTTTCTTTTCTCCGCCCATGGAGGGCCTTTGGTAGGCCCTCCATGTCTTTTATGTTTTCTTCATCTTCCCTTTTGGAAGTTGCCACTACTCCTACTTCTATTACCATTTCTTTGGCCTCCATTTCTTTTAGTTTGTATGCATCAGGATCGAATCCCTTTTTGCACCCCTCCCCTTATGTTGTCTCCACCACTACCATTGAGGTTGTAAGTATTCAAGATCCTCCCACAGTAAGTGTAACATCAGTTGAACCTAGTACTTCCATTAAAACCACCATTTTAGTTCCCCCTCTTCTAACCATCTCAATGGCTTCTATCGAGCCTAGCCGTTTAGAATTTGTAATTTCCTTCACCCCATTTTTGGAGATACAAGCATTGCCCAATATGCAGATAGTGCGAAAATAGCCCAACATTGAGAATATTAATTGAGCGCACCTAAGTTCTTTGTAGTGGTTTAAGAGCAAGAGGTAAAAGGAGGCATTGGCTCTAGCTTGACCAATTACGAAAGTTGATTTTGATCCAGTCACCATGGAATATCACACGACTAAAATCACTCCCTTGGTTCAAAAGCTGTAAGGAGAAATATTGTCGAGTGATTACATCTATGAGACTATAACTGAAGAACTCACTAAGATATATCTAACTTAAAATATGGTAAATATACAGGCTGATATGAGCTCGATGTACTTGCATGGCGAGCATTATAAGGAGAAGTATTTTGAAAATGAAAATAAAATTATTGAGCTCGAAAATGCCTTGGCGAAAAGTAGAGCACAAGAGGAGAAGACCGCAACTGAAAATGAATACTTGCACCGGTATGTTGGAGTGCACCTGAAAGAAAGATATGCTGCCCAAATAGATATGTATAAGCTCCAGTAACAACTTGAAGATATGAAATATTAGCTAGCAGAGAAGGCTACATAGGCTACTAGTTTTTTGCTAAAAAGTGTCAAGGAGGCCCATATTTGCTCAGCCTAAAACTCTTAAAATTTGGCCGCATAGGCAGTCCAAGTGTTGCATTATTTATGGGAAGCACAAATATAGATCCAGTTGGGGCAACAGTTGATTGATAACATGGAGGAAAAGCTAGAGCCATATATGGAGATGGCAATAAAAATTCAATCCCTAGCCAATACCAACCTACGTATTCGTCCTCTAAGCGAAATGGATCACACTTGGTCAATTGCCAAGGTCATGTTGCATTGCTATTTTAAAAGGATGGACCTGGTAAGATAAGGTTTGACACCCCTCAACACCATTGAGTGAGAGCATACCATTTCCATGACCCATTTTAATACCCTTTTTGAGTTGGGATTTCTGGAATTTACAGATGAGTGGGGTGAACCCTTGCCGCAAGAGCAATTGGAGGCACTCTGGAAGAATTTTGTGGAAGATACCTCCAAGATTTATGCATGGGAGGAGCATCTCATAGAAGCATAGGTACTTCCCCTGATGCAAAAATATACACACCTAGATCTGTCATTGTATGAGTTGGCTCAACGAGCAAAGCGCCTCAGCTTGACGGATATTCGAAATCTTTACTTTGTTTATGATTCAATAAGTGTCCCATGCCTATTCACTAATCATGCTTGGAAGGATGCAGTCACAACCTATGAAGTAATTTCTAAGACTCTCAAATAATAGGAGTAGGCAGTAGTAGAGCACGTAGCGGCATAGAAGGCAACAAAAGAAGCGAAGCGAGCCGAAGTACTCAAAGTGGTAGCCGAAGCTAAAGAATGGGAGAAAGCTTAAGAGGAGGTGTAGTGAAAAGTATCTACGGCAAAGGCACCAGCCAAGGCAGCTGGTAAGAAGACTCCATGATATCCCAATGGATAAATGCCTGGGATCGCTTGCATCCATGCAAGTTGGATACCCTATGAGTTGCCAAAAATATTGGTAGTTTTGTACTTTGCCACATTGGGATTTTTGGTTTTATTTTGATGGAGCAATTTTGGATTGTAATGTGGTAGTATTTATCTTAAAATATTATTGTGGCACAATTTCATGTGTTATTTTTCTATTTTGTATATATACTCTTTTTCTTGGAAGTGATGAATGTTTAAAGTGGAAAAACCAATGGAGAACTTCATGAGATTCAAATTTTCAATGATCAAAAGCACTAGGAATTGGAGACGCCTTCGGCCCTGTATACTTTGCCAAAAATAAAATGGAAGAAGCATTTTTGACTAAGGACCGAAATATTTTAAAAGGGATAAGATATGGAAAACGCGTTCATCCCAAATATGGGGTGAAAGCTCCATTCGGCCCTCTTTGGAGTGAATGTCTTCTAAAAAGAATTTTAAAATCGTGCATCACCTACCGTCTAAAATTTGTGTTGGTGAAAGACGTGTTCACCCCAAAGATGGGGCGAAAGCTCTGTTTGGCCCACCTTGGGGTGAACGTAATATAGAAGGCAACAGAAGGAAGGCATAAAAGACACGTGATAAAATGAAATTACATTCACCCTGGTCGAGGGCCAAACATCTCGTTCACCTCTTCCATGGGCAAATGTGCCCCAAGGAAAAATGAAAATGTGTTCACCTAGGTCGAGGGGCGAACATCCCATTCGCCTCTCCCATGGGTGAATGTGCCCCAAGGATAAAATGAAAATGCGTTCACCCTGGTCGAGGGGCGAACATCCTGTTTGCCTCTCCCATGTCTGAACACATTCCTAAAAATGCAATCGTTTGAATGCATTGAGTAATAAGATATTGTGCGAACATGATTTTTGTTGAGGGACAAACACAGTTTTTTGAGCAAATTGGGCAAACACAGATAAAGTTGTTCAATTGTTAATTTTCGTCGTAGTCCATAATGAATGTAGTCGTGCAAAAATGTATTTTTCCAAAGGCATCCAAATTTCAAATGCACTTAGAGCAGGTTTTAGCAAACATTAAATAATGGTGGCAACTAGTAACTCAAATTGTGAATCCCAAGTGAAGAAGAAAGTTGTATTAGAAGCACAGGAGGATTTTCATGATTTCCAAGGTGGGAGTGTGTTTTCAAGGCATTGAATGTCTCTTAATTTTTTGTGCATCGATGCTTAATATGCTGAGTTCCTGGGAATGTTCCCTTGAAATGTGGATCGACATTCCAAAAGGATGGATTTTCAATATATTCGAGGAATTTTCTCATTCCCGTTTCTGATCTGTGATCATTTTGTCTTCATGTACATTTAATGAAAGAGGCGAAAACCTCTATAAATACTAATCAAATTTCCATTGTAAAGGAGGTTGGACATTATGTGGGAAAACTTCCTAAGTTATCTGCATCAATAGAAGATATTTGGCTTCTGAAATTTGCAAGCATTCTTGTGTATGTGATTTCCTTCTATTTTTAGGCATTTTTTTTTGTGCTCATGTTCTTTCCGTTAAGTTTAAAATTATATTTTTGGATTTAAAACATTGCTGGTGAGTGATTGAGTTTTGGAATGCAATCTGGAGGTTGTATCTATAAATGTGTGAGTGAAATTTTGTTTTCTTTTCCCTGCTACATGCTGTTATAAAACTTGGTGGAATTCTTGTTGCTAGTCTGCCTCAAATTCTATGCTTTTGACTTGTGGCTGTATTTCCCATTTCTTTCTATATTTTCTAATTTCTTTCCTGCAACTCTAGTCTTCAACCAGTGTAGGATTTAGTTTGGGAGCTATCCCTCTCTGGATATTGACACGAAGGACATTCCTTTCCTCTGGTCATTCAATTTTAGCTGTATCTAGGGTGCACAAATGCAGTTTTTTTTTATTAGGCAGATATTTGACCAACAGGAAGATACAAAATCAAAAATATTCCTAGGGCTAAGGGTTTCTCCTAATCTTAGGGGGGTCTCCCAATACACTCAAAGATATGTGGGATCTCAATTTTGTATATGGGTGATTTTTGAGGCATGGGTATTAGAGTCTGATCACCCCTCACTTCAATAGATGATTTATGGAAAATTTGTCTTAGCCAATAATGATAGCTCCTCCGCTCCTCCATGATATTTTAAAACCCCCAAAATAGGGTTTCTAACCTATTAAACTAATACAATAAAGGGACTATATTTTTTAAGATAGAAAAATAGGAATAAAATGAAAACATAGAAAAGTTATACCTAATAGTCAAAATTGCAAGGTAAGAACTGTCACATTCGTAACAAAACATGGCATTGGAAAGTGCTCTAATACCATTTTTTAGGAATCCTCTAATTAAAGTAAGCACATTCACATAAATATTACAATAAAAGTAGTAATTTATGAAGAAAATGCAAATATATATATATATATATATATATATATATATATATATATATATATATATATATATATATATATATATATATATATATATATATATATCTCACAAATCACAATACAAAATCATGAGCAATGTTATGCTTAAGCGTGAATCATTTCAAACTGGAAAAATTAGGGTTTTCAAAAAATTTAAACTTGCTAATTTTGGTACTTTTCACTAGGGCCCATTCGCCCAAAATTCCTAGGGTACAAATTTTTTTGGGATCAATTCGTCCGATGGTGAAAAATAAAATTTCTATTTTTATTTTCATTCGCCAACCACTTTCGTCCAAATCCATGGACCATTCACCTTCAAATTATAAATAATTTTGTTTTTCCCACCAAATTCACCACATACTACCTATATAAATACCTAACATGGTACCAATAAACATACATCTAAAACACTCTAACTCCTCGAAAATAGATTTGAAGCAACAAAAAATGTATTCTTATTCGATAGATTTGATGATCGGTTGTAGAGAATTGTCAATTAGGATATTTTAATTGGTTATAGACCTAAAAATGTGACAATCGAATGTAGAGGACTACCTCTTGACATAAACTGATCAGTTGCATAGGGTTGCCAATCAACAATTGTCGATCGATTGCAAAAACTTGAAAAGGTGACAATTGTTTGTAGAGGACTACCTCTCGATATATACTGATTGGTTGCAGAGGAGTGTCAATAAATAGTTATCAATTTGTTGTAGAGTATTACCTCTTGATATAAACCTATCAGGTTGTAGAGGATTATCAATCAACAGTGGTCGATCGGTTGCATACAATTGTCAATCGATAGTTGTTAATTGATTGTAAAAGATTATCAATCAATAATTGCTGATTGGTTAAAATATTTATAACAATTAAAATAAAGGTTTTTTGAGGATTTTACTAATTTTTAAGTGTAAATCTCATCGAGCTAGGTGGTTTTAAAAAATATTGAAAACGTATCTTTGGATCAAAAGTTATGCCTCCTATAAGTTTCTATGAAAAAGAGCACCTCTGTAACCAATCGGTTGTCGATCAGTTGATGTCGGTCAGTTGTATATGTGTTGTTTTGTTATAGAGGTATAATCAATTGAATGACACATCTAAAATCAACTAACACCTCTACAATCGATCAGTTGTAGAGGTGCTCTTTTTCATAGAACCTTCTAGGAGGCATAACTTTTTATCCATAGCTTCATTTTCATTTTTTTTAAACCACCTAGCTCGATGAGATCTACACTTTTGTCAATTGATTGCACCTCTATAATCAACTGAAACATCTGAAACCAACCAACACCAACCGACCGACACCTCTGCAACTGATTGGTTGCAATGATGCTCTTTTGTAGAGAACCTTCTAGGAGGCATAAATTTTGATCTAGAGCTCCATTTTCATTTTTTTAAACCACCTAGTAGGGTTATGCATAGTGGCGAATATTCGCCAATTGGGCGAATATTAGGATTTTAAAAATTAGAAATTTGCGAATATGAGGACCCTCGACATCGCCCCATTTACCTAAAATTTTTAGGATCAATTTTTTATTAGGGTTAATTCACCATAATATATATCCAAACATAGGCATATTTGTACTTTTTGGAAAGATCTTTTCAAAACTTATCTAATGGTGGTGTTTTGATGAAGTTATAAGATGATTTAATAGGTCAAAAGTGAATCCAACTATGACCTTACATTTTAGGGCTTCAAATACCCCAAATTTTGGTATGAAGATGCTCAATTTTATTTTCTTAGGATTCTCCATAATTCACCTTGATTTTTATTAGGATTCACCATTTTTTTACAAGTACATTTTGAGTCCAACCACTTATGCATAACCCTGCCACCTAGCTTGATGAGACCTAAATTTTTGTCAATTACTTGCACCTCTACAACTAAATGAAACATCTACAACTGAATGACACCAACCGATCGACACCTCTTCAATTGATTGGTTGCAAAGGTGCTCTTTTGTAAAGAACCTTCTAGGAGGCATAACTTTTGATCTAGAGCTTTATTTTCAAATTTTTTTAACACCACCTAGCTTGATGAGATCTACACTTAGTAAAATCCTTAAGTAACCATTACTATAATTAGTAGAAATATTTTTCAATTGATTTAGCACAGTTTAAATTTTTTTGGTGAAATATGAATGCAATTTGCCATTTTTCCTTGGACACGATTCACTAGGATTTTGAGATGATTTACCAAGATTTTATTAATATATTTTGTGGCTGATACCTTATGCATAACCCTGATCATGAGCCTCTTCAAGGGGGAAACCTCCTTCAATACTTTCATTCAATATGCAAAAAAAAAAATTCAGTTATGCCCCCTTGTCTGTTAAAGATTCACTTCATGCAACCCTAACCTAACACTCAAAAGTTGGATTACATGCAAAGTTCCACCCAAGATAGAAACTTCTACCCAAAAAATAGTTACATTATTTGTAATGGTTACATGAAATGGCCCCACTTGTCTAGGTACCTCAAATGACACATACCATTACAAAATACTACATCATTAGAATAAGGTCCCCATATTGGAAAGGGGTCATTACATAATAATATGAGAATTACATGATAATGTTAGGATGGTGTCCAAACAAGTTCTTAATAGGATTTCTTGATACCTGGAAATATATTATATATACCTCCATTAAGAAGTCCCTTAAGAAGATGTGCAAGTGTACACCGTGAGCCCCTCAAAATGTTTGACTTTCCTTTCACTAAGGTTTCATGTGCCTTAAAGTCAAAAGTTGAGGTGACTTCAATCACTTAGGATTGAATTTCAATATAGAAGTTAGGAAGGTATCCACTATAGAACATCCAAAATATTGATCTCCTGAAGGAGATCAATTTGGTCCGGGGAGAAGGAACATATAGAGGTGAATAGTTAAATTGGCATCAAGGCAAATACCAAGACTTCCAAGACAGAGGTTTCAGATTCAGTTTCGTACTTTTAATTTTTTGCTTTAAAATTATATTTTTTTAAGAGGTTATAAGTAAAATTTTATTTTCTCATGAATGAAGCACTAAGTAGGAAGAGTTGGTAATTTGAAATAAAGTATGAATTTTTAAAGTAGAGGTCAAGCAATCAAAACCCACCAAGACCATAATTTATTTTTACTACCCTAGTAAGGACATTTATTTTAATTTTACAATCTCCTCTAGTATTTGTGGGAAAATAATTGAAAATTTATTATAGTGAATAATTTACAAAATAAAGGGGGTAGTAATTTTTCTTGTAAAGGTGTATTTTTAGTTGTGATCGATACCTTCAAAATTGAAGATATTTTCTTTAAAATATTCCTACTTTGTATACCACTCAAACATGTTCTTAAGAACACTAGCAATGTATAGTATCAATGTCATATTTGGCTTGCATTTATAGGTAAAGTTATAACATTAAGCGATTGTTTCTACAACCTAACAAATCTACCATAAAAATGTTTGAGCATTGACCCTTAAAGGAGCTATAAGGTCATATTTTCTTGATACTTTCACTCCATAATCATACCCTATTCATCACTATAGTTTTTTTTTTTTTTTTTGAAAAAATGAAAAACTTGTATTAATACAAAGAGCAATTACAAGCGGGAGAGAACACATCCCAACCAAGAACAACAAACAACACTACAAGAGTAGAGCACAAAGTCAACCCAGCACAACACAAAGCAAAGAAGTCAACTGGGCACGAAAAAGCGACATGTCACGAAATCGCGACATGTCGCGAGATCGCGACAGTCAACCCCGTCTCCTCCGCAGCGGTGCCAACAGTCATGAAAACGCGACATGTTGCGAAATCGTGACATGTCGTGAAATCGCGACATGTCGTGAAATCATGACATGTCACGAAATCGCGACGACATCTCCCTCCATCGACCCTTCGCCAAAATTGTCGTGAAATCACGACTAGAAGACCAACTTGCTCCATAACACCAAAAAGGTCACGAAATCGCGACAGAGTGCCTCCGAATCATCCAACCATCAAAAGTGTTGCGAAATCACGACAAATTATCCTTATGGCATCCAGATCGCAAAAGCATCGCGATATCGCGATAGTTTCTCCATTCTACTGGTAAGCCAAAATTGTCGCAAAATCGCGACGAGATTTTCTTGCAGCAGCCATCTCCAAAAAATGTCGTGATATCGCAACAAATTATCCACTTTGCACCACATTAGAAAAATGGTCACGATTTCGCAACGGGTTTTCCTTATGACACCAGATCACCAAAAGTGTTGTGATATCGTGACGGTTTTTCCTTTCGGTGCCCAGTTCTCAAAACTGTCACGATATCGCGACGAATTTTCCACTTTGCTCTCCATCTGCAAAAGTGTCGCGATATCGTGACAAGTTTTCTAGTTAGCCCCAAATTGCCAAAATTGTCGCGATATCACGACAATTTTACCATGCGCCTTCCCCGAGGGCCGCGATGGCACGACATGTCACGATATCGCGATAAAAACCCGCCAAAGGCCGTGAGGGCGCAACCTGTCGCGATATCACAACTTCTGAAGCTGCGATGGCGCTACATGTCGCGATATCGTGACATAAATCTTCCTTAGCATAAAAAACACTGCACATCATTTCAGAAATAGTTCAAGGCCTTGTCGAATCTCTGCATCCTCCACAGGCATGTCACTGTGCAGCTGCATCCCAACCTCCCTTTCAGCACCCATCTTAGCAAGGAAATCGACCGCCTTATTGAGATCTCGATTCACATAGACAGGTATCACATCATCTAATTCCCTCCAAATCTCTTTAATTTGGGAGACTAAGATCCGCAACCTCCAAGCTTTCGAGACAAAGTTTCTCATACAGTCAAGAACACCCACCAAGATTTGGGAGTCAGACTCAATAATAATCTTCCTGTGTCCCTATTTGATAGCCCAGAAGGAGGCAGATTTAATGGCAAAGGCCTCGGCTTCATTGTTTGTGGCACATCCCAGACCCTACAGTTCCCAATAGAGCAAAGACCCAGCATGATCGTGGCACACTACTCCAATTCCAGCACTTCTCGGATTGCCTTTAGCAGCTCCATCAGTATTGATTTTGATCCATCCTTCAGGAGGAGGTTTCCAACTACCACTCACCTGCCTTTGTTGAATAACAGCTCCCTCTTCCAAAGGCTCAGAAGCAGACTGAATTTCCCCCTCGACATGAATGGCAACCATTTTTGCCACTTTGCTCCAAATGACTTGCCATATTCCTTCTAGAGAGGAGAAGGTTTCACGGAAAATACGGGCATTTCTCTCCAACCATACCTGCCACCAGATAAAAAATAAACCAAGCTCCCAGCCAATTCGAAGAGCTTTGGATTTAAATCTACCTTTCTTCCAGCTTTCCCATATATTGTTTCGAGACAAGACCCCATTAGCCTGAAGTTTAAAGTGGGAGAACCAGCATTTCCAGATCTGTCTTGTGAAAGAACATTCAAACATTAGATGATCCGCAGTTTCCTCCTGCTTGTGGCATAACACACATTGAGAAGGGCCAATGATGCCTCTGAGTCTGAGATTGTCATAGGTGAGAATTCCATTATGCAAAAACTGTCAGGCGAAGAAGTTCACTTTCGGCCAACCCTGGGGATGCCATATCTTTCTCCAATCATGAACCAAAAAAAAGTGTGGGGGGGGCTCTGGAAGGATCTCATCATATCCCTCTTTCACAGTATAAACCCCAAGGCTCCCATAGCCCCAGGCCAGTTCATCCTCCTCATCTCTCCCAGTAAGAAACCGTTCTGCCAAGATTTTTCCCAAAGTAGGTACCAACTCCGGAGGGATTGGTATTGGCCACTCATCCAGTCGCTTAAACTTTATGATCTTGTAGTCCCCCAATTGACTAGTGTTAAAGTAGCTCTCAATTTGGATCCATACCTTATCTTCTATAGCAAATTTTATCGGTTGCAATTCAAGAAACACAGCAATAATGGGAGGATTCTGGTCCCAGGAATCAGTCCAGAACCGAGCCTTATCCCCTCTCCCCACTTTCCAAAATAGTTGATCTTTGATGAGTTGAGCTCCAAGCTTGAGCGCCTGCCACACTGGTGATCCAAAACCTTCCAGAGGAAAGCGGCCCACATCATTAGGATGGACAGAACCCAAGTATTTGCTAGAGAGGATTTTGCTGAAGAGGGATGTTGGCTGAGAAATCCACCTCCAGTACAGTTTTCCAGCCAAAGCCTTGTTGTTAAACTTGGAGCTTCTTAGTCCCAACCCTCCTTTTTCCTTGGGTTGGGTAACCTTGTCCCGGCCAACCAAGGCCCATTTCCTCTCTCCCTTGGCACCTTCCCATAGAAATATTCTAGCCATTTTATCCAGCTCTTTCCAAATAGACTGGGGAGCAGCCAGGATGGAGAATTTATAAATTGGCATGGCCTGAATAACTGACTGCAAAAAAGTTAGACGACCCCCATAACTTAACCATCTATGAGACCAATGGTTTATTCTATCTTTGATGCCATCCAATAGGTCCTTCCAAACATCTATTTTCAATTTTTTGAAATGGAGAGGGACCCCCAGGTAAACTACTGTGAGAGAGGTCCGAGTGAAACCTAAAATCTCAATAACTCTGTCCTGTAACTGTTGATCAATATTGAAGAAGATCACTTTGGATTTATTGTCATTGATGACTTGATTAGAGGCCGAAATGTAGACATTTAGAGTATCTCTGATTCTTCTTGCTTCCCTAAGGCTGGCCACTCCCACCAATCCAGTATCATCTACAAACTGTAAATGAGTCAAAACTTCAGCCCCGACCTTAATACCGTTATCCGACCTTGAAGTCTTCTTCTCGGGAAAGAGTCTACCCAATCCTTCGACCAATATGAGGAAGAGATAAGGAGAGCAAGGGTCTCCTTGCCGAAGGCCACGAGAGGCACCAAAAGGAGGTAAGGGAAGTCCCTTGATAAGAGCGAGTATGAAGGCATAGAAATACGGCTCATGACCCAGTCTGTCCAGTCCTGAGAGAAACCAAATGCTGTCAACATCTTTGCCAAGAAGCCCCACTCCACCCTATCATAAGCCTTGGACATATCCAATTTAATGAACATTCCTTTGTTCCCAGATTGGTGCATTGTATGGATAGCCTCCTGTGCTAGAATCACTCCATCCAAGATTTTCCTCCCTTCAACAAAACCCCCTTACTCTGGGGAAATTATATTATGCAGGATAGGTTTTAACCTTTCAGCCATAATCTTAGTGATTATTTTATAGATCACATTGCATAAGGCAATAGGTCTAAAATCAGATAAATGAACCCCCCATGCTCCTTTTGGAATTAAAGTAATGAAGGTATGATTTAGAGCCTTGAGCATTCTTTTATTGGTTCTGGACTCCTCAGTGACAGCCAAAACATCTTCCTCCAGGGTATCCCAAAAGGCCTGGAAGAACTCAATAGGGAAGCCATCAGGACCGGGCAATTTGCCAGTACTCATCCCAAATACCACCTTCTTAAGTTCATCTCTGTCTATGGGTCTAAGTAGGGCCTGGTTCTCTTCAGGAGAGATTATAGAAGGAATGACAGCAATAACTTCATCTTGGGCTGCCCCATCTTGCTCCATACTTTCCTTAAATAGTTTTGAGAAATACTCCATTGAGTGGGAGTGCATACCAGGAAGAGTGTCAAAAGAGTATCCATTCTCATCTTGAAGGAATTCCATATTATTCGCTTGTATCCTAGCACAGGCAAAGCGCTGAAAAAATTTTGTATTTCTGTCTCCTTCTAATAACCAAGTATTTCTTGCTCTCTGTTTCCAGTAAATCTCTTCTTGATTATCAATATCCTCAATCGCTTTGCGCAAAGCATCATCCTCGGATTTAAGGTGCTCGAAAATGTTTCCTTCCCTGAAATGTTTTTGCACCTCATCCCATATGGCCAACAAGGGGGCCCGTTGGTGCTGGAAGTCTGATTTGTTAGTTTGCCTCCACTGTTTCAGTTTACACTTGACAAATTGAAGTTGTTTGTGAAATTTGAACATTGCAGTCCCAAAAGGTGGGCGGCCATCTTCCCACCACTAAGGAATTTTTCTTCGGAGATCTTTTTGCAACCAAAAATTTTCAAATTTAAATGGTTTATGGTACTGCCCTGTCATAGCCCCTCCCTCCAGCAAAATGGGAAAGTGGTCTGAAACTGGGCCTTCCAAAATCTGAAATTTAATATTCCATTTCACAAATGCTTCCTCCGAGACCATAAACCGGTCTAGTTTTACCTTCCTACTGTGTGGCTCTCTTCTCTTATTAGTCCACGTAAAATAAGTGCCAGGACCTTTGATATCAACAAGGTGAAAGGCCTGGACTTGAGCAATCAGAAGCCTATCCCCTGGATCCAAAACTGGGATACCACCTTCCTGATCCCTGGCAGATAATTTGGCATTAAAATCCCCAGCAATAATCCAATCGCAATCTTCCCGGGAGGATCTCATTGAATGAACAACATTCCATTGAAGCCGCTGGCCATCAATGCTTTGAGCCCCATAGAATTTTGTGATTAAAACACTGTTCATTTGTAACAATGTTCTTAAAGAGAGATGTGAGAACACCCATCCAAGTTTGTATGTTCTATTGCTATCTACACCAGAGGGTTCCAAAGAGTAACAATCCCCCCGAAGCTCCTTGGGCCGCCACATCCATATATCCGGCGCCCCTCCATATTCTACTAACGAGTTTTACACATAAGATCTAAAGACATTTTTGTTTCTGAAGGAGCAAAAAGTCCGTTGTGTGTCTTCCTAAAAGTATTTGAACAACAGATTGATGGGTTCTCTTGTTTAAACCCCTTACATTCCGAGGATTGTATAATCATTGGAAACCTTGGGAGCAATAAGAGTCAATTGTTCTCACCGATCCTCCATTGATCAGCTTGTCCCCTTGCGCTACTAGTAGATCCTTATTGGATTTTCTACTAGCTCCTTGGGAATTACTATTCTTAGACCTCTTTTCCACCTGGGTAATCCCCAACGCTGGTCTTTCTCTGTTATTTTTTGCACTTCCCATGTTGACATCCTTAATAACTAGTTGTGCAGGGGAATGGATTACCATAGCCCCTAGGTTCTCTAGCTGCAAAGTCTCAGGGGTTTCAATCACCTATTCTAAGACAGGAGTAGGTGATAGAGGAGCATGAGAGTGGGTGTTATTATCCTCAGCATTCCCATCCACTCCTTCCATGACTTGGTCTTCTTGGTCTACAAGGGATTTGAAGATTTCATATCGATTGGTTGGCTTGGTTTGAGCCTGCTCTTTGCCATTTCTATTTTTGTTTTTCCTCCACTTCTGCTGTTCAAAGCCATCTTTCTGGGCATCAGAACCCTGGGGGATATTGAGGGGTTCTTTGACTGGAGTGAAATTACCCTCTCTGGGGCGATTTGGCGCTCCCGATGGAGCTTCCGCTTTTGTGGTCAGGATATTTGGGTAGAACCTAGCCAAATGGCCATGCTTATGGCAGACTCTGCATCTAAAAGGTAAGGCTTCATAGTCTAGCTACTGTATCCAGGTTAGTCCTACCAACTCCAATTCCACCTCGACTGGAAGTGGCTGGCTAATATCCATTTCTACGCATATTCTAGCAAAGACAACAGTATTTCCCTCAATGGTATCTCTGGAAACTCCCAAATATCTACCTAGAGAATTACCAATCAACTCAAGAATTTGCTCACCCCAAAACTCCATCGGGAGAGCGTACAGCCGAATCCAAATCGGGACAGCCATGGGCTCAATGCGAGGATCAAAACCCACTCTCCACGGTTGGACAAATAATCCTATCGGGCCGTGGCTCCTCTTCTCTGATTCAAATGCTCTGTTTCTATCTGCTAAAGAAGAGAAACTAATAATAAAATACCCATTGCTTATAGGCCATAGAGAGTACTCACCAATGGGCTCCCAGTTCTGTCTCACCCAGGTGTGTAGAAAGTTTAGAGTGGGCCGGATACCCATGAATTTGCAGATCAGATCATGGGTAGCATGGTATATAATCGTATCCTCAACCAGTTTTGGTTCTATGACAATCTTAGGCCTGGAAGCAGATTGTGGAAGGCAGCCGTTAACTCTGTTTGCAGGTAAACCCTTTCCAGCATTCTTAAATAGCATTTGATAAGCACTTCGCTGAGCTTCATCGGAGGAAGATGCAGGGTTTTCTTTTAATATATCAGCATATGAGCTTTTCTTCCCATCGATAGATCCTGGAGGAGACCCCATTGGGCCCTCCCGAGGCAACGAACGATCCTTCAAAGTAGTGTAGATTCAATCCACCGGAGGTCCTGGAAGAATCTTCCCACCAGAAACCCTGGAGCTTCGCCCGGTGCCTGCACAGAAGGTTTCCCGCCAAATCGCCAGAGCTCGAAAAAAACCTTTTCAGAGCTAGATTAAGATTTGATCCCAAGGAGATTGTTAGGATCCCATCCTCTATTCATCACTATAGTTAGACATAAACTCTAAAATATATAAATTATGAGTATGTAGGGAAGTTATGCCCACATACAATGAATTATCTTTAAGTAGGTGTCATTGATAGGACGAATCCCTTTTCATACTGCCTTGGTACCTTGTATCATTCTCTTCCACATACCTTAAAGTATTTCTCATGTACAACTATTTATATAAATAGAACTACCTTGTTCCATGTACCAATGAGTATATAGGAAGGATGGGTATATATAAAGGTTAAATATATCAAATTGGTAATATATTGAAAGAGGTTCCATTTAGGAGTTATAAGGAAGCCTCACCATAATAGCATTAATTTTTTTATTATAGATTCATAACTACTCAAAGGTTCAAACTTTGGACCTTGGAAAACTAAGATGAGAACCATCTTGGTAGTTTAGAAACTCTATGATATTTCCATGGGTACAATCACTTTATCTAAAGAGGATTAATATACAAAACAAATTTTTTATATTGTAGATGCCTGAGCACTGATGATCATCACCCTTACCATAAGAAATGCTATCCATCCACACATTTATGAGGTATAAACATTCAAGGAGGTATGGGATACACTTTCTACCATCTATGAAGGGAAGAATGATTCAATAATACTTCACATTCAGTCTCAATTCCACAAACTGATAGTCCATGATGTAGAAAGCATTGATTTTTCTTCATCAAGTTATCGAGTTGAAAGCTAGATCTAGTGCCATGGAAGAAACTATGGATGATAAGCTCTTTATACCCATCATAATTAGAGCTCTACAAAATTAATTTAAAGTGTTGATCACTTATTTACAAATTTTGAATAGGAAAGTGTCCCTTGATAAGTTGGTGAAAATGCTTCGATAGGAAGAAGCAGCCAACAAATTAAGGTACCAATTGATAAACAATGCACTCATTTCCAATAAGTCTAGGGAAAAATCCATAGAAGGGTCTTTCCTCACCATCATCATCATAAAAACAACCTCCAAAACCAAAAAAGGTACTGTCATATTTATGATAAATAAGGACATGATACAAATAATTGTTGGTATGACTCTATGAATCAAGGATATCAAGTCCACCAACCTCATTAGAGAAAGACACAATACAAACAACATTCCAAGTAGAAGTGACAACAAGAGAATGTTGCACATCAAGAATTATATTTAGTCTCTTAATAGACATATAAGGTGCTAATGTCCAAGGTCATATCATGACCAAAGGATGATGTTTAGTATATTTATTCAGGTTCTAGCAAACACATGAGTAGGTAAAAAGTGTGGTTTGACTCATTACATGCCAAATATGGGAAACCATTAGCCACTTTTGATAATAAAACTTATCATATCAAAGGATTGGCAAATGTTCCTCTTAATCCTCCTAGAGTAAAATGCATGATTGAAAAGGTACTATATGTACTTGGATAGGAAAAAAAATTTTTGTCTATACCACAAGGTTTAGATTGCAATATGGTGGTCAGATTTTGAGTTGTTGATGGCAATAAGAAGTGTTTTATCAAAAAACAGAAATATTGTGACAACTAGTTCCTACAAGATTGTCTTTTTTGCACTCAATGTCATATCCTCTCTTAATTTCACACTGTCCATAGAAATGGAAGATGTTACCTCCCTTTGGAATAGGAGATATGGTAATCAAATTTTAGGATACTTTAGCTAAGTCAACATCAAATGGTGTTCGATATACCAAATGTTTCACCAACATTGCTAGTATGTTTGGGTTATTTAACAAGGAAGCAACATTGAATACCTTTTAAGTTTAGCACTCATAGGGAAAAAAGGAAAATTGGATGTGATAGACACCAATCTATGTAGACCCATGCTAACCAATTTTATTGGATGAAGGTACTTTAAATTTTTGTAGATAACTCATAGAAGATGTGGATGTATTTCTTGCAACTAAATTTAGACATGCTCAAGTATTTCTAGAACTTCAAGAAGCATGTATAAATTGAAATTGGGAATTCTATTCAAGTTCTCTACTTATATTAAGGGGGGAATATACTTCCAATGACTTTCCAAGATTTATCATGTAGAATGGGATCAAGTTATAGCTCACAATAGCATACACTCCATAACAAAATGGGATTGTTCAAAGGAGGAATCATTCCATCATGGAAATGGTTCATTGCATGCTCATAGGACCCTATTTAGAGCAACATTATTTGAATGAATATGTTTCCACTATTATGTATTGTATAGATAGAGCATCCTCAAAGGAAGTACAAGGAGTTACACCTCAAGAATATTAGTTTGGGAAGAAGCCTTAAATTGTGTATGTTAGAGTTTTCAAAAGTAAGGCATAAATGCATGTACTAAAGCAATATAGGACCAAGTTGGTTGTAAAAACCTTGTCATATATATTTCTTAGGTATAATGATGAGTTAAAATCTTATTGAATAATAGAGTTATTCACAAAACTTTTTCATATAAGTAGAGATGTAGCATTCAGTGAAGAATTTGAATCTAAGTCAAATATTGAGGATTCTGAGGGGTCTAAAGACACCACATATCTAGTTGTGAGCATGTATTTAGATGAGGAAGTTCATGAGAACATCCTAGAAGTTTTTTATGAACCTATAGTAGTTGCTCCATTACAAGAGATAAATACTCCAAAATAACTCACTAGTACCATCAGAGATGCTAAACTTGATGCACCTCTTAACCTCACTTCCACATGACCATGTTGTTGGCAATTTTGGGTACATTGGGTACATTGCCTTTGCTCAAGTGTTGATGTTGTCATTAATGTCAAGAAGCGGAAGGGTTTTTGTGAAAACCAAGGCAGACAAAATAAAAGGTTTTATTTAAAACCATGGATAATAGATTTGAAATGGGTTTTTCTTAAAACCCAAGTTGGCTCTTCGTTTCGTCGAAAAAGGTGCCCCGGTGATGAAGATATTTAATTTTAAATATTTAGTTTAAATTTTATTTTTAAAATTTAAATTAATATTTTAAAATTAAATTAAAGCATTTTTCGATGTGTTTGGAAATGCCGACGTGTTTGGTAATGCATCGAAGTACATATAAAAGGTGGCAATGAAATTCATTAATGTGTGTTGGATAGAATTGATATAAATCGGAGTGCATTTCATTTTTGTCTTCGTCTGCGCCAGCGAAGGAGGCGCACGTAATGGACAAGTCTTTGATATGACGAATGGTCGCGGTGCTGAGGAGGAAGGCAGGCGATTGGTTGGTGTAAAGCTTAAGAATTATGTGAAGACGTCGCAATTCGAGCGTTGTACACTTGTCCATAATCAAAGAGGAGCTAAACATTTAGAATGTTAATTTATCACTGCGTTATCTCATAACCAGAAGCATTCGATATAAGAGATAAAACAACGCTAAAATCAAGAAAATGGGTAGCAAGGTATGCACGATTGATTAATGTGTTGAAAAACCATAGTGCACGATCGAAAAGTGATCCAATAGAAAATGATGTCTAATACGCACCAAAACCAAAGGTTTGTGCTCGGTGTGGCAGCATGATAGACTGTTTCATTTTTAGATGTTCGTGGTAGTAATTCATTCAAAGTTCGTGTTTCGTGCGACACGCGGATGTCAAGGTCTTGACGTCGGTTGGAGAGTGAAATCAGAGTACGTGCTCCCTTAGAGTCAAGTGGGGTACTAGCCCACATGATTGACCCTCTCAAGATAGGGTGCAGGCTAGCATAAGATGCAGGTTCAATTCCCTGCGGTGACGGCAGCGAACTTAGGTAAGTCATTTTGTTGAAGTTTAAATTAAAAACACTTTGGTATAAGTTTTTGAGGAGTTATAAGGTTATGTAATATTGTGATTTATTTTATTTTATGGTACAAGTGGTTTTAGGAGAGATAAGGAAGTTGTGCAATTAAAGGCTTTGGTGATGATGATTGAAAAGTGGAGTAATGTTGATTATTTTGTGATCTACTAACCTTTGTGAAGATTGGCAAAAGAACTTTGTGATTGTGGCAGATTTCCAAAGGGGTTCCTTCACTTCAATAAGGTATGGGCACATTCTTCTTATGAGTATGATTGGTGTATGTTTTCCTGAAATAAGATTGGAGTGAAAAGGTATTCAACTAGGTTTCCTTTGGTTGGGTATAAGTCCTATTTTCTAGTTTGTTAAATACTACTTATGCATTGTTATCCTTGATGAGAATTTTGGTGAATGCATAAATCTGGTTTGGAGTAGTGGAAGCATTGTGCACTAGGGTTTATGGTTTTGAGTCTTGATACTTGCTTTGAGTTGGTGAAACCCTTGGATGGCTGTGTTAAGGTTGATGGTTGAGTTGCTTCCATAGAGGTTGGTTGATCAAGTTATTGCTTTTACTTGAGTCATGATATTGGGCTTACTCCATTGAGGTGATTTGAACAAGTTATTCTTTGCATTTGGTGATATTGTGTGGGTGGTTGTTTTGTTCAAATATCTTTGGAGGGAAAAGGATTTCTACTTGTTTCCTTTTCTTGTGATGATTGGTTGAATGCTTCAAGGTTAATGTTGAGTTGAATGTTTTTGGTTAAACCTTATCTATGAGCATTGTTGTTGAAGCCCAATTGGTTGAGAAAAGATATTGGTTTTTGGTAAGAACATGAGTATCATTGTTATATGAGATATTGCATGGTTGGCAATTGTTGGGTTGTGTTTCATGTTCTTGAGAAAAGCATACTACATCTATCTTATTCTTTTGAGATTTGAGATTGAGTTGAGATTGAGATTGGGAGTTAAGTATAGAACATATTGAGTCTCTAACAATTCTCTTTATGCTTCTATGAGGTGGATGAATCACATTGGGTCTCTAACCATTCTCTTTGTGAGTTCATGCCAAGCAAGTGTTATTGATGAACTTGTGAGCAGGTTTTGGACAGGTTCCATTGGGGACTTGTGAGTAGGTTTTGGACAGGTTCCTATGGGGACTTGTGAGCAGATTTGGATAGATCTTAGCAGAGGACTTGTGAAGCTAAGGTTGATAGTTCTATCAGAGAACTTGGGGACAGAGGTGCATTGGTTCTATGAGAAGAACCTGAGGACATATTTGTGCCAGACCGAAGGACTATGTTTGGTGCTAATCAAAGACAGAGGACGAGGACATTTGTGCTAGACCGAAGGACTGTGTTTAGTGCAAATTCGAGGACCAGCTTTGAGGTGATAGAGTTGAGGATAGAGGTCTCCATCCAGAGCAAGGAAGATAGGTGTCTTCTGTGGATAGAGTTCCATTTGCTAAGGGTAGCAGAGGCAGAGGTCTTCTAGAGGATCACCAGCTAAAGCAGAGGTAGGGGAAGGTATCTCCTTTGAGTAGAAGCTCATAAATTCAGATTGGGGAAAGGTTTCTCCTTTGAGCCAAGGCTCATAAACATTGTAATTTGGAAGGTTTCCCAAAGAACTTTGAGATAACTTTTAGAGAAAAGTTTTGTGGATGAACCATGTAAATTGTTGTGTCACTTTGTGGATGGTTTTGTGCATTGCTTTGATATTGCTTTGGATATATTGCTTTACTTTTTGAAGTATAAAGGAAAAATTAAAAAGAGGTCTTATACTGTTCACCCCCCCCTCTCAGTATAAGCTTGTGTTCTTCACATGTACTTACAATAGTGCATTTTAGGAAGCAAATAAAGACTTGATGACTTTAGTATTTGGGAACTTAGAACCAACATTAGTGAAGGATGCACATAGCTCATCCTAGTGGAAGGATACTATGGATGTAGAGTATGTCTTTGATGAAGAATAAAACATGGGATCTTGTTGATATTCATTATGAAAATAAGCCCATAGGTCGTAAGTGGGTCTTCAAAATAAAATACAAGGTAGATGGATCCATTTATAAGTATAAGGTATGACTCATTACAAAGGGCTATACACAAAAGGAAGAAATTTATTATGAAGAGACATTCACACCCATAGCGTGTAGGAAGGCAAATTGATGTTTGCATTTAGTTTTTTTATTTGTGTTATTTGTGTCTAAATATAATAATAATGTTGAAGAACGCAAGCTTATACTGAGAGGCGGGGTGAACATTATAAGATAAAACTTTTCTCTTTTCTTGTCAAAGCAATAACTTCAGATATTATCAATGCACTAATGAAATAATGCATAAAACACCACACACATAAGAGAAAAAGATTTTATATGGAAAATCCCTCTTGGGATAAAACCACGATAAAATATTTCTTATATATTTCTTCAAAAATTTAATGGGCACCAACCCACAGGAGACACCAATCCCCTATTACAAGTTTGTGGACACCAATCACCTTTACAAGTTTATGGCCACCAATCCATAGTAGACACCAATATCCTAGCTCTAGTTCATGGACACCAATCCACAGGAGACACCAATCCCCTTGCTTAAGTCTGCTCCAAAATCTTCTCACAAAACCTGCTCAAATCTGCTCACAAAACCTACTCAAATCTACTCCAAAATCTGCTCTTAAACCTTGCCTAAATCTATTCCAAAATATTTTACATCAACCATGCTCAAATCTGCTCACAAATGCTTCTCATCTACTCCCAAATCCAATCATAAACAATGCACAAATTTGCATACAAATATGATCTATAATTTTCTTTTTGCTTCTTTATCTAAATTCCAAATCAACACTTAATATCCTTATCATTCACAATTAAAATAACTCCTTATATCTCCCCTTTACAATTTGCAAAAATAAAACTTTAACATAACTTCTTATATCTCCCTTTCAAAAATTTGCAAAATAAAATAAAACTTTATACTCACAAATCCTTATATCTCCCTTTTATAAAATTTATTAAAATAAAACTTTATAAATACCTTGCATAGTCGCAAATGAGATTCGATCCCCTGACCTCTAGAAGTGCAGTGCCGTAACACAGGTATGTGACCAACTGAGCTACCGCAATAGGTGAAACCAAAAGGGTGCAAGAAAATATTTATTTCCTTATTGCGCTATCTCAAATTCTTCAACAAAATGGGTGTCGAAGAGATTCAACCCTCTAACCTCCTACATAGTAGCACTCCATGTGAGATAGGAAGCCGAATGGGCTACCCAAATAAATGAAACCAAAGGGGCATGATATGATATTTGAATTTGTCTTTGCGCTCCCTTGAATAACAAAAACCACAACAAAATAGGCATCGAGGGGATTCAACCCTTGCACCTTTTGCACATCAACGCTCCATGCGAGCTAGGCAACCGACTGGGCTACCCCAACAAATGAAACCAAAGGGACATGATGTGATATTTAAATTTGTCTTTCACTGCCACCAAATTTGTAGTACTCTCCTCCTTTATCTTCTACTCACTGCACGTTCTCACTCGAAGGATAATCGAATGCAATCCACCTTGGATGAAGTGAATTAATTGGTCTTATTAATATGCTTTTGTCTTTCGTGCCTGTTGAGTGGTGTTTTCACCCGGTTGTGAAAGCACACTCTTCGGTAGGATCTGAGTCCAAGAATCCTCTACTTGCAAATAAAATAACTTTCTTCAAGGTTCCTGTTATGCTTAAATAATGTTGCTCAAATGAAATGCCAGGAATATCTTAGGGTTTGCAAGTGGATGTTAACAAGGGGCACTGGTGGTTTATTTAATTTAAATTTACAGTGGACTCAAAGTGAATGAATATACATTGATCTTGGATTTTTGTAGAATTTTCAGTTATTAATTTGGATACAGTAATTAAATTGCAAAAAATAAAGCAAGGGTTTAAAAAAAATAAAGAAAAGTAAATGTAGAGAAACTAAACTACAGTCATAATGCTGCCATCGATTTGATGAAACCGAAGATACTGAGGTTTTATGCATGCAACCTAATCTAATGAACTTGCAAACTCGCACAATCCAAATAAATTAGGTGCTGGTCTCTAGGGTTTCTACTGTAATTCCAGACTTAGGCATTCGCATGAAGCAACCAAGCACACTTACATTAAACTTCACCTAAAAGCCTCAAAAATATGGAATGAAAGATAAAGCATTAAATCATGCATGCACAAAATGACTCCTTCTTTCTCATCAGTGAGATGCCAATACTTTGTATTTTGTATTAAATAATATGTCAATTACATTCAAAGAATGTTCCAGGCAAAAATATTCCAGAACAAAAAGAAGGAAATTGCCCAAGTGCAGGCCCAGAATAGCACGAAGCTCTTGTCTCTGCAACTCTGCAATCGGCAATTTTCCCTTTCCTTCAATCTGCATTTCTGGTTTTATAGTACTGTAATGGCTCTTTGATTCCCTTTGTCGCTTCACTTCGTCTTCCTGCAAATGACATTTCAAATTATCGCTTTTCCTTGCTTTTAATTCATACTGGATGCCCAAACATGCGAAGTTTTCCCCTGCATGTAACGCTCCTGCAATTTCGACACTTGTACGCCACGTGTCCTGCGTTTCCTGTGCCTTTCGTAACGCTTTTCTACGAAAATCCCGACAAAAATTGCATGCCGCCTGTTCAGCTTCTTAGCCGTGATAACGCGACATGTCGCAAAATCGCGACACGTCGCGATATCGCTACCCTCCTTTCGGCCGTATGCCTTTGGCAGCTCCTCATAGCGATATCGCTACCACTTTTACTTTGGGCTTTCTTTTCATGAAATGGTAGCGATATCGCTACCACTTTGACTTTGAGCCTGCCTTCATGAAATTTGTAGCGATATCGCTACCGTTTTGAACTTTGAGTCTTCTTTTCGCAAGGCATAGCGAAATCGCTACCGTTTCTCCGTCGGGCCTCCTTGGCAACTTTACGTCTCGACATCGCGACCATTATCATTCTCTTTCCCTCTTACGACAAACCGTCGTGATATCGCTATCGCTATTATTCCCGAACCTGCTTGCCACAAACCATTGCGATATCGCTACCGCTATTATCTTCCGTACGCCTTGGCAAAACCTGTCGCGATATCGCGACGTTTTTCCCCCTCGGACCTTCATGCAACTTTCTGTCACGATATCGCTACCGCTTTCTCTTTCCGTACACTTCCCCGAAACACGTCGTGAAATCGTGACCATTTTTCTGTTCCGTACACCTTGCCAAAACCTGTCGCAAAATCGTGACCATTTCTTTGCTTCGGGCATGGTCTTCATTTTTGTCGTGATTTCGCGACATCTCCCTTGTGCCGTACAATTTGCTAAAACACGTCGTGAAATCGTGACGCTTTTCCGCTTTCGTACACCTTTGCTGCAATCGATCGCGAAATCGTGACGTCTTTCCTCTTCGAGTCCTTTAGCTGCTTCCTGTCGCGATATCGTGACGTTTTTCCGCTTCCGTACACCTTGCCAAAACACGTCATGAAATCGTGACACTTTTCATCATCCGTACGCTTCGGCAAAACACGTCACGAAATCGTGACCATTTTCTTTCTTTTCCAACGGCATGTCACGATTTCGCGACACCACTTCTTTTCCTCTCAACGGCATGTCACGATTTCACGACACCACTTCTTTTCTTCTCAGCGACATGTCGCGATTTCGCGACACCACTTCTTTTCTTCTCAGCGACATGTCGCGATTTCGCGACAACTTTCAATTTTCTTTTCTCTCCTCTTCTGCAGCGATGGAGCTACATGTCGCGATTTCGCGACAACTTTCCTATTTTCGGCAGTGATGGCGCGACCAGTCGCGACATGTCACGATTTCGCGACACTTTTCAACACAGGCATTTTTTCTCTTTTCTTCAATTTTAGCATCTGGGTCACCGAGATTCTTCTTTGCAAGCTTGCAAAAAGGTGGGTCCCCAATTTTGGGGTGTGTTGTGGATCAACCACAACAAATGGCGACTCTGCTGTCAAATGTTCTTGAGCATTTTAGTAAGAACCCAACCTAAAACATATCACAAACTCGCAAATATATGTTATCACATAAGCAAAATAACAAATGCCCAAAGATCAGAAGTACATGAATCATCAGAATCATCAAGTATTAGCTCAGTGTGTGCAATGTGTTTTCTTTCCCTATCGTTTGAAATTGATCAACATTCCATTATCAGTTTTGCATGAATGCATATATGGGATGGTGAATGATTTGTGTACCCTAATGAATGTGCAAGGAGATTTGCTTCCATAAAAGGCATGGTACTTCTTCTAATACTAAGTACAAGCATTCAAGATTGCCAAACCCTCTTAGGATCCACTAGTTCGTTACCTCATTGTATCCCAAAGTTGGTTATGAGTCCCTACTATCTAGAACCCATGTGCAAGTGAATGTGAAATCAAAAATTTGGGGAATCAAACTCCCAACCAACCGAGATGAGAGTTTAACCTTATCCTTACTATTCTGATTTAGATTTCATTACCTCACTTTAAGCAAAATAATTAAACCAGTTATGGAAGAAATGGTCATGCTAGTCTAACCCTCTAGACAATCAGTGGTCTTGTTTTTTAGGCAAGACATGATGCCATGCATGGGCATAGCTAACCCCACAATCCAAAACTTATCTCCATTTCTTTGGACCTTGGGGATGACTACCCATCCCTTGCAGAGGACAAGTAGTACGATCCTTACAATCCAAAATAAAGATGAGATGGGAAAAATTTATTTATTTATTTATTTTTTTTTTATTCTTAGACCTTGGGGATGACTACCCATCCTGGTTAGGGACATGTAGTACGATCCTTACAATCCAAACTTTAGATGTAAATGGAAAATATTAATTTTGTTACTTAGACCTTGGGGATGACTACCCATCCTTTGCAGAGGACAAATAGTACGATCCTTACAATCCAAGACTGATTATGAAATGAGGCATAAGAGCTTTGGGGAATCAGATTCTCAACCAACCGAGATGAGAATTTATACCCTATCCTTACTACTCCATGTGGGTCAAATCAAAGCTTTGGTGAATTGGATCCTCAACCTAAGTTCGATGAGGATTTAACCCTATCCTTACTACTACGATTTTAGGCTTTAAGCTTAATGGAAGTGGTCAAAACCACTGTTTTAAGGATCATGTTGCATAATAGGATAGACAGGAAATACTTCTTTCGCCCAACCTTTTCCTCCAAGTTAGGTTTTGATCATTTTGCTCAAGATCCTTTTTAATGTATGAGACGTGCTTGGTTCTAGATACCTCAAGACTCAGTTTCCAACCTTAGGAGCTACTTACATATATGTTATAACACAACCCTAAGAGGATTTGACATACTTTAATGGCTTGTACCTAAGATGCATATGTAACTAAGGTGAGATGTATGTAAGGTGAGATGGAACATGAATGCATTATTTCTTGAATTGCAAATGAAATGATTTGTTATGCAAAACTGACTCTTTCATGTATCACAAAATCAAACAATATAACTTTAAAATGTTTTATGCTATTTGTGGAGCTTTTACAAGACAATTCCAATATTTCATATTCTCCTAATCCTTAAGCATAAGTTGACATCTCAATTTTCTATTTTTTATTATAAAAATTAACACACATGTCAATTGAAATCAAACCCATAATCAAAATCCTAACTAAACTAACAATCCTAAACAATAAAAACAAAATCTGAAAATCCTTCACCAAAACCAAAAGAATAATATCAAAGTCTCACCACCTAAGGGCTAAAATAATGCTTTAAAATCTGCCCATTAACCGGTAGCATGAAATCTTCCCCTTCTAACGTTTTTAGCCTGAAGGTATTCTTCCCAAGAATCTCTGAAATCTGATATGGGCCCAACCAAAGACAATCAAACTTTTGATGATTCCCTTTTTCCTCATGTCTTTTGTCCCATAGTAATACCAAATCTGAAATTCTGAATGATTTAACTTTGGCCCTTTTGTCAAACCACCTTTTGACAACTTCCTGGTGTTTATTCATGTGATTCACGGCCTCTTCTCTCTTTTCATCAAGGTGCAACAACTGGCTCAACCTGGCTTCAACTTGATCATCTGTCCCCAAGTACTCTTGTATGAAATGTAAGGTCTGCAACTTCAAATTTGCTGGAAATATCGGGTCTTGCCCATAGACCAAATGATAGGGAGTATTCCCTATGGACTCTTTCACTCGGTCCTATCTTGCCCAAAGGGCAAACTTTAGTTGGCTGTGCCGATCCGAGGGTTCTTTTCCAGCAACTTCTTAATAGTATTCAACAAATTCTTATTTGAAGACTCGACCAACCCATTTCCTTGAGGATAGTAATTGGATGCAAACTTTAAGCTCACTTTGTTATCATATGCCCAATCTGCAAATTGTGTAGAAATAAAAGCTTTACCATTGTCATCGACAATAGAGTCGGGCATTCCAAATCTTGTTATAATCGATCCTCAAGAAATTTAATCACAACATCTGTGGTGGCATGTTTAGTAGGAATTGCCTCCGTCCACCTTGTACAATAGTCCGTAGCTATCAAAATGAATTTGTGAGAATCGGAAGAATTTGGGTTAATAACCCCGATGAAATCTAGTCCCCATTGTGCAAATGGTCTCATTTCGACTACAGGCTGCAACGGAATGGCTGCATTTCTTTCTCTATTTGCAGCCACTTGACAGATGTGACAAGATCGTACATGGGTATGCGCATCCTTGAAAATATGTGGCCAGTAGTATCCTTCTCTCAGGATTTGATGTCTCTGTAGCATTGGCTGCACCATGACCAATTCCATGTTTCCCGTGAAATTCCTGTAACACCCTGGCAGCTTCTTCTTTGTTCAAGCACCTCAGGTAGATGCCTTCATGATTCTTCTTGTAAAGCACACTAGATTTTATCAGGTAATTGACAGATTTAAGCCTTAAGGCTCTTCTCTGTGTCGAATTCAGATTAGAAGGACACTTACCAGTCAATAAAAATTGCATAATATCAACATACCAGTCGTCCTTAGCCATGTATTCACGTATTTGAGCATTGACCTGTTATTTGCGGATTATTTTCTGCGATCGCCTTTGCCAGTCCTTGTCCTCGAACTAGTTTCATTGGTTGGATTTCGAGATCAAATTCTTGGATGGTTCAAATCCATTTTCCTCTCTTCTCACCTAGTTCATTCTATAAAAACATGGTCTTGATAGCAGAATCGGGCACGATGGCGATAATTCTGTTGTGCACGATGTAGTGCCTAAATTTTTTCACAGTTTTAAAAAGTGCGTACATTTGCTTATCAAGGATTGAATACCTTAATTGAGCATCTTTCAGAGGGGCACTTAAAAATGCAATGGGTTTTTCGGCACTATCCTCACTTTTTTGGGTTAAGACACTCGCAAAGGAGTGTTCTGATGCAAAAGCGTAAATATAAAAAGGCTTGGAGTAATCTGGGCTTATAAGGACGGGGGCTACGGAAATGGCATCTTTGATATTCTAGAAAGCCACTCTACTTTCCTCGTTCCATTTTACATCCACATCTTTCTTGAGCATCTGGTTCAGAGGTTTGGCTATCTCAGCAAAGATAGAGATAAACTTCCTCACAAAATTGACTTGCCTAAAGAAAGATCTCAGTTCTTTTTCTTGCTCGGGAGAGGTAGGTTTTGGATAGCTTGTATCCTTTCTGGGTCGATGGATATGCCCTCTTTTGAAATGATGTGACCCAACAATTTCCCTTTTGTCACTCCAAAAATGCACTTTTTGGGATTTAAGGAAATTCCATGTTCTTTGCATCTTTGAAGCACTTTCTTCAAATCTTTAACATGATCCTCTCTCTTCTTCGAGAAAACTAGGATATCATCCACATACACGATGATGCATTTGCCTATTAGCCCTTTGAATGCGTAATCCATGGCGCGTTGAAAAGTTGCACCAGCGTTTAACGAGTCCGAACGACATTCTCTTATATGCAAATGTCCCCCACTTGGTAGTGAAGGCTGTTTTCATCCTGTCATCTGGATGTATAAGAACTTGGTTGTACCCAGAATATCCATCGAGAAAGGACATCATTTCAGATCCATTTACCATTTGCAAAATTTCATCGATTGATGGTAATGGATAATTATCTTTTTGAGAGGCTTTATTAAGATTTTGAAAATCTATGCACAGCCTAATCTCTCCACTCTTTTTTCTTACTAGAACGAGGTTGGCCACCCAGGTTGAGTGCCTAACAGGAAAAATGATTTTCGCTTCCAATAATATTTTAACCTCCTTTTCGATCAAAGGCTCCAATAGCGGGTTAACAACTCGTTGTCTTTGCCTAAAAGGCTTGGAGTCTGGCTTCAAAGGGATGGTATGCGTGATAATGTTCTGGTTGTAATTCTTTAGCTCATTGTAGTTCCAAGCAATACAATCTATGTAATGTTTCAAAGCCTGTATTATATTTCTCCTTTCTTCCTCTGTACATGCCTTTGCTATGTACACCTCCTTTGGATTGTCTGCACTCCCCAGATTAACTGAATCGCATGCATATTTGGGGAGTGGGACTCTTTTTCTTTTCTTGTTTTTGCATTCCATGTCGAACATCTTTTCTAATGAAACCACGTCTTTAGGAATTTTGTTGGATTGATACGCTGTTTCACTTTCTTCTGTTTCATCCTGCCACCTTTGTTCCTCATCGATCACTCGATTTTCAAAAATACCCGAGTTTGTGACAAACTTGAAGATGTGCCTGTCACATTCAAAAACCTGGAAATTCTTCACATTATCAGGTATTGATGGACAAGGAACCAGCTCAATGGAAAACTTTTTACGTCTTTTTATATCCATCGGGTTTAACATGCCCACGGCGACTGCAAGAGAGTCTGCTATTCGATTTCCTCTCCTAGAAATAAGGGCTATGTTGAATGCATCAAACTCCTCCATGAGGTCCATAACCCTTGTCCTATAAAGGCTCCATCTTTTGTCACGGCATGTATACTGTCCTTTAATTTGCTTGACAACCAACTCAGAATCCCCCAAAACCTTCAAGCATTTAACATGTGTGCCCAATGCTAGACGTAAACCATAGATCAATGCTTCGTATTCTGCCACATTGTTTGTGCAAGGAAATTGCAGTCTGTAGGCAGCCAATAATGGTTTACCTCCTGGACCAATGAGCTCGACCCCAGCTCCTGCTCCCTGTCTAGACTTTGATCCATCAAACTTGAGCAACCACGTGTAATCCTTTTCCTCAGAAGAACCACCATGACACACTTCTTCTTTAAGTTCATCAACGACTTTCTCAACATCAAGAGCATAGACCCCTAGGTCTGGCTCAGAAAACTGAACCTCATTCGGCTTGTTAAAATCCGTTATAATCTCCTTAAGCCTCGATTCATTTTCCACTCTGATTTGGTTAGCAATGCCCTTCCATGGCAGCCACATATGCGAGCAGTCTGTTGCAAAATAGCCATTCAGCATTTTCATCCAATCTCTCGCAAGTAACATTCCATACCTACTTGGGATGTTAACCACCAAAATGTCTACAACCTGCTGGAACCTGGGTTCAGAATTTAATTGAATCTTGACATCATTGCTCAAGGGTTGGGGTCTTACGACCAACGCCTTGGTTTAAAATGTAACGTGATGTGTGGGGTTTGTTTTAATTTTACGAAATTGAAACAAGCAAACAAAAAGAAATCTTTCCCTAAGCCATTCAAACTGAAAACCAGAAAACAGAAAAAACAAAAATTTGACAGAAGCTGTAAAAACCCCTACCTCTTCTCTGCCTAATCGGAAATTTTTGATTTGCTCTAAAAATTTGCACAGATCTATAATCGTCCCTGGGTGAGGTGAATAACAGAATCGTAATCGTCACAGGGTGGAACGAATAATTTATTCGTCCCGAGGTGAGACGAGTAACAATTCTGTAATCGTCACTTGCAGAGACGAATAACAGTCCGATTGTTGAAAAATAGGTACCTGTAAAAAAACAAGCAATTTTAGATCAGTAATTTAACCTAAACAAAAACAGAGGACAGAAGTCCCACCGTGATCGCCATTGAAAGCACGAGATTCCGGAAGTAAAAGGAAAACTATAACTATGCAATATAAGATGAAATATAACGCTTTAATCCTATGCACAAAAACAAGGAAAGGAGATAAATTGGAGACGAAAGAAAAGATGTAAGGAAATCACAGCCCTCTTTATTCAAATTTCTTATCCTTGGTTACATAGACGTCTCCTCCCTTTTTAGGGGCTAGGAGCGTTAAATTGGTCTTTGTTACAATTTGTGACTTAGTCTTCCTCCTTCCGCATGCCCACGTTTGGAATGGGCGGGCCAAATGTTGTCGCCGCTTGCGTTGGTAAGGTAGACTCCTCGCCGCTCCTCTAATGCTTCAACTCTGCACTCAAAGAAACAAACAAGAAAGTCAGTAGCACCTGTGTATGAAAAATAAAAGATGAATCTAACGTTGGTTGAAATAAATCTAAATGAAATGAAAAACTTGACAAAAGCATAAACATGAAACTAAAAGAAATACCACGATTATGAAAGCACAAATCGCCCGTAAGTAAACTAGCAGCACTTCGTCACTCAAAATGCTCCTGCTCTGCATATATTTTTGGGTGATAAAACTCACCATTTTTATAGACCCAAGGGGTCTTTTTGAATTAACATGCAAAAGTGTTTCTTTGCATGAATGCTTTTTTTTGTGAAGAGAAGACTTCTTCTTGATCAAGGGCTTCTTAACTGCCTTTGTGCATGTCTTTGCATGTTTTAGCAAAGCTCACTTGCACTCCCATGCAATGAAGGGATAGCTAAGTGGCAAATCTGAGTTTTCTTAAAAATCTTACTCTCCTTCCCATGCAGGGAAGGGAAATTCAATTGGCAGATGTGTGTTGTCAAAAGAACTCACTCGCACTCCTATGTCATGCATGAAAAGCTGAGTGGTAGTTCTGAGTTGTCATGCCCTGAGGTCTGACTTTTTGCTGGTCAAACCTGGCGTTCGTCCCACCCTGGAGCGAGCGCTAATAATCGTCCCTGGCTGAAACGAGTACAAATCCATACTCGTCCTTGGGTAGGACGAGTACAAATTTGCACTCCTCCCTGGGTGGGACGAATAAGAAATAAAGTGTCTAAAAGGTGCCAAACTGATTTTTGACTTGTAAAACTGTTGTGTAAGTGGTTAGAACCACTGTTTAACCTCTGGGGGCTACCCTGGGGGCTGTGTGTGTTAATGTGATCAGTGTTTGTAGTCACATAATCGGATTGGTGTTGTTTTTGTGTCTACACATACCTACTTGGGATGTTAACCACCAAAATGTCTACAACCTACTGGACCCTGGGTTCAGAATTTAATTGAATCTTGACATCATATAAGGTCCCTACTACATTTACCTCTAAACGGTCCAATTGCAAGACCGTGCATTTGGATGAAACCATTTGTAGACCCAACATTTGACATATCTCCGTAGGCATGAGGTTGCTCGTGGCTCCTATGTCCACCAAACAGTTATGCAAGTTCTTACCCACAATTCTCAGAGTCAATAAGAATGGCGGGACATCCCTTCTCTCCTTTCACAAAATCAGATGGGATTCAGCTCTTTTTTCCTTCCACATCCGATTAGGTGAGTTCAAAGCTCTTATCAACGCCTCCTTTTGACCAGGCAATTTAGCTGCGTCCAGGAATGAAAGGCTAGATTTGGACTTCTTCATATCCTCCACTACGTCATAATTTGGTTTTTTGAATTTGGTTGTCTTACGGACGTCATTAGACATTTCTCTTCCGAGTGGAGGGGGAGGGTTGTTACTTGCCTTTGTATCTGGATGAAGAATAGAATTGTTTGGAGGTGTTGATGAGGTTTTAGGGGCTTTAGATTTACTCCTCAAATGGTACCCATGAGTCCCCTTTCTGAAATCTCGAAAAGCTTGCACCTCCTGTTCCAAAACTTCGTCTTCTTCCTCATCGCTCTCACCCTCTTGGTGATGTACTGTTTCCATCACCATAATATTTTCATCTTGCTGATACGATGGATCCTCATTTGATACCAGTTCCAAATCATCAACTTGTGCCTGAAGACAATGAGTGTATCTAGCAATCTCAGGACAACTCCTCTCATTGTGTTCTTTTGTGTTATGTAACCTGCACCCTCTTTCCCATGCCAAATTTGAAATATTCAAAAGAGAATTGGATTGGCTAGGGCCTGCAGAAGCATCTAATTGATTAGCAATGGGAGTAGGAACTCCCCCATTGTTTGGCTTAGTGTTCCAGTGCCTCCCTCTATTGTTAAAATTCTGACTTGGGTGAGGGGCACGGGACTCATGCTTCTATTTGTTGAACCTCGTCATTACTTAGTTTATGCACTAGTTTCTTGAGCTCTTCGACTTTCGAAAAAACATCCTTCGATGGAACCACATTATTGTTAACCCCCATTGGATTCGCATAATTAATGGGGTCTTGATTCCACATTTGGGTCAAGTTCTGAGGAATTTGATTCCCATATGGATTGATACCTTAAATCAGGATTGGATTCAGAACAAGAACTATGGCTTGAGGATTGACTTGACTAGTTTCCTGCGTAGTTGATTGACTCTTCTGCAAAAATGCAAGAACAGGTGGAATGGTTGTGATTGGTTGGATTGGAATGGGTGCATATGTGGGTCTTTGGTGGATACGGCTACTGATATGGGAAGGAGTTCATACTTGGCATTTGTGGTGCCATGAGTTGATTTGCCTGGGGAACTTGACCATATGGAGCACACTGTCCCAACATAGGCATCTGGGTAAACCCGTAGCCTTGCGGTGTCAATTGCTGCTCAATAGTCATGGCTTCATTATAGGCCAAAGCCAGCGTAGTGACCTGAGGATTACGCCTTGCAAACCTATCATGGGGTCTAATGCCCCAAAATATATTTGTAAAGCCACTGCGGGATCGATGGCAAAATGTCTAATTGCTCTGTTATAGTTCTTTTGGAATCTCTGATTAAACATTCGAATTGGTTCCCCTTGGCCCCATTTGCATGTAATAAACTGATTGTAAATAGTTGCGGGATCTAAGGGTGACCTAAATTGATTGACAAAGGCATTTTCCATTTGTGTCCAAGAGGTAATTGAACCAGTTGGCAAGCATATATACCATTCATATGCTATTGGATCCAAGCTCATGGGGAAAAGTCTACAGGCTACATCTTCATGCTGAACTTGCGACCTAATTAAAACATCCCTATAGGCTTGGATATGTTCTTCTGCTATTCTTAGGCCATCTGGCTTGTATTTAGGCAAAAATCTTTCAATGTTCTTGGGGATTTCATGGATATCCCCGACAATATTCAAAGGAGTATTGTTAGCTCCATACCAAGGAGCTCCTAGAGCTTGAGCCATTTGACTCAGAATTGATGTAGACAGACCTACAATAGCAATAGAAATATTACTAACTATAGGCACACTAGGGGCAACGGATATTATTGGCGTAGGTCCACTCGACGTTCCTGGAGAAAATAGGCCTTTTGCTACTGGAGTGCTTACAACTTGCTTGGCTTTACCCTTGGGAGTACCAGTAAGGTCGTGAAAAATGGTTTCTCCGGTTGTTTGAGACCTGGTCGCAATACGGCATGGTGGGTCCAGCCTGCCTGAGGAAACCCTCGGCTAGTTCGAAGAAAACCTGCAACAAACACAAAAATAGTGTTGCAGTTTAGCCATAAATAATTTCAGAATTAAATCAACAAAAAAATATTCAGATATGAAAATTGAAATAGATAAACCGATTCGCCCTCCTTCTAGCGCCAATCTGTTGAGTGGTGTTTTCACCCGGTTGTGAAAGCACACTCTCCGGTAGGATCTGAGTCCAAGAATCCTCTGCTTGCAAAGAAAATAACTTTCTTCAAGGTTCTTGTTATGCTTAAATAATGTTGCTCAAATGAAATGCCAAGAATATCTTAGGGTTTGCAAGTGGATGTTAACAAGGGGCACTGGTGGTTTATTTAATTTAAATTTACAGTGGACTCAAAGTGAATGAATATACATTGATCTTGGATTTTTGTAGAATTTTCAGTTATTAATTTGGATACAATAATTAAATTGTAGAAAATAAAGCAAGAGTTTAAAAAAAATAAAGAAAAGTAAATGTAGATAAACTAAACTACAGTTAGAATGTTGCCATCGATTTGATGAAACCCAAGATACTGAGGTTTTATGCATGCAACCTAATCTAATGAACCTGCAAACTTGCACAATCCAAATAAATTAGGTGCTGGTCTCTAGGGTTTCTATTGTAATTCCAGACTTAGGCATTCGCATGAAGCAACCAAGCACACTTGCATTAAACTTCACCTAAAAGCCTCAGAAATCTGGAATGAAAGATAAAGCATTAAATAATGCATGCACAAAATGACTCCTTCTTTCTCATCAGTGAGATGCCAATACTTTGTATTTTGTATAAAATGATATGTCAATTACATTCAAATAATGTTCCTGGCAAAAATATTCCAGAACAAAAAGAAGGAAATTGCCCAAGTGCAGGCCCAGAATAGCACGAAGCTCTTGTCTCTGCAACTCTGCAATCGGCAATTTCCCCTTTCCTTCAATCTGCATTTTTGGTTTTATAGTACTGCAATGGCTCTTCGATTCCCTTTGTCGCTTCACTTCGTCTTCCTGCAAATGACCTTTCAAATTCCCGCTTTTCCTTGCTTTTAATTCATACTGGATGCCCAAACATGCGAAGTTTTACCCTGCATGTAACACTCCTGCAATTCTGACACTTGTACGCCACGTGTCCTGCGTTTCCTGTGCCTTCCGTAACGCTTTTCTGTGAAAATCCTGACAAAAATTGCATGCCGCCTGTTCAGCTTCTTAGCCGTGATAACGCGACATGTCACGAAATCGTGACACGTCGCGATATCGCTACCCTCCTTCCGGCTGTATGCCTTTGGTAGCTCCTCGTAGCGATATCGCTACCACTTTTACTTTGGGCTTTCTTTTCATGAAATGGTAGCGATATCGCTACCACTTTGACTTTGAGCCTGCCCTCACAAAATTTGTAGCAATATCACTACCGTTCTGAACTTTGAGTCTTCTTTTCGCAAGGCGTAGCAAAATCGCTACCATTTCTTCGTCGGGCCTCCTTGGCAACTTTACGTCACGACATCGTGACCATTATCATTCTCTTGCCCTCTTACGACAAACCGTCGCGATATCGCTACCGCTATTATTCCCGAACCTGCTTGCCACAAACCGTCGCGATATCGCTACCGCTATTATCTTCCGTACGCCTTGGCAAAACCTGTCGCGATATCACAATGTTTTTCCCCCTCGAACCTTCATGCAGCTTTCTATCGCGATATCACTACCGCTTTCTCTTTCCGTACGCTTCCCCGAAACACGTCGCGAAATCGTGACCATTTTTATGTTCCGTACACCTTGCCAAAACCTGTCACGAAATCGTGACCATTTCTCTGCTTCGGGCATGGTCTTCATTTTTGTCGTGATTTCATGACATCTCCCTTGTGCCGTACAATTTGCTAAAACACGTCATGAAATCGTGACGCTTTTTCTCTTCCGTACACCTTTGTTGTAATCAGTCGCGAAATCGCGACGTCTTTCCTCTTCGAGTCCTTTAGCTGCTTCCTATCGCGATATCGCGACGTTTTTTCGCTTTCGTACACCTTACCAAAACACGTCGTGAAATCGTGACACTTTTCATCATCCGTACGCTTTGGCAAAACACATCGCGAAATCGCGACCATTTTCTTTCTTTTCCAACGGCATGTCGCGATTTCGCGACACCACTTCTTTTCCTCTCAACGGCATGTCGCGATTTCGCGACAACATTTCTTTTCTTCTCAGCGACATGTCGCGATTTCGCGACAACTTTCAATTTTATTTTCTCTCCTCTTCTGCAGCGATGGAGCTACATGTCACGATTTCGTGACAACTTTCCTATTTTCGGTAGCGATGGCGCGACCAGTCGCGATTTCGTGACATGTCACGATTTCGTGACACTTTTCAACACTTAGGCATTTTTTTCTCTTTTCTTCAATTTTAGCATCTGGGTCACCGAGATTCTTCTCTGCAAGCCTACAAAAATGTGGGTCCCCAATTTTGGGGTGTGTTGTGGATCAACCACAACAAGTGCCCAAGGAGGTCAGCAGGTTTTAAATATTTGAATTTCAATTTCTTTTGCATGGTGCGCTCAAGGAGGTCGGCCCATTATAATATTTAAACCTTTATATATTTAAACTATATTTAAATCCTTTGATTTAAATATAAACCTCCCACTTTAATATTTAAATATTTCATTTAAATATTAAAGCACCCTTGAAGATATCTGCCTTGAACATCAATGACAACTCATCATTTCAACCTTGAAGATATTTCTGCCTTTGACAACTCAACATTTCATCCTTGAAGATATTTCTGCCTTTGACATCAATGACAACTCAATATTTCTAACAATCTCCCCCTTTGTCATTGATGGCAACCCTACAATGAAACTGACCTTTACTGAACAGGATCACAAGCTGCTCCCCCTTACTAAAATTCTCCCCTTTGACATCAATGGCAAAGGCTCCTTGGGGCTGTAAGATAAGACACTTGACAATGCCCCCTTCCTCCCTGCTCTTCTTGAGATGTTCAATTATGATATGGGAGTGAAACTACTCCCAACTTACTTTTGAGATACTCAAAGGTCTCCTTTGGAAGTGGCTTGGTAAAGATGTCAGCAATTTGTTCCTTTGTAGCAATGTATTCCAACTTGACTTGTTGATCAATCACTTGCTCTCTCAAAAAGTGATACTTGATCGAAATGTGCTTGGTCCTTGAATGCATCACCAGATTCTTTGAAATATTGATGGCACTTGTATTATCACAAAGTATGGAGATAGGATGATCATGCTCTACTTTGAAATTGCTTAAGGTTTGTTTCATCCATAAAACCTGAGTGCAACAAGTAGTTGCTGCAATGTACTCTGCCTCTGTAGTAGATAAGGACACTGATGCTTGTTTTTTACTTAGCCAAGAGACCAAACAGTCTCCAAGAAAAAATGCTCCTCCACTTGTGCTTTTCCTATCATCCACACTGCCTACCCAATCCGCATCTGTATATGTAGTGAGAGTGAAATTATCACATCTGGGATACCACAATCCAAAATCCATAGTTCCTTTCAGATACTTGAGGATTATTTTTACTGCCTGTACATGTGTTTCCTTTGGTGCAGCTTGAAATCTTGCCACTAATCTGACTGCCTGCATTATATCTAGCCTTGTAGCTGTGACATATAGTAAACTTCCAATCATGGATCTATACAAAGTTTGATTAGCCTCAGGAGACTCATCATATTTACTTAACTTACATCCTGTAACCATGGGGGTACTCATAGGATTGCAATCCTCCATCCTGAATTTTTTCAACATTTCTTTTACATACTTGGTTTGAGAGAGAAATATACCTTTATCTGATTGTGAGATTTGCAAACCAAGAAATAAGGATAGCTCACCAAGCATTGACATCTCAAATTCACTTTGCATACATTTTGCAAATTTTTGACACATCTTGTTGTTACTGCCTCCAAAAATAATGTCGTCCACATAGACTACTATAATTAACTGATCATTTCCTTCATTCTTGATGTATAGATTGCTATCAACTATACCTTTTTTGAAACCTTATTCTTGGAGATATTTATCCAACCTTGAGTACCAAGCCCTAGGGGCTTGCTTTAGTCCATAGAGAGCCTTCTTCAATTTGCACACATAATCTAGCTTGTCTATCAGGCTGAAACCATCTGGTTGCTCAATGTAGACCTCTTCTTCTAGGTAACCATTAAGAAATGCTGATTTTACATCCATTTGGTACACTTTGAAGTTTTTGAAGCTTGAGAAGGCCAAGAACATTCTTATGGCCTCAAGACGAGCAACAGGAGCAAATGTCTCTTCAAAATCAATTCCCTCTACTTGTGCATAGCCTTTGCACACAAGTCTTGCTTTGTTTCTGACAACCTGACCATCTTCATTCAACTTATTTTTGTAGACCCATTTGGTGCCAATTACGTTCTTGTCTTTTGGATGTGGGACAAGTTCCCAAGTCTCACTCTTCTCTATTTGATCTAACTCTTCTTCCATTGCCTCAATCCAATATTTATCTTCACTTGCTTCATTGAAATTCTTTGGCTCAACTTTAGATAGTAAAGAGAAGTTGGCATGTTCACCTGTTCCTATTATTTTCCTCCTTGTTTGTCTCTCATCTAGATTCCCAATAATCAGATTTTTAGGATGGTTCTTTTGCACATACCTGGATGGTGTCTTAGGTGGTGCCTTTCTTGATATTGTCTCATCTTCTTCAGTTTCTTCACCTTCTTCTTCTTTGCAACTTTCTCCTTCTTGATACACAATCTCTTGAGTTGGTTCTCTTAGATCTATTTCTTCATCAACTCTTACATTTGCACTTTCCACAATTGTATGTGATATTTTATTGTAGCATCTATAGGCTTTGCTCTTAGTGGAGTATCCAAGGAAGATACCCTCATCACACCTGGAATCAAACTTGCCCAAATTTTTCTCTTCTCATCTAATGTAGCATTTGCTTCCAAAAATTTTGAAGTACTTCATAGTAGCTGGTCTTCCCTTCCAAAGCTCATACGAGGTTTTGTGGTGATTTACTCTTACTTGAGCTCTATTGATGATATAAACAATTGTATGAATTACCTCTCTCCAAAAAGCATCAAAAATCTTAGACTCATTTAGCATAGCCCTGGCCATACCTTGAACAATTATGTTCTTCCTTTCAACTACACCATTCTATTGTGGAGTTCTTGCTGTTGAGTATTATCTCTTGATTCCATGTTGTTCACAGAATTCTACAAATTCATTTGAGGTGAATTCACCTCCTCTATCTGATCTTAGACACTTGATATTTTTACCTATTTCATTTTCTACAAGTGCCTTGAATGCCTTGAACCTTTCAAATGCTTCTGATTTTTCTCTCAAGAATGTTACCCAAGTCATTCTAGAATAATCATCAATAAACAACATGAAATAATTCTCACCTTGTAAACTCTTTGTCCTTGTAGGGCCACATAGATCGGTGTGAATTAGCTCCAAAGGCTTGGATGAAGAGAATTCCTTTGATTTGAAACTTGATCTTGTTTGCTTACCATGTTGGCATTGTGCATAAATTGTGCTTGGGGGTTTTGCTATCTTGGGAAAATATCTGACTGCCTGTTTGTTGCTTATTTTCACTATGTTGTCGAAGTTCAGGTGGCCCATTCTCCTATGCCATAACCAACTCTCATATTCTTGTGATAAAAAGTAATTTTCTCCCTTAATTTTGCTCAACATGTAGAGATTGTTTGTAGTTCTACTAGCATCTGCAATAAGCTTTCCTATCTTGGATTTCCTGATCTCACATCCATTTGGGTGAAATGTGAGTGTGTGCCCTTGATCACATAGTTGAATTACACTTAGTAGATTGTGCTTTAACCCTTCAACATATAACACATTCTCTATCCTTGATCTTCCATTATCTAGGCTCAAGGTTCCCTTTCCAACAATTTTGGTTGAAGCATTATCACCAAATTTCACTGTGCCTCCATTTATTTCCTTGAGAGAGAGAAATTTGCTTTTATCACCTGTCATATGGCTTGAACAACCACTATCAATGTACCACTGATTTCCTTCATTTTGCACATGAAGAGTCATTTGTACCAACATAGACTTCTCCTTTTCTTGTTCCATTTTCTTTCTCCAACCTTTGGAGGACATATCCTTTTGAACAGTTTGACCTTCCTCTTTCTTGCTTGATTTTGGAAGTTTAGAGAACATTGTTCTACACCATTTGGCTTTATGCCCAAAATTATTACATTTGTAACAAATGATATTGTAATCCATGAGAGGTGCAAATGAATTGAAATTTCTCTTGGTGAAACCATAATCATTCTTAGCATGGACCCTACAATTTACAACTTTATGACCAATTTGATTGCATGAAAAACAATAACCATGGAAGAAATATTGAAACCTATTTGATTGCCTTGGAGGATATGGTCGCATGGTTCTCTCATTGTTGTTTCTATGATTGAATTCGGTCCATGATGAATCTTTGTTTTCTTCCTTCTTGATGCTTCCACTTCTCAATGCATTAGCATAGGTTTTAGGCTCTTCTTCACTTATTTTCTTTGATGCCTCTATTTCTTTTGAGCTTGATTCCCCCTTTTGTTTCTTTTGACCTTCTTCAAACCCAAGTCCAATATTTATAACTGAAGATCTCTATGCTTTGATAATGTCAACCATGATTTTTGAGCTTTTCTCAAACTCATGTAGCTTATCATTAGATTTTTCAACTTCCTTCCTTAGAGAGACAACCTCATGTTCCAGTTTTTCACATTCCAACTCTTTTGCCTTTAACTGCTCAACCATACCTTCTTCAATTCGCCTTGCCTCTTCGATTTTAACTTTCAAGTCAATGAGTTCCTGCAACAACTTTACCTTTGTCTTCTCATCCTCTTGTACTTGAGTCTTCAATCTTGAGTTCTTCTTTCTAAGCCTTTTCAACTCTTCAAGAGCAACGACAAGTTCCTCTTCTATGTCAACCATGGCTTCTTCTTCATTTTCTGAATCTTTCTCTTCTTCTTGGTCTTTGACAACAGGAGCATCTTCTTTCTCTTCTATGCTTATTATGGCTTCTTCTTCATTTTCTGGATTTTTCTCCTTTTCTTGGATTTCAACAATAGGAGTATTTTCTTTCACCTCCATGGCCATGTGTGTTCTTGTAAGATCTTCCTTCAAGCTGTTAGGCTTTTATGAAGGAACCTACTCTGATACCAATTGAAGAACACAAGCTTATACTAAGAGGGGGTGAACAATATAAGATAAAAATTTTCTCTTTTCTTTCCAAAGCAATAACTTCAAATAATATCAATGCAATAATGAAACAATGCACAAATCACCACACACATAAGAGACAAATATTTTACATGGAAACACCCTCTTGGGAGAAAACCATGAAAAAATATTGCTTATATATTTCTTCAATAAATTTCATGGGCACCAACCCATAGGAGACACCAATCCCCTATTACAAGTTCATGGACACCAATCCACAAGAGACACCAATCCCCTATACAAGTTCATGGACACCAATCCATAGGAGACACCAATCCCCTATCAAGTTCATGGACACCAATCCATAGGAGACACCAATCCCCTTGCTCAAATTTGCTCCAAAACCTACTCAAATCTACTCCAAAACCTACTCACAAAACCTGCTCAAATCTGCTCCAAAACCTGCTCATAAAACCTACTCAAATCTACTCCAAAACCTACTCACAAAACTCTCAAATTTGTTCATCTATTCCAAATCTTCACATAAACATCTCAAATCTACTCACAAACAATGCTCATCTACTCCAAAATCCAATCATACAAATCCACAAATTTCATACAAATATGATCAATAATTTTCTTTTTCCTTTTTTATCTAAATTCCAAATCAACACTTAGTATCCTTATCAATCACAATTTAAAATAACTCCTTATATCTCCCCTTTGCAATTTACAAAAATAAAACTTTAACATAACTTCTTATATCTCCCTTTTAAAATTTGCAAAATAAAACTTTATACTCACAAATCCTTATATCTCCCTTTTATAAAATTTATTAAAATAAAACTTTATAAATACCTTGCACAACCATGGATGAGATTCGATCCCCTGACCTCTAGAAGCACAATGCCCTAACACGGGCTCATGACCAACTGAGCTACCATAGCAGATGAAACCAAAAGGTGCAAGAAAATATTTAACTCCTTTATTGCGCTATCTCAAACTCTTCAAAAAAATGAGCATCAAAGAGATTCGACCCTCTAACCTCCTGCACAATAGTGCTCCATGCGAGCTAGGCAACCGACTGGGCTACCCCAATGGATGAAACCAAAGGGGCACGATATGATATTTGACTTCATCTTTGCGCTACCTCGAATAGCAAAAACCACAACAAAATAGGCATCGAGGGGATTCGACCCTTGCACCTTCTACACAACAATGCTCCATGTGAGCTAGGCAACCAACTGGGCTACCCTAATGGATGAAACCAAAGAGGCATGATGTAATATTTGACTTTATCTTTCACTACCATCGAATTTGCGCTCCTCTCCTCCTCCATCTTCTACTCGTTGCACGTTCTCACCTGAAGGATAATCAAATGCAATACACCTTAGCCAAAGTGAATTAATTGGCCTTATTAATATGCTTTTGTCTTTCGCGCCCAAGGAGTTCGACCAGATTTAAATATTTGAATTTCAATTTCTTTTGCATGGTGCACTCAAGGAGGTTAGCCCATTATAATATTTAAACTTTTATATATTTAAATCCTTTGATTTAAATATAAACCTCCTACTTTAATATTTAAATATTTTATTTAAATATTAAAGCATATAAAATCACCTTTGAAGATATCTACCTTGAACATCAATGACAACTCAACATTTCATCCTTGAAGATATTTCTGCCTTTGACATCAATGACAACTCAATATTTCTAACAAATGTAATAAATTTATAATGTAATGTTAAGTCATGAATGTAATGTTAGTATGTACAAAAAAATAATAAAGTAACTTATGAAATAAAATGTAAACACAAGTCAAATGCAAGTGAAATGTAATTTAGGAGAATGATGAGGTGTCAGGTAGTTAAAGGGCACAACTAATTTTTAATTGTATGAGTAAGACCCTTGCCTCATTTATTCAATAGCATGGTGTGAGAGTATGATAAGATTGATTATGCCATACAATCATTGGACAACATGAGAGGTTTTAGGCATTGTTGGCCTAAGGTGTTGTGTTGAGTGGTAATTTTTTCCAATTGCAAAATCACCATCACAGTCAGGGTATTGAAATGAAAACCCTCTCTTGCAAAGAAATATGAAATTTCTCCAAGGTTCCTTTTAGCATAAACAAATATGTGCTTGACAATATATGCAAATATGTAAGTCTGTATAAACTTAATGCTAAAAATACCTCAGTGATTGCAAGTAAACTATTAACAAGGGGCCTGTGGTTTATGTGATTTTTGTGATGTTTTATCAATTAGGAGGGCTTGATTTCCCTTATATGCATAAATAAATGATGAATGAGGCTACTCCTAATTCCTTTTATCTTTGGATTAATGTGACTTATCCCTAAAAACCTTGTTAGTGGATTCCTTTTACTTTAGATTAAACTGTGAAAGTTAGAAAGTGTTGTGGAGAATCCACTTCATTTTATTTGTGCCTTAATGTGAGATTGTAGGTTAGTATTTGTTGTTAGTAGGTTTATTTTATCTTCAAATTAAAATCCTATTGTTAGCATGTTAGCAAGTGTTGTGGAAGATCCACTTCATTTTATCTGAGCATTAATGTGAAATTGTAGGTTAGTAGACCCTCCCTTTGAGCACAAATTTTTATCTTGATATTTAATGAGTGCTGAAACTTGTGCAGAATGAGTTCATTTTAACCCTTGAAATGAAAAGATGTCCAAATAATTATCTGCCTTAATGCCTTTTAAAACTAATTACCTGGATGACTAGTGACTGCAAAATCCCCTGGTTGAATTTATGGGTAAAATAAAACCTTGGGATTCTAAGTATTTGATAATGCTTTGGAATAAAAATAAATAAAATAAAGCAAAAAGAATAAACAACAAAAGTAAATGCTAAAAATATTAAAAGATAAACTACTATCAATATAATGCTACCCTATCCTGCAAAACCAAATATGTGAGAATTTTTTAATGTAACCTAATGTAATCAAAGTTGCATTCGCACGGTTTGAAATAAACTAGGTGCAATCTTCTAAGAAAAATAAATAAATTCCATGTTTCTAAACATTTGATAGTGCAACCATTAAAATACATTAAACACTATCTATAAGCCTAAAAAGCATGGAAGGGAAAGATAAACAGTTAGCCCAAAACACTCAGAAAATTTCTCCTTTGATTCTACTTACAAGGTGCAAGTTTCTGGAGTATTTTGCATTTACAAAAAAAAATATAATGTCCTTGTTTTTCAAAAAATTCTAGCCCCTTGTTTTTGAGCTTGCCTTGGTTTTTAACAGGTTCAACACTACCTTTTCATTTCCTTTTCCACCCCCTCAATCCATTCTCCTCCATTCAGCTTTGTAACATTTTGATAATGCTCATGTCACTTCCCTCCTTATCAACATAGGCGTTACATGACCATTCCCATAATTTTGACTTTATTCCTTAATTGCATTCTTCACTTTTTTTATTTATTCCCATGCTCGAATCTTTTGATTTTGTTGTCCTTGCCTCAAAGTAAAAAGTAAACCCCCATTTCCCTTCATAAGCTTCCATGAATTTCATGAACACGGGGAGCTACCCTTTAGGGTCCCTGAAACTATGTAAAAAAATGTAAAAAATTGAGGAGGAAATGACATAGTTGTCCATGTTCATATTGTGTTAAATAAAATGGGGAGCCATCGATCGCTTCTCATCCTCAGCATAACCTAAATACATTCTACAAAATAGGCATGGAGGTGAACACTGTCACTCTAGCTATTCTCATTCTAGAGGCAGGATTTTACAAAGGGTAATTAAGCAATTATTATCGAATTTACTTCACCTGCATAAGATGCGTGTGTAGATCTTCACCATGGCAAAAAATACCTATGTTTGAAAAATGTAAACTTTGGATCATCCAACAGTTATAGGACATTCCCGTTATTGTAGTTGGCCTTTGTCATGTTGGCAACATTCTGTTAGATGTTACAGCTAGGCCTATTGTGGTCACACTTGCGGTATGTTTTGCGATGTTGAAGCTTAATTTTAGAAGGTGATATTGCTATATTTGAACTTCCAATATATATATCTCAAAAAAATCATGTCTTTATCAGTGTCTTGTAACTGATGGCCACCACATGCGATAAGGTCAAACAATAATATTTTCTTCCTTTCGCACCCATTGTCAGGGTTGTGCTTGTTAGCAATAATTCCTCCTCTTTTTGAGGTTTCAAGACACATATAAGGGAGGAGAATGGTAGAATGACAAATGACATATGCCATACATATAACAAAAATTATTCAAGTGAATTGCATTCAAATGTGTTGAGTTGTCATTTAGTTGATCCAACATACATTGTTGTTTAGTTAGTTATCGAATTAGCAACTAACGTGTGAGTGTATGGTTGTTGTTTAAGTGGAGGGCATCATATGAATGCAAGAGTCTAGTGTATGAATGTATTCTATCATACAAACAAAATCTATCATATAAATAAAACCTATCGTACAAATGAGAAAGTTGTACATTAGTATCGTACAAGCCATGATGTATCTATTATAAAAGTGAAGGTGTTAGATGAAAATGTCATACAAGTGCAAGCAACTATACATACAAGCTAAAGGTCCATACAAGCCAAGTTCAACCAAAGTTGATGGAAGGTATTTGTGTGGAATTGCATGCCAATGAAGAGTGTTTGGTACTGGAGAAATTACAAAATGAGGTACATGATGGTGAGAGGGATGAGAGTCCAATATTGATGCAAATGGAATATGAAATATCCAATTATGGATGAGATGGAATTTTAACACTATGGAAACTATAGATTAGTGAGTTTTATGGTGAGTAGGATGAAAGTCTGACATTGAAGTGACTGCAGGTTGGAACATTTCATAGTGAGAAGGATAGGAGTCCAATGGAAGAGCAATTACAGTGTGGTGTACCTGATACTATGTATGAAGAAGAGATACATAATTGTTGAGGTTAAGTCAACCTATCAAATTGAAGGTCAACTTTGACATATCTTGTAAATATCCATGGTTTCATGATGAATCAACATAAGACCCAATTATGTATTGGAGAATCTATCACAAGATGTGGAGAGTTATTGGGAAGAACAATGAGGTATATTAGACGTGGTTATTTCCCATGTCATTTCATGGATTCATAATATGTGGGTATATGAAATAACCATAGGATAGGTACCATACATAGGAAGAGTTGCATGATGCATTTGTGCAAGAGTTTCTTTTGTAAAACAATGACGATGAAATCATTGCTTAAATTTTTGGAATAAAATAGGGTGAGAATGAGTTTGTTCATTTGTACAACTAAAATTTGAATGGGTTGTTTAACCTTTTGGAGGAAGGTACATGAGATGCATTGAAGAGGGTGTGATTCATATATGGAATTCTTCCTATATATTAGAAGAAGATTATGATAGTCCCTTTGAGATTATACCAAGAGGCTTTGGAATATGCCTTGATTTGTGAACATGATGCAAAATCATCCATAAAGTATTTGTATCATGTTGATGTCATGGATGAAAGTGATTTTGATATTAAGAATGATCTAGATAGTGAGACTAATGATTTTGGGTAGTAGAAGAGTTCATCATTAAAGTGTTGGGTTCAAGAAGTCGAAGAAGGAAGTGACTCTAAAGAAAAGAACAACTCCAAGGATGAGTGTAACTCAAAGAGGGTAATATTATCACTACATGAATATGCAACACAAAGATATATTGTATAAATAGGTATTCCACTAGTAATTCAGTTTGTGACAAGCATCAAAGAAATAAAAGACCTAAAATACAATATGACATTGAGGGTAAACCTATTGTACAATATTGATGATGCTAATTGTGAGGGAATTTAACACATGACTATCAAAGTGCTACGAGTCAAGATAAAAAAATGATGCATATAGATTTTGAAGCATTGGAAAAGAGTCATAGCCTTTACCAAGAAAAAAAAGAGGTGATCTTGATTTTGATGGAGGAGACAAAAATCTAGCAAGTAGTCAAGGTTGTATAGGAACAAGTTGTAGAAGTGGTTGATGTAGACAAGGAAAAATAGTAAACTACTGTACAAGTGAACAAGGTATGGTAGAGTGCCACCCAAGGTGAGTGTGTATGGTATATTATCATTTAAATGGATAATTTTATTGTACGAATGGAGGGTTTCATTAAAATGGAGAAATACATTGTATAAATGGAGGGCATTGAGAAGCCTTGTTGTTCAAGTGCACGCCATACATGTGAAGTCGTAATACAAGAGCATATGCCCTACAAAGATCAACTGTTCAAGTAGGTGTCATATAAGGATCTACTATACAAAGATGTATTATTAAAGTAGGTGTCATATAAGGACCTACTATAAAAATATATTTGTTCAAGTAGGTGTCATACAAGGACATGTTGTATAAAGAGGATGTCATATGAGTATCATACAAGGACCTATCATACAAGTCATCCTAATATTTTATACCATACAAGTATCAATCTTAAATTTCATACAAGTGATGCCATGTAAGGACCTATTTTTCAAACATATGTCATTAAGCTAGATGCCATACACATGCCTATTGTACAATGACTTATTATACAAATAATTATCATACAATGAGAGAGATTTTTATGAGCAACTAAGAAACAACTAATTGAAGCAAGATAGTTCAACTAATTGAAGTATCGACAAAGAGAAAAATTTAGTTCAAGCAATGATGGTTTTAGTGGCTTTGTCGTTAAGGTTTTAGGGTGCTACCCCTTGACCCCCATCATAGGTGGTGATGGATGTTTTGTCATGTTGTTCATGTTGATGATACTTATAAATTTGATGATGTGACTGATTGTAGAAGGTGGAGTGAACAATAAAAAATAATGTGTTGTAAGCAAGAGTTTGAAGTGATGCTAGTTGTAGACGACATATGGAATAGGAGAAAGTGAAAGGAGTGTGACAAGATATTCCAATACATTATTCAATACTTTTATCCCTAGTATTCAACTCATATGTCACGAGGACATTGATCATTTTAGAGGAGAGGATATATGTAGGTAAAAATTTTGATTTTTGCATTTAGTTTTGTTATCTATGTTATTTTGTAGTTCATACACAAAATGTTTGATGAAATGTGTGTACATATAACATAATTCAATAAATTCATGAATGTAATGTTAGTATGTATGCAAAATTCATAAAGTGACTTATGAAATAAAATATAAATGCAAGTAAAATGTAATTTGGGAGAATGATGATGTGTCAGGTAGTTGGAGGGTGCAACTAATTTTTATTTGTATAAGTAAGAACCTTGCCTCATTCATTGAAGAGGATGGTGTGAGTGTATGGTAAGATTGATTATGTCATATAGTCATCGGCCAACATGAGAGGTTGTGGAATTGTTGGCCCAAGATGTGGTTGGTATGAAGGAGGTTTTGTAAAAGGTTATATAATGTAGATCATATGTAATGCTATTACCATACCAACTATTGATAATAAAATCTACTTATTTTATTATTACTATTTTTAATGCGTTATATGGGATTGAAATGGGCCCCACACATATCACATCATCACCACATAGTGGTATTACAACAAATATTGGATATTATCCATGTATTATTTGGCAAGATTCAAATATCTTCCTTGAAATGCTGAGGAATTTAACCGGTTGAGCTAATGCCACTTTATAATCTACTTATATTATTTATCATCTACCATTGTTGTTTTTGTATGTTTCATATGTATTGTTATTGTTAATTACTTTATATCGATTTATTAATATTAAGTAGAAATGGAATTGAGTTTTAGTACATTAAATTTCATTTCTACATAGCAAATATTACAACCGCCCATGCACTCTATGCACTAGTAGCATAATTTGGTTGGAAACTTTAGCAAATGGATTCCAAGAGTGCCTTCCTTAATGGTGATGTCAAAGAAGAGGTGTACACGAAAAAACCTAAAGGCTTTATTTTTTATGGGTAATATAAAAAATTCTATAGATTTATTAAATCATTATATGGGTTGAAGTAGGCTTCCATAGCTTGGTACATAAAAATTTATGATCACCTATTATAGCATGGTTTCACTAAAAGTCCCTCTAACTCAAATATTTATGTTAAGGAAATTGGATCTGAGAAAGTGATACTTGTGTTGTATGTTGATAATTTGGTCATCATTGGCAATTAAAATGCTCTAGTAAATGGTGTGAAAAATGACTTGAAAAATCCATTTAACATGATAACTAAGGGACTTTTGCATTATTGTCTTGGATTGAAGGTATGGAAAAGAAAGAATCACATTGTGGTCTCATAGAAAATTTTTGCTAAGACACTACTTGAAAAATATTGAATGACAAGTTATAAACCTAAAGCAACACCAATGGAGCAAGTTTTACAACTATTTGAGTATGATAAGTCACCTTAGATATCTAGTCCTATTTATCATCAACTCACTAGGAGTCCCATGTACCTGATAAACATAGACCTAATATCAGCTTTGCTATTAGTTATCTTTTGAGGTTTATATAGAAAGCTAAGTTGAATTGTTGGAAGGCAAAAAAGAGGATTTTGCATTATGTCTATGGTGTAGTGGAATATGGCCTAGAGTATAATAAGAAATATTTATTCATCCTACAAGAATACATGGACTCATATTATACCGAATCTATAAATGATAGAAGGTTAGCATCCAGATATGTGTTCCATCTAGGATTTGGACCTATCTTGTAGTACAACAAGAAACAATAGGTAGTGGCCTTGTCATACAGAGAGGTAGAATATGGTGCTACATGAGGAGCTATATGTAAATAAATATGTTTATGTTACACTCTATCAAACCTTATTGAATTGCAACAATCAAGGTGTTCTAAAATTGGTCAAGAATCCAATATTTCATGAAATAATAAAGTGCATTGAATTTTAGTGTCATTTCATTCGAGAACAAGTTTAGAATCACTAGATTCAACTCTAGTACATTCCCACCAAATAATTTCTTGCAGGTATTTTCATAGAGGCACTTACACATCTCAA